>OU342801.1:1363963-2727927 GCA_910591515.1 Cerceris rybyensis | reverse complement strand
TATTTCATCTGAATTTCACCTATATTTCAGCTGATTTTCACCTAAATTTCATCTGATTTTCACCTAAATTTCATCTGAATTTCACCTATATTTCAGCTGATTTTCAACCTAAATTTCAGCTGATTTTCACCTATATTTCAGCTGATTTTCACCTAAATTTCATCTGAATTCACCTATATTTCATCTGATTTTCACCTAAATTTCAGCTGAATTTCACCTATATTTCAGCTGATTTTCACCTATATTTCAGCTGATTTTCACCTAAATTTCAGCTGAATTTCACCGATATTTCATCTGAATTTCACCTATATTTCAGTTGATTTTCACCTATATTTCAGCTGATTTTCACCTAAATTTCAGCTGATTTTCACCTATATTCAGCTGATTTTCACCTAAATTTCAGCTGAATTTCACCTATATTTCATCTGAATTTCACCTAAATATCACCCAAATTTCACTCAAATATCAAATAGATATCCATAGAATATCCAGGGAACGTTCAGGGGATATCAAATAGATATCCATAGAATATCCAGGGAATGTTCGGGGGATATCAAATAGATATCCATAGAATGTCCAGGGAATGTTCGGGGGATATCAAATAGATATCCATAGAATGTCCCAGGGAATGTTCGGGGGATATCAAATAGATATCCATAGAATATCAGGGAATGTTCGGGGGATATCAAATAGATATCCATAGAATATCCAGGGAATGTTCGGGGGATATCAAATAGATATCCATAGAATGTCCAGGGAATGTTCGGGGGATATCAAATAGATATCCATAGAATATCCAGGGAACGTTCGGGGGATATCAAATAGATATCCATAGAATGTCCAGGGAACGTTCGGGGGATATCAAATAGATATCCATAGAATGTCCAGGGAACGTTCGGGGGATATCAAATAGATATCCATAGAATGTCCAGGGAATGTTCGGGGGATATCAAATAAATATTCATAGAACATTCGGGGATATTCAGGAGATATCAAATAAATATTCATAGAATATTCAGGGGATATTCAGGAGATATCAAATAAATATTCATAGAACATTCGGGGGATATTCAGGAGATATCAAATAAATATTCATAGAATATTCAGGGGATATTCAGGAGATATCAAATAAATATTCATAGAATATTCAGGGGATATTCAGGAGATATCAAATAAATATTCATAGAATATTCGGGGAATGTTCGGGGGATATCAAATAGATATCCATAGAATGTCCAGGGAATGTTCGGGGGATATCAAATAGATATCCATAGAATATCCAGGGAACGTTCGGGGGATATCAAATAGATATCCATAGAATGTCCAGGGAACGTTCGGGGGATATCAAATAGATATCCATAGAATGTCCAGGGAATGTTCGGGGGATATCAAATAAATATTCATAGAACATTCGGGGGATATTCAGGAGATATCAAATAAATATTCATAGAATATTCAGGGGATATTCAGGAGATATCAAATAAATATTCATAGAACATTCGGGGGATATTCAGGAGATATCAAATAAATATTCATAGAATATTCAGGGGATATTCAGGAGATATCAAATAAATATTCATAGAACATTCGGGGGATATTCAGGAGATATCAAATAAATATTCATAGAATATTCAGGGGATATTCAGGAGATATCAAATAAATATTCATAGAATATTCGGGGGATATTCAGGAGATATCAAATAAATATTCATAGAACATTCGGGGGATATTCAGGAGATATCAAATAAATATTCATAGAATATTCAGGGGATATTCAGGAGATATCAAATAAATATTCATAGAACATTCGGGGGATATTCAGGAGATATCAAATAAATATTCATAGAATATTCAGGGGATATTCAGGAGATATCAAATAAATATTCATAGAATATTCGGGGGATATTCAGGAGATATCAAATAAATATTCATAGAATATTCAGGGGATATTCAGGAGATTTCAAATAAATATTCATAGAACATTCGGGGGATGTTCAGGAGATATCAAATAAATATTCATAGAATATTCAGGGGATATTCAGGAGATATCAAATAAATATTCATAGAATATTCGGGGGATATTCAGGAGATATCAAATAAATATTCATAGAATATTCAGGGGATATTCAGGAGATATCAAATAAATATTCATAGAATATTCGGGGGATATTCAGGAGATATCAAATAAATATTCATAGAATATTCGGGGGATATTCAGGAGATATCAAATAAATATTCATAGAATATTCAGGGGATATTCAGGAGATATCAAATAAATATTCATAGAACATTCGGGGGATATTCAGGAGATATCAAATAAATATTCATAGAATATTCAGGGGATATTCAGGAGATATCAAATAAATATTCATAGAACATTCGGGGGATATTCAGGAGATATCAAATAAATATTCATAGAATATTCAGGGGATATTCAGGAGATATCAAATAAATATTCATAGAATATTCGGGGGATATTCAGGAGATATCAAATAAATATTCATAGAATATTCAGGGGATATTCAGGAGATTTCAAATAAATATTCATAGAACATTCGGGGGATGTTCAGGAGATATCAAATAAATATTCATAGAATATTCAGGGGATATTCAGGAGATATCAAATAAATATTCATAGAATATTCGGGGGATATTCAGGAGATATCAAATAAATATTCATAGAATATTCGGGGGATATTCAGGAGATATCAAATAAATATTCATAGAATATTCGGGGGATATTCAGGAGATATCAAATAAATATTCATAGAATATTCGGGGGATATTCAGGAGATATCAAATAAATATTCATAGAATATTCAGGGGATATTCAGGAGATATCAAATAAATATTCATAGAATATTCGGGGGATATTCAGGAGATATCAAATAAATATTCATAGAACATTCGGGGGATATTCAGGAGATATCAAATAAATATTCATAGAATATTCAGGGGATGTTCAGGAGATATCAAATAAATATTCATAGAATATTCGGGGGATATTCAGGAGATATCAAATAAATATTCATAGAATATTCGGGGGATATTCAGGAGATATCAAATAAATATTCATAGAACATTCGGGGGATATTCAGGAGATATCAAATAAATATTCATAGAATATTCGGGGGATATTCAGGAGATATCAAATAAATATTCATAGAATATTCGGGGGATATTCAGGAGATATCAAATAAATATTCATAGAACATTCGGGGGATATTCAGGAGATATCAAATAAATATTCATAGAATATTCAGGGGATGTTCAGGAGATATCAAATAAATATTCATAGAATATTCAGGGGATATTCAGGAGATATCAAATAAATATTCATAGAATATTCGGGGGATATTCAGGAGATATCAAATAAATATTCATAGAATATTCGGGGGATATTCAGGAGATATCAAATAAATATTCATAGAATATTCAGGGGATATTCAGGAGATATCAAATAAATATTCATAGAATATTCGGGGGATATTCAGGAGATATCAAATAAATATTCATAGAACATTCGGGGGATATTCAGGAGATATCAAATAAATATTCATAGAATATTCGGGGGATATTCAGGAGATATCAAATAAATATTCATAGAATATTCGGGGGATATTCAGGAGATATCAAATAAATATTCATAGAATATTCGGGGGATATTCAGGAGATATCAAATAAATATTCATAGAATATTCAGGGGATATTCAGGAGATATCAAATAAATATTCATAGAATATTCGGGGGATATTCAGGAGATATCAAATAAATATTCATAGAACATTCGGGGGATATTCAGGAGATATCAAATAAATATTCATAGAATATTCAGGGGATGTTCAGGAGATATCAAATAAATATTCATAGAATATTCAGGGGATATTCAGGAGATATCAAATAAATATTCATAGAATATTCGGGGGATATTCAGGAGATATCAAATAAATATTCATAGAATATTCGGGGGATATTCAGGAGATATCAAATAAATATTCATAGAATATTCAGGGGATATTCAGGAGATATCAAATAAATATTCATAGAATATTCGGGGGATATTCAGGAGATATCAAATAAATATTCATAGAACATTCGGGGGATATTCAGGAGATATCAAATAAATATTCATAGAATATTCAGGGGATATTCAGGAGATATCAAATAAATATTCATAGAATATTCAGGGGAGATTCGGGGGATATAAAATAGATATCCATAGAATGTCCAGGGGATATAACTCAAATATCACCTAAATTTCACCCAAATTTCACTCAAATATCACCTAAATATCACCCAAATTTCACTCAAATATCACCTAAATATCACCCAAATTTCACTCAAATATCACCTAAATATCACCTAAATTTCATCTGAATTTCACCTATATTTCATCTGAATTTCACCTAAATTTCACCTAAATTTCATCTGAATTTCACCTATATTTCAGCTGATTTTCACCTAAATTTCATCTGATTTTCACCTAAATTTCATCTGAATTTCACCTATATTTCAGCTGATTTTCACCTAAATTTCAGCTGATTTTCACCTATATTTCAGCTGATTTTCACCTAAATTTCATCTGAATTTCACCTATATTTCATCTGATTTTCACCTAAATTTCAGCTGAATTTCACCTATATTTCAGCTGATTTTCACCTATATTTCAGCTGATTTTCACCTAAATTTCAGCTGAATTTCACCGATATTTCATCTGAATTTCACCTATATTTCAGCTGATTTTCACCTATATTTCAGCTGATTTTCACCTATATTTCAGCTGATTTTCACCTAAATTTCAGCTGAATTTCACCTATATTTCATCTGAATTTCACCTAAATATCACCCAAATTTCACTCAAATATCAAATAGATATCCATAGAATATCCAGGGAACGTTCAGGGGATATCAAATAGATATCCATAGAATATCCAGGGAATGTTCGGGGGATATCAAATAGATATCCATAGAATGTCCAGGGAATGTTCGGGGGATATCAAATAGATATCCATAGAATGTCCAGGGAATGTTCGGGGGATATCAAATAGATATCCATAGAATATCCAGAGAATGTTCGGGGGATATCAAATAGATATCCATAGAATATCCAGGGAATGTTCGGGGGATATCAAATAGATATCCATAGAATGTCCAGGGAATGTTCGGGGGATATCAAATAGATATCCATAGAATATCCAGGGAACGTTCGGGGGATATCAAATAGATATCCATAGAATGTCCAGGGAACGTTCGGGGGATATCAAATAGATATCCATAGAATGTCCAGGGAACGTTCGGGGGATATCAAATAGATATCCATAGAATGTCCAGGGAATGTTCGGGGGATATCAAATAAATATTCATAGAACATTCGGGGGATATTCAGGAGATATCAAATAAATATTCATAGAATATTCAGGGGATATTCAGGAGATATCAAATAAATATTCATAGAACATTCGGGGGATATTCAGGAGATATCAAATAAATATTCATAGAATATTCAGGGGATATTCAGGAGATATCAAATAAATATTCATAGAATATTCAGGGGATATTCAGGAGATATCAAATAAATATTCATAGAATATTCGGGGGATATTCAGGAGATATCAAATAAATATTCATAGAATATTCGGGGGATATTCAGGAGATATCAAATAAATATTCATAGAATATTCGGGGGATATTCAGGAGATATCAAATAAATATTCATAGAATATTCAGGGGATATTCAGGAGATATCAAATAAATATTCATAGAATATTCGGGGGATATTCAGGAGATATCAAATAAATATTCATAGAACATTCGGGGGATATTCAGGAGATATCAAATAAATATTCATAGAATATTCAGGGGATGTTCAGGAGATATCAAATAAATATTCATAGAATATTCAGGGGATATTCAGGAGATATCAAATAAATATTCATAGAATATTCGGGGGATATTCAGGAGATATCAAATAAATATTCATAGAATATTCGGGGGATATTCAGGAGATATCAAATAAATATTCATAGAATATTCAGGGGATATTCAGGAGATATCAAATAAATATTCATAGAATATTCGGGGGATATTCAGGAGATATCAAATAAATATTCATAGAACATTCGGGGGATATTCAGGAGATATCAAATAAATATTCATAGAATATTCGGGGGATATTCAGGAGATATCAAATAAATATTCATAGAATATTCGGGGGATATTCAGGAGATATCAAATAAATATTCATAGAATATTCGGGGGATATTCAGGAGATATCAAATAAATATTCATAGAATATTCAGGGGATATTCAGGAGATATCAAATAAATATTCATAGAATATTCGGGGGATATTCAGGAGATATCAAATAAATATTCATAGAACATTCGGGGGATATTCAGGAGATATCAAATAAATATTCATAGAATATTCAGGGGATGTTCAGGAGATATCAAATAAATATTCATAGAATATTCAGGGGATATTCAGGAGATATCAAATAAATATTCATAGAATATTCGGGGGATATTCAGGAGATATCAAATAAATATTCATAGAATATTCGGGGATATTCAGGAGATATCAAATAAATATTCATAGAATATTCAGGGGATATTCAGGAGATATCAAATAAATATTCATAGAATATTCGGGGGATATTCAGGAGATATCAAATAAATATTCATAGAACATTCGGGGGATATTCAGGAGATATCAAATAAATATTCATAGAATATTCAGGGGATATTCAGGAGATATCAAATAAATATTCATAGAATATTCAGGGGAGATTCGGGGGATATAAAATAGATATCCATAGAATGTCCAGGGGATATAACTCAAATATCACCTAAATTTCACCCAAATTTCACTCAAATATCACCTAAATATCACCCAAATTTCACTCAAATATCACCTAAATATCACCCAAATTTCACTCAAATATCACCTAAATATCACCTAAATTTTATCTGAATTTCACCTATATTTCATCTGAATTTCACCTAAATTTCACCTAAATTTCATCTGAATTTCACCTATATTTCAGCTGATTTTCACCTAAATTTCATCTGATTTTCACCTAAATTTCATCTGAATTTCACCTATATTTCAGCTGATTTTCACCTAAATTTCAGCTGATTTTCACCTATATTTCAGCTGATTTTCACCTAAATTTCATCTGAATTTCACCTATATTTCATCTGATTTTCACCTAAATTTCAGCTGAATTTCACCTATATTTCAGCTGATTTTCACCTATATTTCAGCTGATTTTCACCTAAATTTCAGCTGAATTTCACCGATATTTCATCTGAATTTCACCTATATTTCAGCTGATTTTCACCTATATTTCAGCTGATTTTCACCTAAATTTCAGCTGATTTTCACCTATATTTCAGCTGATTTTCACCTAAATTTCAGCTGAATTTCACCTATATTTCATCTGAATTTCACCTAAATATCACCCAAATTTCACTCAAATATCAAATAGATATCCATAGAATATCCAGGGAACGTTCAGGGGATATCAAATAGATATCCATAGAATATCCAGGGAATGTTCGGGGGATATCAAATAGATATCCATAGAATGTCCAGGGAATGTTCGGGGGATATCAAATAGATATCCATAGAATGTCCAGGGAATGTTCGGGGGATATCAAATAGATATCCATAGAATATCCAGAGAATGTTCGGGGGATATCAAATAGATATCCATAGAATATCCAGGGAATGTTCGGGGGATATCAAATAGATATCCATAGAATGTCCAGGGAATGTTCGGGGGATATCAAATAGATATCCATAGAATATCCAGGGAACGTTCGGGGGATATCAAATAGATATCCATAGAATGTCCAGGGAACGTTCGGGGGATATCAAATAGATATCCATAGAATGTCCAGGGAACGTTCGGGGGATATCAAATAGATATCCATAGAATGTCCAGGGAATGTTCGGGGGATATCAAATAAATATTCATAGAACATTCGGGGGATATTCAGGAGATATCAAATAAATATTCATAGAATATTCAGGGGATATTCAGGAGATATCAAATAAATATTCATAGAACATTCGGGGGATATTCAGGAGATATCAAATAAATATTCATAGAATATTCAGGGGATATTCAGGAGATATCAAATAAATATTCATAGAATATTCAGGGGATATTCAGGAGATATCAAATAAATATTCATAGAATATTCGGGGAATGTTCGGGGGATATCAAATAGATATCCATAGAATGTCCAGGGAATGTTCGGGGGATATCAAATAGATATCCATAGAATATCCAGGGAACGTTCGGGGGATATCAAATAGATATCCATAGAATGTCCAGGGAACGTTCGGGGGATATCAAATAGATATCCATAGAATGTCCAGGGAATGTTCGGGGGATATCAAATAAATATTCATAGAACATTCGGGGGATATTCAGGAGATATCAAATAAATATTCATAGAATATTCAGGGGATATTCAGGAGATATCAAATAAATATTCATAGAACATTCGGGGGATATTCAGGAGATATCAAATAAATATTCATAGAATATTCAGGGGATATTCAGGAGATATCAAATAAATATTCATAGAACATTCGGGGGATATTCAGGAGATATCAAATAAATATTCATAGAATATTCAGGGGATATTCAGGAGATATCAAATAAATATTCATAGAATATTCGGGGGATATTCAGGAGATATCAAATAAATATTCATAGAACATTCGGGGGATATTCAGGAGATATCAAATAAATATTCATAGAATATTCAGGGGATATTCAGGAGATATCAAATAAATATTCATAGAACATTCGGGGGATATTCAGGAGATATCAAATAAATATTCATAGAATATTCAGGGGATATTCAGGAGATATCAAATAAATATTCATAGAATATTCGGGGGATATTCAGGAGATATCAAATAAATATTCATAGAATATTCAGGGGATATTCAGGAGATTTCAAATAAATATTCATAGAACATTCGGGGGATATTCAGGAGATATCAAATAAATATTCATAGAATATTCAGGGGATATTCAGGAGATATCAAATAAGTATTCATAGAACATTCGGGGGATATTCAGGAGATATCAAATAAATATTCATAGAATATTCAGGGGATATTCAGGAGATATCAAATAAATATTCATAGAATATTCAGGGGATATTCGGTGGATATCAAATAAATTTTCATAGAATATTCAGGGGATATTCAGGAGATATCAAATAAATATTCATAGAATATTCAGGTGATATTCAGGAGATATCAAATAAATATTCATAGAATATTCGGGGGATATTCAGGAGATATCAAATAGATATCCATAGAATATCCAGGGGAGATTCGGGGGATATCAAATAAATATTCATAGAATATTCGGGGGATATTCAGGGAAGATTCAGAGAATATTCAGGGGATATAAAATAAATATTCATAGAATATTTAGGGAATATTCAGGGAATATTCAGGAGATATAAAATTAATATTAAAAAAATGTTAAGAAAATATTCAGGAGATATTGTGGCACGGTAGATATTGGTACTGCATTCAACAGTTTTTGATAAGAATGCCAATGAAACTCTAATTACAAATATCTTAAAAACTATTGACCGTCTGCCCCTATAATAGAGGGTATATTTTTAATAAGAACGACTTACTCTATGAGTATGTAAAATTTCAATAAAATCGGTGACCCGAAGGCCTTGCGGTCTCCTTGTGAGATTATTTCTTGAATCAACGATGCAAGTTTAATCGTAACACTGTATTAAAAAAAAGAAACGTCACAATATTGGCGTAAGAAAACCTGAAGAACAAATAGTAGCTCTCGTTTGCCAAGTCTGACCAAGTAGGACTAATTCTACTGGTAGGATCGAGCTACGGTAACGTGCAGTTGGAGAAAATTGATTTCAACCGGAAAGCCATAGCCAAGTTGCTGGACAACGAGAAGGTTGACAGTTCTGACTGCGACAGCTGATTGAAATAAATTCCGTCGAAGTTGACGTTCAAATAAAAAATAACGAGCTCCGAATTTCATGATGGGAGAAGTCTCCAAGGGATATTTGCCCAACGAAGTTTCGTCGCTTTTTTTCCTACGACTTTCCAGTTATTGAACACAGATTGCGTAGATTTGATTCGAAGACTAAAGTCTGAAGATTGAGGTGAATAAAAAAATTGATCGTTTATTTTTTACGTTAAAGTAGGAATTTATTTGATGGTAGAAACGATTGTTCTTTGGAGGCGAACTTGTTAGAATTATAATTAAGTAGACGTTGAAATTAATGTTGATTACAGTGGAATTATTCTGCTTTGCGAAGTTGGATGGTGGAATTCCCAATTTTTTTTCTTTCGCTGAGTTTTTTGCAATTGGAGATTACTCCAAGGAAAGTATCACGTGGGAATTTATTTCGTTAATTCCTCGCCATCGATCCTGCGAAGGATCGACCTCGTTTTCTATCGGATTCTCTTGTTTTGCCAACGAAGATCGACGACTGAGGAGAAATCGAAATCAAATCAAACAAACGGTGTCGAACGGAGAAAAAAATGCATTTAATTTGTCCGTCGAAAAATACATCGCGTAGAAACGAGAGCAAGGATAACGAGAAGTTACACGATCCTTTTTTACGAATCCTATAGGAGCGCGTATTATGGCGGGAAAATGCTTGCTTTGCAACTTGCAAGTATTTTGTAATTGCTTCCATCCAGATTTAAATTATGAGCGTAAATAATTCACCTCTGGAAAAGAGATTTTGATAAAGATATAAGTAATCCGAATTACATGCAAGTTTACAAAATTTTCCACTCCTTTTCTTGCAGAACTTTAAATCCTTTGCAATATTCGAGACGGAAGAAATTCGGATTAACTCGAGAGACGGAGAATTTCTATCGGTTTCTCGTTAAAACTTTCCATCTCTCGCAGTTCAAAAATATAACTTGAAATGCATCCTCTGCGAAGGAAAAAAAAAGATACAAAATTCTTATCCCTCTCCTTTCGAAGCAACACTTTATTTGCTCTTCTCAAAGTGTCAAACTTGTAGCCAAGTTAAAAAAAGAAATGATGAAGAACAAAATAAAAAATAGAGATCCTTATAGTACCCATGAATTTCTTTATTCGTCGCTCCTTCAAACGCAATTTCAACGTAAGGGTCGTGAATACTTTTCTTATCAAAGATGTCCCTTTTACTATCATTCCCGACGATTACGTCGGAGTTAGGGTTCTCGTTCGTACATCGTGTTCCTGTATCTTTATTCCTTCGTATCGAAACGCCATCGAGGCGAGGTATCTCCGGTGTCATCGACACAAAAGGTCGTCGTATAGACAAAGATTGATATCGAAGCTGGTCTCGTCTCTTCTCTATCGAGTGTCGAGCGCTTTTTCCGTGAGAGGGACAGATGCTATCCGGGTCACGCGATGTATTTTTCATTCGCACAATAAACATTTTTATTCCGAGCTGCCGTTGTGTTACTTAGCTCCCGGAATCGATACTTGCTCTTCTTGCGTTTCGTTCGTTTTTCTCTTCTGCCAGATTCTTCTCGAATGCAATACAGAATAGAGTACATTAGGGTAAGATATTTTTTTTCAAAGAGATTTGAATATATTTTAAAATATTAAGAACTTGTGGTATAGATAAATATTTATGTTGTAAATTAGAGGAGGGTTGTCCTTTTAAGAAAATGAAACCTCGTTAGCTTCGTCCTGACTATAAATAGGACTATTCAGAAATAAAATAAGCTCGATCGTGTTGTCCCTTCGTGAGGTATTACGTAATCGTGATGTAGCCAGTAAGTTCGAAATATCTAGAAATAGCTCGACTTCTGTTTCCACCCTATGGGAAAATTAATTTTCCACTTAGCGTGCCAGGATCGATCGCCAGTCTGGACGATGTTTTGACGGAAGATTCTCTTCATGTTTCGTTAATTCCTCAGTAGAATTATCCTCGTAGGACTTTCCCAATATGTTTTCTCTTCTCTTCTTTACTCTCTTGATTAAAAACTTGCCTGTTATTTGCGGAATTAACGTGAATTTTACACGAACGAATTACAAGAATTACAGAAAAAAATTCTGTCCATTATCTTTGGCTAAATTATTGTAAATCTTTCTACATTTACTTTGAGAATTTATATAACTTTCCATGGACCTTTATAGCATCGAAATGTAAGAGGAAAATCCATGGTCACACTCTTTCTCTCGGTTTTATTATATCGATCTAAATATTTGCCAGGTACAAAGACGTTTGAATAGAATTTGTAGAGGAAAACGTTTTATCTCGAAAGACGTGCGAAACGTAGGAAAAGTACAGAAGAATCTCGTTCGACTTTGGAAAGCTGAAAATAAATCGAATAAAATTAAACCACACGAACACCGATTGAATTAGACGATCGAAGGTAACGTCGCTGTCAGATGTAAAGACGGATTAGAATCGATTCTGTCCTCGTCGTTTCGATGTTCATCCTTCTGGACATCCACGACATCCACAACATCCTTGACATCCTCGACATCCGGCATTGTCGCATCGAGATCGAAGAATCTCTGCGTTCTCCGTTAATGGAATTAACCTGGTACCAGTCGGCGTGCTAATTCCATCAAATAGACGTATTACCGAGTCGATCAACGAGAATTCGACGAAGAAGATCGATAGGTACAATACAAGATCGAACTTTGAACCGCAGAATTATTTGAAACAATGGAGGATACTGAGATTATACGAATTCTGGCGGGAAAACCGTAATAATGCGGTCGAGGGTTGATCGTGAGGTGTACAGATTAACGCAAATCGATGCAAAATCTCTTGTTTGATTAATAACCTAGTATTATAGGATTAATTTGAACCTTTCAGAGCCTAAGGAGTTTACGCAAAGATAACATTAAAAGTAAGAAAAATTTTGAGGTGAAATTCAAGTGTTTTATCGCGTAACGACTTTTGTCAAGTTTGACAGAGTAATTTTGTGGATAATTAAAAATTGTATTAGGTAACTTTGTAATAGTTTTTTTGGTCGATGTTTAGAGAATTATTCATGAAAATTACATTGCATTAATGATCAGGAAATTAATGGGAAAATTGGTGGTTGACGCGAAGGGAGAATTAAAGGGCCGTGAAATTCGAGGCGCACGAGAGAGGCTACTTTGTTAAACTCGCGATTCCCGATAATCCTTGCCTCTGATGTTGCTGACAGTGTATTTCGTTACACGGTAAATCTCCGTTAATTAGCGGACCTATCGATAAAGCATCGAGGAACAACTACCTACGGGCAAAATTCTATAGCTGTTTCCTTTCGACGTTTAATCGGAGAGCGACGTTTGTTTCGAAAGAGAGATCGATATTTGACGATGAATTTAATTGGAAATTCTAGTGATATTGATTTCTTTGGTAGAGAAATAAAATATTTGAATTTGATTTCGTGGTAACACGTGTTTTGTATACATAGATGGAAAAATTCGCGAGATATTCCGGTCGATTTGAATGAACGAAATGAAAATTTCGATGTATGTGAGAGAACCGAGGGTATTCATTTCAAGAGCGAATTTTTCTTTGCGCAGAAATTACAAAGGGACGACCCTCGGGCAATTTTAAAAACACAAAGATATAATAAAGAGGTGGAACGACAAAAAGAACCTAATCTGAAATTGCGAATGAACCTAGTTTTTATCGAGGAGACAAAGGAATCGAACTTTTCAATGAAATAATGAAAAGTATACATATATTTTGGAACATAATGGATAATTGAATTAAACTTCATTTGCGATTTAAAACCGTAATATTATCGTTTGTTCTTTCATCGTTTTCATCAATTGTGGTTCGAGCGTTATCGACAAACTTTCCTGAAATTCTCTCACCGACTTTTCGCCAACTGTCGATGGCTATTTTTATGGTGTGGACGATTCTTTCTGGCGAAAGAAAGAACTCCCTAATTTCCAAAGTTTCTTTCCACTCTCCTGTGCTTCTTTCTCGGGGACTTTTATTCAGGAATAATCATTACTCGCACTGACATTCTGACTGCATTTCAAAAAGCAGAATTAGAAGTAGATAATAATAAAAAAAACACTGTCCTGAAAAATGATCCTGTTCGAGTGTGAAATAAAATAACAAATATATTCTATGTGTAATAAAAATAGGGTCCTCTTGATTACAGGTGTTGGGAGGACTAGGACGCAGGATGTCGAGCGGCGACAAGGCTTCACCGGGCCTGACCATCGATCGCGCCGCGTTTCTGCTTCTGAGGGTGAAG
Source organism: Cerceris rybyensis (assembly GCA_910591515.1). Classification (NCBI taxonomy): domain Eukaryota; kingdom Metazoa; phylum Arthropoda; class Insecta; order Hymenoptera; family Crabronidae; genus Cerceris; species Cerceris rybyensis. Next base: position 2,713,683 of record OU342801.1, on the reverse strand, counting down.
AAGGCCTTCAGGAAAAAGAAGCAACAGCGAAAGGAGAAGAGGCAAGTGCTCCCTTTGCTTCTCTTCGTTTATTTTTCACTGTTCGACGGCTTCTAGCGGTTAATAAAACGAGTAGTGAGAAAGAGAGAGGAGAAAGAGCTGTCCTCGAAATAAAAGCTTCAGTTCCGCAAGCTCGCGGTAATTTCCGCCTGCAGGAATTTCGATCGGTTTAAATATGACGCCGCAAAAGATCCTTTTAGCGTCTTCTTTTTATTTTTTTGCAAGATTTATTTTATATTTTACAGGTACGATAATTTTTCTTATCTCTAGACTCTACTTCCTTCATTTTACAAAGGGAAACTCATTCGTCCTAACCGTCTTAAAAATTGAACACCGGCGGCTTAAAAATTAAATGTCTCACTTGTTTTTGCTCCGATCGTGATGAGACCTTTTTCTACGTCTTCCTAAGAGTTCTAACTTTCAAACTATGCTAATAAAATCATCCAACAACTAGTAGTTTTCTACGGAGAGACTCTAGAAGGAAAGAAATGTCTCCCATACGTAAACAAGTCAAGATCGAAAAATATACATAACAGCACGTTAAAGTACACTCTTTCGCGATTAAAATGAGCTAAAGAACGTCTTCCTACGACCTCCAGAAGCCGAGGGACGTTAATTCAAAGTGAACCCTGCACCGTCCCCCTGTTCCCCCAGAGCCCTCGCCAAGGGGCCACCCAAAAATCGGACACCATCGGCTTTAAAATTAAATATCTCGCTTGTTCGTGGACCGATCGTAATGAAACTTTTTTCTACGTGTTCCTGAGACTTCTGGCTTTCAAACTACGTCAATAAAATCATCCAACAACTAGTAGTTTTCTACGGAGAGACTCTCGAAGGAAAGAAATGTCTCCCATACGTAAACAAGTCAAGATCGAAAAATATACATAACAGCACGTTAAAGTACACTCTTTCGCGATTAAAATGAGCTAAAGAACGTCTTCCTACGACCTCCAGAAGCCGAGGGACGTTAATTCAAAGTGAACCCTGCACCGTCCCCCTGTTCCCCCAGAGCCCTCGCCGAGGGGCCTCCCAAAAATCGGACACCATCGGCTTTAAAATTAAATATCTCGCTTGTTCGTGGACCGATCGTAATGAAACTTTTTTCTACGTGTTCCTGAGACGTCTGGCTTTCAAACTACGTCAATAAAATCATCCAACAACTAATAGTTTTCTACGGAGAGACTCTCGAAGGAAAGAAATGTCTCCCATACGTAAACAAGTCAAGATCGAAAAATATACATAACAGCACGTTAAAGTACACTCTTTCGCGATTAAAATGAGCTAAAGAACGTCTTCCTACGACCTCCAGAAGCCGAGGGACGTTAATTCAAAGTGAACCCTGCACCGTCCCCCTGTTCCCCCAGAGCCCTCGCCGAGGGGCCTCCCAAAAATCGGACACCATCGGCTTTAAAATTAAATATCTCGCTTGTTCGTGGACCGATCGTAATGAAACTTTTTTCTACGTGTTCATGAGACTTCTGGCTTTCAAACTACGTCAATAAAATCATCCAACAACTAGTAGTTTTCTACGGAGAGACTCTAGAAGGAAAGAAATGTCTCCCATACGTAAACAAGTCAAGATCGAAAAATATACATAACAGCACGTTAAAGTACACTCTTTCGCGATTAAAATGAGCTAAAGAACGTCTTCCTACGACCTCCAGAAGCCGAGGGACGTTAATTCAAAGTGAACCCTGCACCGTCCCCCTGTTCCCCCAGAGCCCTCGCCGAGGGGCCTCCCAAAAATCGGACACCATCGGCTTTAAAATTAAATATCTCGCTTGTTCGTGGACCGATCGTAATGAAACTTTTTTCTACGTGTTCCTGAGACTTCTGGCTTTCAAACTACGTCAATAAAATCATCCAACAACTAGTAGTTTTCTACGGAGAGACTCTCGAAGGAAAGAAATGTCTCCCATACGTAAACAAGTCAAGATCGAAAAATATACATAACAGCACGTTAAAGTACACTCTTTCGCGATTAAAATGAGCTAAAGAACGTCTTCCTACGACCTCCAGAAGCCGAGGGACGTTAATTCAAAGTGAACCCTGCACCGTCCCCCTGTTCCCCCAGAGCCCTCGCCGAGGGGCCTCCCAAAAATCGGACACCATCGGCTTTAAAATTAAATATCTCGCTTGTTCGTGGACCGATCGTAATGAAACTTTTTTCTACGTGTTCCTGAGACTTCTGGCTTTCAAACTACGTCAATAAAATCATCCAACAACTAGTAGTTTTCTACGGAGAGACTCTAGAAGGAAAGAAATGTCTCCCATACGTAAACAAGTCAAGATCGAAAAATATACATAACAGCACGTTAAAGTACACTCTTTCGCGATTAAAATGAGCTAAAGAACGTCTTCCTACGACCTCCAGAAGCCGCGGGACGTTAATTCAAAGTGAACCCTGCACCGTCCCCCTGTTAGCCCAGACCACTGGCCCGTCGCAAATCGGAGCAAGACACTTAGCAAGTGTCTTCTTATTTTTGTTGAATGATACGTCGAAGAATGGAGATAGTGTTTGACATTTATAGAATAAACTATAGGATTTTTTTATCTTTTTAATTATATTATGATCTGATAGAGGAAAGAACTTGCAAAATGAAAATGGAATGGGGAGAAAAGTGAGGTGGAAAGAAAGGCAGAGCTGCTTTCTTGAAAATTAAGCGCCGACGAGATTGAATGCACGAAGCGAGGCGGAAGCAACTTTTGTTTGAAATTTCCTACTTTCTATGACGTGTGGGAGGAGCTGAGAAAATTGAGCGCGACACATTTTCCTGGGAATCCTATGCACTGAAACGCGAAATGATACGCCGCGATCTTGGCGAGTCTGGCGGAATCGTGGGGCTGCGAAAACTGGAGACGTTGTCTCGAAATAATTAACAATCCAGCGGCAAGATGGCACAAATAACTTTCCTACTCCTATATCTCAAATTAATAAAATAATTCAGCGATAATAATATCCATCTTGGAAACTAGAGTAACGTAATTTCATTAAGGTGAGCTTGAAAATGTTACTGCAAATCTTCAGACGTTTTAACGCAAGTAGGAAAAATATCAGCTACCTATAGAAATTACAGGAATAATTAATGAAAGCACTCGAATTGAGATAAATGGAATTTTCAAGGGAATTAAAATCATTTAATATCAGGACGATATTTCATCGTATCAATTTCTAATGAAATTTGCAAACCGATCGTTCCTCGAACCCGACAGAGTCGAAGTAGCAATTCGCGTTATTACGTGAATTTTATTAAATTAGCGAACAACACCGCTAGTCAAAGTGTTCGACATTTTCTGTTTGGCGGAGATATTAATAATTCCTCTGCCGACTATCGTGAATATTCATGGGGGAGACCCTGGTATAGAAGTACGTACGCGCAAAGACTTAACAAACATTTCGCGTCTCTCCTTTAATCCGACGGCCATTCCGCGGCAACTCCGTTTAATTAAATGAATTCGCCTGATCGCTCTTTAGCTCTACAGCGAAGCTTCTGTGCAAAAATGCGAGTGAAAATATGAGCCAAACTTTTATACGATTTTTCAGTGATTTTACATCCACCAAAAACAATAGATTATAGGCAAACTAATCATAACAGTTGGAGCCACAAAATATTATCCCGGAGTTATATCAAGTCCTATTAAAAAGTATTCTCGAGTTTTCTAGATTTATCAATAACGTGGATTGAAATTAATTAAATAATAAATTAATTGTTTTAGGAGAATCCAAATTAATTTGATTAAGATTGAACATTCGGAGGGTTTTGTAGTAATTTCTAACTTATTTCAAGAGAATCAAAGATAGGTTGATCGAAAGGGATGAGAAAATGTGGTTATCGTATATCAGTCATTTTGAGATGCAAATTTCTTCAACGAGTAGCGAAAAAGACAGGATGCGGACATTTCTGTCGAAACTTGGAGATCTAATAAACGTCGAGAGTTCTCGAACGATTCTCATGGACTTCCGAGTACCGTGAAATTCGATACAAGATCGATTCACGTTCGCGTTGAGATAGCTCCCATGAATTTTGATAACCGGAGAAATGGGTAATATTCTGCATCGAGGAATAGGGACGTGAATCTGGTTAACTGTAGTGCGACCTAGATGTGTTTTTTTTTTTCAAGAGATGTAAAACATTCTCACAGCGAAGCAGATTCTTACAAGATTTAATAAAATCTGCATCGAAGATGATCCTTTGTAATTGCACAGCTTTGTGATATTGAAAAAACTTACAAGCTTATTTTAAGACGCTTTTGTTCGAAAAATGAACAGTTGAGGAATTGTTTAAAGATTCTAAAATATTGAATATAATTCTTTAAGGATTATAATTAATATTTGAATTTCAATTGAATGTCTAATATTATTGTTCTGCGAGTATCTCGTCGTTTTTAATAAAAGGGCACGATGTTCGTGGTTAATTTGCAAGCTCCTCACGATTCGCCAATTTGGGGAAACCCTCTCGTCGGTATTCCTATAAATTCCAATACCAGTAGTTAATTAACTAAGGTACTCTGTTCAAAAAGCATTTTACGACCCTTCGTTTAAAAATCGAACCTACTCGACATATAACTGAATGTTAAAATAGATTTAGGTTGTGTAATTTTACACAAATTTCCATTCCCGTTGTTTGCTTCAGAGCTCTTTCGCGATTTATTTACCCGTACGAATTGCGAATAAATTCGCGTGTCAGTTATTCCATCACGGAGGATTCGCGGATGAAAAACTGACGAATTTTCACGGCTGATACGATGCGACGTTTAAATATTTATGTATCACCGTATCGCGTTTCTTGCATCGTTGCGATACTATTAAAATTCACTCGTGTTTATAACAAATCTATCGAATGCTTCTTTTACATTTCGAAATTGCGACGACACGTCCCTTCATATTTGCATTCCACGGTGAAACCTGTACGACTGTCGAATCCACGAATTATCATGAAAAAAAAACAACCCTTACCTCGAAATTCGATCATCCTTCGCGATCCTTGGCTCGTCGTCTTAATGGAATTGCAAACAAAAATTTGTCTCGTAATCATCTTTCCACTGACCTCCTTTCTTCCGATAATGAGGAGAAAAAAATTAATCCGATGCTAGACGCGGTATTAAAGCTGTTCCTTCGATAAAAAAAAAGCATCCTTCAATCTCTAATTCTTCTTCCGATTTTCAATTTCCATTCAACCAGAATAAATGGAAAATTTGCGAATTTCTTCCTTCCTACCTTCGAATTTTCGTAAATGTCAAACGATCATTTTCTCGTTGTCAAATGGATTTGAAATTCTCGTTTTTTGGGAAAAATTCTACGTGAAATTTAGGTTGCGATGCTTCAGGCAAAGCTGTGTAAAGATTTTTTTTTTATTTGTGAAACGACAATGTACTCTGGTGCAGTCGATCATTAAATTCGTATTAGCAAAAGCAGAGGATGTACAACACCCTCTCGTGCAGGAAGCTTCCCGGTTTTTAGCAGGGTTGATGGATATCCGGGAGCAGAAAGAGACGTCTTCTAGCTTCTCTCAGCAGACTCACCAGTTTTTTTTTTTTCTGAGTATCTTCATCCTGACCCTCGTCATCGAGAACTTCTACGAGGCAGCTCTTTGCTGTTAGTCGAACATTTTTCCGTTTGCTTGCGAGGAATCGCGTCAGACGACTGGAGAAGTTGCTCGCGTAGAAAACTGCTGAGGGAAACGTGCCGATACATCCTTAAGGGAAGTTCTCCATTTCTTATGACCTTATTTCCCTCGCTTTATACATTTACATGTATTAAATTTTCTCCAAAATATACCAATGCTTTCTCATGTTTCGTGAAACTGCTGAAGTGCAGGTTTTTTTTTGGAAAAACTTGGGTGGTTAAAAATATTACACTCGTGAGATTCTTTCTCATGAAGTATTACACTTTGGGGGATGCAGAAGTTCAAAGTTTGAAAGTGTAGGGTAGCTAAAAATTGCACGACCATTTTAAAATATAACTTTCTTGCTAGAGTTTTCAAAATTGCACATAGTGGTGGTCATTTGAAGGGTTAATTAAAAAAATAGACAACGTGGTGGAATAATAATTTTTGTAGGTTTCGCAAGTTGAATCGATTGTGGTTTTTCTTGTGCAGATGCACAATCAGCAGAATTTCGAAGGCATGGGGATTTTTTTGCTGAAGTGTCACCCTTAATAGCAATTCTCCATTGAGCAACTACCCTCTACGTACGAGAAATTAATGTACCATAATTAGTTTTAACACTTGGCATGTTTTTTCATGAATATCACGAGAGTTTAGTCATTCAGTAAAATTGCAATAATAGGTGGAGTAACTCGACAAATAAAACTTTATCCATCGTATTTATACGACATCCTCTCTCTAATTAAAATCTGCAAAAATCTACTAAATATGTGACCCTCGCTCCAGTGACAGACTGAAAAAAACCTAAAAGTTTCCCGCATGTCAATTGCAAATAAAACGCTCCCAAATATTGCATTTCTATTTTCCAACAGAAAACAAACGAGTGGATATCGCGAGGAAGGAATCACTGCCCTTTCATCCTTTATCCACATCCCCCGCTTTTTTCCCAAGAATCCAGTGAAACGCGCGAATTATTCCCTTAATTTCCAGACTAATTGCAACTGCGAAATTACAACGAGTGAGATAAGATAATTTTTTCCGTTGAACTGCTGCAATGAAGTATCAATTTTCTCCTATTTTTACGTCAGATTTTCTCACCCAGTATTTTACTCTCGCCACGATATTACGGTTATGGTATTTTCCGAATAGAATTCCCTCCACGGCTTAATATCCCCATTGTTACGATACCTCGTACCACCACGAAGTCATGGTATTTTACTTACTTCGACTTTCCCAGGCTTCCATAGGATTACAATATTTTATTTCCAATTCCAAAGTTAACGAAATTTTGCCATTATTTCCCCGCAATCCTTTTCCCGTGGAAAAGCCGAGAATCTAACGATAAAACTGTGAAGCTAACAGCTAAAATACGTGCAACGATGCAACCACGGTTGCATGCAACGATAAGACGAAGATGAAAGAAATTCGCAATATTTTCCAACGTCTAGGAAAATTCTACAAAGGAGTTTTCCCCACGAAGTGAAATTAATCGACGTAGATGAAAGATCGTAAGAGACGTTTGCGAGGAAGCTGTATACGTGATAAAAGAATCTGATCGATGTCTTGCCTTTCTTCGTGCTTCATTCGTCTTGGCCATTTTTTCATCTGCTCTCCTCTACGTCCAGCGAATTTATTCTCCTTCCCCGTGGTTATTTTTGCTCCTGGAATCGGAGGCTGATTCTTAAAATAATTCTACGAAGCGTAACGTCAGAAACGAGTGAAATAAATCTCACGAATGAAATCTGCTCTCGACGATATCCAAGAGAAATATTTCATTAAGTGTCTCTCCTTCCATATTTGAAAAAAAACAGAGTTCCTCCCTTCCTTTAATGCTTTTCTTCCTAGTTGTTTCACCGTGAAACTACAATTCAAGGAATTTTTTACACGTTTAACACTTTACAGCGGTAGCCTTAGTATTAATTTACCATTATATTATCATTACTTATTATTAATTTGCTATTATAGGCTATCAGTAGGTTTTTCCAAGGTTTTTGGACTTTTAATTCATTAATCAGTTGACGCGGCAATTAAGAAATTGTTATTTATCATTGCGGTTTACTGTATCGAGGACTCAGTGTCCAGAATTTGTACTTTTCGAAGAGATATCGTCGTGAGGGAGGTTTTTTGGCCAAGTGACCCTTCAAGGGTGGATAGCATGTTAAAAAAATACCAGTCAGTGAAGTGTTAATTAATTAATTCCATCCTGTCACAACTAAATAAAATAAATGATACTTTTCCTTCTTGAAAAAAATTTCATTTAAGTTTTAAAAGGTTCAAAGTACCTAAGTCGTTTGGATTTTCCGTGGGAGTACGTTGCCGTGTTTTTCCCGAGAATGAGATGCTTTCCATAGATCTTTATTCATCGGTCGCGAATAGAAGAAGGGGTTGGTTAAAAGGAGGTAGAAGAGGGAGGACGAAAGAGGACAGGGAGAGAGGATAAAATCCTTACGATGCCATAAATTCCGCTAGGCTGCGGTGTCCGTCTGCGTTTATTTCATATCCTCGTATTCTCGGGATGATCGTAAGCCCGAAAGGAAAATGCAAGTCCATCGGTGGTAATACCACCGTGGTATTTTCGTTTCTTCCTTCTCGAAATGCCTCTCTGCTGCGTCTCCTCGTAAATTTTATCGCAACGTTTAGTTGTCGCGGTGTAATCTTCCTCCAGTATCGATGTTTACTCTTCCCGGTGGGCCAACTGCTTCGAAACTATCTGAAAATTATTTCCCATCGGAAATATCCCAACGTTATTTTCCAGTGGACTCAAGTATCACCGTATTTCGCTGGAATAAACGGAACCATTCATTTTTTGTGGTTTAAATTGTCTCTTGATTCAATGGGAAGCAATAATTCACAGAGTAGATTGTTCGATACAATTTTCTGACTTTTATTGAATTTTTTATGTGGCTTGGTACTTTTAAATTTATTGCACTTTGAAAGCAAACGATGGTTCTTCGTTCTTGGAAGGAATTGTGAATTTTCGATGACGATGACGATGTTGAGGGTGGTTGAGACGAAGTTTGTAATTGTCTCTTGGTTTGATAGGAAGCAATGATTCACAGAGTAGATTATTCGATACAGTCTTCTGAGTTTTATTGAATTTTTTATGCGCCTTGGTATTTTTAAATTTATTGCACTTTGAGAGCAAGCGATGGTTGGTTCTTGAAAGGAATTGTTGTGAATTTCGATGACGATGACGATGATGAGGGTGGTTTGAAGAGAAGTTAATAATTGTCTCTTGGTTCAATAGAAAATGAGTAGATTATTCGATGCAGCTTTCTGACTTGTGTGTTTTGGTATTTTTAAATTTATTGCACTTTGAGAGCAAACGATGGTTGTTCGTTTTTGGAAGGAATTATTGCGAATTTCGATGACGATGACGATGATGAGGGTGGTTAAGACGAAGTTGATAATTTCGATTACACATGATCCAACGTATGTAATTATGGTACCGTGAAGTTATCCGGGCAAATTTGTAACTAGCTCCCGGCGTAGTGTGCAAATTGACCAACTATTTGCCGAAGAAATAAGCAATCTAGAGGGAACGGAGTTTCTCGAGATTATGCCTTGCGTACAGTTTACTTTGCGTCAGGTTGATTCCTCGTTTGTTCGAAAGTTGTCCGATAGATCGATAGATATACTTGGAAGGACAGTGATTCTATAAAGTCTCGTGTTCTCCAAACGATTATTGGTTTAAGTGTTCGTGAGGAAGGTTCGTTAATTGTTGTACTTATTTTTATTTTCTTATCTCAAGAGAAAAGGGGAATAAGGGTCGATAAAAGCGTCGAATAAGAATTTAATTGCTCGCGAAAGCGAGCATGCTGCATCGAGGAAAAGATTCCAGCCCTTTGAAGATATATCTTCTCTACCCCTCGCGATTTATGTTCGGCACAAAGGGACATCCCCTCGGATTGAAAATTTAAATCGTTCCGTGTAAACGATTTTCCACTTTACCAATAAAGCGATCGTAGCGACGGCATAAATAATGAGGAAGGGGGACCGTCGTAATTTCGATGAATATTCATTGCTTCACGATATTCGTTTCCCGGAATAATAAATTATGTCTACGTACACGGTTATATAATAAACGACGTTGATATTACGATCTACAAGAAACCAGATGAATCGTTGTTCGTGGGAGATCTCCAAGTGCTTCCATTGTTCGGAAATTTTACAATTATTCCTCCACGTTGCCGTCCTAATTTCTCTCTCTCAAATATTACAGTTCCCACTTGCAAAATTCTCTCCGCAGGAAGTCACCCATTTAACTGGATTTTAGAGGCAGAATTTTCACAATTTTTTCAATTTTTTATTACTTTAACATTGGAACTACCTATGTTAAATTAATTATATAATTTCTACCCTATGCTTTCTCTATAAACTTACAATATTTTTATAAAAAAATGAGGAACCGGCAATTTTTACTGCCTCTGTAATTCCAGTGTTAATTTACATACTTTAATTTAAATCTTCTGCAATATATTAAATAGGTTTTTAACAGTTTCGAAAATAAGGAAAAAGATAATTTCTTCACATAAATCATTCTGTATTTCGAAGATATATAATTTTTGAAAGTACAATACTTTTGACATTGTCAAAGGTCTTTGACCCCGTAAAATCTAACAATCCCTCGTATCGATCAGTTTACCCAGTATGTTAATGCCGAGCGACGAAACAGCCGTTGTTGTCGCGAAGCTGCACGAAAATTTATGCAAATTCAAGCCAGGACTATGCAGCCCTTGGTAACACGAAGGAGTCTTGTCCTTCCACGTTAAATAATATTACCTTGCTAGCTGGTCCGCTCGAATATCGTAAGATTTAGCAAGGAAATGCCTTATGGCTTTTCGACGTTAACGCGGATTTACGATCGACAGAGCGGGGATTGCTTTGGACCTCGACGATTAATAGGAGAACTGCAGACATTAAATCTATTATATTTACATCCGTTGAATGAGTACTTATTCATTAATAACTACTTATATCTATTATTTAAATATAATAGATATTCAGTAGATCTAATGTGAAACAATTTTTATTGATTGGGAATTTTTTTTTAATATTTAGAACCGGCTATTTTAGTAGTTTTAGCGTTAAATAACCGCCGATTTCGCTTATCGAGATGCTCCTGTTTTGATTAGCCGTTGTTCAAACGCTGGCTTGTATTTTAGACGTAATTATCCCATGAATATTCCTCGCAACGATGTAGCTTGCTATGGTTCGTGTTAAATAAAAATAGAGGCGTTTATAAAGCCCCTCTTCCTTCTACAGTAATTAAAAAAAAGAGATTTATTCCTGACTGCTCTAGTTGCGATGTATGTTTGAAGAATTAATTCCTGAAATGTTCATTTTTGCAATTACAGCGTCGAGAATAAATTTCAGTTAGAAGACCATTAGCCGAGGTCGTATATCTTTGATTATTTCTCATTCTTCTCGACGATTTACGATTTAATAAGGTTCCTTGCAAACTTCCAACATCCAAAACCACCACGTCCGTTGAACAATTAAAACGACAGCCACAAAATTCAAGTTAAAAATACGAACAAAAGTACAACAAGTATTTCCTGAAATTTCACACTTTAATCGCACATCGAACCCAATTGAAATTCGAATTACGTTTGAAATCTAATAAAAGGAAAGCAATAAAAAAAAAATTGCTCGTATTAACCGTAATTCGTCATTGCCAAAGTGGTTTTGCAGCTGCACGTTTAACGAATACAATTCGTTTAATGAAACTTATACCAGTGGTATTTTCCATGGTGGTTTTACAACGACGATTAAATTGAAATGGACGTAGGTATCGATAAATGTTGGAATATTCATTGTACATAGGTGCGTGAACAATTTGACTATGGTGTGTTCGTAAATGTCCAGCTCGACGAGGTGTGCACGTAAACGTGGAAACTGTCACGGCCGGTTAAACCTATGGTGGAAGAGAGAGACCCTCGACGCGTTCGTTAAATCCATTTACGGAGCTCTTTTCTGACCGAGCAAGGACTCCCGTAATTTAAGTCCAGTTTAGTCAACGTGCTATGCTCGGAGGAAGTTGAGCGACGATGTAGAACCAGCGTGAATAATTATCCTCAAGTGCTTTCGATGCTGGCTCAAGCCGTCCTAGAATTTTAAACGAGCCTCGTTTAAAAATTCCCATCGATTTCTGCTCCTTGGGGTTTGCATTTGACACCTGTTTCTACGACAGCAATCTAGAAGCTTATTAAAACTTTTGGACATTAGTTCGACGTCGAAAGACTCTGTTGGACGTTAATAACTATGGTAGCTGGGGAATGATGGTGGTTTGTGACCTCTAGGGTCAATTATTTACTGTATTCTCGGCTATTCGACGAAATACATTTAACACTAGATCTACCGACGATTAATTAGATATTTTTAACATTGCCAAATAAATGTGACAGAAGAAAATAAATAAAGGAGACAGGAAACTCGATCAATTAACCCTCTGCACTTTGACCATCTCTGACGTTATTTATTAGCAACTTCGCGGCACTTTACTATTTGTTATCTTACTCTACATTTCTCTATAATCACTAATCCTATCAATGGTCCCCTCGAGGGGACAATCGACTAATATGGTAGACTTACGATAACCCCTCAGGTGAGAAATTCAATTGCAGAGGGTTAAACTATTTCCATTCTACAAATAAACCTAGAAAACACAAGAAAAAACAGCATTAATATCGAGAAAACTTTCAAAAAATTCAGAACAAGTCAAATTCAAAAATTTCAAGAGCAAAATAGTTCCACTGCGAATTTAAGTTACCGAAGATCAAATTACCAACGTCGCACCCTCGACTTACCCCTCCGTCGCGCTCACGCCACCCTCGAAGGATTAATATCAGTTTAATTGACCAATCTCTTCCAAATAGAAATCAGAGATATCACCAAGTACTTCAACGTAGAGGTACTCAAAAGATGATAAAAGAAGTGGAGAACAAGGAATGGAATCGTAAATTCAAGCAAGGGGTAGTTAGTCCAGCGGTCGGTCGATTTCGTCAGACGGAAAGGAAAGGAAGATAAGAATTATCTCGGTGACCCCAGGAACGAAGACGTATCTTTCTGTTACAATGAATAGAGCGACGACACAGCAAGTAATCTCGAATCATGCCCAGCAGGGGTAATAAGGGGAATTTTGTTGCACGACTTTCACGGTACAATAATACACCAGGAAGATTGCCGTATTTATGGTACTACGTGCATACGAATTACGTCGAATTCCCTATTCATTTCGTTGTCTCCGCATTCCCGGTACTCCGTCAACTAGATTTATCGTCGTTTCGTCGTCTCCCTCGACGTATCGCCTTTACGGTGAATGGAAATTGCGAAATTTTTCTGACGCCGTGGATCTCTGTTATTTTACTTGTCATTGGAACTGACAATTTTGTGGGAAAAATGGTTGTGTTATCGAGGACGAGGATTACAATGAGAGAATGACAAATTAATGAGGACGATGCAAAACGAGACGATGGATGAGTTCTTTTGATGTTATTGTTCGGTGATTGATTGTCTATGCAGTTTACAGTTTTAAGATAATTTTCACTACCTTGTTATTTTTAGGGAAGTGAGACACTTTATTGTTATTTAATATTATAATTCACGTCAGAGACTAATAGATTTGGCTTAAATTTGCGTGGTAGGAGAATGATGGATTAAATTACATGGAGAAGGAGGGTGTAGAATTCCATGGGAGATTTATAATATTCCGGGGAGTGACGTACAATGCAGTAATAATAATTAATATACAGGCCAGGCGAATGGTCTGTCGTGACACCGCAATAAACGTTTCATTTCCAACATTGTGGTCGCACGAAAACGTCAGTGCGTATCTGCGATCGATGCAGTTTCCAAGGAATATATCGCCATCTCGAGGAAAACAGAGTGGAATCACCATGGCAAATGGTATCTCCACCCACGTTGGTTTTAACAAATACAACGGCCTTGCCTAGGAATCTTCGAAGGGAAATATTTTCAGAACGAAAGAGGGCTTATCCGAGAGCCCACTCTCGCGGATTTCAAGTGGAGAAGTCAAATGGATCTAATGGTATCTTAAAATGTACCAGAAAATTCGTCTCTCTGAAATATTGTAGGGTTACGATATATCTTTATTGTTGAACGAAAGATGAAAGTACGAAGAAGTTACTTATTCGATGTAGCTAAATATAATAACGTCAACTGGTACTTTCACTGTTAACCCTTTGCACTCTGAATTATTTTACTAATTTATCGTCAAATCAGGAAATATAGTCGCAGAAAAATGTCCACTGTTGATTATCCACATTTGAATAATAATAGGAAGAATTGAAAGTAAATTGAATAACGATATGTGCAAAATTATTTATCATTGTTTAATAATATGATAAAAAAAATACACAGAAAGCTGTGTCGAGTGTAGCTCGACATAGGGGTGCAAAGGGTTAACTATTGGACTCATTAATTACTGGATTCAAATTCAAATGCCGACATCATTTTTTAAAGCTTCGACGTAGATTAGGCTTATTATATATTCTCGGTGGTTTTGCACCAACCTAATATAATTTTAAGACAAAATAGCCATTGAAATTAACACCGAAAAATGCCAAAAATGGTATCTACTGCCTTCGTCCTGGTAGAAAAGATTTGCGATTCAGCTTGACGTCGTCCCCGATCCAATGTCCCTTAAATATACGTGTCCTCCCTTCATCTGGATTAAAGAATGTCCGATGACACCAGGAAATAGGGAAAATGACAGTTCCATTTTCCCTGCTCGTTGAATGGTCTCGACGATGTTATACTTTGTATGCCATGTTCTCCTCACTTGCATGGCGTATTAAATAATTCAACGTGAATGCAGGAACAGGGTTGGCATTGCAGTCGTGTCGAGTATGACGAAAATTTCCCCGCGCTTATTTAGCTGACTATTATTACACCTTTATTCGTGAGATTTTTATTTCAAAGCACACAAGAGACATCCTTCTCTCGACCTGTTATTTCACGATATTAAATCTCGAGGAAAATCTTCTCTTTATCTTTCCCATTTACTTATCTCTCTTTTTTTCGCGATCGGAGAATTTTATTGAAAGTTTCCAACGCTGTTTTATCAATTTTTCATTTCTCAATCCTCATAAATATTATATCCGTGAAAAATATCGTCGCAGGGAAATTTTTTTCACGAATTCCCGTTCGTTCTCCAGCAAACCCAGGGAAAAGTGCAAGCGGAAAAACTCGTCCGTGTTGCAGTCGCAAATTGAATTACTTTTCGCGCGTAACAATCGTGCGAATTAATTAAAACTACCTGTTATAATTCCGCATCGCCGTCCCAATTGAACGGAACAGTTTTCCCTAGTGTGAAAAGGACAAAATATTTTCTGCATGAAAAAGGACAAAGTGTTTTCCATGTTGGACGGAATATTTCAGCGCTTTCGCGATTGAAAAGTACGAGGTTCTTGGCAAACGGATAATTAAAAGTGGAAAGAGCAAACAAGAGACCGTAGACGATTGTACGACAGAGTTAGGTAAATGACACGTTTAAAAAGGGATAATTAACGTTAATGATACACCCGGAAGAGTATCGTGTTTAATGAATTAAACGTGCCTCTGATGCAAATGCCAAAACGATGGTCAAATAGGTCTCTCGATGGATCACTATAGTGGGTTGTCGTGAAACGCGAACGAAACAGGGTTATTAATGACACCATGAGACGTTAAGTACATTTAACTGACTGTGTAACAACGGAGATTTCCTCTTTTAATGGCCGATTACGCCGACACTGTTTCACGTCCTACGTTTATCGTCTAATATTAATCTAATTATGTTATCGATGAGTAGTTAATAATACCTAATTATTCCACGCTGTAAAATGAATAATTAACTGTAACATAGGTCACGTGAAAGTTCAATGAGTCAGGTATAAGGTAATTAATTTTCTAATGAATGTGGAAATTTGTTTCCAGTGAAATTTCTACCCTTTACGGTCATCGATCGAAGGGATGAAAGAGCAGAAAGTGGGAGTCGATATCGCGGGCAGATTTACGAGCTATTAAAGTCTATGATCGTCTTAAAAATGTGAACGAGCCGAATGTAGGGCAATTCTTTGATCGAAAGGCCGTGGGCGAAGGGATTCTTGGTGAGTCGAGAACTAGGAGACAAAAATAGGCAAACTCTGAGGGCTCTTCTACTCGGTGATTGTAATTATTAAGCTCTGAGTAAATGAACGTCGGGGAGAAATTAGAAATTTTCTCAGGATATTAAAATTGTTCATTTTATTGATATTTAAAAGCCTGAGTGTGCGAGAAGTGAAGTAATGCTACGGTGTAATTATTTTTACTATTGTTTCGTCGAGGTGAGCGCAATGAGGTTGAAAATTAAAAAAAAAAGGGGTTGAGTTGGCAAACTCATTTGGCTATAATTTTTTGCAGCAAATATTAAGCCATTGAAGGCTTACTTTGCTTTTTTTCACGATTCGATCTTTCGTTTCTCGACACTTTCGTGAGGAATAATTTCCGCTGCATTTCGCAAGATTGCCGAGTTTAATTTGTTCGTTATTTACACCGAATCACCGATTCATCGATTCATCGACAAAGCACGGCGAATCGTGCTTGATGAAATAACAATGGAATCGAGATAACATTCCTCCGATTGTTTCCGCATACGCAGCAGTAATATCGATGGTATTCAATTTCCATCATTTTTTCAAACCAATCGCTAATTATTACAATTGCAAAATGAAAATCTCATCGACGTGTATCATATTTCACGTTATCCATGTTCGTTACATTTAAAAAACTACTCCAGCCTGGAAATTTCTGGAACATTCCAATTTTTTTTAACAATGCCAGTGCCCATTTGATTTCCTTCCAATCTATCATCATAATCATCCCCTACATTGTTTCCAACACACGATTTTCAAAGTCCTTTAACCTTCACCTCTGCAGAGCCTGACAAAAATGCACGGATTTCCTTCGAACTCTGCCAATTTTTGTCAATGGCCATGCCAACTTTGGAGAAACTTGGCCAGACAAAACAATTATTCCCTAACCAGCAACTAAATTATATCGTGCCAAAGGAATAAGACGTTCTACACTCACTTAACACATTGCAAGCTGGCTATATATCACTCAAATTTGCTATATTTCATAAATTAAAAATAATTTGGTAATTAAAGGAAGTAATTGTTGCTATTGCTCATTCAATGAGACCCATACCTATGTCCAACCAACATAGTGCTACTGTCGAAAAAATTTTCGATACTTGTCAATCTCTTAGCTGCACAGTAGAATAAATATCTAATTTAAATACATTAAACAATGCACATTTCAAACTAAACAATACTGTCTTTTTTCTCTACTCTACCGTTTTCCTTGAGACAGAATAATATGATTGACATTGATCGGTAAAATTTACAATTATATTTGAAATTTCGTATTATCTCAAGATCGGCGTGCAGTTTGGAGCAGATTTGAAGTGAAATAAAAAAAGAAAGGCCTGCTGAAAATAAGATCGGTCCTCTCTCCGCCGATTGGCAAACTAATGACAATCGGCAGATCTGGGCCAGTGGTCGTTTTATTTCTCGTTTTCACGCTGGCAACTGTTAACTCGAAGTGCATCCACAAGCG
The DNA here is from genome assembly GCA_910591515.1 of Cerceris rybyensis. NCBI lineage: Eukaryota > Metazoa > Arthropoda > Insecta > Hymenoptera > Crabronidae > Cerceris > Cerceris rybyensis. The sequence continues at coordinate 2,696,437 of OU342801.1, read as the reverse complement.
TGTGAATCGTGCTCGTATTATATATCTAACGGGTGACCCACTTTGGACTGGTTGGGACGCTTTTATCCAGGTTTAGCCGCATGTACAATGTCCGCCGTCACCTTGCAGCGTTAATAAAACCTCGTCGAGTTTCTTTGTCCGGAAATACCGACCGGTGGAATGTTTGACAGAGATCGAAGAAACAATTAAGAGCGATCGTCAAACCTTTGGAGCATCGTCGAACGATTCTTCCGACTTGTCCTCGATACGAGTGGTATCGAGCTTAATCCTTTCACAGAATACCACTTTTGACATTAAAGGGAATTCGTTTCTTGGATTTTTATGGTTCGATTGATTCAAAGGTATTTGGATTTTTGTCGGTTATGAAAAGAAAGATTATCTATTTTTTCATTATCGGCCTCTACTTTTATTTGAGAGAGAGAAATTGAAAATTCTGGTCACTCTTTTTTTATCCGGTTCTGTGGAATTTATATTGAATTTTGAATTGAAAAAATAGAGATAATTGGTTGCTGTCTCTTTGGTTTTTGATTTTATCGGATCGTTGTGTGAGAATTCTCTGATTCCTGTGTGAATACGACAAAGACAAGTCTTTGTATTGGAACAAAATAATTGATTCTACAAATAATTGTCCACGAGTATACTGATTATAGATTTTTTTAATTAGAAATCTCTGAAATTAGCTGCAATTTTCACCGTATGAAGCGCATCCACCGGAATTTCTTCCAGAACGTGCAAAAAGAAGAAAAAGTCAGGGTTGCAATTGAAAAAAATGTTCATTTAAACCGAGAAAAGCAGGTGCAGTTGGTTGGACACGTTTCCAGTGCAATGGCTGAAATATGAAGGGACGTTTGATTGCACTTTAGCAGAACCCATTGATCTTCGTCCTTCCCGTCGCATTTCGTTTTCCTATTGACCGCAAAACCGATCGGAGTAACATCCCTTTATCATGGAAACAAGAGAACACTTGCCATCCAATAAATTCCACCCACTGTAATTCCAATTAACGAGAAGTGAAATTTCCAAGCCGACGCTAATTCTATGCAGTCGCTTTAACTTGGACGTTCCTTTCATACGTTCAACGTCACATCCGAGTGTTCTCGCCTATCTCGTTAACACTTTACCGACCGGTATTTTTTTAACATCCTACCCACTTCTGATCGGTCACTTTCCTACAAATATTTCCCTAAAACTGATATCTCTTTGAAAATTGCAACGTTTCTTCACTGCGTCCTTGGCACAGTTACCCTCAATGATAAATAATAATTTATTAATTGTCATAGTAACCAATGAATAAGTTAAAAGTCCAAAAGTCTTGGGCCCGAAAAGCTGATTACTCGGCTACCGATCGGTAAAGTGTTAAATTTTAAGCATATCCTCGGAAAAAGTTGGAAAATCATTTCCCTCGTTATTGGAAGAATTTTCATGAATCATTTACCTCTGTATTTTTTCAAGTCTAAGTTATCCATCTAGCTTTGCGAAAGGAAGGTAAATAGTTTAGAAATGCGAAAGGAATTTAAAGAATTTTTGTGTTTCTTCCGAATAGAACAATTTGTAAGTGTGCCCAGAGACTTGAGTCGTAGAATTAGGATTTCGAAAGTCAATCGAAAAGCTACGATTATGGGATCCTCTTGCTCGAGTAAACTTACTTGGTCGGCCTCGAGGAATGAGGTTTAGGAAAGTTTCACCCTCGAGGAAGAAGCCCTTTCTTCTTTTTCCTCGCTTCTTCTCTGTCTGCTTCTTCTTGGTGCTCGTTCACGCGTAATTTCGAAACAGAGAGATACACGGTTCATTCCACCCTCTCCATTAACTTCCCTACCCCGTAAAGAGGGTAAAAGAGAGAGAGAAACAAAAGAGAATTTGAAAGGGTCGATGTAATTTGTCCAGAAAAATCGACCAGCTCGAATAGTGTCCTTTCTCCCATCAGTTTTAACCTTTAGTTTCTCTCCAAATTCGGAGTCGTATTTTATCTCAAAATTTTCTCATCCATATCCTCTACCCTTTCTGAGGTCAGATTCTGCGACCTTGAAAGTTCATATTCGAACAGATGGAATTTCTCGCAAAAGATACCACAAAATAGAGATGATAAATTGAGATTCACAGTCTTAGGTAATCTTCAGGCCAAAAAATTCCACATAATGCATTGCAAAACTTGATCTTCCCATCTCAACGTTATCGAAGCAGACACAAAGTTCGAAATGGACTCTGCTCGAATTATCGATGAATTCCTATCATGGTCTATCGCCTCAACATCCAATCTTTCTTTCTCGTCTCTCCACACTTTCTGATTCGCAGATCCATCTATTTTTAGCTCGATTCTTATTTCTGCAACTTCGGCATTCTGCATCGTCGAGCACAAAAAATTCGCTGGAATCTATAGAAAGAAGAAAACTCATCCAACCTAGAAATTAGTCCAAGTAAGCCTTGCCAAAGATTATTTCATTCTCAAAGAAAAAGTTTCCGTGATTTTTGACGTTTCAAGGATACCAAAACGAGAATGTGTGAAAAGTTTCCTATGTTCGTTAAATCATAGTTCGCGATTTAATAAAAAAATTCTCAGATGTAAATCATAGAATGATTTCTCATTGGAGGCATTTTTAGCGATAAATGGAGGAAATTGATCCGACCTAGAAATTAGTCCAAGTAAGCCTTGCCAAGGATTATTTTATTCTCAAAGAAAAAGTTTCCGTGATTTTGGACCTTTCAAGGATACTAAAACGAGATTGTGTGAAAAGTTTCCTATACTCGTTAAATCATAGTTCGCGATTTAATAAAATAATTCTTAGTTGTAAATCATAGAATGATTTCTCATTGAAGATATTTGTCTCGATAAAAAGAGGAAATTGATCCAACGTAGAAATTAGTCCAAGTAAGCCTTGCCAAGGATTATCTTAGTCTCAAAGAAAAAGTTTCCGTGATTTTTGACGTTTCAAGGATACCAAAACGAGAATGTGTGAAAAGTTTCCTATGTTCGTTAAATCATAGTTCGCGATTTAATAAAAAAAACTCAGATGTAAATCATAGTTAGAATGATTTCTCATTAAAGGCATTTTACGCAATAACAGGAGAAAATTGATCGATAGTTTGGCACATTTGGGGCAAATTTATCAGTGGAGGGTCGAAAGAGGTGCAAGGTCAGGTCGAGGATTTACAACCCCTTTCGTCGACGAACTTTCAAGAGAAATGACGGATCGTTTTTTCCGCCCGTTTGCTCTCGGTATTAGGACATCGTTGGAAAAAACCGTGACTCTGGTATCGGCGTTTTTCGTAACAATGTAAATCGAAACATAGAACCTCACACGGCAACCTTTTGACCTCTTCCAAATGTAATCGTAGATAGAGAACTGATGCATCGAAAGGTCCGTTGTTCTTTTATCTTCGCTCGTTTTTTTCACAGCTTTCTTGCTTGTTTGATTTTCACTGCGGGCTTCTTTTGTTCCGAGGACTTTTGAAAAAAACCACTTCAAAAGGTTGGCGAACAAGAAGTGAAATAATAGCGTTATTTTGCGAATAAAAGGATCCACTTAAACGTGCAACATTTTCAATTTACCTTCGCCATTAGCTTCAAGTTAGCGCTTCTTCTTTTCCCTCAGATTCTTTTCTTCTTCCTTTTGTTTTAAACTATTCGCACTGTCCACTTTCGAAGCATTCTCTTAACGGTGGATTATTGTTTTAAAGTCTTCTAGCAGACTGCTTTAGTTCTTAAAAGCTTTTAAGCCGAAGTGTTATTTAAGTGGATTCTCAGACTTCTCGAAGATCCTCTATTTCAGTTTCTAGTTAAAGATTTACACGATAGGATCGCGTTTAATTAGCGCGAAGATCTTTCGATCAAATTTCCCACCGAGGCAGTCGTTCCTCTTTCCATCGGTGTCTCTTTAAAGAGAAATCTCAGAACCACCCCACCGTATCTTCTGTATCGGCTTTACTCCCAATTTTCCTTCATTTTCCATCTTCCTTCGGTCCTCCTTTTCTTCCTCATTTTCCCTGTATACAGTTTTCCAGCGAACCGAGCTAAATTAGCTACTGCAATTGCCCCCGTTCTTTCTCTTCATTTTCTTTCTCATTCGCACCTTCTTCATCTCGTTTTGTCCTTCTTTTTATCGTGAGAACGTAAGACGAGGAGTCATTTTCTCGTTACAAAGGTCTCTGACTGTTTGGCCCTTGAAACAACATTTTTATTTTTATCTTACGTCTTCTTCCTCTCTTGATGTATAGCTATCTCAAGACGAGGCGAACATCAAGTTAAAAGTTCCATCTCGAGCGTTATGGAGGGTAAAAAAAATAAAAGCTCGGATTCATCGTTAAGGAATCTGAGTTCAAATTTTTCTCTGTTACCTCTTGGCAAATTTTTCCTAATTTACTACTTAACACTTTATTGACCGGTATTTTTTTAACATTCTACTCACTTCTGTTCGATCATTTGGCCACAAATATTTCCCTAATACTGATATCTCTTTGAAAATTTCAAATTCTTTTCCCTGAGTCCCTGCAGTAGTCACTGAGCCCTAGTAACCGATTAATAAATTAAAATTTCAAAGGTATTGGGCTCATAAATCCTATTAGTTGGCTACCAGCTAAAAGAATAGATCCTGGACGAAATGTTTGTAGCAAATACTCAACAGTAGCAACGCAATTAGTCTTCAAACTGCAACAATACGTCTCATAGGATCAAGATATCATCCCCTATGTCAAGAATGTAAAATATTCGACCCTTGGACTATCTAGTTAGAGGAAACAATGTCTCGGATCGATAGCACAACCCAAGAAGGTTCAAAGAGGAACGAAGCGCTGTCTGTCACGTAGGGAATAAAAGTCTGGCCCTTCGTGTCACGAAGCAAAGGAAGCCGCGTCAATGCTCTCATTTCCGCCAAAGAAGCCTGACTTCTTCTACAACCGGCCATTACTTCCCTGTAAAACCAAGAAAGAATACGACCTCTCTGACAGCCACGTATGTACGAATGTACGCGTGTACAAAGCCCCGTAAAAGTTTCTATTGGTGCATTTATCTTACCGTTTCATGCCACTGAGAAAGATTTTTCATTTCATGACGACTTTTCATGGGGTATATTAGCATATTGCTTCAAGAATTGCCAATAATAGTGTGCAAACCGACGTGCTTAAGTTTAACTTCGGAGGGAATAAACTTGAAGACAGTATTTGATTGTTATCATCAAATATTTATTTTTTAAACAATAGAATACAGTTACATGTGCTTCTTTGTTATCATTTTGGAGGGAGCAGAGCGTGAAGAAATCTATGGACGAGATATCACCGAAGTAGTCGATCTCGAAGGCGACTGTGACATTGGAGGGAAAGTAAGTCGAGTAGAAGTCCCTTTAAAACGGCAGCCACGATGATGAATCTGCCTGAGCTCGAGTATTATCGACCTGACATCCTTATCAATAATCCGATTATCGATTCAGTCCCTATATCGAGGACTCTCCGATGTCGAGAGTCGAGAGGCAAACGGATAACGAATTCTCTTCGGGCAGGAAAACGAGGAGGAAAAAGCGCGGGAAAATGGAAGATTGAACGAAGTTACAAGTATATCGGTCTTCGTTATTGCCTCTGTACATGTAAAAATAATGTCAGCCTTAAGAAAAAGATTACTTTCTTGCGAAAGGCACAAAGAGTTGTAAAAGTGGAGAGATATTAACAAAGGAAGAAAGGAAACGGAGGAGCAAAGAGCGTGGACAAGTCAGGAGTTGTTTTCTCATTGCAACTAGAGGTTGAAAGAGTGCAAATAAGGAGAATGAGAAAAAAGACGGTCGTATGCGGCGAAGAGAAAAATAAAAGGGAAATAGGTCCAACTCGATTCGTTCAATCCTCGGCAGACAGGAAGTTCCGAGGACCGTAAGCGCATTCGTGAAAGAATACACGGTGGAATCGTTAACGAGGACACGAGAAAGGGAAAATAAAAGATTGGAAAAAGAGAGGCTCGAACGCTGACATGCTTGCGGGCATGGAGATGGATTTTCCACCCTTTTTTTTTTCTTCACCCGTTTGCGTAATGGATTTTCCTTCTGTGTAGTCTCTGCTTTGTCGTTAATTGACGAGATGACGGGACGTTTGTCATTTAAACGAACGAAACCCTTTTTCACCTCCTGGTAGACGCGTAACGTGAAAGAAATTGCCTTAATTCTCATTCGGATGAACCGTCGGCTCTGTTTCTCGTTGCTTTAATTCACAGCTTTAAACTCCGGGATCTTGCGATTGTTATTAATTGCGGCAGGCTGCGCAATTAAGGTGGCCCGAGGTCGTGTCGTCTCTTTTGTTCCGGCGTGACCTTAATTAACGTAAAATATTCGTGTCAACACTTTGCGCTCCGCCACTCGAAAGACAACCGATACGTCGTATTAATTAGCCGACATTCCACTGACATTTTTTTTCATAACTTTAGTTTTCACGAATGTCAGGATTATTCTGATTTGTTGCAGGGTGATGGACGAATTTTTTAATACAATTTTGCACAGAATGGAAAGAAGAAAATAATTGAAATCCGAGATAGGTAACATCTGCTATATTGAATTTATATCCTCGTCTGGCTTTCCACCCGTCCAGGATTATTTCCGTCGTAACCTCTTGCGAGCACAGGTGCAACGATTTTCAAGATGCAATTGTATCTTCGATCGACAAAAAGATAACGTAACCGTTTGTTGCTCGCGACAATTACTTCAAAGCCTGACGTAATTGCAGAGGATGAAAAGTGTAATGAGCGCGTGAAAATGCTTGGATTTCTTCATTTCTAAAGATTCCCTCGTATCAATGTGGTTTCACCTGAAATATTGACAGCACGACGGGAGAACCACGAAAGAAGAGCTCGGCAAGGTTGAAAATCAATAGGTGCTATTTATACGGACGGAAAGATTATTGATCGTAGCTGAAAGACAGCCAAACGATCCAACTGTTATCTGTGATCGCTACGGCTGATCATAGACGTGGCGCGACTACTTGCTGCAACTACTGCGGACGCACGTTGTACTGTTTATACTTTGTGAAGTTTTGGCAAAGATTTTTTAGCAAATAACTATTTTTTCTTAATTTTATCTTGCCAATTTGGATCTCTTATTATTCTGGCAATATTAACCCTCTGTAGTCCAAATTTTTTATGATATTCGAAAATTAATTTCACGATAGTACAATTAGAAAATGATGAAAATAGTATTTTAAATAGTGGGTTAAACCTGAATTTTAAATATTGAATTATAGAGAATTTCATGATTGTCAGAAGTTAAATTATAATGTTTGACCAAATTAAAATTTGATTTGGAAGAATGGAAGCTTAGATGGGTCTTGCGTAAGTTCAAAGTCATAGGGGCCTGTAGAAGGTTAATTTTGTCTATTTAAAATAATTTTGGTTAGGTTGATGAGATAAAGATTTTAGAATATTTTTGTTACTGATAAGATGATCATTTGAAAGCTTCTTTTGTCGTATTGATGGAGAATTGCTTTACATTGAGTGGATTTAGGGTTGATGGTGAGATAGGTATTTGAGCATATTGATGATAACTAGCCATTTCTATGAACCATCGAACAATAGGAATAATCAACAATGATAGTCGATATGCTGTGTTAAATTGCAGCGTGGAATTCGAGAGAAATTTCCTCGCGCGGAAGGGGAAGTGTCGCTCCGTGAAACGATTATTCACCGCGTTGACCATCGGAAGTAATTCATCGATGAGTTAATAAATTAATTGAACATGGAACACAATTTAAACTGGATTCCGAATCGCCAGGATCCAACGTCCCGTCAAACAATTCCAATCGACAGTTCTCGACTTCCGATATTCCTATCCCCGCTATCTTTGAATCTGACTTGACAAGTGGTTCTAAATTTTGAAAAATCCTAAAATTTGTAAGATAGTCATACAGTAAATATTCCACGTCTATCCTAGAAAACACAAATTACTTAATTGCTCATCTTCTCTGTCATTTAATCGTAGGAGAAAAAATAAATAATGAATCAATCTTTATGCCCGTCCAGTGACGCACCATGACTACTTATTTCGTGCTTAATGCTTGACCCGTTTCACTTTCGTCAGATTCGTTTCTCCGTTAGCACCTCGTACCTCCGACAAAACTGTAAGGTCGTTTCGTCTAATTACACGAGTAAAAGAGACGTAGAAAATCCCGCGAAAAATGCTCTTCCAAAATGAACGATGAAGAGGAAGAAAATCAATGAAAGCCAAGATAAAAAGCGAGCAGAGAACAAAAAGAAATCCAGAGCTCTCGGCGAGATTGCCAGGTTTTCAGTGTCCCGTGTTCTCCGATGCAAAAATCATTTTTGGTGACATCCTCACCACCACGGAGGCGTTGTATCGGCATTGTAATTCGGCACCGATAAGCTTCAACGATCGCGAAAAGATTCGTGCATGTGGAAATCGTCACGCATTTACTATCTCTATAATAATACGATTTCCTCTCTCTCACGAAAATCCACGACGTGCATTCACACGTGAATATCTTTGTTCTTCTTCCTCTCCGTTTTTCTTTTTCTTCCTCCGCGATTCGCCATGATTACGAGATGGCTTAAGTTTCCTTCATGATGTGCCATTAAAACAACGCGAAACGAGCTCCCATTTTTCTCCACGAGTAGCACGTTAACTTCCCGTCACGACGGAAGTGCGCTTTCGGGATTTCATCTCATATTTCTCATTCTATTTTTAATCACACGCTCACTGATGACTGCAGGAAATTTTCCGGAATTTCCCGCAATGCCGAAACTTTTAAGCCCCGAGTCTCCGAGGTCGGAGCATCGTTAGAATTTCACGCAAAACTTTACATCGACGTTTGCCATTTATGGAAGAATTACGATGCATGAGATTTAGTTTATTTCGATATTAACACTTTACCGACCGGTAGTTTATTAATAGGCTTTCCGGGTCCAACTTTTGGACTTTTAACTTATTAATTGGTTGTCGTAGCAATTAGTAAATTGTTATCTATTATTGCGGTTTACTGTGCTAAGGACTCAGTGACGAGAATTTGCAATTTTCAAAGGGCTCAGGGAAATATTGGCGGCCAAGTAATTTGTGTAATGTAAGATACGCGTGAAATATGTGTTGTACTGCTTCCCTATAAATTTGAGAAATATTTAAAAAAAATAGAAACTGGTCAATTTGAAGACTGCTGTAAAGCTGGTGTTAATATAACAGATTTAGTACTCGTAAATATAGAGTTAATGAAGGGAAAAGGGTTGCTTATGATAAAATTTCGAGGGAAAAGAAATCGTTGAGAAAATTTCTCGCGTGTATTAGAACGCATTTGGATAGATGATCGGTGTTATTTTCGCGGGAAATTGATCGTCGACATTTTGCGAAGGTGGATTCCAAGCGAGTGTTTCCTGACCGTTCTACTTTTGCATCGTTGGAATCTCCGACGATATTTATGACGATGTCGAGCATAATGGATGGCAGAAAGTTTCGCGCGTGCAACCGCATGCATCGTACGTGCCGTGGGTTAATTCTAATTTCAGAGACTTTTACGTTTTACGACGTCATAATCCATTGTTAGCTCGGGACATCGAGCTTTATTAAATCTGAAAGTATTTCCCGTTTGGAGTTCAAGTCACTCTGAAAGCTGGAGAACGTAAAAAACTTTGCTACACTACTGTACTATAGGAATTTTTTAGAGTTAGGAAACAGTTCGTAATTAGTGAGGGTAGATGGATTTTGTGTAAATGAGTGTGGATTTTTAGAATACGTGATTTGAATGTCGACAAATGTTTTAGTATTAAATCCATGAGAAATGAGACCGTATATTTTTCAATAATAGTATTAAAGTTACTCTGAAAGCTAGAGAACGAAAAAAACTTTGCTACACTACTGTACTATAGGAATTTTTTAGAGTTAGGAAACAGTTCATAATTAGTGAGGGTAGATGGATTTTGTATAATTGAGTGTGGATTTTTAGAATACGTGATTTGAATGTCGACAAATGTTTTAGTATTAAATCCATGAGAAATGAGACCGTATATTTTTCAAATCAATTTTTCTTTTCCATTTTCGAGAAATGATCGAGTGGGACTTGCTTAAATCGAAGTAAAATCTGTCCGTTCTTGATCTCTCGATGGAGGAAATGTGACAATAAGATAGATATGCGATTCTCGAAGCTGCGAAATCTCCGCGAAACTTGAAATTCCCGTCACGTATTTTACTTGGACGCTGAGTCGGATATACGTGCTTCCCTGCTTCCTAGATTGGAATCCTTCACAGTGAAAGGACGAAAGAAAAATTTCCACTCAAAGAATACACTTCTTAAATCATTCAAATTTACAATTACAAATAATTACAAATTACCTATTAACTGCTTTAAGAATATTTGCAAAAATTGCACCACGAAAAAGATCAATCCGTTTCGTGGACAAATATTTTCTAAGATCACGACGTCACAGAAATGTTACAAGGGTGGAATAAAACTTAGGATAACTGCGACGAGAAACGCACATTTTGTCCTTTGGGAATCATTCTTTCTTTGCTTTTCCGTTGATAATATCATATTGTTCCTCCAAACACGGAGAAAGAGAAACTGAATCTTTGATGTGCGAAAATTTCGGTGGATTTCTACGTAGTTACTCTCTCCCATGAGAAACAGTCGAGTAAATAAATGTACCTACGACGAAAGATCCTCGTGAACGTTGACTTTTAAGAATTATTGCGTTCCGTTCGCCATCCTCATTGTTCCACGTTTTCTCGACGACTGAAAGAAATAAATTCTGAGTATCTGAGGCGTGAAAATTTTCGTGAATCTTCGCAAAATCGCATCATTCTCTCCGCGGAATAATGTAAGAATAACAAGGATAAGAATCCTCCACTTGTTCGTCGTTTAAGCGGGAAAACTTCGAATCTTCGACGCATGGAAATTTAGATTTGTTCGAGTTTAATGCAGGATCAAAGTAAGAAATCTTTCTTAACGAAATACCGTCTCGATGTGCAACTGCGGAAGGATAATATGATGAGGGAAGATGTGCAAATCCACGGAAAAATTATGCACCCAAGAAGGAATTCGTCTCGTCTTTCCTCGAGCAGAGAGACACGGGTGAATTTATGGTGAAAGTTTCCACCAGACAGACGTTCCTATGAACGATAATAAAAGTGGAAAGATTTTCAAATTTATGGTTAAAATACAGCAAAACTTGAAGATACAAGACGAGACTTTGTTCTTTCGTATTAAAAATTCACGTACTTTCGTTCAACGTCTCTTGGTTGCACTTGAGAAGATTAAAGGTAACGTGGACTCTTTCTCGAACGAATATATACGTGGAAGAGACGAGTGTTGGATTTTTAATAGTTTTCAACGTTATTCAAGCCAGTCACCGTTTTAACGGTCGATCGTAAAAACGTGAAACGTTCGTTGATATTGAAAAAATGCAATTTCCTTTTTCCTCGTGCATCGACCGAGAAAAATCTCCGTTATTTTTAAGCGACGATTTTTACGGATGACTGTGCACAACGAATGTTTCATTTTTTTTTCAAACAGACGGAGAATCTTGAATTAAAGAGTGGCAGGAAGTTTCATAAAAATTTGAGAAATGTTGTCGCAGTGCCGAGGTAATTTGCTATAACGAAATTGTCATTTGTCTCGTGGCTCTATCGATTCCTCTGTCATAATTTAAGCGAGAGCCTGACCGTACCTTTATTGCTCTCAATTTCTCAGTTATGCTCTCGATCGACTGCCAGCCGAATACATTAGCCAGTCGAAGTGGTGTCCCTTGGTTACTTAATGAGATTTTAAATTTTTACGGTCCTAATATAGGTATCCTTTTAGATCCATATTTAACTCTGTCGATCGTCGAACACGGATTTATGCTTTCTCTGATAAATCGTGCATATTCGAGAGTCACATAAAACATATTTGATAGTTTAACATGTCTGGACTTTGACTCGGTAGTTTCCAGTTCGAAGGTGGATGAACTCATCTTAAACCATTCTCTGGCAGAAACAAACTTCAGGACTTTGCCAACGATATTATCTTTCCAAAATTATCCTCAACATAGAAGTATTCATCGTAAAAGTTTTTGTTTCAAGAGGTATAGAAATTTTTAATGAAATAAAACACATAGAAATCATGATCATGGACATAGTTTTGATTTTGAGACGATGTTCATATGTAAGAAATAATTTTGAAATACAAATGGCATAATATTATTTAAATTATACCAAAATCATAATCATGGCCATGATTTGTATATTCTCTTTCATTTTAATTGTTCTGTGTCTCTTAAAAAAAAACACCTTTTGTGAAATGTTCTCCAGTCACAAAATTGATAGACAGAGATACGAGATCATGTGAGTATAATAATTTGAAAAGAACCTATCGTTATAGCTTAATTTTTCAACATAAAATCCTTACTCTGCAGACTATTTATGATATAAAGTAGTATCACATTCGACCAAGGTTTCCTTAAATTTTCAAAAATTCTCCGAGCAACGAAGATACGCATAATATTCGTCATCGTTGAAATTCTATCTTCGCTTTATTCCATTTCACGAAACTCGACGTTTATTTAAGAATTGAGAATACGGAATAATAAGAGTCCCTCTCGTGTCCCGCTGGGCACGTGGCAGCTTTTGACCTCGGTTTATTAGGCTCTGAGGATCCCGCGAAGGAAGAAATCACTGGCAGACACTTTTCTTACTTTTTCGCGAAAAGCTCACACCGACTTTACGTAATACAATGGAATTACGAGTCGTGGGGAAACGTCGCTGGCAATAAGCATACGTGAGAAGAAAATAAAGTAAGTTTCCTCTTGTTTCTCGTACACGAGGTCAGGTTCATTGTCAGACTTTCCGACCATTTCAAGATTCTTCGTCGCCTTTCTTCTCTTTTGCGCAAGACAGTTCGAAAAATTACGCAAAATTTCACGTAGAGTGGAGGAATTTCCCTGTTGTGTGCTTCAGAGGGGAAAAGATCTGAAGCAACGTAGACCCATGAAAATTCTGATGATGGTGGATGAGTTGATTTGTGGTTGAAATTCTAAACAGAGTTAGATAATTGAGCAACAAATGTGAGAGGAATTTTTAAGATAGTTGTAAGCTTTTAGACATTCTTTTAGATCGAACTTGTGTTGGATGTTTTGGACGATAGCATTTCCAATGATTGGATATTTTTTATAATAGCATTCCTATTAATGAGATACGTGTGGCAATAGAATTCCTATTAATTTAATATTTTTTGGCGATTGAAAATTGAAAAATCTATGGATCAGATATTTTCAAAAATAGTGTCCCCATTAATTGGATATTTACAATGGTAGTATTCCTATTAATGAGCTACGTTTGGCAATAGAATTTCTACTAATTTGATATCTTTTGGCGACAGAAAATTGGAAAATCTCTGGATCAGATATTATCAAAAATAGTGTCCCCATTAATTGGATATTTACAATGGTAGCATTCCTATTAATGAGCTACGTTTGGCAATAGAATTCCTATTAATTTAATATGTTTTGGCGACAGAAAATTGAAAAATCTCTGGATCAGATATTATCAAAAATAGTGTCCCCATTAATTGGTTATTTACAATGGTAGTATTCCTATTAATGAGCTACGTTTGGCAATAGAATTCCTATTAATTTGATATCTTTTGGCGACAGAAAATTGAAAAATGTCTGGATCAGATATTATCAAAAATAGTGTCCCCATTAATTGGATATTTACAATGGTAGCATTCCTATTAATTAGATACGTCTGGCAATAGAATTTATTCTAATTAAATATCTTTTGTCGATAGAATTCTCTGAATCAGATATTTCCAAAAATTGAGTTCCCAGTAATTGAATATTCCTGACGAGAGAATTCCCATTAATTAGATATTTGTGTCGATAGAATTCCCATTAATCTCGTGACAATTAGCGCGTGAACTGCAGTCTCTCCGTAGAAAATAAAGTCCTCAATCAGTGCGCGATCTCGCTTATGAAACTGAAAAGTCAATCGAACCGAAGTTATCATTGAAAACAACTTGGAGCAAATTTCTCCGCAAGTTCTGAAATCGATAGTTCCTTTCGGCATGCGGCTAAACTTAGGAAATTCACAAAAGCACCGTTGGAACTCTCTTCGAGGTGGTAAAATAGGTCTTTGAAATGGCGATGAACGGTGCTTTCTTATCGCGAGTAATGCGAATATCGCAGTCTTCTCAAAGTTCACGAAAAGGATGTCATCGGCAGGGTGCAACGCCGCACTCAAAATATGATCTTGCACCCTCTGTCGACATCGTCTGGGGTTGATTTTCCTGACAGGTGTGCTTTTCTCAATTCAAATCAGTGTAGAGACTTCGTCTGAGCTTTCTCGAACGACTGAATTCACGCTCGAGAAATATAATGAGAATTATATAGAGCTAATTAACGCCAGAATAACGAACAAGAAACTTCATTTACTAGAATTCTGTACTTTTATTATTAAAATTCTATAATAGTACAAGAACGCTGAATAAAACGCGGAGAGATTGAAATAGAAATTTGATTTTAATATAAAATTGATGGACGTTGGAAATATTCAAAGTAAAGGGTTAATGTGAACGTGACGATGTCGTTTAAAATTAATAGGAAAAATTCTACAAGAATTTAAGGAAGTTCCATCGTATTTGATATTACTTCTGATACTTAGCGGGAGGAAGAAAGAAAAGTTCATTTCTACGGAGTCGGAGAGAATTCACTTTTAGGTTTAAATTGAAAACGCTAAGTTAAAACGGTTCAGGTACCTGGAAGTCTTAAGCGACGGACAACCTTTTCTTCTTGGTTCCCCGATAAAAAAGTAAATGAGGAGAACCCAGAAGAACGTAACGAAGTACTCTCATAATTCCGGCAAAACAGTAGTTAATCGCATAAATTTCCCCGCGGAAAGGAAGATCATCCAGATTAGAAGTTATTCTTAAATCGTTTTAGAAAGGGAAGAAGATTTTCCTACACACAGAACTTTTCAACTTTCCTTATCTGAACTTTAATGATGGAAAACCTCGTTTTAAGGAATGAACGATTTGACTTTTTCCCTTTAAAATGACTCTGTCTGTATTTCTTCGAGGAGAATGTGCATGAAAACCTAAAATTTTGAAAATTATCCAACAGTTATTGAAGGTGGACGATGTACAAGTGCATTATTTTCTCTTTCTGTCGAAAAAGCTTGCTTTCATGCGGCATAAACAGGTAGATTTTTAAATGTTGAGATTTCTGGAAGGGAAAATTTAATTCTCAGAATTGAAAACAGAATAATTGCTCGAGTGATGGGCCATTTTGTATAATCTGCAAAATAGTCGCCTTTGTTCCTGAAGGAAATCAAGGATACTCGACAGGATTTCTGCAAATTTAATTGCTTCCTCGTGTAAAAGTCGCTCGTCGAGGATTTAACGAAGAAGACGGGACCTAAGTGGTTTATAATTACAAATCTCTGGCGTGATTCTAACGAATCGTCGAAAGGGAAGAAGAACTTCATCGAATTAACCTAACGAGGAAACGTTAGGCTCCCGAATTAATTTGGCTAATTAACTCGAGAGACTTTCTTAATCCATGTTCGCATGAAAACTCCCTGCTTTTCCTGTTATCTGTCGTAATTAACGCGAATTTCGTACTCCAATTACGTTGTTAGCGGTGACTTTATTCCAGTAGCATGTACATTTTAACGACGAAAAAATGAAACCGTGCACGAAACTCGGCCTCTTGTCTTCCTCTTGTTTTTTTCACCAAATTAATTTCCTCGACATTTTCACCCTGTTTTGTACAGAATTCCTGCCAGATTGAAAATTTATTCGGTCACGAAACATCATTACCACAATATCGAGGAATAATCAATGCAATGATCGTTAACGAGAGTCGCGCTTTTGCTAAATTTGTTCAACACTCGTGAATTACTCGTGCTTCATTAATTATCGTTCTTTATTTACCATGCTGCACCAAATTACTTGGATTTCGAGTATTTAAACGTATCACAGAATGTCCATTGGCTAAATAGGTTTGCCAAAATGTATCGTACATTCCCAAAATCATTTTACTTCTGTCGAACATTAAAATGGAATTTTCTCGCCTGTGAAGTTCGGTATAATTTCTGCTTGGGGAAAAATCTTGTAACTCTCCCTTCTCTGAAATTCCAACGTCCCTGGAAATTCTATCGTTGAATTGAAACCGCGAATTTCATGAATTCGAAACCCATCGAAAATAATAGAAAATGGAGAATACTTAATCGTCACGGGGGTTGGATGAAGTTTTTGTTTCCTTTGAATTTATAGAATTTAAAGGAACAAAGCATTGTGAGCGATCAGCATTGTGCGTGGATTCAAACATATTTTTGTCTCTGAGAATTCCTAGAGCACACCGCTTTTATCGTGAATTTCTAAAAATAAAGAACAAACTAAATTGACGTCACAATAGTTTAAAGGACAACGAGAAGGGAGAGGCGTGATTTCAAACGCTCTCAAGCTTTTTTTCAAAAAGTCATCGGGTGCAATATCGAGGGTTGATTTTGCCATAAAGAAAAGTAGAAAGGATCGATCGAACCTCGAACAAAATGACGTCGTTGCGGGATTAAATTCCGGCTGTAGAGGCGGTGCCTCGTTAAAGGAAATACGGACCTCCCTTGACGACCGCAACGATTAACCCTCGACGAGACACTTCCCTCCAATTTCACCGCCCTTTACCTCTTCCTCTTCTTCGCTTTTTCTCTTCCTCCTCATTTTTTTTATCTTTTCTACCTTCCTCTCTCATCCACTGTTCTTCTCATTCTATCTCATGTCGGTCGCTTTTGCTCGTCTCTTTCACTTTATACCACCCTTTCTCTTTTTGCTATTACCCTATTCCTCTCTCGTTCTTTTCTCTCTTGATTTATCACTCTCTAATTCTTTTCTGTCTCAATTCATCCCTCTCTCGTTCTTTTCTCTCCCTCTGAGTTTATTCCCCTCTCGTTGATTTCTCTCTCTCTCTCTCTCTCTCTTGTTCTTTTCTCTCTCTCTCTTAGTTTATCCCTCTCTTGTTCTTTTCTCTCCCTCAATGTATCCCTCTCTCGTTCTTTTTCCTCTCTGTCAGTTTATTCCTCTCTCGTTGATTTCTCTCCCTCTCAGTTTATCACCCTCTCGTTCTTTTTTCTCTAAATTTATCCCTCTCTAATTCTTTTCTCTCTCAATTTATCCCTCTCTCGTTCTTTTCTGTCTCTCTCAGTTTATCCCTCTCTCGTTCTTTTCTCCTTCTAAATGTATCCGTCTCTCGTTCTTTTCTCTCGCCTTGCGTCTCTCTCAGTGATTTGCTCTCACTCCATCCCTATCTCGTGCTCTACATGTTCACCAGGATGTTCCTTGATCCTTTTGAAAGGCGAATCCTCTTACCATGAAACAATGCCACTTTGCATCAAGCTGCCATTCGTCAGGATACCTTTGGCGCCATTCAAAGTGCCCTCGCGACGCCAGAATGATCCTCAATGTGCACGTGGATGCAAAACATTCGGTCTAAAAGAAGACACGCCATTCCTTTTTTCTTCTTTTCTCCTGATCTCACGTAAATTTACAAGAGAAAACATTCAACGAAGCGCTGACAGGAAAGAGGCAGTCTCTGGGTGATTTCAACTTTGAAAAAGATATACCACGAAATCACTTTCTTCCTTTTTTCGTGATTCTTTCTACGTACAACTCGATTCGATGGTGTGCAATGATAGAAACGAAAAGGACAACGAAGAGGAGGATGTTCATTACGAATTTACAGATGAAAATTCGCGAATCGTAGATTTCATTACGTCAGGTTGCAATCAATGTCTCTTGAATGCAATTAAAACTTGTCGAATTCGTTAAAGCCCTATTGAAAAATCAGGACAGAGCGTGACCCACTCGTTGAGGATGTTTTAAAGTCGGAGACTGCAAAGGAGATTGTTTAATTCGACGGAACGAAACCATTCGGTGTAAAATCCTGGATGGAAGATCAGAGAAGACTCGCACTGGCAATATTTTGTCTGAAAATAAAGTCACGATTTCTTTTTCTTCCTTTTCGCGAGCAAACCGGAAAACGTGCGAAACGACGATAGAAAATCCGCTCGCCCAACGAAACAGGCCGTGGAAGACGGAAAATTTATATACAACGTACCGTTATGAATCTCTTTTCCTTTGTTGAATTAAAAAAAACGGGAAGAAATTGCAATTTTGTATCTACTAGTGAAGCTTTTTGTAATTTCTATTTTCTTCTGCGATCACCAGAAAAGTTCACCCAGCGGAAATTGTAATGTAGACTGCGTTGGTAATTGAAGAAATTTGTAATCCTTTGAGATTTTTGTGGAGACAGAGAGGAATGCTTTTCCCATGGGGAAATCGATGTCGTGGAGGAGGAATGTGATGGCGGCAATAAAGCTAGGGCAAATACAATTTATATATATTATTAAAGAAACTTCTTACAAGAAATTTCCTCCTTTTAATGAGCCCGTAAGTTCCGGTTAAATAAGAGGATTCTTGGAAACTTTCGCATTAACTGACACTCCGTAAAATTGCGCTCACCTCAAAAGTGAAATTCTCTAGAGAATTCTCGAGTAGAGATATGCATCGATATAGAATTTAACTCGAAAACTTTCCTCTCGAACGTAAAGCATCATCGTTGAATTTGACTTTATTGCGTTAAAGGGGGAAAAAAATCGTAATTTCTCTGAAAAAGTGAAATTATCCTTTTAACGTGCAGGATAAATTGGATGAAAAATTCCATATGCTCTTTTTTTATCTTCAATGTCGGCCAGTGAAACGACCGGGAATTTTAACAGACGTTGTAAAATCGTGGAAATTGAATTTCCGCAATATCCGGGAATAAATTCGGGATGTTTCTGTTTGATCGACGTTATTCGTTTGCAGATTTGAATAGGGATATTGAAAATTATATCAAATTCAGAGATTCCATGGGAATTCCGGTCGAGATAGGTCCCACAGGCCCTATGCTTTTCACACCTGACGAATAATCGTCATCTTGGGGGTAGTTGTAATTCTCGACACAACCCCCAAGGTGCTCGTAAGTCGGTTAACAGTCGAAATCGCGTGTCCAGCCTTTCTTTTCTTCGGATTCTGCTCGCTGAAAAACAACGAGCAACTTCGAAACACCACGAGCATTTATTTTCTTTTTTTTTTAGTCGATACGAAGTTCCAATCTAAAATAGTCTTCTTATTTTCTTTGGCAAGGAAGTAATGTAAAAAAATATCCAAGATGTAACATTCATTGTAACATTTATCGAGTCGAGGAGTCCTCTACTTGGATTCTTCTTTATTAGCTTCATTTAGCAAGAAATGAAATTCACATAAACTTCCGCAATGCAGTGACACCAGTTAATTCGCGTGAAACAAATAGGAAAATTCAAGACGAATGAAAATATTTCCTTCGATTTTCCTACAATTGAGAACTTTAAACAATTTGATCTGCCGCAGGAATTTCGATTCTCTCTCTCTCTCTCTCTCTTGGCTTTCGCTTCCAATAATCGTCGCTACTCGCGAAATTTCTGGTTAATCGTTGAATCCGAAGCGAAGCTGGAAGTTTCGCGGCGCGTATCGTCGACTTGACTTTGCGCTAGTCGACGTAATTATCGGAGAAAGATAAGAGGAAGTCGTTGCTCCGCTCGGAAGACAAAGTTCTCGGTAAGCGGAGGAACTTCCTGCGTGGCAGGATCCCTGATCCTGATCCTCGTTTCCGTCCATTCCAACGGTTACTCTCGGTCGTTGCCGCAAACCTTTAAACAGTTCTCGAAGGAAACTAAATATCGCTTCGAATCTCCCTTATCACCTTCCTCCATTCTTCAAAGCTTCCCTCTTCCTTAAAAGGATTGACAGAAGAAACCTATTCGTTTCCAAAGATTGACTCATTAACACGTTGTGTGCCATAGAAATCAATGAAATTTCATATGACTTTTAAATTGTCATATTTCCAAATTTTCTAGCATATTTAATATTTAAATATTTGCCTTAACACTAGAACTACCAGTTGAAATGACTGGTTCTAATTTGGTTCCAAAAATTCTCTGAGTTTATAGGAAAGTCATGGAGTACATATTCGAAGTAGATATTATAAACCATAGATTCCAGAATTTGTCATGTTTTCCACATCTTAATTCCTCTATTTCCAAAGTACTTATTTAACACTAGAACCATCGGCCTCAAATCTAACGTATTTTAATAAATTAAATAAGTTCTTTGAAAAAGGGAGAATCAAGCCGCGGAAAATTTAATCGATTGGGTGATCTATGTTTATTTTTATAGACGTAGAATATTTATTCTATGACTCTTATATAAACCTGGAGAATTTTTTGACAAAATATTGTACCAGACATTTAACAATATATCGATCTGTATCTTTAAGATTTCTACTTCGTGAAGATGTAATTTTAATAGAAGAAAGTTCATTTCAGTGAACTTGATGCAATTAGCATTCAACGTGTTACAAAGTGTTTTTAACAATTTACAATGAAATTTTATTGTTATGTTGCTTTACCAGCAGGTAATTGTAAGGCTGAGCCTTTATCTCTATATTCACCGTAGCCAATCTAACCATTGTGCTTGTTTGGTTGCAGCATCCCTACGGTAGAATGCAAGACAGAATCGAGATCATCCCGGGGTACCGGAGGACGTCCCGCTCCTTTGTTACGTTCGAGAACATTGCCGGCTATAGTTGCACCAGGTTTGAGCATACTTCAGGCGCAAATCGATGCTCGCTACAATGGTAAGTTTAGTCAAACATACTGGAATTACCTCGCAATATCTATTATTTCTCTGGATTATTTCTCCTGTCGTTAAGCGTTTCCAAACTGTTTCTATTGTGGGAAGTCGTTTCATCTCTGTAGTAGAGACTCTTGAAAATATCACGTGGTTGGATTAGAAATTAATAATGTCGGTTAATTAAAAGGGATGGTGTCCAAAGATAGGTGTAGTTTGGAGAACAATTCCCATTTGGAATTCCGGATATCTGAAAGCTTGAATGTATGGGGTGCTAGGGAAGTTTTATGTCAAATTTCAGTGGCATCGAGTGGTCTATCGTCCAGCACCCCATCAGAAAGTGCAACTTCCGCGAAACGTGGAAGCACGGCTTCACATTGCAAACTTCTGACACCGAGAATATCCTTCACGGATGACACGATAGGTGAGACATCTTATTCTCCTTTCTAAAAACTCTTAAAAGTATCTTAAATTATTAAAGCTCTTCCTGTATAATTACTTTTATTCTCACTCGTGATAATTATATTACCCACGAAAAACGGAAGAATATTCCCAACTAAAATAATCTCCTCGCGAACACTAAAATTCACGATCTCCAGAAACCTAATGAGGAAAGATTAAACTCCAAGATGAAACTTTCACTCAGTTATCTAACATTACCTCCAAAATTTCTCAAAGCATAATATATTCGAAGTTTAATATACCAAGCTTTAAATCCAACCCCTTCCACTACAACTTAACTCCACCCTTCTCAATTCAACTCGAGACAACCATCGAAAACCGCTTTAATTTCTCGTTTCGCGATTTTCTGTTAAACAAACTAGAAAACAAATTTAAAAAAAAGAGATACCGTCTTCTATAAGCGCGACTTCAAATCCCTCAAATAGTAGAAAGCAAGAAATTCTTCTCTTTACATTTTCGAATTTGTTTTTCTCGTACATTAAAAATTTGTCAAACTGTAATATGTAGGAGATTTATTATATCAAGCTTTAAATTCAACCCTTCCACTAGACCCAAATTCCACCCTCCTCAATTCAACTCAACACAACCATCGAAAACAGCTTCAATTTCTCGCTTGACGATTTTCTGTTAAAAGGAAACTTTCAAAAAAATATATATATCCTCTTCTATAAGCACGATTTCAACTTCCCTCCCCTCTGTCGGATCTCCCAAATAGCGGAAAGGGTGAAGTTCTTTTTTTTTCATTTACGAATTTGTTTTTTTTTGCCCATCAGAACGTCGTGTCTCCGACACGGGTCCTGGTGGTAGAGAATCCTCGAAGGAACACTCGACAAGAAGCGGGAGACTGAGTACCTCCAGCATCGGGGGTTCGCAACCCCTCACGAGATTGGCGAGGCTCCTCAACCAGAGGCCGAGTTTCACCCCTAGCGATGAAATTCCACGGAGGCTCTCCTGGGAAAGGTACGTGGAAAAGATTGAGCACCCTTCGTATCCTCTGTACGTGTCCTTCTCGTGGGATAGTTTTAAAATTGCCGAGGAACTTTCCTTGTTCTATGACGATCGAGGAAAGTTTCGTTTCACTTGGAACTTTTCATGTCTCGTTCTTGAAAATCGTTGAATCCGCGTTGTCGTCGTGTCGAGAGCGTTAAATCTTGGTGGAACGATCTCGAGGAGAGTTTTTAAATCTTTGGAAAAAGTGTGGACGTCGAGGGTGAATCGGTGTGATTAGATTTTGAGGATAGGTGGATTTTTATGGTTTTAGGGAGAGAATAACCGTATGTAGGGATGCGTGTATGAATTACTGACGAATGGAAAGGGCGTGAAGAACAGGGGGTGTTTAAGAGTTTGCCTAGAAGCGGTTGAGGGGGAGGAAAAGAACGTTTGATCAAATCAGAAGTGGTACCGCGCAAAAGGTCATTTTTATATTGGAAATTCCTCACTTTATTATTTTAATTAATTATATATTGTAAAATAGGATCGATGTAGCACGTATTTGCATCTTGCACCAACCATTTATACATGTATGAGTATAAATTAGTAAATAATTCTTTGGGTGTGACAGGTGAAGAGGTAATTGAGCTTGCAATCAGTGGGTCAGAGTTCAAATCCATCCCCGTTACATTTGAGGAATTTTTCCGAACTTATTATCCAATGTAGCATAGTCTCGGTGATTTAACTCGTTTAGTACTCGATAGAATTCCTTAATTATGCTCGATAGAATTCGTTTAAAATAGTGGAAGCTGAAAAATAAGGGGAAAGAAATAATTGCAATGAGGAATAGGATTATCCAGCGGCTAGAACGACGGAAGGGGAAACTTGGACAGCAATATCGGTCCAAGTTCCGAGGAAGATTACGATTACGAGCCATCGAAGTTTGGCAGTTTCGCGTATCGCTTTTCAATATGCACGCCTCTCGGCCGATTCGAGTGGCAGCTCGAAAAACCGGGAAAAACAGATTGCCGTCGACCTCATTCCGAAACTTTTAATCTCTCGAGGCGAATGAAACTCATAATTCACCGATAGCTTGCTACTTCAAAATCGGAGATTCAAGAGATCACAATTACCAGGAATTCCTATTCTCTCCAAGAATTCATTCACACACCTTTCTTCTCGAAAACATTGCAATAAACCTTCCAACACGTTGAACGCCACCAATAATTCCCTACTTTCATCATACCTAGATATATTCCCAGCTGGACTTTACCTTTTTAATGCCAAAATTTAAATAAGTAAAATAATTTGAGTAACAAAGTACCGCAAGACATCTAAGTCTTTTGCAAATGCATTTGTAATTCTTACAAATTTGAATGTACCGAAAGAAAGACGCATCTGGCGAGTGATCGGTATTACTTTAAAATCCTCTCATCCATCGTACATCAGCCAGAAGTGTTCTCCATCCGGGAACAAAGATCTATTGCGTGACAGCGAGCAGGATAGCAATCGAGAGCCTGCAACCGGATGTATCTATGTACATACGTACGATCGTGGATACACTTTTGCATTTAGGGAGGAAAGGGGATGCATATATGGGTGTTTTATTCGCACGAAACGATCCATAGAACGGAGGAGTTCAATTTGCAAATGGACGAGCGTGAAGAACGGAGACGCGAGACACGGTAGGAGAAAAAGGACGCCTATCGTGAAATGTTGCCGCACTGAAAAATATTCCTCTTTTCCTCGACATCTATGCATCGATTTTCATCTCTCAGAATACGTTCAAAAGCGCGGCAATTCGCGAGACCTCTTTTCACAGTAGTTCGACAATTTCATCGAAATCCCGTGTAACTTGTACGATTGTGCGGTCGATCGTGTCGACGCTTTAACCATGCGAATTGGCGATGGATTATGGTCCAAGGAAATTCGATTTTATTCGACTCGAACAGGAGGAAATATTGCACCAGCCACTTTTACTCGGAAGAGGTTCTTTCAAAGAGAAACAACACCTTGGAGAATACTCGAGAAACGTTTGAGTACAGGTGGTAATTAATTTTGGAATTTTCGGAGGTTCTTTCCAGTCTGAAGAAAATATATGTTTCGAGGGTAGAAGGATTTTTAGAGATTAAAAACGTGAGGGTAATTTAAAATTCTTTTCGACTTTTTCCATTCAATCCTTCGTCAAATAGGAGATGAGTTAGGGTGGATTTTTATTTTTTGTTTTTGATGGAGTTAATTTTTGAAGCTCGTCAATTGCAATTGGATGAAATTCGATACTTTTAATGATTGGAGAAAAATTAGAATTACGAAAGGGATCTTCGTTTGTCAAATTGCGATATTATTCGTGCGGCTGACCATTTTTCGTTCGTATTTTCTTCTCCAGCATGAATATATGTGTAATATCGAGAAGGAAGGGCGGACCACGGTCCATTTGTTCTCCTCTGAAAATCCCTCGAGCTAAAAGTAGCCCTTAGAAAAATGTGATCCTTGAAAAATATTCCTCCCCTCCAAAAAGCATTTTTCACACTTTTAAAATTCCTCCGCAAGTTCAGAACTACCCCTCCTGAATGCAAGGCGGAAAAGAGATTTATGTTAGGGGTCTATGACCTCATTGAAACTGTACCGGAAGCGTATAAAAAGATGTTTTCTCTGAAAAACCGAAAATGGGAGAAAATTGCAGAGGTTAATGTCAAGTAGAATAGTTTTTCAACAGAACCGAATTAATATTCACTGTAATTTCCAGAGTTATTTACATTTAAACAAAGTTCAGTTTCGAAACGGCTAATTTCACAGAGCTTTTGCACAAAGAACAAAAAAAGTCCTTTAATTCGTAATTTTCCATGAATATTAAGGTACATCTACGTTTTTTTTTTCTTTTTTAAATATGGAATTGTGAAATCGAGTGAAATTGAGAAAAACGAGAATCTTACCTGACTTATTTGCGAGCAAATAGTCGGTTTAATCTCGACGGAAAATCGAGCATTATGGGAAAGAATATTCGAACGAAACGAGCCTCTGAATTATGTGTTTCTGTATCGCCTTTACCTTTATCCTCGCTGTTTCCTCTGACCTTTAACATCGGCTCTGAAATCTTATCTTTTAGCCGGGAGGAAAAGTAATTATCCCTTCTTCATGTACATGGATGAAAATTATTTATAGCCGACTCGTTGGCAAACGAGATATTTCCAGAATAAAATAAATCGTGTCACGTAAAATTAATCGGTCAATTTCAAATAATATATCACCTACATTGTTGCACGAAAACATTTACAATTGTCGTTCGTATAAATCTCGAACAATTCATTCACAGAATCCAAAGTGCTTGCATTAACTTCCATTGAAAAACGTCGAAAGTCGAATTTAAATTAAACAACTGTACAAAATTTAATTGATAGTTTATCACACAAACGTCCAATCTCTCATCGAAAATTTCCACTTCTACCTTCATTCTCAATCTTAAATTTCATTCTACATAATCTCCATTTTCTTATCATACACGATACAAACGTGAAATTCTACCCATTTCCTCCCTTTCGTTAATCCTCCCCTAAAATATCGACCACCCTCGTTTTATTCCAGTCCAATGGCTCGAATATTTCCGGTAATGATTACAGATCAAAATGTATCGAATAACAAATCCCCAACATCGAGAGTGTCCTTCTATAAATCGTCGAGTAGGACGGCAAATCCGAGGCCGATTCGATTACGCTCGTTTAATTTTCCAATGGAAAAACACCATTTTCATCCCCCATTCGCCTCCGCGTTTCAAAACAATGCAAACATCCTATCGATTTTGCCAAAGAGGAAATATTCTTATTCTCAACATGTTTGCGTCAGTTGGTCTCGTTAACGAGTTCTCTCTTTTGCACATCTGTGAGAAAAAACCTCATTGAAAAGACAAGGAGAGAAATAACTTTACGGTTTTTCCAATCCTCAAACTTTTCGTCGTCTTTCGCGATTCTGTGCATCGTCGAGGATGTTAAATTATCACGAACCACCGTCGTCGTGATAAAATTGCGAAAATGCATCAGCATCGTCGTTCCTCTGCTATGTACATGGGGGCAAAGTGAGTTGGTAATTGCGAGGCGCCTCTGAATGGCTAATTTAAGGGCGCACAGAAGCAACGAAAGGACGAGGGGCAAGAACGAAATCAAGCAAAACGCATACACCGGCGACACCGTGTAATTTAACTTAATTCGCGTGCCACCCTTCCCGCGGAGTGTTTGCCATCCTCGAATGAATTACCCTTGTTACGATTTTCCCCATGGGGAGGAAGATTTCTAAGGGTACGAATTTTCTAACAATTTTTCACCGCAATAATATTATTACGTGAAGCGAAAAGGAATGACCTTTTTATGTGTCTGCTAGAATATTTTAATTATCGAAATCTAACAAGTTTATCACAGATTGGATCTTCTTTAATAGGAGAAAAACGTTAATATTTCCCCATGGGGAGGAAGATTTCTAAGGGTACAAATTTTCTAACAATTTTTCACCGCAATAATATTATTACGTGAAGCGAAAAGGAATGACCTTTTTATGTGTCTGCTAGAATATTTTAATTATCGAAATCTAACAAGTTTATCACAGATTGGATCTTCTTTAATAGGAGAAAAACGTTAATATTTCCCACATGCGGAGGAAGATTTTTAAGGGTACGAATTTTCGAACAATTTTTCACCGCAATAATATTATTACGTGAAGCGAAAAGGAATGACCTTTTTATGTGTCTGCTAGAATATTTTAATTATCGAAATCTAACAAGTTTATCACAGATTGGATCTATTTTGTGCGATTGGAATTGAAGAAATATTATCCATTTTTGTGGTAAAGAAATTTGCTTGCACGGTAGAGGAAAAATATTAATATTTAATAAATATTTTCCCCATGGGGAGAAGATTTGTAAGGGTACGAATTTTCTAACAATTTTTCACCGCAATATTATTACGTGAAGCGAAAAGGAATGACCTTTTTATGTATCTGCTAGAATATTTTAATTATCGAAATGTAATGAGTTTATCACAGATTGGATCTACTTTGTGCAATTAGAATTGAAGAAATATTATCGATTTTTGTGGTAAAGAAATTTGCTTGCACGGTAGAGGAAAAATATAAATATTTTCCCCATGGGGAGGAAGATTTCTAAGGGTATGAATTTCCTAACAATTTTTCACTGCACTAATATTATTAGGTGAAGCGAAAAGAAATGACCTTTTTACCTGTCTGCTAGAATATTTTAATTATCGAAATGTAATGAGTTTATCACAGCTTTGGTCTACGTTCTGCAATTAGAAATGAAAAGATATTATGCATTTTTGTGGTAAATAAATTTATTCGTAGGAGAAAAATATTTCACTTTCTTTAATATATTGCAGTGAGAAAATATTGTACAACTATTTTGCATTTCTTTTTTAAATGGAGAAAAATTTTAACTGGCATTAATATTGCTTTGAAAAATTCTTTAGAGATGAAGAGATTACGTGTTTGAAAGGTATCGAGAATTTTTCGCGGGTCTTCGTGTGCTGGTAGAGTTGTATAAAAGGACGAGGGACACTTTTGATGGCCGTAAAGCGGAAGTCGCGACGGCGGCGATAGCCGATGAATGATCAAAGCTAACGGAAAAGATAAATATCTCTCTGAGAGACCAATTCCTCTCGGCAACTTCGGCCATCCGAACATTCCAGATTGAAGCCGAGAAGGGTGGAAACATGAGCGTGCGATCTCAAAGCTCGAATCCGATATCCACGTAATTTTCCTCTTATTCTTTTTTTTTTCACATAGCAAAATTGCTATCGCGAATGTTTTTCGTTCACATTCCGGAATGGATTGACGCTCATTCTACTTTATCAAAAATCCTTGAATCACAGAATTACCAAAAGGATTTATATTATGTTTCAAATTAGTCACAAGTTTTTTTTACTAAGGACACAATTTTTCATGATTTTGACAACTGTTTTGGTAAGATTCGTCGGATCAAAGGAGAAGAAAGTAAGGGAATTTTACGAAGTATTTACAAGCTTCCTGAAAGCGAGGCTTTATGGATTTTCTTGTACGCTTTTGTACCGTACATTTTCTATTTTCGTTACGACGGGTATTTCAGGAGCAGTGCTAAGTGCTACTTGCGAAAACGGCGAGTTCTGACTCTGATTCTTGGTATCTTCTTTCGTTCCATGTACTTTAAGAGAATCCTTAGAAAGAACAAACGAGAAGCACAAGGAACCCGTACGATCTTTCGTCAAAGAGCAATTTACACGATTTCAAGAGACAATTTGAATTTCATCTTCTACGAATTTCTAACTCAAAAGGAAACCCATGTAAAATATCTTTGAGACTTTTCCACTCCCCTATCCAACGATAGGGAAAATCCTCACAGAAAGTCAACAGAGAATATTAATTATTAATAATACCAATAAACAAATCCTCACAGTTAATCCCTTCTCGTTAAATTTTCATTTTGCAAAGCCTATTAACATACAAATATCATTGAAACGCATCAAAAATTATTTCTTTATTATTAATATTACGCTAAATTATACAATGTGTCAAGAACCACCGATCAATTTTTATCTTCCTAATTTAATTCCACTGCAAAGACAATCACAAAATAAATGATACGGCAAGGGGTTAATTCTATATTTCTTCTTCAAATCAATTCGATCACTTTTCCAATAGTTCCCCGTCACAGAGTACAGGATACAAATGAAATAACAGCGACTCTCATAACGACACAACAAATACGTAGAAATCTCGAAGGATTCTAATTAGAAACGACATATTTCATCCTCCACAGATAACTCACCCCCTTCGACTTAATTTTCTCTCTCTCCTTTCTTATTTTCCTTTCGTACAAAGGACGTGCAAACATACCTACCTTTGGATCTGCTTAATCAAACTTCGCACAGACAGAATTTCATCCTGCTGAAACTCTTCTCATGCTTTCTCCAAGTTTACACGTCGCAATCTGTCGCGAGTTGTTGGAGACTCGTGAAAGATCGCGAATGTTCTTCGACAGTGCTACGTAAGTGAGAATTCCCTTGAACGTTGTGTTTGATTGACAGACGAGACTGCAGCACTACCAGTTCCTGCCTTCCAAGGAGCAGCTCCATCGACAGCGTGGCGGAATGGGGGTTGACAGGAGGGGTTGGAACTGTCAGTGCCAGCTCCACCGTCACTGCTGGCAGTAGTTATGGACTTTTCGTCGATCAACCACCTCCGAGAAGAAGTCCTAGCCCTTTGCTGGGCACCAGGAGCGACAGACTCAGCCTGGTTTCTCCGAATATCGGCAGAAGGGTCAAAGGGCAGAGAGCTGTTTTGGGTGAGTTTCTTCAGAGAGGCTTCGCGACTTAATAGGTTGAGTGAAGACTTTCTAACGTTTAGATTTGCTAAATGGTGTTGTTTAATCAATCTTTGTACACTTAGGTAATTTAGGAGAGCTGTTGCATGATTTTTAGAAAATTTTTCATTGTTTTAGTTGAATTTTTTTAGCAAGAAGAGGTTCGTCTTAACGCTAGATGTCGTGAGGTGATTAAAATGACTTGGCTTGAATTTTTTGACGCTATTTTCAATTTTCTATGTCTGTCTTTAAGACTGTGAGCTATTGAATTTATTGGTTCGATTAGATTTGTTTATAT
Organism: Cerceris rybyensis; assembly: GCA_910591515.1. NCBI lineage: Eukaryota > Metazoa > Arthropoda > Insecta > Hymenoptera > Crabronidae > Cerceris > Cerceris rybyensis. Next base: position 2,666,771 of record OU342801.1, on the reverse strand, counting down.
GGCAAATTTAAATATATTGAATTACTCGTCGGTGGATCTAGTGTTGAGGTTTGCAATTAGGAGGAACGAGGAGGTAAAATTTGGAAGACAAGATTCTGTGGTTGATATTGATAGAAGCGACGACGAGTTTGCTTTCGAGTAGACAAAGGGAAGTACTCGGGGCAAATTCAATCAGCAGAGTGGAATAGGTTTACAGAGGAGTAATTAATTGTAATTCTTTCTTGAGGGAACGACGAACAAGTTAATCCATAGACCGTGAATTAAAATAGGTTCTCCACCAGGGTTCTGGCATTTCTCAGAACAAAATACCAAAGAAAGTGAGAGATTCGAATCTTATCCATCCTTTCTGAAGCTTCGAAAGGCTCACCGTTTTCCTTTGATGTTTTAGTTAATCAGGTTTTATCTCGCGTCGGCTGTGAACCTCGCACTTTTACGCGCACGATTAAATGGAATTGGTCCAGGTAGAAAATGAATTCGTTTTAGTTGCAAAATCATGATTGTCAATTTTTCAAGGTACCAAGATAACCGGAATTTCCAGAGGCAGGACCTAGGAAGGTGAGGACAAGTTTTATTAAAATTCATGAATTCAAGCGACAGGCTGCCTCGAGGGTGAAGCTCATTATTAAAATGGATAAAGGTGTCTTAAGTTGAGTCGAGGTGGTTTATTGTAAATAATTAATCGGGTCAGGGTCCTCCGGAGGAAAAGACCCAACGGTCTCATCGTGGAATTAGTCGATGGTAACATGGCATAACATAATTTACCTGTCGCTCGGTGGAAGGATTATTAAATTCTACAGGAATGTATAAGCGATTTTACTCGAAGCAGAGAAAGAATATGGAAAAATGGAGGAATGACTAGGATAAGGGGAGAGGGATGAAATTTCAGAGTTTTGAAAACATGTGGAGTATAATTTAACTCTTTAGCTTACGATATCTTTTCTGACTCAGGAATGATTTAATATTAATTTCTAAAATGAAATTTTTGATATTTAACTGAAAGTAATATCAATGTAATAGAAATAATGAGACGGTTTTGCGACCAGTTGAGATTTTCAATTCAATAGTTTTTGAAAGACCTCAAAATTTCCTATTCCATTTTCCACCCCACGAGTGTCACACGTAGGCTAAGGGGTTAAAGATTTGATAAGAATGCTGTTATCGATAGTACCTTGAAGATTGTTCGACTCATAGAAATCAAGTAGGAAGAAATTATTAAATTATAAGGATAATGCGAGAATGAAATAAGTTTTAGAAGCAAATAATGAGTATTGTGATTGATAACAGTCTAATCATCCTTCATCGATAGTGTTGGAGATAGAAATTGAAAGAATTTTATCGTTAAAAGAATTCTCTTCTAAGAGAAATTAGCCATAGCATTGTTGACGACGATGCAATCCGTTAACGAGGCAACTTGCGAAACATTTATATTTCCCTGTCGAGTTTAAACTGATTTTCCTAGATGAGCACGTCCCAGTGGAATAATCTGACGGTGACGCAAGTTTTCAGTCACTTGGGATGCCGGTAGTTTAAAGTTAAATTGCAAGACCACTCCGTTGTTATCGTATTTCGCGATAGGGAAATTCTGAGTTCACCTGACACATCATTATTTTGACGCAATAACGAACTGGCCCGATATATCATCACAATCAACTGAACTCAACTATTCACGATGTTTCTACTTCTCTTGGCTCTACTGTTAATCGTTGGAATTAATCTCGCGGGAAATCGGCAGATTAATCTTCGTGTAAAGGGAGCAGAACGATAGCCCCTCTTTCTTCTCACTTTTCCTTCTTTATTTTACATATGGTACAATGTGAATGCAAGATCTCATTTGTATCTGTGCCAGCTTTCTTTTTTCAAAACAAAGTAGATTCAAAACGGATTAATGTGAAGACGGAGCTGAAGGATCGGACTCGCAATCAGTGAGACAAAACTACAATTCTCTGTCACCTCTAGGCATTTTTTTCTCATTTATTAATTAGTGTATCGTAATCACAGTGGTTCTAAGCCTATTTAAAGCAGCAGGACCACGCAAAGTGACCACAGCTTCATTAATTATGATTCTTTTTTCTTGGTCCCACTGTTTTACTTAAAATTACAATGACTGAAGAAGGAGAGGCTTAAACTTTCAGTGAGTAGGCTCAAATACAAGTCCCCTGTTATATTTACAAAATTTTTCCTAATTTCTTAATTAATATATTCCAATCTTGAAGGTTCGAAGCTCTCCTAAAGCAGTAGGTCCCACTCCAAATAACTACAGCTAAAGATCTTTGCAAACTTCTCTGCTATCACTCTCGCAAAATCGACCTCCACCTAAAAATCAATTTTCCACAATATTTTCTTAAGAAATTTTCTCGGAAATTGAACATTTTCACAAATTCTAAGGAACCTTCATAGGCACCTGAATAAATCGGTATCACCTACGATCCTGATCCGAGGATTTTCTCGACCAATCAGAGAACTCCTTTAGCATCGTCTCCGCGCGTACAAACCGAAGAACCGGTCGGCCCCACTTTCGCGGCAAGGGAGCAACGTTCCGGTATACGAAAGAAGGTGCACGAGCCTCGTGAATTTCGTGACACACGGTGGTCCCTTTCACGTGGCAGTGTAGATTCTATTGTGGAACGTAAAGCAAGAATCAAGCGCGATTCTGCACACCTCCGTTCGAGTCGTGGGTGTTTAACTTCAAAAGCTTCAAGTGACATTCGATTCTACGGCGCGAAATATGACACTACGATTTTACGAATTTTCCGGGATGTTTCACCGCCAATCGGATACTTTGGAGAATTAGAAATCGTAAGTCTTTGTTATGAGATACCACAGAATCGTGGCTAGGTCGAGCACGTAAACAATGGAGTGAAAGTAAAGGAAGAAAGTGTTGATTCTTTTTGCATCGTCTTAGTCTTGCTCGATCAACGTTACTTATAGTATCGTGGATGTAATCGTAAGATATACGAGAAATCTTTGAATAATTTCATCTTATCGAAGCTATTTATTAGTGTCTTTCGATAAACTTCATGAATAAAGAACCGTAATTAACGGTATTCAATTAGGCGGGTGAAATCTTTATTGGAATCTTTACATGGTCGTAGAATACACGCAGGAATTTTCGAAACTAGACACACGTACGATATAAATTCTTCCATATTTATAGAAAGCATATCTCTAAATACTCTATTTGTCATTTTTCACAAACAATTACATAAACAACAGCCGTTAGAATCCTCCAATCAAGTACGTTTTATCGTAAATACATATTTGAAGTATCACTTAAAATCTTTTTTCAAATTTTCCGCCAATAAAAGCGGGGGAGTGAATCTCTCACAGATTTGACTTACACCTGTATTACCAGGTAACGTCTCCGCGTAAAATCAGCCAATCATCTTTCACGCTTTGTTAACGTCCTCGTGTCCAGCCACGCGGTTGGCTACCGCGAGTAGCTTGCTTAAGACGCTCACAGTTCGCGATCGTCCGTCACTCCATGCGTTTCTCTCGCAATTTAATCGCTTTATAATCAAGAATCTTTCACCAAATCGATACAAAATCGCGTCCATCGATATTATTTTACGCGAGTGAGAAAGTGGACATCGTCCGTGATCATTCATAGGACATATATCAAGAGGTATATACAGTTTCATCGAATTGCGTCTCTTCTCGAAGGACGATCATCCTCCTCTTCGGTCGACCGTACAGTGGCGCTGAAGCCCTAAGTGAAAAGGAGGTTAAACAGGTGGCAATGGAAGGTATTTAGTCAGTGATTGTTATCCGTACAATATTATTAGTGCTCGTGAGCGTCGTTTTGTGTCGATTCGAATTACATAATGGCGGTTAGACGTTTACGAAAACGTGGAGAAAAAGTCCAACACCGACTACGTAGATCGAAGATTCGCGATTAAGCGTTTACCCTCTACGACACGCCGGTTATCCTGGTAATACAATCGACCTATTGTAAGACGATCCCCATTGTAAAATCGTGTAGCATTTCGTGGCAGGTAGACGCAGCGTGAGCACCAGGGATTCCTGGAATTTCGAGTGTTTACTATTTTGCTCCGGCGAGACCCAAAATCTACTATGTCCGAGTCATCTGACGTAGAGGTCATCTATTATCGTAGCTTTAAACGTACTCCTCTTACGGATAGATACATACTCCAATTGAAATCGACTCTATTTCTATCGTACGCTTTCAATCTCTGTTTATCACAGATTCATAAAAGGCATGTGTCGCAATGGCGTGTAACACGGAGTGGCACGAGTTCATTGCGTCACTTTAAATTCTATTTCGCTGTTAAAGATTTATCTCGTTTCTTCCTCGAGATCGTCGAAGCACATAAAACTGTGATCAATCAATGAACCATTGTCAATAAAGATCGTACAATGAATTTCAAATAATTTCAAATTAACCGACGAAGTATCAAGTTCAATATATCGATTTATAGGAGGTCAATCGTAAGTGATTTGTTGTTCTAATGAAAAAATGCTATCGTAGAGGGTAAATGTTTATCGCGAGAGGTAAACGAATCGCTGGTGGAAATGAGGACAAAAAGAAAATCCTCTCGTTCGGAGGGAATTCGCGACGCGTCGTGTGTGCCGTGAAATTCGCGGACGATACGAAAACACGACGAAAATGAGGAAGGGAAAGGTTTGAGGGACGCTCGTTCTCAAAGGTGGAGGACCTTGGTGCATCGAGCATCGCCGAGTGGCAAACCGGTTTCTGCATTTGGTGCAACGACGCACGGTCTTGCCGGCGAGTTTTGAGGAAGAAATTGGCGCGTCCGTCGGACGCTTCCGTTAGCTTTCCTTGCCTGCCGTCGGACAACTTAGCAAGATCGGCTTTCCGTCTTCATGGAAACCCTTTTAACTGGTCGAGGTTCGACGGGATCGTAGGGTATGATTCTTTTCGTTATTCCTTTCTTCATTGTGTCATTTATCAAATTAATTTGATCATTAGGAATGTAAGCTGTTTGTAAATCTAATTAGAAATAAGTTAGCTGTAAGGATTGAAGATTTTCTATACTTTCAACACAAATCCTATTTAATTAGGTAATTAATTGCCTCACCTTTTATAAGACTACTCGATTGTGAGAGTCTTGAATTTCTAATTGAATTTTTTTCAGGATTAATTCAACTGTTAGCCACGTATCTCAATTAGAAATCTGCTTAGTGATAAGTCTGCTGTAAGGAATGAAGATTTACTATTATCCCAATCCAAACATGAATTAGCTAGTTATCCAAGAAGAATATGGATTATGAAAGAATTGAATTTCTTCAGGATTAATTGGATAATTGGCAGTGAAAGTTATTTATACACTTACTTATAATTAGATATAAGGTAGGAGCAAGAGAAGAACATTTAGCAGTATCCTATCCCAAATATGAATCAGATAGCTATCCCACAACGATATTCATAATAAAATTACCTCCATGAGATCTTAGAATTTTTAATTAAATTTTTCCAGGACTAATTAGATTACTATCTTTGCAACTTGCTTGTAGATGTGTTTAGATATATGTAAGTCAGCTGCAAGAGGAAAACATTTAGCATTATCCAAGCCTAGATATGAATTAGCTACTTATCAAACAACAATACTCATTATGAAACTGCCTCCATGAGGTCCTAGAATTTTTAATTGAATTTCCTCAGGATTAATTAGATTATTGGCTGTACAACTTATTTGTATACCAGCTTAGATATAAGTCAACTGCAAGAGGAGACAATTTAGCATTATCCAAGCCTAGATATGTATTAGCTACTTATCCAAGAACAATACTCATCATAAAACTACCCACAAGAGTTCCTAGAATTTGTCATTGAACTTTTCCAGGACTAATTACATTATTAGCTGTGCAACTTATTTGTACACCTACTTAGATATAAGTTAGCTGCAAGAGGAGCAAAATTATCATTATCCAAGCCTAGATATGAATTAACTACTTATCCAAGAACAATACTCATCAAGAAACTACCCACAAGAGTTCCTAGAATTTTTCATTGGACTTTTCCAGGACTAATTAAATTATTAGCTGTGCAACTTATTTGTACAGTTACTTAGATATAAGTCTGCTGCAAGAGGAGCAAAATTAGCATTATCCAAGCTTAGATATGAATTAGCTACTTATCCAAGAAAAATACTCATTATGAAACTACCCACAAGAGTTCCTAGAATGTTTCATTGAACTTTTCCAGGACCATTTAGATTATTAGCTGTGCAACTTATTTGTACAGTTACTTAGATATAAGTCAGCTGCAAGAGGAGCAAAATTAGCATTATCCAAGCCTAGTTATGAGGCAGCTAGCTATTTAATAACGAGATTTATTACAAAACTGTACCTATAAATTCTGAAACGTTTAAAAAAAGGTAACTCGACAGAAGTATTTGGCCCTTTGCAATTTTAATTTAAACTCATCTTTTGGAGGATCTGAAAATAATGAAAAGGTATTGCTTCATAAAATTACATGACTTTTCTGGGTTTCATAACTTCTTCTCGTTTGAGGTCAGAGGAGTTCTTTGAGACTTAAAGTAGAACGAAGAAAGTGTATCGCATTGCTCTAGCCGTTGTAACGTTGTCATACTGTAGTTCAGTGTGTCACTATCTGTGCGCAGTGAAAGTAGATGCACGCGATTCAGTGCAAATTGCGATTGCAACGAGTTGAATCGCCCATTGAATATAAATCGACGATCGGCATTTTAACCGACCGCTTTACATTCCTACACTTTTGCTATCTCTTCGCGAACCTCCTATTATTTGCGTGAGAATTTTTCTTTCCTTTTCTTTTATCGATGAAACGTAACACTTAAATTGCCGGGGCTGGCACATTGTAACTTAGCTATCTTAGAGATAGAAATAGTAAAATCATTTTAGTTATTTCATTATTAAATATGTCAGGAAATTTGTGAATATTATAGTTTCCCGTTCTCCTGAAATTTCAACCGATTTAATAGCTATCTGAGAGATAGGAACAGTTATATTTTTAGTATCGGTTCACTTATTTTACATTAACATTTTAATACCGGGCATATCAGCAAGTTTATAAACATTGAGGTTTCCAGCTTTCAAGAAACTTCATCGAATATAATAGCTATTTTGGAGATGGAAGTAACCGAGTATTCAGCATTAGTTTACTTATTTTTCATTCATATTTTAGTCGAATATATCAGCATATTTTGTAAATATTATGATTCCAAGTTCAAAAGAAATTTCGTGGAACTTAATAGCATAGTCGACGTTTGATCCCGCAGCAGTTAGCATGTCAGCATTGTAAATGAATTTTATGCTAATTATCTTTGTAGAATATTCTTTAATCTCGTTATAATGTTGCGATAACCGGCGTAATTTTCATCGGAGGAGGACGTCCTGCATCGATTACGTACATAATGGCAATGCAATCGGATTATGCAAATACTCGTCGCGCAAAGATGCGGCGAATCGCGAGCAAGGGCGACGAGATTCTTCCAGATTCTTCTGTAAATTAGATTCTCTCATCCCACGACCAGAAGAAATATATATACCTTAGATTAGACTGCTGGCATCGTTTTGTCGACTGGCAGAATTCAAATTGAGATTAAACGAAAATCTTGGAAAAGCCTCCGTCTGCATGTTTCGCTCTCACTTTCATTCAATTTCTTTTTTTCTTCCTTCTTGAGAACAATTCGATTAAACTTCCTTCACCATCCCTTCTATAATTAATTCCACCATGATTCTACTAAATTTGAATCCTCAGCGAGTCTTTCTTTCTTAATAGTTGTCTTTTTATTTACAAATTAACTCGTTGCTAAGTGGAATAGGAACTTTTGAAGCTTTCTAAAAATTATTAAATTATCCCTTTACCTTACAATTTCTTTTGTGATCGAAGGAGCAATAATTCCAAATCAATTGTTGTAACAATAATTCATCACTGATTTCTGCTATATCATCCAACTTAACGCAATATTAATAACATAAGACTAATTTCATCACCTGGCCCACTGATATTTTAAAATTAACAGTTTTTATAGAGTTTAAATATTTTCTACTCCATTACGAGTGCCATACGTTATTGTATGGCAAGGGATTAAAGATATCAGTGGCCCACGATAGGATGAAATTATTTCTGTGCTATTAATGTTGTATTAAATTATTCGGTATATCAGAAATCAGGGACAGATTATTATTTTAGCAATTAATTGTGAATTTCTGAGCCGTCAGTCACAAAATAAATGACACGGCAAAATGTTAACACAAAATTGCAAATAACAGCAGAGACAAAACCATTTTTTGATAATGAAATTTGCCCGTATTTTATTCGAATATAATCGCACAAATTTCACTAAAAAAAAATATATATTTAACTCCATAAACTGTAGAATTTCATGGATGACAAGACTACCGAAATAATATTAGCATTCAGCGTGTTAATTTGTAAATAGAAAGCGGAAGTTGCTGCGGAAGACCGCAGAAAAGCGGATAAGACATGTGGGGGGATTTATTTAAAAAAGAATTCCAACGGGAAGAACTTAATTCTTCCTGTAGCCGGTGTTATCTCTGACGGATGCGGCCACGCGACTCCTAGGAGAACCGTTTTATTCGTGCGAAAAATACGTATGTGGAAAGTTTCTCTCACTTTTCTTTCATTGCTTTTGCAAGCCAGCAATCAAAAAAAGATCAGGGCCATTTCATGGCAAGAAGGAGACAAACTCCATCCTTGCAACGATGGAAAATGTCATATTCCGGATATTATTCCTTCAAGTTGCATTGCGAAACTTCTTTCCAAGTTCGTCCTTCGACTTGTAAAATCACCTTGAGCGACTGATTCCCAGGAATCGCCGCGATTTCCGGTGTTATCGTTGAGCAAAACTTCTATTTCTGTGTTTCTTCTCAATATAAATGTTAGAATCCTATCTGAAAGGTTGCAGCATCTCCAAAATTTTTTCTAATTCAATTCTGCATCCAGATACCTTCAAAATTCGCTGACAAATTAACCTTTCTCTGTCCTTTAAAAGAGTTTACACCAAAGTCATTCTTTTGCCACAAAATAAAATGATTTTTACAATGTTTCTTATAAACCCTTTAAAAAATTAATATCAATATTATCATTACTATTTTTATCATTATTATTATACTAATTAGTATTCTTCTTTTTTAATTTATATATACTCTAGTTATTTTGTTAATTTGTGTCATATGAGTTTGTTAGTTATTAATATTCCTTACTACACTTTATTACCGTATTGAGGGTAATATGTACACACTGTGCACAATTTGAGTGAAATCGTATGTCAGAAAAAGCCACAAAGCACAGACAAAGGATAATATTCATTTTATGGAATTTTCCCTGGACATATTAGAAGCTTAATTCTCAAAGAAATGATGCTCCTTCGAGTAGAACATTTGCCATTGTATGAAACAACGAGCAATCGGTAGAACGTGGAAGATAAACCGCGATAAAAGACTGTACGACATTTCTCTCTATGAAATTCCACTCGTGTTTCAAGAGCTACAGACGCAACGTAATTTGCAACAACAAAGAGACCAGGGTTTCCTCTCTTGCCGAACTCCATTTCGGGTTACATTAGGTCGGACGTTATCCAGGACAGATTTTCACGCATGGAAATTCTTTTGTTCCGCGCTGTCGACGATGCGAAACAGGGAAGAACATAACAGGACAAAGAACAGAGTCTCGTCTTCCACGATATTTTCTCTGACTTTGGCCACTTTTCGCGTATTATTCTCATAGATTTTGCCTCGATCACTGGCCACAAATATTTGCAATCTTTGGGCATTATCGGCTAATACAATCGGAGGAAATGATCGTCAAAATAGTACGTTTCTTCTACCGACGTCTTAGGAATTTCTCATCCCTTTTGCTGCTTTAGGGTTATTCTTGCAAATTAGAATTTTATTTATTTCTGTTTTGTCTAGGTTATATTATTGTAGAAGGCTTTCGAATCACTTGGATTATGATGCATTAACTTCTTGACATACAAATAGAATGAAAATTTGGCGGAAAAAATGCTATTTAATTTAGTACAACTGAACAGTTATATTCAAGCTTAACCCCTTGGCTTATAATAACGTATGGCATACGTGGGGTCATAAATCGAATAGAAAATTTGTAAGTTTTCCAAAAATTATTAAATTGAAAATATCAGTAGATCAGGAGACAGTGAAATTAGTTCTATGCTATTAATGTTGCGTTAAATTATATTGGTACATCGGAAATTCATGATACGTTATTATTCCAACAATTAATTCTGAATTATTGCACGTTCACAAATGAAATTTTTATTTAGAAATTTCCATTTCTATATAATATTTAGTCAGGTTGAATGGACAATAATTAAGTAACATTATGAAATAACGAATTAGTAGTTCTATTAACGCACTAGTAAAATAATTTAATTATCTAATAGTATACTATTTATGATGGCACATAAAGTGAATGACGTCTCTCACACGACATTGTGTGTCAAAGGGTTAAATGACCAACAAGGAAAAATTTACCTCAAGATAAAATAGTCGAAAAAAATAGCAGTCTTTCTTGAGGTATAGTTTTTTGAGAATTTTATTAACGATTTGAGTACCATGTAGATAGAATTGAAGAGATTTTCGTGTCTCTGATTAGACGTGTCAACAAAGTGCTATACAAGTAGAGTACTAGGGATCCCATTGTAAAGCAAGATCTCACGATCGCTCGTCTTCCGTTCTTTTCAAATTTTGCATTAAATTACACGCACTTATAGCCGGCCTGAAACTTTCCGTTACGAGAATAGTGTTCACCCTTCTTCCTGTGCACGCTCCGCAAGAAAAACAGTCCGGAAAAGGGCGGCACCTGTAATGCAGGTATTCTTCTAACGGGTGTCCAACAAAAAATCCACTTATTTCTATTCATATTTCTTTTATTAACTAGAAATAATTTATTACAAATAATCTATCTCTTGAATGCAATGTTTTAACAATTAATTAAAAGAGTGATTGTAAGTGTGACTCTTCGTTATTATTTTTTATTTGATGCAATTATTTTGTTTGGTATTGTAATGTCAACTCGGTTTCGTTTTGTTTGAAACGTTTATTGGCTTTGAATCTTGTGGATTTTCGGCGATTGAAAAATATTGGAAATGTTTCAGATTTCTTTTTTTTTTGCGAATGAAAGTTACTGTCATTTTAAATATAGCTCTGGCGTAATAATACTCCTTTGTCGATGATTCATTGTCGAAGTTTTGCGTAGGATTATTTTAGAATTTTTCAACGATTCGAATTGATTTGTTCGTTCAAATAGGTTTTGTGTATTTGTTTGATCCTTTGGCGTTACGATCGTATAAACGTATCGAATGATTTTGGCGCGAAATTTTGCTGAATATATTCACGGGACGCTTGTCACTTGCAAAGTATTGCCAGAACGTACGGAACTTTTAATTGGATATTTTATTTATTTTTTATTTCTCGTATCAAACAATTTTCATTTAATGGAATAATTCTCCCAGGCAAGTTGACAGTGTCGAACGTTTTTATTTTGAATATTTATTTATTTCTTGATAGTTTCTAGTGAAGAAATGAATTAATGTTAGCAATAATAGCATCGAATTCCAATGTCTCATTGAGTTTTTCTGAGTCAACCTATATATTACGTATTTAAAAACAGGTGGTATTCGAGCAAGTTTTCGTTCCGCTTTTTAATATCCCACGTTCGAATTATTTCTCAAAATAGTATAAATATTTGCTGCACTCTAGTTTCCATAATTTCAAGCCACTGGCTGCCTAGGAAAACGTGAATAAAATGCAAAACAAATCCTATAAAAGTTGGGCCACAATAGTCGTTTTATTGGAGAACCGTTCAGATTGGATTGCAACTTAAAGTGCGCGTTTCAGCGTATTTTTAAATCTGCCATTCGAGTTTGGAATAAGTTAATACATACTGAATGTAAATTCAAGGAAGTTTATTATTTTTATGATAAAAATATCGTAGAATTTTTATTTCAAATATATTCGCTAATATTTTCGTTTTCCATTTGCTGTTCGTATATCGTCCTCTATCTTTATTACAACTATTTGCTACGCAAATATGGCGAACGTCGAATAACACTTTCTTTGCATAATTCGTTGGAAATTCTAGTCGAGGAAATTCCAAAATAGATGAAATCAAATGGCTTCAACGTGAAAATTCGCATTCCCTTTTATCGTTTCCTCCCACGCGTGTTAAATTATCTTTGCTAGTGTAATTTTATTTTAATTCCACCTGCGAGTACATCACAATAATCGAGGTCATATTCTTGTCGATTTAAAAAAAGCTATTAATCGTAGAAAAGTTTCATTTTAAAGACGACATTTTTCTTGAATAAAGGGCAAAGTTTCATCGGCGAAATCGATTCGTATTCAAATTCGCGAATATGAGAAAGAATGGAAGAGAGTGGAACTTGTTGAAATTCCATCGTGAATTAATATCACGATAACTTATTAAAATTGCCCGCCTGTAACGTTTGCATATGTATTTTAATACATTTAAATATATCGAGGATTTAATTCATAAAATAATACCAGCAATCAGAATAAAAGGATAATATCCTACCTTTAGAATGTTTTTTTTGTATGCAAATATTTTCATTTGAATTAAAATCCTGGATAATTCGCAAAAGTAGGAATATTTACTGCAATTTCCTACGAGATATTACCAGTTTCGTTGTAACGCATTTGCATACCATGATGGATTTTCATTAGTTATTTTTTTATTTTCTGCAATCACTGTTAATTGTACCATCATGGTTTCGTAATTCGTTTCCATCGAGATTCCTGAAATATTTTTATTTTTTTATATTCTTATTAGTCTTCCATTGAATATACTATCTTTATTTTACCATATTTAGATGTCTGCTCGATCAAATCTCCAATTCAAGATTGTACAACAAATGAATCACACATTTCTATATTTAAAATCAATTCGAATATAGGAACATAAATTGTAAAGTAGAAAAATGGAGTTCCTTTATCAGAATACAAATAATTTCTGCGGTAATCAGCATGAAACTAGATATCCCCATATTTAGATCAGACTTAGAATTGTCAAGGATTATTTATCTACAGGATAGAAATAGTTCCATCGTAATCTTCGAATTTATGGCTCAGATTTCCAATTAATAAACTCAAAATTCAAAACTCCCTCACTTTTGCCAGGTTTCGTTTGAATTAAAATTGAACATACTTATAGTCTCTCGAATTAAATTATTCTGGACGAAATTACCTTACAAGTTTTATTTAAAATATGTAAAAAAAAAGAAAAATATATTTATTTAACCCTCGTCGAGGGGGTACGGCCCTGAGTACAACGAAATTCGAACTCACCTGCCCCAATGCAATGTCCAGATGCTCGACACTGCTCGGCATCTGTTGCGAGCACCTTCCTTTCAGTCGTTGTCCTTCCTTCCGATCGCAAGGATCTTCCTCGAGCGGAATAGTCGCGCGGATTCCGCTCGAAAGTGAAATTAGAACTCCGTAGAATCGTTGGAAAACCGCGTCGACTATTTGCAACATCCAGAGAAGCAAATCTCATATAAGGAAATTCAAAGAAATGTATTTAAAGCGCGCGAATAAATTCGTCCCTTCGTTAAATTAAAAGTATCTCATTTGGAAAATCAAGCCATGAAAATATATCCCTTTATTCTCAAGAATTTCAATAATAAATTAACAATAAAGTGAAACGCGTTTAGATCGACAAATAAAACGTAATAAATGGCAGAGAAAAAGGCGGGAAACTAAAAGGTAGAACAAATATGAAATAATCTCTTTGAAGAAACATTCAAGGTAGTTGTGAAATTAATTTTACATACCGTGAAACAAAGTGCAGAAAGGAGTGATGAATTGTATACCAGGAAGAATAAACTTTAAACGACAAAACTTTTAAACAGCGAAGAATATCGCGCACATTTAAATATTTCAAGTATCATTGACGATTGATGAATTAGAAAAAAAAAGGTTGGAGAAAAAGTTCGATAATTTTCATAGTGTAACGACGCGCATAATGAGAGCGAATTAATATTGCAGTCGCGTAAGAATGCATTACGCGATCCTCCCGTGCGTCATAACGAGCACGATAGATTCGCGGAAGGAGCGATTAAGGATCGGTAATCGACGATCGTCGAGACAGTGATCGTTTATCGATGTTGCCGGTGAACTGAAATTTACAGGAGCGGCTAAGTAAATTATCCGAGGAAATTCGCCGAGCGAACGGATAAACTGCCGAGACAAAGATCCAGAGAATTAAATTAAGTCAGGATCATCGATTGAAATTGAAAGGTAAAAAATAGCTTGTATATCGACGGATTATAATTCTTATTAGAGAATAAATTTATCTATACACTCTGTCCGTGATTTCAAAAATAATAATAATCCTTTATGGCAAAAAATAATATAATCGGCACAGAAAAATATTAATATATTTCAAACTCTATTCATTTCATTCTAAATTTATAAATATTAATTTATTATATAATTACTAATATTAAAAATAATTTATGAGTCCTTAAGAGCTAGTAAACTAATCTAGAGGAAAAATTAAAAATTAGGGAACCTCGGCTGCGGAAATTATTAGAAGACGTTCTCCATTTGGAACTTTATGAATGAAAGTTGCAAGGAAATCATGAAAATTCTTTGTAATATTGCATATTTGTTAGTAAATATTCCTACTGCGAGTCGTGGCACATGTAATGTATGCAGGACAAGAGAAATTCCCAAAAGAATTGCAAGCCGGCCGGTAATTTGTGCAATTAAAGGGCGGTGGGCGATCACGCTCACGTTAAATCTACTCGACGGACGATGCGTTTTCCAATCGACAACGCGGAAACGAAAAGCCATGGAGGCTTTATCGACCACACCACATGTCGTGGACACACCTACGTTTAATGACGAGTACATGTCGCCTCGTAATACCGGCTTGAAAATCGTTACCAGCCGTCGAAGCCAAGGAAACTGCGCTCTCTTGCGATTCATGCTCGGCTGCCGATCTTTCCCATTTCAGCTGCACCGACAGATTACATTCAATCGATGCTTTTCGATTTTGCCTTTTGATATTGAGAGGGACAGAGAGAGAGAGTATGAATATTTGAAAGTCACCATGTAATTCAATTTTGAAGAGAAAATTTCACGTTTTTATGTGGTCAGACAAAAATGACCGAAAATTGTGGCAAAGGTCGCGATAACTGTGAATTAAAATGGTTGTCGATTGACAACGAATATTCAACTCGAAATTACCTATTTTCCTCTCTGTGAAAATTCTCTTTCTCTCCCTCTCTGAACCTGTCCATGTTACACCGGTGATCGGAACGGAGACCGTTTAATACGCTTATTTCGAGGCACAATTTTCATCCAGCCGGTGCGTTTTAATTAATGTATGATTGCACCAGTGCCAGATTAAAAGTACTGTGTTATATTCACCGTAATTCCGAATCTTTCGTAAAATAACAATTGAATTTTCCCAATAGAATCATAAGCGCGGTCTTCGCCCGTTCAAATTGTCAGGGAAATAGAATGCGCGGGAAGAAACGGGAAGCCAAACGGTGTCGATTTCCATGGTTAATTTGACCGATATATTTCGAGATTTGTTTAGGCGAATGGTAATCAATAGGCGCATAGAAAACACGATTCTTCACGGGTATTAGTAGTATCTGCATGTCTCTATCTCTTGGCACGTGTTAGATAGTTTATTTTCTCGATTTGCTCTCGTGTCATTTGGCACTTCCTCGATCGGCGAACCAGTCGACGAGAAGTCAAACAAAATGTTCGACATGCATACATTAACGATCCCCCGGATATGTTGACGTCGATGACACGAAATTCGCATCTACTGGTTGCTACAGAATCCTCCTCCGTTGTGATTCACTATTGTTTGGAAAAAAATATTATCAGCTTTTCTGCGATACCAAGAGAACAAATTATTTTTTTTTAACTCATTAATGTATCTAATTTTAAACTTTCCATGCTAAACATTTGTATCTCTCCCGATACAAATGAGATTCTACCAGTTTCCTTTCAGAGCACTTGCACAGTATTTTCCGTAATTTATTAACTATTTTTTAAAATTCTAGGCCTATAATTTTCAATGGGGCAACTCTATTTTCTTAACTCGTTAATGCGTTCAATTTCAAACTGTCTATTTTAAAAATATGTGTCTTTCCTGATACAAATGAGATTCTAACAATTTCCTCGCAGAGAATTTGCACAGAATTTTACATATTTTGTTAACTATTTCTCTTTGTTCTGGTCTCATAGTTTTCCATGAAGAAACTCTGTTAGAATCGCATTTGTAACGGAAGAGACACATATTTTTAGCATAGAGAGTTTGAAATTAGACGCATTAACGAATTGAAAAAAAATAGAGTTGGCTCATCGAAAACTATGAGCCCAGAATGAAGAAAAATAATTAACAAAATACGTGAAATCCTGTGAAAATGCTTTTAGCGAAAAATCGTGTTGACCGATATAATTACTTGATACGTGGGTGTTACACTCGGCCCTGTTTCGGATTTATGGAAAGGAACGTCGAATTAATGGTACAGCATTTAGGGCAACAGAGAAAGAAGACGGAAATGTGCACAGCTTATGCATATTGTAAATTAATTTTCCTCGTTTTGAAATTTCATTCGCTAATGCGGAAGAAATAGCACGGTTAATGCTCCCTTGAAATCGCGTGATAATCAGGAGCGCGAATTTAAATGCGGATTTTATCGCGATATATCATTTCAAATGGAAAGTTTTAAACTTCCATGGATTTTACTCACTGCCAGCAGAATTGGCAGATTTATTTTTTCTCCCGCAATAATACACGATTTTCTCGTGAAAAACAGCCGCGAAATTCCAAGATATTCGAATAGAAGATGTAAATGTACGTTAAATTTTTCATCTATAGCTCGCTCAGAAATCTATGTAACTCTATGTTGCAAAAGCGAGCGTCAAAATTGCTCTACGAGGACGTAATGATATTTAAGTAATCGCATTGTTTCAAATTTCGGTGAGCAGAAAAAAAAATAGAGTTTAAAGTGGTACGAGAGTGCAGGAAAATTGCACATTTCTGTAATGACTCTTCAGACCTCTACTTTTGGATTTCCACCCTGAACATTATCATCGATAGAATTTCCCAGAAATACAATTCATCTTTCGAGATAAAAGATTCGATTTCGAGCTTGAAATTATTGTCATCCATTTTGGTTTCCCTGGAAAAATGTATTCCACTGTCAGATAGAATAAGTCGTTTCCAATGACAGACGAGAAACGGTAGAATTTCCTGGTAGGAACCTTTTTTTTTTAATTCCCCGATAGGACTGGCTTTGATGTCTTTTCAACGACGTTTTCACGATAAACAGTCGTCTCGATATTTCACTGCAACTTGTACTGCAGTCGAAGTTCCTGCAACGTGCATTTGAACCGTTTACGAATCTCCTTTCTCTCTACTATTGTTATATTTCAAGCTGCTGATTAATTAACAAAACGAACACGTCCTTTATATTTTTTCCATGAAAATAACCCTTTGATATTTCACCGCTAGAATCTCAATTTTCTCTACAAAGGTACACTGAGCTTTTCACGGAAATATCTGGTTAATTCTCTAGGATACTTTTTCATTCGACAATTCGTTATACGTGAAATCCAATGGAAAATCATGATTCACCATAAAATGTAATTGCAAATGGCAATGGAATTCTTTCATCGACATGGAACGTTCTATCGGTAGAAATGGATGAACAATTAACGTCATAAATTATTGAGACTGTTTCTCAGAGATAGGGATTCGAGGCTTTATAAGGGAAAGTCAGAAATTGCGAGAGGCCGACATTGCCATTGCGGCTGGTCTGCCCGCGCAATCTTCAATTAAAAGGGAATAAGAAATTTTAATTAAATTCGTTAAGCGCAAAGTACCAACCTGTCGTTCTACGGCAAGAAAATTATTTCGGATTTATTTCGTTTTGCTTTGAAATCTCCCTCGCTCGCGCCATTGCGTATTAACTGTTTGGGAAATTGGAAAAATTCCCGCTTTTTCCCTGCCTCCGTGGCTCGAAGATGAAATTAAAATATTTCAGTTTTTCTCTGAACTTACGATAATGGAATCTTAATGAATTGGAGGGAAGAAGGATATCAATCGAATTTGCGAAATGAAAGTGCTAACTGTGCAAACAATCGTTTTGTTTTATTTGAAGGCTTATTATTTTAATGAGTTAAAGGATTGTTATTCTTGGTTAAGTTCAAATTCTGGTTGACATAGAGCAAATGATATTTACTAGAAATTTCAGAAATTCTGTTTCGATCATTGAAACCGGGAATTTGCTGTTAGTTCAGTAAAGGGATTTTGAAAAATTTCTATTAATTGATCCTCTTCTCTGTTGCGAAATTAATTGCGAGTAATGGCTTCATTTTGCGCGAGAGCCGTATTATCGCGGTCATTTTCAATTACCCGATTAATTAAAGCAGGTTATTAGTTTACGAAATTGTTGCCGATAGATTGGCGGGAAAATTCGTCGCAACGATCATGCAGTTTCTCTATTCGCCAAAATTTTCATCATCATTCAATCCCATTTTTCTTCATTTCCACGAAAAGTCCATTTTCATTGTTAGCCTTCGTTGGTAAAACGGAGGAAAATCATTTTTTTTTCTGTTTGTTTCCAATAGAACTCCACAAATAGAATACGCCAAAATACGAGGCTTAGTTTCAAAATGAAATTTTCAACGAAACAATTGCGCATAAAGGTTTTAAAATTTAATCCCCTTTCGTTGCGAAAAAATTACAAAATGTACGGAACATTCTCGCCATTTCTATTGAAACGAAAACGCTTTTCATCGTATTGTTTCAATCGAAGAAGATTTTATTCAAACGTTTACATTTCTTTTAAAATATAATTGTACATCATAATCGACCTCATGGTATATAATTTTTTAAAAAAAGGAAGGGAAAGACGGAATGTTTTTGAATTTATTTACAAATTTCTATCCATACGAAAATTCTAAAAACCGTATTACAATAAAATTCCAACCCTTCGTATGAAGTCCGCTGGATGTCCTTTTCTCGCGTGAAAACCTTCCACAGGGTTGAATTCCTCCGATGGCACGAGTTGTCCAATGTCGACGGACTTCCAATTTCCTGACAACGTCATATATTTCCCCACGTCGCCGTAGAACGCGCTTCGTGAATACGTCCTGCATTTTCACGAAATCGCCTCAGGTATACTTCCGTGTTTTCCATCCTCCGATGTTGCCATTCGACTTTCGTATTTTCTCATTCAAACGATCTTAATTACATTTTTTTCATCCTTGGCCAAAGTGGAGAACAAAAACAACCGAGAAAAAAAATAAGGGAAAAATTTTACACGTTCCTCTCCTGAAGCGCATTATTTTTATACTTTTTTTGTTTAATATTCCTGTAACTTTGACGAGTCTGTAGAGGCTACATATTTTTAGCGAAAATACTGTGGAAATTTCTATGGGATGGAAGGAGAGTGAAAAATTCATTTGAGAAAATCTCGCCAAGGTTGCCTCGCGTTTTCCAATATCCTTTCGCACATATTCGTGGATAGAACGTGGATTTTTAAGTAAAACACCATGCATATTAATTAATTATTTTCTTGCAATCAGCGAGTCTGAGTTCAAATACCTCATCGTCTCTGGGAATTTTTTTTTCCAATTTATTATTTAATATGCAAACCTTGGTGGGAATTCATAGAAGACAATAGATTCTAGGCATAATGATCATAATTAGGGAGGTAAAGTCCTGGCTTCGAGATGTTCTTCCATTCTTTTTTTTCCATTCTTCGTTGTCCCTCGATAAATCGTAAGGATTTTATTTGTCGTCGTGGAAATTCGATTTTAATGCTCGCACGAGAAATCAGATTTATGGACTTATTAATTGCTTCTGGCTCGATAACATTCATTGACTTTTATTGTCGATCGTGAGGATGAAGACAAGTTTAGGAGTAATCGAATCGTAAAATCCGGACGCGTTGATTAATGCGATCGCTCTGACCGAATTAATTGCGGATTTACGTTTGCAAATGGGAGCATGGAAAATTGGCAGATTTTACGATGGACTTTTGAACGACTGGAAAAACATGTTGGAATTTAGAGGCTTGAGTAATTGATAGTTAATTAACTTCTTTCATGCGATAGTAAAACCTATGGCTCAAAATTCTAGGTGGATTTTTATTAATCCCTTGCCCAACGATTTGTTTTGTGACTACGTCCACTGTAGATGAAAATTTAATTGCTAAAATAAAAATTGATCAGTGTTTCTTGACACATCCTATAATTTAACGTAATACTAATATTATAGAAATAATATTATAGCCTCGCGTTTCATTAACATTTGCAATTAGATGGGTTTTGCAAAATTTGAAAATTTCCTACGCCATTTACGTCATTCTATAGTAAGAGGTTTAATTAGAAATTTTCATTCAATTGCTAGGTTTTCTTAATTGTAGAACTACCTATTATTAATACAGTTTATTTAAAGATAATTAACAAAAATAGCTGAGAAATAGCTAACGAATAATTTCTGAACGATCGAATAGATTACGTTTTGCAAAATATGTGTAGAAAAATGAGAACGATGGAATTTTAAGAATTTTCAAAATTTTTCAAAGAAACTAATAACCAGCCACTTTGCATGGCTCAGTAGAACTAATGTTAAAGTAAAATTCAGAACGTATTTTCCAAGTTATGCATAAGAGTCTCGTAATTTGTTCGTTAAACATTTTTGTTTTATTTTCCATGAAGTTTCTCAGCGTTACGTAAAATAGCAGTACTCGTTTCTTTTCAATCGACGACGTTGCCGAGGAATGAAATAATTTTAATTAACAACGTTTCCTCTCGATTAATTGAAACTTCATTGTCCACCGTCAGTGTACTTATGCATCCAGCTTCGTAACTTTGTACACTCTCTGCAAGAAATTTCGCACGCTACTATTATCGACGAAGGAATAATTAAAAAACTTCACCACTTTCTTTCCCTTATACGAGAAGACGTTTACGGGAAATGAAATATTGCTAGGATCTTTCTCGACGGAACTACGAATAAGTGTAAATCCAAGGTGACCTGTATTCTATCCTCGCAACAAAGCATTCTCCATGTTCTCCACTCGAAACGGCAGAATTAAATTCTCATTGAACAATGGCTCAACTCCCTCGAAAAGTTTCACCTAACGAGGACAGACAAACGACGACTTTCCCCGTCTCTGCGGTTTCCATTCACTGTTTCCCTTGGCTTAGAAACACGTAGACTCTTTGTATCGCACCATCGACAAGGAAACTTGATCTATCTCCGTCCTTTATTTTAATTATTTCAATGGTAATTATCGTCAACTACTACGTCCTCGTTGTTTCAACACAATTTCGATTTGTCGAACATCGTTTGTAATTATCGGAAGGTTTTAAAGTCAAAATAGGATCCAATGAGAGAACAGGTAGTATGTATGGAACATATAATACTATGTTCTCGTTGTTTCAACAGAATTTCTATTTGTCGAACATCGTTTGCGTTTATCTGAAGGTTTTAAAGTGAAAATAGGGCCCAATGAGGGAACAGGTCGAGGTACACGCGACTTGTGTCTTTTATGAAAACCGGTATTGGCATTCTTTGAATACCTGCGCTGGTATACAAAGGACACCTACGCGTAAAGAGGGATTTGTTTAAAAATCAGCTGGAAAAGTCCATCCATGGATGTGTAGCTGGCTATGACACGTGCAACTTCAACCACCGGAAGGCTACTTCCTAAACTGGCTTTGTATTCGAGCGTACCTGCCTACGGGCACTTTGTGAAAGGCGCAAGAATGACAATGGGCCTTCCCCTATCCCTTTGGCTTTTCAAAAACTGTATGCCCAGATTTTTTGGGCCGATATTTGAGAGAAATAATTGACTTAGGCTTTAAGCGACAATGAAGTACTTAATGCAATTATTGCATCGCTCCTGAAAGGGACTTCGTGCCGATGGGAAGTCTCACGTTCTTTGGATTTCAGTTAGGACAAATGAGGTACTTGAATTAGGGCCCATTGATTGCAAAAGTGACTCTTCACATTTTGGCTCCC
This sequence comes from Cerceris rybyensis, assembly GCA_910591515.1. Taxonomy (NCBI): domain Eukaryota; kingdom Metazoa; phylum Arthropoda; class Insecta; order Hymenoptera; family Crabronidae; genus Cerceris; species Cerceris rybyensis. The sequence goes on along the minus strand of OU342801.1, from coordinate 2,644,741 downwards.
AATTTATTAAAATTTCTAAGCCTAGGACCCACTGTCTTAGGTGAATTCTAAGCCACTGAGTCTATGATATATTAAATAATAAATTAGTAACAATTTTCCAAAGTCAAGAAGAGTATTTGAACTTGGGCCCACCGAGAGTCCAAATATTGGGCACCTTGGCTCCCAATCTATTACAAATTCTAAGCCTAGGACCCACTGTCTTAGGTGAATTCTAAGCCACTGAGTCTATGATATATTAAATTATAAATTAGTAACAATTTTCCAAAGTCAAGAAGAGTATTTGAACTTGGGCCGACCGAGAGTCCAAATCTTAGGCACCTTGGCTCCCAATCTATTACAATTTCTAAGCCTAGGACCCACTGTCTCAGGTGAATTCTAAGCCATTCAGTCTACGATATATTAAATAATAAATTAGTAACAATTTCCCAAAGACACTAAGCATATTTGAACTTGGGCCCACCGAAAATCCAAATCTTTACCTTCTAATTTATTTTAACCGTGTCGCATAGGGCCCATTGTTCTAACTGGTCTTTCAATAAACCGAGATTGCAACATTAGATAAAATTTCCCACAGCCCATGCAGTACTTGAACTCGGGTCCACTAATTGCAACTTCAAACCGTACCTCTCGTAACTTCTCGACTCTCAAACCCTCCCGTTCTATTTACTACCGCCTCAAACGACTTTTCTCGTCAATCCTGGCGATCTGAAGAAACGAGAAAGGATCGTTGAACGGGGCCCTGTTGGTGAAAATGCGAGTGATCGGTGGCAGATCGACGGGGGCGTCCAGTTGGTGGGGGCACGGCAGCTGTTCGCTGGGCCGCACGAACGAGGAGGGTCGCTCGTTCCATGCGTACCCGCCAGCAATGCCACATCGTTTGTGCTCGTGCTCCTCGTGCTTCTGTTGCTCGTCTCGAGAAAAAGTCACCTTCGCATCGTAAAGAAAACATGCGACACTCGCTCGTTTGTGAATCACCCGTAAATCCAACGGAGACCGAGAAAACCGTGCAGTCCGGCAGTGTAGAGAGAAATGTGAGAACACGAAACGTTCGGCGATGGCTGCGTGGAATGAAGTTGTTGAAATAGAGCTTCATAGAGATAGATTTACGAGTGTTGTATCGTAATAGAGTAAAATCGTGAATGATCTTTCTCGAGGTAATGGAGTTTTTGTCCATTGAGACGCTGGACCGTTGGAATTTTTCGGTAGGAAAAAGTGCAAAACCAGTGACAGTTAAGTTTCGAACGAGGGGACGCTTGCCCTTCGCCTCAAGGACTTCTCTGTCGGTAACCAGAGGAAAATCGATTCCCTCGACCTTCGAAATAAACAGACGAATGAATTTGCTTTTGCTTTAAAATCTTTCTTTCATCTTTGTCAAGGTAAATTGAATTATTTTTCTTATCTACCTTCTTCCATTGAAGATTCATCGGTTTCCCGCGCATTTTTTCTAAGCACTAAATTTCAATAGGATACTATTATTATCCTTTATTTTATACACTATGATCTGCAATTGTTTAACGTATAATAAGTGCTAATAGTTGGAATTGTATTTTCAATTTTACAGTCACTCTTCAATTAATATCACAGCCATAGTACATAAATACACATGGTAATTAGAAGTAGCAAAGCAAATTACATATTCGTCTAAATAATTTACAATGCATATTTTAATATTACAAGAAAGCAAATCAAACTGGAAACCAGCTGCTTTTTAGACCAGAGGCTTTTTCTTCTTGGAAAACATGGGGTGCAGTATTTCGTCTCTTTAATGCTCGAGTTGTTCTCGATGGTATTCGAACGGTAGTGAACGGACACACGTGCGTCCTTGCTAGGTAAAACCCCATGCATGGAAGGTTGCATAACCTTAAGTAGATCGCTCATGGACACTTTCCAGCGTCGCAAATTTTCCTCTCGACGAGGATACCTTGCCTGCCATCTAACTTTTCTACCTTTGCCCACGTCGATTCTCGTCTGATATTCAGCGATACTAAAACTGTGTAGGTTATCGCGTGTGTTTTACGACTGGACGATTTTTAAAGGTATAAATTCCTTGGGAGTTTTCCACGTTACTTCTGCAAAATTACTCTCACGCGATACGTTATATAGTAACTTGGAAACCCACTTAAACCCATGGGTTTCTGGGTGCAACGGCCATAATTGAAATGGGAAATAAGAAGGAAGTAGGCTTGGCTGAACTGGACATCTAAAGCCAAGGGGTTCACGTAGCATTGTATCCTGGAAAACAAAGCTTTCGATAGAAATAGAAATTGTCCTTTCAACTTACAAGTTTCTACTTACATCTTCCAATGGCGGAAGGCTGAAATTTCAATTTCCACCCTGGAATTCCTTCTCTGGAATTATTTGTCTTCTGTTCAATTTAATAGCTTTCATGTCGAATTCATCAGACAATTTTAAAATACAACTTGCAGAACTTAACAGGCTGAAGTTTAAGATCATGGATTTTTGATGATCCTCGAGTAACCCTTTGCCCTACGATTTTTTTTTCGTTACTGCCTCTGCTATAATTCAGAATTTAATTTCTAAAATAAAAATTCGACTGTGATTCTGATTCAGAGCTTCTCATTAATGTTTCGAATTTAATTGGTTTTCAAAAACTTGCATTTCCCTCGTCACAAGTGTCACTCGTTACAGTAGAGCATGGAATTAATTTAAAACAGAAGGAAATTGTCGTGTTGGAAAATTTACTCCCTTATTTTCTCAATTAATTTTGCACGATTCGAGTCGTCTTCTTTTCGCACACCCTATAGAGATAGAAAGAGTAGGCAGAAACGTTGGAAGATGTCAAAGAACTCCGGTCCTTCGCCGGAAAGGAAGTAGATTGCAGTTTATCGCCGCCGGAGGACCGATAAGGAGGACAACGCTTTAAAGGGCAACGTTGTGTGACCCATTGATGCGAGAAAGAGGGTACAATAAACATTATTCACCCGCATATTTTCCCGTTTCACGGTTCTCCGCAAACATACGGGAATAAACGTTGAAAAGGCGGGAGAACGGGTTCGTAATGTAAATGGTTGTACGTTTTTTTACCTGCGTGGGATTCGTTAGGTATCAATGGAGCTATTGTTCGCAATGAATATGGCGAACAGGTCGTAGCCGAAGGGCAATGCCATTTTTGCAGCAAATTGAGAGTAAAACTGGATAAAGTTGAATATAATGTGAGCAAATTTCATCCTTCTTATCATCCACATTGATTTTTTTTTACTGTTAACACTACTTAATATTTTTGTTAAAAACTTTACGAATTAAAAATATCTTTTTAAACTTTCCTAGGTAGAAATTTAAAAAATGTTACAAAATAGAAACCTTCGCTGGAGAATTCTATCCACTGTTCAAAACAAAAGTTAGCATATGTCAAAGCAAAGTACAGAAATGTCTTCTCACTTTTATAATTACTATAATAATTTCTACTATCTGAGAAAAAGAATATTTCATAGTTTCTCGTAGAATCTGTAAAATCTGATTATCTCTAATCAACCAAATAGTTTGTTCACCAAAGCTACCTTTGTTTTTTAAATTCCAAAACGAGAAAGATCATGTTCCACCGAAAGTTCCAAAGCAAGGATTAACCATCCCGTCACAGTAATCGTTTCAACGTTGTCAAAGAGCCATAACTCCTCTCAGGGAAGGAAGTTGATTGTTCGTTTATCAAAGAGAATTCGATAACGTTGAAAGCCATAGAGAGACAATTTAATTACTATTTGTCCAGCTTTAAACTCTCTCAGGGAAATTGAAACGTTCCAGCCTAAAATAAACGACAGTACAACCAGTTTTTTTGGGGGAGTCGAAACAAATAGATATATTCGTGCAAGTAGGTTGTTTTAATAAGTTCCTTTGTCATGGATTCCTTCCTCTTTATATCTATATTTTTCTACCACCCTGACGATCGAACACGCGTCTCTCTTTTGCCAGAAATCACGATTTATATTCTCCCTTTGTTTTCCTTTCGTCGATTCTATTCGGTATACATCAACGTTGCCACTTTACAAAAGAGAAAATATTCTCCTTTCTTTTCCATTTATTTCACCATTATTTTACACTTTGAGGGACAAAATTACCCCTTACAACGACGATCAATTGGAATTGTTGCAGCCGTTGAATCGTTTCGATTAACGTGGAAATTTCCCAGCTGGGAGAATTGCACGGGAGATTTTCGCAACGTTGAAAGATCTCAATTCGCATCGATACGATCTTTTGCAGAGATTGTAGAGACCGTAATCGTAGGAGAGAAAGGATTATAAAGCGGAAGCGTCGTTAGCGGTTATTAGCACAATGGGCGTTAAAACAGGAAATAGTCAGTGGTGTGCATCCTCGTTTCCTCCTCGTAGCATTTTCTTCTCATTGTTCCATCGTACGGTGAAATCACGGGCTCATTTTCGAGGGCGTCGATGTCGTCCCATTGCGAAAATTATTTTCGATTAAACTTTTTACAGTTTGAGTCTCAATTTTATTGTATGTTCAGAGGATTTTTTTTATTTATAATGGAGAATTTTAATGTTGGATAGCAGATTCTGGTCAATTTGTTATTGTAGATTAAAATAGGGTCAGAGGAATTTTTATTCTTTACAATTTTCCTGTTAGAATCGATGCAATCTAACGAGTTACTTAGCTCGGACGCGAATTATCCCATTATCATTCCGTTGAGTCGTAATTACCTCGTTAACGTCTAATGAGCTCCAATCTGTATCGCAAGAGGCTGTTTTATTTCCCCCAATCAATTCGCCCGAATGCTTCTAATTTCACCAAACTGATATTTCAACGCGTCCTTCCTTATTTATCTTTTATATTTTCCTCTTCCTCTGTCTCCTCTTTCCTTACGTTTATTCTGTTAAAATTCTATTCGTGTTTTTGAAAAAGATCGATTCATCTTCAATCTCACGTGCGATTCTCATCGAGTAATTGCAAATTTCCTCTTTCGTTCCAACACAATCCGCCTTTCTCTCGCTTTATTTGCATTTCTGAATTTTGTTTGCATAAATAGCCAATCGAGAGTACATTTTTTCTATTTACATTTATCTACTTAATTAAATACCTCACTGCTCCACTTTCTGTAGATTTCACTTTTTTCTCTTCTTTTATTTTTACATTTCTCTTTCCTTTCTTAGATTATTCCCTCCGTCCTTCGTAAAGTTTTATCATCCGGTATGAATATAGTTTTATTTTTTTATCAATATTCCTTTTTGTAGTTCGATACATTTCGTAGAATCAATTGTCAATTATTCGACGAATTCTCCAGACAAGTGGCAAGATAAAATGTCTAGCTACCCCGTGTATTTTTCACCATCGAATGCAAATCGATCTTCTGCCTCTTGCAGCGAAACCATCCCTTTATCTGTTCTCATTTATAAACCGAGCAGATTGCAAGACATTTATTCTACTTTTATAACATTCCCATTTACTTTTCGACAGTTTACATCGTTCCAATTCGTTCGTCGTTTGTTGCAATTTACATTGATAAATTACAGACGATGTTAGATAGCTGATTTGACAAAACGGTGTTCCACGTGTTGCACTGTAGGTTTTGCAAATCTCAGCTAGAAATCCTCCTATATCACACTATTCGCTGAAGAAAGTCTTGAGGCACTCTGCTTAATTAGCAAAACAACGTTCAAGGCACTATACTGTTACTGTTGCAAATTTACATACTGACAAATCTCTCTATATATTACCTTCTAATAATTCAGACCTCGAAGAACTTGGTACCATGTCCACACAATCAAAGATCCCTCTGAATTTCTATATTTCTATAAATCCCTTTCATTGCACTTTGTGCAATTCTGCATCTTCACAAATTCCTTGATATTCTGCCACCTACTGACTAAAATTTGCTAAGAAATTAACAATTAGCAAACCACCACTGATTCTACTTCCCTGAATTTCTGTATTTCCATAAATGCATCTTCAATGCACTTGTGCAATTCTGCATCTTCACAAATTCCTTGATATTCTGCCACCTACTGACTAAAATTTGCTAACAAATTAACAATTAGCAAACCATCACTGATTCTGCTTCCCTGACTTTCTGTATTTCTATAAATGCATCTTCAATGCACTTGTGCAATTCTGCATCTTCACAAATTTCTTCCATATTCTGCCGCATATTGATTAAAAGCTAAGAAATTAACAATTAGGAAACCATCACTGATTCTGCATCACTGAATTTCTATATTTTCATAAATCTATTAGATAATTGTTTTGGCTAGAGTTTCAAATCAATCTCGTTGAAATTCAGAAAAATAGAACAATCTCTCGTACAAACGAACATCCCCGCGATCTTGGTGATCCAACAACGCACCACGTACGTAGCTAATAAATTTTATTGGCCTAACAAATTGTCGCTCGCCTCGAGGAGGAAGAGGCGACGTTCAGGCCACTTCTTCGTAATGGGCAATTGTAGCCCAACGAACATCACGGAATTGTCCCGAGTGCGTGCTCCAAGTAAAGTAAATAATAAAATGATGCCTCGCATGACGATGGGGCATCAGCCACTTTTAAATTACACGTGTCGATTCAACTCTACGCTCCAAATTTCGTTCCCCCTCGTCGTCTCGTTTCAACGATCGTACGGTGAAAAACTTGAAAAATTTATACACTTGGCTTCTTCATTTTTTGTTTTAATCAACGACAAATTCTGCGTTTATTCTTGTAAAGTGTAGATCAGTGGTTCCCATAAAATTCTGTATCGTTCACTGATAGGCACTGAAGAGATCTCCAGCGCCTTTTCCAGACTAAGGCGATTTTAATAAAAATAATCGAGTCCATGTTGAACAAATAGTTCTAAATGTCTTTTAACCCTCGAAGAGAGGATTTTTGTTGAGCGTTGAATATTTTTTTTCAAAAAGGAAGTAGGAGTCTAGATAATGATTATGTAAATCTCGCTTCGATCTCTCTTTCTGTGGCGTTCTTTTCAGTGAATATTAATTCTCATTTTGATAAGCCAAACCGGCAGAGAATATTAAAATATAAGAAATCCAGGCACTGTATCCTCAAAGCTTCGTAATTGTTGCGTAAACCGACGAAGCATACGTATCACGTAACTGGATTATTCCGAGCGAGATTGCACATTGTTAATCAGCCCAGTGTAACCCATGTTTTCCAAGAGAAAAAGCACAAATCCATTGTCACCAAAACGTGACAATTGTCCTGCAAAGTAGACCTCGCTTTCCAGATCGAAGCCAAAGAAACGACGTCCTTAGAAGAATCCAAGAGGAAGCTGCAAAATATTCATCCTACCAAAGAATTCTCAAAAACTTACATAAAAAATCACAAATATAATTCAACATCGATCTTCCCCTTTAAATTTCCAAAAAATCTATCATTTTCTTCTCCAAATCAAACTTGAGCGTAAAATCATTCTCTCATCATCGAAGATCCAGATGAAATTTCGCAAAACTTCGAGGTCAAGTCCAAGAATGGAGTTACTCTCGCGACGTTCCTCCGGCGACAGGATGTCGACCCTTAAAAGATCAAGATCCTTTCGTGCTTCGATGAAGCTCGTTTCGAAGATTCGAAATCACGCGAATCTTCGTCTCAACTCGGGCTTCGATATTTCACCTATCGCCGTGAAAAAGCACGGAAACGAGAACCGTAGGAATCTCTCTCTCGTCGAGGAGTCCAAGCAAGATGCATCCTCGAATCCCGAGAGGATCACCGAGAGGAACGATCAGGTCGATTCGAAGTTCTCCAGTGAACTAGAATCACGACGGATCAGCAGGGACCTCAGGTGCAAATTGTCTCTCACCGACAGGCTGATGCGAAAGAATCGGAAGGATCTCGAGAGGATCACGAAGAGAGAATGCCGTGAGAGTTCACAGAAGCCTGAGATATTTCGCGGCAAGGATATCGAGGTGGTTGGCGAAGTAGCCGAGATTTCTCGTTATCCTGGAGGCTTTCCCGTGTCCTATGAGAATCCTACTTTCAGTCTGGACAGTTCTCTCGATTCTTCCGTCTCGAGTTTCCTCTTTGAACCTGAAGATCCCGTTGTTGAAGCTGAGGTCAAAGAAAACCGTTTTTCCGTGGATCATGACGTTCCGTTAACGCTGATCGTCGACTCGCAAAGAATCCGTGAGAAGGAAGATCAACGTGAAACAGCCGAAGAAAAATTCGTTGAGAGGTTGCACCGGAAGAAAGCTCAACAAGAATCCACGGAAGAGAAATTTGTAGAGAGGTTGCAGTGGAAGAAAAATGAAGGAGAAACTGGCGAAGAAAAATTCGTAGAGACGTTGCACCGGAAGGAAGAGAGGAACGATGGTGACGAGGATGATTCTTCATCCGGGAGGATCAAAGGAGAGAATTTCGTTGCAAATGATTTTCGAGAGGAGAAGGAACGTTTGAATAATCGAGGGAATGTTTACGGGATGATCGATCGGTTGGAAAATTTGGAGAAGGATCGAAGGATTGTGGAGGAAGGTGGGAAGAATCTTTCCTCGTCAAAGTCCTGCAGGATCAGGACGGTGGATAATATCGCGAATTTTTGGACGAGTGCTCGAGGTGGTAGCTTTCGCAGCAAAATGACCACTGGAAAAAAGAAGATTAAGGAGCCGAGGGACCAGGAGATCGGACAGGATAATAGAATCCTTCCCGCGGCTGCCTCTGGATCAAGTACGGACTGGCCGAATTTCTAAATCCGTGCGATTTTTAACGTAACGAGTCCTGGCAATTTTTTATGGCCCTCTTTGTGTCAGAATTTTTCTGTCATTCTTGCGAAACCACGATAGATCTTCTGCTGATACGAAAATTAATGAGGGACAGCACAATTTGTAGGATCCATGCATCGTTAACCCTTTACATTTGGAAATAATTAGGACAGGTGTATCCTGAGTCGAATAAGGCCCTTAAAGCATTAACTGTAGCAGGGTAGGAGATGATTTTGTATCATCAGAGTTTCGAATAATGAATCTGCCTTTATTTTTAATCGTCTAATTACAAAGAGAATTTTTAAGAATTAAATGACAATACTTGGCAAAGTTAATACTAGAACTACCGACGTTAAATCTATTATATTCCAATAAGTTCTTTAGAAAACTAGTAATCGAGAGGTGGAAAAGATGATTAATCCATTAATTTATATTTTATAAGATGGGCGTCCTATATCTACTCTATAAGTCTCCTATAAACTTGAAAAACTTTTAGAAAAAATAACGAAACAGTCATTTTGACCACCTTGGTAGTTCTAGTGTTAAAAATTTGAAGAATAAGGGAATCTCTTAGATGCATCATAGAATGTGCAAAACGTAGGACAAGTAGCAGGAAACGGGAAGAAAATGTTCGATAACATTTCGACGTCTTCAAGGCGTTGCATTACGTGACGATTTGTCACCCTAATACGTTTAGGATAGTCGAGCGAAGCCGCGTAACTTTTCCGAGCCGTAAAGGATTTACGTTTTCCGAGACCTTTTCCTTCGCCGGCACTTTTCCCACCACCCTCTTGTATATTTATTTGCCGTGTTTCCTCGTCTCGCGCGTCATTTGTTCTGCTTTATTTAGTTCTATTTTTTTTCTGTTGCTTTCCTCCACGCAGAGTTGTACTCCTTACAAGGGATGGAGTTCCTGGAGGGCTTCGGGAAGAAAAAACAGCCGCCGCATCAGCAACAAGCGAATAACGTATCGTCGATACACATCAATCCCCTCTCGGCACAATCCCTCAACATTCACCTCCATGGTATTTTTCTTTTACATTTTCTCTTTCTTTTCGGACGTTTGCGAGCCTCTTAAATCTTCGAGATTTATCTCGTTTTGTTTTTAATTAGTTTTCTATTTAATTCAATTAGAAGTCTGGTACAGAATGGTCCAGAAGCAGATAGACTAATAATTATGTTGCTATTAATTTTTTTCTAATTAGAGACACATTGGTGATGATTTGGAGTACGTAATCCATTACACTGATTAACAGTAACTTTTAAGAAGTATATATATATTGTTTATGAAAGGATGAATGCAAATTTTTAATAGATAACAGAATTACTCTATTTTTTAATAGTCTAGTGTCTTTAGGACCATCCTGTACTTTTGTTTCTCGTAGTTTTATTTTGATTTCACTCGTGTTTTTTTATTTTTATCGTCCATGCACTAGGAATTTATTCTTTTATTAGAATTTTCTTGCATCCTTTTCGATTCAGTTGGAAATATTAGTTATCCATTGCTCAACGATCCACTTCATTGTCGCCGATACGAGTCGATTTTGATCGCGTGCAGTTTCTATGACGAATAATGGCGATTCTTTCGATGAAACAACTGTGGATGTATCATCGTGAAGAGAAACTTCCAGGGAACTAACTGCGACGGATTCCTTTTGTGCTTTCAGCTCTCTTTGCCGCCGTGGAACACGGTCATCTGGACAAAGCGAGAACTATCCTGGAGTCCACCGACGTTGACGTTAATAGGTGAGTGTTTTATGGTATTATTCCTTAGTTCAAGTAATTTACCATTGAATAATTATCTCACAATTAAGTCTCTCCAATGGAAATGTGATTTCCGTCTATCAGCTAAGCAATTTGATAATTTTCATGTAATCCTTCATTCTCGTAATTCTCACCGTGAGAAATGTTAATTGAGGATCCAACGGCAGGAAACGAAATGGACTTCCATCGAGCGACAGATTGGTGAAATAATTTCCATCCTAGTACCTGATAAAACTCTCGACGATATCAAGGCTACACGGTTACGATGTAGGTTAATCGCACCCCGTTAATCGGTTCTTCTATCCTTTCGTGAAAATAAACCAATTACACCGACAGGATTTAACGGCTATAGTTAGGGATAAAAGAGTCTCGCAACTCGACTGGAAGTTTATCAATTCGCGAATAAAAAGTCAACGAGATCCCTCCTAACATCTACTTTCGTGCCACCAGCTTCGAGAACGTTTTACATCCAGGCAATTTTCGCTACTTATGCTCGAATCGACATTTTCTATGGTACTCTTAAGACCCATGAAGATTTCTGGATGATTACCCATGAATCTGCCACTTCAGACAGGACTTTTGCAAAGTCTTTTGGAAAATCAACTGCTGTGTCCCTCTTTCTTTAGATATTTAGCTCAATTTTTAACAATTACTGCAGAAAGGTTGGATAATGAGATCGGTATATTATTTTCTTCATGAAGGATTATTAGATGAATAAATAAATTTTCTAGAGATTGAACAGCAGTTGGCGGTGCAATTCTAGATTAATTTATCGCGATAACTGCTGCTTTCATATTCTTGATTCCTTGTTCATTTAAAGAGACCGGTCAGAGTCCATGTGGAATATTATGTAAGTGTACGAAAACGCAAAAAGAACAGTCCGGTTTCACGATTTCTCGAGCACCACCGCGGCGACGTTAAATTAACCAGCGGCAATTAATGATAAATCGAAAGAAATTACGAAATCGGCCGAGGGAAATCCGCTTTCGACTTCGCCTCGAAGGAATCCTCTTACGTTTCCACTTATCTCGTGCCATCTTCGAACGAGGTACTTTAAACTCGGACTCTCTCAGTAATTCCTCGTCGAAACAAAGGGAGACGGAGAAAATTCTCCTGGTATTTATGTTCTACGTGAAACCAGACATTTTTCTTCTACTCTCGCGAGAACAACCGTGAGAGCACTTTGCGTTAATTCGATAGAATTTAAAACGTTCCTTCAAACGGCGATGTTAGAAACGCTGATATCACGGAATTTAATTAGGCAAAGTTAGCATTACTTTGATATTGAATTTTAAAAAGTACACCGTTGTTTATTAAAGTCTGCATAATCAAAGTGTTATTTACGATTCTCAATGGTCAATTTCATCGATAGACAATCGTTATCTCGAATGAAAATTGAACTTTGCATCAATTTTCCTCGTAAACTACGCTGAATATGACAACGATAGGTTTTCCCGAAAAATAAAGTCTTAGAATGTGAAAAATATTTTTCCAACATGGAAAGTAGTCATCGTAGACAAACGATTCGTTGGAAATCCATCGAGGATCTCTTTCTTTTTCGATTGTAATTTACGACGCACAGTGGCTTTGAGCTCGAGAAAGCTTCTTCGAGGAGGAAGTCTCGTGGAAAACAAGAATGAACTTGTTTGCTCTCGTGGGAGAGAGAAGCAGAGAATTTACGAGAAAAATTCGACGGTCTATTCGTTTTTCGAAAACTTTTCCGCCAATGCGACAAAGATCCCAGGGTACCCGTAGAGGATACGCGTTCAATGGTGTGAACATAGAGGAGGAGGGTAAATAATACCTGCAGAAGATCTACGTGTTTATCATCGACGTGTTTATTAAACTATTTAAACAATTATTTTAATTACAATCTTCTTTAACAATAATTCTACTGTCTCGGAGTAAAAGACGTTCGGTCCATTATCTTTGAATCTTTCACGCTGCTTCTTAGTTCGACGAACAATAGGATTGCCTTGCTCTTATTTTTATCAAGATTAATCTTCGTAGAGTCTCTCTGAATTACCATCGGCAAACCTTTAAATCAGAGAGACAACTTTGAAGGCAGAGATAAAAATGGTACAAGGGAATACAGTTGAGAAAAATGTTGGCGAGATCCCCACCAAAGTACCATTAACGATTTTCAGTGCACGTAGGTGCAGATATCGTGTGACCCAGATGTCGCGTTGCTTTCTTGGGACAGGAGTTGCCTCGAGAGCAGACTTAATCGAGTCTCCAGCGAAAAGTTCGCCATGGCGAAACGTGGTCGGTGGGGATCGTTGGAAATTGTTCGACCGGTTTCGCCGAGAAGTCTCTTAACTTCGCTACGAACTACCCTCCTGCAGGCTTTACTCGTTTTACTCGGAACTCTTAGTTGCAAATCGTAGATAGAGATGTCTTGACTTCTGCTCAGAATCAGAATCAGTAGGCTTAATTTTAAGTTCTCCATCATCGGAACACAAAGATACATATTTTTAGATTAGAGTGTATTAAAATTGACAATCTGACAGAACTAACTAAAAAAAAAACATCCCTCTGCGATCCTCAGAAGCCAAATTATAAATTTTCAAAGTTTAACATGCACCCCCTCCCTTGTCCACTCTAACTGCTGGCTCAAAAATTGGACACTATCGGCTTTAAAGTTAAATATCTCGCTTGTCCGTGGACCGATCGTAATGAGACTTTTTTCTACATGTTCCTGAGACTTCTGGCTTTCAAACTACGTCAATAAAATCATCCAACAACTAGTAGTTTTCGACGGAGAGGCTCGAGAAGGAAAGAAATGCCTCTCATACCTAAACGAGTTAAGATCGAAAAATATACATAGCAGCACGTTAAACTACACTTATTCACGATTAAAACGAGCTAAATAACATCTTCCTACGACCTCCAGACGCCGAGGGACGTTAATTCAAAGTGAACTCTGCACCGTTCCTCTCTCCGCCCTAACTGCTGGCCCAAAAATTGAACATCGTCGGCTTTAAAATGAAATATCTCGCTTGTTCCTGGACCGCTCGTAATGAGACTTTTTTCCACGCCTTCCTTAAAGTTCTGGCTATCAAACTACGCTAATAAAATCACCCAGCAACGATTCGTTTTCATAGAAGGCTCGCGAGACGGAAAAATGAACTTTGCCGTGAAACCAGCGAAGACAATTTTTTGCTGGAACACGCCAAAGTATACAAATTAACGATTTGCTCTTCCACAATTTAAAACTAATTACATCCACAGATATCCTCGTACATTCCTCGTAATTGTATCCCGAAACGGAAATAATGGGAGGAACTCAAACGGATAATCGAACTCGCAAACAACCCGTGTAACTTTGAATTCCCCCTGGGACTACATCCCTTATGAAACGTTCACCGCATCTACCATAATTCGAAACCCAAAAGCATAGATTTCGATTAATATCACAGTTAATAAAGAAGTTCGTGCAAGTTAGAAACTCCGAAATAGCTTAACCGACCGTTTCCACGAAATTCGCGTTCTCCAAATACTATCCTATCATTCAAGAATACCGGACGGTACCGTCGAAGCATTCGATACAATGAACTTTCGCGTGCGTAATCGATAGCACTCGAAATCCCATCAAAACTGCAATCCCGCGCTGCATTCCGCAAATCCACGCTGGTTTCCAGACGGAAAACAAACGCTCGCGCCTATTTCCATCGCGTAATCGCTACCAATTTCCCTCTCACGGATAAACGTGCTATTGCAAAGGCACCATTAGCAGTCGAACCGTAGACAAAGAAAGGGAAACTGATGGACAAAGAGGACTAGAGAATTAGAGAAGCAGATAGAGAAATGGTAAAGAGAGAGTGAGAAATAGAGAGGCAGAGAAGATAAACAGATAAATGGATTATCGCAGCAGCGAATGGCCGATCAGAAACGATTGCAAGGGACGTACAGACGGCGCAAAACGACGAACACTTCGATCGTCGATTGCGGAATGGAAATCTAATTATCTCCTAGAATCGACACGGCCGACTCGACGGATCCTCGTTGATCCCGGTTAACGAAAAACATTCTCCGTTCTCGCGTGCTCGCCCTTCGTCCAATGAAATCCAATTGACGATTATCGAACGCCCTTTACCATCGAGATAGACCGCGATGAACCTGTGTGCTCAATTCAAGACTTGGAGGAAATTCAGGATTAAGCGGAAAGTATCGCGGTAAGAGTCGAGAGATTTTTCAGCGGTTTTTCCATTACTGGATTTTATCGTGGAATTACGAAAGTCGTGCAGCTTCGTATTTCAATATGGATGAAGTGTCTATGCAATTTGATAAATATAATTTGAAATTATTTATACAACTGGAAGAAAGTGCATCGAATCTCTTCTATTTTTAAGACATTTAAAAATTGTCTCTTGGTACCTATGGAAAATTATTTATTATTGTCGAATCAGCGAGCTACGATTATTTGGATGGAATAATTACAAATTAATTTTCAAATCTTACAACTCTCATCATACGTATTCCATATGCATTCGATGAGCAACGTGTCCAAGATTAATGTTAACATTTACGGTATAATTTAAGCAAGAGGTAGGAGTGCTCGTTGTCCATCTAGTTATCGAAATCTAATTATCTCTGTCAGCCCTATCTGACATTCCGGCTCTCGCCGATCGATGCAATTACAATATCGAAAGCGTGCCATATCGAAATGCAGACGGCTTTAGTATCGAGATGCACCGTCATTCAAATATCAATCCCTCAGCTTCGTCAGTAAGTACTCGTGTGTGATTTCATGTCATAAATCAAGGGGTTAATTCTTGATTAAGCAGCCGTAGTCGATTTCACGAGCTTGAAACAATGGATGAAAGACTTAGAAAAGCTTATCTATCGCGAAGCTACTCGTAAAAGTGTTCATTTTCTCTTCGATATGTCGTTGTTTACTCTATCGTGCTCATAGAGGATATTTTCGAAAGGAAAAATAAAATTGGACCTTCTTGGGACATGTACGAATGTCTACCGATAACGGAGAGATAGAGAGAAAATTAAACAACTTGTCCGGAGGAAATGCGCGCGCTATCTTCGATATGCTGTTTCACAAACGGCGAACAGCTGTTCCGTTTGTTCAAAATAAAATTGCGGAAGTTTATCTGTCCTCCTATCGGAAAATATTGCTGGTAAATACTGAGGTATTATTTTGGAGGAAAGAAGCTGTACTAAAAAGAATTTATACAGAGATTTATAATTTTTTAAGTTCTTCATACATTTTTCGGAATTCTTTCAAGGAAATATTGTTTCCAAATTACCTCAAAAAGCATAAACTATGTAATTTACAGATTTCTTCTCGAAGGAAAAAATACTTTTTGATAAAATTTCTCTCTTAAGATGTACTTAATCGCATTATACTTTGAGCTTAAGTATCTCTTTTGCAAGGTCGATGAATTTCTTATTTATATGGTAGGAAAATCGCTAAGCCGCCTTCTTGCAACGGAGTACATTTTAAACCCCTGTAAATATTGAATTCGCTTCACAGAAACTTGTTAAATACAAGTACCCTCATAGAACTTTAAAGTTTCTGCTTCCGAATGGAATATACGTGAATGGTAGATATTACTTTTATCGGAGACTTTAAAAGAATCAGAACAGGACGTATAGAACAGGGAATTTTCAGATATCAGGAAAGAAACAGACAAAGCATTGTATCGGTATTATTTTTTATTCTCTCTCCACCTTTCTCAATTACATAGATCAATTAAACTCATTGGTAATTAAATACCTTGACGTATTTTTTCATTTCGATTGACCACATCCCCAAATGATGTTTCAGTGTGAACAGCGACGGATTGTCACCCCTGGATGTGGCGGTGCTCAGCAACAATAGGCCCCTGGCAAAAATGTTGGTGGCTTTTGGCGCGCAGGAGGGCAACCAGTGTAAGTGGAAATCTCATTCGACCATTTGAAAATTAACTAATTACCAAAGTCAGCCAAAAATTCCACCACGATGATTCTTTATTCTAACATATTTTAAAAAACACAATTAATATAAATAGCTCAACGTACAAATCACCCTAGATAGATAAGTGTTTTAGGAAGGGAACTTGTGATTAGAATTTGCCAATGCGTCGAGTTAGAATTCTGTTACCGAAATATTTACAATCAAAATTTTACGTTTGGAAGATTGTAGAATTTTTTAGTGCGATTTTTTAAAAGTATCTGCCTGTAGAACGAATTGGAGGGTGTTAATTTCTTTCTGGAAATGTAAAATCTTCTCTCGAAAGAATAATTTGGAATTTCCTTCGGTAAAGTGTTTCGAAAAATCCTGCTAACGGAAAATCCGACAAGTCCAAGGCCGCGGAAAGGCCGGAAGAGGAAAAAATAGCCTAACCAGGGGATGGGATTCCAATTAGAATTCCGTGGCCTGTAATAAAAATGCCGTCGAGCTTTATTGCGTTTCGCGGAGACAAAGCCGAAGCAGGAACGATGCGTGCAAAAAGGGACGAAGGACTTTTCATCGGTTCTTTCTGTCCTTCCTATCTTCTCTCCTTTTCTCTCTTTTTTTTCCTTTTTTAATAACGTTCCTCTTCGACGTTTGGCGCAGACTGCGTAATTACGATCGTTACAGAGGGTTGCCAGTCTAGTATCTCTTCGTTAATTAAACGCATTTTACTTTTATTTCGTTACGAGGTGAATTTATTTGATGGAAAGGGAAACACTGTGTAGATTCTTATTTACAAAGGTCTGCTTGTTTTTTCATTATATAAATTCTCTGATAAATTATTCGTATGAAAACGTGATTGGAAAATCGATAAAACTACCTTCTGCAATCTCGTTTCTCTGTGCTAGTAATTGACAGAAATTAGTTGCAAAAGTGTCTTCATACTTGAGTTAGAAATTCATTCTGAAAACCGTAATTCTGTTTCTGCTCAAAGTGACCGTAGCATCGTTAATTACAGTTTTGCTTTAAATCGATTATCACCGATAGAAAAGGCAATCCCTTTGGGATAATTTGCGAAGGAAGAATTGAGAGAGGGGATGCTATTTAAATCGGTAACAAGATCTCCCATTAATCCTACGAAAGTTTCGTCTGCACCTTAATTATGTGCGTTACGCTCATTAGTGTCCTCTTCTGTGTGACATAATTAAGACGAAATTCCTCTTTAGGGGTGAAATTTACGGTGAAAAAGGAGTTCAAGAAAAAGGAACAAAAAAAAACTTGCAATTAGCATCCTTCGTATCCATCAGACACAAATTGCAATAATTAATCCTAATAAAAACACAATTAATACCTCTTCCAGATATTGACCACGATAATTACGATCTTCATATTAGTGTATTTGAGTAATCAGTAGCATTCTCAAATTTGTAATTAATTTCACAATAACATTCAACTCCATCGAACCAAATAGGCAACGACGATACTGTAATTTGTCATTCATAATTAAATCGATTTTCTGAACAAGGGTGTCAAAGGTGTATTTTTCCATTACACGTTAATTATTTGTCATGGGCAAACCTTCACCTGAATTTTCCAATATGAATCGTGCGATTTATGACACTCGATGAAACTCGCAATTTGTTGTTCCACGTTGCGTCGTTCGTGATCGTTCGCAATGATGTAATTATTCAGAGTCAATTAGCATCGTAATTAAATTTCTCGTTATTACGTTTCAGCTGGTATTACGTGTAATAATAGTCATTTATGTATTTCAACTGCAAAACAAAACGAGACTATCGAACGACCCGTCTTTTCCTCGGATATCTTCGCCAAAGTTTTATCCATCGCAATAGCATTAAATTCACCGATGACAGTTTCGAGAGATTCTAACGTTCATACATTCTACGGTTCGCGATTCGTGCTGGCATCGAAGTCTCTCGGATTAAAGTTTTTTGCATGGATTTAAAAATCGAATTTATTCTTTCCTTCATAAATATCCAACAAAATTGAATTTTTCTCCTCTCTAGACGCAATAGGTGAAGGAAAATCGAAGGAAAATTCTATGTATTTATACATATTTTCCTCTCTTCATGGAGAGTACAAAATCGACGTTTCACGATTAAAATTCATACAACGGCACGTCAAAATGATATTTCACTATTAAAATAGCCCATGACAACTTGTAATTTTGTAAAATAAATTAACTTTATCCCCCACCCATTTTTCCATCGCTCGATAAATATAAGAAAGGAGATTCTTTCTGCAAATTAAAGAACAATAGAATGGAACAGGAAAGTAGAATGAACGTTAACTCTCGAATATATGGAGCTGTGTAATTCGCAGTAAAATTAAATACAATACGTTCGCATGAACAGCGAAGTGATCGATAGCGAATGTTGACCCAGTCGCGATGAAACGATAACGAGGCCGATAGAAGCGTGCAATCCGTCACGATTTTCCGTGCGATAAATAGGAAAATTCACGAGGAATCGTCCCAATTGCAGAGATTCCCTGAACGATGTGTGTTTTCGAGAAATTCCGAAAGCACAAAGACTACGTTGATTTGTCGACGATTGAGCCGATTACACGCTCTCCCACCGGTCCTATTTCATCGTGCATTCCTCCCGCGATGTTGTCGGTCATAAAAGTACCTTTTGCGAGTTTTTTTTTAACCATTTTCCTCTCGATGAATATAGTCAAACGAACTTCTAACAAACTCTATTCATGTAAATATTGTAAATATCACTCAGAATGCTTACGCGAGATGGAAGCTTATAAAGGACGTGGAATTGGGTCAAACAAGAAATCTGTTTTTCTTTTATCTTGCTATACGGCTTCGTTTGTAATTGCGGGATACAGTTGAGATTTTTTTAATTTAATCTTTTTTCTATACTTATTTCTAACATAGACTTTAAATACTTCTTTGTGGTTGAATGTTAGACAAACCTACCGGTTTAAAACAAGTTTCTCTTATATATCAATCATTTGTATTTTTTACAATAAAGATTATTATTACTATTAATTGCAGGATAAGTTGATAGACGATCAAGATTTTAATGATTTTTTTCCATTTTTCGTAGAGTGTTACTTTCTACAATAAACTTATAAATTTTGAAATGAATATTCCATTCATATTTGTAGAATGTTATTGGTACAGTAAAGATTTTCTGCTGGCCATAACTGGATTAGATTATTGTATCTTTCGTTTTATAGTTAAATTTGTAAATTCCCATTGACAATGTACTCTGAATTCGTTGATGCAGTTCCACGTAACTTTCTTTTGCACAGTCAAATCTCCGGAATCCCTGGGAAGTCATTTGGCTTCGTTGCTCTCGGAAGCTGAACACAGAGTGCAGGAACTCGGCGGAAGTACTTCCGGTAGCGGTGGGACTACACTTTTGGAACCACCGAGCAGTCACAGGTCGAGCTTTTCCGCCCAGCACAATAATCTCACTGGATGCGGTGGTAGCACGGAGGATAAGCAGCTCGCATTGTGGGAAAGAAGGGCAAGAGCTCTTAGGAAGATGTTGCTAGGATTTGATCAAGCTAGTCAGTTGCCTATTTATCATTTTTATTGTTCCTTTTCATCACTAACTGTAAACTACTGCACTCACAATGATCAGTACTTAACAGTAGATTTACGGCTGCTAAATCTATCATACTTAAATATATTAAATATGTAGTTCGAAAAAAGCTGGATCAAGTGACAAAAAATAAGATCAATTAAGTAATTTGTGTATTACAAGATAGGGGTGAAATATCTACTGCACTCCTTCTCTTTAAATTTGAAAAATAATTTTGAAAATATAGGAACCCGTCAATTTGACACGGTGCTCATAAATCTAGTGTTAATTCTATTCTAAAAGCTTCCAAAATCATTTTTTTAATCTCTTGACTTCCATTTTTTCAAATTATTTATTTAGTATATTTAATTATAATAATATGAAGTCGATATTTTTGAAAGTTATTAACACTTGGAGTGGGAATTGGAGAAGTTTAATTGATGAATGTTATCGGAATTGGAGGACATTTCGATCAATTTCATTCTCCTGTGTTTAGGACCACCGGATATGCCTTTCCTAGTTGCCGTGGACGTCACGGGGACGACCTCGGTGACGGTGAGGTTTCAGGAACCAGATTCCCATGATTCTCCCATTTGCACCAAATTCAAAGTCCAATGGAGCGTGAAGGAGGACTTCTCGGTAATTTGCGGCGAGAGGGAAGTTTTGGATATGAAGCAAAGAGAGTGCAGAATAGACGATCTCATTCAGGGACAAAAGTACCATTTTCGCGCGGCCGCTGGAAATCTAAAGGGCTATAGCAGATTTCGAAATTCCACGCCTGCTCACGTTACACCCAGCAGTAAGATTTCATTTCCGTTTGGAATTATTCCCACCTTTGTTAACAGCGTGACTCTCGTCTAAGGCGATTAAAGAAACAATCCAATGTGTTTCAAATTTTATTTTCCACATTTTTTCAAGCAGGAGAGTATCTAAAAAATAATTGGCATATGTACGTTCAACTGAGGCAGATTTAATTATTAAATCGGAGACTTTCTGTGTCTTATTATTTGTCGCGTTTTACGGAGAATTCTGTATGAAAACACTAGCCATAATATTTTCGTCGCGGTATAAAAATTCGCATTACACGTGAGTCTATTGTATGAGTAGAATTCATCTTCAAATGTTTACCAGTTTCCAAAATTACGCGTGGTATTCGGCGAATTAGTAGGCTATCGTTAATTACCAGGTTGGAGAGACATCGATGGTAGAGTACCGAGGTTTGCCGGCCGTTTGGAGCAATTGAATACCCTGTTTACTGACATAAGACGTCCGGAGTATACTCAAGAAACACCGGCTGTACAAAGGCGCAATCACAAGAAGAAGACGACGATAAAGCAGCTCTTCACGGCGACGAGTAAATTTCAAAAAAATCTCAGACGAGGTGTCTTCCTCGCCTGTTTACTCTATCACGAGGACAAAGTGCTGGTGACAAACGAGGATTTCCTGCCTGTGATCGAAGTAGACGAAACTTATCCTAGTTGTATTTACAACGACTTCCATTGGCTCATGAAAGTCGCCTGTACTTGGGACGACGTTAAGACCCTTCGACAGGACATGGAGAAAAGTCACAGTAGCTCGACGAATCATTTCAGAATAAAGCTCCTACAGGCTGCTGCACAAATGCAGGTTCGTCATCTTTCGTAGTAAGTTTCATAATACTATTCTCTATTCTATAAATCGAAAATGTTTCACGATTCCAGGCAGCACTCTGCATACAAGATCTGGGACAACTGTATCATAAGCCGATCAGAGATATTCAAGGCACGCTCGTATTCTCCACGGTGAATTACGTGAAGTCACCAAAACTCATATCGGTATTGAATAGCAGATGGTTACCATTGAGTAAAGTGACAAAGAAGGTGATAACCCATGAGGACAGTAACGTCGCGGATATCTTAATAGCCACGATACAAGAACAGATGACTTATCATCAAGTGAGCAGTATTAAACTCTCAAAGGGGTTGTACCTCGGTTATCTGAAGATGCAGAGCAGCGTGGATCTCATACAAGTCGTCGTTCCAGCGAAATCACCGAACGTCTTGCCCCATTGCAAGATCCGCGACAATCCTCACGTTTCCGCGTAAGTGTTCAATAAAACCTTCGTTCTCCCTGTGCATCCTATTTCGAAATATCTTAACATTTCGTCGTACGTGCTTTCAGAGAGGAATGGGATTACCTGAAAAGGATAACGCGACTATACGCGTCGGATGGGTCGGTGCAGGACTCTGAGGAAAAGGAGAACGTTGCGAACGAATTACAAGGCACCGAACAACAGAAACTATTCGTAGATTTAGTAGCCGCGACCGCGAGACGACTGTTTAGTTACATGGAGATAAATCCGGAGGATTCTCTGGTACATCGGCTCTACGATGCCGAGGTTATCGATTTGAGTCACGATGTGTCCTTTCTGATCGCTGTACCACCCGCGGAGACTGCTTGTTGTGTACCTGGAACTCGAGAGATCCTTCTCCAAAGAGGCGACCTTCTCTCCCTACCCATTCAAGTCTTCGAGATGGTTCATTTGAATACCTATCAGAAGGACGTAATCAATCGATACTCTCGATTAAGCTGCATCCTTGAACTAGACACGGCGCAAGCTCAGCACAACCACAGAGAAGCTTTCAGCTCTTTGGAATTGAGCGTCGCGAAGGACAAACTTGCCAGGTTGCAGGATCTTCAAACTCAGGTGAACACCGTCTGGAAAGGTGCCAGATGGCTCATCGATGTAATCACATTCGCCAGAGATCGTGGATCCTCGCAGCAGAGCGTAAGTTCTCGATCGAATTAGGGACGTTGGACTCCCTTGGAAAGATGCCAAGTCCCATGTAGCGTCTTAATGTGCGTTTACAGGGCACCTCGTCAACCGCTGGAATATCGATGAAGCACTTGCTCAGTCTCGACAGAAACAAAAGCAACAACAACAGCCTGAAGAGAAGTCTTCTCCTGTTGCCGCCGCGTGATCCAAAACTCGTCAAGTCCAGTCCAGGTCGAGGCAGTTGGCCGGGTCCAAATGTGACCAATTCCTCCTCCAACTTGTTGACCACTGAATTTAGCAAGAGCGAGCAACAGCTACCTAGTGGCCAGTACATTCGTAAAGGTAGCAATACGTCGAATCTTTCTACCGGTTCGGAACCTCAAAAGTCGACCGTCCCAATGAGCAGCGGTAGTAATCTAAGCAACGTAACGAGTACCGGGAGCAACAATCACTTGGTACCTCTGCAAAACACGAGGCTACCGCCGTCAAAGTCAGAAGACACCCTGATATTGACTAAATACAAACACAGTCCTAGAAATCGATCTGCCACGATCACCTCGGCATCGGCCAGTACGAGCCCGTTGCTCAGCATAAAACCGATCATTTACGGTGGATCACTTTTGAGCGTATCGACGGCGATGACTAATACCACGAGCTTACTTAGCGTCAGCAACACCAACTCCGACAGCCTACATTCTTTGAGCAGCGACGAATATTCGACGCCAAATTCGAGCGTGTGCTTGAAGACTCCTCACGCAAAAGGTAAATCGGTGAAACCTACTGCAACTGTGGCAGCGATGGCCACTGCGGGAACTTTGGATAATCAGTTGGAGGAGGAGAAGGACGAAGCAACGATGATGCCGGCACCACTGCCCGGTATTCTTCAGGTAAATACTTTTATCCGTATATATTCTTTGTAGAGTTACTTGAAAGTCAAGGGAAACTGTGAGACACTCGTTCATCTACCTTTTAACCTGTTCTTGAGGAGAAAATTAATGAAGTCTTGATTCACAGAGTATAGAATAACATTGCTAGTTTGTAAAACGGCAAAGCGGTTTTGATAAAAATTCAGTGGCTTCCTTAGAGAGAAGAGTTGCCTAGTTCTAACGCCTAGCTTTCATAGAATGACGCATATTTTATCAGTTCTCAAGCTTGATCCAATAAAGATTCCCAGTGAGATCCCCATCGTTAAGTTAAATAATATTTTTCCTTGTAGGGAACACAAGTCTAACCCGATTATAGTTAAAAACAGCTCACTTGGTCTTCTAGTGCAGACCGATGTAGCAGAGACACGAGTAAGCCGCTAGACCGCTAAACTTAAGCGCTTCTTTCTTTGCCTCAAATCCGCTTTCGGAATTACGCTTTAATGTGTTGAAAATAGCAAAGCATGAAACGTACTATCGTTATCTGCGCTTTCCAAATTTTCCATGAAGCTGCTCCAGCAAGATTTCTCCATTCGCAAACTTCCAACGTCAACCGCAAATATCTAACGTTATATTTTCATTTTTCAATTATCGATTCGTCACTTATTAACATTTAATCTATACAGAAGTAATTACACAGAAAAGAATCTTCGATCGAAACTCGTGCATCGCTGTGCTGT
Organism: Cerceris rybyensis; assembly: GCA_910591515.1. Classification (NCBI taxonomy): domain Eukaryota; kingdom Metazoa; phylum Arthropoda; class Insecta; order Hymenoptera; family Crabronidae; genus Cerceris; species Cerceris rybyensis. The sequence continues at coordinate 2,620,515 of OU342801.1, read as the reverse complement.
CGCAAATGTCGCTGTATACGCTGATTCACAAAGAGACAATTTTCCTTTATTTTTTCCATTCTTTCCAGACGATCCATCGACCCGATTTAAACATAAAAATCGCGGTATCGCGAATTCTTTGCAGGTTTTCGCAGCCTACGAGACCGGTCTTGCCTCTGGTACCAGCCTAAAATTACACGTAACACCTCGTACAACCGCGAGGGAGGTCGTAAATCTCGTCGTAAAGCAGCTCAACATGGCAGTAGTCCTGAAGGGTCAGGAAGGCCCTATTTATATGGCCGATGAGCTTCCAAATTTCTGTCTGGTTGCCGTGATCGGGGCGAGAGAGCGTTGTCTACGGGACGATTTTAAACTTCTACAGCTTCAAAATCCATGGAAGAAGGGCCGATTGTACGTGAGACAGAAGCAGGACGTTCTTGCCGCGTTGGAGCACAGCAGCAAACACACCGCGTATTTATAGCATAAAAAGGACACCTAATAATTGCACGTAGGGAACGATCTCTGACGTTTAATGTATATTGTACGATTCATTTCCAACAAAGAAGACCCATAAATCCCTTCTAAAATCCAAAGGTTAAACGTCCTTCGAGCGAGGAATACGAAGATCCTTACACAATAGCGAGGACGATTCGTTTCCTTAACTAATTGGCAGTAGAAGCCAAAGATCGTTTTAATGAGAATTAAATAATAATATATGTATTTAAAAAAAAAACAGCAGCGCGCTTGCAGTGGCTAATGCGAGAGAATTCTGAGTTTTATCCATGACGATGTAATGTTAATTATATGTAATTAGGATAGCGTATGGACGATGGATCGGAGCAATTTGTGATCCCCGAGAATTTTCGGGGTTGTTTACGGGGTTGGGAGTTTTTTCAAGGTCCTCTCCGGTTATGTATTTAGGCGTACGATGGCGCATTCCCATATTTCAGATCTGTAATTATTACCCAGGATGTTAGATAGTTTGTAAATGAATGGATAATACTCAAGATATGATTATTACGTTATATTTTAGGTACCGATCTCAATGTTTTACTCGATATACGGACGTCGTCGTGCATAAGTACATACGTAAGATGCTTAAGAGATCTCATTGTCCCATATGATAGCGCTCGACGTGTCCAAGTTGTTGAAATATCGTAGAAACATCCGAAACAATCCTTTCTCTGCAATTTATGCTGGTTATCGTGAAATGAATATGGAATTATCGAGGATAACGAAACGTTTAATCCCACCGTGAAATCTTACGTTAGCCAAATTTAACTTCATAAATTTTGATACATCAAACAGATCAAGGAAATATATTTACAGAGTAGATTTTGTTGGTGAACATTTAGATTTTTTTCAGTTTAAAAGATACAACAAAGAAGAGAATTTTACGTTGTCCACCCTTTCAGTTTGACATATGAGATTTTATTTGTCTACACTTATTTTATCAGACTTAATTGTTGAATTCAGTTTCCTTCTTTGTCGCATAGAGATCTGCAATTTTCTCGTTTATTTATTCGCCAATAGGTAGATGGTGAGAACAGGGGCATCACGAGTGGGGTGAATTTAGCAAAATTCTTTATAAGAGACGTACACGGACGCAGGACGACGAGAAAGTGGCAAATAGGGCGCGATTCAACGATGCGAAACGTAGGGATGCGATCGAGACGAAAGAGGCTTATAGACTGTCGCATAGAGTAAAAAAAACAAGAGTATTACTATTGTAATTATTATAGCGCTATTATAAATCCCGAAGGTTTCTTTATCCACCGTGAGATTATTCGCTCTCTTTCGTGTTTCTCCACTTCGGATTATCCCCATGGATCATCACCTTGATCCCTGCCGATTTCCTCACTGTACATTTGTATTATTTGCTTATTAGCGTAGAAACTTTCCGTCGTGGACACGAGAAGAAAGTCGCTTCTCGATATTTGTACAGTTTAACGATGATAATAATCGATTAGTTCTTATCGTCCGTGTGTCTGTCCTCCGAGTTTTCATTCCGAGCAACCATGGACTTCCTATGAAAATGTTGCTAAACGGGGCAAAGTATCGGTGATAAATGGTGCAGAGTGGTTTTCGTAATTAGACACCCTAAAAGCGCACGATATTACTGCACAGTGTATCCGAAATACAGAAAATTTATTATTTCAAATAATTTAATTAATTAATTATTATAAAAATCAAACATTAATATTTCACGCGCAAAGGGGGTCAACCAAAGAGTGGAATTTTATGAAAGTTTATCATTTCATTATTGTCCTTAAAATTTGAAATAATGTACCATTGGTGTTTTTGAGAGTTTTTGAAGATCTACTTGATCTATGGTAATCACCATTGATATCAGATCCGTCCTAGAGTTGGGTGCAGAGTTGAATGAAAATCGAGTGACCATTTAACGGACGATCATTTTGCAGTAATATCGTCCATCGAGGGGCCACTTACGTTTAAACGAAGATATACGGTGCACATATTTTTTTATCAAGATAACAAGAGAAGAGAGGAAAAGGGAGATACGATGGGAGGTAGAAAGATTTTTACTATTTTTGTGGAAACGCGTACCGGATTTCCTATCGGTTTAAGATAGAAAAGAACAAGGGAAAAACAGCGGCGCGATTTTCACAAGGCGGAGGATCTGCGCGAGGCAGCGAAGATAAGAATTCTGTATCAAAGAACGAGAGAGAGAGGTACGAAAAATGCTAGAAAACTTCATTAGCTCTACCTGAATGTTTATCGATGTTGAGTGTAAAATAATCATTAGCGATTAAGTGTTACCATGAGCGAGTGAAAGAGAGGGAGTGAATGAGAGAAAAAGGAAAACAGGAAAAAAAAAAGATTACGTAAGCAAGTTTTCCTTCGCGAGTCCAGACAGGACGTGAGTGAACTTGTAAATATCAAAAGAAATATGTTATATAAAGAAATATATATATGTATAAATCTAAACGAGTGAAGGAGAGGGGAGAGAGACAGGTCGGAGAAAGAGAGCTCGATTATTTTGAACGAGTTGGAACCTCGTTTGCAGAATTACTTTATCATCGATGCAACTCCGGTTGTGCCTAATGAACAATGGTTATTATTCATCACTTTAATCGAGGAATAAAATACCGGCTAATGAACATACAACAATTACTAATGAGCGAAAGAGAGAAAGAAAATCTGCGAACATTAACCAGGAAATCTACGATAGGAGATCGATGTACAGAGAAGAAAATGATTTCTTCTGCGATTGGATTCTGTTCTTTTTCTCCGAGGCGGACACTGTACGGAGAAGTGGCACGAAATAAAATGTAATATTGTATTTCATCCCTTGGAATTATTTTCAAGAGCCTCACTCAAGACTCGATCACTCTGCTTGGAGAAGAAAATTATAATTTCCCTTCGTCATTTTCCAACAACTCATTCACACCATAGATTTTATTTCTTCAAATAAAATTATTTCTAAAGCTGTAACATACATGGAGTTAAAACCTCACGCCTCCAATTAACGAGTCTGCAATACCTCAGTTTCCAGTTACCTCTGACGTAACGTCTCTTGGAGTCAATGAAACAAATCATTAAAATATATTCAAAATTAGGACAGAGAACGTCATAAAATGGATTTTTCCCTGTGAGCATAAAATTTGAAAAATATTTCGAACCGCAAAGTGTTAACCGACTCGCGGTCTGAGATTTTCTTGGATTAATTCAAGCCGAGCAGTGCCGAGTCTCTCGCGAGGACGAGAAACGAACCCGGACCCACGCGACCGAGAGTCCCGGTGACCCACTTCCGTCTTGTTTCTCGTCTCATCTCGTCGAGCCACCTACTCCTTATTTATCCCCCACCTGGTATAATTGCGCGATCCGATCTTCCGGGCAGTTCGTGCGAGAGATCGCCATCCGATGAGAAATTCGCGCACGATCCAAGAACGAGAGGTCCGTTCCTTCCACGATTCCCCATTCTTTCTCCTAATATTACCGTCCCTCTTTTAACAGTAATATTTAATAACCGTTATCCCGTTGACACTGGCAAATTGATAATTTTTACTGTTATCCATTGGCACGACGAAATAACGGAGATGCAGAAACGCACATTGCAAACACGTCCTTTAGAGAGGCGCCGATTTTCCCGCGGTCTTTGTCTTTAGATGATACACGCAAAGATTTTAACCCTTTGAGGACTAACCATGTATACGCTCTGAGAAAAAATTTTATTATACTTTATCGTTGCATTTATGCACGGTTAAAGTTTAAAATATTTAAGTAGAATCGCTTAAAATTTTATTACACAGAGAGTGATTTATAATTTATATATAGTAAGATCTAGTTTTCTGATTAGAAGGTAGTTTTGGATCGCTAAATAAATGTTCATCTCTCACATTCAAAAATGTCCTCTTCCGCAAATGGTAACGATGTAATTAACTATTTTCCTTTTGCATTCGAAGTTCACTTTGGGAATTGACAAGATTCATTTTCATCCATTCGCATCTCGAGTTTGTTTTTGTTACATTGATATTTTAGCAAAAGATTCGTCTTGCCATGGTGCATCTAATTCAAACTGCATTAAGTTGTCAATCTGTGGAGTTTCTTTTTGGAAGATATTATCGTTATTTTATAGCTGGCAAACAAATCTGCTATGGTAAGGAAAAATATCGATAAAGTGTCGATACGGTTAGTGTTAAATAAACAAGCTGGGATGATCGTAAGACAACGTTCACGTTATCCAAGGCGATGATCGTGGTATTCCATTAAGGCAATCAATTACGAGGATTGTTATCGAATAAACGTCCTTCTGAGCGGCTAACATCGCGTCATTTAATCCTACAGATTCATCGATCTGATCAAACGTAAGAATCATTAATCGTCTTTGCAATCGGCTCGCGATAAAGTCATACGACTACGCGGCTCGAACCGGAAGCTCGGCTGTCGTTGAACATCGATATCGAGTTCATTGTTAGAGTTTGCAATTCTATCGCGAGAATTCTATTTAAATCTTTGCGATTGTATTCGCTTTTCTTGTATCTTCTTAAACTGAAACTACCAAGACAATCAAAACGTATGGTTCAAAAATCTCAAAAATTAATCGCCAACTTTCATAACTTCTATTTTCTTTATCTTCAACATTATAATAAATTATTCATGGATTGTTCTATCGCTAAATTTGATTTTCAACTCATGGAAAATAAAGTCTAAGAAAACCGATCAGTCACAGAAAAGAATTCCAATTCGTTTATCGATCTACAAAGAAGTTGTAGAGGGAAATGAAATACGTAGAATTTTTCCCCCGATTCTCTGAAACTTCTGTAATCGAAAAGAAAAAAAAACGGCTCGTTTAATACGTGGAGAAACGTGCCGTGAGACGTGAACGAGCGGAGGCGATCGGTTGACCCGCAGTCCGGATTCGCCCTCGGCTGACCCCGTTGTTAACTGACCCACTGACGATACTGATAGCGGGAGCGCTATGCGGTCACCGTCGACTCGACTCACCTCGGCCTTTCGTTCGTCCGCTTACCTCGAATGTTCGCGGAAACAACTGAAATTATCACTCTTAACTGACCGATCTCCATCTTGAATTGAAATAGATCAGTCCGATTATCCATAGAATTTATTCCTACTGATTAACTTGTCTCTGAGATTTTTAACTGTTTTTATTAATTTTCTAATTAAACAATGGGTTAGTTATTACCCTATTTCCATCGCCAATTGATTAATGTAGAAATCTTGACATTAAACTTAGGATGCCATGGCAGTAATGGTCGGAAAAGGTACCAAGTGTTTTGCGGTTGATTTTTTTATCAAATTCTCATCCTTGTAGAACAAAAACTTTAAAAATACGGATAGATAAATACTCAGCAGACTTTTATCTTTTTAACGCCAATATTGAAATACTCAGTATGTCCAAATATTCGTAAATATTGGTAGTTCAAAGTTACATGAAACTTCATTGAATTCAATAGCTGTCAACGTGTTAATCAATCTCGTTGGAACAATTATTAGCATTGAGCTTAAAGTAATTCCGACGTGAGATAATAAAAATTATAAATCCCTTTATCTTTAAAAATTAGGGTTTGAAGTTTGTCAGGTCGCTCGACAAAGAGGAACTCTTACAAGTCAATCGGTCACCGTGAAAAAGAGAAGGATATGTCTTGAATTACAGCAGAATCAAAAAGCAACGTTGAATAAGAAGCAGACTAGCCAGTTCCCTGTCAATAACTGGAACGACAGACTCGGGTGAATCGATCTCATTGACACCGGATTTGCCAGGAGCCTCTAGCCTCGTTCTAGAGTTGACCTACTGGCAGCCATCTTCTCGCATTAACATCCTCCGTGGATGATTCTCATCCTCTTCGGTATCCGCGATTCCTTCTTTAATTTTCTGCTAGATCGTATCCCTCGATTTCTGATCCTGCTTGTATTTCTCACCTAACGTTGCTTCGTTTAGTAAAACGATCTATCTTTAGATACTTATTTTTATCCGCAGAGTGCAATAACCGTAGACGTCGGTGATTGAAAACAGGAAGGGATTTTTTCTGTCGATAGAAACGTTCAAAGGCTGTTGCCTAGGTCAGGGGTCAGTACCCTTTTTTTCAAGTAAAGATCCATTTTTTCTTAATTTCATCTCGCGAAGTTACAACAATTTACAATCACGCAAATTTGCTAACTACGAACTTTTGGATAGATAAATATTAATTTGGACCTTGAATTGATATTATTTAGAGTAAAATTCTGCTATTCTAGTATTCTATAATTCTCTCTAATTCTGTTCTATAATTCTAAAATTTCATTTTACAAAATTCTCTAATATTCTATAATTCTATGTAATTCTACTGATCTACTTCTGTTATCTGGTACCGAAAAACATTTTAGAAGGATTTTGAGGTCATAGAAAATCCTCGTAGAGCATGGAGAAATATATTATACCCTTTTCTTCCTGCATTGCAAATCTAGCAACTCTCTTACACGCCACCGCCTCCAAACAGCATCCCGACGACTCTTTGTTCCACCCTCGATAATAGAACACGTTCCAGGTCTCTTTCTCCGCCGTGATATTCTTAGATATACTTCAAGATCAGGCTGTTTAAGAATCGAACGGCGAAACCAAGAGAGATTTCTAAATTCGAGCAGTCTCGTTGAGGCAGGAGAGAGAAAGATAGAGAGAACGGGGTCCAGGAATATCAATCAAATTGTTACGGCAATCCGGCTGGCGTGACAGCCCCCGGGAGCAGTTTCGAAGCACAATGCTCCGGGTGTCGTAATATCACGGCGGATCGAAAGACGCGTGAACGGATTCTGTGTGGGTGCGTTCGAAAAATTTTCGTACTCCTTTAATCGATTCCAGCCACGTGCGTTTTATTGACCGATTATTAGTGCACCTAGTCGACCTGATTGCGAAACACTTCAAATCAGAGCAATTGGTTAAGAATTTTATCAACTGTTCCTTTTCTTTTTCTCTCCATTTTGCTACGTTTAGATCAATGACTGTTGTGGGAATATCAGGATTTTAAAAACGATATTATTTTAATTTTCAGTATTATTTTAATTATCACACTGAATCGCCTAGGGGTTGAAAGCTACCGGTATTTTACTACTTTCATTATTTGTACCGAAGTGAAACTTTTTTTACTAAAATCACATCTTTATAAAGTAGATACTTTAACTGACAAATAGATGTTCAATAGACCTTTGTTTTTTTAGCGGCAATAATTAAATATTCGATATATTAGAAAATTCATGAATATTGTAATTTGAAAATTACATGGAATTAAATAGCGCCGGTTACCAGTGACTTCCGGGGCAGTCAATGTGTTAATTGATGTTGAGGTGAAGGAAATTTGTTGTAACGAGTTACAGGAGGTCGTTCGTATCAATTGTGGTACCAGTGGATGTTAGGATAATGGCGAACGGCACATCCGGTACCAGTCGATGATCCACGGGAGGCTTCGATTTTATTTCCACCGATCTCTGAGAAAGGCGCGCCCGCTCACGTGCGAAACTGTGTTGCGAAAGAATAATACAGGGCACAAGGTCCGGCCGTTCGCCGGTCGAATTTTTACCGATCGAAGGTTAGGTTTCGCAGTTGGGTCCGCGTTGCGATCTGTGGCCCCTACGTGCCCTCTCCCTCCATCGACAATGTCCCCGTATCACGGTACAGTCACTTCTGATATCGTGGTCATTTCCTTCAAACGTTTCGCCGTTATTTCCTTTCTACCAGAGATCCATCTCGATCTTCTTAAATTATTTTTAATCATTTTTATTCCAACTTATCGGAAATAAAGTCTGAGAAATAATTCCTCGAACAATTGGCGAATAGGGGTGAGTTTCGTTAATTGAGAAAGTTTGAGGAAATTGTAGGGCGATGGAAAAATTAGGAAAATGTGAAAAGTGGAAGGATTTTAGTTGGAATTTTCATTGTGGAGGTTTCTTCTGGTGGAGCACTCGTACCGGGTAGGTTCTTTGTTCTGCCCTCAGGCGGAGATTACAAACGGTGTGACTCATTGCGATTAGCCTGGTTTGTGAATTATGCATTTCTTAACTGCAATTAGTTTCCTTAGCGTTTCTTCTGCTCCATATTATTCGTGGATCAAGCCACCAAAAGTCTTTCGCCTAAAATATAAAATGTCTCTCCCCCTAAAATAAAAAAAAAACACTTTTCACAGTGACAGAAATAATTATCCCACAACCTATTCAATCAATGGTCCAAGTACAAACTTCTCTCCCCTCTACGAAATTAGAATATCCAACAACCCCATATCTTCCCGCCAAAAACTAATTCCACATTTCTCCCCTGAACCGTCCAAGAAAAAAAAAACAGTCTCTCCCAAATTTCTCACATCATGAGTCAAACTGTCCACCCCAATCGCAAAGGTGCACATCTTCAAAAACCCAGACACCTTCCAACCCCATCTTCGAGAAACCCTCTGAAAGAAATGTCCCCGAAGGACCATGCCGTCTCCCCAGTTACCTCAAGGGTCTCTCGTTTCACGAGGAACGACTGTACCTCGTTGTCGTGAGTCAGAGTAAACCAAGAGGAGCGAAACCCACTTCTCCGTCCTCTCCGGGTGTCCCCTCCTGCGGAGGAAGACGACGACGGCCAGCAAGGAGAGACCGGCGGCCGGCCCTCCAAGTGCCGAGGAAGAAAAGAGAGACGAGCGGCCGTGGTGCGGCTTACCACGAGGCCGCCGTCTCCAAGCGATCAGTTTGTTCGACGTGCACACTCGACACGGACGTGGAGAACGTGCAGAACGTGCAGAACCTGCAGAACGTGCAGAACGTGCCGTCCTCGTTGTCGATTGTAAACCACCTATTCAACACCGTAGAGCAACGAGACCCGAAACGGAGAACGACGTTGCCTTCCTGAGGATGCCTTCACGGTTACCTCGACTTTGCTCCGTTGGATAATTTCATTACGCCATTCCGTACGGTCCGTAGTCGCACTTATTTTTTTTTTGACTTTCATCTTTTTTTGGACGAGGATGATTTTTGTTTTGATCGAATTTGAGAAGTTGATTGAAATCTTCGATTGGTGTGGGGGGTGTTGATTGTTTTGAAGGTTTAGGGACCTTTAGGGTTTATTTCGAATTTTTATTGTGGGGATTGTAGTTGTGGCATGTGAGAATTTGTGGGAAAGTTGGAAGAATTTGAATGGGAGTGTGAATTAAATTATCTGGGTTAGAAGTACTTCTGAAGGTTCTCCAGATTGATAGGGAGGACCATGCAGGAAATATTCCACTGCTGGTTGATAAGATATAAATTAGTTAATTGATCGTCCGGTCCATTTCTTGATTTCTCTTTTTCCAAAGTGTTTACTTGGTAGATTTAAATATAAAATATATATTGCTGAGTTTGAACATTTAGATGGATCAAGAACGCTCTCTCGCTCCAGTAATTTTTGTATTTCATGAATAACTGATTTGAGAGAGAGGGAGACCGTTCGTTGTTCAAATCATTGTTCTTTCTTGAATTCCCTCAGTATGGAATTCTGTTGGGCGATCGGTGCAGGGAAGTTACCCGGTCTCGCCTTTTTCCGGTAAGGTCGCCGGTAGGAAAGCTCGCCTTATACTGCCATTAGTATAATTAACCCAGATTTTCCCGGATTTATGGTGAACGGCGCACAGGTCGCGGCACTGGGTATAGTACATTATAATGCCCCGTGCACACTTCACTTTTTTTTTCTCAAAGTTTTATTATTTTCTTCGTCATAGACGTCCAACCAACTCTTCTCTTCCTAATCAGCTTTTTGCGACAAACTCCTCTCTACATCACTAGTTTGTGATGGATATTTTTGTCTCATTTTGGTCAAAGTTTGATTACGCTGGAAAAAAGTTTTATTCGAATATCACGTTGGACTTTTCGAGCAGAATTTTTTAGGATGTATGTAGTTGGAAAAAAAAATTCTTCTCGGGCCGATGAGAAACGTGGACCGATAATTCTCTCGATTGCCGCTTCAATTAATAATTGCAGATAGTTGCACAAGACTAATTCGTACCCTTCGCGAGTAATTAGCTTCCAAGCGTCGACGTTGCTGACGAATTAATTCCACCCGATAGGATAAGAAGTCTCTCGTGAAGACTTAATTAACTTGGAGAATTAACGATCGTTAAACACCCTTGATCGATGCTGCGACCAGATTGTGTCTCACCGATAAAATTATTACAAAAGCTCCTTTCGGTCCTGCTGCAATTTGCACACAAACGTCGCGATTAAATCGATGGGACAATGCCCGCGTTAGAAACGACGTGCCACTATTCTTTAATGAGCACATAATCGTAAACTAATATTTCAATTGCCCACAGTAAACTCGAGTGTCTCTTATCTCAACTCACAAACTTTTATTCGATAAAAATATAATTTTCATACATACAATATCATTCAAACATATGTAACAAAATAAAAAAGACACTGTTAACGCATTACCTCTCTGAGGACGCAGATTTTTGATCCGAGACAAAATCCAATCATAGTTCACGCATTTAGAATCGAAAAATCATCATATAACCGTTGAAATATGATCAGCCAATTAGTAACTTACAATTTCTACACATTTACACTCCTACTTTCTGTCAGAAAAGTATCTTCCTTCGGCAAATAAATTTCTCCCCAATATTCAAAGAAGTCTCCGTCCTCGCAGGGTTAACCCTAGATCACTAACCTTATTTTTCGATGCTTAACACTAACCTTCGTCTCTTCGACTACGGTGTTTACAAAAGGGGTTAAAGGGTATTATTTAAATAAAATTTAAACATGTTTTTTCCTATTATTAAAGATAGGTATTTATTTATTACGATAACGTTAACTAATATGGCATACTTATTAAATCCGTGTCGTCGAATCGACGAAGGTTAGTGATCTAGGGTTAAACATCAACAGAACATTAATATTTCCACGATATAAACAAAAGACTTCTCTCTAGGAGGCTCATACGAGTTTAATACGAAAGAAAGTCAGGATCGAGACGATGTCGGAGGGCTGCACGAGTTGCAGGGGCGCGAATTACGCCGGCAGTCCGCTGCAATTGGGCTCGACTTCCGGCGGTGGAGCCGGAAGTGCCGCTGGTGCACCCGGAACCACCTGTACAGCCACGAGAAGAGTACAAGTACGAGCAAAGGTACTCTATGGATCGGGGAAAGCGATCGCGAGCTTGCAAGCGCAAGAGAAGGCTGCGAGACACTGACCAGGTATGTTTTCATTTAAAAATAAATGTTTTAAATACAAATCAACCACCGTGAAGCGTATATTACAGTAGAAATAACGGACAGCTCTCTCGACAATACGATAAAAAAATAACTAGTGTATTGCAATAGGAAAAAAAAATACATCGGGTCGTGACATCTGTCAGGATCGAGTTTCGTTCGAGTGCTCTTGATTTTTCAGAGAGTTTAACAATAATCCCTCGAGAGAACCATGGTGGCTGTGAAGTTAAAGGCTCGTTTTCCCAATTAGTTGCATCCAGTTCGAATACCCCATTGCTACTGGCAGATTTTTCCTAAATTATTATTTAATTCAACGTACTTTGGATGATTCGGAAGCTAGCTGAAATGGATGATCAGTTAATTAGTAAAATATTGAAGTTTCAAATCTCTCGGCCCCGTTTCGATCTTCCACCTCTTTTCTAACGATCGTTCAACACGATAATGATCCCCGAGGCGGAGAATTTAAACTCTAAAGTATCTTTCTGCGTTTCTCTCTAGTCTTCTCTCAGGTCTACCATTCCAAGATTTCCTATCATTGTAAAATTGTCATTCTTCCCAGGAGACGTGTCTCCTTGAATTTTCTCTCTTCGTGCATTTTTCCACACTGGAGATAATTGCACCGTCCTATTTCGCATTTACGTTGCATGCACTCTCAAGGTCTCCCCGAGTAATAAAACTGATCTCTCATTCTCCGTGGACATCAACAATCTTTTAATTTATCTCCCATCAGATTCTAACTTACGCCAATTAATTCTCTCCAGACTGCAGCTTCTTGCAGACCACAATCAAATACCAACCCTCTATCCATCGTCACGGTACAATTAATCTTCCATCAATTGAATTTTGACGTCCAAATATCCCAAAGTACCTCCACTTATTTCCATCATAGAATAAAAATAAATAACCAACCTTACCTGGTTAAAGTCTACAAAAAATACTTTGAACCACAACCAATTAATTCAACTCACCCACTTTATTTCAATTATCTCCTGGCCATTAAAATTTTTCTACAAATTACCACAAACATCCCTGCTATTAGATTCATCCGGGAACGACAATTTCTCCCTTCCTCTCTGTCGATCTCTACACAGTCGCTCTTTCCCTCTCTCCCCTTTTCTACGTCAAGGAGGAAGATCTCAGTGGAGGACTCTCATTATACTAGAGGAGTCCTCTTATTATCGGACCGATGGATCACGGAAGATCGCCACGGTCGAAATCAAAGGAGGCGAGTACGCCGGAGGCGGCAGAGTAACAGTAAAAATCCCAGAAAAAGGAGCACGAGGAGAGGCAACGACTGAGAGCAAAAAGCACAAAAGTCAGCCCCCGGGGGCACCGTTCTGTATCCTTCCTTCGCGAATAAGACCAGTCGTCCGGCCTACGCTACGGTTAGTACTTGGTGAACCGTCCTCGAGAAGGCCACCGTGAATCCTCTTGAATCTTCTTCTTCCTTCTTCGTGGCAGTCGTTGGAAGACTCTTCCTACGACTCTCCGTTTCTTCCCTCGTAGACGACACTATTCTTGAGTAATCGGTAAGAAGAAATGCTACGGGCATTGTACGGTGGACCGACGAAATCGTGATCACTTTCTGCGCAGGATGCATCTGATTGGATTGTGAGTTTATTAGGTTTTTTCTTGTTTTTATATTTCGTGCTTCTTTTCTTCTCGGATTGTGGATTATTTCGATTTTTATATTTCGTGGGATGCTGTTTGCTTGTGGAGATTTCTGTTGTTTTTAGTATTTTTTTATTCGATGATGTAACTGAAGAGATTCTTTTAACCCTGTTAAAGTTTGTGTTCTTACCCTCTGTAGCCTGAGTTTGTTGTGGTATCTGAAAATCAGGTTCTCGATGGTACAATTAGAAAGTAATAAAAATAGGATTTTAAATGATGGATTAAACTTAATTTTCAAACATTGAATTGCAAAGAATTTTATTTTTACGAGTTGGACTATAATATTTGGCAATGTTGAAATTTTGTCTTTGAAGAATAGGAGATTAAATGTGTCTTGCGTTACATCAAAGTCACAGGGGCCCATAAAGGGTTAGTATTCATTGAATAACTATGACAGAAAGGAACACGATTGTAATGTTAATATGAGGAGAAATGTAGGGTTAAAGAATGAGGTGTATTCTGTAGCGTTGAAATCTGTGGAGAATCTAGTCAGGTATTTGTCGTGTACTGTTATATTAATTTCAGAGTGGCACTCGGAGATAGGTAGTTTTGATAGTCAAAGAAAATCGGATTTCGTCTTCTCATTTAGCCTCAGCATTCTACAATCCGTGGTCCCGTTACAACTCTCTCGACATTCCAAACGAAAGATTGACTTATTTCGTTCTCATGGTTCTTTAATACGCAGACAACAATTTCTTTTTTGCTTTTAAACTTTTACAGAACGCAACGTTAGGTCATTCATAAATCCGTTCAATTTAATTTCGCTATAACCGTTTGAAATATTTTAACAATATTCGTAATTTTTGTCTCTCAGAACTGAAATCTCTGCGCGTATTTATAATCGATTTAAAGAGACTCGTTGAATAATGTAAAATCGGTAAAGAGCTTTTACTTCGATGATCGATGATCCACTTTGATATCTGTGCTCGGAAACGTCGCGATTCGTTAATAGTATCGCTGATGAACCGTCGGTGTTCAAAGCGATGTCTGTTGGGATCCTGGTAATTAAACGCAGCTAATGCAGCGAAATGCAAATGCTGTAATCGCAGGTGCATTCACGGAACAACGTCCGCATGGGTCTCTCGTGAAAGAGAACATATCGGTCGTGTTTACGTAACTTGTATCGCGCGAAAGTTAATGTCACGGTCGGGAAAATATGAAATTGCAATCGCCGTTAGCAACTGCTTCGTACGTGCTGCATTTATTCGAGTGACTTACAGCAGCACGCTACACTTATTTTCACAGAATTTTATAGGCGGAGAATTAAAATACTTTTGCATTCGGTGAATGAGACCATTTTATAATCGGAGTCGTTAGGAGATTCTATAATTGGAGATTTAAATAATCCTGTAACTGGAGAATTAAATATTTCTTTCCTCGGAAAACTTTATATCATTGGAGTTCAGTCTGGATGATACAATTAAAACAATTAAGTATATTTAAAATTCGTAATCTAACGATCTTCAAAATTCTAACGAAGAATATCTGTGTAATTTGTGAATTAGACAATTTTGTAATCGGAGAGTTACAGAATTCTATAATCAGAGACTTAAATAATCCTGTAATAGGAGGATTAGATAATTCTGTTATCGGAAAATTTTAAACTATCGGAGTTCAGTCTGGGTGATTATACCTAGAGAATTATGGAACTCTATAATTGGAGACTTAATTAATTCTCTAATAGAAGTATTAGATAATTCTGTCATCGGATAATTTTACATCACTGAAATTCAGTCTGGATGATACAATTAGAACAACATAGTACACTTAGAATTCGCAATCTAACGATCTTCAAAAATTGTAAAGAAGAATATCCTTCGATTCGCTCAAACTTAACTGCATTTCTCCGTCTATCGAACCGATAGAATTCTAATTACGATCAATTCATTCAGCATTATCATCGCTGCTCTCTTCTGCGCGCCGTCAAAATCGACCGGAGAGCATGCGACAAACCAGGCCCCCGGAAAATTGAAAGGAAACACGGAAACAACGAAATTACCGTCGATCCCACATAGAAACGCTACTGGCACGTCGTTGCGCGGGAGAAACGCGAACACGGAAACCGTGGAGACTCTTTTCATTCCTGAAGATCCAAACCAGTACGAGGAGATTCTGAATTACGTGAGAAAATTGCTCGTAGAAACGGCGAGCTCACTCGAGAAAGAACCGCCATCGACGGAGGGTAGCACGAACGAGGAAAGAAATCAGGACGAAGGAACTCGAAGAAAATCTGAGGAACTCGAAGTCGACGAATCGCAAGAAGTCACGAAGAAGACACGGGAAAATAACAGAAGAAAGGGCTCCTTCGAAAGTACAAGTCGAAGGGATGAATTCTCGGTGGATGGTTTTGGAGGAACGAGAAGGAATTCCAGCTTCGTGGAGATTGCCAGAAACGAGGACAAATATTCGTCTGGCAATTCTGATGTACCATTGAGAAAAATTGCGGTTAAGGAGGAGGGTGATTCTAGATCTGCAGTGAACGAAATTAATGATGGAGATGAAAAGGAAGACGATGAAGAAACTGCAGACGAGACGGAGGTAGACATATTGGAAGCTGCTAACTATGGACTTCGCGCTATGCATGAATTATATTACGTCAAAGAACCGAAGCTGTATTCGATGGGTAGGTTTCTTAAATTGACAGAATTCTGAAGCTTTAGAATCATTATTTATTCGATTTGCTATAGAGCTACAAAAAGTTTCTTTATTGCTACGTCGGAGCTTCTATAAGACTATAGTTTTCGCTGTTGGCGCGATAGAAAATTGTTAAAATATAACGAAAGAGAATAGTATGCGGATGGAAATTATTGAAATTAAATGGTAACAAGATAGCAGAAGATAAGTACAAAATCAAATATCCAGGTCTTTATCTGGAGTCGGATAATCCAGCGAAATTCGTCGCGGCTTTCAACCAGCAGTCGGATCAGGCGAGAGTCCTAGCGAAATATGGATTCGCGATTCTTCAAGGTGCAACAGAGTTTATGAGGAAGTAAGAAACATTTTGAGAAAGATTTCCAACGAATTCGTTCCATCGATTCTGAACTCGTACCTTAATTTCATTCAAGATTCCCCGATGCTCCGAAAGAAATGCTGTCTGCTCGACGAAGTCAAAGGAATCCGCTCCAACGTCATTGTCCAAGCAGAGGAATTCCAGATTGTCCTTTCGGTAGCTTGAGATACAGAACTTCCGATGGCAGTTGCAACAATCTTCGCAATCTTTGGTGGGGCTCCGCCATGTCCACCATGAACAGGTAATCAAAGGAAAAACAAAGACCGCGAGAAGTCCTTCCACTTATCTGCATTTTAAAAAATTGCCAATAGAAGACAATAGAACTTTTACAAATTAAATTATCGCCTCCGATTGATTTTGTCAGATTTTTACCTGCCGTCTACAATGACGGTATACAAAGTGTCAGAAGATCAAAAACCGGAAGGCCTTTGCCAAGTGCGCGCGAAATTTCCGACATTATTCACGTGGACAGAGACGTTCCATTGGCATCGGTCACTCACATGTTGATGCAGTGGGGTCAATTTGTCGATCATGATTTAACAGGTGTGAAAAATTACCATCTTAAGGTGTAATTAATTTTTTCAACGTACTCTTATCCTGTCTGAAAGTAAAGGCTTGTAATTTTCAACAGCCACTGGACAGAGCAGAGGATTCAACGGAACGATTCCTCAGTGTTGCCTTAACGGAGGTGGTGGTTTTCAACCACCAGAATTCATGGTGATTATTTTCATTCCAATGCAGTTTTTCCTTTCAAATATCATTCACACTGTGAAATTCATTTGGAAAATTCTTTTGTGGTCACATTTTGTAAAATATATTTAAAGTGAACGACCAGAGTTGAGGATAATTTTTTAATGGGATTCTCATAGCATCCGGAGTGCCTGCCGATAGCAGTGAATCCTCAAGATAGTTTCTATGGTCCCATGGGTATAAGATGTCTGGAATTTCTTCGAAGTGGTGCTGCTCCCAAGGAAGACTGCGAATTCGGCCCTAGAGAGCAGTTATCGCAGGTAACCAGTTATCTGGATGCCTCTACGGTTTACAGCAGCAACGCC
This sequence comes from Cerceris rybyensis, assembly GCA_910591515.1. Lineage (NCBI taxonomy): Eukaryota > Metazoa > Arthropoda > Insecta > Hymenoptera > Crabronidae > Cerceris > Cerceris rybyensis. Next base: position 2,603,128 of record OU342801.1, on the reverse strand, counting down.
TTTCAAACCGATACCCTGCGACTATTTCGGAACGGTGAGAAGAAAATTTATGTCTCTTCCTTTTGGAAAATTGCAACGCAAACTCATCGATAGCTCAGAGAATTATTTACAAAGATTATAAAAGAAACTCGAGCTATTTCGCAAACGCACAATCTCAAATTCTCATAATCAATAACAAATGCAACACTGTCCAACATTGTAAGAAATTTTACTCTCACATCTGGCTATGGATACCTTTATTAACACCTTGAACACCACCGATATTTCTCTAATTTCACCATTTATACTGAAGTGAAATTTTTTCTATTAAATTCACGTCTTTATAAAGCAGAAATACTAAAGATACAGATAGATAAATATTCAGAGAGCCTTTATCTTTTTATCGCCAATATTTAAATATCCAGTATGTCTAAAAATTCATATTGCAATTCAAAAGTTACATGAAATTTCATTGAATTCAATGACGCCGGTTACCGATGACTCCCAAGACAGTCATCGTATTAATGTTATAACAAAGTACAAGATTTCTTCTGGAGTTTGACAAAAAAATGTGGAACCGTAGGATTACTGCAATATGGAAGAATTCAGTCAAGAAGGCCACTACTTCCCAAACAAGATTCGGACCTTTGCAGACGTGGATCGTTATCGACGAGTTGCTTCCGAGCCGGTGATGGTCGTCTTAGTGAGCAGCCTGCTCTTACCTCTCTCCACGTGGTTTTCCTCAGATTGCATAATAGAATAGCCACGAAACTAGCTGCCCTCAATTCACACTGGAGCGACGAAAAGCTGTTTCAAGAAACTCGAAGGATCGTCGGTGCCATAGTTCAACACATCACCTATCGTGAATTCCTGCCGATTATTCTCGGTAAATGAAACTCTGTCCGGCATAATTAAATCATGGAAATTTCTCTCATCACTTACTTCCTACTTCGGTAGAAAAACTTGCAGAAAATTTCCAAGCAAATAAGCACAAATAAAAAAGAATTCTCGTTAACGAATTGATACAAGTGAGAGGTGCTTTCCGGTAATTAAAGTCGAACGAAACGTGGGAAACTTTTCAGGTCAAGATGTGATGAGAATATTCGACTTGGAGGTACTCAAAAAGGGATACTACGAGAAGTACGACCCCACGGTGAATCCAACGATAGCAAATGGATTCTCCACGGCAGCTTATCGCTTCGGACATTCCCTCGTTCAGCACAGTTTCGTCAGATTCGATAGTCACCATACACCGATCTTTAACAGTGAGCTCATAAAATGTCAAATTCATCCAAACAATCAAACTTCTTCAAAAACACTAGAATTTCGAACTCGACGAACGTCCACATTGAAATAAATCTTCCCCTCTCCCGTTGCTCTTTCAGATGTCTCGATTCACGATGAATTCAGCAATCCAGTGAATCTCGAAACAGCAGGCTCGGTCGATCGTATTCTTCTCGGTTTGATCAATCAACCCTCCCAGCGACGAGACGAATTTATTTCCGACGAATTGACAAACCATCTCTTTCAAACTCCCCGTTTTCCATTTGGAATGGACTTGGCCTCCCTTAACATTCAGAGAGGAAGAGATCATGGTATCCCGCCTTACGTTCAATGGCGAGAACCTTGCGGCTTATCACCGATAAGAGGCTTCGAAGATCTCAACAGAGTGATGTCGCCCACAGCCGCGAGAAAATTCAAACTCGTTTATTCTTCCGTCGAGGACATCGATCTTTTCCCTGCTGGCTTAGCTGAGAATTCCGTCAGCGGTGGATTGGTGGGACCAACATTTGCCTGTATAATCGGCCAGCAGTTTGGAAATCTTCGTCGTGGCGATAGATTCTGGTATGAAAATCCAGAGAGCGAGAGTAGCTTCACGCCTGGTCAGTTGCAGCAGATAAGACGAGTCAGTTTGGCTCAAGTACTTTGCACGACGATGGACAGCATCGAAACTATTCAACCATTCGTCTTTCTGATTCAAGACAGTCTCAGAAATCGACGAATATCTTGCAACGATCCAGAGATCGGTCTGATAGATCTCGAATTCTGGGCGGAGAGACCACCGGAATCGAGAAGTCGTGGAAATAATTTTGAGAAAGACAATAGAAAGGTTCCACAGAAAAGTACAGCTCGACCAAATTCGAAGAATCAAACAAGTTCAAAATTAAGTGGTTCTAGTAACGGGGAATTGCAGAAATTTCTTCCAACGAGACAGAAACCGGTCAAAGCTAATATTCATCAGCAAAATAGAATCGTTGTAAAGAGACCTCTCGGTCCTCCGGATAATGTGACCATAGTTGTTCAAAATAACGCTGTAAATTCCCCCGTCTTTGTGAACGATGCTATTTATGGTTCTCACATAAGGATCAACCCGACTCACAAACACGAACAATCAACGACTAGACCACCCTTCGACCACAGACCCGTGAATCAGGACGAATCGGTTTCAGGGTTTCCCACGTATCCACCGAAACCGATACCAACGTCGATTCCCTCCTCCAACGCGTTGCAATCTGGACGGCCTTATGTTCCGTATGGCTTCGACGATCCCAGTAATCCAAATCCATTGAGCCAGGGATTCCAATCGAGTTATCTGTCCGACGACGTCGTCTTCGATACCCTCTCGATGACCAGCCCCAGACCGACTTTGTACACTTATTACACTAACTTCCAACAACGGCCAACGACCCAGCAACCTCAGCTGATGGACGATCACCAAGGGAATCATAGACCTCAGGATCAGCCACAAGTTTATCCTACTTCACCGAGGCCATCGACGAATTCATGGTCGAATCTCGAGGCGGATTACGAGGTGAATAATCGACCAACGAAACCGACTTACGCCTCCCTTCCGCCTTCTCCCGTGCACGATGATGGAAGTAAATTCGACAATTGGCAGAAATTGCAACAGTATAGACCAGTGGAGCAGCCCAACGACCCTGGCAAGTGGGAGTCCTTGAATTATCAGGACAGACCGATCAATCGACCGAGTCAACAAAATGATCCGGCAAGTTGGGATCATCAGAATCGACCCAATCGACCAAGTGTTCATAATAGTCAGCAGAATAATCCTGGTACTTGGGATTCATTAAATTATGGATCAATTCGTCCAACTGTTCAGTACAGTCAACAAAAAAGACCTTCAAGTAGACCGAGTAATTACGACGATGTTATCACGCTGAAGGATAAACCAAACATCAGACCTACTTTCAATCCAAACGATCATAACACACGGCCGACCGATTCTTATCAGACGTTTAGCGGAACGCATGATCGTCACGATTCTGAAACTTCCAAGAGACCACTCTATCAGATATCATCCAGCAAGAGACCAGTTCAAGCCGATCCTGATGGTTGGTCGACTATTCCATCTTATCCAGCAGGATCTATCGGAACGTCCACTTATCAGGACGAACCTTTGTCGAACGCTCCGTCTTATCAGACCGAGCACAGTAGCAAACCTACAGCCTTCTCTTCCTACCAGCCATCCACCATACAACCGATTATTTCTCACGATTCCAATAGATTCCCAAATGTTCCTGATCGTCAGCAATCAATCGACAAATACTTGCAAAACGATCAACAAGATAACTCATACGGTACTCCAAATACTCATGGAAGACCTGTTCAAAGTAGTTTCGATAGATTTCAAGATGAATTCCACCGGAAACCTGTTCCGAATAAAAATCAAAATCATTATTCCAGCGAGAGACCCGGAGTGTCTGGTCATCTCGCTGACGTTCAATTTAATACGAAACCAATCAGCAAGCCGTCTTACGATCAGATTGATAGGCCTTCAGACAATCCTTATCAGACCTCCAAGAGACCCGAATATTCCGGATTTCATGTATTCAAGACGGAAGATGAACACAAGCCACCGAAAGTTCACAGTGTCACGATCGTGACAGAAACTACTGCGACAATTAGTCGACCAAATTATCAATCTGATCGAGTCGAGAATCGTGTCACCAGTGAAATTCCAAGACCATTGAGTTCGCCATTGACAAAGGACAAATTGGTGAATCGGAAACCTGGACAGTATTATTACGAGAAGAACGTTTTACATAGGTATCCCGATAACGCCGAGGATGAGGAAGCTAATCAGAATTATCAATTGTCTAGAGAAACAACGGAACAGAGGCATAAAATTATCAGCGACGTAGATCCCATTGTTATCGATGATTCCAAGATTAATTTGAGTAATGCCAACGAAACTGTTGGAAACAATGGAACAGAAGTGACGCAGCCTGAGATTGCAGCTGATAAGAATGGAAAGGAAGACGATGACGTGGTGGACGACATTGAGGAAATTTTGTCGAAAGAAACTTCAAGTGCCGCATCCTCCGACAGGTACGTTCAACAATACTGTTTCTTATTGAACAACAACCATTTTTTTAATCTCACTTATCGCTAAATAACACAAAAGAATAAACATCGTCAGTGTGTCATTATTGAACGTTATTTAGACATATACAGCATAACAGATAACATGTTCTAACGTTTTACTATCAAAGATCATTCAAAGTGCGCAATTTCCGGGCGATTAATGTGTCGCTGTTTATTCGCCACTTATCGTGATAAGTTTCTACCTTAAATCTTTTAGAACAAATCATTGGCTGAGCCCAGAAGAAAACTCGACCTTGCCGACGGTGATGGAAGTGCCAAAAATCGCTAGCGAAGAAACCTCGACGTCCACGGAATTGCCAGGGCCCATTAAGCTGAGACGTTATGCTTCCTAGGTCTTCTAAGTGCTCCAATATTCTTACAGTATCTTGAATTCTTTTTCAGATTACTGCCACAGTACCATCTCTTATCTTATCTTCATTCTTTTGACTAATTCTAGTTTCACTCGTTTTTGCGCACAGTGCCGAGGAATCGAAGAACGTTTCTCGCTGTTGGATCGTACACTTGCAATTAGATGTAGTTATTAGAGAGGCTTTTCATTAGGGGAACATAAGTATTTATTATTCGCTTTAAGACGATCGTAAAATATGCATGGAACAACGATTGACCCTTTGCAGTGATCGGTTCGACGTTTTATTTCGCAATTATTTATTGGCAATTATTTTTCTCACATTTAATGGAAACTTATTGACTTTCCTTTATGTACAAAGTGTAGTCGAGGATTTCGTCTTTGCTTTTACAAATATCGATTGTTTTTCTTTTCTCTTATCTCTCGATATTTCTCGCGCAATACTCCATTTTCTTGTCTCGAAGATATCTCGAAGTTGATGCGAGATAAAGGGCAGAAAATCGAACTGCAAAGGGTTGATGTCAGTGGAGAATGCAGAAGAGGAGGTAGAAGTAGATTTTTAGGTATAATTATTTATGAGTAGGTCCTAAGGGAACCCATAACGTGGAATGATGGTGTTTATAGGATATTACATGTGTTTGTACCGCGATTCCAAAGGGTCACCAAGTGGAATGTAGCCTAGTTTTATGCCAATTTTAAACCGGCTCAGTATGCCTCGAACTACGAACTATTTTCAGATGCAGTTCTCAAGTCGGGACATTTTAGATGGCCGTAGACAACGACAATAATATTTATCGAGGTTTGCAATCACGAAAAGCGAGAGTAGATTTGATATAATAACTTCCATTGTTAGTCAATCATCGCTGAAGAATTCTCGATAAAAGGCCAGGCTTTTGCAGAACAGAATTTATAATCCTGATTAAAGATTGTGACTTTTATCATGGGATATCGAAAAATTTAACGATCATTGACGATAAGTAGGTTAAAAAAAGATGGAACGGTGAAGGTCTTATCGTTGCTGAAATATCTGCCGAAGTTTCTTGTACCTTTTGCCTCTCCTTTGTCCAAACGAATTAAAATATTTTCTATTCTAGACAAGGGAATTGTTATCTTCATAGAAGTCCAAAACTTCTTTGATCTTCACTCCAAAATTCAATCAATCAACTCAGTTCATCGATCGGGAAAATTTTAACATCGTTCACTAAATTTTATTTGAACAAAGGTCTGCAATATTCCATAATTCGATTCCACAAGTTTTACAACGTTAGAAATTCTCGAATATTTCGTCAGAACTTTCAAGAGAAAATATTGTTATCAATGCTCAACGAATCGGAGTAGTGGAAAAATTCTTTTTCCCGAGGTCACATCGTTTCGCGAATTCAGACCAGCTGCACGCTCAAACCCGTTGCTAAACGCTGCTTTTCGGGTCACCCAAAAACAGAGAGGCAACGTCCGACCGATCGAAATGCAGTTTTCGATGTTGCGACCTGGATCCAATGCTCCTGTGGTTTGTTGCACTTCGACCGAGCTCGTCGCGATGAGAAACGACGATGAGCTGTCCTAGGAGCTCTCGGTTCACCAAGTCCGTTCGTTCGACCGTATCGCTTTAATTTAATGCTATCTCCTGTTTCGTTTAACGTACCGGCGTTTAAACGTAATTTTACGCGCGAAGCGCTCGCGAATAATTGAATTTACACTACGCCATTGCAAAAAGAATTGCATCCAATCGATTTTTCACGATTTCGAAGCTACATTGGCCATTGAATTCATATATTTAGAAATTCTGTAGAAGTATAAAATCATAGGAAATCATAATATTAACCCTTTAAGGACGAACGCATGTATGTGGCCTGAGAAAAAATTTAATTATAGTTCACCGCCGTATGTATACTCGGTTAGTGTTGAAAAATTGAAATATAATCGTTGAAATATGCTTATATAAATAGTAATTTATATTTCTTATATATTAACATCCCGAGTTTCTGATAAAATGTGCTTTTGTATCGCCAAGTAAGTAATCATTTTTCAATATTCAAAAATGCTTCCGTCCACAAAGGATTAATTAAAAAGAAAAATTAGTAAAAGAAGATAGTGTCTTTTCGCAATGACAGGATAGTTTTAATTCATTGGAAATATATGATGATCTATTTTCACATCTTTAATTGATATCTTCGGCTCGTTTGAAAGTGGAAACTTTCCTCTTAATTGTATGAGACAGCTTCTTATTCGATGCGTCTCTCCCGTTTGTTTTTGTCCGATTAAACTGGTCTTCAAAGTGGAAGTCCACCTTCCGTGAAAGCTTCCATCGTTGTAAAAGGACAAGAGGAAAACGAGACCATCGTAGTTGCATTCGACTCACGAGTTTTTCCTCGGTTTCCACGTAAATTCGTTTCTAACCGACGGCATAGAATTGCAGCTGGTCTGAATTCACGGGGAGAAAGAAGAGAGAAAAAAGGTGCACGCGATAAATTTAAGCGTGCTAGTTAAAAACGCGTTTATTCCAAGGGTTCGCATGAACGAAGATTTTCTCGAGCATTGCATCAGACTAATTAGAATGACGTAATTACTTGGAGAAGACAATTCGACCATCTTTCGTCACGATTCCCACGCTAATTTAACGTTACAATCGTAACTGATGCTCTTCCTCTTTCGCCGGTTATTATTAGAGCGCGAAAGCGATTGCGTCCGAACGAAATGTCGCTATTAATTAAAACAACTGCAATTAAGAACAATCCACTGAGAAGAGGAAGAAGAATGCGGTCGATTAAGCGTTGCAGAAGTGCATTGTTTCGCTTTTGATTTCAACGTGTATTTTATTTCATTGAGAAACAACGAGGAATATAATGAAGAATGAATATTATTATTAATTTCGAGCGGTCAGAAAGCGTCAAGAGTAAAGGAGAATCAGTTGAAACGGAAGAAAAATCCCAATGAATCATCCGCTTCGGGCTATCCATCCCGCGATATCCGCTTCGTAAAGCGTTGATCGAGAGGAACGAGCGAATTGTGACCATCATGATGGCGGAAAAATATAAAGAGTTACGTTACCTCGAGAGAACAGAGTTCAATTTCTCACGACCAATTTTACACTCCATAAAAACCCAACTGGATCGACGTAAAGAATACTTTCGCAAGCTCATTCAGCAGAATCAACAAGACAGAAACCAGATAACGTCCATTTCCAAGTAATCGAGTTTAGAAATCTCAAAGAAAACTACTCCGTATATCTCATATTTTTTAACACTCGACTTAAAAAACACGTTAAAACGTACATCTTATCGTCCACTAAATTCTATCTTAATATTCCTGGCCAACCACAAGTCCAACAGAAAAAAAAGTATCCAAAAAAACACTTAAAAAAAAGTATAAAAAACATAATCTCTTTCAAATTTATCGCGCCATGGGTAAAAAAGTTGCGCATAATTTTTCTTCCAAAATCCCGTAACGATTAGCTCTCCCATAACCCGAGGAACGAGCGGACACGAACCACGAACGACGAATCAGCGCGGCCGAGGAGTGGGGGAAGTCGTTCGGCTACGTTCGACTCGTTCCGTGAGTCCCTAGTAGACGACGGCCCGGCAGTCGTTAGCGAGGCGTCCTAGGCGCGGGACGCCACGATGTTTTCTTCCGGATTTTCTCTCGCGAATTCGCTCAGTTTGACCTCGGGTCATGGTCTCCCATCGTTTTACGTGTTCTTGGGTATCTGTTGCGTACTTGTGCCGTGTTCGGTCAATTGTCAGGAGAGCTTGGCGAATCGTATGCGAGTAATAAGCGAAGATCTGGACCGGCAGCTGAACGAGATCATGGCTTCGCAGGCTCTTAGCTACACGAAGGTGAATAAAACCGGGCTGCTCTACAACGCCACCACGAAGTTCAACCCCATGGGCATGGGCCAGCTGTACAACGTGACGAACATGTTCATCGACATTGTACAGAGCAAACAAGCTTATCCTGAGGGTGAGTTTTGAAATTTTTATTTCCATGAATATCCGAGCGTACGTAGGTTAAGGGTTAGAATAGTTACTCGCGACCTTGGTTACGCCCTGGGCGGCGCGCTCGAAAATGGCCGGCGGCTTGTTAGTAAACAGATGACCGCTGTCAAACGTAAACGTTCTCGGTTTTAAGAGATATCTCAACCATTCGTAACCTCGGGAGTGTCGTATGTTTACATGGAATATTATCGAGTAGATATTTCTTAAAATTAAGGACGTTTGCTGTCGAACAGCAACGAACCGTTCCACGCCATTGAGTCATATTTCAAAAGATTAACGCATTTCAATTTGACAGTTAACGGTTTCTTAAAACGTGATTTAATTAAGGACATATTCTTCGATCGAGACAGGGTGAATTTATCAATTTTATAAGTTATAACGAAACATATTGAAAGTGTATTTGACATTGATCGTTGAAGATTTAGCGAGGAAGATATAAAACGATAAATATTAATCGAACTGCCTTCCGTCGAGCAGATACGACTTTGCGGTTCGTGTATCCCATCCAATGACATTAAAGCGACATTGTGTCTACTGATTGAAAACACATTTAGCCAGAGTCGTATCTGTTCGCGTCGAGTGAATGTCGCGTTTACGATTCCCACGCAGAGCAGCTCATTAATGAAAAGGCACGATAACTTGCTGCTGAACTATTCGGATCAATGACCCTCTCGTCGTGTTAGCTCGTAGGAACAGATAAAGAGCAAGTGAGAGGGAGAAGCGGAGGGCTCGTGCATCTATATCAATTCTAGCAGGAAGTTGATAGCAGCCGTTCGTCATCGTCTAACAGACGTGACGTCTGCCATGTATATGTATATTCACCGTATATATTCTCTTCTTCTATTCTCCCCCGATAACGCCTATACATTCCGTCCGGCTCGCCTTCCGATTCGGAAGCAGCATCGACAGGGGAAAGAGCCTCTCAATCGACTGTTTATTCGTCTCTTCTCACCTCAGTGGTTCTCAATGCTTAGCCCTTAAGAATTAAGCTTCCTGAATACCTATTCTTATCTTAGTTCCTTGGACTTTAAATCACTCTTTGTTTTCATATATTTCAGCTTTCTTCAAATGCGACCTAGACTTCTCCAAAAGCGAGATAAATAGTTGTTAATGAAACTGTGTTATAGGGAACTTCCTCTATACCTGCTCCAATCATATTCTATGAGATTCCTAGACTTTAAATCACTCTTTGTGTTCATATATTTCAGCTTCTTCCTAGACTTCTCGAATAATGAGATAAAGAACCGCCGATGAAGTTGCATTGTAGGGAAATTCTACGATATCTACTCCAATTCTATTCTACAAGCTCCATAGACTTTAAATCACTCTTTGATTTGATGTACATTTAAGATTTTTGTTAAATGTAACGTAGACTTCTTGAATAGCGAGATAAAGAACTGTTAATGAAGCTGCATCGTAGGGAAATTCTGCGATACCTGCTCCAATCCTATTTTAAGACTTTAAATCGCCCTTTGTTTTTATCGCTTTCTTTCAATGTGACTTCAACTCGAATAGCGAGTTAAAGAGCTGTTTATGAAGCTACATCGTAGCAAAATTCCTCGATACCTGCTCCTATTCTATTCTACGAATTTCGTGGACTTTAAGTCATTCTTGGTTTCAACGTACATTAATTTTCTTCGAACGCAACTTAGACTTCTACGAATAGCGAGATAAAGAACCGTCAATGAAATTGCATTGTAGGAAAATTCTACGATATCTGCTCCAATCCTATTCTACGAGTTCCTTAGACTTTAAATCACCCTTTGTTTTCATATTCGAATGTGACCTAGACTTCTCGAATAGCGAGTTAAAGATCTCTTTATGAAACTACGTCGTAGCTAAATTCCTCGATACCTGCTCCTCTCCTATTCTACGAATTCCTTGCACTTTAAATCATTCTTAGTGTTGATATATTTTCATTTTCCTTGTATGTAACCTTCTCCAATAAGAAGATAAAGAACTATTTATGAAACAGCACCACACGAAAAATTGTAATTTAGGTCTACAAGGATCACGCTAGTTCATTGTAAAATAAAGAATAGGCTACGATAATGAGGAAATTAGGGGCTGCAATAACGATAGTACATGGCTCTAGAGCAGCCATGTACAACCTGCGATCCACTGTATTTTTTTTGTGGCCATTGTAGATTTTACCTAGATACTAATTTTTACATAATACAGAAACTAACTGATAAAATATATTTTAAACAAGTAATTAAATATACATATATATCCTCTATAAATAGTCAACAGCATATGCAGCATCTCCATGGTCATTTCTTTATATCATACTATTTCTAATATACTTAAATGATTCCACGAATGATTTATGTGCTCACACATAGCTTAAATCACATTCACAGAGTTTTATTTCGTAGGCAAAGATTTTCAGTTGGTTACAGCTGCCTAGATCCTCGGAAGTCGTTGACTCGGCGTGGTCCACTGTTTGTAAACATTCCTCAAGTTCATGAGGAAGCAATACGGTTAGATATTTCAAGTGTAACTCGTAAGATAGAAATTACTCATCGTACCATATAAGGTCAAATGACCGTATCACTGTATCAGAAATATGTACTTCTTAGTATCATCAACAATCGAAGTTCATCGAGACGATCATCCCGCAATCCAATGCACCTTTCATGGCAGACTCCCGTTGCAAAAATCAATAGAGCCGAGAGACACGTATTCCAGTAGCCGATTTACATTCCCCTCGCGTATTGTACTCGCGGAACAGGAAGCCACGAGATTCGCTCGACAATTTCGTTGGAAATTGCGCGAACGAATCGACTTTTTTTTGCTTGGTCGCGAAACGAACTCGATTTTCTGCTTAGTAGTCCATGACGAGGCCAGAACTACTTGCCGTTCGATTCGTCTTTTTCCATCTTACCTTCTCCTGTTCCTCGATTAGCCTCCGGAATAACGGAATCTTTAACAGTACGGATTATTCTTCACCAGCTGATCGTCTGCTGTTTCTTATCTCTGCTTCTTGCACCAAGAGATAATTAATACTTTGTTACATTTTTTTTTATTGTTTGTTATTTGTTTTCACCATTTGTGAACATCGATCGATCGGTTTGCAATTATCACATCTGTCTCAGTTATTTCCATATCTCTGTAACCGAATCAATCATAGAACTCGAGTTTTCGCGGGTTTCTCGATATATCGTCCACCTTTGCAATCTTGACGGTTGGCTGATTGGATTAAATTGTCGATTCGTTAACTGGCAATGTTTACGTTGAGTGTACTCTTCGTGAAACGTTGGCAATTTTTTTTTCGACTGGTCGAATGACATGTATGTCATCGGTGATGCAACATTCACGAATTTGCCAATATATATTTGCCAACAAATGTTCACGTCATTGAATTGCATCGTGACTAATAGCTAAGATTCTTTGCAGACTTTTCACGATGAAAGGATCCTCTAAACTTACGCTTCCTGTTTGAATTCGTTCCATTATTTACTTCGAAGGTTACCAGAAGAACCAAAACCGATCGTTAGCCACCCATGATGAGATGTAAATACAAATAAGTATTCCAGAGAGGAATTATTTATCCCAATGGTTTTCTTCCTTTGAAATTTTATCTATTGGCCATTTTCCCAACGTAAAATTGAGAATAATTGAACCATAGTCGTTTGTATTTATTAGACGCGATTGGAAAAGGTCATCTGGATGATATTATCGAGCCGTGATCACTCTTATGCGGATTCGCGTACTTTTAGAAAGCTGCTACGCAGATAAGGAGAAAAATGGGGAGTCATTTGGTCTCTGAAAGTTCCCTTATCTTTCTTTCGTGTCGTTAAACACGTTACTCGCTGCTACGTGCGAATCGTACAAGCGAGAGATAAACCTCTTGTTGAATGTAAAATAGTTGGGAAGCTCGTGAAATTAAATTGAATCTCGAGAGTCACGAATCCAGCGAGGAAGTTTTGAAAGCTGCAGTTTTTTCTTGTATTTTGTATGTATGGGGATGTAAGATGTATTTATGCATATGAAGTGTGTAGTTTGATATGAAATTGATAGGGAACTCGACCCTGAACTTCTCATTCTTTCCCAGTATTTTTATTTATTCGTGCATATATCAGGAGGCTACAGTAATTATTGTTAAATAATTTTATTTATGCAGCTAGTCGACAGCATATTGTGGAGCTAGTATTAATTACTTTAATGTCGATAATTAGTGTTAATGGTGGTCACGCAAAACCATCGATAATTCTAAAATCCCCCAACCATGTTGCATCAGTACATTTATTAAACTGGCAATAATCAGCAGATCGTTTAGATAAATATTATAATTTCGTGACCGGTTAGAAGGAGAGTTAGTATATTGTGTCGATACGTGTAGCATTAATCGTAGAAAAATTCCAGAAAGAGCGGAAAATTTTCCATTAAATTTCCATCGAACAATGCGAAATAAATCGCAACCTGTCCAGTGCGAATATTGCAAAATTCCTGTCACGAATTCCAACGTAATTTTTCGTTGTTTTCCCTTCCGTGTTTTGCAGTTCCATATATATTTCTGCGGCTCTGTAATCAATCGCATATGCTGCCGACAATGCAAGTGCATTTTCGCGCGTGCGCCTCGCATTGCATCCAGAGCAAATTGCTGGCAGAAATGCGCACACATATATGCAGAAATCTATGAAAACGCGCTGTTCGACATATGCTGCTTTCATTTTTCTCCATTGCCGCATCGATAACTAAAAATCTGCGGCTAAACGCGAGTCGATTTTGTACGGAGAGTGCACCGATGCATTTAGAAGATGGGATTTTTGTTCGAGGTAGAATTTGATTGACGATCTTTTTTCCTCCCGATAATTCCTGTAATTCATGGCATTCATATCTACTTATTGATTTACGACCGTCGATTTTTCATTGTTCTCGATTATTCGCAGAATTCGCGGAGTCTAAACGTCGGAAGTCGAGCGAGCGAATCGGTTTGACCGGATTATAATTCCAAGGATTTTCTAAACTTGTTGGTTTAACTGTTATGTAATTAAATATTATAGCATTTTTGGCTAAGATGTAAAATTCATTATGAAAAGAAGACCATAGATGCTGCAACAGCTTCTTATTTAATATGTTTAAATATAATAGATATAAAGCTGACAATTATAGTATTAAGTTATAATTTAGGACAAATTTTGACATGGCCAGGACAGTCAGAATTTTACCTCGACAAATCCTGCCGTATATTCACATCTCTAGCTCCGATTTTCAAATTAATACGGATATTCTAAGAGTATTTAAAAATTGCCTCGATTATCTGGCGCAAAATTCAAATTGCTCGAAAAACGTCGATTTCTCTCGTGTTTGCAGTGATCATTCAAATACGAGATAAGATAAAAGCAAAATATTCGAAACACCGTGCAAATAAAATGCGAATTGTAATAACGTAGAGAAGAAATCTCATCGCTCCAGCGATCTTCGACGGATATTAAATCCTCCCTCCGGTTTTAACGCAATTTCAGATATTGTAAAATCACATTTCGAAGTCCCGTCGAAGACGCAAGGCAGAAAATGCCATTACGAGGGATGAAAGAGCATTTCGTCCCGATTTCACGTAAGATCTTCTCGACAATGGAATCAACTGTTGCGCGACGGAAGCGAATTCACCGAATCGCAGAAGAAGCTTTTAATCTCTCAGACGTCGAATGGATTTCTCGTTTATTCCCCTATCCGATCGATTTGTCCATTCTCCTTGAATATTTAATTATCAAACAGTCTGCTCTCTCGGGAGTGGCACTTTGCTACCTTTGAACATGGACGCGTAAGCTACTTGTCGGTATTATCCTTGATAATGGCATTGGCGAATCGAGGAACTTAACTGACGATGATTTTCCATCTTTTAGAATTTTTTTCAAATTATTTACTTAACTGAGCTCCAATTTTTAATTTAGGAAAGTAGCTTTTTCGACACTAATTGCAAAAAAAATATTTAAATCATTAGTCATCCATGATGAATTATTTTCTTAGCTGAGATTTCCTTTTTGATTGAGAAGTGAAGCTTTTGTTCTTGAATTATTATATTAGCCATCCAAATATTACTTTGACTTTAGTAAGACTAAGTTACTTCTTAGTCTATCTATTTTACAGATTATATTTTATTAAAAGCCATATTATTATATTCTTTTTAAATTTTGAAAAGAAGGGAAGGCAATTTGAATAATCAGTTGAACGCCTAGGTGTTACAACAACGAGCAATGCCCCAAAGAAAAACATTGTATAGCGAGCGAAGGTATTTCACGATATAAGCTCGCGTTTTAACCACAGAGGAATGGTCATACTAAATTGCAGCTTGCACCGTCCAAACATTGCAGTAACTAACGTACCAGTACCGTAGAAACTGCATTAACATTCTGCAATTCGCTGGGAACCACCATTTGCCACGTTTCGGAGACGGATCACCATAGAAATGAAACTGTAGTTAAATCTTCCACGTAGATCGTTGATTTACGGTCCAAAAACTTCCAGTCTCATTCGTTTATACTTGCAAATTTTTGCAAATTTTTTCTATCCTCAGAGTATTAATAATTCCCTTTGATTTTTATATTTAATCAGAGTAGCTTTATTTTAGTTTGCTTTTCTGTTACGTTTCGGTGCTTATTCCATTAATTCCTTTACACGGATCATCCTTCCTGTTACGAGAAAACTCCCGGTGAAAAATACCTCAAGGAAATACGAGAGAATGTTGTTGCGAATGAGAATTACAGTTAATGAAAAATGCAAGACGGTATTACGGGAGCTCGCTCCAGAAAGTGCATTCGTATTTCATAACGTCGCATTTAAATACGAAAACGAACGACTACGGTAACGTGGCGGGAAAACTGTCGAATCAGAAAAATGCAAATTTGCCCCATAGCCTCGATTAAATTAAAAAAACTCGGATTATAAAGAATAAATCCATAAAATTCAATAACATTGCTTTTTCCGGCGAAAATTAATTTATCTACTATCTCAAAAGAACTCAAATCGTTGATAATTCCAACCTTAATATCATATTTTCTACTTTAATTAGGTGAATGAATATATAACGCGTAATAGAAAAATATTCTGAGACGAATTTTAATTTATTACACAGTAGACCGCCAACAATGCGCTAATATCGTGAAACTCGGTAGACCGAGGTCAACGAACTTCGTTCCCCAGTCGTACAATTTAATCGAATCATTCTAGCCGTCATTTCCACGGAATTCCTGACGAGGATCTCGTCCTAGCTCTGACAGACGAGATAATGAAAAAAAAGGAAATTTCGGGGGACAGTAACGAAGCGAAATCGGGACAACAAAGGGAAGAGTTAATGAGCCAGACGGCGAGAGAATTGAGTTGCTCCCGTTGACGCGAAAAACCGAGACCTCTGGTTCCATTGTCGGCGGGAATTTGCTTGCGAATCGTTCGCTATGATACTCACATTTTTACACCGATGAAACCCATCGAATTTCAAAATGTCATATTTTTAAAAAATATCCCTCGATGAGTAGAACGAAATAGCTCTCGATACAACGAGAGAAATTTTGCATACAAATCGTTCAGATTTCAACGAAAGCTCTCTGAGTTGTGATTTCAAAACGATCCTCTGTTCTGCAAATCTAGGATTTTTGTGAAAACGCATCGAATACGAAGAATATACCATTGTATAAAAAGATCGTGAACGAGAAAGTCAAAGAGGATCGACAGTTTTGCCGTTGCTTTAAAATAGAAGGGAATTTTCATAGAAATTACAGCTGTGTCGTTGAAATCTGTGGCGTTTGTGACCGTAGTTTTGCTCGATACGGACAAAGGACTTGTTTCTTCCTAGTAACGGTATAAATAAATTCCGGTGCAAGGTACAATCTTTTATGCTGCTCCACGAACGAGTAAATTCAAGAGATCGTTGCCTGGATTTGCATGGCAATTAACCCTTTGGAATACTTCTTTGAGCCGATAAACTTCGAAGCGACTTTGCATCTAAAATTGAAACAATTCCGCGGCCCTTGAGACTGAAATTGAAGCTTCGCGTTTCTCTTCCGTTAACACCGAGTCATTATTTATTCGGAATATTTCATAGCTGGATAATTCTCTCTTAAATCTTTGCGACATTGTTGACCGTACTTTTATCTCTTCAGACCATTTAGAAAAAAAAATCATTAGGTTTCTAGCAATAGTCATTAGTACATTTTTAATTTAGATCAATTAGGAATTCCTCCTAGAAATATTGAAGATAAAACTAGATAAATTAACGAATGATATTGATATTAGAAATCCTTGAATAAAGTTCCTCTAATCGTAGAATTTCTCGTGAATATTTTATGATTCCCAGGCTAAGAGAATCTTTCGCGTAAATCCTTTGAAGTCGTTTTATTAATTACTAGGAACATCGTTCTCATTATTCGCTCGGAAAGTGCGAAACAACACCTGGACGATTAAACACCGCAGAAATATCGCGAGGGCTTTAATCTAGGCGATTACAGTCTCGAAGTGGGTGCAATTAAAAGGACTCGGAATGAATCAAACAAAGGCTCGTCGTGTACAAATAAGAACGTCCGTTATTAACGTTACTTCACCGGTTGTATTCTGTTCTCGTTTCTTTGAAAGAGAATACAACGGTGAACTTTTACAAAAATTCGATATCTTAATGAAGGAGGAATAAAGCGCGACCTGTTATCTTCTTATTTTTCCGTCGTATCTTTTTCCTTTGACTTCTATGGCAATTTTATTTAGCTGCTATGTCAGTTTTGCTCTACACTTGCAATTTTCGATTGATGTAACTCGATATAGGTTCACCGAGATTGTAATATATTTAAATAATTTTGATTCCAAGGTATCTCCGCTTCTATGAGTACCATAGCCTATCTTTTAATATTTTCTGTAGGATTATCTGTAACAACAGCACGTTTTCGAACATTTGCAATTTATTTCTCAACGAAACACACACGATGAGATTCTCCGACTCTCCAGGAAAGAGGAGAGCAAAAAAGGTATCTTAGCGGGGGAAAAAGGGCGAGATTTCTTGCGTCGTCGGTCGCGGAAATCTCGCGAGCAGACGATTCCCATCTTGCACTCTCTGCGACATGTGTCTCGCAGGTGCATACCGATGCATAAGAGTCGACACACGTGTGCAACTACACGGTCGCTGCTCTTGCTCCGTTGCACTCGACTGCAGTCTGCGGCCTCTTCGGAGGTCTGGCCAATCTCCGCTCGAAATCCGATGTCACTCGACTCTCTGAATACCGTCGGGGTCACTGGACAGAATCGACCAAATTCTTGGCAACCTTTGTCATTTGTAACTTGTGCATTTTTCAATAAATTTCACTATTCTTTTCAAACATAAAATACTTGAATTCCATTTTTATAACCATACTCCCCCCCCCCCAGGGGCCTGTCCAGCTTTTGCTGGCAGGTACGGGTTTGGCGAACCCGGGGTACCCGAGCCCACGGTATACCAATATTTTTATTTATTTATTTATTTTTATTGGTATAATTCGACAACTTTAACTTTTCGAACGAGCCTCTTACTTTCAACCGCCTATTCCCACCATTTAGTTTTTGGAATTCGCACGATCAGCCTCCTAAAGTAAACCCGTCTCCAAAGTCGTAACATTCAAATATCTTTACTTATTTGGTTGAAGAAAAGAGGATATCTATTTCTTTGGCAAAACGCGATGCTTAACATGGAAACAATGCACCATTTAACACGTTGACTGCCATGGGGGTAGCCGGTGACGAGCCCCATTCAATTCAATGAAATTTCATGTAACGTTTCAATTATATAAACACATGATTTTAACCCTTTGCGGACGGAGACATTTTTGAATATTAAGAGATAATTATTTATTTAACGTTGCAAAACGTTATCACGTATACATCCTGCGATAAATTATAACTACTTTTTTTCCTCGTACCATATGTATGCTAGTCCTCAAAGGGTTAGTAGAAAAAGTATCACTTCAGTAGAACTAACAAAACGAGCGTATCAGTGGCACTCAACGTGTTAATATTCCCCAAAAATTCCCGAAAACCGGAAATGCCAAAGCAGTGTTATATAACAATGTTAAATTCGTCACAAATCCATAAGTCTAGCAATAACCCAGTAGACGAAACATCTTAACGACAAAAGTATCGCCATAATTCCCAAGCAAGTACACCGTTGAAGGTCGTCCCGCAATTGCACGTCAGGGCAAAGTATCATATCCGAGATATCGTCGCGAAATACACAAACCGCAAATCCTGCGAGAGAGAAGACGAGCTCTCTGTGGTTCGAAGGAAGTATATATACAGAGGACGGGACGATAGAACGGGGCATTGTCTTTATTACGAGCGTTAGCCTAACTGTTCTCCATGTAACATCGTGCAGCTGTCGAGAAAGGAGACTTTACACGCTGCTTATTTAATGAATGTGAGAATGCGTGAGCCAGCAATGTGTACATATCGCTTAGGGAACGAGGGAGAAAGACAGAGACACTGACAATAGAAAGACAACGGTTTAAAAAGGATAGAAGGAGAGGAAAAGAGAGTGCAACGATTCCGGAGTGCGTTAGCCCTGCACAAAGGTTGAAACGTGGTGTTTTTCTTAGCGTGAGTCACGTTTACACGCGCGACTACACGTGCGCCTGGCACAGAGGCCAAACAGGCCATTCAACGGGAGTCACAAATGTTCCAATTCCGAATCATCGGGCCGATAACATTTCGTTACGCACGACTACCGATTTTGGCACCTTTCCTCCCCCAATTGCATCGCTAAATCGAGATCCCCATTTAAACATAGAATTTCCCATTCATCAGCCTCTACTTCTCCGTTTAGAATTTCCATTTATTTCTATTTCCAAACAGCATTACTTAAATTTTCCTCGTACACGTAATGCTTGAGAGAAGAGGTCATAGCATGTATTTCGTTTTTTACCACTGTGTAATATAAAATCTTGCTTCGTTTAATTCCACGAATGTTGGAGAACGTCGGCTTGAAGCGGGGCACCTGGTATTTAATTTTTTTAATTACATCTAAATATAGTAGGAGTGGTTTGTACGTAGGTCTAGAGTTTTGGCTGAATGCAAACCACTTTTGGAGTTTGCTACCGAATTTTATGGAGTGATTGTCGCGTTAGGATTTAGAGTAAGTAGTAATTACTTTGTAGAGTATTCTTACATAGTTTACGTGAAATTCTACGATTCGATCCACGAAATTTCGCTTCAAGCCTTAGATTCTCATTAGACTCCGATTGAAAGATGTACTCTCCGCTTTTCCTCCATTTCCCTCCGTTTCCCTCGGGCTTTCGAGGACTATCTTTCCGTCTTCGAATTTCAGATCTCGTCTTTATCCAACGTCTGAAATATCGCGGCTTCTCCTTTCCTCCGGCGTTTCATTCCTCTTCGCTCTTCTCTCCTCGTATCCGTCGCGTTCAATTTCTTTCCTCCTCCCTCGTAATCCTCCCCCACGTTCTTCTCCGCCGTACTCTTCAACCCCTCAGTCGAGATACCATCCGCTCTTGGATTCTTTGTCTCTCTTCTTAACGATGGAACGTCCTCCCCTTTCTCTATCTTTTTCTCTTTTTCTCTCCCCTTTTTTCCACGGCTCTAAACGTCTCGCTTTCCTCGACCCTTCTCCCTTTCCCGAGGACGTCAACGACGCGTCTTGATGTACACTTGCCCCTTTTTCGTCACTCCGTCTTCCCTGGGGTGATTTTTTTCAGCTGGAATCTTCTTGAAGCAGGATTTTCCTAGTTGGAGAGTCGCTGACGACGAATTCGGCCCATTTTCTCAATTTTATCGACAACAAGTTTCTTTGTTATTGGTAGAATTCATTGCGATGTCTAATAGCAAGAATTGCGCAAAGGATAACTTTAACCCCTTTCCTTACGATTTCTTTTGACCAAATGCGTAATAACTCAGAATTAATTGTTGAAATAATGATCTATCACTGATTTCTGATAGATCGGTATAAATTAACGTAATATTAACGTCGCCTACCCTACTGATATTTTCAAGTTAATAGTTTTTGGGAAACATAAACATTTTCTATCCCATTTACCGCGTTACGTGTACCACACGACATTGTAAGGCAAGGGGTTGAATTCCCTTATCCGATAGAAAGTTTATAGATATCGGTACTCGAAGATTGCTAGAATTTTTGTGGGCTGAATTTGCGAAGAGAAAACACAGGTTTATATGATAGTAGAAAATAGTCTTTATTCAATGATAGAAAACATAACAAATTATCATTCCATCGATCCAGTCATATGATCGCACACGGTTAGTGTTTAGAAACCAGAGGCTCAAGTTTGAATTCTGTGACTCTTAAAGCAAGCACTGCAATCGATTATAGCAGCGAATATTGTCCGCCCGTTTTTCTCTCTCGTCGCATTAACATTGTATTTTCTTCTTTTCATTTCCAACTTCCTGCCACGTATTCGGTCTTCTCGTATGATCCATTGTCTTCGGCCGTGTCTCTACGCTGCGCACTGTATTTTCCTTTCTCGTTTCTCCCTCTTTCCTCCTCCCCTGCTTGGCCGTTTCCGCTTTTGCCTCGCATTTTTCTTCTTCCGTTGCCGACGATGCAACGTCTGCCGGCGCCTCGGTGCATTTCACTTTCGTTTCTTTCTTTTTTTACCCTCCTTTCTTTCTTTCTTCTCTCGAATGGCAAAATAGAAATTTCGGTGAATGGCGAGGGACGGAGAAGAGACGAGGAGGAACGTCGTTCTCGTCGTCGGGGTGCGTTTTTATGTCCGCTTATAAATTTGACACTCGTAGGGACCGCCTCGAAACGGTGCTCGCATTAAAACGACAGGAAAAACTGCCTTCTTCAAACTGAAATTGCAAGAACGAGTTGCTCGCCTCTTTCTTCTCGCGTTCCGACTTCCGCTCGGTTCGTCTGCTCGGTCAATTGTCTCCTTTAAGACCCTCTTGGGAAGTAGATTTGTACAATTACGTTCCACGCGTTTCTTTCGAAGCTCGTCTTACATTTTACGAGTACAATCATTCTGGACAAGTTGCAACGAAGTATTTTAACTTTTTGGAAACTCGTGCTCAAGGAGAAGAATACAAAATTCACCGTGTTTCCTATAAATATTCTATCTTTTTTTCTCAAACAATATTTTTTCTAATTGCTGTGGCGATGTCGTCTAGGATTTACTGGTGTTTAACACGTCGACTGCCATGGGGGTCACCGGTGACCGACGCTATAGAATTTTACGAAATTTTATGTAACTCTTAAATTTAAATATTTTTGAATTTTCTGAATTAACTATTGGCGTTAAGAAGACTGTGACTTTGAGTAATATTTAACTTTTCCAAATATTGTAATTATGCTCGCTTTCTAGTCTTACCCTTTGAAATTATAACACGTTATTGAAAAATATATATGTATCGTATAAAAATGATATATGTAATAATAGTCGATAAAATTGCGTAAAATTACAAACGTCAAAGGTAACTGGCCTGCACGGTTATAGAATTGCAGAGGAGGGATAAATTTCTAAAGGGTTGACGCTTTAATGACCCATCGATTATCCAAGACCGTGCGCGTTGAGCTCGCAATGTCGGTGCAGTCTTCTTTTCTTATTCGTTCGGCACGTTCGCGCATGCTGAAATAATTCTCGTCTCTTTTGCTTTGAAAAGGGACCGTCCTCGAGGCTTCCGCTCCATAGACTTCCGCTTTGCGCGTGAAAGAAAGGGCAAAGAGGATGAGCCAAGGGAAACGTACCTTCCCTAAGCGGCCTTTGCAGATTAAAACAACGCGCATTCCTCGCTGAAACAACACCGCCAGCTGTTTACGAATTATTCAAACGCGAGACATCCAATTTCACAAACAGGTCCAATTATATCCCAACTAAAATATCTCCACTCTGGGACATATTTTTTAACACTATATAGATACCAATATCTCTTCGAAAATTAGAAATTCTGATCTCTAAGTCCTTGGCACAGTAAACCGCAATGATAAATAACAATTTACTAATTGCCGTGGTAATCGTTAAATGAATTAAAAGTCCAAAAGCATTGGGCCCAAAATTTCTATTAATAGTCTACCAATAGGTAAAATTTTTAAATTATTACTCAGCATATAATCTCAGTATTTATAAATTCATCTCAAATTATAGTGTAAACATCTAGTAGAGTTTTTCGACCGCGTCAAATTCTATTTTATCAGTATAACAAAGATTTAATTGATTACAATTCTAATTTTACCAATTCACTTCCAAATCATGAAGAAGTCCCAAAAGAAATCGTGCTGCAAGGTGTTAAAAGACCATTCACAAAAAAATATCCTCAATCAGACACCCCAACGTTCGATTAAAAGCCATCAACTCCAAAGAGGCACAAAAGCGTAAAAGGGGAAAAGTAGGTTGTAAAATTTAACCAAAAAGTTCCGTCTCTTCTCAAGGGTTGAAGTTGAAACTCAGGCAAAGCAGGATCCTCGTTGTCCCTTTGATTCTATGCGATGTTTGTGCATAGCGAAATAATCGACAGGCCTGTTCCTCTAAAAGAGCACGTCCTCGAATCTCTTCTGCATGGCAGAAGTTGAGGCAGAACGAACGAAAGAGAGATAGAGAAGGAGTAGATGGTAGGAACGAAGGGATGAAGAGAAAGGCATCTTCTTTATGGTCGAATCTCTATGGTAATTTAGCCGGTGGGTACAGTCGTTCCAGAAACCACTCTCCAGACTGTTAAACCGTAATCCCCACGTTAGCGAAGTCGGGTTCGAGTGCATTAGGAAAATTGCACCCGCGCTTTATCGTTGCGACGATAATTGGAAAAACCCTATACGAGTTGTATCCTCAATGATTCTGCTTTCGTTGAGTGATGCTTCCTTTTACAACTTATCACGCGGAAAAGTAATCATTGGCTTTCCATGATTCATAGATTTCTTATAATTAAACGCTAATCGGTTCACCGGAATCAAAAATTTGCCATTTTTTGTATTAGTAACTAAAGTCTATTTTTTCCTGTGTTCTCCATGTCTTCCATGCAGTGCAAGTTAAAATTTCATTGAGAAATTCTAATCACAAGACTTTAATTCAACTCTTCACTCTTTGAGAGAACTTTCTACTATTTTTCCTCAACGCACAGTAGAAATTCTATGGTGATTACTGTTACTACTTCGTGATTTTAACTCTATGTAAAATTGGAGATACAAAAGGGAAATGAGAATGGCAGTTAGAGCTGAAAAATCCACAAAAGTAGGAAAAAAGAAGAGAACTACCCCTCCGTTTGAAGATAGGACGACTTTGGAGTCGGGCTTTGCAGAACTCGATCCTGAGAATGCGCGCGAGTCCTCGTAAAAACTAGTACCTGCCCTCGTAGACATCGAGAACCGGATTCCCATTGGCACACCCCGTATAAGGTCCCGGTTACCTGCAATTATAATCGTGTTCTCCTTCGACTTGACCGCTCGAGTCTTTCTGAAACTTCTTTTAAACAATCGGATGCTGCGAGCCGAATCCTGGATGTGATTGTCGGTGCTGTTTGAAGCTTTAGAATGGATAAACGTTACCACTGATTTCGAAACTGTATTAGATTTCTATCGACTTCCTCTTTGTTCCTTTTTCTTTCCCATAAGTTTTTATTAGCGGCTATGTTCGCTTTTAGCTGATGAGAATTCGAATTCACTGACTCTAGAAGTACCAAGGCGGTCAAAATGACTAGTTTCGTTGAAAATAAAAGTTATTTAATACGTTAAATGCCATGGAGGTCACCGGTGACCGGCGCTCTTCAATCCAATGGAATTTCATGACTTTAAAATTGTAATATTTACCAATTTCCTTACTCATTAAATACTTAAATATTGGCATCGTAGAAGTATAGCTGTTTCCCCTAAATTTAATTAGTTAAGTTTGTCTTTGACTTAAATGGATAAAAATTCGTTGTTACGTTGGTCCACTCTTCGATAGTAATTTTTCCACGTTCCACTCCGAATATCGTGAGGATGAAATCCCCTCGAATCAAAGTTCTATCTGTCTTTCTCCTTTTGTTAGAGAAGACGTGACATACGCACCAAACCACTTTTGGCTTCGTCCTTTCACTTATTCGTGACAATTCGCATTCACGTCTCGTCTACCCTCCCTCAGTATGCACTTGGTGAACACAATGGCAGGAAATTAATACGTATCCCCTCGTACGGAGGTATCGGCGTGACCCAGCATGAAGATAAGCGTAGGAGCTGGCTACTTGTTCAACGAAATTCAGAGGAAGTTCTATGCACGTCCTGACAGCCAAATAAACGCATACATATTTTTCATTAATTCCACTTCTAAAGAGAAGATCAAAGGAATCACTTAGTTAAAATTCTCTGATTAAATCTATCTTCCCCTCATCTCTCAACAATTTCCTCTAATTTGTTATTAGCCTACGATTTCTTCTCTGACTGGGCGTGTAATAGTTCAAAATTAATTCCTGAAATCAAAAGTTCTCACTGATTTCTAATAACCGGCTGATATTTTCAATTTAATAATTTTTTAGAGACATGAAAATTTCCTATTCCATTTTTCGCGCCACGAGTGTCCCAATCGAAACAGGTTTTAAATAAAATAATAATCCTAGTTGAATAAAAAAAGGGCCCACCAACGATCCTTTATGTATCTCATACTAGATAAATATGTATATCTGTAAAAAACGAATTTCCACGGCAAGGAATACCCGCAAAAAATGTAATTCTGCTCCCGAAAGTGGCTGAAAGGTAGTCTCCTATCCAACCGAGCAAATGCAGAATTCTGAACCAGCTAGAAACCACTTCCATGCCCGTAAATATTGACAGACACATATAGATAAGATATTACGTAACTTCTGTCTCTCGACCTTACGTTGACACATATATCAGCATGTACCGTTATCCATCCACTTGGAAGTAACGATTCTTGGATAGTTTCGATCAAAAGTTCAATAACGCCACTGTAGGGGTTCACGAATATCAGCTGGATGAGATGAATTATAATTGACATATTTTTATACGACGATAGGACGTGTCCTTGCAACCGTATTAACTATCTGTGTCAGCTATTTATACGAAATAAGTCCGTGGATAATTAGTGTACCGTGCAACCCGTTCGAACAATCGAAACTCGTTCGCGGTCTCGGCTAATCATCTTCCCTCCGTTTCCTATTATATCCTTGCCGATAGATCGTTAATCGACGCGCAAGTTATTTTATCGTTTAGGAAATTCAGCGTGGAAATTCGCGCTTTTATTTTCAATGGTGCAACGACGATGCATTCTTGAGCGAAATTCTCTCTCTTCTCCTCCTACGCTCGTCAATTTCAATTAGAACGGATTTAATGCCTCGTCCCGATCGAAACTCCACTCGGTGAGTGGTTAATTTAATGCAGTATTTATCGGTTACCGATAATGCTCCATAAACCGTCTGACTTTACTTCGGCGATGAACAACAATTTGCATTCGGTGCATTTGGAACTGTGTCATTGGTGCAATCGATGTTACTTTAGTTTCGAGAGGAGAAATTCGTCGATAAAACTCAATATTTTATTAGCTCGAGCAATTATAAAGGAACTTGGGTACTTCTTGAGATGCATTTTTTTTTTCTTTTTTTTTTAAGAATTTCTGTAGTCATTTTTCGATACGTTGTTGCGGAAGTTTGGAAGATTCGAATGTCATTTATTTCATGAAAGAATAGGAACGTTGTCGTCGTCGAGGAAATGGCAGTTTTACGGTTGCACGTTGTAACACGCTCGCAAACAACTTGGCGAACAATTATACTCGCGTTGCACCGACACCGACGGTTCTGCAATTGCAGTAACGGCTGGAAGGTATTGCAGTTGGCACGGTGCCGTTGACGGCCGACTGCAACTGCCAGCTTCGAGTTGTAATTGCTCCGGAAGATCCTTTTCGCGTCGATTCCCTGGAAATTCTCCCCTGGAAGACGTTTAACTTACTGCCATCGAATTTTCCCGAGTTTTCACCCTCAGATATTTCGATGTGATTTTATTCCCCGGGTTCTTAGAGTTTTGCAAGTTCTTCGCGGATTTTTATGAGTCTCTTTACTTCTAGTTGTTCGAGGGAATTTAATTCAGATTATTTTTTAGGATAATTCAATGATAGGGCACTTTAATGATGGAAATTCCAATCCAGTCAAAATTACTGATTTTCAATTTTTTTTTTTTTCAAAGTTCTCCAGGCTGTAGAGAGATAGAGAAGAAATTTTGTATTTACATTATGACACAGAAATTAGTGTATTAATTAAATGTTTTATCTCCTGATTCCTCTTTTGCCGCAGTACTTAATTAATAGATTGATTAAGCGCAAGTAGTTCCAATGTGAATAGATTGAAAATCGAACAGGTTTGAATACTTATCTTATCTTCGAAGAATTCTGAATTAATTTTCTCTCATGGAATCGAAGGTAATTAAATATTCTCAACCATCCTTTATGTATTCGTATTTTCTCTCTACTAATTATAGCGAGAAAGAATTCCGATAGAGAAACGGTGTATTGAAAAACCATTTCCCGCTATCGCGTTTCCTATTTTATGTTGGCAATTCTACGAAACTTTTCCGTGAATTTTCCACCCACAAATTCAGTGACCCCGATTGCAAACTCTACAAGCCAATATTCTGGAGGAAAAATCCGCAGTACAAGCAGAAGTACAGCATAATAATAAAAGCTGGAAAACAGAGTATTTTTCTGTATCTATAATCGCATCAACGTCAAAGCCGAAAGTCCATCAGCCTGGAGTCACCTCTTCCAAAGGTTCTCCACTCGTCCAGCTTGTTTTCCTTTCGTCTTTCCTTTTTTCCCGACTGCAGTCCAATTCTCGAATAAGTAACGAAGCTCAATTAGCGCTCCGGCAATTAAAACGTCAGTCATTTCGCGAAGCGAGAGTCGCAGAAGAAGGAGCTCTCTTTTTCTCGGTCTACAGCTGATCTTTTTATTCTGGAAAAAAAAACTCCGTGAAAAACACGTTTTTTTTAACCTCGCACAACGTTGTTCACGTTTCTCGTTTATGGAAAATTGCGGCCGGGAAACGGAGAGAAGTTTTTCGACGGAAAATATTGAGGTTGAAGTGAATTGCAACGTTGCTCGACGTAGAATAAAATGAGTTTGATAAGGTAAAACCGACAGATAAAGAACGTAAGTCACTGGACCATTTTTAAATGGAATAACTCTTATCCATTAACGTTACATTCACGGATGTCAATTACATTCTTGTTTCTACTAAAATAAGCCAATTTGACTCATACTAGAAAATATTATTATTTATTATCAAAAAATTTCTATCACACTTTGCACAAAGGCTAAATCGCCCTTATACATAAATTAATAAATAGATAGCACAAAGGCAATTTGATTATTTTATATATATATATAGTAATCAAATTTTTAGTGAGTCAAATTGGCTCAGTCCCTAAATCTACTATTAAAAATTATATTTTTTCAAAATTGACTTCGAAGTCCAGCAAATGCTTATAAATACACTCGATTATTTATTCGCCACGATGTGAAATTTGCTACCGCAAGGTTCTTCTTCTAACAGCTGGAAATTGCCCGTAATTCATTCCCCTGCATACGCAACACTTGCATAATGACGTCTCTTTGCGACGAGATGCACCACGGCTCGTCTGGCGTGCATCGCCGGTGCAGTTACCGTCTCGGTAGGATTACCGCGCGAAATTAACTTTCCACCCGGGACATTAGTCGTCGGAGTAATTAGGGCCATCGGGGATACACGGGGATGGAGGCGGGAACATGCCCGGAAGGTTTAAAGTTCGATGGAAATTTCGAAGTTCGATGACCGAGGTGTCGTTAATCTCCGGCTCAATTTCTCGACATTACTTTGAATATTATTAATTCTTCAAAATTAATGAAATCTTCCAACGAACAGGAAAAAAATCCTATATAATTCTAAGTGTTATTTTTGTACAGGTAGAATTTCAACTGTGTTAAAATACACTGTCGGATATAAAAGAAGATAGAACTTTAGTAAAACGAGATTGCAGTATTGTCGACTTCGATCGTGACGGAAAATTCTACCAAGCTTTTTCATTTTCTTTCCTCCTCGAAGAATATCTTTTTCTCTCAATTGGCTTATCTCGAGCTTTATTTTCCACGAGGACCCATCGTTTTCTTCTACAAACTACCCCCTCGTCGTGGTGCAACGAGAAAATCATTCCATCACTCGCTGAGACCTAGTTTTCACAAATCCACCTCGTTCCTCGCCGTTAAATTCGTACGAATTTCCAAGGCTCTCGTCGAGTCTTTCTCTCTTGCCTCCTGAAATTTCGAACAATGCAACGGCATACAATTGCATTTCTGGGACAGAGCACTGGTTGCAGGTGCTCCCTTGCACATGCATCAGAAGTGCATCTTCTCTTCGTTCTCGCCACCTCTCTTCGCGTTTCCTTCTTCATCGCTTGCTCTCATTTTCCTTCTTTTCATCTCTCTTTCGTTCGTGCACGAGCATACCTACCACTTTCCTCCCTTTCTCTTTTTTTTTTCTTCTCTCTTTGATCCCCTCTCATTATGGCTCCTTTTGTGTTCGAGAGAATGGAGCCAACGTTGCAACGGCGCTTCGACGACGATGCTTCTTGGCCCACTCGGAATTTCATAAATATTGAAATCGAAAGGAGCCTCATATAGCCTCCGCGATTAGGCTGAAGAATGATCATCTTCTTTTACATCTTATCGTCGGTTTATTTCAACGTTGAAAAGGAAATCATGGAATACCGATCATAGATCTTTCACGGAATATATTTTTATTTGTTGTACGTGCCTTCTTTCTTTTCATTAGGCTCGAGTATTTATTAACGAGAGAAAATACTCCGAGATTTCTAAAATATCGAACAATCCCTGGAATCAACCGATGCCAATAATTTCTACTTCCTCCCTTCAAAATTGTCTAGAATGCAATCTCAGTTTGATCGATCTCTGTACCTACCAGGCACAATTTCTCGAGACTTCCCTCAAACGTCCAAACATCTCTGAACCTCCACTAATCATAAAACAACCCCAATAAAAATCCAGGACTTTCAGTAATCACCGAACCACCCCATTAAAAAATTCTACGTCTCCCAGCAGTCATAGAACGACCTCAAAAAAAATTCAGAGCTCCCAGCAATTATCGAACCACCCCACTAAAAATTCAACATCCCTATCAGTCATCGAACAACCTCAAAAAAAATTCGCAGCCTCCAGCAGTTATCGAACCACCCCATTAAAAAATTCAACGTCTCCCAGCATTCATCGAACGACCTCAAAAAAAATTCGGAGCCTCCAACAATGATCCTACCACCGAAATAAAAAATTCAAAATCTCCAATGTTCATCGAGAAGTCGAAAAAAAAATTCTGCAACAACGAGGCAACCATTGAACTCTCCAGCGGGTAGTAGATCCTTGCAATTCCCCTACCAGCGCAATCTTTTCCGCGACAAACAGCCACAATGTAATTCCACCCCCGAGACAGGACTCGAGGAGGCCTCTCCTAGCCCCAGGTATTTTTTTTTTCTCCACCCTCTTCTCCGGTCTTTTCATAATACCCCGTTCGTGCGCGTGCTCGCCGTTGCCCGTCCTCCGGGTCGTTAATTTCTCGAGAGTGCCGTTAGGATCCTGCAGAAAGTCCGCTAGCCGAGGCTTCTGATTCATCGGTCCTCCTCGACGTGTTCGCAGGTGATCTCATCGTCCTCGCGAGTCGTTCCTGTTCCCGCAAAACCGTCCAGTCACTTGCTTCAACGTCTTTCCCTCTTCGAATGGGTATTCAATTTGTAATACGGCTAATACATATTTCCCTTAACCCTTCTGTTCTGCTCGTTTATACCTCTCATTCGTATTCCTTCCAGTCAGAATGAGTCAGCGATGAAGGGTTCACATTTTAAGTGAACTTTTAGTCAAATAAAAACCCTAACCCCTTAGCCTACAACTACGGGTGAGACTCGTAGCGTGGAAAATGGAATAGGAAATTTTTGAGTCTTCCAAAAATTATTAAATATCAGAAATCTTTGGATTTCTGGAATTAATTTAGTCTTTGCGGACTCCGTAAGAAAAGAAAGCGGAGATTAAGGGGTTGAGGGGACATTTTTCAGGTGTAATGATGAAACTAGCGAGAGAACAGCGGGGTTAATTCTTCATTGGTGGAAAAGTTGAAAATTAGAAGTCCAGGGTGGTCCAGAAGTCGTTGTTAGTCAACAAGACACTAGAAGTTGTTTTCTTTAGGTGTCAACGAATGTATTTTTGAAACTGTAGACATCGATAAATCGTATTGCGAAAAGAGAACGTTAATGGTGAATTATGGAATAGCATAGAGTTGTTTGTGAGAATAGATCGAGGGTAATTAAAAGACTATTTCGAACGGGAGATGTCGAAAGGAGAGGTCGCCTCGGCTGACTTATGTCAGAGTATTTTTGGATAGAAATAACTCCGGAGAATGTGTTCCAAGGATATTTATAACTGCGACACTCATCAAATTACTTTTACAAGAATTTCCAAACGAAGAAAAAATACAATACATCCGGAAGAACCTCGTAGATTTTAATCATTCAGGTACCAAGCACCTGAGGTACCATCGTATCTTCCTCAAGGACGTTCACCGGAAGTTTAACATTCGATGCTCTCAGCACGAACTTTGTAGTTGCAAAAATACAAAAAAAATTCCTCTCCACGAGAAATTGTAAAGTATCGAAAAATCATCAAAATGAAATCACAATGGAGCCAGGCTAGATGCACATAATTGCACAATGATACCATTGTAGGTATTGTATCGTTGCAAGAGTAGCCGCGTGGGAAGCGTTAATGACTTTCTAAGCGCTTATGCGCTCAGTTATACGTATATTCTCGAAGGACAAGCCTCCTCTGGACAGCCCACGATTACTGGAATGACCTCGCGGTGATTTTACCTCGTTCTACCCGGAGAAAGCTGAATTCCAGGGGGCCTCGTTCTCGGACTCGGACTTATAAACCGTGTTACGTGTTAAGTACCGTAATATTACGCTCTCGGTTACGTTCACCGAGTACTAATCACTGGTCCGTATTATTTCCGGTATATTTGGAGCCTCTACGTGATTCCAATAAGCCATCATCGGTCAATGACGATGACCCGATGTACAGGACGATTAAAAAGTCACTGAACCATTTAAAAATATTAGTTTGTCAAATTAGGAACAACATGGTAGCCGATTACAGTATGCAATCTTCAAAACAAATTAAAAATAATTTTCTACGAGTATATTTCATTTTCGTTGAAGAAAAATGTGAATCTTTAATAGACAAATTATTTCTTGATTTAATAGGTGAAAGATTTATTTTATTTTTAAGTGGTTCAACGACTTTGCATAAATTTTATTCTCGGTTATAGTGCAATGGCCCTGGACTCTGCTATTTTTATCTCCTCGTGAAATATTCTGGAGAATTTAACAGTAGAATTGTTAAACCAGCCGAAATAACTGGCTTGAGAATTTTTAAGTAGTTTCTCCCATTGTGAGTTCAATTTATTTAGCTTTTTGCGTCTTATGTTCTAAAATATTCAGCTAGGATTTTTAAATTTTCCGGATCTATCGCTGATGGTGTTAGAGTTCGATAGAATCGATGAGGTTGAGTGAAATGAAAGAATTAAATGCATTCCATTGACTGCATCGAGTCGGCAGTGTTAAATTCTATCGTAGGATATATTAAAACGTTCCTAACAATGGTTTATCCGTCTTCCAACGCTATGCAATACTTGTAGCACTTCCCTTCGTCGAGGTTTGTTGGCTTCCACGATACCTATGCACCCTTTCCCTTTCACGGATCGCATTCTTCTTGTCGCGCCATGGAAACGCACCCTTCGTGTATCGTATTTCCTTTTTTCTGCGTCTTATTCCCATTCGTTCAAATTTGCTTCTCAAAATTGCGAGATCTACCTCGATGAAAAATTCGCTTAATTATATTTCACACTCTATGTAATTAAAATATTTATATTTATATTATTTTATGAATTATATTTCTATTTTATTTATTCGTTGCGATCGACACACCTCCGTGACCACACGGGGTGTCTGCAGACGAATCGGGTTTCGCATTTTCGTACAATGCACCGGAAGTTCGGAAGAACCGACGTTCCTCCGCATCTCGTGTTATTTTCACCCCTGTCTCAAATTCCATCACGGAATTAGAGACGGTCTCGAAGAACAAAAAATAGTTGTTTCGTTGCCTTTATTTTAACAGTTTATTTAAGACAGGCTAATTTCATTTCAGAGTCATTTATGGTGGCCAATTAATGGGCCTTCGGTTGGAAAAGTCTATTAGTAGACATCCGGTTGAAACGTGAAATGTTTAATGCGACATTTCATTTAATCGTTACTATATTAAATTACGATAATTAAAGGAAATTTAGTTCATTCCGAAAGTACTTTGTATTCGACATTAAATGAATAATGTCGAAAGTGATTGCAGAATATTTAATAACATGTTTCGGTGTTCGTTTGAAACCAATTTCCTACGATTATCATAATTGATAGGCGTGAAATTGTCACTTGGCGTATTTCGTTAGTTTCTGCCAGCTACCGAGCGGTAATTACGAGCTACACCGAAAC
Source organism: Cerceris rybyensis (assembly GCA_910591515.1). Taxonomy (NCBI): domain Eukaryota; kingdom Metazoa; phylum Arthropoda; class Insecta; order Hymenoptera; family Crabronidae; genus Cerceris; species Cerceris rybyensis. The sequence continues at coordinate 2,569,923 of OU342801.1, read as the reverse complement.
GTTAATTATTTCGAATTGCCCTCGAAGAAGAATGCGAGCCCCACTTTCGCGAAACATCGTGCAAACCGGTGAAAGAGAAGGTGGAGGCTGCGTGACAAGACAGAAAAAAAAAGGAAGAAGAGTCTCCGGGTTTTCAGTCGGGGTGAAAAAAGCGCGAAGCACTTTGTCCTCGAAAAATAATGAGATGTGTGCCCGGCAGTCCTCGGCTAGGGAAAAAAATGGACCGAGTGAACGAGCATAAGAAACAAAGAGACGTTGGAATTTCAATTCCCCTCGTCTTTCTCATTCTAGAATTTATTCTGGTGGATTTACTTCGATTAAAATCTTCGCTCATCTTGCCTTGCACTTTAGAAAGAATTGTTCACCCCTACGACAATTTTCAGCCGTGCATTTCTACGATTTACTTTCAAAATAATCTGCAAACTGGTTAACCCTTTGCCCTTCAATATAGTGACACTCGTGATAAGTTTTCCAAAACTTATTAAATGGAAAACATTAATGAAACGCGACAAAGCAATATTATTTCTATAAGATTAATATTACATTAAATTATACAGCATGTCAAGAATTACCGATGAATTATTATTTTAGCAAGAAATTCTGAATTATAGCGGAGGCAGTCACGAAACAAAGGGTTAATAGTAGAACAGAGGAGTAAATATTTCTCATTAGCAGATTGTTTAATCGCTAAATCACAGTTCCGTTAATTTATTTCGCTTTGAGTCTTTCAAAAATCTATTTGTGAAGAAATATTGAAAAAAATCTACCTATGGCCGTGAGTATTAAAAGACCACGACCTATAGTTAGATATTAGCATAATCGTGCTGGAGGTCAATGACTCGAGGAAATCGATCGAAACCCTGGACGACAGTGAGTCTGTTGTATGCACCGTTGCACCGTTGCACTCCACGGGTGCAACGTGCACGGTACCTGACTGCGGCACCCCTCCTCAATTATTCAACGAACCCTCCCTTGTCTCTGTTTCTTCAAATTGTCTCGACACTTCGTTTGACGGAGTAGATACGTGTAAAATTCAAAAACACGTTTCCATTCCCACATGAACTAACGAAATATCTATCTTTGGTAAAAATTACACTTTATTAACACTAAAACTACCGTCATATCTAGTAAAATTTCTACTAAATAACTACTTTAGTAACAGAGAAACGAAGGATCTAAAAAGAGGATTAATTAACTACTTGCGGTTTTCTACGATAAAAATGAAATATTTACTTTATGGCTGCCCTATTAATTTAGATAATTTTAAATTTGCAACTGGTCTTTTGAGCGGTTTGGTAGAATTAGTGTGAAATATCGAATATTTGCAATTTACAAAATGACGTTACGTTTAATTATATTAAACTTTCCATCACACTTTCATTCAGAAAATTTATCGAAGACCGATTTCTTCCAGACATTAAAACATTGCAATATTTGTCTCTGTAAATTATCCACGTTGTTCGGAGTAATAACGTAGTTGAATTCTCATCGAATTTATCCTTCGCAGCCTCCATTTGTTTCGTGCTACCAGAAGTAAAATATAAACGACGTTGCCCGAATGCAAAGTTGATTAAACTTAAATTCAACTCGACCGCAGAAAGTGGAATTTCGCGCGCGAGAAGAACAGTAGGTGTAAGCATTGCACCTGATGCACTCGCACGATTGCAAGAATTGCAAGAATTGCAAGACATCGGTAGGACGTCGCGTAACCGTGGCTTTGTAACACGAGAAAACCTCGACCTCCGTGCTCGGCCGATTTCCGGTTCGCAACCGGCACGCACTCCGGAGTCACGCTCGACAAGGATGATCTCGTTTCTGTAAAGTCGTCGCTGGAATTTTCACGTTGATTTTCTTCAACGCCATAAGCCCCGGGAAATCCTCTATTCGCTGGGAAAATTTTTACCTTATTCGGTGAGAAGGATCGGAGTAATCTGATAAAAGAATATTCCATTTTGCGAGGAATTCTGAGAGGAAGGAAGTGAGTTGTTTGAGCCGAAAAAAAAGAAACTTCAAGTCGAATCTCTTCTTGCGTTATATTTTAGAATAAATACTTTAAAAAAAGACAATGAAACCTTTTGAAGACTAGCGTCGCTTATATGTGATCTGAGAAAAAAATTAATTACAGTTTATTGTCGCATATATGCACGGTTAAGGTTGAGAAACTAAATTACAAAAATTAAATTAACGGCCTAACTTTGTAATAAAAAGGTGCTTTTGGCTCGTTAAATAAATGGTTGGTTTTAAATATTCAAAATTGTCTCCGTCCACAAAGGGTTAAGAGGCGCAAAAGACGATCAATCTTCTCAGCCCAGTTGCACGTCAGTTTCCGAATAAAAGATATAGAAGATTCGTAAGATAAATCAACTCCATCAGCTGACTCGTAGGAAAGTTTGAAAGTCGGAGCTTTTCCCAAAGGATTGTCTTCAGGACGGAAGTACATATTTCGTTTCGAAGGAAGAAAACAAATGGACGAGTCGTTTCTACAAGAAGGAGGACAAATTCAGTAGGTCGTCGTTCCTCGTGCCGAATTGCAGTGTCCTAGTTTCATCGAAATTCTGCACCGAAATACGACTCTTGGCCGCGATAACGCACGACCCGTCAGGATTCGCGGATTAACTGGGAAATAATGACGATATTGTCTCGCGTGTCGTTCTCCATTTGTACCACCAATTTACAGCCCCTTTTTCTCCATCCATTCGACACCAGCTTGTACAGTTTTTTAACGAACGATCATTGGAACCATTTTCATTCTTCGTCGTGTTTTTTCAAGATAATTCTTCCGGCAAAACTTGTCAAAATATCTTTAATCGTTCTCCGTCTGCTGTTTTGAAAATATTTCCCCGTTGCTCGGTTTCTGCTGATTTTATTCATAAACAAACGGATAAACTTTGAACGACGATCAGAGACGATAAGCAAATAATTCTGTCGTCTCTCTCTCTCTTCCTCTCTTTCCTCTCTGTTATCAGGGGCTCCCGTTAACTGGCTCTCTGTCCTCGTGTTTCATACGAGGCTGACTCGTCGTCGAGCTTGATTGACAGTGGCCTCCGTTTTTCATTGGACGGCTCTGCAAACGAGGCTCGTTTCTCGTCGTGAGATTTCGAGAGAGGAAGCTCTTTTTTTAATCGTTTCCTGCTCTTCGATGAAATTTTCAAAGAGAAGAAAGAGAAAGATTCCTAATCGTATCCTTTTCAAGAGGACACTTCAACGAGAGGAAATTGATCTTTCATCGTTCCAATTCTCGTAGAAAATATCGAAATATCTTCTACGAGTCAATTTTCGAGAATTAGGAATAGCTTAGGACACTTTGACGAAAGCAGAGACTTTCTTCCTAATCGTATCCTTTTCACGAGGACACTTCAACGAGAGAAAATTGATCTTTCATCGTTCCAATTCTCGTAGAAACTTCTACGAGTATATTTTCGAGAATTAGAAAGAGCTTAAGACACTTCTAGAAAAGCAAAAGATTTTCTTTCTTCGTGATGGTATCCCTTTCAATAGGATACTTCAACGAAGGTAAACTGATCTTTCGCTGTACCGATTGCCATAGAAACGACGATGGAAATTCCGTCGAATTTCCATTAAAATGGAAAACGAGCGATGAAACGTATCCTCCAACGAGCTATGAAGTTTTCCAGCCAGATCAACGAAGCGAATTGCAGAGACGTCGTGAAATTGAAGGAGAGATTAAGCCCAGGAATCGTCTAGCGTTAATTGCACCTTCCTCAAAGTGCCTCGCGCGCTTTAACATCCCTTGTTTTCCATGTCTCGTTGTTTGCTCTCAATTACGAGGATCTCAGGTGTTCCCCCGTCCATCGAGACGCAGACACGATCCGTTGCAAACACACACCTCCCTCGAAGTTCCTGTTCCACTTGGTAATATTATATTACCTGTGCATTACGTTCTCTTTCCACCTGATGTCTACGATAGAAAATCTCTCGACGTTCCTCCCTCTCTCCTCGAATAATGGTAACGCGACACTCGTCGACTTCTTTTCCTATAATTTCGCCAAGAATGCAGAAACGCGACACCGTACTTTCGTGAAAGGCAGCTAGTATAAAAAAAAACGTCTGGTCCTTTTGTATAAATTTTTCCCTCTGCCGTTATAAATCATACGGACTTGTGGGAAAAAACTGTGATGCCGTAACTCATTAAATATGAATATAAAACAGGTAGATTGCAGGAGAAATAGGACAGCCTATTAAAAAGGAAGTAGTACCGATAACAAGCACTTGAAAATCATCTAAGCAAATAAGGGAATTCAGTCAAGATACTCTTCACGATTCTATAAAAACCTCATCATTTCTCAAGTACCAATATACTTAACGAATATAGGAATACCTTACCTTCACCCCGGTTGTTGTGATTAAACAATTCATTTTCTAGCTGTAATTAAACGGAAGTTTGCCTTTCAACGTGCAAGAAAAAAATCAATGCAGCCTCTTAACAGGGATTCCGTGATGTAATATACTCGGTCATCGACTTCTGATCCATTTTCCTGGGTTAAACTCCCCGGGAAATAAATTTTCCCCTCTCGCCCCCATTACCGTTCACCCTACGACCCAGATCAACCCTTCCTCTACTGACCTCTGCCCTACATTCAACGTGTTCCCGTTTCCCCGTTGTTTTCACCCCCACCGAAAAGCTCCGTCTCGGACCACGGATGAAAAGTATGCTTTTCGATGTTCCCTTCTCTCGCGATTCTCTTTGTCTTCGACGGCTTTTGCTGTTTTTACATTTTACTCTCATCTCTGCACCATTATTTCCCCGTCCACCGTTTCGGACCGATAAGGAAGGCCGGTGAAAAGAAGGGGTTGGAGCGACGATCGCTTTGACGTGTTCCCTTTGCAACGGGAGATTTTGTTTATGAAATCCAGACACGTCGCGTTGTCCAAAGGGACAGAACGAGGGTGGAAAGGTTGATGCTTTGTTGGTATTTTTTTTTAACCCTTTGCCTTGGGGAGGCAAAGTTCTGTGGCCTAAATGCAACGGGTTGGACGTTGAAGAGAAATATCGTGGGACTTGGAGATCATGAACGAATCTTTGAACAATATCGTGAGATCTTTTCCATGTTGCAGAAATTCATGCTTAACCCTTTGTTCCACGATTTCTTCCGTGACAATTTGGAATTAATGTGAGGAAGTAGAAATTGTTCAGTGATTCCTGATAATTTGTATAATTTAGTGCAATATTAACACTAGATCTACGGCAGTCGTAAAATTTCCGGGTTCCTCTCTTTTTTAAATCCTTCTCAAATTAATAGAGAAGTAAGTAGTACAGTGAATATTTCACGTATATCTTATAACATATAAATTTCTAAACCAATTTTATTTTTTACACCTTTGTCGATCTTTCTGCAAGGTACTTATTTGATATATTTAATACTGCCAGATTCAGCAACCGTAGATCTAGTGTTAATAAAAGAAAAATAATTTCATACTGTCGAGTTCCAATATTATTTTCAATTTGTAATTCAAAATTTCGTATTTCGTTTCTCGTGTAACGTGTCTCTAGTTATTGTAGGGAAAATTGCTCGCATTCTGTTTGAGAAAAGGAAGGTTAAAGATCTTTGACATGGATAGAGAGTTAATTTGCCCTCGATGATAGAAAATGATCGGTCTGTAGAACGCCGGAAATGTTCGTTTTTCAGGAATGATAACCGTGACAAACGGTGAGCCAGTTTTCGCGGATTCTCTGAAGGAATGGAAGATCATCGTCAGTCATTACGGTGGCCTGGCTGGTCTCGCAGTTGTGGGACTTCTTCTTGCTGCAATTTTACCCTGCGTGGGGTTGTTCTTCTGCTGCTGCAGATGTGCTGGACATTGCGGCGCTAGAAGTCAACCCTTCGACAAGAAGCACGATCATTGCAGAAAGGTCATGCTCAGCATGGTGCTGATTGTGGTCGCTACTATTATACTGTGAGTTAATTGCATCATTTATTGCTTCGTTACTTTTAACCTGATAAATCGCAACATTGGAGAACAAGAATTAAGAAGTTCCAATAGAAAAGAAATCCGCAAAATTAATCCGCACGCTTTGATGCCATTGGAGAACAAATTGTATCTTTGTCTACGATACCAATTCTCAAACAATCCGTTCAATTTAATCTCGATCTGTCCTCACAAAGACCACAGTCAGTCGTGGAAATCTCGAAAGCAGACGTCGTTCGACTTGAATTACAGATTCGGTGTTGTCTGCGCCTTTGTCACAAACGAGTACATGCAGGAAGGCACGAAGGAACTTCCAAGCAACGTCAAGATCAGTCTGAAAGATGTGAAGCTTTACTTGGCCACGACGAAAGAAGAGATCGATAATCTTCTCAAGACCAATTTCGACGAGCTAGAGATCACTTTGAACAATATACTACAAGCCAGTGGTAGAATTGTCACCGAACAACTAGCAGAATATTCCCATGCGGTCTCGTTGACCAACTTGAACGACATCGTCGTCCGGTTGGAATCCATCAGGGAGGACTTGAAGAATATGCACACGATTACTCAGGATTTGAGGACGAATGCCACGCAATTGGACATCGGTACGATGAAAATAAGGATTCGTTTACCCATCGAATGCTTTCTGTGTTTTATAATAAAAGTAGAGAATTCTTGGACCATTTTTTTAAAGAGAAAATTACAAAAACTATGGTGACTGAAAAGTTAGAGGCTTGGTCTTGCATACAGTGGATCAGAGTAAAATATCCTTTGGCGAATTTTTCTAATTTATTAAGTAATATATCATAGCTTTAGGTCTATGGTGGCTAAGGAGATAGAGGCTCGGTCTTGCAATCAGTCGATCGGAGTTTAAATGCCCCTCCATCCAAAATGATTCAAAAATTAGTAAATTGTAAATATCAATGAATCCTGAGTCGATGAAAACATAAACAAGAAAGTATTCGATGTGGTAAACGTCGAAAAACAATTGGAACGGGATTGAGGAAGGACGAAAGACGAGCCGTTTTCTTCATTACAGTTGTGCGGAACATTAAGAACAGACTTCTCCACACGCTCTCCTCTTGCACGACCCACAATTGCAAGCAGGTTTTGCACGATTACAAAGTCAATCAGATGTCGGTTCAAGTAGACTTCGACAAGGTATCCCCGTTTCTCTTACACCGATAATATACGCACCGTTTCCGTACTAACATTTTACTGACAAATTCTTTTTATTGTCTTATATTCGTGCAGTACATGGACCGTTTCTTCCCGAAGGTATGACGTTTCTCTCTGGCCAATGAAAGAAATAAAAAAAACAACAAAATTAATCATTTTCAAATATACATTAATTTCTTATCGTTCGGAGTATCATGCGCGACACGTTTGACCGTAGATCTACGGATGCTGTGAAATTGTCGGGCTCGTTTTTTTCTATAAATATTTCTGAACTTTGTAGAGAAACACTGATTGCTTTCTTTTTTTTTCAAAGTAATTGTTTGATATATTTAAATATAACAGATTTAACGCCCGTAGATCTATGGTTTAAGGAGAATTTTATTTGATATTTTTCTTTCAATGTAAAAGCAGTAATGAGCTTGTTACAGAAACTCACCTTTTGCTTCTTTTTCGTTTGCTTATCATGAAGCTTTTTCAGAATTTCTTTCTATTTCACTTGAGAGCTTCGTTATTAACTCGGTAATCGCTCTGAGCTTTGTTAACATTCACAGGGCGTAGGCCAATGGAAATTTCGATTACTTAACTCTGTTAGTATTCTCTTCTACGAACAAACAGTGTTTGCTTCAAGTAAATTGATCTTTGGAACAGTGTTTGTTTTCATTTCATTGGAATACCACCGAGTCGTACTTTTCGGTAACGTGAAAAGCCTAAAACTAACAGAGTTCTGTTTCGAGGTGAAAGAACTTTTAATTGTAAAAAAAAACAAGACTCTACCATTGGTTTACGATAGTTATACCGTTTAAACTCGTTTGATTCCATGCCTGCCACAAAATGTAGCTTCAGTCTGTAAGTCATAAGCAGAAGCATGCGAATTTTTTCAAGTCTCTGTGTAATTAATCCCAAATGAATTATTTCACACCGCCTGAAACCTTTTGCATCTGCAAATTCCGCCGAATCTTGGCAAAATCTGTTTGTTCAGCCTGCACGAGACAGTGAAAAGAGCACCATCGCAAATTAATTAAAATTCTCTCCTCCGTTGGAAGACTAAGTAACTGTGAATTCTCCTCGACAAATTACCTTCACCCTTTGCTTTTCTTCACCCTTTTTTTCTTTAATCGTTGTACTTTAATTGCATCCCCTTCGGTACACAAATCACACCCACTTTTTCTCCAGCACTTTTAATCACGCTGGAACTTTAAATCACAACTTTAACCCTTTGCGGACGCAGACATTTTTAAGTATTGAGAGATAATCATTTATTTGGCGATTAAAAATCACTGTTCAAGCAAAAAGTTAGAATATTAATATGTAGAAATTATAAATTACTATTTGTGTAATCATATTCCATCGGGTGTATTTCAATTTTTAAACTTCAATCGCGCATACATGCGACAATAGATTCTAATTGAATTTTTCCTCAGGTTACATATATGCGTCGCTAGTCCGCAAAGGATTAAGTTATTTTCCGTTTGCAAATCATTTTTGCACATTCGTGAACAGAAAATAACGATCGATCTTGCCATTCGTTTCATCACGAAATCGCATAATCGTTTCAGCTGCCGGATGTAACATTTGCTCTTCACAATATCACCGTCCTGATGAATGGTAATATCGTGTCAGAAGTCAGTCAGGGTAGGGAATCGTTCCTGAAGATACAAAAGGACATTCAACATGCCGTCAATCAAACAATTCCGGTGGTGAGTGCTAGCATAAGAAGAGCTGGAGACTTTTTGAACAGCATCGCGAAAAATATGACTGCCCTGATCGATCGGATAAATGTAGACATAGATCAAGTTTACATACGACATCTGGAAGTCGCCAGGACACACATAGATCAATATTCACCATACAGGTAAATAATTAAGAAGACATTCACTTAGAAAGATTCCAAGTATACTTGAACATAGGAATTTTTCCATTTGAAAATTCCTTCAGGTATTACCTCGGCCTTGGAATCTCAGGGATCCTTCTAACCGTCCTGATGTGTCTGACTTTTGGTCTTTTCTGTGGAATTTGTGGTAAACGACCCGATGGCTATGGAGATGACTGTTGCAATAAAGGATCGGGAGCACGGTTTCTTATGATGTAAGAGAATTTATTCGCAGAAGAAAGATTCGAACTGTTTCTAATTACAATAATTCTTATTTAGGGCCGTTTGGATTATATTCCTTTTAACGAGTGTCCTCATGGTGATAACCGTGGTGCACATGATCACAGGGGTGATGGCGCAACGTGGTATCTGCGAGCCTCTGAAGAATCCAAAAGATAACAGAATGTTTGCACTGGTCGATGAATTGGTTCAAATTAAAAAGATACTTTATCCAAAGAATCCCAATGCTGATGTTAACATGAGCTATATCGTTACGTAAGTATTATTCGACACGACTTTTAATGGACTTTAACGAAGAAAGTTTGAAGTTATTCCTCGTTTCGTTACTTCAGCAAGTGCCATTTGAACGAGACACTGTACAATGTGCTAAAGCTGGACAATCTCTTCGACGTGAACAGTCTTCGCAGTTATGCCGGCCGTTACGACATCAACAATACGATCCAACAGTTACGTCGTAAAATCAATCTGTCCCCTGGTGTAGTTATACTGAAAGACAGCGCCAGGGCAAAGTTAAATGACCTCGCATCGAGCGGATTGAGCGACATTAAATTTTACCAGTACGCTGAACTCCTTGCCGACAACATTACAAACATCAACTTGGAACATTTAGCGCGACAGCTGCGAGAAGTTGCGGCGAAATTACCACCCGGACAGGACAATATCACTCAGAGTTTGGAGAAGAATGCTCACGATTTAGAGCAGTATCATAGAGAACTTGTAATGCCTATGGCGATGCTTAGTGAACAATTGAGCGAAAATGCGCTAACACTTCAGGAGAATATCAAGTTCAATCATAGCTCCATGGCTGAAGCTATTCATGATCTGGTGGATGAAGTTACGAAGGCGCAACAGTTTCTGAACAAGGATGGGCCGGAATATGTTCAACATGTAACTATTTTTTATTGATAATACTTTTTGATTTTAACCAGAGGAAAATTTTACTTCTGAAGGAGCAAACAAAATTCTTTTGATTCACAGTTAGCAACCAAGTTTGGAAACGCTTTTCTGCGCCAAGTGGACGACTTTCTGGAGCATGTGATCAATGAGGCGATATTCGGACTTGGAAGGTGCGCTCCTGTGTCGAATGCGTACAATGCTACTCTAGTCGCCGGTTGCAATAAGATTCTAGATCCATTTGTGAGTAACTTTACTGTTATCAATCAGTTTTTTCACTCAGTTCATATTATTCCTAATTTTTCTCGATATTAACTTCATCGAGGACGATGTAGAATTGCCAAAATATATTTTAACGTGACAGAGTAACAGCGAATAGCAATTTTAACGTGAATAACGTATTATAGTTTTTTGTGTTTTATGTATCTGATGTATTTCTTTATCGATATCTCGAAGTTCGATTATCGATATCTCGAAGTTCGATTATCGATATATCGAAATTCGATTATCGATATCTCGAAGTTCGATTATCGATATCTCGAAGTTCGATTATCGATATCTCGAAATTCGATTATCGATATCTCGAAGTTCGATTATCGATATCTCGAAATTCGATTATCGATATCTCGAAATTCGATTATCGATATCTCGAAGTTCGATTATCGATATCTCGAAATTCGATTATCGATATCTCGAAGTTCGATTATCGATATATCGAAATTCGATTATCGATATCTCGAAGTTCGATTATCGATATCTCGAAGTTCGATTATCGATATCTCGAAATTCGATTATCGATATCTCGAAGTTCGATTATCGATATCTCGAAATTCGATTATCGATATATCGAAGTTCGATTATCGATATCTCGAAATTCGATTATCGATATATCGAAGTTCGATTATCGATATCTCGAAATTCGATTATCGATATCTCGAAGTTCGATTATCGATATCTCGAAATTCGATTATCGATATCTCGAAATTCGATTATCGATATCTCGAAGTTCGATTATCGATATATCGAAATTCGATTATCGATATCTCGAAATTCGACTATCGATATATCGAAATTCGATTATCGATATCTCGAAGTTCGATTATCGATATCTCGAAATTCGATTATCGATATCTCGAAGTTCGATTATCGATATCTCGAAATTCGATTATCGATATATCGAAGTTCGATTATCGATATCTCGAAATTCGATTATCGATATATCGAAGTTCGATTATCGATATCTCGAACTTCGACTATCGATATCTCGAAGTTCGATTATCGATATCTCGAAGTTCGATTATCGATATCTCGAAATTCGACTATCGATATCTCGAAGTTCGATTATCGATATCTCGAAGTTCGATTATCGATATCTCGAAGTTCGATTATCGATATCTCGAAGTTCGATTATCGATATCTCGAAATTCGACTATCGATATCTCGAGACTCGATAATCGATATGTCGATGTCGAAGAAAATCTCGAGGTAAGAATCATAACAAATTTCATTGAACTCAGTCGCGCCGCTGAGCTCCATGACATTAGACGTGTCAAATGTAAGCTCCTCTTGTAGGATTTGAAGATAACGATACAGATTTTATTCAATTAATAAATTAACAAAGAAACCGATGTTTCTTTGCGTAGAACGGTTTCTGGGCGAGCGTCGGCTGGTGTCTGGTCCTGTTCATTCCAACCATTGTGCTCTGCGTGAAACTGAGTGCTCTCTACCAAAAATCGGATCCATACCCAGGACCTCTCGTTGAAGCGTAAGTTTCTTATTAAATCCTTGTTACAAGTAAATCCCCAGAATCTAGAAGGGTGTGTTTAGGTGTCACCTTTTAAAAAATGTACTACTTGCATGGAACACCATGAAAGTGTCGTTGTCCTTCCTTTTTCGTGAGGCCGGAATTAATCTATCTTAATGTTTGTCGGGTTATCCAGTTTACTTGAATTATTAAATCAAACAGTCCCTTCGGATGTTCATTTAAAAGGCGTAATAATTCTTGTTGATACGTTGAGAATATTTAAAGGGGAATAATAATTGTGTACGCGGTTTAACTCGTATACATTTGACATTTACTCGGAAACAATTGCTTATATAATTTCATCGCTGATTATTTTAAGCACTCTCTCTTCTCGTAGAAAGTGTTGACTCTCCTATTCTCAATCTGGTAGTTAATAATCGAGCTTCCATTATACGTCAAAGCATGCATTTAAATCGCGCTTGTAATATCTCTTTCTTTATTTTCTAGCCGGCATGATCCCTGTACCTTCTCCTTTAGCGGAATACTATATATCTCTCTAACTCTCCTTCTCTCTATTCTTTCCCCTCTGTCTAACAAAAAGTTACCAAATTTCTTAAACTTCTCAATCGTCATGAGAATATACGATAGCGATATTCAAAGTGCAACGTATCGGCTATACTTTGAGTTCCACATTTACTCGGTGTGCTCGTGTGCTAATTAACGAATCTGCATCGAATGCGCGAGTATATTTTCTATCGAATGTAAAGTACGAGCCACGAGAAGGAAGTGGTATTAAAAACGGTGGAATATTGCTAACGGCAGAGAATCGATTATCCGTTCCGACTTCTTTCGATACAAGTCCATACGATTAAAAATCAATATAAAAATATTTTACAAATTCGAATGAAATTAAACATTAATCAAATACTCTGTAACTTCCATCCATTTATTTCGCAATCCTCTTTTTTTCCTGCGCTAATCGTTGATTCCACGGTAACGGATAATCAATTCCCCGTCGTCCTTTACTCCCACCATGGCAGTTTATTATATTAAGTTAAAAGTAGCTGTCTAATGTGTGGAATGGTTGTTGGAATCTAACCGCTAACACGCTCCGTTCCAGTGAATATTTGTATGACGCGTACGCAGACAGGGATAACATACCCCTTGCTCAGTAAGTATTAAACGACAAAAGCCATGTGTTCGCATGCCGAGCCAGTTGATCGTGTCGCATGTATAGCCGTGCACTTTGTGTTACGTCCTTATTGCTCTGAACGTCTTATTATTTATTTGATGACCACCGACACTTCGTTCCATCAGCGTACCACGATACCATAGTACAATAGGACACCGTGTAACGTGGAGAGTACGTCTACAGTTATAGAAAATTGATTAAAATTCTTATTTTTTCACGTCAATTGCTATGGTGATTTCACCAATCATCTTAGGAGGCTATGATACATCAATTAGTAATTAAGGGCAAATTTCCCAGAGGTGGTGGAGGAAATCCGTGTTCAGATCCACCGATGGAAAGTTCGAACCTTTTCTTGACCACTGTGGTCAAGTTATTTCTGTTTAAGTTTAACTATGGTAATTTTACCTAGCAGCTATTACTTTAGCTGGCTATAGAATCACAAAGGCTACGATATATTAAATGATAGATTAGAGCAAATGTTCTAAAGGTGACGGAGGAGGAATAATTGATAAGGAGTCCTAGCCTTTGCTTCTTCGCCTATTGTAGCAACCGATATAAAATTGTTAAACCACGTTAGGTCGTTGCAAAATATTAATTCAGTGGTTTAATTACCGTTTTACATGGTGTCCTTCCGTACTAATATCAAATTCCACAGTACCATCGTATCTGCATGAAAAACGTAACTCTCAGTGTATAAAACAAGTAGCAAAGTACCCCCGTCCCACATATACGATACCGAATGTAAATTTCACGTGTATTATTAGGCTGTTTGACTTGCGCTTTCGTAATGATTTCTCTTATCGACTAGCGTATCGATACACCTTCCCCTTTCGATGCTTTCTGACCGTGCAATTAGTATCGTGCGCTTTCTGAACCATATTGTTTCAAACACCGACATAGACGTACACATTTATACACGGCATTTGTCGGCCTTAGTGGAAGCTTTGGTCTTTTGACGCCTACCAAGAAGCTATACTTAGAACATTAACAGCCCACGACACATGCAACAGCTTTAAGCCAGAACAAGTACACCGATTTCTCTAACTCGCATGACGAGTACCGATCGATACTTGGAGCTAAACCTCAATGGTTTTGTCCGTTTGATTTCAGTGTTCACGATAAGAAGTATGCGTCCCATAGCAGGCACCATCCAGCAGCTTACGTGGAGAGCTACGATGGTCCTGCTGTCGGATACAACGAGAGAGAAAGAATTCCTGATGCCCATCAGAGCACGTCGCACCATGAATCCAGATATTCCGATTTAGCGCCAAAGTAAGTCCGTTTAAACTTAGTATCAGTGGCAAAAAGAAATGACGATGCCGAATTAAAGAAAAGAAACCAAAGTTCATTTATCCTATGGATTTGTACGTAGGGGTTTTACGTTTAGAATTCCTCGACGGGGGTAGTAATGAGGAACCGGAGAGACACGTTGTCTCGTTAGATATATTGATAATCTGAGTTTCAATTATTCAATTGGTTTTTTTCTTTTCTAAACGGGGAAGTTTATATAACGCCTTCAAAAAACATGGTCTCAACCCCCATTTTGACCGGTTCACCTCTGATTTGTTTTTACAGTTCAACCCTATCGTGGCGAAGCCACGAACAAACCGCCCCTTCCAAAACAGAACCGCAAAATAAAGTCTTTAGCATATCACTAAAGTCGCAGTAAGTCTTCCAATCCGTCGCGGCCTGTCTTTTAAATTAATAATAGCTTTCTGTGACACGTACTGCATTTACGTTTCATTTTTTTTTCATCTTTTTTTTTGTAATAAAAAAGTCTTCTCTGGGCATACATTACACGTACACGCGGGAGTCGGGAAAGTCCCGGGGCCCATGGGGGTGGTGTTTCCATTTATCAAACACGTTTCTCCTTCGCGATGGAGCAGGGTTCCCACTCATAGTTGCCACGTGTACTTTTGTCACTCCTGCGAGGCGTTTTGTGAAATGTTATCACGCGAAACATACGTCGTTTTATCGGCGACAACACCATGAAAAAAAAAACCCCATTGGTCACGCTTTTTCTCCCGGTTATTTCCAGGTGAGTGGGAACCTTGCGGGGGGGCAACTTCTCGCGTCTCTCGATACGCCTCTGCACGTAAGTCGCAAGACTATTATCTCAAATGTTCTTCACCGTTTTCTTTTTTCCTGTTCTCCATTTCTTTGTTTTTTTATTGTTGCCGTTACTATCATGGACTTAAGGACTTGTTCGTTGTCACGATAGCTTCGCTAGAACATTGAGCTTTTGCGGGATGAAACGAGGGCGCACTCGTTTCACGATAGAGAACCGGATACTGCAGCTTTGTTCTTGTACACTTCTCTTAACGGCGGAAGTACGTTCTACTATTTTAATCGCGCCATGTTAACGTATACTCACACGTATTATTACAGAAGAGAGAAAGAAAGAGAGAGCATGTTTTATTAACGTTTGAGAATACGAAGGTATCTTTTAAACGACGATTAAACGTACGAGATTTACGTTGGTTTTGCTTGGGCAGCTGCTAAGTCATTCATTTGTTCGCTAAGGCAGTCATTGTGGCAAGAGACATTACGTTCAATGTTCGAGAACTTTTGTCTTACGAGAAGTCAATATGTCTGACGTGGGATAAGGAATCCAGTCTTTTCTTACGTTTTTTTTTTTAAGTTTGTAATTTATGTGACTGATATAGGGATATTTGTATTTCTTGCAGAAATTGGGACTTCCCTAATGGTGGTCCTCCTAGGTATCAGCCAGCAGCTGCAGCGGCTCCTCCTCCTCTGAGCACAGAATACGAACGACCTCCTCCCTATTACTATCCTGGGCCGGGGTAAGATTAGATAGAATTTTTAAAATTAAATCGCTTTAAATCGTGGTCCACGATTCACTAACACTTTTTCTATCTCTCACACTTCTGAAATTCGGGCGGAAGTTTTTGTGGAGTGCTGGAAAGAAGGCTGACCGAAGGAACACTATTTTGATTGACACATTCAAATAGAAATTAAATTCCTTCTTTCTAATATTCCACAGAATCTACTTACTTACAGGGCTTCATAATTTTAGGTTCACCACTTTAAAAAATACTTCCTATGTCCTTCTGATTTCGATTGTAATTTAATTCTACCATCATTTGTAATAGTCATCAACCCCTCTCTATACAACTTCTTGTGCAACTGTCAGAGAAGCTAATTCCTCGACTTCTACACCCAATCACTAATTGTTTCCAACAATTCCTATCATCAAGACGAAGAAGCAGCCTGTATCAAGGAGATCTCTAAACTTTCAGGGACAGAAATTAGGAAACAAGTGCCGTGGCATGCACGAAAGCAGCGCTAAGTAGCGTGGCTACCCACAGTCTAACGCGCAGTTACAAAAGGACGCTAAAAAAGAAGGAGAAATCCGGGTGCAAACGAGATTACGTTTAAATAACACTAACGTTCCTCCTGGGCGTGCCACGGACCGTGCGAACGGCGAGAAAACAGAACCAAGTTTGATAAAAACAGACTGAGGTAGGCTAAAAATAAAAACTGATCCTTCCGCGACATTTCCTTCTACGAGACTTGTAAGTAGTGCGAAGTATGTGTGCGATTCATTTTTCGTTTTAGTATTACACTTAGGCACCGTGTTTATTATTTCTTTTAACACGGAAACGAAACGTCGCGTTGGATCGAAACGATATTCAAAAATGGTTTTACGATTACTGTTTCCTTCGATCGTCGTCTCGACGGTTGTTCTCCTAATCTTATGATAAAAAGAAAAGAAGAGCCGACGAAACGACGATCCGACGTTGCTTCGAATCGCGTTGATCGTTTGTTCGATCAACCGTATGACTGATTATTTGCCACACCTTTCTATTTTTCATTTCCTTCGTCGTTTCGAGTTCTTCGTCGAATACCACGTTCGATGATCAAGGTTTCCGTGATTTACCACGAGAAGATTCTAAAAGGATAAATTTAAAAGGTGAAAATCCTCTGAAGTAGGAAACGAGGATAATCATTGATCGGAGGAACCTTGAATAGAAGATATCTGACGTCTCTGGCATTTAGTTCCTAATACAGGATCGTTTATTCGTCGTTCTACACATTAACCAGTATTAATGAAAGTTTATTATCGTGCCTCCCTTGTTGACTCACTGGCATACGCTTCTATTTCTTCGAATAATTGTAACGTCTAACATTCTGAAAGTAGAGCATACGCATCTTGATCGACCGCTTTGTGTCTTAAGAATTGACTCTGTCGTCGAGGAACTTGCCTACCGGATCAAATGGAAAAGGAAAATAGTAAAACGGAACGATTAATGTGACCTATGATCTTACGCCGAGACGTCATTGAGATCTTTGCGTAGGAAGCGCGTGAAAATTGATTGGCAATCTTGAACGATCTCATTGCTTATGTATTCTACGATAAAATACAATGATTACGTTCCGTCGAAGTTTACTGAAACTCGACGCGAGTGATGTTTTACGATGTAAACTTTTAGCTTTAAGCTTTCGAACAATTTCTCCTACACTGCCGTTCAGTCGATTGAAAGGAATTCGTCAATGATACTCGATGATAATCTTCATTGTTAACGAGATGGAAAATGCTGATGAAAGAAGAGGCAAAAAAATAACTTTGCACGTCGAGCAATCGCGTCGCTTCCTACGAATACTTACGGGGATATTATGAGATTCGCTGAACGTGGAAAATCCGACTCTGGAGATCGGTTAACAAAGAATTTCCAACACCGAACAACGCCATATATGAATGCCAAACAACATTCTCCTCGGGTGATCCATAAAATTCGCAACCGTAATCGGTTTTGACGATTCGCCGTCATGGACCTCGTTTAATATTTAATACTAATCGTACCGGCACTTTCTTTCTAAAAGAAACCCAGAAGACCGTTAATTTAATACAGGAAACGCACCAAATTACTTTTACTCGATGATAAAATAAATGAAGTATTCTATTTTCATTGAATCGGTCATTTAGCCGCACGCGGTACGATTAATGTTAAAGAAGCTGAGAAATTTCAACGTCGTTTCTCGGTCTACCGTAGCGGAGAAATATTCGTCTCTCCTGCCGTGGATGAAGATAGCTTCGTCGCCGGGGTCACTTGATGCAAAATACTCTGTGTATATGGTTCTTTAAGTAGACATTTTTTCTTACTATTAACTTTTACCGTGTAATTTAATCAGATTTAAATAAAACGTCGTATTTATGCGTCGCATAGAAGTCCGTGCTGCGTTTTTAATTTGATTCTACGCGCCTCACGAATACGACGTAGATGCAACGTTCCTTCGTGTTTGACTAATTGCAAGGATTTCAATTAAAAGGTGATAAATGTACACCTATTAACATCACGAAGTAACGTTGCATTCGCAGTAATAGAAAAAAGAATGATCCATCTTGTCGCTATAAAGTAAAACGGACAGCCATCCCAGCGGGGGTGAAGAGTTTTAAAATTAATATTAATTACGGTAGATTACGCCGCCCATGCTACTGATGCCTGCTCGGCTGGTAGCGCATTGCCAAAAATATGTGAAAAAAAAGAAGTAATGGGAAAATAAAGTATCTTCTCCGTTATCGTATTAAAAGCCGAGGAAAAGCGGGTGCACAAAATTTTTTAGGATTCTTTTAATCGAGAAGAGGAAAGCGAAAAGCGGAAGCAAACGTGGAATTATTTCTGTGCGCGTGTGCAAGAAAGAGAGAGAATTTAATTGACGAATGTTTACGAATGCCAGCGAGAGTGTGAAAGATTGCGCATAAGAAGAATGGAATAATGATGTTTGCAAAGAAGAAAAAAAAATTGTTTCCGCTCTATCATTACCGTATTTACACACCCTTTAGCATAGTTGAAGCTAAGCTAACGTCGTTTAGTGTATCGACATTCGACGGAAAGGAAAGGAGAGTTAAGAAAACAAGGTATCGTTGTATGTATGTGTAAAGCAGCTCGAGGAATCGTGATGTCAGTTTCTTTCTCTTTCTTTATGAAACTATCGGAATGTAATTTAATCGAATAACTGTGTGTGGACTCGTAAAGCTATTTTATCTGATGGACTATACCTACATCTCGTACGTACGTTTAAAATAATATGTAAAAGCAAGTTGAGAGAACGAGTGCCGGGAAATTCCGTGGGGAAACGTGTATTTGGTATAAAAGCAGAAAAAAAAGAAGAAGAAGATGAAATGAAATTTTGCCCATGGTATGCGCACATGGTGGAATTTTTTGGTGCTATTTTTATATCTGAACAAAATAAAAAACAAAGTGACTTGCCGATCGTTGGAAGAATAACGGGCACTCTTTCTCCGGTGTTTTAGAGACGCATCGAATAACAAGTAAAGGCGAAGACTAAACTGCTAAAGCAGGAGAAGAATGATTCTTTTAAACTGCCTTCTGTATAAAGTCCCCGTTGCCATTGGTTCAAAATGATTTCTACCATGGAATACGTTTCTACGTTTTGTTTTGTGGAGTTATCGTTAAGTCGAATTGAGTGTTCGATAGTCTCTTTAGATTCTCTCCACTTCTCTGCTCAATCTTTGAACACTGACGTTCGCGTTGAACTTACGTTCATCTTCTTTCCTTTTTTTCTTTTCTTGCTGAAGTAGCAGCCATTCCATCGGAATTATTCTCCAGGAATTGTACGGAAACAAACGCGTATTATCGGGCCATTGAAATTCCTCGAGAATGATTCCGTTTTTACGAAATTGTCGATCGACTCGAAGATTGCGAGTATGCGAATGCAATATGCCATCGACTATGGTGTTTTTACGATTTACGATTGTGTTTGTTAAAATTAATTATTATTATTATTACTATTACAATTATATTATTATTATTATTATTATTATTATTATAAAATGAGTGTATCACAGTTTAAATATATCTATTTTATATTAAATCAACGACGTGCGGTAATACTTTACAGGAAGAAGACCCTACGACTTCGAGTGCATGGAATTTCCTGCATGAAGAAACTTTCTACTTTTGTTAACCACTTTTATTAACAAATATTAAAATGTTTATTTTACATGATAAAATAGATAATTGTAGATCGATTCACAGCATCCGGACGGAAAAGGCGAAGGCACAGTGTTTGTAATTTTATCTTATGTCGTTAACAATTAATTCGGTTATCCTTGCCCCATTTACGCATCACGCGAATAATCTGTTCCACTTGGGAATTCGACGTGTTTTTGAGAAGCTGTATAACTTCTGCTAATAATTCTCTGGAAAAAATATTCATTTTTATTAGATGCTCAAGATACGTTTAATCGTAATTAATACTTTCAAAGTCCGCACTTAGGCTGTTTTTCCGCCACTATGTATTGAAAAGTTCCACAGCAAGCACCTCGTTTTCCCTCCCAATTTTCCGGGCTTGGATCCATTCTCTCTAACATGTCGAATGCTTTTGCAGCATACCAGAATTCGCCAACTTTGTAGCACGTATTAGCAATCAATTGCAACAAATTAAAAGACTCGGTCGAAGTATCCATCTTTAGATACAGGTCCCAAGCCAGTTGGGCCTTTTTGTTCATTATGTCTACGGTTAATATAAAGCTCGTTATTTTAGATATAAAATTATTTACAGTTCTGATAACGAGGACTTACAGCAATGTGCTAAAAGACTGATGTAAATGTAATCGTTCTTGTACTTCTCATTCCGTATACTTAAAAATGCCTCCTCGGATTCTTTGAAGTAACCGGCCGCGGCTTGGGCCTGACCGTAATTAAAATTAAAGTTATCCTCGTTAGAGAAGTAAGTCTTGATAGAGTTTAAATACACCAGAACTTCCTCGAATTGACGATAAAGAAAGAAACAGGAAGCCATACATTGTCTACCGGGTATAGTGTCGCATTCCGAAGCAGAGGAACCCACCAGTTGGAAGTACTGTTGTGCCGTTTTAATATTTTCACGCTGAAAGTAGACTTGCTTTTTAGTGACTCAGAATTAACCCATTTATTTTAATGTTATTTTACTTACAGAATTCGTTTCTTGACCCATTACAGCATTTACTATTCCCTTTAGAATGTACTCCTGTGGCACTGCAGGTTCGAGGTCTTTGATTAATTCGAAAGCTTCTTGCACGTCGTCCTGCTTCAAATAATAAATTACCAAGTTAAGTCTGGCTTCCGGTATCACGTCTACTAAATTTGGTAGAATCTGGAGAGCACCTTCACCACCTTTGAATACCTGTAATTAATTTTACATTGTTCAGACATTTTTCCTGGGTATAATTAATAATATGTACTTTATCAAATTTGTGTGTTAACATACAACTGTATTATGGCGTATCAGATCATGTCCAAAGGAGAAAGAGCTGGATATCTTCTCCACGAGTTGCTTCATTTCTGCCTGTGCTGCGTTCCCATTGTACAGACGAAAATGATTGCATGCTTTTAAATTAATAGCTATTGCACTGTCAGGATACTTTTGTAGATAAACTTGTAGAACTTCCTGGGCTACGTCATAGTAATCCAATTTGTAATAACACAAGGCGACATATACGTTTAATGCCAGGTACTCCCTGAAAATTTCAAGGCATGTAAAAATGTATAATCTATAAATTAGTACTCTGAGGTCGTGGTTGATAGGAAACAGGACAAGGAAATAGGTGGGATACCTGTTGTCTTTCAACTGTGTAATAAAGTATAAGTCTGCACTCCTATTAGTCATTATATCATCATCATCCATAATGCTCATCTGACATAAGGAGGGATATAGGTCTCTTTCAATGGTATGGCTGAGCAATGACGACAATTGTGACTTTCTAATTCACAGTACTTATTTTACGAATAATTATCTATAGGAATAATTGAATAACAACCTGTTGTCTAGTAGAATCTTTTTGTAGACATCGATAGCTTCTTGATAATGGGCTCTAAGGTAATGAATAGATGCTAAACTAAGCTGATCCTCAATGATATCCTGCAGCATGCGATGATGTTCCATCAATTTTGTTTCGTTTCCCATTTTATGTGCCAAATGAAATAATAGTCTGTTCTTTAGCTTGCTGTCTGGTGCATCCTCCAGGAGTTTCTGAGACTCTGGATACATTCCTAGGTAAAAGTAACAGCATGCCAAGTTTATTGGCAAGTCCATAGGTGTGTGCTCCAGCTTTTGTAAATTCTCGTAGATGGTAGATGCACGTTTGTAGTCGCCAAGGTGAAATGCACAATATCCCATCCATAATTTTGTATCCAAATTATTCCCAGAGTTGCTGTTAAACTCGAGAAGGGTCAGTGCACCAGTATAGTCACGTTTCTCCAAGAATTCTTCCAATTTTGGAATTTCCTTACGCGATGCAGACTTCCTTGCACCCTCAGAAGAAGCTGGCTTAGCTCTTGATAATATCTATCATAGATTTTTGTAAAGGATTAACGAAATTTAATTAAATTACAGATATCACACTTTGTACTAACGGTTAATAGCGAAATATGAAAAAGAATTATTGAATGAAACGAATAAATAAGTTAGAAATAATTATAGATAATTAAAGATATATATTTAAAAGGAAAATATGAGTAATACGAGTAATACGGCTTGTGTATACCATTTCTAGGCACTGTTGCTAACAAACATGACGATTTATTGATTATTTGATACGGCTAAAAATACAGCGTCGGAATTACATATAAAACAACTATTCCGATTAAATATTTATCCTTAAAAGTATTCATAATGAAATCGATTAAAACTAATTATCAAAATTTCCAAAATTCTTCATTTAATTATTTCAAATCGAAGCTGACGATTCGTACCTATAGATGTCAGCTTCTTGGCGGTAGTATTTAATTAAGCGAGGATACAACCATCGTTACTGTCTTCCAATTTATAAAAACAATTACTTAAAATACCAATATTTCCATAATGAGAAATATACTCGCATTATTGTTACGTTTAAGTTAAAGTTTCGAAAGTCAATAGTCTACTGTGGATAAAATATCGATAATATATTTGCATTAACGGAGTATGAAGCCCTGCCTTTTGTACCATTAAATCGAACACGATCACGAGTTTTAGCGATAAGCCAATCTGATGTTGGGGGAATTTGTATATGATTTGTTTACGTTGTGCCGCATAATTCTTAGTTTTTATTCAAATCGCAAAGCCGGATCAGAACGCGTACGGCCGTTGTAGAGGTTACATTAACCGGCTGATATCTCTGTATACAATTATTTTCGTGATGCTGGAAGGTGTAAAACATGTGTTTTTAGTTCTCTCTGGGAAAGGCGGAGTCGGAAAATCAACGATTAGCACGCAATTAGCTCTCGCCCTCAAAGAATCCGGATTCAGGGTGAGTTTTATTCGCACCTCGGAATTCTATTAGGTTAGACTCTGTCTTTGGCAAAATGTTGTAGGTTGGCATCCTAGACGTCGATCTTTGCGGACCAAGTGTGCCTTATCTGTTAAATTTAGAAGGCAAAGATGTTCACCAGTCCCCCGATGGGTATCTGAGAAAATTTTATTAAAAACGTTCTCGTATAATTATACGAAATCGTTACTTACAATGACTTATCATTGTCATTGTAATTCATTATATTTTACGATGAATGATTAGTTTGCTAACCAAACTAATATCGTGCTGTTTTAGATGGGTACCGGTATATGCGGATGCAGATCAAAGATTGGCTGTTATGTCGATAGGTTTTTTATTAAAAAGTCAAAATGACAGCGTTGTTTGGAGAGGTCCCAAGAAAACTGGGATGATAAAACAATTTTTAACGGATGTTGTATGGCAGGACATTGATTATTTAATTATTGATACACCACCCGGTACCTCAGATGAACATATTACAGTAATGGAAAACTTGAGGTAGTATGTCATTTATAATTCTTTATTTACATGCATACAGATTTTATTTACATAGCTATGGACATTTGTAAGCTTCTCAGGAATGTAATCCATTTTGTGGAGCTCTAACTTGAATATAGTAACATCACTTATGATTCTCAACTACTCACATGTGACTATGACTAAGAATCATGTGACATATCCGCATAATGTAACTCTAAGATAAGCGATTGGTCATGAGATTGATAAGTTCTGTTTGTTTAAACTGACATTAGAAGCGTACATTGCTAGATTACAAGCAGAGACACCACAGAATAATTTAGTACCAATTAGTAATTACGATTTTTTTTTTTAAATTCGGAACACTTTTAGAAATGCAAAATGCGACGGTGCTATTATAGTAACTACCCCGCAAGCGGTCGCCGTGGACGATGTTTTACGAGAGGTAACGTTTTGTAGAAAAACCGGTATTCATATAATTGGTATCGTCGAGAACATGAGTGGTTTCGTCTGTCCTTCTTGCACGGTCTGTATAAAATTACCTCGGATTTTTTAATCTACTGAAGCATTCCTCTTTGATAACACAGCATATACTTAACACAGGAATGTACAAATATATTTTCCACGGGAGGTGGAAAAGCTCTGTCCGAAATCGTGAATGTACCATTTCTGGCGAAAGTACCGATAGATCCAGAAGTTGGAAAGCTTGCGGTAAAAGGTCAGAGTATTTTGGCGACATTACCTGATAGCCAAGTAGCTCAGGTTTTCCGTAAATTAGTTGAGGAACTAACAAAAAGCAAGGAAGCATGAAATCCCCAAACTCACTACGTAAATTCTACTAGAACACAATAGTAGTCATTCGTGACTTCGAGGGCAATTTGACTCCAACGATATTACACAGTGTGGAAGATACGATTTTTGTACTATAAGAAATTTACATGCAAGAGAAAACTCCGATTTTCTATATTACAAAAAAACGAAGTAGTAGTAAAACTATGCACATTTATGCCTTCGTTGAAAATCGAAAGGTAACGTTCTTTAGCATTGTATGTACATACATCGACGTATTTTGCATACTCGAGCGTTGTGCTATTTACAGTCTTTCCAGATTCGTTGATTATCATCTTATTTACAGAACCTTTAAGTATATTACGCACGTAAAGTAAAAGAAAAAAATAACAATGTCCACGTCCTATTTTTATACAGATTCATGTTCTCTGTATGATACATGTTATGTAATTAAAATTACTGATTGCTTATCCTCTTCTCGTAAGCAGCCCAAAGCTCCTTCTTATATTCCAAAGTAGCAGCTAATTTGTCACGTGCCTCGGTAATTCCTCTACCAATGACCGCTAAATCTGCACCAGCATTAACAACTGCCTCCGGTGTATTATACTGTTGCCCCAAATCGTCCGAACTCTTCGAGAGTTTCACGCCGGGTGTTAATTGAATTAAACCCAAATTAGAAAAAACATTAGACTGACAAACGAGGCCGGCGATCAAATCTGAACCCTGCGCTATGGATACCGCGCTCTGTAAATAGTCACCGTTCGTTAAAGCACCTTTGGAAGACATTTCAGCGACGATAAAAATACCACGCGGTTCTGTGATACTTTTCAATCCATTTTTCAAACCCTCGATAATAGAAGAACCCGCTACCGCGTGAACAGTGACAGCATCGGCCCATTCTGCTATTTTGTATAGGCCTTTTTGAAATTGTAGAGATACCGTGTTACCTATGTCTCCGAATTTTCTATCTTCTATCAGTACAAAATCGTGCTTTTTAGCTAGCTCTTTTAGGCGCTTGATGAACTTATCACTGAAGTCTTCTATTATATCTATGTGAGTCTTAAATGCCACGATGTGTGGTCCTGTTACATCTGCTAGTTCCAGAATAGCATCTGTCTTAGTTAAATCAGCGGCTAGGCACAAGGTTGATCCCTTTGCTTCCATCAAACTAAAGAGTCTCGACGCGATTGCATTTTTCGCGATGTTTTTTCGAACGTGGAATGGAGTTTTCAATCTCTTCTCAGAACCCTCTGATAAAAAAAATATCATTTAGCATCATGTATATCGTGTAAAATATTTAACAATGCATATTAATTATTACCATGAACAGAAGTAATAGGTGCCTGATATTTCTTTAAGTAATCAGCCACTTCTTTAACGACTTTTGGCTTGACTTTGTCAGCTTCCAAGAGATATTCCATGAGTTTTGTAACTGTGTACAAGCTCCTCATTTTAATCCCATGATTCTCTATGTTCTTCTTGCCACCCTGTTCCCTGTCTATTACCACAAAAGACTCTGTCACTTTTAAACCTTCCTTTTTCAAGGCATGTACAGTTTCTAGGATACTGCTACCACTGGTAACTACATCCTCAATAATTACACAATGATCACCAGGCTTAAATTGACCCTCTATTAATTTCTTGGTACCGTATACCTTTGCTTCTTTTCTTTTGATTAACATTGGTGTATTAGAATCGACAGAAATTAGAGTGGCCAGTGGTAAAGCCGTGTAAGGTACTCCACAGATTTGTGATACATCTATGCAATCCTCTGCAAACTTCCATAGTGCCTTTGCCAGCCTAGTCTATAATACAGAAATGTAGGAATAAGATGTACAGGTAAATTCCATTGTAAGTATTCTGAATTTTGAACTAACCATGATTTTCGGGTGTGCAATTATTACTCGTAGGTCGAAGTAAACTGGTGTTTTTAATCCCACTTTTGTCACAAAGTCTCCAAATTTTAATGCATCGATGTCGTAAAGTGCCACGGCTAATTCTTTTAATTCGGCCTCCATCGTATCAAAATTATTTCTAATACTTATCAGTTAAATATTTAGGTATTAAGGCGAATAAATTTCAGGAATTCCTACTAAAATTTGAACGTATATTTCTGGACAGAATCACTTATTTTGTCACGTTCGAAATAACAGTTTTAATTGAAACTAAAGCGACAGTAAGAAAATGTGTACTCTGTAAATAATAATTCTCGTTAAGTATCTTAAACGGATCGCGTGCTGGCACAGTGCTACCAAAATTTTGATAAAGGTTTGATCAGGTTTGATGTTAGTATTTATAGGAGGCGGTAGCGTTAACATATTTTATATTTGGAGAAGATAAAGAATTACATACTAATTTTTAACAGTCTTTCATTAAGTAAATACACATGGTAAATGGTAAATAATTTATTAAATAAAAAACATTTATTCATACAATTTCGTATGTCTTACAAATTTCGGAAGGGCTTGTCATAATTATGAGGAATCTTAATTAAAACAATTTTAATACAACATAAGTCTCTGAAAAGTGTCATAATATAAATATTAAACATAAAAATTTATTTTTTCTTCTGGCCATTTAGCCTCTTAAGCCATAAATTATATAAGTGTTAGGAAGAGTGGAAACTCGCTATTCTCAAGGTGTTCTGGAGCAACTGCTTTCAACGCCATCTAGTCTTTGTAAATTTTCTGTATTTCTCTGGCGGGAAATAACCTCTCAATGAAAAACGAATTTAAAGTTTTCCACGTTTCAACAAATTCAATCCGATAGATGGCATTGAAGGCAATGGCGCTAGAACACTCTGAAAGCAGCGAGTTTCCACTCTTCTTAACAGGCGTATAGTCTATGGCTTAACTCATTAAAAATTTTTCTAATTATGATTTTGTATGATTCCTCATTGTCATGACACACTCTCTAGAAATTTGTAGGGTAGATGGGATTTTATGAATGGATCAGAGGTTCTGGATAAAAAGATTTGAAAGCGTTTTCAATGTAACAAATTCTTTATTCATCATCTGTATTATACACCATAACCATATGTTATAATAACCATAAAATACAACTGTTTTTCTAGGACCACAAGAATATAAAATTTCATTATTATATTCTCCTGCAAAGCAGATATTGATTGCTGCATAAGTTACACTTCACTAGCTGATCACAAGTGAAGCTCAGCGGATCGATAAATTGCAGATATTCCATTAATCGATTCATTGACGCGCTAAAGAATTTAAATTTTAATCTATACACATTCGTTCCCGCATCCTGACGCATACAAACATAATTCAACGGATGTTCAAAGGGTAAAAATAATTAACCAAAATACAGTAATAATATCTCTTTATTCATTTTATTCTGTATTGCTGTTAGCATAAGTGAAAATTGAGTTCGCTGTCGCGAAGATGTGTTACCGTAGAAAGAAAATATATCGCATCGCATGCGATAATGTACAAATTCCGATATTTTCCCATCTCCATCATTAGTTTTATTTATTACCCCAACCCCAAAGACCTTTAACGAAGCCTGTTAAACCAGCCTGTCCTCCCTTCTTAGCTTGATCGCCAAGTTTCTCGCTCAAATCCGGAAAGTCGACCATATTGAAAGCCAGATCGAAAAACAGTGGCTTGCAAGGAATAGGGTTCATAGTTGGCGGTAATTTATAAACATTAGGTTGTTTTGTGAGAAGTGCTGGATCCTCTCTATACTCGTAGAGACGTTCGTATAATGGTTTTTTGCTTTTTGTGTATTTATTCGTTCCTGGCTCCTCCTCCTGTCCCTCTTCTAAGACGCTATGAGCGTGAGCAGCGTATTTAGCATTCTCGATGGAGGTCTCTAATTTTTGAAGAGCCTCTTTTAATGCTTCCGGCAATATCTTATCACATTGAAGTGCATCCTTTGTATGTTGAGCAGATCTCTGATAAAGAGCCATTGCTTCGCGCCATCGGTGAAGATTAGCGAGAGACTGCGCCAAATAGTAACACCTAAATGCTCTGTATCCCTTGCTCTTAGCTTCTTGTTCGCGCAAAAATTCCTCGTCCTCTTGCAATTGCGAGATCTCAACAAGATTATGAAGAGCCGCTTCGTACAATCGAACAATATCTTGAGGCTTAGCCTTCTCCGAATTTTCTGCGGCTTTCACCAAAGCCAAATTTCTCTCTAGAGTGCGCGAAAGTCTGATATACTGAAGGTACGTTATTAAGTGTTGAGACGAAGTGGACTTATCGTCTTTGTTCTTCAGTTCGTTTTTAAAGGCATCTCGTACCACGGAAATAGCATCCTTGCAGTCGATCAAATGTGCTTCTAGCAGATCGATTTTAGCTTGATTAGTTGCCGCTTTTTCTAACGCTTGATTCAATCTAGAGTCAGCTATCAGAAGACCAGCCGCTCTAGGCGGTACTACACCGCATGATTTTCCGCGCCACGTTACTTCTTCCGTGTTCGCTTGTTTCTCTCGCGTTTGCGCTATCAGGGAGTCCAAGCTGGCTAATAGTTCGCTGCTCAATTGACCTCTCATTTGCATTAAATCATCTATGGCAGTGGTATCTCCAATATTGTAGGCACAGTATCTAAGGCTAGGAGCAAGTTCTTCCACGCGCGCATTGTACATTACTTGTTCCGATTCCGGCAACGCAGACGCGAGCTTTCCATAGACTACCTGAGCTTTCTTTAGATTCTCCATTGCTTTTTTCCACAGTTGCAGTTCAAAATGCAAAGAACCATGTATCCAGGCTACATATGCCTGAGCTTCCAGCTTTGTTCTTGCATCACAATTGACACTCTGGAACCATAAAAATAAATGTTATTCTAACTGATAATCAAGCTTCTAGAGTACAAAGTAGAATATACCTCTATTAGTTCTTGAAGCTGTAAGGAGTATGTAGCTGCTTTCCTCAATCTAGATATCAAATGAAACTTTTTCCTTGGCTCTGTATTAGACTCCTGACGTAATTGCATGGCATAACTCCAAGCACGCTCTGCCATTGTTAATGGAACTTGTAGGAATTTATCATCAGTGACCATAACTGATGTTACATCCTTTCTTTTAAAATGACGCCTATCCCCTTGTGGAACTTTCAGCACCTTCCTCAGACGTCTCAATCTCCTTGAACAGTACCCACGGTACCTCTGATAATCTCCGTGTCTCAACCCATGTTGTTGTTGTGCCTCCTTTATTATTTTCAATACTTTATATTTGTCAAGGTCGTATCTAATAATTCGTGTAATATGTACATGTTGTTAAATAAATATATATAGTATGTTAGACGCCACTAATAACGTAAAATATTTACGTAAACATGAATTGAAGAAATATTGAAATTGAGAGAGAAAACTTAGACGTCGCTTTAAATGTATATAGATGCGAAAAAAAACGTTTCGCTGAGCGAATTTTAAAGGAAAACGAATGTAAATATTTTAAAACGTTGTAGCATGACAAATAGAGGTTAGGTAATGACATATGGTAGTGACAGTAGCGTCGACTCAAGCGAATAGTTCTTTTCAAAGGATACTTTCTAGCGAATACGTCTTACGTTCCTTCGCTGCCGTGGCATCGTTTATTCGATTTTCTTTCGATAAATCTGTACTTTTCTCCTCGACTACCATCGTTTATCAACCACGTATCCAATTTCCACCAAGCTCACAGTGCGAACCTATGATAATCATAAAATGACTATAGGCTCGTGGTGAGACTCACCAGATTATCATTCTCATGAAAAACTGTATATTATAGGGTATAATTTTTAAATTCAATATCCCAATAAATTCAAAACAGAATTATATATAAGTACTTTAGATTAATTCGAGGTTGGAGAAATTAAATACTAATTGCAGTTCTTGCTCCAGAAAGAAAAGACTGTTGGAACGTTTGAAAAGTATATAGCTATTATGTAATGTGTTATCAATGAGGTTTTAATAGAAAATTACGAATTATTTAAGTGTCTGGAGGAATATTTTATTTGTAATATTGATAAAAAGCAGTTTGGAGAGGAAGGGCTCTCTTGAACCGGCCTTGCCTAGTGTTCTATATACCGTCCGGGGTACTCGATGATCATGCCATCTAATGACTCCCAATAAAATCGTTTTAGGCGGGTAATTACAAAACGACCACGTTCGTGATACATAAGTAATTAACTAACGTGAAATTAGGAAGTACAATTTGCTCATATATGTAAATATATATTTAAAAATACCGTCCACAAAATATCCCAAATAAAAAAGATTGAAATATTCCAAGTCCGTAGAAATCTCTTAATTACCTACTGCAAAGGGAGGAATTGTAAAGCAAGTTTAAACAATTTTTAATTAAAATTTAATCTTCCACGTAAAATATCGTTAGAGAAAAGACTTATATTGATCAGCTTCGTGGTAAAAGTACAAAATAATATGCCATAGACGAATCCAAGGATAAATAATGGGGCGCATGTCAAACAATCGCTCCTGACAACCCCAGGACTCGCTAAACGTCATCGTCTCGTTGTTGTCGGCGACAGAAATTAGTGCTGCCGATAAAACCAGGCCGATAGGATATTGGATTTTTTTTCGACGTCTCCGTGAAGGTCCATCAAACAGTACAATCACCAGAGAACTCAGGGTGAGAGATCTTACACTCTCCCGCAGCTTTTCCCTCGTGCAGTTTATTTTTATTTATTTATTTTTTCCTGCAAAGGTATTGAAATTCGTGGCACAGTTCGAAGAAAAATTTAAAGCAGAAACTACCAAGGAGATTAAAATGACTAGTGTTCAATTATTTTTTAAATAGCGAAATTTGATACGCGATCACTTCCATCAGTTCAAACTTAAATTCTTCTTCGACTTTATACCTCCAATATAAATTTCAAAAAAGTAGAATTACCACAAATATAATAACAATACAGTAGACTCACAAAGCTCAAGAGAGTTCATATTTTTCTCCGAAATTAAATCAGATTACTGCTCTTCTTTTCACTCGCCCTTTTCCTAAGGTTGAAGAAAGAAGAAACCCTGAGGTTTAGCCTCTTCCGCGGGGCTTTTAGCGCGCTCTTTTTAAAGCACCGTGAATGAATGGCTCACAGGTGAAAAGAACCGGCCAAAGACCGTCGTTTGAATAAAGTACGAGCCGGAAATCAAAGGAGAATGACCGATGCAACGACGTCCACTGCGAGCTTCGCCAGCATCAACCAGATCACCCGGAAGAAAATGCATCTTTCTAAAACGCGCAGAAAGAAGAGGCCCATGGCGATTTCTACGAGCCGCGATAAAATGTTCAGGTGATGAATAATGAAAATTGATGAAGATGAATAAGCAACGAAGAGATGTCTTTGAATTACATTGCCTTTTAGAGAAGAACATATAGAATTCTTGCTACTTTGTAAAGTTAGAAAAATGATTATTCACGATCGTAGAACCCAATACTACTTCACAAAGGGTCACGAGCACATGGGAAAAGCCAGGAACGTCAACGAGGAGCAATCACCATTTGTCGTTCCATCGTGTTCATTAATGTTCGCTTACTTTCAATACTGGCAAGCATGGAGTCGCAAAGCTGGTATGGAAAAACGTCGTGCTAATTATCAAGAGCAGCACAACTACAAGACACTCCAAGCTCGTGATATTCTGCAGAGACTTCGCGTAAATATTTCATTCCAACGTCTTTTAACACTTTGAACACCACCGGTACTTCGCTATTTTCATCATTTTTACTGACTTACAAATTTTTGAATTAAATTACATCATTTTGAAGAAGAAACTTCAACGCGCCGGCCATCGATGACCACCATGGCGTTCAACGTGTTAAAAATAAGTCCTTAATGAAGAAGATGCAAAGAAAATTACTTTTATTAATCTTCACGGAATTCTCTTCAACAAGGTGGACGTTGAGGCTGAGAAAATCGAGGCAAAGAAGCACAAGGATCCAGAGGAAGCCATAGCAATTACCGACGTTGATCCACGATATTTCGATGAATTGGCTGGTCGTGTCGTAAAGGAGAAATTTTCTTTGCGTCAGTACGTCCAGGACATTCGTGATGTCTTCAAAACGCGTCTACTTGCTGGCCAGGAAATGGACGATTGTATTCGCATTGAGCAACAGTTCGACGAGGAACAGAAGAGGCTGGAGAAGATCAAGGTGCAAGAGTATACAACGATTATATTTTCCTTCTTTTCTTCCTTCCCATCGTTTACAACCATTGACAGCTTTATTCCCCATAAATCCAGCGACATTATCGTCGCTATGTGAGCGGCTTCGAGGAGTTCCTTTCAAAGGATCACGAAAGAAGCATGGAGGTTCTCGATAAAGCCGAAAAGGAGGCCAAGTTGACCAAGGAGATCACGGAAACTAGAAACGAGCTTTCCAAGGATTTCGGACAGGTTCGACTTGACGTTTATTTCTGGGAGGAAAACTGGAGGATGGTGAAGATGTGTCAGAGATTCCTGTACCAAGTGTCCCCTATGACCTGGCGAGAGGAACACGATTGGATCCATCGTAGTGAATCAGGAAATAAGTTACTCTCTGGTAGCAGCGAAGATTTATTCGGTCGTTACAGAATCATCGACGAGCATGCATCTCTCGAAACATTGATCGGTAATCGAGTTATCGTTTTATCTTCTATATTTAAAATGATCGGAAACGAAATAATACTTCATCCAACGTATCCATCTCGACAGAATTATTCGAGGCGGACATAGAAAATGCAGGAAAGCCAGAGATGTACTTTGAGGATCCTTTCGATTTAATTCGTGTCTTTCGAACGATGGAAACTCAAAATTTAAATGCACTGATGCATTTGGAAACTTTGGCGGCTCCCATCTCCGAGATGAAGACTACCATCGTCGTGGCGGAGGAACGGATGAAGTCTGAAGTCGATGAGCTTCTCAGTGCCATCAACGATTACGAAGTATCTATCCTAACTCTCTCAAAGCTACTCAATCAATGATTTCTACTTGTTGCTCAATTAAAGAGGATTTTAACGATCGAATAACAATACGATTCACTTAGGATTCTATTAAAAAAACAGAAGCAAGAGCTGCTGCCCTGGAGGAGCAAGCTAATGATCTTCTACGAGGAATCGTCAGAGATCTCGTGTGTTCCGAGGAAGTCCTCTGTCTTCGAGTCTTCATCGAGGACACTTATGAAAGCTGCGTTGGACCGAATGACGCTAATCTCGATAGTTTCTCGATGATGAAATGGATCGAGAAGACCAACGAAGAACTTAATCTAGAACTCGACACGATGCCGCAGGAAGTTGTGCAAGCTTGCGAAAAGGAAGGCTTCCGGCAGGAGATCAAGGCTATGAGGGAGACCGAGGAAGCGGCGAAAAAGGTCCGATTTATTGTTGTAGATATGTAATTTGAAGTACTAATTAATTCTGTCTTCTGACATTGAACGTTTATTCCTTGATGGCATTAATAATCCGAGCGCAAAATCAAAGCTCCATTTGCTTCTCGCATGACTGAAAAATCCAAAGTCGCCATTGACCAGCCAACGTTCACATCACGTGCAACTCTTTTCCTTGCAGTTCGAGCTGATGCATCGATTATTGGATGCTCTGAAGCGCATCATGGAGCCACCGGTGACAAAGGGCCGACAGTTAATGTGGCGTTCGACGCCGGCCATAGAGAAGGCCAAGGCGATACCACCGCCACCGGAACCAACCGAAGAGGAGATGCAGTATTTGACCTTCTTCACGGACTATTGCAAGCAGGATGACTTTATCGCTTATCGTTCTCAATTTCCGGATGATTTCGACCTAACTTTTGAACCCTTACGTCGACAAGATGTTGAAATTATCTCGGATGCGGAGGACACTGAAAGTTTACGTAGTTGACCTTTGTAGGCTGAAGATACTTGGATGATATTTGAATAAAAATATTCAACTTTATCCATAGAAGTTAGACATTATTTGGAAATATGTCTTGTAATTGTACAGTGGAGGAGGGAGTAAATTTGAGGTGTACATTGCACCGAAGATTAAAGCGAAATTAACGAAGATTCTTGGAGCCAAAGTTGAAGTAGGAGGGACAGGATTAGGGTGTCTCGAGGCGGCAATCTCCAGGAATGAGGAGCAAAGGGAACATGAAGGGACAGGAGAGGCTGTTCTGGATTCGATGTACACGAAGAAGCACGTGTCTGCCACTGATTGCACTTGTAGAACGAAGGTACAAAGTCAGATAGTTGACTGCCGTTTGAGATTAACCCTACAGCTTTGAAGATTGTACGACACCAGTGACTACTCCTCTTCCAGGGGTGCGTGAAGAAGTATTCTTCGCAGAGAAGATGTTCCAATAGAAAAAAAGAATATCTTCATTAACAACTTCAATTCTCCACTTACAAATGACAAAATACAACATAGAAGAACCATCAACCCTATTTGCAATTTCTCAAACACTCTTTGGAATATCTGCAAACATAACTATAAATCCAGAGAGCTTATCACCATGAAGAAATTGAAAAGGACACATTCAAAAAGATCCACATTGGCTCAATTACTTCGCGTACCATCAGACTCCCTCTTACAACCCCTGGATTGAAGCCGTCACAAAGAAACGACAAGTTTATCCATTAAAAATCGAAAAAGGTCGCGAGAAACTGGTACATCCTACTCGTCGGAGCAGCTTTCTACCTCTGTACGAAGAGCAACAGCCGAGTCCCTGTAGGATAAAAGGTAGACGTAGAAATCGGCGGCTAGAATGCGCGGATTTTGCGTACTTCGAGGAGACCTTTCGAGATTATCCCCATGGCAACGGGGGTTGCTCGATAGCAGACTCCCAGAGAGCCACTGGGACCATGTCTGGCTAGGGTACTCTTCAACCAACCAGCAAGGTTTCTCTCTCTTTCATTTCATTTCTCTCTCTCTATCGTTCTCCTTTCATCCCCTCGTATCCTCTCACCCTAGTCGTCTCTCTTCTTCCCTCTTTTGCTGAAGGGTTTTTCTAATTCTCTCTTTCTCTCTCACTTATTCCCCTTTCTCTTTTTCTCTCTTCCTATAACAAGACCAAGCCACACCGTGACTCTTCTCGGTTTTAACGCACACCCGCTCTTCGGCGAGAATACCCTCATATTTTGCCCTTTACCACGCACCACCTCTAGTCCTCCTGCGCTATATTATTCACCATTCAACTGTCCGTGAACTCCCCATGAATAGAGGAGGGCTTTTGTCTCGAGCGGCACTCGTCCTCGCGTTCGAACACGCGATTCGCCTAGGATTACGCGAACCTCGCTGATGTTTACGTAGATTTCACATTCTTTATCCTTTTAGCCCCCTTTGTGAGATGTTGTTGAGATTTTTTTTGTGCAAAATTATTGGCGGAGATTCGTCTAGGATTGTAAGATACTTTGAGAAGCTGGAGGATGTTTTTTTTTCGAGTCGCGAAGGGTTGAATTGTCTGGGAGAGTAGACGATGTTTTTATGGCATTGTTAATATCGTGGAGAGGGAGAACAGTGAGTCGTTTAGGTTCGTTGGAGTCTTTGGTATTATTCTGACTTTTTTTTCGTGTCTCGAAGGGTGGATGGCACGAGGGTTGCGAATATTGAGAGTTACGTTCGATCGGTACGTTCGAGGGTAATGTACGTGGTCCGAGCTGTTTTACGAGGCTTGAGAATATTTATAGAAAGTTTCTAACGTTCCTGACAGGCAGAATATAGGGTCCTTGTCGACGAAGATCCTGAAGGCTTGCTCAGAGAAAACGAATAAGTCTGTTAAGATACACCAGGACTTATTTTCTACCTCTAAGGAAGGACGATACGAGGGTTGCGAATATTGAGATTTACGTTCCAAGGTGTTTTAGTAGTTTCAATTCAAAATATTTAAAGCTACCTGATAAGAAAAATATTTAAAACATATCACGGCTGTAAATCTCAAATTGTAATTTCGTTCCCCTTAAACTTCTCACTCAAATGCGACCAAAGACACGAAGCTAAAAGCTCTCCCTCGCTGCTAATGCTCGTCCGGTTTAATGAACCTAATTAACCCGGATGTCTAACCGGGGGATAACTCGGTATTAGGTTTGCCGTTGGTTAAGTTACTGACCTAAGAACAGCCGCGATAAACAGCGTTATAATTTAACTTGGTTCGGTCACGAGTCAGCAAGTAGAAATTTAATCAGCGCCATCGAAGTCCCATGTAAATGTGTCATCCATTGCATGTGTCATTTAATGCTATCGGATAGCGCAAACAGTCGGATTTCGAGTACAATTCCACGGTGGTAGTCGGTTACATATTGAAACACGTTGCACGAGTGCCATTCGAGACAAAAGGCCCTTTTATTCGACGTTCACGAACGACTGACGAGTAGAGGTAAGCGAAGAGGTTTTGTAAACTTCACGCTAACTGTTTGACCGCTAGTGGCTTCAGTAATTCTGTTGTCTTAGCGAATTTTTAATTTTCAATATACTGGACTTTAAATTACAGAGAGTTTCTACAGTTCGATAAAACCTTTCGACGGTTTTCGAATACTACGACTTCGCTATCTTGAATTTTCAAAGTACACTGCACTTGGATTTGAAATTATAGTGCATAGATAACACGATTGCCGAATATAGGGATTCTTTTATCTTAGAGAATTCTTTAATGCACTTGGATTTAAAATTATAGTGCATAGATAAGATGGCTGTCGAATATAGGGATTCTCGTATCCTGGAGAATTTTTGAATGTACTTGGGTTCAAATCACAAAGGATAGATGAAACAGAAGTATCAGAATAACAGAGTAATAGCAGAATTTTAAGCAGAAGGACTGGTATAACTTGGATTTAAGTAGCAGAGCATGGATAGAACAAAAGGATTGGAATAACTTGGGTTTAAGTGGCAGAGCGTAGATAGAAGGATACAAGGAGAATTTGAAGTCAAGGGGATACGTTGATTTATTTAAAGATATACAAATAACGTTATATTTCATAATATGGGTGACAGTGCCCTTGTAATAGAATTAGAGACCTCACGTTTCAAAGAGGAAGCAGAAGAAATTGTAAACATTTTCGCACACTCCGCAAAGTACGAACTCAGTCGCGCCCTCGAATGCGCGGACAAGTGCCGCTTGAGACAAAAGTCTCCCCCGTTCAAAGAGCACCCAACGTTAATTCGCTTCCCTTTACATACATTTATTTACTCTTCTCCGTTGGTCCTACACTTATACATATATCTCTATCCGAAAAAGTACCACGTTTCCACGAATAGTCACGTTCTTTTCTTTCCTCCGGCGATCCTTCCACGATGCCGGCTGCTGATTTCTGTCTTCTTCTCCACGAGGATCTGTAAAAAGACAAAGTTCTATTCGATTCTCTGCTTCTTAATTATCACCGAACAAGTTTTAATTAACAGTGGAACTACCGTAGTGAGTTAAAATCTACTGTACTTCTAAAACCTATCAAATCTACTATGATAAAAACATAGTAAGCCGCCATGTTGACTACTTTGCAGTCCTCAGCTTCCAATTTTCTTTAAGCTAAAATAATTTCACGTAGTTTTCCACTGTTAATTATAAACTTTTATTTAATAGTACTATAGATACCGAGGAATATTTATGCGAAGGTGCAAAATTATTGTGAAATTTCAAAGTAGAAATTTAAAATGTAGAATAATTAACTGTGACAGAACACTGTGTCGAGTGTAGCTCGACATACGACTGCAAAGGGTCAAGCTGTTATTTCAAATCGAAGACAAAGAATCATACAGACATTGCAAACAGAATTAGCAAGCCTAATCGATAGGAATAATATGAATGGAAGTTTTTTTACGAGAAAAAAAGTATCACGATCAGGCGCCAGGAGAGTAGGCGACACAAAACCATCGACATGGACATTAACATGAGAAAATAGTGCGTTACCTTATACGATCGTGCAATCTCGCACGATTGAATGCCCGTTCGCCCTTTTCTATCCTCGTTCCTATACAAGGAGCGAACTATAACGCGAAGCGCCCACGATTCGGCGCCCACGTTGATTTTCTGTACTTTTAATTCAGGCTCGTGCTTCCAAAGAGGTCCCTTTGAACGATCACTTTTACTGTGAGCCATATCGTCTCGATTCTACTATCGGTAACATTCAACTTCCAGAATAGCGGCGAGATGCCGATAGAAATGTCCAACATTAAACATCAAAAAATTCCTTTTTATCTACTTACCCCAGTTATACATACCGATACCTTATTAACTTAAATTAAATTTACTTTCGACTTAATAAAAGAAAAGTGTGACAATTCCACTGTTCTTCCTCGAGGTCCTACTTCGATTGTTTTAACCCTTTTCAGTCCGAATTATTTTGCTAATTTTGTACTGAATTAAAGGAAATTAATTTCCCAATATTTTCTATCGTTGGTAATTCATTTGTTTTAAATGCATATCTATTACTAAATAGGAAAATCGATATTAAACCGTTAGAAATATAGGACTGCAAAGGGTTAAAAAGAACAGAGGTAATTTGTCGGTTGATTTGTACTACTTACCGCGCTATCGATCTTGGTAATTTATTTTAATTTTGCAATGTTTCGATGTGATTTTTCAACAAGCTCGGTAAAGCATCTGTAAGGAGCTTCCTACGAAAGCTTGCACTTTCTGCTGCAACTGTACGCTTATATGTGCATCTAAATATATTCGCATACGTAGCACGTGCTGCTGCACCGCCTACTATACGAGAACATTGTGCACACACGTGTTCTACAATGATCCGAGGAAAGCACTCGTCTGGAGGATACTCTCTGAAAAACGTTTCGAAAAAGAATTCGCATGGCAACCGTCAGAATAATTTGTCTTGGTTAACGTTGCCTATGTTTCCGACGAGTTGAAATTAATTAAATCAAATTGTCCGTACCCCCGAATGGGGGAAATTGATGGAAGAATTGAAATTTCGTGCTTCCTGACGTTGATGGAATCCCTACCGGACGATTATCGAGCTCATTTTTCATCGAGAGCTTCCTCGGGGTTTGGACGGCTATTTTTAACGGGTTGAGATTAATATCGTACGTTGTTTCGAACGATTAATTCATTTTAAAGCGTTAAAACGAGCACGTTTCGCTCGTCTGACGGCGAATGGCTGCATCTACTTGCAAATAGTATTTTCTCTCGTAAACTCATATTTTTTTTTCTTCCACTAATATTTTTCAAAGTTCCTACATCTTGTAGACTGCGAGAAATTACATCGACCAAGTTTTTCCCTCCATTTCTTCTTCTCTAAAGCAATGATTGGACACTTCTAAATATATTGGATAAATGATCAGTTCATCTAGTATTAAGCAGTCCGATCAAAAGATTTATTTTCCAGAAATTCAAGGATCTAAATAATTCCAAAGAATTTTATTCGTCCCTTGGCAATTTGTGCTGTTTTATAATTCGTAAAAGACTTTCCAAGTTTCTTAAAAAAGTCATTCCACTTTGCCTCTTTCTTTTGTACTTCTTATCAAGTCTTTGCGACTTTGATTAACGACTCTACCTCTCACAACGATATTCCGCCACTATTCTATGATACATCATGGAATAAAAATGTCATTAAAGTATATAAATCTAAGGAAGCAACCGGCACGTGCCAATTTCCATGGTACCTCCTTTATTCGCAACCATGACGGCATCTTCTCTCGGGCATTTCGAATGCAAGGCAATGACTTTGATCACTCACTTCCGGCAATTATGCTTAGCACTTGCTCTCTTATCGTTGAACGTTAATGGACGTTTATCTCTGCCCTCCGATCGTCTCCGGGACTCGTTATCAATTATCACCGAACAAAAGAGACTTTTTCAGCCACTTGTCGCGACAAGATGAATCTTCGCGTTTCTTGATCGTACCTTAAACATCGCTGGACGAAACTTGTGCAATGCACTTTGAGATTCTCCATAAAATGTCCACGGTTACCATAGGAACACCACGAACTTTCTAAAGTCGTTTCCAAGTTAAACGACGATGCTGAGGTAACGAGACAATAAGCATTTTAGAGGCAACAGGGGCGAGTTCCTTCCAGCAGGAAGAAACTACGGTGATTAAAATAATTAGAGGATTAATCTGTCAATTACCTCCGTCAGGTAGAATAGTAATTGATAATTTGGAATCTTGTTAAGGAATTCTGAATTCTGCACTAATATTTTTTTAATTGTTCCTTTTTCAATGCGTACTAAAGATCCAAAATTCCAATATTCAGAAATATTCAACTTAACGTTGAAATCTTTCGACTTTGGCACTTAATTCTTTGCAAAAAGAGTTCAGACTAGTTCAGAATTTTAATACAATTTCTAATTTTATCTATTATACTAGAAGGACTCAAAGGAATGAGAATATTTCTCGGTTAAAAGAAGGAACTCGTTCAATGCGAGTAGTCGTATTTCTTGAACATCGCAGGACAAGAGAATCCCGAACAAAGCCGGGGTAATAATTTTACCAAACTGAAAAGCCAATTTCTATCGTTTCGTACGATTATTCGCGTTACAACGAGCTCGTAATGCGCTTCTCTTGTCGGAGAGTAGAGTGTCGTCTGGATGCACGATACGACCATTTCTCCGTGTCCCACATTATGCCTGTAACACAATGCACGACTGTTCGCGCATCGAGAACATCGGAACGCCTAACGAGCCTTCCGGTAATTACATCGTGATTTCTCACACCCCGGGTACGAACTTTCTACGGTTCACGATTCCAGGTTACTCCATCGTCGCTGAAATTTCTCAAAGGACCTTTAACTTTTCGCGATAAAACTTTTCAAATGAATAAAGTAAAAAAACATAAGAATCTCAAGATGAATCCGAATAGTTGAAGAAATTTGTCAGTCTTATCAATTTGCGGGCAATTATTCCCTATTAAAACTTTACCACTTTCATTTCTCAAATGTAGATATAACGATGATAGTGCTAATATTAACAGTCTCAGCTCTCGGGTGACCTCTGGCCCTTGTGCTACCCTGTTATCAATATTTTGCAAACTTACCAGTACGCCAACAGATTCACCCGGGATAAGGTGAACATCCGGAAGTCAGAACCACTAACAATTACCATGTATAATTGCATACATATGCACATAATGATATATGTAAGTCAGAAAAGAAAAGAAACAGCGCGTGCACGATGCGTACGCGACTCAAGTGGTCTCATCCGTGTCGAGCACGTGCCGTGTGTGTCCCATCGAGAGGGAACAATAACCGTGCCGCGAGGGAACCTCCTTTCCCCCTTTTTCCGTCTTCATTTTCCCCCGGTCGTGCACTCGTGTGGGCTGATTCGCATGAGCAAGTAGCCCGACGACAGCACGAAGGAGGAAACGGCCTCGACGAAACGTCCAGACCGGCATCCTATCGCGCAACTGTGAACGGTGCATCGGCCCACCGATTGTTATTGACCGGATGAAGATAATTTCAAGGTTCATGGAGAAAGACTTCTCTCCTATCTCGAGAGAAGGGATTCGAAACTCTTTGGAAATACCCTTCTAGTTCTCGTCACTTTGCGAATCGATGGGAAACTTTCCCGTTTCGACTATTCGCAAACTCTCCCTTGGTGCAATTAAATCGACCGAGGGTTTGGGTTAATGAGGTTGAGATCCTCGAAGACGTTTGGTGGTTCTGTTTTGCTTTTCTTTTTGGTAGCTAGGGTTGTTTTGCGTAGGATGTATTGTTTTAGGTGAGTGAGAAATCGTCGAAGTTAGGGTATATTAATTTTCAAATTAGACAGGTTTCTGAGGGGGATGATTTTTAGTTGGTACCACAAATGGCGCGCTCGAACTCTCATCGTCTTACCCACCATAGCTCTCTATTTGCTATGGTATTTCGAATTCATTGATGTTATTATTTTAGCCAGGTTCTAATCCATCGAAACTACGATGTATTAAATAACAATTTTGGATATATTCTCAATTTCTAATTTAAACTCGAACCCACTGCGAGGTAAATTCAAAATCCAGTTGAAACTGAATCTTCCATACGAGACTTCGTCGAATTGAAATATACAAAAACAATGATATTTTACGAGTTTGTCCGCACTCATCCAGAGTCTAATAAAAAACCGTTCTCCACGGAGATGTCTTCCGGTGAACGCGTAACCGGGTTCATCGACCTCGATGGATTAAAACTAGCCGATCGAACTCTGTGTTCATAATTGTATTTGCGCTAGGGATTTTCAAGAGGAACGACGAATTAAAACGTAACGGAATCAGCGGATTTATTTGGAAAATTTGTTTCTCTTGCTCTCACAGTCGAAATAATTCCGTATCAGTCTGACGAGTTGGGCACTTTAAACGCTAGTCCCGCAAATCGATACAATGAGGGTGTTTTATCTACGGGAGGCGGGCACACACACTGACAGAAAGGTAGCGAGGTATTACTACATAAATATACGAATATCAAGCGGCGCGAGGACGAACGACGAATATACAATTATTAAGAATTTCGTTTACAAACGCGACACTTTCCTTTTCCTTTCGCTCGAATCCTTTCGCTCTTATCATCGCTCATCCCATCGTGTGCTCGTACTTGTCGCCTCGTTTCACGGCATACCCATAGAACTTGTTATTTATCATCCATTTTCTCTAATTAGCCGTTAATGTACATATACATAAATATGTGTACAATCTATCGATCGATCGAAGCGCGAGATAAAATATCGAGAGATAATAAAACACAACAAGGGGCAAGTGTAGTATACAATAATAGAATTTTGAACGACAGTCGATATAAAAAACAACAACCACGACAGAGATATATCCTTTAATTTCAACCCTCGATTGGAAATCCTCGTAT
This sequence comes from Cerceris rybyensis, assembly GCA_910591515.1. Classification (NCBI taxonomy): domain Eukaryota; kingdom Metazoa; phylum Arthropoda; class Insecta; order Hymenoptera; family Crabronidae; genus Cerceris; species Cerceris rybyensis. The sequence goes on along the minus strand of OU342801.1, from coordinate 2,526,660 downwards.
TCTTTTACCTATTCTCTTTTAACAACGTAAAATATCCTCCTCAACGTAACGAGTTCAAAGATCGTGTCTCTTCTTCGATCAAAGAATTCGCTATTTAATCTTTTGAGCATCGAAAGTGTACAAAATGTCTACGATTAGCCGAAGTATTTCTTATTAATCCCACAAGTATCATTCCATCGAGGGCAATTCTACGGCGAAACTTACAGCCTGGTTGTTTATTTACAAGTGTACTTATCTTTAAACGCGGACGTCGTAGCGGACGCCATTTTCATTCTTCTCTCTTCTTTCTCCTGTAATAATTCTCAGGTCGACTAGCATAGTCACTCATTACAATCGTTAGAATTCTCTCTCTTTCTCTCATACATTCTATCACATTCTCTCAACCTCTCATTTCGTTTTTTCCTCACGACGGTGCAGATGTTCTCGTGGCTACACCCTTCTATCTCGACGGAGGACACAGATACGAGGACACTAATTAGAAACAGACGGTGTAATTAAGCTGTCGGTAGGTGGTGATCACCGACACAGGAAGTTCGATGTAATTGGGTTAAGGAGACAGTAGAAATAACACTCCGAGTAGTTTTCTTTGGATTTCTACGAAACGATGAATATTTTATCTATCCTTCTAACCGCAGAGATACCTTTCTCTTTTGTAGAAAACATGTAAAAATATCCTAATATCTCGTAGTTACGAGGGAACATTTACAGAGATTTTTCTTCCGGCAATTTTCTCAGGGACTCATTGAGAGATGTTTGAATTGAAATATTTTTTTTGTAAGAAAGTAGAAGATGAAGAAGTACACTGAAACTGTAGGGCTGACTATGGTGTCCTATATCACTGATCAGCACCTATTCTTTTCGTCTGACCTATTTGCATCGCGAAGCGGAAACGAAAGTCTGCTACGAGGATTCTGTTTTCGATCGTTCCTTTGTGTTTCTCCAATGGAAAAGCTTCGATTCTGTGGTGACTTCCGGCTAGGAAGAGGAAGTCGCTCTTCCGGATAACACGAACGCCAAGTGTTATATATATATATATATATTTCTCTCACCGCCAACCACAACTTCCGGTATCACGTTACTCCATATGACTCGGAGGATCATCGATTCTGCGATAAATAACTCGCGATTGACTCTCTCTTCTGAGTAACAGGAAAAATTTCATCTTACTGTTCGATTAAAACGATTTAATTGGGTCTCTTGAAAGAGAGGAGAGCTGGTTTTTATTACCGCGTGGAAGATATCAAAGATTTTTACGAACGACTTTCTACAACGTGTTCGCTCGTGTTTTCGTTAAATCCGACGGGATTTTATCTTTCTGGGAAATCGTAAACTGCCTCGAAGATAACAGAACATAAATCTTCCTCGGTTTTACGCGCGTTATTAAAATACATCTTCGATTTGCGTTTCTTCTGGGCGAAACTTTCGTTTTGCGTTAAAAGTGGCATTAGTAGCGACAAGTTTCGTACTCTTCTGGTATTTTTAGTCGTTTGGAAAGTTCTCGAGAGATGCAAATTGCGGTGGAAAAATAGTTAATCGTTTAAAGTAAAAGGAGAATAAATGTTTCAAATCGTCGACGAATTATACTCTAAATTCCCTCCGTAACTTCTGCCATTTGAAATTACACGCAAAACGTTTCATCTCCACGATGAAAAGGAATTAATCTCAAGTTAAGAATTACGAAATAGAATTTTGCAATTCCATGAGGAATTCGGGCGAATAAAAGGGTGCACCACGAGAAACAAAACCATAATATATCTCGCCATATTCCCTGCACTTGGAAAATTCCGAAGAACACGTAATCTTCAAGCGTTGAAAAAGAAAAATGCGATTATTCTCGGAGCAAATAATTCTTAGCACAATCAACGAACAGTTTCCAATTGTAAAAAGTAGACAGACTAAAGCTGTATAAATATTCTTAAAAAATTCTACTTTCTCCGGTGATCCACAAGAATTATTTCACCGAAACTTTACGTCGCGAAAGGATCTCGATAATAATATCACCAAGAAACACAATCGCCAATCATTTTGAGCTCGACTCGACGATCAAAGTCCTCCATTAAATAATCTCTAATTACCACATCAATTACCTATTATCATATCACGAAGATAAATCCATTAAAAGTGATCTCTAAATTAACAAACATATATATATCACCAACGAGGCTATAGTTAACCATTAAAAATCACCAGAACCAAGCAATAAAACATCCTCCACGGAACATTAAATTTCCAATTAATCTTCCAATCGTCGCACAAATGATATGTAAGATCATAGCCTCGATAATTCCAATTCTTCCCAGTTGTAACATCATTAAATCACAATTAATAATCAAACTTGCCAATTACAAAATGAAATCATTCCACGCTTGAAGAACCACAACGTATAAACTCCCATCACTTTAACAAACGAGCAACAATTACTTCAACAATTAGCACTTATTCATCGAGATATGTATTCGATCTTCATCGAAGCTCAAAACGATCAGCTCCTGTATTCTTTTCATTCTTGCACCAGTCGTTAATCGTCTCAATTAGCACACGATTAATAACGAGCATAATTCACACTCACGTGTACACACACGATATACAATACAGAGGAGTAAAAGAGAGACGTCTCATATTTATACAAAAAAAAAAGGAAATTACACGCATCTCGTTGCCAGCATTTCTTGAAACTCGAGATGCCAGTGCGAGGTGATGTCCCACGACGATCCTAAAATCGCATCAAAGGTATAAAGGTGCAAAAAACTTGGAGAGGCACGGTTGTCGCCGGGACTCCTAGGTACACGAGTCACCTCGAGGTCTATTAACACTTTCTACGAGCTTCTATCGTGATAATTCATAATAATAATGACAATTACGATGATAATAATTATCGTCGGGAAGTGGAGGCTGCTTCCTTGCAACGTCAGGTTCAGACTTCTTGGTTTTCTTTCATCGTGATTCAATTGTAAGAAGAAGGATCTACTGAAGACTCTGTTGTTTCTTTGTTAATCCTGCAAGGTAGCTCTGATAATCATCGTTGAGAAATCTTATGGAACTTTTGCCGAAATCCTCGAAGCTTTGCTGATCGAATGCAAAGATTGAAAGATAGAGCTTTTATTTTCCCCGTATCGATCTCGTAGGTGGTTCCATGCTGCTTTCAACGGGTTTTATCGTTTTCTCGCGTCGTCAGAATTATTAATATCCATCGTGTATCTTCGTTTTCTTGGTAAAACACCGTCAGCGATATTAATAACGATGCAATAACGTCGTTATCATCGTAATAACGAAGTCATCGGTGATCCCGTTTATTCATTGTGTTTATCATGAATTCAAAGGAGTCTTCTATCAGGCTATGGTGAAATGGACTTTCAGACTTTATTCACCGTTTTCTTTCACGGCTAACTCGAATCGATGAAGCACGCGTTATATCCACCGGATATTCCGGTTCTTCGATCAAATTCTAAGACTACCGTCGTTTCTTCGGACACGGAGGAATCAACGGATACTCATTAAGAAGTTTTCCAAGCCCCGGATATCCGTTAGGACGAAAGTTTTCTACGTACCGAGTAGCAATTGTAGAAGAAAAGCACCATATTTCGTTGTCGTCCGGCATGTTAGAAAAATCACGTGGATCGTCAACCAACAACTGCAATTGTACCTCAATAATTCTAAGACGTCCACATTGGCTAAAAGATTGGTCGAAAAAATCGTCGTGGCAACGCTCGCAATATTTCTCTTCTGATCGATCCAACATCGATTGCACCTTTCGGCGAAGCCTCGCCGGAAGTACCTTCTCGACTTCACTCGGAGATTCGATCATTGCAAATATCTTCGTGGAAGAAAAGAGCGTTGAAACCTTCAAACCTGCCTCCACAATGTATATATATACCGATACATCACGGCAGCTCGCACTCTCAAATACGCTTCTTCTTTAAAGTCTGGTAAAACACCAATCTCAAACGGAATCCGAGCGATCGTCGAATTCAATTTCCTCCGTCGAAGGAAGACAGTTTGTCGGAGTGCAAAGAAGTCGATCCTCCGATAGAGAATCTCGATCCAACTACGTTGCTTCCATCCAATTTCTTCACGCATTAAATTTCTTCCTCCAACTCTCATCCGCAAGAACATCGATTTAGGACCAAACGGAAATTATGAACGGCAACCCTCTTCGTTTGAGTCACTCCAGCTACATTAGCCAAGGAGATGCACCGATCTTTAGATACAAGGATGCACGTTTCAATTGAGTACCTCGAGGACATCGTCGTTGCGCGATGACAAGGAGGACGAGGAAGAAGATGTGGCCGTGGAAGGCGTACCTGTCGCCAGGGGAGAGACTGTCCGCGACTGACAATATCAGAAGACGCACGTGCAGTCCTCCGAAGCCCTGGCCTACCTAGCCCTTTTCCGGTTCAGCTTGGCCAGTTTACGTCGCTTCAGTATCAACTGATAAAGGGTGTCTAACCCTTCGTGAAGGCCCTCGCCGGTGATCGCACAAGCTGGCTGGACTCTGATGCAGGCACTGCCGGGCATCCCTGCTAGTTCAAGGACTCCTAGGTGCTTCTCTAATTCACCAACCTCCTTGGCACCTGTCGACAGCACAGCCAGGACGTTCGATCAATCGTGCTTGGATGTCGCGAGGTCGTGGAAGGTGGTGAATGGTTTCTGATAGACGTAGAAGAACGAGGATGGCTTAAATGTTTGGATAGAGTGACCTTGGGATGATGTTGGATGACGATGGTGAATTTTTGATGAATGAGATGCCATGTGGGTGTGGATGATGATGGATTCTTTGAGGAAGTAACTTCCGGTTGGATTGGAAAGATTGAAGAGGGTAGATTGTGGACGATGGATTTCGATTTGGAGAGAGTGAAAGATGTGATGGTTTTTGATGCGTTTGATAGGAATGATTTGTTGAATTATGTTAGTGGGAGACAATGATTCTCGCGTTGGTGATGAGATTGTAAAAAATGTTTGGACGAAGAGAATTGAGCATTGTAGTTCAACGAGATTAGGATCATCGATTTAAACGCATTCCAGTATGAATCGCGGTCAAGTGCATTACACGTCTTCATCGTGAAACCATACACTTGTGCACAAACTGATACAGTGCAACATTTTCTCGAGCACTTGCTCATACACTTCTAAGACTTCCAATGCAATTCAGGTTTTCTACACCCGACAGACCTATTTCGTAATCATTGAAATTCATATCATAATTCCTCTGGCAAAACACGTTTCACCGGTACCATTATCTTTGCCATTGCGTTTTATACGGTAGAAAACGATTGATCGAATGACAGCGATAGAATTTCACTTCTAATTGGCCCTTTCTTAAAGCAACTGAATTCCATCATCGAAACTAAGTACTCTATAATTTCTATCTCATCTCCTTGTGTACCAAGCAATTATCACAGAGAAAATTTGAAATTCGTTCTACCTCATTTTAATCTTTGTGTCAAAAATATCAGATTATTTTACTTATGATGTAATCTATTATCTGAATGCCACAAGTAGTCCACTAATTTTACCATTTCTATCAAACTAAAACTTCTACTAGAATTATATCTTTATCATGTAGTATAGTAGTAGTATCGGTACAATATTTAAACATTGCAATTTAAAAATCACAAGATATCATCCAATTCAATAGTCCCGGTGATTCTCACGTCATTCAACGTGTTAAATTTTACATCGTTAATTTTAAACAGTTCTCCAATTCCAACCACGACAAGGATAGACTTTAATAATCAACGAGAGTGTCTTTTAATGGCAAACATAAATTTCCACGGTCAAAGACCCGGCGCTTAGAAATGTTCGAGGTCGTTCGAATCGATTGGAAGTTTAAAGGGTGACTACCCGATCTCGATCCCTTACCTGGCAAATCCTGTTTGTTAGCCAGGATGAGAATGGGCACTCCAGCATTATCCGGGCTTCTCGCTGTCCTCGTAAGCTCCATCTTCGCCTCCTCGAGTCGTTCTGCGTCGCAGGAGTCGACAACGAAGATAATGCCATCCGTGCATCTGGTGTAGGACTTCCATAATGGCCGTAATTTCTCTTGCCCACCCACGTCCCATACGAGAAAATTCACACCTGCGTCACAGACCAGTGTGGGAATCTATTTATTCTACGTTTCTTGCCTTCCAAGTACGCTTTTTCAACGGATAGTTTCACGATGCAAAAAGAAAGAAAAACCGGAGCACAGAGAATTCTAGTTGGTTAATTAAGATAAAATTAAAGAGGAAAGGATTAGTTTCATTTGCGGAACCACAGTTTTAATTCTATTAGGATGCAAGGGAGATTTCTATATTCACTTCTTTTTCGCGGTGCGAAGAGAAAGAAGTATGGAAAGCCATAAGAAAAAAGCCACATCTCGCAACGACGTACCTTTCGCTTTCCCGATGCCGCCTCGAATTCTCTCGCAATTGAAGCCAATGGTGGGCACGGTGTTGAGATACTGATCGAATTTCAGTCTATAAAGCGCCGTAGTTTTCCCGGCACTGTCGAGGCCAAGCATGGCAACGTGGAGCGGCGTTCCCGTGGGAAGTGCCTCGAGGAAGCCGCCGCTCGTGCCGCTCCTGCCCATCCCGGCACCCATTCCTCAGCCCCGGGTAGCCTCTTCTTCAGCAGCTTCCACCCACCCTCTTTTCTTCCTCCTCCACCCTCCTATTTCGACTTAGGTGAACTCGACATTTAGCCTCTTCCTCTTTGCCCTCTTAGACCTCGGTTTTCTTCCACGATGAACTTTGTGTCCTTCTAATATCTCTTCTCTGGTCTTCGCGTCATCTATTTGTCTGACTCCGAAGTTCCTCGACTACACTCTTATCTGACCTCTTTGTATGATCTTACTTCATCCTGATTCTATTTCTGTTGCTCTCTTCTCATCGTTCAAGACGTTATCACATTTAAGAGTTCAAGAGACAATCATTTTCTCTCGCCTCGAATCTCTCTACGTATTTGAGACTTTTCTTTGAGTTCTACTTCATCGTTTTACCTGGAACCCTAGACTCTACGTTGTGTCTGGGTGTTCTGTCTATTTTCTCCTTTTACTTGACTCCTGTTGCTTCTCTTTCTTTTGCTCCGTTCGTGCCTTTAACTCTCCAGGTGGATACCACGAGTCTGCGGGCCAAAGTCGGACTTCTCTTGGCAGAGAGAAAGAGGGAGAGGCTCCTCTTTCGTTGCTCGTCCCCGCCGTAAAAGGACTCGCTTCGAGGCCACGATCACTACCGCGCCGGCTGAAAACGAAAGGGGAATCATGGTTAGCCATCGTGCATCGTGCCGTAAACGTTTTCGATGGGATTTCCATCGGTTATTCGAGGCATTACGCGCGAGCGTGCACAGTGAGACGAGAGTTGTAGATGGAGGGATGAGAGACTCGAGAGAGACAGGTGTTTAGAGATATTTTACAAGTTTTTAATATTAATAGTCAAGATTTTTAGTAGAACTCTAAAATAAAACTCTAATTTAATTCCCTGTTGTGTACAAACAGCTATAAATTTGTATTTCACCAATTAAATCTCATTGCGGACTCATGAAAGAATTCGTAGAGCAAGGTATTAATTAATGTACGATTTGGAATTTTCTCCATGAGATGAATAACTTAGAAATAAAATGAACTGAGGAGATAGGGCACGCAATCGATTTAACACTATTTTCGAGATCACGTTTCAACGTATGGTCATTCGAGGACCATCCAAAGAGGTCTACAAAGAGAATTCTCCACCCTGCGGGAATCTAAACGTGGAATGACCAGGTGAGCTCTTCTAAATCCATCATAAAACCGTCCTAAACTTCCCCTTCCACCATCAAACCTACAAAAGAGTTCCCCGGGAGATCTTCTACCTCGGAGTCAGATCGATTTCGAGAGCTTCTCGAGGAAGAAAAATCCAACGTTATTCGCTCCCTTTCAAGGGATTAAGGACCATCTTTGGACGCCAGGATATTCGACCACTTTGATTGATAACCTCTTTGGAAACCAGTGTTTTTCTCGGGTAAACCAGCAGACAAATTTACTTCTCTTAAAGAAGAGACACAGGGAGACATTCAGTATCACAAAAAGTAAAAGAAATATTCGACTATCCAGCTACTATTTCGACTTGTAACTAATGACGATAGCAACAATCGTGAGAAGTCAGCGAATTAAAAAGCAGAAAATTACCGCGATAATTGCAACGATAAACCAAATGCTCCTGGCAACCGATGGTGAAATCATTAATGTTAAGCTCTGCCAGAAATACACCGCGGATTTTCCCATGTATCTGCACCACGGAGAAATTGCCACGACCTTGGCAGCAAAAAGTACGGGTTTAACGAGTGCAGATGCAAATGCGACAGCCGCATATTCCAGTTCTTCGGTCCTTGCAAGAAACCCGATTAATCTACTGCCAACCTGGCGAACTTTATGGATAACTGCGATTATGGCAAATACGTTGCACCGTGTATTAACATTGCTAAATGACTTTTAAGAAGAAACCATGGAACTCGAAGTGCATTAAATATAATGTAGGGATAAAGCAAAGATGGCAGATTTAAATAATGTATCTGCGCGATAAGAAGGTAATTTTCTATATTCCCTGAACGAATCTATAATAATTAATTTCTAAATGATAATAGAAAATATGCAGTTGCTATGCAGTTAATAGTTTTAGACTTCCGATCGGAGCATTAATTAGGAACTTACATTAATTACGCAAATAGGAATTTATTCCATTGTTAATTCATGGTTGTAGCTTTGAATATCGAGTTCGTTAATGATAAAAGAAAATGTATATTACAGTAATTTCACTGAAATAGAATTGAAGCAATAAATTATCACGGCGGAGTCAGAGTCTACGAGAACGTCGAGCCATTTCTGTTCGCCTCTTCCGGTTTCATTGTCCCGCTCTTTCCGGTTACGCTGGCTTTTCACCAAGTTAGGCGAAACCTTTATTCTTATTTCCGTCCCGATGAAATCTGTATACATGTTTGGCATCCGATTCAATCGAACGATTTTCGCGTTAACTTTGCTTCTGGCGATAAATTGCCAGCTATGGACCATGAACGTCCACCTGTCCGAACTTAATTGCGCGTAATGATCTATGTAATTACCGAACATCCTACGATCGAAGAATCATTTTCTCCTTGGCCTCCTTTGTCTTTCCTGGTCATTGTCTCGCGTCTTTGATTCGAGACTTATTTTCTCCAGTGACGTAACTGGAGAACTGTTTTTTTCTATTGTCTTCTTTTCTCAAATATAAGTATTGTAATTGTGAGAATTATATAACACGTTCACGACGTATTTCGTTCTAATCGTCAATGGAAGTTTTGTGATCGTTCTAGTAACTATTAATTAGTGATAGATATGAATGCACCATCGGTGGTTCAGCTCATCGTAAACGTGTTAAGCTGCTCAAAGTCTCCCTTTCTTTTTGCAAGGATAAATCCTCTATGTGCAAAGGAGACATTCAATTCGAGTATTACAAGGCAACGTGTAACAGCAAGGTAAATCATATAATCCACGAAACGTCCAACTATGAGGCTGCATCCTCGATCCTGCCAATTTCGTATTACACAATGCACCGGTGCTTTGTAAGCGGAAGTAAATGGATAGCCGATAATTGGATCCAAAATATCCTAGCTCGTGTTTCGATCGAGGTATTCTGCGCAGCTGAGATCGGAGGATCATAGATTGCCAGGGAATGTATCGGTTCGAGGCTTCGATTATGTCGAGATTAATTGCACAATCTTTGCACAATCTACGGGCAATGATCGTAAGACTGAAAATATCCTTTTACTTCTTTGAGTTATCCAACTCTTCACGATACGAGTAAGTTTCTCAATTTGTTGTCAATTGATTGGATAATATCCTTGGATTAATTGATCATTTAATACTCTGCTTTTTATTGGTAGAAAATATTCGCACGTGCAGTATCAGCTTGCACGAAGTATTTCTCGGGTTGAAAATCTTCGGAGTGATAACAGAATGAACGTTTGCATGGAGCGTAGATTTGAACAATGAAACGCAGCTTAATTGCAGCATAGATTTAACGCGAAACGACGCAGGGGAGTATATTTATGCTGACTTCGTTAGGAAGTTTCTTAATTGGTAAATTTTACAGAGAACTGGGACAGTGGATACGGCTAATTGCCAATTAGAAATTCAAACGAGTGTTACAGGATTTTCGCGTGTTAACGGGACATCTCATCTTTATCTGTTTATTGCTCACATAACGTCGAAAATAAGGGAAATTCCCCTGCTTCTACAATTCACTTCATAGTCAAAGTTCCCGTAGCGATTAAATCGTCAAAGAAAATGATAAGTCCCCGATCAATCTCATCAGCTCACAATTAATGCTAATTTTTAATCCAACAAAGAAACAAAGAAAATTATTCCCTACTCAGAAGTAGATAGGATGTTAAAAAAATACCGATCGGTAAAGTGTTAAAAGACGCAGAAAAGGAAATTAAATTAAGATCGGTAGATTGAGCCAACAAAATTTCAAAGACCCACGTGCACACCCCAAGGGGCGAAAAGGGATGAAATTCGAGCTCCCTTCGTAGAATCGTTAAAATGTGAAACCCAACGGAGTTTACATCTCCGGAAGAAAGTTCGATAGGGAGAAGGGAAAGAGAATGGCGATTACTAACGAGTCTCGCAGAGAGAATATCTCTTTGGCGAGGAAAAAAATGAAAGGACGCCGAGGGCGCATGTTCGAAAACGCTCCTGCATCGGCAGGTGCAGCCGAGTGGTCCGGAAGAAAAGGAGATAAAAATGTGCACTCGGATGGGAGTCGATGCAGATGCACCAGATACGATACTTAGAGAGGCACGGATTTCACCTCCGCTGAGATTACTGTCCCGTCTTTTATTTCCTCTCGCTTTTAATTCACCTTTCGATTCGCAATTTTTTTTTCCAATCGCATTTCTTCCGGCACGATATCCTCCTCCGTTTCCATTGTCCTCCATTTATTTGTCTTCCTTCCTATCCGATGGTCTCTCGATTAATTCATTTTATTTCGACGTTATTTCATCGATTCTCAATGGAAAAAGGGAATATTCTTCCTCCTCTCTCCTACGTTTATTACTTTCTTCCGTCGATAATCCGAGAATATTTCAATAAGTCTAACAATAAAAGGAATATTTAGATCTCGGCGATCCTTTCTCGCAAATTCTCTCAATATCGAAGAATTTATTGCATTTAATGTATTTGCAAGCCATAGATTCGATTCTTGATGAAAAAATTTTCGTATCTACCCTTCTCTATCGGTATTAGGAATTTTCTCAATAAAAGTAAGACGTATATTTAAATCTAGACATACTTTATTCTCAAATTTTCTTAATACAGAACAACTTGTTACAATTTATTATATTTCCATGTATTTGCACAAAGAAGTTTCTCCTCCATTATATTATTATTCTGTGGCAAAAATTCCGGTAATCTCGGTACCGACCAAAGATGGAATATTAAACGGCATCCTCTTCTTCGATTTTCGCTGCATCGGCTCGCTTTACTCGGAAATGGAATTGACGCTTCACTTCGGAGAGCCGGCTGCTGTGTACGCGCATTATGCATTTATGTATGACCGTGTGCATGTGCATCCGGAATACCAGACGATAGAACGGTGCACTGGGTCATCGTCCATCCTCCTCACTCTCGCTTCTCGTCTCCTCTCTCGTTGCACATTTCATCTTTCTTCTTCCCTTTCGTCTATCCTCTCCCTTTCTCTCTCTTCCACCCAGATTTTCTCTATTTCTCTCTCTCTCTCTCTTTATCTCACAGATTTTCTCTATTTTTCTCTCTTCCCCTTTCTCCATTTCTCTCCGTCTCTCGCCAGCTGGTCCTCTTTTTCCAACGTTGCATCGGGTGTACGCTTTTGCCTCGGTTTTGCTTACCATTTCGGTCTCGTTTATCGTTTCATCTTGGTCCCTCCGTCTGCCTTATTTTTGTCCCTTGCCCATGCACCCTTTGGTCCGCGGCTGCCTTTCATTTTGATGCTGCAGCCTCAAGATGCAGCAGACTCTTAGATGTTAATGCGCCAATGATGACTTATGTATGATACGAGATTTAATTGGAACCAGCTGAAAGTTATTGTAGAATCTTTATGTTTTTGCATGTTATTATGGAAAATACAGTTTCAAGAGATGTCGAATGTTGTCGACAGTTTTTTTTTCCATGGGCTTGAGGTAATACAGTTAGAGGTGGATCCGAGACAGTTGGTCTGAAATCATTCGGTGGACATCCGACAATGTAAGGTGTGCGTATAACTGTTCGTCCTCGATGGACCGCTACGGCGAGACTGCACAGGTGAAGGAGAACGGTTCAGAGAACGAGAGGAACCTATCTAGTAACTGGGTGCACAAGAAAAACAATCGGTACGGAAGAATCTTGACGATGGCGTTGGGTCGATCGAGGATGGCGATACAAGTGGAGAATGGTGATAGCACGAGATAGAAGTCGTGGTGATTCTATCAGCGACTACTCTGAATTAGAATATGATAGCAGAAAGAAAAGAATGTACAGTTACAAACAGTACACTGTGTTAAAATTCTCTTATCAAATGTACCGTGAAGTTAAAGACACAGCTTCCTTACTAATAGGACTCGCAATCAGTTAGCATCCTCATCACCTTTCGATAATATTTCGCAAATTAAAATTTAATATTAAAACGACCAAGTCAAAATGATCGATATGGAATTTTTCTTCAAAATTCCCAAAGTTCATGTAGGTTAAAGTAAAATTGTAATTCGTAATTGCGGTCGTTAGAGCCACCTTCGATATAATTATCCACCTGGTAAAGCCAGCCATTAAAAGTCATACTGTCAGTGGAAAAATTAACGAGATTCATGAAGCTCTATCTCCTCTTTCCACTGAAGGCTCGCACGGATAAACCGGAAACGATTCAAACGGCTTGAAAGAGCATACAGACACCCTCGGCGAACCGCCACTAATTTTCGGTCCCGTGGCTTTCTCTACGTTCTTTTTTTGCACCTCCTCGTTTTTCGCACTTTCAAGCACGAGATTCAGTCTGGCCGAGACTGTGGTGCACGATGTGCATCCTGGACCGTTGAAATACCTGCGATTCAACGCGAGATACGCGTCTCTCTGATGCTATTTTGCAACCATGGATTCCATCCTTCCAATGGAGTATCCGGTTAGAAGGAAAAGTATCCATTGCGAGCGACATACTCTCGTTTGAATTACACGATAGCCTTTCGAGTGGTGCTCGTGCTCTTCGTTGATAACTGTTCACAGAGAAATGACACGGATTTTATGATAAACGGATTTCAAGACCAGTTTGCACGATCGTTAAATTATGCGGATGGATCGAAGAATGTTTGGAGATTCCTCTTTTTTGTGCATGGTGATTTTAAATACCGTGCTTGTTTTGCGTAGGATTTAGAGTTTTAGATTTTCTTTAGCAGTGAGTAGAATAACCTTGACATATTAATAGTAGAATTATGAAGGTTGTATCTATTTTATTTAAATATATCGACTGTCCTTTTGAGGAAGACAGATCAAGAGGTGCAATGGATAATCAATTAAATTAATTTAAACGTAAATAAATTGAGAACAGGTAACTTTAAGTGGCTTGATAGGTTTAGAGTTAAAAGGTCCTTTAGGAGAAATTACTTGGAGGAGATTTGAACTCGTATTGATTGAATGATTTTGGTTTTAATGGCTACTGTAATTTTGCCAAGAACAAACACTCTTAGCTGATTGTAGAATCAGTTGCAATCATGATATATCAAATGAGAATTTCAGAAAGATCTAGTAGAGCATGCAAACCAAAATCCGCGCCAGGAAAGTGACCCATTTTCAAATAGAGAATTAGATCGCGATCTCTCCCACGCTGTGGAACGAAGAGGTTAATTGCAGGCTTTAACGAAGGGATATAAAATTCTCTGGCGAATCGAGAATTTCTCGGGACTTGTCCAGCTGCCAAATATCCACGATCCTTTCGAGGGCGTCGAGAGATCGATCGAGACGAAAGGATTACGTCTGTCGTATGAGCGAGACCGAACGATGACCTAGAGCGCCAGATTTCTCTGGCCGCATCTTTCGCTTCTCGCGTTTTAAATTTGATTTACCTACTTTTGCACGTGCATGTTAAACGACCGGGTATACCTGTCTTCTTCTTGGCACTTACTCTTGACACGATATGTTTGTCTTAATTATTAACCCCTTGCAAAAGACTCCTCTCCCTTCTTGCTTATTATTGCCTATTTCTGTTTGCTCGTTTGTTTCGCATTTGTCGCGGGTCAACTACTATGTTTCATGTGGAAATGAACTTAAAAACACTAATTTAAAAACATTTGCATATGATCAGTTCAGCTAGGTGCTATTGTCATAGGTCAGTTCCATTCAAGTGTGATATATTAAAAAATAATTTTAAAAAAATTGTTTGGAAGTGATAGGGGATTTGAATCGAGGTTAACTGATTGTAAGTTCTACCCTCTGCCTTCTGAACCACCATAGACCCCATTTTCTACAGCTATTTCATGCAGAATCTCCTGTTTCAGGTGGCTGCCGAACCACTGAGGCTGGAACGTAGTAAAAAATAATTCCAAAAACATTCCCAAGAGGTGACGGAGGAAAATTTGAACTCAAACTCCCTGATAGCGATTCCACGCCTTCGCTTCCATACCCACCATAGCTCCGGCTCGCACTTATTCGACATAAACGCCCAGAAAGATAAGAATTACAAGAGTGCTCTGCCGATGGTACACGTGGACCATTGCAGCATTATCGCACCACTTAAAAGCGACCCAAAACTAATAATAGTTTGACCGTGTTACAGTACATAGCTGGTTACACGGTTGGTTAAAGTTATTTCTACATATTACACTCCATCGTATCTGGAACGCGGGACTCGTCGAGGGGAAATCAGTCTCCATCGAGCAAGTGGGGCCCCGTAATTCACGATCGCACTGATAAAACGGCGTAGTTTCGTCCGAGGGTTCGTCGTTCCTCTTTGCTATCTCGATTGTCATAATGTTGCATCGCCGTGATATCGCGATAAGACACGAAAATAGCACGAGAGGAAGAACCGAGTGAACGTAAGAAAACGCTAATTTCAGGGAAAATATTCTTGGTACGTGAACGATACAAGAATTGATCGTTGAAGTATCAAATTGAGCAGAGGATTAATAGTTAGGTTTATGATTGTCATGCGATTTCGCGTGTTGCGGATTATAGAGGATTAAAATAGGATTTGTGGAGAAAGATTTCAATCTCTTTCTGCCAGGTATATTTAGGATTCTTGGATCGTTGAAGAAGAATTTACAGTTAATTATTCTCCTTATCTGAGAGGTTTGGAATTTAGAGGAATATCGGTCGAAGGCTTCTGGTAATTGACTTTGCAATTTTGTCGACTCTTAAGAAACGAGAGACTTTATTAGACTCAGAGAAATGGAACCGATACATCTGCATGCATCCGATCGCTAAGGAATGGCACGTTTGAACGACAATTCTAAGATCCTACGAGAGATAAGGTTTACGATCGATAAATTTGATCCGGGCACAGCAAAGTACCGTTGATCGAGGTAATAGCCCATAAGATTCCACTCAAAAAATACGTCTTTCTCGTTTCCATCGATCGATGGTTCCTCGTGGACACTTTAAGCGCTGTTTAATTCCCTTAAGGTATTCAATGTGCACTTCTTTGGACTTTCATAGTTCTCCGTCTCTTCGATCTCGAAGCATTACAGAAATATTGATTTTTAAGTGTGTGTTCGCAATTACTGAGTCTAATTGTAACTTGAAATCCACCTTCGTTAACTCTGTCAATTTTTTTTTAATTAATATTTAACATACCATAGACTCGATGATTATAGAACCATCTGAAAGATTAGGAGAAATTACTCTAGCAGTTTCTATGGGATTTAATTGGTAATGAAAAATTCCTTGCTAATTGAAATTTATCTTTGGCAAAGCCAAACGAGCAGAACATCGTCGCAAAACCTCAGAGGCGGATTTTCGTATTAAAAGTTGGAAAATCTGTGCAACTTCCTGTAGGCGAGATATCCGCTTAAATTCCTTGCGTGCCTGAGCGTTTCGCGAGTCCAAGAATCGGCGTGTGCGATTTTCTACGGTAAAAGTGAAGCAATTAAGTCCAGCCAGCCGATTGCCGGTACGATTCACCCGAAGCTCTTGGTGCTTCATGCGAACACGGAAATCTCCGGGTCGTTATGCAATTACATAATTGCAAAAGTGTACGCGCAACGAAGGAGTGCTTGGTTTTCTATTATAATTCACGGGAAATCTCAACATTTATCTCGTTGTAGGCGCTCACCTAATGGTAGTTTTTGATACCAATTACTTGGCTTACTTAGAGTTGCTTCTGACGTGTGATTATTAGCTATACATTATTAGTTCTATATATAATTGTGAAATAGGAACGAATTTTTTACGTTAAATCTCCAGATTTCTATTATGAGAGTCCCCGGTGGTCGCCATTTTGGAGAACGCTGGTTTGGTTGTACCTACAGCTTCTTTTATTAGAAGTTTGATATATTTAGTCGTGTTTTATTTATCTGTAGAGTTAAATAAAAGGAGAGGAGAGGAGAGGAGAAATATAACTTTTAAACACCAGCCTTACTTTGTTCTCCATGACGTTTATTCGAAGCTAATACAAGTAGATTGATTAAAGATCAAAGTAGTTATACATCCAATAATACATTACTTATTAAAGAGCTATTTCAATATGAAACAGATAAGAAAATTAATCGTTAGAATATTCAATAATATCTGCCAAAGCTCACAAGAAATTCCATCAAAGTTTAATTCACCAGCGTATTAATTAAATTCCGTTTGAAAATCGAACTTCATCTCGTGAAAAGAAATATAAAAAAATTCCTCAACGATCCGAATTCCATTGGGCATCGTTTCAAAATGAATTCATGGTGCACCGACGACATCACGGTCTTAGAATATTTATTAATAACGTCCCATTGAAATTCTTTGGCACTGCCGAAATGAAACGCAACAATTCTGGCAGCATCCCTGGGAAACGGTTTTCTCCGGTGGAAGAATTTAGTTCGGTGTCAAGGCTGGTACGTTTTAATAATAGAAAATGGAGGCCAGCAGAGGTCTCCATTCTCGAGGATCGCCGCTAAACTCGATCATACGAGACAGCAAATTATCCGAGGGAATTCTACGTTCGTGCGAAACAAGGTGGTAATTAGACGAATGCCTGAATTAGCGGGCATTTATCTGTGGGAAATAGCAGCACGTAAACGGTGACTTTCCTGTGCGGGAAAGTCGAATCCATTCAGTTTCACCGCGATTCAATTCAAATCGGCCAGGTAACGCCATTCATAATTCGTTACACCATCGAATTCGCTTCGTTTATCGCTATGGAATATCATATGAAGTTTAGTAATCGCATTGCGCGTTCAACTTTCAACGGGAACGACGATTGTTTCGATGATATACAGGACTTTGGTTGGAAAGCTCTTTCACCAATTCGCGATCATGATAACTACTCAAACTAAATTCATCTTTACATCTAAATGAAATTACACATACTCCCATGACATCCAAGTAATTAACCCGTTGCCCTATAATTTGTTTTGACTGCTTCCGCTTTAGTTCAGAATTTAATTGCTAAAATATAAATTGATTAGTGATTCTTGATATATCAAGAATTTTATTCAATAATATATTTAACTTGATAGGATTTGCAAAGTTTCCAAATTTCCTATCCCGTTTACCTCATCATCAGTGTCACTCGTTATTATAGCGAAAGGGGTTAATGGAGCAAAGATAATAATAGAAAATAAAAAGCCATATACGAAAAGTAGTCAATCGTTACTGAAATATGGCGTAACCCTTAACAAGTTCATAATAATGTTCTTTCGTGTCGATCGGTGATCGTACGTCGCAAATGTTGCACGATGCAAGTTTCATGGTGCACCTTCACGACCCACTTTGATCCTTGCCCCCGGGCAAAATCGCGGCGAATCGAAATTTTCTGCACGTTCCTCCATAACTCGAAGCCTACCTCGAGGAACGAGGAGAAAAAGAAATTAAGGGAATAACGAGGAAGGCAAGGGGAACTACGGATAATTATTCGGTTGCATAAATCGAACGGTGTATAGCTTCTTTGCGAAACTCATCCACCGAATGCGAAATTACTTTCGCGGATTTCGAGATCACGTGAGAATTTTACGTAAGTCTTAGGATGTGGAATTTCAGAGGGTGAACGGTGAGATTTAATTGACATTATTTTTTAAAATTGTAGAGCTACTTGTTGGAAGAAAAATGTGAGAAAAAGATAATTAATTGAATAATTTAAGATTTGTAAAGCCATGTCTACAAGTACTTCTCGGCGAAACCCATAAGTAGAAAAGTAATTTTACAAAATTGCAATCTTTCTTTCAACCGTTCGAAAAATCAAATTGTAAACTAAAGGAAGCACAGAAAATCGTGTGTATGGAACGCGAGAAAAACTTTTCGTCTGGTAGTTGCAACTCGACGAAATTGGCCACGATATTGCATCGGTCTTTCGTCGGTGCATTCTGCCGCGGTTGCACGCACAATGCGGAATAATTGCACTTTCCGCGCGAGCCTTACGCATTCCGTGATTATTATTTTTCCAGAGCAACGAGCCCGTTACCGTTATCCTCATGCTGTTATTACACGAGAGGAAGAGAATCGTAGCTGAATCTACGAAACAACCGAAGAGACAAAACTTGCATAACTGCAGAATGTATTTCATATAGTTGCAAAAAAAAAAGTTAGCGACGAAAACCACTTGCAGACAGACGTAAAAGGATCTCATCGAGGATAGAAATAAAATGGCACGAGAGAGAATTCTGAGAGGAGAAGAAAAGCTTTCTTCCGGAGAACAGTGAGGGGTGAGAAAAATCTTGAAATTTTTCGAGATTGCAGCTCGATATGAATGGAAATCGGAAGTGTCTAAAAATCCCTGAGCTTTCAGCTCTCTTTTCTTCTTTCTCTCTGGTGGTTTAAATTCGAAATTTTCCGCCTGGACGTCGATAACGATTTCTCGACCGCACGCCAGCCAATGGTTTATGAATATCGGATTAATTTTGCGAATATTTGCGTTAGATACTCCGGATTATTAATACCCGCTCCGAGTGCCAAGTGGGTTTCGCGTATTTTCAACAGACTGCTCGGAATATTAATAATTCAATGGTGCATTTTGAAAATTCTACCGTTTGCGAATTATCCACAAGATCATTGAGAACAAAGAGAATTTCCCTTTACCGATTAAAACTTTGAGGAACCAATTTTCAAAGGAAAAAATATTCTATAGTTTCATAGAGAAATTATTTTTACTTAATACCAATCGTACCGACACTTTGCTTACTTCTATTCTGATCATTGCTTATGAAATAACGATTATCTTTGTACCAAAAAAAAAAAAAAAAAAAAATGCAAGGTACTGTCAATTTATCGGAATTATTAAACGATCTAAGTCATCGGTCGACTTTCACGCCTACAATTAATTTACAACGTGCACCAACAACAACGGGAACGAGGAGGACGATGAAACATCCATTCACTCCGATGGCATAGGGTGCACAATACATTCAGTGCAGTTAACAATGCATCTATACTGCACGGGTCTAATGCACGAGCGTTGCACGCCTTCTTTTATTGCACGTTTCAGCTTCGGGGGGAAAAAACTAAAGGAGGCTTTCACTTCACGCTCGATGAACAGATCGAGGCGTCTCGAGGATTTTTCGTTGCGATTCCGCCCAGAGTACGACGGTTTTTTAATGATCTCGGAAACTGTGATTTGTGCGCCGTCGATGAGGATGAGACCAGAATTTAAAAAATAGATAGAAAAAAGAGAGAGAGAGAAGGAAAAAAAAGAGAGGAAAGGGGAGAAGTTTCAATTAAATGGTAATTAATCGAACGCATCTGGAATTAACAGCAACTTGTTTGGTTTCGAGCGCGCAGGAATTTCGCGCTCGTAGTTCGATTACCTCGAGGAATTAAGACTAGCGGAATTGCACGTTAACGAGAGTAGACAACGACTGTGGTTTTCTAACGACGAGGAGAGAAGAGCAAGATAATTAATTCTACAGGCGAAACTGAACGCTACAACCTCCACTTCGTTATCGTTGATGAGATTTTTCCTAAGTTATCATTTTACAATAGAACTACCAAACCAGTCAAAATGGCTGATCCCAGAATTTTTATAAGAAATTATCCACCCTTATAGAAGACCTATATAATGGACAATCTTCAGATATTTAAATGCGCTAGATTTAAAACTAGTAGTTCCAGTATTAATATATGGTAACATCGTAAACCGATAGCTCCAGGTGAAATTTCCATATCAGTTTAAAGCGCAAAATGTAAACAAAAAGAAAAGGGGAAAGCGAACTCTTGATGAAAAAGTCTCTTCAAACTTCAATCGACCGATCTCCGTTGCAGTACCGTAAAGGACATTAATGGAACGAAGTGAATTAGATTCTCGCTCGTCGCGACTCGGTCACCTGGAGAATTCTCGTGGCGCACTTTTAGTCGGTAAACTCGATAACATACCGTTACACTGATGTAACATACCTGTTGGTCCGTGAACGCTACTCTCCCGTACGAACACGCCATGGAAAAGAAGGTATAACCTTGACGATCGCGACGACTCGTCTTCGCGCAATCCAAGGATGAACGATCGCGAGCAATTGACGCTGGAAGGATACTTTTAACAGAAGAAAATCAGCTTTTCTTCACGCTTCTTTGTGACTCTTTTACTTGTATTTTTTTAAGTTTAACTTCTCTCATTTCGTCCAGGTTGAAATCAAAGTGCACGATGAGGAGTCAATGACTCAGATTGAAATTAACATTAGGACTACCGGCGTTGAATCTATTATATTATTATGCTGAATAAGTATTTTGAAAAACAGGAGTCCAGAAATGAAAGAGATGGTTGATTAAATAATTTAGATTTTATAAGATAGAAGTGGAATATCTGTTGCATGGTTTCTCTATTGATTTGAGGAATAAAGAAGAAATTGTGTAGCAGCCATTTTCATCGGCGTGATAGTTTTATCGTGAAATGGTACTTTAGGAAGAATTATTTAATGGGAGATCTCCTGCTACCTCGAAATCCCAACGCCCCATAAATAATAAGTTCCATTTAAGCAGAGCTCTGCTATTCTTTCTAATTACACAAGTACCCATATTTAATACTTTCCTTGACAAGAATGTCAGGCAGAAAGCGCAAAAATCATCGTCTGTTAGAAACTCCAAGGATTTTCTGTAAAAACACCGTGTAGGAGAAAATTGCATGGAATTATCGTCGTCGAAAACAAAAGAAATTTTCACGCATCCATGCGCATAATGAAGTAGGTAAATGGAACGTGAGTCGGAGGTACATCGTGGCTTTTCTAATGGAGATTCTATGAGGGAGGAAAGCAGGCCGATTCCTCCACCATTACCTTATCGGCCATTTTATCACTGCGACGTTCGACATTATCCTCTGACGTTATCACAGGACCTTTACACCGAAAAATATTTCCCTTCACGATGTCGCACCGTCGATACGATGGACTAATATTTACCGTTAAATATTTATCATTTGGGTATCGTTTGCACCGAAGAAACGTTTCTTGAGTGAAGCTCAGTCTATGTTAATTGAATCTTCGCAGACCAAAGTAGAAATTCTGACGGGAAATCTAAATTTAAAGGTGAAATTTTAATGAACCATTTCACAGATATAAGCTATAGATCTAATTAGCTAATTCAATTCTTCGTGGGATTTTATTTCAATCAGGATTATTAATTATTAGCGGGTCAGTGTAAAATACACTTCAAAACGTTACAGTTTCTACTCGAGTATCTTTTTGCAGAAGCAAAAAATGGCGGGAAACTTCGTCATAAAATATCGAATTAACGAAGCGAATCTAAGGAAGACACGAAAGAAATATCCACAACCGACATGGTTCTCGATAATTTTTAGTAATGAAAAAGAGTGTATGAACTAACGCGAGTAAGAAAATACCGGGACGTTTCTTTTGCTGCTTAATGTCTTCAACGTGTAAGCGTTGTGTCACGTGCGAATTTTTGCGACTACGTTTCCACGTCAATAAATTGATACAAGCGGACAAGTGAAAGCAACGTAACGTCCCCCGGTAATGAGGCTCCTTTATGTAATAAATCCGCACAACAATCCTCGGTATTTAGTAATGCGATTGCGATCAGTAAACTGCTAATGACGAGAGGCATTTTCCTCGTTAAGTCCAAGGAAAATTAAGCTTCTAATTGCCGGGTTAAACGACGGTCTTTGGCGGCAACAAAAGGAATTAGGAAACTACGGTATCTAGAGAAGTAAAAGAAAATTTTTTTTAATACACCATGGCCTCTGTAATTCAAAATCAATCTAGAGGAAAGAAGTAACAGATATTAGGTGTAAGTAGGAGCCTATGGTAAATACGGAGATAAAAGCACAGACTCCCAATCATTCAGCCAGAGTTCAAATCCCCCATAGTCACTAAATAATTTTTCCCAAATTATTATTTAATACATCATAGCCTCAGTAATTTGGAATTCGCCTAAGACGTTAGCAAAATGGCCATAATATTTGAAATGAAACAGAAGAGACACTGTTCCAGAAAATTAAAAATACAAAAACATAGTATTCCCCAGTAGATTAAAACTCTTCCAGATCAACGAATACAGGAAGAATTTTTTGCTCGTTTAACCGCGAGAAAAATCGAGTGCAAAACTAAAGCACAATCGAGAATGGTGATCCTAGCGGATTCCAGCTTCTCTCAGGTTTCTCCTCAATGCAGGGACTTTCTTGGGCCCGGTCCATTGTAAGAGGGCAAATAGTCGACGTAAACAATGGACCTGCCATCCATTGTTTCCCAGTGGTGGTAGCCTTTTATAGGTAGACCTAGTTTCTAAGCGTAATGAGCTTAATTCGCGAGCAGATATGCTAATAACGTGGACCGAGCTCTTCTCGACAGGTGCGACAGAAACATGGTGAAAGTTTTCTACGATTATCGCGAAAACGGTAATGCTCGAATGCGATTCAGACACGCGTACATTATGCTCACTTTTTTCTATCGATAAAAAATTACGAGCACTAGGGAGATCGTTTCTGTGAAGTGGAAAATTGAACGAATGTAAAAGGAGAGATATTTGAGGGAGGATTTGAATTGTTTCTTGGCGATGGAAAGTCGTGAAAGTCATTGATTCCTTAGAAACTCGGAAGTGAGAGATTAATCGTGGTGAATACTTTTATAATTGGTCTGTAAATGATAATTGTAAGGTGAGAGAAGTAAAGTTACCTAATCTGATCGAATCTTAGAGTTGACTTTTCGATTTTAAACGAAGCAAGTTCCTTGGACTTATTAATTTACGAAGTCCATCTTTATTTAATTGATTCTAATTCCTACCTTAGGAAACCTTATTAAAAATACTACTGCTAGTCTAATTCTCACTTTTGCGAGCAATCTCCAGGAAAACCAGTCGACGCTGTACAGATTTTATAGCAACGTCGAAGGACAGGTTTCGTATGCTTTCGCGAAATCTAAATGAGAATGAAGCGGCACCTGATTCACTTCCGATATGTCCGAAACGAGGTGGAAATCAGGCTAACGGTCTCTCGTACGGAGAAAGGACAGCTCGTTTCTCTTGTTCGTTACCTAGATTATAAACAGCTACGAGGTAAAAGTCGATACAAGTATCGTGGCACGTGTGTGCCGAAAAATTGATCGCCAGGAGGGTCTTTTCTCTTCTCAGACTCCTCTTAGTTCTCTAATAACATCGGTCAACATGATTTACGACACAAACAAAGATTCTTATGTGCTTTGTAACGCTGTACGTGAATATAAAACTGCTGTCGCTCCAAGTTTAGGAGTCATCTTCACACAAACTTCCACCGGCTGCAGATGAAAAAAGGCTTGAGCTAAAAAAAGTTCTGTGAGCTAGATCGGCAGCTTAGACTTCAAAGAATCGACAGAAAATGAAATTCATAGGAATCAGGAAAAAATTAAGAGACATATATCCATCTAACTAAGATGAGAATTTAGAGATTCTATCAGTATTTTTGTCTTGAGGAGTTTAAGTTTCCAATAGAAACCAACATTCTTTTATTCGTCTCTCAAGAATAATATCTACCGTATCGTCTACTCCTATTAGATTTCTTTTGGGCAATTTAAACAGGCGTATCCTTGTGTTAATTAGCAGCGTGAGGAGTTAATCCTCACACGATGGTAATGGAATTTTTCTCCGATAAACCAATCTATATAACACCCGATAGAATTTTCTCTCGGTTAATTCAACCGCGGAAAGTTTCCCTCGATAAATCAACTGCTCTCGTCCAACGAAATAATTCACCAACAACGCTCGGACACTTATAATTCAGTGGACGATTCTCCAATAACCTGTTAACTCGTCATCTCGGATTAAACCGATTCCAAAATTCGAAAGATGAACGCATCAACTCTCCGTCCATTCATTGGAAAACATTATCTCACGGAAACTCGAGAGCTGCAACCAGCTTTCCATTGGCCGTCCTGACAAATTGGATCAGCCTTTGATAATTAACGAGACGTTCGAGAGGAAGAACATTTAAAGCCCGACTAATTGAGGGAATTTTTTGACGAGCGTCTGGGACGTCGTGTCACGTCACAGAGAACATTACATTTCCCGTGTATTCGTCTCTCTCGAATAATCCTCTCCTTCCTCTCTAACTCTCTTTCTCTATTATCCACAGTCGCACTTTCCCGGTGACTCGTTTGTCACGCGAAATGCAATTAAAATCTCTCGAATTAGACACCGGAGGAGTCATCGAACTGCGAACACCCCTGAATCACGGCAACAACCCGTTTCGTTCTTTTAACTCGACCAAAGTATTTTCGGCAACTCTCTGGCGCCTCGACGACTAAAAATATCTCGAGTTTATCTCCAGCTTTGTTCGGTTTTTGGAAATTTTAAAAAGTCACCTTAACCCTTCCAAACTTAATGGTTAACCCTGCTGTTCATTTATATCTAACGTTCGTATTTCTTCCAGTCATAGTGACTTGGCGAATGAAGGTTCACATTTTAAATAAAATACACAAACAGGTAGATGTAAATGTTAAATATATTGAATATGAAAAACTAATATTTACAGACATAGTATCAGTTAAAATATAATCTCCATTTCGGAGCAGAACAGCAGAGTTAATGAAACTAATTAGCGTTTTGAGAATAACTTCATTATTCTTTAAGAAATGATAAATTTGTGTATCCCAGTTAGTTGAAAGATAGAAAGAAAATCGGAAGGATTGGAGTTCAGAATTTTATTCCAAGTTTCTCTCAGGCAACGCCACGCGTTTGGCTCTTTCATGGTTTAAAGGGACGAATTGAGCGTAAGAGCATTAACTTTTTATAGAGCTCCTAAAGCTCTCCGAAAACCTTATTTCCCATTTCTACGTCCCGGCATATTGACAATAATTCAACGTTGCGTTTTTCGTCGTCGCTTTGAAAAACGATACGCCTCCCACGAATGCTTAACATTGCTTTTCCAAAGATTTTTCTCTTCGATTGAACTACAGCTCGTTTAAACCAGGGTAATTCGACGAAACTCCATTTCCCTTTATCGATATCAGCCGTCATTTCGTTCGAATATTTCTTACCTTGAATATATTTCAAACTTATTTCTTCTGATTATTTTTCTGTGGTAGAATTTTAGATGGATTCGGAAGTATGTAGAATATGGTGTATTAAATGATATAATAATTTAGGAAGAATCTCTTAGAGGTAACGGGGATTCGAACTTGGACCCACTAATTGAGAGTCTGAGCCTTTAACTCCATATCAGCCATAGCTATGGTGAATATTCCCCTCGTGCATCCTTAACCAGAAGCTTTCCAGACTTATATTATTCATCGAAGTTCAGAAACTCATGCTATTCTACCTCAAGAACACCATAATCTTGACATTAATAAAACAAAGAGGAAACTACCCTGTCCTGCGCTCTATCCTTCATCCCTATCAACACAGTTCTCTTAAAGACTTAACTCTAAAACCATAAAAACAGAAGATCCCAAATAGTTCTATTGCCGCCGTTCAAAAAAGATCAAACGACCATCAACCCCGACTTCAAGTAGCCCCTGGCAAACTTATTCGTAGCAGACTCCAGAAAATTCTATTACTTCACAGGTCAATATAATTAATTACAAAAATTTCATAAGGAGAAAAATGTACCATTTCTTCGAAAGATAAAAATTGAAAATTTCTATACTAAATTAGACTGACAAGACTATCCATCACTGACTTAGGATAACGAAAGTGCAACCGCACAAAGGGTGCACTCTCATTTAACCCTTCAAAAGCTAAATTTAACTTTCAAGAAGAATAAGTATCACTTGCGATTCAGAGTAACTGTTTTAAGTGGATATCGAATCATTGGATGTATAATATTTTAAGTGGTAACAAAGGAATACCTACCCTTGATAGTCCTTTCTCTGCTCTCGTATCTTTAGGTCTTAAGTACTAAAGGGAATTTGCCTACGAGCTACTGTTTTAGATGGGATTCAAACGATTAGGAGTATGATATACTAGATTATATAAAGACTCTGTTCAGTCCCAAAAGGACATGTTATCGATGGCGCAGGAGTTTGTATGAGTCTCCCTACTGGCATGGGGATTAGCAATGTGGATCGGTGTGTCAGTGTTGCAGCTGGCAACGCGGCTGGTTGCCTCGGTGCTGATGTCGTATCGGTGGTGTGTTATCGACTTGTTAAGAGGCGCATGCGCTAGAATCATCCCGGTCCTTCCACGGGACTTGTGCGTCTACGACGTCATCGCCGTGGTCGTTTCCAGGAGACTGGAAATTGTCTAAACAAATGTCATCTATATCGCACTCTCTCATGCATGCAGGTTGCCATGCTACCACTGGGAATTGCACTCGTAAAGGTCATTCACGAAGTGATATACACCGATTTTGATGAAATTATTTGTTGGATGTACCTAAGATGATAGATGCAATTCGTCTATGACCGCTTTCAACTTTGGGAGGGACATCAACCCCATTATCTGGACTGCACTTTCTACATAAGTGCTTGTAAGTTGTAAAGAACAAAAGATATTATTATTAGAACATAAGATAGATTATTATTCCATTTTAATTATCAATTGAAGTTTTGCGATCGTTCTCTATTAATTATTAATTAAATCTTTAATAAGAACTATTTTATTCTGACAACCATAGGACACCCAGGACATGCAACGGAGAGCCGAAGGATAGTCAGGACAAGCAGAGCAGAGCCAGGACAACCACAGGACAGTTAGGACAGGCAAAGGAGAGCTAGGACAGACGCAGGATAATCAGGACAGGCAGAACAGATCCAGGACAACCACAGGACAGTTAGGACAGGCAAAGGAGAGCTAGGACAGACGCAGGATAATCAGGACAGGCAGAGCAGAGCCAGGACAACCACAGGACAGCCAGGACAGGCAACGGAGAGGCAGGAGAGCCGCAGGATAGCCAGGACAGGCAGAGCACAGCCAGGACGGTTACAGGACAATCAAAACAGACAGAGTACCAAACAGTAAAACCATTTATTAAATAAATACCTTTAGTCTTAGAAACACAAAATTGTATTCAATGATTTTTGTATCACATACATTTTTGTTGTATAATATAAATGATGAATAAAGAATTTGTTAAATCGAACACATTGTTAAACTTTTTTAACCGCTACCCTTGTTTTATTCCTAACATTCCTTATTTTCTACAAGTACCTTGCGAGCGTATCATAATTATAAGTTCTCCAATTTGGCAAGTCAGATACATCTGAATCTGCGTCTGAGATATTTTGATTTCTACTACTTACGAGGTTGACAATTTTCCTGCAAAATTTCTAAGTGGGTAAGTAGTACAGTCGACGATAAGTCAGACGGAGTTAAAGTCGGTCTGAGATATCCTAGTTTATACTACTTGCTAGGTTTGTAAATTTTTCTGAAAAATCGCAAAGTGAGCAAGTAGTAAAGTCGACGATAAGTCAGACGGAGCTAAAAGTCGGTCTGAGATATCCTAGTTTATACTACTTGCTAGGTTTGTAAATTTTTCGGAAAAATCGCAAAGTGAGCAAGTAGTAAAGTCGACGATAAGTCAGACGGAGCTGAAAGTCGGTCTGAGATATCCTAGTTTATACTACTTGCTAGGTTTGTAAATTTTTCGGAAAAATCGCAAAGTGAGCAAGTAGTAAAGTCGACGATAAGTCAGACGGAGCTAAAAGTCGGTCTGAGATATCCTAGTTTATACTACTTGCTAGGTTTGTAAATTTTTCGGAAAAATCGCAAAGTGAGCAAGTAGTAAAGTCGACGATAAGTCAGACGGAGCTAAAAGTCGGTCTGAGATATCCTAGTTTATACTACTTGCCAGGTTTGTAAATTTTTCGGAAAAATCGCAAAGTGAGCAAGTAGTAAAGTCGACGATAAATCAGACGGAGTTAAAGTCGGTCTGAGATATCCTAGTTTATACTACTTGCTAGGATGGCAAATTTTTCGGAAAAATTCGCAAAGTGAGCAAGTAGTACGAGTCAGTGATAAGTCAGACCGACTTTCAGGTCGGTCTGAGAAATTTCGGGTTATACTACTGATTTCACTTTTTGGCAGTTTTCGGGAAAATTTGGCAAGTAAGCAAGTAGTATAAGTCAGTGATAAGTCAGACGGAGCAGAAAATCGAATACTTTACCTTAGATTGAGAATTTTTCGGCAAAATTTTACAAGTTGGCAAGTAGTACGAGTCGACGAAAAGTCAGACAAAGCGAAAAGATGCCACCTGAAGTTATTGGAGTTCTCTATTTACCAGCTGGACCACACTTCTAGAAGATTTGACAAGTTGGCAAGTAGTACGAGTCAGTGAAGAGTCAGACAAAGCGGAAAAAGCGAGTGAAATTGTATCAACGTGGAATTTCGAACCAGGACAGGATTTATTTAATAAATAACTCATAGTTTTAGAAACGTACAGTTTTATTTTATTTTGTGTAATACAATGTTATGTAATACAATGTTACGTAATACAAATAATGAATAAAGTATTTGTTAAATATAAAACACTGTCAAAACTACTTTAAATGCTGCCCTTGTGCCTCTCCTGCTTGTCCTGTGTCTGCACTACTTGTTCTGAGAATATGCTGCCTGTGAATGCGTCTGTACCGTCTATCCTGCTCATGTTCTGCCTAGCCAGCTTTGTACAGCTTGTCCTGCGCCTACACTACTTGTTCTGCCACTGTTCTGCATGTCCTGTGACTCTCCTTCTTGTCCTGTGTGTATACTGCCTGCCTTATATATGTACCGTCTGTCCTGCTCATATTCTGCCTGGCCAGCTTTGTGCAGCTTGTCCTGCGCCTGCACTACTTGTTCTGCCACTGTTCTGCATGTCCTGTGACTCTCCTACTTGTCCTGTGTGTATACTGCGTGCCTTACATCTGTACTGCCTGACCTGCTCATATTCTGCCTGGCCACCTTTGTACAGCTTGTCCTGCGCCTGCAGTACTTGTTCTGCGACTGTACTGCGTATCCTGTGCCTCTACTACTTATATTGCGTGTGCAGTGCGTGTTTTGCGCCTGTGCTGTCTGTAATACATCTATATTACCTTTTTAGTATCTCTCCTGCCTGTCCTGCTCCTGTACTACTTGACCTGTATCTCTCACGTCTGACCTAAATCTGTACTGTCTGTCCCGGCTTACTTATTTTATATCCCTTGTTATTCTTCGTCTTATAATATATTTGTTGCATTTAAACACACTGAATTAATCAACGGTACTCAATTGTCATGAGATCGAACAACAATCGAGAAAACGACAATGCACTCGTAATTCTGGATGACTTCCTCTAAGACTTATGGCTTCAGTGGGACTGTTTACTTTGTTACTTTGTGCACCCGAGTTTCTCACAACTCCCGGCTCTAAACTCGGAACGAACGGCTAGTAAAGAGACCAAACGGTCAAACCGAATCGAGGAGCAAAGTTCTCGGGTGTCGCCAGTCCGATGAACCCGCTGCGATAACTTTTCACTCATGACTGAAACACCCGCATTAACCGCAATTATTTTTATCGTCCATCTGCCTTGCTTCTTCTTTCAAATTGTTCGGTTTTAAATGGTATAGCACGATGTCTAAGAGCTACTGTTTTATGTGCATTTCGGAGCATTGACAATATATCAAATTGTAATTAATGAAAAACTTGCTAGGAGTAATGGAACTTCCTCTCTGCTTTTGTGGTTTTTAATTTTGTGCACTGTAATCTAAAGTAATACTATCACAAATGTACTCTAAACTACGAAGACTATGATATATTAAATTGCAATGCAGCAATGGCTAGGAAAAGTTTCCCAATGATTCAAACTGAAATCTGCTAGTACAAAAATTCCTTATTCCTGATCAATAACTTATCAACAATTTATAATGTAACTTTCAATGTATGGTTAACACAACATAAGCCTATATTTCGCATAGGATTTATATTTAAATCAATTCCAAACATTGCAAGAAGGAATATTTTAACTAATAGTTTTCAAAAAATCTCGTAAATTAAGCTAGAATTGTTATTCGATCCTATTAATCATCTGTCCAATTTATTCCCTGAAGATATACTGATTCTGTTTTCTTTCGACCTACGAGGAGGAAGAAACACGCGCTGTTTACGAAGCCAACGATCCAGCAAGTTTTTACTCGGTCACCAGTCCCAGACCGAAAAGTGCAGACGAGTGCATCTCGACCGAGGAATATACAGGAGAAATGCACTGCCAGAGGATAATCCTTTCCCCTCACTCTTTGCTTCCTAGATCGTGAACAAAGAGGAACGTATCGTTCTGCAACTCGTCGCGAAATCGACGACCAACAGTTGCAGGCAATGAGCTCGACTTGGACATATTGTTTTTTCGAGGATCAAAGTGCCATTGTTCTCGATCGTTCTTTCTTTTGGATTTCGTTGATATACAGTGTCTTTCGGTCACGATGTAACGCAGAAGAAACCACAGTTTCATTGGAACATACATTAGAAACGAAAGAGTTTTAATTTTGAGTGTAGATCTATCTCAGACTTAACTCAGGCTTAAACGATTTAATTCGGATCTAACTAGTCTAATTCAGACGTAATCGGTCTAACTCTGACCTAACTTAGGCCTAACTGGTTTTATTTATACTTCCTTAATACTTACTTGGCGTAATTCTAAAGTATTTCAGACATAACAGGTCTGATTTACACATTTTCTAGACCTTATCAGTCTGATATACACCTATTTCAGGCCTAGGTGATCTAATCCAGTCTCAGGAAGAAGGAAGGAATTAATGAGCCTGCGATGAATGAGCGTAATCTTTTATATTTGAGACTTAAGACTTAATTGGCTGATTTAAAATTCCGTTAAAATTTCTACTTAATAATGACTCCGTATTGAGCCATCTGCTCGACCCATTTTTACTTTATCCTATGGTCTTTCGAAAAGACAGTAGCGTCTTCTGCTTCGACAGAGTCCTCGATTAAATTATTTGATTCATTCGCATCGTTTCGCAGTGATCTAAAAGAATCTCCTTTGATCGCATTTATTCGTTTAACGAGACGAACTCTCTCGCTGCTCGGGATTCGCATGGAAAAAAGAATTCCGACTTTAATTGGTCACCGGATTATACCAGAGTGCCTTCTCGAGATGATACTCTGTAAAAAATAATCAGAGAACGAAAATACTCGATGTTACGGAAGCTGTAGGGACGTAGAACATCGAGTAGAAACGTTGAAGATAAAAGTGGAATTGTGTATTCCAACACAAAGTATCTTATACTTTAATGTACAATGACATTAAAAAATTTCGCCATATTATCCTTCAGAAGCTACAGGAAATTTCCTTGAGATATCCCTAAGTGTTGGAATGATTTTTGAGCAAAGGTATAACATATGTTAATAAATGATAATAAAATCCTGCTAATATTTCAATGTTGCACGGAATAATCCGTTTCGCGATGCAAATCAATTAAATAGTTAAACCTATACCTTCGATGAATCGCTGCATTTTCGTAATTAATCACGGGCTACTTCCGATAATAATTCATCGAATAATTTAACATTAGCGAATGAGACCAAGTCTGAACACTGGTCAACTGATACTGCAATTAAATGAACACCCGTTGATGAACATAATGAGTCAGAAGTATATCTTGCGACTCGTGTACGAGTGTCGGCTTACCACACGGCTTTTTATGAGATATAACGAAAGAAATAAATAACGGGACTGACTTAATCGCGCGTGTAATCTAATCGAGATAATCCTCAAGTTTCTTGCCTCATAAAATACCGCCTATATGTGCTTTCGTTTTTCCCTCTTCTTTTTTATTCTCATAAAGTGTCGTTGAGCGAAGTCTGCGGTTGAATTTATGCGATGTTTGAGGGTTCTAGTTTTTTATGGGGGTTGTAGGGTGATTTGGTAGGCAGAGTGAATTATATGGGCTAGATTGGAAGGATGAAATTTGAGAAAGTAACGCAGATTGTGGGTTAAGGGCTAACTCCGAATCGGGGGAAGTTTGAAGTCCTTGGAGACTCTTTACATTCCTGCGAGAAATTAATTTAATCGCTTTAATGAATTTTGCGTGAATAATATTTTTATATTCTTTTCAAAGTAATTAATCCTGAGTGAAATAATTTTGTTATACTTCCTCTCTGATAAATGTTTGGAGCATGAGGAGATGAGATAGAAATTATTTATCTATAATATTTATTTAATATATCAATGACAGTATCTACCACTGTATTGATTAAATGTGTATCGATAAAGCGAGTTTGCATGCTCGAAAACTATAAATTTATTCTCGACACCTGCTAATCCCGCGGGAAATAAATAACGTGAGTAACGCTATCGCGTAGACTCAAATCGCATCGAAGATTTCCCGCTAAAACGAATCGATAGAAAATTCCTGCAAAACTGAAATCATTCTCGACTTAAAAACTTCTAATTTCTTTTCTCTCTCGCATTAAAATAAAGTGCGTACTCGGCTGACGATAAAAGGAAAGAATAAATATAATGGTACAAACGGGTCGTTCGATTTTGTTTAAAAATAACGACGGATCGTCTGCAAATTGCTTTTACAGGTGTATCCATGCGAATGCTTGGTTTTAATTACCATTCGTATCAAGCGATAGAAACCCGAGAGAGAATAAAGAGCTTCTTGTTTCCTTTCAATCGCGAGCTCGAGATTCCCTACGCAGAATTTGAGCAAGTCGAGATACGAATAACTTGACTGATTCTTTTCTTTTCTATATCTTAATCTATATAGATTAAACGTAATGTTTCCAATTATCAAGCAGAGAGGTTCGATTTGCGATAGTTGATAAAATATTTAATATCATCTGGAAAAAGAAAGTATCACGAATACTTTGTGCAATCTGACTTGCCCAAATTTATAAGAAGGTTAAATTATATTTGCTGGATTACTCTACCAAAGTTTTCCATCGTAGATATTTGTCTGGGATAATAAGTTAAATGGTTTAATGAAACTTAATCCTTCGTCGCCCTACGTCGAGTTAAATTCAACGTCCCGCTTTATCACTGACGAATGTCCCAACAAACTTTGACTCGGAATTTCTCGATAATTTCGTACATTTAAACAAACTTTGCACCGTCGCTACTCACGAAATTGTTGGAAATTTGTGTGTAATAATTATAAAAATTAATTGGTCCCCATATACTCCTCTACACGAAAAACCCTGTTTCCATTTCCAGATATTACATAATGTTCGACTTCTATTTAATATTTAACTTGATTTTATTCCCACAGAAATATAGTTTAATTTTGTGCGACTATTTCTAAATAACTTATAAACGTTAATAAATGAACAAACTTGGCACCAAAGAAATATATCGTGCCAGGGAAAAATTCTATTTTCAATAGGGAAAAATAAGAATTAAAATGATGAATTAGAATCTAAACAAACGGGAAACATTGCCGTATTGTTCGATACCATAAAGCACTACAATATCCTCACAATTTCCCACCAATTAATTTTACAAACAAATCTATCTATCTGTTTAATCTAATTAAACAAACAAATCGAACCACAGAATGTTAATTTCCACGTGTTAATGAATAAAGATTAATGTGGTGCGATAGATCGCAGAAGATAAATTTCGGAACGAAGGTTAACGCGATATCCGCAAAACTCTGTGACTTCGGAACATCGGAAAAAAAATCTAGGCCTTGACTCTTAACCCTGCTCATGTATATGCTTCATTCTTTGACGCTCTTGCCTCTCTGCTTAATTATTGGAAATCCATTATTTCAGAACGAAAGGTCTTCTGGCAGCTTCAACCTTCCAGCACTTGGCTTTTTGTACCAAAGTTTTTTTTTTCAAGTTTTCATTCTAATACGAATCCGCCATGCCCTCGCAGTTTTACACGACAAATACAATTAACGATGATTAAATTTTCCTGTAATATCGACCATTCCATAGTAATTATCTTTTTTCCTGACCTGCTTAAATCGCGAATGACCGAGAAGTTCTAAATAACACCCTGAATGCAACCTGTGATGCATCTCAAAAACCATTAGCCTAAAAACGTAGTTAAAGGTATGCTCTCGGCTTACGAATTTCCATTAGAGACATATAGGTAGCTATGTCGTAAATATGTAAACAAGGGGAGTAAACAGCATCCCTGCACTCGCATCCTTTTGGAGTGCAATAGTATTACTATACCGAAGTATATTGTTAACGCGAGAAGTATCAGTGTTGTGTTTAACATATTCAGTTTATATTTAATTTAGTAAAAGAAAATGGAGAGGTAGAAAAGATGGTTAATTAAGTGTTTATAGTTTTATGAGACAGAAGTGGGATATTCACCGTATGACGAATTTCTCTGCAAAATTGGCAACCGGTCATTTAACCGCCTTAGAAGTTTTAGCGTTAATTAAATACATAGAATATGCTGATGAGAATCAACGAGTCGGAAAAATCCAATGTAATATTATACTTCGATAGAGCAAAGTATAGGAACCGCGTAAGAATCGCATGGCATTTGTACAATTTTTCAAACCGTCAAAGGGCAGAACGAGTATTCATTCATAAGGTGTTACCGTGGAGAGAGTAACAACCTTGATTATTCTCACCGAACCTGTCATGTTATAGTAATCGTGGGACTCATTGGTCTTACGATTCTCACGAGAATTTAATTAAATCGGGAAAGGACCACTCGCAATTTTCTGACACGTAACATACAGGCGAGGAACAATAGTGGAGAATCTCCTCTCGCCTTTCGAATCTCTTCTCCCTCGCGTTACATAATTCACGGATACGCAATTACGATAGAGACCGTTGGTATTTAAAAAAGTAACTTACCATCCTGACGCGGCAGGATGTATCCAAATCTTGGAGGGGCCACACAAACAAGTACGGTGACTATGGACGCACAGAAACACACGTTACATCGGCTTTGACACACTTCTCGTTGTGCACCAAAGACCGGTCAATTATCGTGTCTCCGGAGTGTTCCGATAGGAAGGATGTTCCGCGTGAATTGTCTTGTGATAACACGCGCGCGATATCACGACTCGACGCGGTGACGTTTAAATCGATGACATCAGAGCACAACAAAACAATCCTCGACCGGATGACACTTATCCGCACCTTTCAATGACATCCGAACGCGCCGAGTATCTGAAGCAGACTGGCTCCTTCTACGATAGACGGAGGTTGCTTCCTTTAAATACCGCTGCGTGGCAGCACTCACCAATACCGCGCGTAATTCAATCTACCAATAGGAGAGCTCCGGTTATCCCACGACCAATCACGGCGAAGCGACCTACGCGCAGAAATTTTCGTCCGAATATCTATGGGGTGTCTTAAAATTGTTTATAATTGTTATACCTCAATTGTTATTTTTACTCGTTATAAAATGGAATTATTATTACACATAGGAACAGAATGTAGTATTGTTCATTATTTTAATAAAAATATTGATGTTGAACTTAAATTTACTGTTTGTTTATGAATTCCTTTAACACCTGATTTCTACGCGGTTTTAGCTATTGTAAATTTGAATTTGAAAAGGGGAAAATTAGAATTGGAAGATAGAATTGTGTGAAAATTGATAGCAGAAGGTTAAAGTATTTTGTTATTTGATACGACACCCTATAGAAACATTACGATCTTATGGCCCCGACATGTCGAGGCTGCCCCTTCTCCCGCGAGAAGCGGTAGACCATCCAAGTCAATTGTTCTTAAATAATATAAATTGGGGGCTAAGAACGTACAACAGCAGCGGGCGAACTCGAACAAACAATCCGTCTTTTGCTCATGCGATCGAGCGTAACACAATGCACGAGAAAAAAGGCACGATAGAACGAACGGCCGACTCAATTCATCGGGTAATTTATTTTGTTCTCTCGTAGGGATCTCCCCCTGTTTGCTGGACCCGAGGTCGTGAGACTTGACTATCGTCTCGATCGCATTCACGAATTTAACGTTTATTTAAACTTCTATCAAACTCAATCGATCGTAAAATAAATGTGCCGTTTTGACTTCTCTATTCGATCAAGAATTTAACTCTATTTACTTCAATTTTCTTTACTGAACATTTGTGCGTTTCTGTTTCGCCTCTTTTGAGCCTTTCTCTTAAATCAATATTAATATTAATTTAATATTAATTAGTAACTATTGTAGTGGAGCCACCTAAGAGAGTAGATTCTGCGCGGAATAAACTCTGCTTCAATAAGCCTATGTTGAACCAAGTATTTCGGTATTTAATTGCAATAAGATAATTTCTGGAATCCTTCATTGAAGCAAGTATTATAGAAATTCGATAGCTTATTTCAATTTAGAATTTACAGTTCGATTTGATCGAAGAAGGAAGTATTCTAGGCAATATTCCGTTGGAACAGGTGCATAGCGCAAAATGCATTTTTTGCTTTTCGTATGTAATTTCATGCATCAGATGACTTGCAACAATGTCTAATAAAACCTTATGTCAATGGCAGATGTTATTCATTGCTTGCCAGAACGCACAATCACGAGTAAACGACAAAAATTAGGAAGACAGTGCATGAAATGGAGGAAGGAATGTTTCAACCGATAGCGCGAAAGAGAACTAATTGGCGGCTATTATTGGCTGATTGATTTCAAAATTCCAGTCCCACAATTACATTATTTTACCGAGTAATCTAATAAAAATGATGCAAAACTATATAAAACTTACAAATTCTGTAAATTTAAACGTCGCCTTTGGCACTACATATTTTATATTAATCGAAAAGTATTACCAAAGTATGAAGCACGAACTACATTGCGTGAAAGACGAGAAACCGCAATGGTAAAGTAGTTACGATACGATAGATAATTAAAATCAAACTTACATTCGATAATCATTATGTATCGAAAATTCTTAACTAATTCTCCAACAAAATACAAACGCATGAAACATACGATAATGCAATTTGAACTACTAAATTTTCTAACCAACATACAAAATTTCATCGTACGACGCTCTCGAAAAATTCATTTAATTTTGTACGTTCAAGCTAACTCGCACAATATGACGACGACTATAAATGAATTAAATAATTTAATTAATTATTCGTTTTCTAATATGAATAATATAAAATAAACTAAGTTTCCAATCATACTTTCGAATATTCAATGCAGTGGTTATACCGCTAGAGCTCGTGCTTGACGTTGAGATCAGCATCAGCGCAGTGTTGATCTGACATCAAACCAATTTGGTCTTTCGTCGAAGGGAAAAAGGTCCTTTCTTGGCATCAAATTCCCGTAGAATACCATTTAGGCCGCTGCGTGTCTTCGTCTCAAAAAAATGCCGCGCGGTAAGCGCATAAATTATAATTTTCGCTCGGGAAAAAAAAAGATCAGACCTTCTCTCTGTCCCCACCACACGTTCGACTGTTCGAATAACGCAATATCCATACGATGTGACCTCGACATATAAAACTTCAATTATCTTGTTAAAAGGTCTGCTTTTCTTTTAGGTAAATTCGTCAATCACAAAGGCCGGAATCGTCACTTCACCAATCCTGAAGAATTGGAGGAGCAACGACGCCAGGAGGAAAAAAAACTCCAATGGAGAGTCAGTATTTTTAGGTTAACCGACACCACGACGGCTTAGATATTATTGTTAAGTACGTAAGGTCGAATTGTCCTTTGAAGGTCGAGTGTCCTTGCGCGCAACACTCCCTGACATTTTCTTGGAAGCACGATACTCCATGTTGGTGTAAATTTTATTTGAAAGACAGCACGAGTCGTATTAAATATCTGAAAATTGGAAAATAATAGGGGGAATGCTCCATGATGTATTCCATGCACATTTCTTTTTTTTTTATCAATAACATTGTATGAGTATTGATGTAATAATTAAATGGATTTATTTCTAGTATTTTTAATAATAAAATTACCTTTATTGCTAGAGCTTTGATGAAATTGTTTCTTTTTACAGAAAAACAAAGGTGATGATACCTCTAGCGATGAAGATGAAGAGCCCAAGGCACGTGGCAGTGGTGATAGATCAAAAAATCTCAGTTCTTCCGAAACTGATAGTGAAAGCGAATCAGATTCGGAATCTGAAACAGAGGTAAAATTAGTATACAGAAATGGGGAGATTCCCTGAGCCAACATTGTAACTTACATACTTTGATATCACTACATATTCAATGACTTTCTCTGCAGGGAAAGGCAAAGGGTGTAGAAAATTTAATTCAAGTTGAAAATCCAAATAGGGTACAAAAGAAAGTGAAGAAATTATCACAATTAAATCAATCGTTAGACTCTTCAAAACCAGAACTATCTCGGAAAGAACGGTAAAGATTGATGATAAGATAATTATATTCACGAGTTTTTTCGTAAAATGTTAATTTTAATTGATGATTTCAGGGAGCAATTAGAAAAGCAAAGAGCTTATGCAAATTATCAAAAGCTCCACGCGGCCGGTAAGACCGACGAAGCTCGTGCAGATTTAGCACGATTAGCTATAATTAAACAGCAACGGGAAGAAGCCGCGAAAAGACGAGAAGATGAAAAGAAACAGAAAGAGCTAGCCCAACAGAAAAAGACGGAACTAACGCAAAAAGCCCTTGGGAAAAAAACTTAGAACACGTTCAATCGTGACGGCGTCAGATGAAAATATTTTATGTCGCTGCTACACTTATATTAATAATTACAAAATGGTTCAAACTCGACTTTCTTTTTAATAATACATGACTAAATCACGTTCACGCATTTACAGTATGCGTTTGATGAAGATATCCTTGTTTGTATAAATACAATTATTATACTAACTCTACCATACATCATTACACTTTATTCCTCTCCTGTAATTCTACGTCCTCGCCTGACCAATTTCTTCTAATCGTTTTAATTAGCCAATTGACACTTCAATGATTCAATAATGATCTTTTTTAATTTACCTATTATTCCGGCATACTGTACTACATGCAAAAGACGAAGAATACGTCGACGTACAGTAATTATTTCAGATAAAAAAACATTGACGAATAGTTGGAATGGCCATTGGTATCAAACGTTTACCATTTCTTGCGATATTGCGCTTTCAATGTTATGTAAGCGTTGAAAACAGCTATAATGCAGTAGAAATGCACATGTATATATGTGTACAAGTATAGATGAAACACGAACGTTCCATCAGCTTGGCCAGTCTAGTTCTTGCATTCAAGGCGGTACGATGTTGTGGGACGACATCATTTATGTCGCGCTACTACTCCTGGTTATAGAAATCGGGCCTTTTTATCGTGAAATCAAAGATGTTAAAGTGAAGCAATGGACCAGCACAGCAATCGGATTTATCCTGACGCTTATCGTTTCTGGGAGATACGTGTTTCATCCTATAATTACAACCGTAATTAATGCGATTATCATAACCAAGCTCTCACCGAAGTACGATATTTAATATGTTCAATTTATTACTCATATTCGTCTCATATATTCATTATCATTCGATGAATGATTAAAGTATTATTACTAGTGCAAATGGCATGACTCGTAAACTATATTTTCATATTTTTCAGTCATGACGAGCATTTGTATTGTTTACGCGATAAAACCGGAAGACCTAATTAAGCGAATAATTTGAATTTATTGCAGTTACCATTGTGCTCTCGATATCTTCTGCTTATTGCGAATGTTAAACAGCATGAAATCAATGATTTCTTTTAAGTTTGATCGACTTAAGTTAACGGATATTAATTTAAAAATGATTTGCAATTTTTATATTAATGTATACATTACTTTTATAGTAATGTGTTGATGTATCGAGTAAGTGTAATTGGAATATTACTTTAAGATTCTTATTTTCTTCTTAATTGCATTTTGCTTTCGATGTCTTGAACTCTTATATCTTAAAACGTTCATTTGTGCATAAATTGCATTCTTATTACTGCTGGAAGAGATAATGGCTTTTCAAATATTTACTCATATGTATTTCAAATATTTTCGTGAATATATAATGCACAAATAAGCGCAAATGAAGTCTATTTAAATTTCATCACATTGCATTGTAAGCCATTTAATTCTGTGCATTGCACTTTGCACTTGCATGTAAGAATAGTTCTAGATTTTTTTACAGCACCATTTATCTCCTTATATCCATGTTTTGAAATTACATTCCTGATATTACGAATTAAACAAAAGTCTGATTGCTTATTGTATACTTCATTCACTTTAATAAATATCCATCAATTGACTTTTATTCCTATGGTTTATTAGTTTTAATCATAACTACTGGAAGGTTAAGTTCTGTTTTTTTTATTCTTATATTTAGAAAGCCACAGACAGTATCATGTTCCTGCATATTTTTTTTTTTTTTAAACAGGAATTAATGCCATTCCCTTATTTTCTATTTACAGAATATGTCACCTGACCAGTCTTTTCTTTTCATTCTTCTATCTATTACTTGTCTTCCGATTAGGAGAATTAGTTGATGCATTCCCAATACCTCCAACACATACTAATCTTATAGTTATGATATTAACAATCAAACTATCTGGATTAGCATTCGAAATAAATACAGCATCTAATCCACCAGCTGATGATGACCCAGAAGGAAAATGCAGCGAAGCTCTAAAGAAAATTGAATTTATGGATGTTATTCACTATGGCTACAGTTACTTTGGACTTTTAACTGGTATTTTTACTTGAAGTATTAATTCTCATCGATATAATTATCACGAAATAATAGTATATTTCTATTCTAGGGCCTCATTATCGTTATAGAACCTACTGGGATTCTTTGCACAGACCATTTGCAAAACATGCAGATCCATGGCCTCTCACGTTTTACAAACTCAAACAAATTGCAGTATTTATCGTTATGTTTCTAATACTAGCTGACATATTTCCCTCGCAGGTAATACTCTTCTTGTCTACCATAAAACGTTGATAAAGGATATTACAAT
Organism: Cerceris rybyensis; assembly: GCA_910591515.1. Classification (NCBI taxonomy): domain Eukaryota; kingdom Metazoa; phylum Arthropoda; class Insecta; order Hymenoptera; family Crabronidae; genus Cerceris; species Cerceris rybyensis. The sequence goes on along the minus strand of OU342801.1, from coordinate 2,485,329 downwards.
ATTTTTCGAAATTTCAGTACGCTGCCTCGGAAGAATTCAGTCAACGGTCGTTTCTTTACAAGCATATGTACATGCTTCCTGCATTCTTTGTCTTCCGTCTTAGAATGTATATCGGTATGATTCTTGCTGAATGTGCATGCCAAATGGCTGGTTGTGGAGTATACCCGGCAAGCAGTAAACCAGTACAAGGATTGGGACCGCGAGATTATAAAACCATTAGGGAATTGTAAGAATCATGGCCTTCCAATTTGATATATTCATTATTTTAAAACAGGCATGACTCCCATTCATCTCGTAGATCAGAGACGCCCGAAAAACTAAAAGATATTGAATACAATTATGATACTGTACACAACATGAATGTTTGGCAAGTAGAAACATGTATTCAAGTAAGAACAGCAATGAAAGTTTGGAATACTTGCATCCAATACTGGATGGCTACTTGCATTTACAAAAGGTTCCCATATAAACCTATGAGAACTCTGGCAACATTTACGCTGTCCGCTCTTTGGCATGGCTATGCACCCGGTTATTATCTTTGCATTTGCCAAATTCCTGCATTTTTGATAGTGGAAGATATGTGTCTGAAGTTTTACAAACACAGCAAAGAGGGTAGCTTTGTAAGTATTACTGTATTTTTCGATTCACAGATGAGACACCTATTTATTCGTGGTGACTTAGGAGGCTTTTCTTTCTATAGGCTAAAAAAGGATGGCATGTATTCATGTGGATTTTAAAAACAAATTATATGGCGTATCTGGCTATGCCCTTCTTAATATTGGATGTACAAGATGTATTTAAATATTACAAAGCTGTATATTATGTAGGCCATATAGAAGGGGTTATTCTTTTCATCGTTTTCTGCTTGTTGAAGCCTTATCTACTCACGGATAAAGAAGAGGAGAAGAAGAAGTAGACCAAATTTGATTAATATTAAAAAAAAAACCTAAGCATGATACAAAGTCCTCAAGTAAACATAGGCTGTATTAATGGACTGTGTGTTATAGCACACTTCGTAAGAATTTTTTTCTTTGTTAGATATTTGAAATATTTTTTTTATTACTATTGCGCGTACTTTTCATTAATATATTAAATCTTAGTGCCATTTATTGACACTATATAAATAAATATATATATATTGATACTACGGTTAAAAGTCTTCTTAAAAATGTAATTCTGCACTACGTACCATAGACATTAAGGTTTGGATCTTTACGATTAGATTAATCTGTATTTGCGTAGGGTAGGCAATCAGTTTTACAAAGATTGCTAATTGAGAATACGAATCACTTACGAATCTTCAATATAGGTCTTTCAATTCTTTGTTTTATACAAAGAAGCGAAATAATAAAGAAATTATATTTCCTTCGTAAAGACAATCTTTATTAATTGTTATCCTCCAATGTCTACAATGACACATGTATTATATACCAATCCTGCTTTCTCTAAAATATATTAATATTATTATATATATACACACTTAAGATATATATATGTATTTTCAACATTATCTTACCTCTAAAATACTTACTCTGCCGTTGTTCTGACACCTGTAAAAGAAGAAACACAGGAAAAGCAAAAAGGACCCACTTCCCACCCCCAGTTCCTACTTCAATGATTTAAAACGTGGCGGCAAGTGTTTCAAGCGATGATCATAGAATTGAAAATTATCAACTTTCACCGAACAGATTCCACCGAAAAAGCTACATTCCACGCACAATCAAATCTCTTGACGATAGTTTGACAAATGACAAAAAAAAAAGTTAAAACTCCCATGAACTAAAAAAATCATCATTCTCTTAAACCAACTTAAACCGATTAGAAAGATCTCTCTATACGAAGATCGAAATGTATGATGAAATTGGAAGTTCTCCACGGACTAATTGCGATATGATACGAAATTTTAAACCTATACACAACAGCCGGGTAGAGCAATGTACATGCGTGTCTCTAAGACCCCTCATAGGAAGGAAAATGATCGTGAAGAGAACCAACGCGTAACAATCGTTAGATAATAAGATCACTTGGAAATATGTGCGTCGTTGCTCGCGAGGTCTGGTGATGCTCACGTGCTACCTGCAAACCGGACGATGGTCGAGAACACCAGCAACCGCATGGCTCTGGCTGCGCTCACTGCTTTTTTTCTCTGAGCTCGACCCTCGTGTACCCTCTGCGATTTTCGGCACGCCGACCCCCCAGAGAGACAGCTTTCGCTCACACGCTTTCTCTCTTTTTCTCTCTCTCTCTCTCGCCCTGATCGACTCGCGCGAACCTGCTTTCACCAGACCACCAACCGCTCGCTACTGCAAACTGCTTACAGCCCTGCTACTCGGCTTACTGCTTACTCTCAGCTACCCCCATCATCGGCTACACTCGCCACGCCACTCCTTTCCACCGCCTGTGGCACCATAAAATTACAACTTAGTTATAAGACATAAACGTATCGTATCCGTGTGTGAGGATTTTTTGATTATCTGTTTTTTTTGCTTTGTCTCTCTTTCTTTATTCTTAACATTATTGAAGATCGTTCGGTTATATATGAATGATGTGACAAGATTAATGATGCGTCTCAATTTTCCTCATTCTCGCTCTATGTTTCTTTTTATATATATTGGAATAACAGGTGTGGCTAAATGGAAGGTTTCTTTTTTAGCCTGAAATTTTATTCTATCAGGAAAAATAAAAGTAGTGTATCACTAGGTCACACAATCTCTGTGTAAATGTAGTTTCTTAGGGTTTCTTTTCTTTTTTACAGAATAAGTATTGGAAAATATATAATGATAAACCAGATTGTGAATGCGAGAAATGACGAGACAGTGTCCCTGTTTACATCATGACTAATACTTCAAATTCTGTTCCTTAATTAGTTCTAGCAACGAGAATACGTATAAGTACACCAAAGTTGAGAAAAGATAACGAGGAAATTTGATGTAGACAATCAAAATTTGAATGGTTAGTCGTGATGCGGATCATAGAAATTTGATACAAAAATTACAAAGATAAATATATCGTATTTATATAATTTGCGTGATATGGATTTCCCATTTGAAAATTTATAAAATTCCATGTTACAGATTCGATAACGTGTAGAATGAATACTAGCCAATAAATTTTCAGGGCAATACAGTTTCACTTTTTGCTATTGTACATTCACCTATGCCAAGAAAATAGGCCCTACACGCTTAACTTTTAATCACTGTTTTAAGATCATGTACCAGTTCTGTATTCTGCATTTTATTACACTTTATTATAAATGGCAAACTTACATAAATAAACCTGTATACTATTACAGAAACGCAGAACTTATTTCTACACCTCGTATATGTATCACGACTTTCAATTTTCTCCTTCTGACTAATCAAAGATGGGTGATGTAATTTTCTTTCGTAGGGTAATGAAAAAAGGGGGGGAGGAAGAAGATGAAAGAACCGTTAGAATTTAGAAAGTTTGTTTAAAATCTGTACAGAGATCGAACTAAGTCGACCACTTGTGGTCTACATTACCTGTTTTATGTTACCATTATACATATCTCAACACCCTCATGTATTTCCAGCAATATTTAAATCCACCATGCCCAGAGATCGAACAATTTCATGACTTAAAACAATTTCGCGTGGGACATTTATCGAAACAAATGCTTTCCTGTCGTTATCGATTGTGCCATGAGGCCTGAATTAATTATAATAATCGATTGTTATTTGAAAAAAAAAAAACCGTGAAAGACACGAATGTGAAGTTTGTTTTCTTCCGACAGTATAACTTATTTTCAAACAAAAAAACTAGAGAACATTGTGCAATATTGTATTAAAGTAAGGTGAAACTATGAATTTTCTGTTTGCTGGTCGAATGGAAAGAAGAGATTTAATGACTGATCTATAGATTTGAAAATTAAGGAATCTAATAGAAACTGTTTTCTAATAATGGAAATAAATATAAGACATTATAGTACAGACGCGCGTTATGGAACTCGAGATAAGATGTCACATCGAATACGAAATTCACCGATAAGAATAAGCCGTTTCGGATTATTGTTAGCAGCTTCGTTATGCGCGAAATGGAAGAATAAAGATACATTAAGTTTCTCTGATCGGGGCAAGCATTGATTAAAACAATGACACTTAACAGAATAAGGATAATTATGTGAACTTGCGAATGAAAATATTGATGAGTCTATTAAACTCATGGCCTAGTTTACATTACATTAAAATTAGTTAGTTTGGGTTCTGTTTTGCAACCCAAAAAAGTGCGTCGTCATAATTAATATGTAAGTGATAGAAGAATGTGAGCGTGCAACAGTGTTGCTCTAGGTATAGAGGGTAATAGAATACCTTTTCGTTCTCAAGACAGATTATTCTGCACTCGCGGCACGTGCATCTGTTCACAGCTGTACTCGCGCATGCTTCGGCTACTTCAGTCCCTGCAACAGAAAATTCCATACATGTTAGTAAAGAATAAAAAATACGGATGATCGATTAATACTCAACACCATACCTTGACTTGGAACGACTATCTTTTTGCCTGTCTTGAGACTTGCTACGAGAACGTGACTTGCCTCTGGAACTTTTGCTATCGGAACGAGAACGACTACGGCTACGACTGTAAGATCGTCTACGATCCCTATCGCGACTTCGAGATCGACTACGCGATCTAGAACGAGAACGTCGACGATCTCTACTCCTGCTCCTTGATCTGAAAACATAAAAATTATTCTTTTCAATTAGTTCCTTATCAATAACAAATATCCATCATAGAACTACACATTTTCCATAAATCTGCGATATCATAATCGATAAAATAAATTTCGCCGGCATTCACCTTCCTCGTCGGCGGCTACCGCGGCTTCGATGTGGCGAAGTTGGACGTCCGTACCGTGCCATTTGAACTCTGAGTTCCCTACCATCCAGCAATCTTCCATCCATCGCGTCTAATGCATCCTCTGCATCGCGTTTATCATAAAATCTAAAATACACCGTTATTCTGTATAAAACATAGTCTTGTCGTAATATTTCGTATTATAGCGCCGTATAATCTACGATAAATATAGTAATGCAGTATAACCCGTTACACCTATATGCAGTAGTAAAAATAAAAGTGAAGCTGCACAAACAAAAAGAGTACAGTATGTTTGGGGGGATACATGATAGCGTTTAAACACTGCTATGACGTCACCCTAATGCATCATTATATGTACGCCGAAATTTATGTTCTTCGGCTAAAAAAATTGATGTTGTTTCTTGAAATGATTACCTGACGAACGCAAAACCGCGACTTTCGCGAGTAAATCGGTCCCTGGGTATGTAAATGTCGCCGACCTCGCCGCATCTCTCGAACACGCGTCTAAGATCTTCTGGCGTCGTTCTGTACGTGAGATTATCCACCTTCAGGGACACCATCCCATCGATTCGGGGCGGCGGCCTACCGTAACTCATTATTACGGCTTTATCAACGTCCTCGGGATGTTAGGAAGTATTATACACAAATTAGAAAAAAACTCGGCTCTAGATTAGAAGGAACACGTTCACGCACAACGATGACAAAATGGCGAATGGGGGAAGAACGAATGCCTACGCGCAAACCTTTATGGGAAATGACGTCATACGTCGGGTACTACGCGAGTCATGGTATTAGATATTATATTTCTTTGTTTTCCAGATTTAAATGTTATTTGTTTATTAACAACTAGATAAATATATTCATTCGTATCGAATACTTTTAATTTACTAAATGAAAGAAGTGTGAATATTGCGCTGTGATTTTAGGAGTGTGGTGAAATTTGATACGAATGAAATTAATTATGTGGAATACGAAGAGATAATTTTGATAAATTAATATTTTAAATTATAATTTGAAAATTAAATAAACTATTGAGATGTTAACGATTGTAAATATTTAGATATTCGAATGATTTACGGAAGAGAAAGTGACTCACGTAGTCTACTTCCGGTAGGTTCAAATTTGAAAACTCGCCGACTCGTTCGTCAATTTTATTCTTTGACAACTATCAAAATTATGAATTAGATGTAATGGTATTAAAGTAAATTAATGATTGCAATCGTTAACGCATTATTTTTTATTTAAGTTTCAATGAAGCTGCATCTGTGGTATCACAACAATGCCCTTGCATAAGATGCCCCCCCAAATAATCTATCAACATCGCTTAAAAACTTCAGACTCCGATACAATACAGCTTCGATCGTTTCTTTTTTTCTCTTTTTACGCATTATAAAAACGAATCGTACCAACTCTATATAGAAAGGGCAAACGAAATTGTTGTACATATTGGTCCTTTGCCCGCCGATAACCCGTGTTTGTTGCGTCGATACGTTTGCGCGTATGATGAAAAAGAACACGTTCTCTTTGATCGTCAAAAAAAACAGAATCTTCTTCAATTCGCGAAACTTCGCAGACAGAATTCTCGATCGATCGAAACTTGCATGCAAACGTTGCTATAAACAACAAACACAGTTTCGCATAGAAAAGAAAAAGAAAAGATTTACGCTGACTTAGAGCTAGGCGGTAGGCGCAAATAAAGACTTTGAATAATCGCATAATTCTCTCCCTTCTTTTTTTCATCCCTCGACAATGCAAGCAAGGCTATGCACGTGACTTTTAAGAAGGTTGGAATAAACGATTTACTGGCAGAGTTTTGAGAAGAAAAAAAGTTCCAAAGTAATTTCCAACAAATCACATAGCCCAATAAATAGCTTAAAACATCTAACAGCGTTATCGTCTATCGTTATCGATGTAAAAAAAAAGACTTCGAAAGATCGAGAAAAAGAGGAAGATTGAAAAACGGACAAAAGGACATACGATGAGAAAGAATCAAGGAGGGGCGACAGAGAGAGAAAGACAACGAGAGAAAGAGAGGATGGAACATGTGAAATGAACAAAAAAAAGGGGGGAAGACAATATAAAGAGAAAAAAGAATAATACAAATTTGACGATTCTTTAAAACCCGTAAAGTCAGTAAAGGTTTAGGTACACCTGTCATGGGAGGTTTCGCATAATGTGCATCCGTATTTTATAAATTAAAATTGTCCCAACGATATCGCGATGGAACAATGAAATTACAGTAAAACACATACATATCCATACATACATCGATACATATATACAATACATATATGTGTATCCATGCATATAACATACATATGTCTGTACAGATATAAAACACAGGCGAAGTGAATTCAGCAGGTCGATCGTACGGGGCAAAAACATTCTCAATTGATGGAGAGAAAAAAAAAAGTCTGATCTGAATACTTGTGAAACCGTAAAACGCACGTCGGCGCGACGCAACAACGATGTTCTCTGTAATCGTTAAAGCGTCACGCCCACGCGTCGTTATCTCTTACGCTATTTACTATTCAACAATTCAAAATACTTATAATGATACACACAACCTTGAATAATCTCAACAGCTGCTGGCCTTAGCCCGAACTAACTTATCGTAGATCGTGGATACAAAAGTAATTTTCATTAGCTATTGCTATACGATGATCTAACGTCATCGTGATTCGATTTAAGTTAGTTTCCGGCCGATCAAAGCTCCTGCACGCACACCCAGCGTTCTTTTACGCGTTACAATCTCATTCTCTTATTCTTCTTCTTTTTTTTTTGCTCTTTTCAATCTTTTGATCCATTATAGTTGTATACAAAATATGTCAGGGCACTCGCATTTCTCTGTATCTTTTTTTTTTAATCAGTCGCTTCGAGAGCAGAGCGAAAACGTCAGACGGGACGGATCCATTGTGAATTTCTTCAGACAAATGTACATCCCTTGTCGAAATTCAAGCTCCGCAAGGCGTCTCGCTATCTAGACACTTTTCTACATCATATAAACGCATCATTCACCGTTTCTCTCTCAATGTAATCTCCCGGCTCTACACGCAATATGTGCGACCGCACGATAACCATTCTGCCTCACATTATAAATCTCCTTATTATCCATTATAATATTACGCTCGATATAAAAATAATACTCAGTCAATTAGTAGAGATTAATACTCGTGTGTTCATGTATGTATGCTCGTGTGTACGTGTGTGTATGTATACATAACCGGGGAAGGGGTCTTAGCGCTTCCGGTGTACATTTCGTAATACCTGTACTGTGAGGATATAGAAAGAAATACAGCGGAATAACGCAGGAGCCTCTCACTTAATTAATTTCGATGAGACTCATTAACTCTATTCATCGTATAGTACAATTTCAGTGAGAGATCCTTCCCTCACTTTTAATTAACAAGACGGTTTAAACTTCGTCCTCATTTTTTTTACAGTTCTCCAAATTGATAGGGGAGCTATGCGGTAGATATATTACATAAAAAATTACAAATTATCAAATTAATCATACACCTCGTTATTTAAATATTATGAATTCGATTCTAATTTACAAATTAATGCAATTCATTTGTATTCCTTCCGCCAGTCTTCTTTCTAATACCCCATAGTACAGTGTAGGGGAAATTGAACTTGACGCTCCGAATACCAGCGGATCGAAATACCTTCCCCTCGCAGATGCTAAGTGGAAATAATTTTCTCATCCTGCGTTACCCTGGAGCGTCTTCTGTTTTGTCGAGTGTACAGTAACGCGTATTCTATAATCCTTTTGTATTTAACTGTGTACTTATGCATTAAATTACATACATCTCTCTCGTGACTTAGGATCTCAACCTGACCATCAACCAGGTGAGATCGGAACGTCCACGGTCGCGCAGACGGACGGAACGGTGCTGCGAGTTATTTTCTTTTCGGGCATTCGAGAAGTGTCGAAGATTTTTGCTCATACACTCTTGATTCTTTCTTATTTCGCAGGAAAAAAACCCCTTCGCAATATTGTGTTCAATTATACTTCATGTTTATCCACTTTATCCTCATCGTTTTTACTTTATCTCTCTCTCGAGGCATTCGTATACGTTTGTTCATTATGGACACCATTTGAAGATTGCACGAGGTGTCTCGTTGTCACTTTTAATGAAATTAATCTCGATTATTGTCTTTAACGATATACGTGTGTTATGCATTAATTGGAATAGTGATCATTTCTGTTGAGAAAGTACGATTCAATGACGTTCTTGAAAAGTGTAGATTTTTGAAATTAGCGCTTTTTCTTTCATCGATCAGTGACAACGAGATATCTCGATTTCAACGTCCAGCTTCGACCCATCGCCTTAACTGATTATATTAAAAATTACAAATTAGTTGGGCGAAAGATTGTGCGAGTTTAATTTGAAAGTATAGGCGCTCAGGTTTGATCTGAGTGGATTAGTTGATTTTAAGTATACCTTTGAATTACAATCGCACAAGTTCCCCCGAATTTACAAAATACAACGTCTGACAGGTATATATCGCCTAGAATTAAACGCAGGTCGATTGCCAGAATCGAAAAATAATTCATTGAGTACAACATGGCTAATCATTGACCCGAGGTCACTTAACACGTTGGATGACGGATGCGCATTTATTTTTACAATTATTTTGCGCAGTATTCTCGTATTACTCTGAACTTTCGATATCAGATACGTTGGGAGATACTGCAATTAACATTTACAAATTGATTTTTATTAAATTTCATTAATCATCAACATCCTCCGCTGCGTTCAACGTGTTAAGAAAATCCGATGCTTTCAGCAGCCGATAGAACCTCGCTGCGGTCAACGCATCGGAGAAACAGAAATACGCTGAAACTAACGGCATTTGCAGCAACAATTTACGATTGCATTCGTACCACTGATAACAGATAAACGGATGGATCGAAACCCATAGTTTTATCGATTACGCCGAATCGAGTAATCAAACAGTCAACAGATTCGCGCGGTACTATTGCGTTTGAAAGGGCAAAGTGTTTCCCGCGTGCGCACGGAATCCTCCGATGCGCGCGGCGGGAAAGTTTGAAAGTGATGTAAAGACACTTAAAAAAAACAAGGCAATTGGCATGAACGAAATCGTGTGACGAAGGCAACCATAAAAACGTTTGACCGTCCGCAATCTCGTGGCGTGTAAGAATCGAGTGTGTGTCCCACAGGAAAAAAAAAATACCGAGGGAATGAATGACCATACGCGCAGTGTCTGATAACGCACGAGCCTGACTCGTGACCTTTTTATAATTTCTTCATTTTTTTTCGTTTTTTTTCCATTGACGGAAGAAGAACGAGGGAAACTCACGTGTAAAGTACAATGTAGAAACAATAATAAATTAAGCCAGTCGTCTCCAAAATGTCTTACGCAAACGTCGGTGCAAAAACAGTGAATACAATAAATTATAGTTTAAATAATATTCAGGGGCCGAGGGAGGGAATTGGGGGTGGGTTAAGGGGGGGCTGTAAAAATAGACGTACAAAAAACAAGGGTAGGGATCGGTGGAGAGGTTGAGGATAACTAAATAATTTAATAATTAAGTAAGAGAAAAATCTCGCCGTCGGGGATCCCTTTTAAGTAGTGTCGGTTAAAATTCTTAATAACTAAAGTCAAACGCGTAGAATACTGATACATAAAAAAAAAACATATCTATAAGAAGCCTCCAGCTTTTTATACCATTGTTAAAACGAACCGTTCGAACCCATGGCGAATCTTGCAACTAAATCTTACTTATGAAAAAAAAAATAAAATAAAAGATAGAAGTGAAGAAAGAAAGAGAGAAAAGGGGGATCATAATCGTTAACGTTTAATCAAAATTGATTATCGATAATATTAAGATAGCAATACTCGATTCATCGATCGCGATAATTATAAAAAATATCCTCTAGTTTCAGAAATTAGAGTTAGAGAGCTCAAACCTATTCTACTTACGAGACTATGTGTGGTAATAATAAAAATAATAATAGTATTAATAAAATTATAGTAAATTAATAATAATAATAATAATAATACAAAAAATATATATAAGGATAATAATCGTTATGCAATTTTTTTTTCATTTAAAAACAAGCTACCGCGCGCCAAATATTAACTGAGAAAATGCCTAACGAAGTAACTGTCCATTTCTTCTATCAGTGATATTCATAAATAAGTTCGTTTCCTTCACGTATGGTACACTTAAAAAAAGAGAGAGAAAAAGGCAGAGAGAGAGAGAGAGAGAGAGAAAAAGAAAGGCAAACAGACAGAGAGAGAGAAAAAGAGTGAAAGAAAAATTGGTACGCTACGGTTTATGCTTCTGTTGATAAATTTAAAACTGGCAATTTCTGGGACCGAGAGAAATCCGGCCCCATTTTTAATTTAATTAACTGGTCACTTTCGACTTCGTTTCTCATTATGGAGAAGATTCTTTAATCCTAACAGCGTTACGTATCTTTTAAATAAGCAATCGAACGAAGAAGATGCAATGAAATAACTGAAACACGTTTGACAATGTCAATTATCGCGATGAAAAGTATCTTCAATGACTCAATGATTCTGATCATTTCAGAATGAGAAATTAAAAAATAAAAGAGCGAAGAAGAGAAAAAAAAGGATGGAGAACAAATACTGTTACAGTAAGTAATACTAAAGACGAATGAGATACAAAACGTGTACGTTTTACAACTTATTTAAAAGATATGTCACTCTCGAACCTGCTTAAGAAACAGGAAGAATATTGAATACATGCTAAATGGAAGGATCATTTTGACGTGTGAGAGAGAGAGAAGCTCGTCGATCTATCATTTCGATCGTATTTTCACTGTAAGTGAAAAAAAACATCGTCACCGTTTTTTTTATGCCTCTTGCTTCGATTAATCAATATCAATTTCATTCAATATGTTGCGATACCGTCCACACAGCGCCATTCGTATTTTCAAAAATGAAAAAGATCACGATTCGCTTTCCAAAATGCAGTAGTTATGAAATATACAGTGTCACGTTAAATATACAATAGATAGCTACCATTTCCCAAGTTTTTTTTTTCCTTTATCGAACGCGTATCGTATATATACATATATATCATGTATATATATCTATATATGTGTATTTATATATTTATGTATAAGTTAATTATCCGTATCGACAATAATTACAATATAAATAGCAGGTATCCGGATAGAATTCTACAAAAATAAATTGAATGGCGCCGTTTCGCGGTACCTTTCATCATTCGTACTCGTATTACAATACAGAATAATAATATCTGTATAATTATTTGTGTGTCTATATAAATATATGTGTGTATATATAAATATAATATTATATTATATATATATACATATACACATATACATGTGTGTACGTGTGTTTTATAAGGCTCCTTTGATAACGACTAACACTAAGTTGCTCCACGTGTTGCTGCAGGTAATCACAAAGAATTGGAACCCTAACGATAGACTTCAGCCAAGAGTTATCACTGATACGAAAACTCGTAAAGAGGGAAAAAATAAAGAAGAGATACGTAAACGTTGATGTGACTTCGTGAAAGACAAGAATAAGACGTTAATTTTTATTGTATGCCCTTAACTATACTCTATGTTACACAGACTAAATCTATTTTTGGCAAAGTTGTTTAGGTATACAATGTTAGGTATAACGATACATGAGTAGATGCACTGGCCATCGTATTATGTGCTATTTAAGGTTGCTTAATACAGCTTTATTTACGCGTGATCTGTACACGCTGGAAAATATAGATCAGTGATATCCCTTAGAGAGAGAGAAAAAAAAACAGTAAGTAGCGAGAAGGAAAGTAAGAGGAAGAAAAATAGAAGAAGATTGAGAGAAGCTGCAATATGTAAAATTTCTTAATTTCATAAATCACAGTTATACCAATTATGAACGATCGTGTATCCTTTTTCTTTTTTAGAATTGCGAAAAGCGCAAAGTCCGACGATAAAAGTATACCTATCGAATTTTGACTAACGTACTGCAGCAACAATGGAGCAATAAAATTTCTTTACTTTTAACGTTCAGCATACATATGAATGTTATCTAAGTATTATTTCCTGTAATTCTTGTATGTCTGTTAATTGTCGTCGAAGAGAGCATAACGAGTATTGTTTGACGACAATCTATCCTACGTACCGTCGCGTTTCTTATTGCTTTCGGAGTCTTATATTTGTGGTGGTGCGCTGCTTTGCCTATTAAGTACAAATTATTCATGATCGTCTTCTCGACGATCGAGACGATTCTTCGAGACAGAGAGATGTCAGAAGAAAGAGAACATCAGAAGGAGAGAGAACAGAAAATATATGAAAAATGTAGAAAGAGTATTAAATGTGTTTACACCGGCAGTCTCGTCTTCGTGTAAAAAAAATATCTATATATATGTATATATGTATGTATGTATGTGTGTTTATGTTCTGTGTACATATATATATATATCCTCTAAATTAAGATTTTCAACCGTAAGTAAATTGTCTGCACTTTCGGCGCGAAAAAAAATATATTTAAAGGGAAGAGAGAAAGAGGAGATAAAATCGCTGAAAGGCCACTAGAGTATGACGTTAGAAGTGATACTGGCATAATTGTAATTTGGCAAAGCTCAAATTACCAAAGTACGTATCGGAGATTCAGTATAATTTGTCACATCATGCAACCGTCCTTTGTCCCGGTTCGAAAATTTCATTTCCATCCTGGTCTCTTGTATCTCATTAAAGCCAATTAAAAAATACATATTTTCACTAGTTTAAATTCAGCTGGGTCGTTTCGTAGCTTAACATTAATTACGCGAGATAACGAGAGTATTATGATTGTAATGTCACTGACAGCTAAAAGCCCGTGGAACAAAACGGTGAAATTTCGTTCACTAATCTTTCCTTAGTGACAAATCCTTTTCGGTTTCATCATTATTTTTTTGTTCTTTTTTTTAAAACTTTTCTTTCCTTCCTAAGCCTTTTTTTTCACGAACAGCAGTCTAGCACCGTTCATACTTTCAACTGACGACTGAATCCTTATGACTCTAAGAAAAAACAGACAACGACCACCATTTTTCATTACGCGAAAAATACGTGCGCGACACCGAAAGAACAATTTGCGCGTGTATGTACAACGATCGCCCGTCGCTCTCTAGCTGCAAGCGTAGAAAATTTTGTATAAAAATATTCTTCGTATTCGTGTATATATATGTACATATTTTGAATAACCACGTAATTAATACTGCGTATTTAATATCATCATTCCTTAGTGCGCTCTGCACCACGGGCTTGGTAGCTCGAGGGAAGTATCTCCCGCTATTCTACCACCTCAGATTCTCGACATCATGGAAAAAGAGGGGGGATAAGGGTGGGTACAGAATAGTATGAAAGAGAGAGAGAGAGAGCTTCGAAAAAGGGGAAGTAATGGGAAGAGGAGAACGAACGAGAACTGGTGGCAGAAAGGAGAAGGAGAATAATCTCGTCTTCTACACCCTGTTTATCACCGGACAGATTATTCTTCTGTCTAGAGATTCTTTGTTATATGTACCTAGCAAAGTCGTTCTTGAAGCTGGCCAGCATTTTTCAGTGCGCCTCTTCTGTCAACGACGTTGCAACTAGGTTCAATGGTACATCCGAGACATTCTCTTCATCTCCTTCCTCTGTTTCTTCTGTCTCCGCGGATAAATGACATTGCTCTCGTCCTTCCGTCTTTACATGCTGTTATTCAGGGATTCATTAACATTAGGCACGATGAAAGAAAAAGGTCATTAGAAGATCTATTATTCTTCAACTTACGTGCATCATGTAACTAGGTAGTGGAAGAGAATAATTAAGTTGGGCGACAGGAGGTGGAGGATGGGCACCAGGTAAATGTGGCGGTGTTAACGCGGCCATCATCAGGTGAGGTTGAATCTGCCGCCGGAGAGCTGCTAACATGTCTGCACTTTCGGCATCCATCTGTTCAGACGGTGATGCTAAAATTGCATCACCCTTTTCTGAAACATTCGATTGGAAAAAATGTAAGTAAAGGTTGAAAGTAGAATGTAATAAATTTTCATTAATGTATTAATCATGATTCTTACTTCTGTGCCTCGTTGGCTTCTCGCCTTTGGGTCTACGTCTACGAGTGTGTATCGTATCCCTTCTCATGGTAACTGGACGATTGACACCGTGAAGTTTATAATAAAGTCCGCATGCATTACAGACCATTTCACCTTTCATGTTTCTTCTCCAAATCGTTGTAGTCATGGTGCCGCAATTTGTACAGGACATGTCAACTTTTTTTGTAATGTTACCGCTCTGTTGATCGAATTGTTGCTTCGGATCCTCCACCTGGATAAAATAGTTTGAGATGAAGAAGAAAGATCGAATGTAATTACATACTTATTATGGGAAAAATGTAATTCTGCTAAGAACAAGAGTATACCTTCACTTTCATTTTGTTTGACCATGCTGTAAAGTCTTGTGCTTGTTCTTCGTTTGGTTCGTGTTTATAATTAATAATGTCTGGACTTGTGGGAGCCTTACTGGGATAACTCTGTTTCCTCCGACCCTTTGTCTCTTTCCGACCGACACTGGCAGGGCTAGATGGATTACTGTCCATAGAAGTACCCTGAATACAATGAAAATATAATTGTTAATATAATTTGGAATTAACAAATACAAGGTATCGCTGTGTGTGGATATGATCACAGAATTCTTTGATAGAAATTTTAAAATACGTATTTCAATGTCCGAAACATGAAACTGCATTGTCGAGAAATTCGAAGAAATTGCAGTAATACCCCACGGGTACCTGTTATCAGAACAAAAAGCCAATAGAAAGGAAAGTGGCACAAAAGGTGCTACAGTCCAGTTTCGTATTATGGGAGGAATTGAAGTTCGTAGCGCGGAACAAAGTGCATTTCAAAATCTATTGAAACCCAACTTATCTGAACATCTGTTAACAGCGGGTTGACATGGTGGGCTTAGCGCTTATGGCCTATCACAAAGAGCTGCTCAGTTATCTATTATCTACAAGGCCTACCACGTTCCTTACCTGCAGGCAGATGGGACCTGAATAGTCCCAAAGGGATCCCTTGACACCCAAGGGTCACCTGACCTGTCTTCTTTTCTATACCTGCAGATCTCTTCTGGTATTTGCATTGGACAAACTGCAAGGTCTTCCCATGGAAGAACTTTTATTTGCACGGAGATCAGGGTCAAAAGAATATGGATATAAAGGGAAGCAAAGATTTTTCGTTTATCCACCAATCTCAACATTTCTCCTGAAGTCTATTTTCCAGATTTTTTTCTAACTTTTACCACCGTTTAAATATTCTTACTCGTTATTTGTTTAACTCTTTGAGGCTCGGCGGGATTAAATGTACCCCACCGATTTGATATTTAAAGATGCATTGTGGGACATTTTCTGTCACACCTTGAAAATTTATATTATTTTCTGAATTCTCGTGCCTCAATGAGTTAAACCTTAACTAATGATTTTAATTATTCTTTAGACCTTAACACGTAAATGTATTTGGTAAAGCCCGAAAGAAAATGTGAAAGTAATTTTATAATTTTCAAAATACCAGCGATACCTTGAGGTATAGTAGCTTAAGAATACAATTAGAAAAGTTATTAGAATTTACACAAACCTTGTTTTCTATACACGGGACATTAGTGCGATTGCCTAAAACGGAGCAGTCCGGTACGGTGCGTTCGATTGTTGTTCCCTGAGTATCCCTGTAAAACCTGATTTGCGGTGATATTCTATCGGTATCAACGGCGGTAATACCAATTTGTCTGTTGTTTATCAATGAACGAAGCAAATTAGTTGCCTCGCCGGTGAAACCGTTATTTAATTTATCTCCGTTTGTCCTTGTAATTTCTAAACTCCTGTTGCTGGAAGAATATGAAGAGAAAAAATTGCTTTTTCCCCAAGAAACGAAAAAATATGAAGTTTCATTTATTTTTTCACAAGGTCAATATAATTCCCTAATGGCAAGGATTATCGGTAACAACACCGAGGGTACGGTAAAAGCTACTGTGGTTAATCAAGTGTTTACTCTAATGTCAGGTAATGACTTAGTTATCTTATCTTTAAAGGAACACCTGTTATGAATGGTGCTTTCTAGGTAATCTTTAGTGCAAATAGACATTAGGCACACAAAGCCATGCTTGAATGGTTGGCCTTAATCAGTGGAAGTGCAAACTGGTAGCAGAGACTTGTATTTTGGCTTTTAAATTAGTCAAACATATGGCCAATGAGCAAGTGGGGAGAAAATTCGGAATGTTAAAGTTAAACAAACTAAGGGATATTTCTAGATTCTTTTCATTTTTATACTTCGTTTGGTAATTGAATTTAACTGAATTACTCACTTTGCAAGTGCTTGCCACAATTTTGTTGTTTCTTGATCGATATTTGTATCTGAACAATTACTTTCAGGGGTATCCATCCTGTTTACTGGACTACGATTAGGCGTACTAGGTTTTGAACCTTCATAATTCGTTTCCGTTCTCATTCTCTTATTAATAGTCATGTCATAACCATTTTCCTCCCCCTCTGTATCCTGTTCGTCCCGATCTTCTATTTCTAATCTATCAGGATCGGAACTATTTGAACACGTGTCATCCTCTGGTTCACATTTAATGTTATCATGCTCAGGCATGTCATTGGTACGCAACTCCAAATGATGCGTTTGCGTTTGAGGTATAACGTTTTGATTAATGCTGGCCGGAGAATTAGGCTCCTCATTGAACAATGTTTTGTTCAATTGGAGAAACGATTGTAGAGGACTTAAGCCTGCTACTTTGGCAGTGGAGAAAGACATTTTCTGTAACAAAAAAAATATCTACTGTTTCACCAACACGTACTTCGTATTGTTTACGTATAATTGTTAATTATCGCTGATTATTTATTCAATTATTTATTCGACAATCACGCACGAAATATTTTTACGAACGATAAGGTAGATCTCTGCGATATACGTTCGAGGAATCGCAATTAGCAATGTATATATTCTTTTTTATAATAACAATCAGGGTCACACTGATAAAGTTAATGTTGCATGCATTAAAGAAAACCTTGAAACATCTTACATAATAACGGATATATCAGGGCAAAGAGAAAAATAAATAGGATCCTGCATATATTATACATACACACTCTGATCTACACAGAATGTACATGTGTCGATGCATTCTTATCTACAATCAGATTGCACGTGTTGCACATTCTCAGTTGCATCATTACTTGGAACGGAATGACTGCCTACCACTGTTAGCACATTAAGCTGATCTTTTTTTTTATTCTTTAATAAATGGATGATTCCCTCTAACTTTACAGCTACTGCTATTAGTCTGCTGCATTAGCTTTTTATTATATTTATGTAATAAAGATAAATTAATACCTGATCATCTTGCGATGATAACTGCTTGGCATAATCCAGGTACTGTTTGAGTATGACATCAGATTTGTGTGACACTTCACGGAAATTGTGCAGTACATCCAGTTTGTACACACATCGGTGACAGATGATCGGAGGTAAAGAATCCCCATCTTTCACCTTAAATATAAATAAAATACTTCTATAACTCTCATTACAGACATTTGAAATTATCTTAAAAAATCGAAAACTCTGCAATTTCTCTCAACAACAACCTAAGAAATGACTTCTCTTATCTCTTATCCAAATGGAGTAAAATTACCCTATACCTAAGTACCTCCACAATCCCTAAAATATCCTATCCTAAACAAACTACAAAGTTGACAACATAAAAAAGGCACGAAACAAGAATAACTCGGACTTAAAATTCAAACTCTCAATTTATTACCCCATCGACGCTCCATTCAACGAGCCATCGCTATCGGAGCGAAACTCATATAAAACGAAATACCCAAAAGCATTCTACTCCTTAAATCGACTGGCATGAAACGCTAGAAAACGCATAGACTTTTTCTCCAAGCATCATCTACAGAAGTAGAACTCTCCTTCGAGAGATTCGTTGTATCCCAAATCAGATACACGAATCACAACTCGGACTAACAGAATCGGAGTAGAATGTGACAGCGACTCGTGGAATCCGCGTGTGAAACCTGATAACAGGCCGTCTAAATAAGGAGCTGACCCCCTCCTCCCCGTAAGCCCCTACCAGTGATCTGTACCGTGCGAGGAGCAGAGCTTATCACTGCCATTTTAAATGCCCCCGTGAGTCGGCTTATCTCGCGGACACATCTCTTGCCAAACTTTCTCCCGTGGCACGCGCACACACACACGCACCCTCGAGAGACATCGAGAGGAAAGGAGATGGAAGACGACGGAGAGGATAGAAACGGATAGAACGAGACGAAGAGAGAGGGATAGGAGTGAACGTGCGAGAGAGAGAAAGAGAGGGAGATACACTCGTACTTGCGAGGGCCACAGATGGTCGCGTCTGATTTATCATCGTCTCGGCACGAGGACCCGGTGAAAAGTCCGTATCAGACTCACCGTGATCGAGAGGCACGTCAGTATCTTATCGGCAAAGTTCCGCTGGGCGCCCTCCTCCTCGAATATGGACAATTTGACACCGTCCGACGATAAACAAAGGCGACACAGCTCGTAGAACTTGGGCGGTACATCGAACATAATTGTGAACTCCGGCTACGTTGCGCCCTACGTAAAGCGCGAGTCATCAAGAGGTAGACTCTTTCCTTGGCCGATGTACTATCTTTCTCCACTGCCACTACGTGTTTAGCGACGAGGAAGGGTACGCGATCACTTATCACAGTCACCGCCGCGGCTCATTGTCAGCGGCACAGTACACACGATCATATAGTTATGTATTCACATAGAAAGGAGACTGCGAAATAACCTGGAGACACCTATCTCTATGGTTCTTACGATCCTCGCCGTTGTGAGGCGCTGCGGATGCTTTAACACGACTGAGATCACCGGACTGGAATCATCGGAGGCGGTGATTTCACGGATGCGCCATCTTCCTTCGTGGAATCTTTCTGATTCTATTGATTCTTGATGCTCTTATCATTTTTACTTTCGAATGATCGATTTTAATTGTAGTTGTTATGTAATTTGTTTATGAATTCAATATTCTCAAGGTTAGATGAGTCGATGGGAGGTATGGTGGATGTAAGGGCTTGGACTCTTGGTGGGGGGGGGGGGGGGGGGGTTGTTCAAATCTTATGTTACCTATGGGAAATTATATTTATTCTATGTCATTTGTATTATGTTCGACTGGATGGTTTTAAATTCGTGTAAAACGATGGGAGATTTCGAAGGGGAATTATAAAACGATTTGAGAAAAATTATTTAAACTTTCGGTTGGATAAAATCGATGAACTCGTTGAATCTACTTCTCCGTGATCTCTAGATCATCTTAATCTTCAATTCATAATTGAATTAGATTCTCCGCTTTTTTTTGTTATAGGATACACCTCTTTTTCTCGCTTGTACGTGGTTCGTAGGAGGTAACTGTTCTTTGGCATGATGAACGATGAATTTCAAATTGATAGGATAGCCTTATATGATGAATTAATCGATCAACGGCACGATAAAAGTGCACGTTACTTCATCCCGTTTTATGAAATTCATTGTAATGCGGCAAATTACAGATTGATTTCATAGAGACAATGATTGCAACGGTCTCGTTAAGCCGGCACGATGAAAGTGATCTCATGATCGCTCGGGAATTATTAGTTTTTAAAATTTCACGATGGTCTCATTATATCCCAATGTCACCCAACGATCGGAGATCGGTAGGCAATTCCATAGAGGAAACAGGTTTCTTATCACGCGTCATTTTACTAGGAATTTCATTACATCGAATAAGTAGCCCAACCCATAAATAAATCAGGCGAACGGGGGGAATGACTAACGCAAGATTACGCGACCCATCGACCACTTTCGGCCCACGCTATTTTATCACGTGCTTAATCCGATCTTCGTACGTATAAGGTTATGATACGGCGAGAAGACGCATTTTTAGAAACTGCACAACTTGTACAATCCTAACACGTACAAACAAATAAGTTGTACGATTGTATACAAAGCCATGCAAGAATGAACTTACATCAGACTAAGAAAAATAAATTGTGTTTACCCTTGTAAATGTACCACCTGATTCACCTAGTTTAATAAATTCCTATGGTGCCTTTGTACATCAACATATAGCTTTTATTATAATCCTGTATAACAACAATATTTACACAAATTTACAAGTTTACATGCATTCCGATAAATGCATGGTACAATCACACAGTGTACTAGGCAAAGGTAAAAAGACAGGATTTCAATTTCTGTACTCCCTCCTCTCTCTGAGAGACATTGATGAAATTTATGTAAATTTTTTGCATTGTAAAAAAAGTACGAAAGCTGAAGAGAAGGCGTGTTTTGTACATTTCGTACTTCCAGGATTGTGATAGTATTGGTTTTATCTTTCGTTTTTTTTACTATAACATTGAGCATCATGAATATTAATTAGCAATGAGTAATTCCAACGTACGTGTGTTCCCGGTATAGAACCATGATGCACCGAAAAAAATAGTCTTATCAATGAGTTGTTATTAAAGACTGACACAACTCGATACTAATTTCTTGCTTTCAAAAACCCTTGTAAAAATCTTATGGACGAAATGATAGTTACAACCTCGTTTGCTTTGGCTCGTCCAGTTGCTATGAACGGAGAAAAGGATTATCTGCCTCTGTCTCGTTAATTTCGAAAGGTCCAAAATTAATAGAGATTGATAATAAGGTCGCGATAGAAATCCTTAGAGTTTGATTAATTCAAGATCTGTTCACGTATTCCGTCCAAAGTTGGGTATCGGGAGGGAATGTTTAATAATGGAAAAAATATACCTCGATCAATGATCCATAGTCGCAAAAAGAATATAAAATTATCTGAATGTGATATTCACTTTCGCGCACTGCATCCAGCCCTGCAGCCAGATGCATCTTGCAGAAGGAAATGTTTGTTGTGCTGTATAAAACACAATTACCACCGCAAAATGAGAGAGTTTTGAGAAAATAACGACAATCATACGGGGTCTATCATGGAACTGATATCATAATTCACTCCTAACTGTTTCCCTTTCTTTCGAAGAACTGATACTTCGTTCTGGAAAAGAACTCTGTGTATTCGTTCTATTCACTTTACTATCTAATTCGACTAATCTAATGATTTCATAATATTTCCTATACTTTTCTTTCACGAGTTGAACTTTAGCCTTATCCGCCTTGAGATCAACGGTAGTACCTAATATTAAATGGACATCCTTAATGTGTTCTAACTTCAATAGAATGATCTTTCGTCTATTTCTAGCTGTACGTTTGTCTAGAAAACTTAAGTGTCTTATCAACTTTCGATAATCCTGAAGAAGTTGTTGAATGATATCTAAGCACAGCCAACGAATTCGAATGATACATTTGTCCGGTGGTTCTCCAGCGCCACTGTGACAAATACTTACAAGCGCCTCGACATGCGAATCACCGTTCAAATTAGCTAGGATGAAGTTAATTAAATTAGGAATCGTAATTGGTAGAGAGAATGGATATACCGTACTATCCTCTTTTCTGAAATACAAAAAATGTGATGTTCTTTTTGGAATGAGGTACTATTGAAATTAATAGGTATGCTGGTTTGTATTACCTCTTGGCAGGAAAGAATAAAATTGATGGGAATCGATTCATACTGTATTCCCATGGTAAATCATTATTATCACCATCGATCCTTACGAACGATAGGTGATCCATGTCGCGCAAATAATGAGCAACTGTTAAATATACGTAAGAGACAGCGGTGCAAAATGCACAATAAGGTGTGTGGTACATTACAACCACATCCTACGAGCAAATAATATAATAAATGTTTCATTTACGATAGCATTTTACGTATTCGAGTTATATCAATTAATAAAAATTACCTTAGTCGGATTCAAAATTGTACTTAAAAATGTTTCAGTCGTTAACTCCGGTATGCAAACGTTCAAAGGGTTCTCCTTTCCGCAATTTACCTTAGTCTTAAATTTTTGCACAAAGCGCCTTGAGGTATTAGAACGTAGGGTACGTTGTAAAAGTCCTTGAGTATAATTATTTATAAATTCTACTAGTGTGTATCGATTAAAGTCGTTTTGCATAACGTATTGACTTTCATGCTAAAATAAATTCTTAACAATTAGCATTATCAAAAGCATAAAAATAATGGATTGTTTGAAGAACTTACAGCAGCATCTAAAATAACGATGGCGGTTTTATCCTTCATCCGTAAGACGTCTATGCCGAGACCTTCCGCGAAGTAGAAATAATTCAAACTATCGATCGCGATTAACGCCAATGTCTTGTTGATTTTACAGATCGATTCAGTCAAATTTATATTTGGATGCTCGGCCGAATCTCGTGGGAATATAGGCTGATGATATTTGTTTCCGGTTAACCATTTTTTACAGTCTTGTCTTAAATACGCTTGCCTCACGCCGTCCGCCGATCGTAAGTCGTTCTCCGTTGGAGACGAAGATTTATATTTTGAGCTATTAAAATTAACAGATTTTAGAACATAGTACGAATGTCCAAGAGCCTGTGAATTTCTGTACCTCTTTGTTTTAAATCCCTGCTGTAATTTTACGGTCATGTGAGCTTTGTTACAGCAAACCTCGTACATCTCTCTTTGATCTTCTACCGCGGACACTTTAAAAATGTCTGCGCCTTTACACACGTGATCCAGTTTGTCAGAGACTAGAGTACAAATAGAGCTGTCCGTTTCCAAGCTTCTTATTGTATTTCTTTTACATAGTAAACATTTATTCGTCACAATATTCGCACAACAGCTATCGTTAATCCACCGTTGTATTGAAACGCTCACTGTCGGTTCGTTCGGTGAAATATTATTCTCCTTTAAAAGCTTAAAACACTGTTGGCTCTTGTTCGAATGTCTTGCAACAGCTGTTCGACGATTATGTTCGAGCCGTGCGATTATATCTTTCACCAGTAGATTATCGGCGCAATTATAATATTGCAGGCCGATTTCTCTGATCTGAAAATTCAACGTTAATTCTCGTTACGTTGATATTATCATTTACAGAGAAATTTCTATGTTGAATGATTTTACACACCAAATTGTAGTTGTAATTTTCAGAATGCAAAGGATTACGAGGCGTGAAAAGGAAAAGCACGGGTCCTTCTCGCAAATACGGTGCTAATGTCAATGACTTTATTCCAGGTGGCTGAAGCCAAAGGGCTGGTTGATGAATCGAACCAATAAACCAATTCAATATATTTTCGGAAGTCCATTCGGTCTCTTCTGGATACCTCTACACATTTGAATTCTCAAACTCATTTAATTGTGCTATATATGCAAATGTTTCTGCTTTATGTGTCTCATCTATTTATACGGATCTGTATATATATAACGATAGAAACATTTGTATAGACTTACTAAAGATTCGTTCCACATGAGTAAACTCGCAGAAGGAAATTTATATACACCGTAATCGTTCATGCTGGACGATGTATTGGTAACAATGGCAAAGATCAATTCTCTATTTGGATCTCTTTCTAATGCGCATATGGCAGCCTTATAAAATTCTTTGTAACCTGGAGTTCTATCCAATCCAGTGAAATTAAAATACCCTACTACAACAGCCTAAAATAATGGTGATATATTAATGAAACAGTTTAACAGCAGCATCTAATTATACCTCTTTACTCACATCATAGTTCACTAGCAACTCCATTAACTGTTCTTTATGAGTTATCCTAACTATTGGATTCATTATAGCATTCAGAAAACGGATCATGTACGATGCAGTACGTATACCCTGATACTGAATACCAAGATCCCTGGACGGATAGAGTATCAGGACAGGGTAACTCTGAATTTTGTTGTACTGTACCCTACATTCTGAGCTGGGATGCCAACAATTAACAGCAGCAAAAAATACCTAAATATACCAAAAATTCAGTTGGAAAATATTTCGAAATTCTATTGCTATGAAATAGATATTAGGATTATCTATTTCCATAGTGTCTTTGTACCTCTGATTGATAGTACTGAGCAACTTTTTCAAATTCCTCTCGAACCATTTGACTCTCTGCGTCCCATGGAGCATAATACATGACAAAGCTAAAGTCAGCTTCCGTCACTCTTTCTATCATAGCTCCTACATGTCCCTTATAAAAATCCAATACGACTGAACTCTGATTGAAGAATGGTTTGGCTATTGGAGGCTTAGATACCTTAGGCGACCTAAAATAAAGATATTATGAGTATATATAATTTACTTAACAAAGTAATAATACAAAGTACATTATCATAAAGCACAGACTGAAAGTTTGACAGAATTTTAAGGCACTTCTTTCAAACCATCTACCCTATAATTCCAGTAGCTACATTGTGTCTCAAATGAGAATGTATCTTTCGACATATTCCGACGAGCTTTACAATCAGCATAACCTAAAACTTACGAACTGTGAAGAGCCGCTAAAGCAGTGAATGTTATTGCGAGGAAAAAACAAATGATTTCTCTAGCATAAGAAAACATTTTGCTCGCCAGTCTTTCCTCTATCGAGAACTTTTGATTTGGCTCTTTGGCCACGTCGTTACTTCCTGAATCCGATGTATTCGTGTGCAAGTTATCAGCATTTCTCAGCGTGCTTCCTTCGTGCTCTTCCCTGAACATTATCCACGAAAACCAAAATGAAATTAAGGGACAAATGACCGTGCGTTAGAACCTCATCACACGCTCTTTCTTTTTTACTCTCGGTGTCACCACACGGGCTACTGTTTATTTAATTATATGCAATTAACCGGGTTTTTCGTGGGTCTCCGTCGAGACACCTGTACATTCATAGACCGGAAACAGCTGATCACTTGTCAACATATCGTTAAGGTACACGATACGAAAAGAATTGCATCGGATTAAATCTTTTCACTAGGGATTCTATGTTGAAATAGGAAAAGCTTTAACTAATCTAAGCTTTAAGAACCGTCTCGCATTAATAGCTTGAGAAGGCCGAGAAGGCGGTAACGTCATTGAATGTAGGGTCTTCAGAAAAAGTCGGAGTATAGAGCACTCCGTGGCACAACGTAGTTTTTACTTAATTACGAAATCTCGATTGAAATTTAAGCTTAAACCCCTGAATAGGTTTTTCACAGATTAGGCTATATTTGTACAATTATTTTTTGTAATATGTAGGGCAGTGGTACTCGAAAGAAATTTGGGGAGAAACAGTGACAATAATCTTACTCGTTGCAAACCTGAAGAGCCATCTTCAGATTAATTAAAAATAATTTCTGACGAACTTGTAATCATTTCATTCACTGATGTTACAGAGTGTACATGCGATTTGTACATGGAGAAATATTTGAGAGGGCCCAAAGAGTGGAGAGTAATTTGATATAAATTAAAGATGAAGAGTTTACTCATTTTTGTACCTAATAAACTTCACAAAGAAAAACCTGGCTATATGTTTGGTAAAGTAGTATATGATGATAGTACAGGTGTTAAAAAGTTTTATGTTATTGGTATATGTAGGACAGATCCCCTGGAAATAGCAAAGTCTGTTACCAATATCGTTGGCTATTATTCTGGCACAGAATCCAGACGTGGACATCCGGATAAAAAGTATTCAGATTGGATAAATGTCTGTTTATACCCTACAGAATCATCCAGAAATGATAATAACAATTACAGTTTAAAAAGTATCATGATAAATAATAAGAAGATTTCTACTCTACACTGTCACACTGTAATTGTTGTGTACAATCAATTGGCTCTCAGAGAAACTGAATTGTTTACTAATAAGACTTCATCTGGGAATCATTTTTATGAATTAATGAAAATAGTACAAAATAAGCAGGTTGAAAGTGAACTTAAGAAGAAAGGGAAATTCACTTACATGAAGGAAACATTGCTTATTTATCATATGTTTTTATATTTTTATCCTATTCTACTCCTTAGTAAAGTAACAAACAAGCTATCACCAATTTTAAAGTATTCTTTCCTTGGTGTCCACACCAATGAATGGCTGAAGAATGTCAAATGGATGTTAATTACTATTATACAAAATAAAAGCTTTACCCTAAAGACAGGAAATTACATTTTTGCTTTGATAATTGATATGTTATTAGGAATATTTGTCCTACAGCTATTATTGCATTATTTGGAACATGTATCTCCATCACAGATACTTTTAAGTAATGCAGAGGCAAGTGACAATTTGTCAGTTAATAAAGTTAACATTAATTTCCAGTTGTTTTAATGAATTTATATATTTTACAGAAAGTGGTAGAATTTCTGAAAGAATTAATACACTGGCTTATGGGTGCACCAGCTGGTTTGAAATTGAATTATGCGCTCAACAATATGCTTGGGAAATTCTTTTTATACCATATACATTTGTGGTGGACATTCCTTATATTCATGAAGCCAGTAATGGACTTTGCTTTCAATGTGCTAGTCTTGTTTGGTAGACTTGGTATTACATTTCAAATAGCAATTGCTGCAGACCTTCTGGCTCTAGTCAGTTTTCATGCTTATTGCATTTATGTATATGCAGCAAGGTACAAAATGTATAATGTAAAGTACAATGGTACATTACTTATATCATTTTTTTTCGCAGGCTATTTAATATACAATTAAAAGGTCTCACAGCTTTATTTCGACTTTTCCTTGGCAAAAAGAAAAATCCACTGAGAGAAAGAATAGATTCTTGCCAATATCAGCCTAATCAATTATTCGTGGGAACATTACTGTTCACTATTCTATTATTTCTTATGCCGACAACATGGGTTTATTATACTGTTTTTACGACGGTAAATTAAAAATTATTTAACAGCTAATTTTAATGCCATGCGACGTGATCGCGCAGCGGTACAAGTTCTTTATTGACGAAGATATGAATGTACCGATCGGTATTTGTCGATGAAAAAGCAGAAATGTTACAGAAATAAAAAAAAGAAAGCGCTATTACGACGCATGGCATTATCCAACGCAGATTTTTCTATATTTCTGACGCTAAAACGGCTAAACTCCAATAATTTTATCTATTGTTATAACAGCTCCGGCTAGCTTTAATTGGTTTTGGAGGATTTCTAACAAGGCTGAAATTCTACCTCCAAGTTTTACCTATTTATACATTTCTCAAATGGTTATTTCGTTGTTACAGTGCATGTAGTAAGTTTTAATATCATCAAATTCCATCATCAGTTTGATTACTATTCATGTCTCATGAATTATGTCATTTTTAGGTATCATTAATATTAAATTACATTCTCATCACGTTGAAGGACCAATCATACTAGCAACAACAATGGTTGTGGCACCATGGAGTCAAACATGGCAAAGATGTATACCAGATACAATTGCTTGTCATCCTCCCATTGAGTGGAATAAGATAATAAGTAATATAATATGGGGAGAATTACTTTATCCTCTTTAAGAATTTATTTTTAAATACATTTGTACAATGCAATCATGCTGCTGTAAAATTAACTTATTGCCTTATGTACATAAGAAGAACTATACAATCCATAACGACGTGCTTATTGTATTATATCCTTATTGTTTATTCTCATTCAATTGTTCTTGAGGTTCATTCAAACCTCTAGTAATTAGTAAATCTAAATCATTTTCTTCTCTCAGTACCATGAAGTAAAGGCAGAATACGACTAAACTTGCTGTTACAACGAATGACTGGTATGGTGGTGCAACGGTAGGGGGTAGACGAGTATGTACAGCCTTCCATGTTGAAGCTTTGGATGTTGAATATTTTATTGGCTTATTCAACTCGTCATCTTCTTCGTTTTTGTTACTTTTGTCACTTGATGATGCCCTTACATTAGATTTACTAACAAATTGAAAAGCGGCATACCTAAAAAACATCGCGATTTGGATTGTTTTATTTGCTGTGATAAATTCCATCAGTTTTGTCATTTCACAATATAAATAAATAATTTATTTGTTTCGAAAAAATATGACAGTTAATTAAAGAATTATCAGGTAACCTTATCGCGGTTTCAAGAATTACGACGTGTCAGGAGAGTTAGAACCGAAAAATATATATACCGAAGGAATGTTATTCATTTAATTTACCTTTTCAATAATTCGCTTTTCCCTGTAATTAGTTCGTTTCTAATAAATGTACGCAACATTATTGCAAAACAATGTCTTGCAGTTCTGTATAGTATGGTACAAACTGATGTATATTTCCTCGAACGAGTTAGGTAGGAATTTCCTATATCAAATTGTTTAGATATCGAATTGTTTTTTAATATTTCACATTTTCTTCTATTACCAAATTAATTTTTAATAGAGTTGTACGTTTATTTCTCTTTCTTGAAATTATATTTCATATGTTTTTTATCTTTCGTTAAAGATATCCGGAAACGTTGGGGAATATACGGAAGTTATTGCATGCATGTGCAGCGGCAATCGGGTTTAAAGCCGGATGGCATTTTCTTACTGTTTTCTATTACATCTAACTTAATTCGTGTTCTGGCATGTTTCAGAGAAGATAATTATACATTTTTAAAATATCTATGCAATTAATACGTAGAAAAAGCGATTAATTTGTACGCATAATACGATGGGATCCGAAGGTACATCAACGTTCGAGGTTAGGAATCCTAAATCCCGAAAACGTACGAAGAAAAAAGATAAGTCGAAAGGTGAATGTTTAAAAATTAATAACGTTAGATTTTCTCATAGTTGATGTTCTTTTTTAACGTGAAAAAAAAAATTAAGCTAGAATAATATCTGACCTAGTTTCTTTTTAATACGAAATACGTTTAAATAATCTTTATAATAAATTTTGTGAATAATGTAGAACACAACGTAGATTCGCAAGAGAACGATAGCAAAGAATCAGAAATATTGAATGAAGAAACTACAAGTCATAGAAAACGAAGAGGCAGGAAACAGAAGCAAAACAATAAACTTAATGGTACAAAGGACAAAGTTTCACAATCAGTGGAACGCAAAAGAAATCTCATTAATATTGAACAAAATCAAAATAAAGGAGAATCTGAAGATGATGAAGTGCCAGCAAAAATTGCAAGAATAAAGTAAGATATACATATGAATTTTCTTTATAAATTGTATGCCATTTGTTACTAATGGGACAATTCATTCCTTCTTTCTAGTGCCGCCTATGCTGATAAAGACAAAGATGAAATTGAAAAGGACAACAGGAATGGGAAGAATGTTCCTAAAGAACCTTCAAAAAGGCAGCTTAAAAAGGAAAAGGCTGAGAAGAGAGAAACTGAAAAGAGAGAAGCTGGTAGAATAGAAGCTGTAAAAAAAGCACTGAACTATGTCTCCAAGGTATTTTTTTCATAGTCAGTTTTACATCACAGTGATGTTTTCTGTGAACTAAATATTAATTAAATATGTGTTTTTAATCAACAGTGGAAACATGCACCAGGAGAATGGAAATTTGAGAAGTTGAGGCAAATTTGTTTAATAGATAATTTGTTGGACGAAAATTCTATCCCAGATGACATTTTCCCAACTGTTTTGGAATACTTTGAAGGATGTAAAGGTATGGCAAGAGAGCAACTATTGAAGAAGGGTATGGATGTTATAAAGAAAGTGGAAGAAGCAGAGGAAAATCGGGAAGAAATGTTGGAATCTGTTGCTTACAAAAGAGCTAGAATGCTGCTGCAAGCTCTACCTACTGAGACATAATGCAAATTATTGGATGTTACATTAATGGATATATTAAAAGGACTGGTAGATAATTTAGCATTTCGAAACGGAAATTAACGACGATAATAATCATTAGTCGACATTAATAAACAATAAATATATAACCGAAGCACAATTGCTGTTCGTGGATAAAAAAATTGAAATTTGTTCATTTCGAAATTTTCACTTCGCATTAACGAAAGTTATGCAAAGTACGTTTTTTACTTCATGTTTATATGTAATTCGTCGGAAATCATTTAAATTATACCACATTATTGTGTATAAATAACATTTTCAATGAATACATTAATAAATATGTAACTGTATTATATATTTGTACATAATCCAACAATAAAATTTGTTTATTATTTGAAAAAAAATTTATTTAACAATTCAACAGTTCACTATAAATGTTCCATTATATCACTGCTCTCAAATAACGAATATTAAGTTAAGAACTCATAGAGTCCTCAACTATACAGGTTTAAAAAAATAATTACCTTGCATCTGTATCGATCCAAACAGGTAGCTAATTGCTCCTTATATGTTACATGACTATTTCGTGCAATGTAATATATCTAAAAGTAAACTAATTCGTGTATTTATTTACAAACTGCCTAAGTTTATCTGTATCCTGAAGGCCAACGATTCTCTCCAACACTTTACCGTCCTTCATTGCGATAAGTACTGGGACTGAACCGACCTATATATAAAATTAACGTAACCTATCATATCCGTATCTAAGAAATTCTATAAATAAAACGAATAACTGCTAACTTCTAACCTCATAATCAAGAGCCAGATCGCTATTCTCATCGATATCAACCTTTGCCAGGAGAATCTTTCCTTGCTTTTCGGCGATAACCGATTCTAAACGAGGTGTCAACATACGACACGGATTGCACCATCTGTAAATATGAAGTGCCTTATGACGATACTTCCTTTGTTCCGCTATTAATTATATGTTTACGTACGTTGCAAAGAAGTCAACGATAACGGGTACTTTGGAGTTTTTCACACGATCATTGAAATCCTTTAGATCCTGAACTTTGAAGGTCGGAGAAATTGCCTGCTCTTGAGCCGGTGCATTTGCGTAAGCCCTGCTTCTCACAGCATTACATACGCTTCGAACGCCGACGCGCAACATGTTTACAATTATCTTTTATTTCACGTAAACTGGATGACGTACTTTGAAAGAATTAATAGAAATGACCGTACTTTGAACTATATTTCACGAGCTTATCAAACTAACCTGTATCTCTAATGCAAAGTATTGCAAAGTGATTGCATGATCACTAGCATAGTGACCAACAACGCGATTGGATGAGAAAATTCCCTAAAATATTTGGAAAAATTCAAACTTGTTGTTTATCCAAATTTAGGCATTGTTTCATACTTAAAATGTAATATTACGATAATTCATGTAAAAATAATCGTTATTTTTGTATTTTTTTTAAAATAAATCACAATTGCGAATCTATAGGGAATTTGGTGGATTGGATTGCTCTCCCTGTATCTTTTGGCGCCCGATTTGAATCTACGGATCGCAACGATCGCAACATTGAATTATACTAATACGAATTTCACTTTAACGCCTGTAATAAATAAATAAACTTTATTGCAATGAATAAAGTACTGGACACTACTGTTTACGAAGCCTTTACATATAAAACTCTCGCGTTTCATATTCATAAGACTAATAAAAATAGTTTTTTCCTCTCCTAAGTAAAATTGCAATTCTCGACAATAAACTAACAAATGCAATAAAACGTATAATAATAACGATTCCACTTCTTCATAATTCTCAATAAAAGGAACGTCTGGACTTAGAATATTACGATCACGAAGCAACGATAAAAACTTCAACTCGTATTTGCACAATTAACACATCGACAGGTAGTCTTTAGAAATTAGCGAGAATATTTGCAGGAAACCGCCGAGACTTGGCTCGCAACTGCGATTACTACGAGCGGAAATCTCCACTATCAATATTCACTCTGCGAACACATTGATACAAAGAATCCTACCTGATCTTCAGAATTGCCGTCAAAGTCGTGACAAAGTTCCGTGCGCTTTACAAGCCAAAGTGTTCTAATGGGAGTATTGTACCTCGATATCCACGGCAAACGATATTGCTTTTCGGCGAATTCCATTCATACCAAAGACCTTAATCGACCCGAAGCTATTATGGCAACGATGTCTTCTAAGTAGTTGATCCACGTTTAAATTACTACATCAACCGGGTATAACAACTCGAACGTGAGATTTTTTTATCAACTTCGCAGCGTACTGATCCTTTAATATTTTTGATCCATCGCAAAATAATCACAACGATATACAAATTAAAATATTCTAATAAATAATAATCAATTCAGATTGAACTTACGCGAAACTACCTTGAATTATAATGGAACCACTGAAGAACTCTCAATTACTGGTCCTAAGTTCAGATGATCGTGAACGATGGCAAATTTCTCTTACAACAGAATATTCAATTTCATTCATGAGCAATCAACAATCCTTCCACCTTGCTCTATCGATATCACCGAGTCTCTAAAATGTCAAAGTCATGACAAGATTAAACCAGCGACTCGATGACTGCGAGGTTCACGATTCTCACGCTAACACATCATTCACAGTCGCGTTAACGGTGTAATTAAGTGCGTTGAAAAATCTTCGGCGTGATCAGACGTTAAAGAGCCACGTGGATAAAGCGATGATCACCACCGTTAATGCGTTTAATGCGTCGCTAATAGCCCTGCATTTCCGGCGCGCTCGCGCGCAGACAATGCGTCGCCCTTAGGCGTCCCGATGCGTGACGCACGCTTCAAGGATTGCGTCGATTGCGACACAATCGAGGCCCGAACGATGAAGAGGAAACCGGTGGAGAGGACAGGGAAACCGGAGTGGGTCACTGTTAGAACGGCAAGCCGATTTAAGTCGTCAAGATCGCCAAGTTAAATTATCGCTTTAGTCAAGATCGCTCACTGCGTTCTCCAACTCGTCCATGATGATTCTCCAACACATTTTTCACTGTTCTCCAGCGATTCTTTGACCGTTTCTCAATGATCTTTCGTTGTTGGATCATGTATTATGATTCTGTAGAGAAACAAGACAAAAGTCGAGTGTCTTTGAGCTGGTACCAGAATGGAGAACAGGTTTCTCACGAGGAGAAGGAAGCCGGTTGATTAAGTCGCTGTTTCTTTTGTATTTCTGCTTTCGTCTGCTGATATCATCGCGAATCAGGTGGATCATCAACCAGCTGCGATGAGAGACTCACGTAGAGAACATTACCCAAATACGCGACAGGCTTACGATCAGTAAGGAGATCAAG
Source organism: Cerceris rybyensis (assembly GCA_910591515.1). Classification (NCBI taxonomy): domain Eukaryota; kingdom Metazoa; phylum Arthropoda; class Insecta; order Hymenoptera; family Crabronidae; genus Cerceris; species Cerceris rybyensis. The sequence goes on along the minus strand of OU342801.1, from coordinate 2,451,524 downwards.
GTTCTGTTTGTGTTTACAAATATTTAATTATTAAACTTCCAACGTAATCGTTGTCGCTTCATCTAAATCTTACAATCCAATCATGCACTGGCTTCCAAGTCGGCGCCAATTAAAAAAAGGAAAACTTTCTCAAGTCAAAACTTTACCGACCGATACCCTATTAACAGACTTTTGGACTTTTAATTTATTAATCCAGTGTCATGGAATTTAATAAATTATTGTTTGTCATTGCGGTTTATTCTGCCAAGGACTCAGTGACGAGAATTCGTATTTTTCGAAGGGACATCAAGGAAGTATTTTCTGCCAAGTGTCCAGTCAGAAGTGAATAGGATTAAAACAATACCGAAAAAGTGTTCGTAGCCAATCTTCCTCAAGCTAAAATGCACGTAGGATGATACAAGTTAACTGACCTATGCAAAAAGTAACATGCACGAGAAGATTCCTAGAACCACACCAGCAAGGATGTGACTAAGATCCTCAGACTAAGCAAAAAAAATGGCAATAATATGATTAATCCTGATTAATGATCCTATGATTATTCCTGAATGAGTAATTCTTAATTTCCGAGAGGTGAAACTTCTGGAAAGGTATTTGCATATGTTACTCTGAAAAGTAACACATAGCACGCGCCATACGATGATTGCTATGCGAATTAGTTCTCGTTACATCGAATCCACGTAGCCTTTTAAATTATCACGTCCTACAATAGTAAATGCGCTATTTACCATGACCTCTTATTGGATCTATGTGTAATGATGTAACGCGATGACGAACGGATCGGAGCAACGATTACGCCGTATTTCGCGGAGCAAACTATAGGCCACCCTTAATTGCTAAATTAAATCATTCGGATCGTATACCTCTCATCGTCCTGATGCCTGCACCGATCTTACGCACGAGATGCATGCCTCTGTGGGCCCTTTAATCCCTTTGGACATTACGTAACTGGGGAAATTATCGTTGCACGAGGGCTCACACTTATCTCGTGAACGATCATGGGTGCTACAGTAACTAACAAGTAATTAACAAGTGCTACCACATCGTTACACTTGTGTACATACACGATCGAATAATAGAGAGGCAATTTAACACGTTGAACGCCACCGGTATTTCATTAGTTTCATTATTTCTACCGAAGTGAATCTTATTAAATTCACATCTTGATAAAACAGAAACATTCAAGAGATAGATAGATATTCGGCAGATCTTTATCTTTTTAAGGCCAATATTTAAATATTCAGGGTGTAGAAAAATTCATATGTCTTGCAATTGTAAAGTTACATGAAGTTTCATTGAATTCAATAGCGCCGGTCACCAGTGACCCACATGAATTAAATGTGTGTGTTTAATCAACAGTGCAAGCATGAATTAGGAGAATTGAAAGTGAAGTTGAGGCTTTGGATGAAAATTCTATTTCAGATGATATTTTTCCAATTGTTCTGGAATACTTTGAAGGATATAAAGGTATTGCAAGACAACAACTATTGAAGAAGGGTATAAATGTTATAAGGAAAGTCAAAGAGCGGAGGAAAATCTAAAAGAAATTTTGGAATCCATGGCAGTCAATGTGTTAAGTGAAACGTCACGAAGACGAGGAATTTCTACTTGATAGAATATCTCAATGACTTTAGAGGTCTCGGGAGAAATTTTCCGCGACAATCTAAAGAGAAAATGCAGAAGCAAACAAACAAAGGAGGAACGCGCCTTCTTTCGATTACGTGATTGCAGAAGAAACGGTGAAGCATCGTCGTGGAATGGCAACCTAGGATGCTCGTAATCGAGGAAACGCGGACCATGCCAATTACGTAGAACGATGGTAATTCCTCGGCCATCTCGGTCACCTTGTCTTCAAGGTCTCTGGGCTACCTTGGTCTTCGGACTTTCCTCGCTGAGAGGCGTCTATGCTTCTGAACTTTGCCGCCTTTTTGCAGGATAGCCTATGCATTGTATATATGTTATTCCAAGTGGCACAAAACACGGAGGCCACTTTGAACGGGTCCGCACTGTGCAAAAACTTGGGGGATTTGTTTCTTTGTGTTAGTTATTGCATTCCTTTTTTGTAATTTACAATTTTAATAGTTGAGGTTTTTCACCTACGATTTGTTGTTTTACGATGTGAAATACGGAAGGATAATTTTTGTGCTACTTTGACTACTTGCTTCTTGGATTCTAACCCTTTGAGGACGACGGGCGAATATATGCGCCCTGAGAAAAAATTGGTTATAGATTGTCGATGCATATATAAACGTTTAGAGTAGAAAATTAAAATATAATCGTTGAAATATTATTTTACAAAGAGTAAATTTCAACTTGTATACATTAACAGACTGTCTTTCCGATGAAAAAGTGTTTTTTCATCGCTAAATAATTGATTGTTTCTCCATATTCAAAAATGCCTCCGTCCGCAAAGGGTTAAGGGTCGTAGCTGGCTGAACCTGGTCTTCTTCGACTCGTCAATTTGTCTATTTCCACGAGTTAAAATTTACAAAGCGCTACCTTTGTTGGTTGAAACGTGATCTCCACTTTTCATAAATAATAGCAGAAGAATCTATCTTATTACTATATTTTGCAAAAGACATATGAAAGACTAAGACTTCAAACAATTTTTAGAAAAGGGGAGAAACAAGCGAGATATTAATTCCGTAGAAAATATTTCACGAAGGGTGCCTAGCTGAGAGTAATTTTTCTCTAACTCCAAGGGACGTTTGTTCCTAGTCCTTTTTCTATATCAGCCAGCGTGATGCCGGTTAGATGAAATCCTAGATCGCCGGTTACCATAACGACCAACGGTTCTCCCTTTATTATTTTCCTACCCCATCGTTGCTTACGAAATAGTATCCCTCCTGAACAGACCCCCTGGCCCCTTCTCTTCTGTTCCGTCCGATTACAGGCTGAATTCTGCCATTCAAAGTCCTCGCCCTATTTTTTCCTCTTAGGGCTTTTCTATCCTGACGCTGGTTCGTGACTGAGTGCAGACTTTGCTTCGTGCAAGAAAGAAAGAGCAGATAGATGGACAGATGGGAGAAGTTGATGGACAAATGGAGAACGAGATGAACAGAGGAAAGTTAAAGAGAGAAAAAATGACAGACAGAAACAGAGAAGAGAAGGCAGAACAGGATACACGAAGATGCAAATTGAAAAGGGAATTTTATACAGAGACAGATAGCTAAATAAAGAAAAGGATGGAGGAAAGAAACAGAGAGAGGGAAAACAGGTTGAAAGAAGAGAGAAAAGTAGAGAGAATGAGAGAGAATCAGAGAGAGGATATTGAAGGACCGGTAATAATATTTCGATTCATCGGGGTGACTTCATTCTCAGGGTGTCCCCATTAATTTACTTTCAGTCAGTCGAGCGAAGTATTCGGAAATAAATCGTTATAAAACAAAGTTCATTATTTAACTTCGTTCCTTCCCAAGAAGATTTTCTTCCCCAGAAATTTCGCTGGGGAAACATCGTACATCAGTTTAACGTACCTACAACCCTCTATTTTTTTACAACGCGACGTTTGTTTTCTCCGCGAGAAAACATCGTTAATTGTCAAGAGTGGATGTTCAAGTTGAGTTCAGTGAACATCCGTATGAAGTCTCGCGTGAAAGCGCGATCGTTGCGCAATTTAATTAGACGGATTGCGTTTCTCGGTGGAGCGTAAAAATCTCTCGGTTGTTCAAATCCTCCCTGCTTTGGGCATCGAGGCGGCAATGATTCGATCGGAGACCCAATGCGCTAAACGTTCGCAAAACCTGCTCGCCCGATGTATTATTACCGCCAAAATTCTCGCGAATTAGCATCAGAGTGATACTTTTCTCGAAGACGTAACAGTCGAGATAATATTTAGTAAATTCATTTTAAATCTTCTTTGACATTATTCCTTATTTTCTTCTTGATTCGTTAAGTTGTAGAGTAAAGGTAACGCGATGTTAAAAGCAGAGTTTAGAAGTCCAAAGGTACGCCATTTTGGTATCGTTGGTACCAGTTTTATAAAGATTATTATAGATTCTATAATAATAATTTAACACTAGAACTACCAAGAAAGTCAAAATAATTGGTTTCCAATTTTTCCAGACGTTCTCCAAGTTTATAGGACAGTTATGCAACAGATATTCTACATTGATTTTATAATATACGGGTTACCAAATCGATCATCTCTTCTACTTCTTGATTTCTCTTTTTCCAAAGTATTTATTTAATATATTTAAATATAATAGACTTAACGGCGGTAGTTCTTGTGTTAATATTAAGCGAAATTATTAGAAATATATTATTGTTCTTGTTGAGTTTAATTAGAGATTAGATGTTTCAAAGAAAACGATTCTTTTCCAAGGTAAAAGGATCCTTGAGCGACCGAAAGATCGATCGAGGACAAGACCAGTTTGATTGTTAAAGCAAACAAGTCCAGGGTAAAGTATCGTTCGCTCTAGTTTCTGGTTTCTTTTCTTGTTTCCTTTCGCAACGATACTTCTACGATCGGCGTCACGAAAACGTGAAATTGCAGCATCGTGGACAACGATCGGTGGTCGCGAAAACTCTTTATCACGTAACGTTCCGTGCTTTGAGCTCGTGCAAACTCTCAAACAGTACATCGTACTCGAGCTTACATTTCGCCGACAACGTTTTAACGAGGTCTCCGCTTCTGTTTTCATTATGTCTGACGCAATGCCCTAATTCATGCCCGCGACACGCGTCCGATTGTTTCACCAAAATTTTCAGATAACGTAGAAACTTTCTCTTTCAATTGTTCGACTCACAAAATAGTGGAAAATATTCTACTCTCAGAAAATTAGAATTTAATCTAGAACCTACAATTTCAGGACAAACCTCACATAGAAGAAATATAAAAATATCCATAGGTCAGGGGAATTTTTAGGCCCACTAATTGGGAGAGCCTTTGCATCATCACAGGCACACAGAAATTACCATTAACCCTTTGAGGACTGGGCGCATATATACGGTAAAAATTTGATTATAGTTTGTCGCTGCATATATACACGGTTAGAGTTGAAAAATTGAAATCTAATCGTTGAAAAATTGAAATCTAATCGTTGAAATATTATTGTACAAATAGTAATTTGCAACTTCTATTAGGAGGACCGGAAAGTAACGTCGTTCCTTCAGATACTTTAATCAAATACCAATTAATTTTGATCGGTCCGACATTGAAAATTTACACACTAGATGGAAAGACTTCCTATAAATTTATTTGTTTGCATTTACTGTAAAAAAAAACATTACTTTCCGGTCTCCCTAATACAAATTAACAGTCTGATTTTCCGATAAAAAAGTGTTTTTTCATCCCCAAATAAATGATTCTTTCTCAACATTCAAAAAAGTCTCCGTCCACAAAGGGTTAATTGATAAAAAGGATAATAAAATAGAGTCATGTAAAATTTCCAATTGGCTTGCCATGATCGATATTCCTTAGGTGGACAAAGGTGTTAATCTCCACCCACGATCTGTACAAATTAATAATTCCGAATACTATATCACCGCGTCAATTACAGTCCATAAATCAGGGCCAATCGTGACGAGCATTATCCTTCGATTATCCGAGGTCTCAGTTTTCGCTCACGCGATCCCTAGAGGTTCGCAATATCCATTAGAAGTCCGTGAGCGATAAAAAGAAGCTCGACGTGCCCCGTTCGCGATCTCGTCGTTCCTTCGATTCCGATTCGATTTATGTCCGGTTATTTCTTCCTATCTAACGATAGAGGCGCGACTTCTATCTTACCTTCACGAGCCTCTCCTCTCATTTGCTTTTAATCCACGAGCTAGCTTCTCCGTTTCGTTTTCCGTTTTGACGGTTCTATTTTGAGAAACGACGGAGAGGCCTTTAGTAGGCCACTGGGAAACGGAAGCGCAGGGTGCGGCCTTTGCCTATATAACCCGACTACATTTATGCTCGTTAAATCAGACTGACTTATTTCCCGCGCCACATCCCATTTCACCGTTTACGCCTCGCATGCGAACTCCTATGGCAGAATTAGGTCCGAAATGCCTCGCCGATTAATGGAAAGTTTCCCCTCGTGACGTTTCGTAACGCTTCTTCGCATAGATGGAAGCAGGTGTTCACCCCGGTGGTCGTTGAAAATGGGGGTTGATTGCTTTATTTTGGTTTTGGAATTTATTTGACTTCAAGTCTTGCGATTATTTCGCATATTAGGTACTGTTTAAGGTGGACTTTGCATCAGAGAGACTATGAGATCATAAATTATTATTTAGATGATTAACACTTATTAACACTAGAAATAACGGCGTCTAATGAAAAAGGGAGAATCAAGCGGCGGAAAATTTCATCGATTGGGTGATTCATGTTTATTGATATAGACGTAGAATATTTATTCTATGACTCTTCTATAAACTTGGAGAATTTTTTTGAAAAAATTGTGTACCAGTCATTTTGACTAGTTTGGTAGATCTAGCGTTAAAGAAAGATAATTGGAGAGGGAGTTCCTCCCTCTGTCTCTGGGAAACTTAAATAATAGTTTTCGATAAGTTTAATATAGGTAATATAATACATAAGTTAATTATTAATATAAGTTTACCAGAGATAGAAATTATTATTTAATATAAGTTTTGCCAGAGGTAGAGGGGGAACTGCCTCTTTAATTATCTTTCTTTAATCAATGTTAATTATTTTGCTCCAATCGCGACATCTTTTCGCCCAAAACCTATTTTTTAGGTGGCTCACGAACCACCGAAGCTATGGTGTACATATCACATAGGAAATATTTCCCAGAGGTGACGGGGGAGGTTATCTCCTCGCCCACCATAGCTCGGTGGTTTTAATCATTCGGATTTGTATTTGTAAATTTTATATTTGCGAGAAAAGGGTGGAAAAAAGATTGAATGAGTAAAAGATCCCGGAAGTCCTTCCGAAATACTGGAGAAGGTTACAAAAATAATTCTCCGTGTGTCACGTTGTTTCATTTCAGACGGAGAAACTTTGGCACGATTTACGAGCACGCACTGACAATTTAGCGAGTCAATCCACTTATTTCGGGACCATCGAACCAGCTGCAAAAGAAACGACAAAAATGGAGAAGAAGTGTAGGAAGAGAGGAAGAAGCTCGAGAGGAGGAAGATGAAGATGGAAGAGTTTCGTGGCAATGTCGGAAAAGAAATGACCAAATAGATAAGCTCGGTCGTTGCTCGACAACGGAAAAGCAAAGGTTGAAAGAGAAGACGGAGAAGTAATGTCCAAATAAATGACTTACTGTCAATCCTAACAGTTGCTTTCTAATGGCAGATCCGAATGATTCCACGTTCGTGTCGCGCGTCTATTGTACTCTGCTTTAACACCCGTTTATGAAACTCGTCACGCCTACTATTTAGCGCAAATGCAATTTCAAGTTGCTATTAGTCCTGAACATCTGCCTGATTTAGAAAAATCTCATTTTATTGCTGTCCATCGTCTCAGTTTTATGTCACGCAAAAATATCGCTTTAACCCTTTAGCCTACAACGTGTGGCGCTCAATGGAGTAAGAAATTTTGAAGTCTTTCAGAAATTATTATATTGCAAATATCAACAGGTCGCGAAACTGTCTCATTATTTCGATATTATTAATATTACTTTCAGTTGTACGAAATATCAGGAATCAATGAGAACTTTTGATTTCAGGGTTTAATTTTGAGTCATTGGACGGCCAGAAAAGAAATCGTAGGCCACAGGGTTAAAATGCAAGCCTTGACATCGAAAATTGTACAATTGTCATTTGAATATAATAATTACTTTGTCATGGAAATCGACAAGTGAAAGTTCCTTCATCATCGAAGAAGACTCAAAGTGTCATCGATAATGAGTGGTTCCTGCAATCCCATGAATCACTAAAAGCGAATTTACATTGCTCGAGGACCATTAAGAGGGAAGAGAGAGTGCAAGGCAATTAAAAAGTAATCCGATGAATTATTCCTGGTATTCGACGAATACCAGTGACAATGGAAAACGGTGGCACGCAGAGACGAATTAATATTGATGAGAGTTTAAAAAGTATGCCGCGACACAAAACCCTCGCGAATGCAATAAGCGTTGAAAAGAGGATGTGAAACCGCGTCGACGTTAAAACACGACAAGGTCGCCAATCATTTTTCACGTCCATGTATGCGAGATAGCTTCTCCCGTGAGGCACATATTAACGGATTACAAATACAAACGTTTTCCATCGTAGAGTGGCAAAACAACGTTCGTCATTCCTCACCCATTTTCCGGGTGCGTTGAAGAAAGAGGAAACGACACGTTACGCAGTTCTGACGTTAAATTAAAACGAACGCAAAACGGGTTTCGCATTTTCCCGTTTTTTTACTATATTCGATGACTATTGCAGTCGGTGCTCCAATAAATCCGATAGTAAATTACTTCCGTACAAATTTGAAGGTCGTTTCAAGGCCATTGATGTTCCTTTCCACAATAAATTCGCAGGTGGATCTCTGTTTCTTTTATATGTGATGATTATTGTAAGTGGTATACCAAGAAAAGGTACATTACTTTTGTAGAATTAACTTGAACTATATTATTAACACCTTGACTGCCATTTGGGTCACCGGTAACCGGCGTTATTAAATTCAATGAAATTTCATGGAACGTTTATGTAGGAATATTTATGAATTTTCTAACATATTGAATATTTCAATATTTGCGTTAAAAAGATAAAGTTCTACTGTATATCTATCTTGCAGTATTCTTAAAGTTTCTGCTTTATAACTTTCACTTCAGTAGAAATTACAGAAGTAGCGAAATAGCAATGGCGTTCAACGTGTTAATTCTTGTTCAATAAATTGCAGCATCCCAAAAACAGCCGAGCCTGGCCTCTTATTAACGTGGCTAGGAACAATTAGCGGCAGTTGCCCTATAAACGTCGAAAAGTACCGTTTTTTTTGTCCAGAGTGCTTAGAAGTGTTAGACGAACGTGCAAGAATGCCGGGGTCGTAATTAGTTGACACTCTCTTTCTCTCTCGCCCCTTGCGCCTCTCGGGGCATCGAGTTCTCATTTGTTAATTAGAAAACGTCCAAGGCCAGTGCAATTATTTCATTTACCAACTCCTCACAAAAGATGTAGATCGGCTTACGATAATATGATAATACGATGGTCGAAAAGTCATCGAAACTCTCACGTGAGACAATTTTTTAATTACATTCGACGTCATATGCATTTTATTTTCATCGTTTCGATAATGAATCCAAAGGGGATTCACTTTTACAAATGTATTCTACGATGATTGCAAAAATCATGTAAAAAAGTTTAATCGGAGCAATTAAATGGTTGCGACACGATGTTTCATAGCTGCTAGGTATTTTTACAGAAGGATGGACAGAAGAGGGGAGAAAAAAAATGAAAGAACGACTCTACTGCGCTTTTTCTCTACAATTTTCCAACGCCTCGAGGAATCCACGGTGAAAACCGCAAGTCAATTGTGGCTTCTCGTCTTCGCGAGACTCTACGGTCGATTTTAATGAACATGGCCGTGAAATTAACGCGTGGAACTTTCTCCAGTGTCAGATTGTGACAAGATTTTGCGGTTAATTCATCCTAAACGACTTTAATGTCCGAAGAAAGTCAATAGGGATTGCAGAAATGTCTCGGTGTTACAAGAAATAATGCATATTTTAAGTCTAAACGTATCGACAGTTTTTCTTCAAGGCAAATTTCAATTTGAAAAGGTAGTCAATTGACTCCTCTGTGGTAGCTTTAGTGTTAAGTACGATCCTATAACAGATATTGTGCTAAAGTCTCGAATTCTCCATCAGTAGATCCAAATTCTAATATCTATCATCTCTGGGATATTTTTGCTAAATAATTACTTAATATTCTATAACTTCGATGGCTCAAAACCCATCTAAAACGGTAAAATATTGGCAAAACAATCGTATCCTTTAAAGCAGAAGAAATACAAAAGAACAAATGTCTCGAGAGTCTCACGAAGAAGTCAAAGAATTCAATCGAGTACGTCGATTCTGATGATTGAGCCCGGTATATGGCATAACCGTTGATTCACGAGCATGTGACGAGCATATGTAATATAATGTTATAACAGTAATGACGTACGTGTGCACTAGGATCGACTGTAATGGGTGCCCGCCATTTGGACATCATGGTCATCGAGATACTTTGAGACGTTTCTGTCGATGTATTTCTGCATCGAATTTTCATTAAATTATCAACGGAATTGTTTCATCCTATTGCTCGTATAATACCTCATCTTTTTCTTATATAAGTACGAGTTTCTTTGAGGAATCGCGTATTTGGAATTTCTGTGATCATTTATTTATCATGATCTTCTATTAATTCTTGCAAGACACGTGGCCAATGCGCGTGGAAGATTGAGGATGCACTTATTTGGAATATGGCCATCGGTTTAACGAGGCGGCCGTTGAACGGACCTTTTAGGAGATAGGGTTCAATGGTTTTATTGCTTTTGCTAATCCAACGGTCAATAGATCCTTCGATTCATCATTCGCTGAGGAAATATTAATTTATCGAACCTAATAAAGATTCGGTGTGAAACAACTTAATTAACTACACGTTGCATAATAACTTTTCTGTTTTTATCGTGTCGACTAATTTGTATCGCATAACTATTAACCCGTTCACTGTCAGAAAAACAGAAGACGACAGTGAGTTTTTAAAACGTGAATTTAATTATTCAAAAATATAATCTCAACATTTGTAATGATACGAAGGACATTTTTGTTTCAAAAATGCTATACATTAATATCTTATAATGCTAATTAATTAATTGAAACTTATGGTGCAAAGATATCTCGGAGTTAGCAGTGAATGGGTTAATAGAGAGAAGTAATAAAATAGTAATTTAAAAGAAACATCTGATATTTCATTTTCTTTAAATCTATCCTGCTTCACTTCACGAGTTAACTATTCAAAGAGCAAATTACCGGACGATGACCTCCCAGAATCTTCCGTATTCCATCCTACTTTGTTATTCCATCCATAAAACGTTCGCTGTTAAATATATCCTCTATTTTCACGAATCTCCATAAACCTCTCGACGACACAGACTCGCGCCACTTTTCCTCAGATATCCTTAATTGCAGCCACCTCGAAAGAAATATTCGACTCGTAAGAAATTGGCAATAGCAATCGTGCACGGTTTACAGGGCACACGTGTTCTCGTATTCTCTCTCGATGAATTTTTATAGATACTTGAATGCTTGCCAAAAACGTTATCGTTTCCCTTTGCCACGCACTGCCACTTTGTATTCGAAAAATATGCCCGATGATGACCCTGTCGGCGTCTTCTTTCACGACGAGGATTGAGAAGACGTCGTAAGGCATATTTTTGAAAATTGCATCAACTCGTGAAGCTGACTGACGTAATATCGTATTCCAGGTTTGCTTCGAGCAATGGCCAATCTCTCGACACACGTATAATAGAATTACGCAACGACAGGAGCGTGCGGTGTGCGATGACCTTTTTTTTCTGCGTTACCGGAGTCTGTGACATCGAAAAGCGATCATCGTGACGATGAAGGTCAATTATTTGTGAGGACTTTGATTAATAAACGAGCTGTCGTTGCATGGATAGAACTATTGGATAGGAACTTGGATGGATGTAGAGTTGAACGTTTGAACTTCTAATCAGGGAGACTGAGTCTCGGTCAGGTTGGAGAAGTTTTTGCTCAATTATTACTTAATGTGTCGTGCAAAATTGTAGGTCATGAAGAAAACTATCGTGTGAAGAGAACGATCGGATATTATCATCAGAAAGAAGTTACCACGTTTAGAATGACCGTCGATTCTGGTTTTTATTCGGTGATCAGTTTCACTTGGCGGGATCAATGGACCATCGAGAAAACTGATCAGCGTGCGGTTACTTAGAGAGTATCGTTGGTTAGTTGGTTTTAAAAGATTTGGGTGATTGTGACGACCGTGAACGATCGGATTTTGGATTGAATTGCTATCGTTATTTCGTCTAGGTCCCACACATTTAATTGGATCTCAAAGTGCTCCAATTATTACATATTAAATAGTAATTCGGCTAAATAATTAACCAAGAGAATTAATTTAAGGTCTAGTCTCCAGGTGGACCGTGTAAAAAATTGTCAACGACATTTCGTCAAAATTGGAGGATTATTTTATATGTAGGTCACTTTAATCATAGGAGGATTCGGTCAAGGACAATTATCTCAATGTGTTTGCGGAGAACGCAGTTTCGTTGAGAATAATTCGACAGAAAGGAGTGCTGAATCGATTTTTTCGGGATCATCTACGAAGGGAAGATAAAGAATGGCGTAACAGCTTCTCCGAGACCCTAACTCACCCCTTTCAACGTTTCCTTTTCAAATAGATTCAGGGCCCGGTCTTTTATCCTTCCGCTCTGACGCAAGTACTATTTCAACGTTAACGTCTTTCTAGTCCGACATGAAAGAACCATCCAATACCCAGAGCATGATCCAACGGACGTATGTCTGTCGGTACTTGAAAATCAAACAAAAGACGATCGAAGATACACGAATTTCAGTCATTTCTTCGTCATCTCGTAGACGGGAAATCGATACGTTGCGCTTAGGGGCTTTAAAATCTACATACTCAGAATTATTTAAAATCACTGAATAGCACAAGTTCCTATTAAAATCAGACCTTTGTAGAACAACTACTTTAAAGACGCAAATTGAAATATATTCAGGATAACTTTATCTTTTGAACGCCCATATTTCAATTTTTAATTGCGTTGGAAAACTTGTAAATATTACAGTTTAAATAAAAGCTTGTCATTTTATTTCTATTTCCTCTAATTAAATATTGAATGTGTCAGAAAATTTGTAAATATTGTAATCTAAAAAAGAACTGAACACAACAATGAACATGACATTTTATTTTTATTTCCACTAATTAAATATTGAATGTGTTAGAAAATTTCTAAATATTACAATTTAAAGGTAACATGAAATTTCATTGAACTCAATAGCTCCAGTCATCGGTGACCCCCATGGCAGTCAACGTATCAATCAACTAACTTCACCTTTGATATTTTCAAACTCAAGTCGATACGCAAAACCATAAAATAAATTGAACTCCACGGTCAACAAGACATTTTCAAATCCCAGAACTTAAATAATCCTCAATTCTCCAGAACCCTATAAAAATATTCTATTCAAATCTCCTCCACCTCGAAAAATCTCCTCCCTAAACATTCCCCCAACCCAAATCCTCTCCTACCGTTCACCAAACCACGACTATTCCCACCAAAATCTCAATTTGCATTTACTCTATCGCGAGGCGCGGCTAAACAGCAAAATAAACGTATCGTGAACAATGGGTGGGGAGCATTCGAAGTTTCTCTCTCACACTTTGATACGTGTGATCCATGCAACCCCATATACGATCACACGTGTACGGATTATGTACGTGCACGTTGATTCGTAGTGTGTAAATACACCGTCGCGTCGGTGGGGATGACGACGCCTCTCTAAGCGACGCACCGCGTCTTCCTCAGTCAAATCGCGATCGTCTTCGCGCGATGGCCCGCTGCTGAGAGAACAAGAGAGAACAAACTTCTCTAGATATCCATTGCGAAATCAAATTTACCAAGATAGAAGGAGAAAGATAAAAGAAAGACAAAGAAATCGACTCACACTAAGACTTGTCGCGGTTAGCAATAATCATCGTTGACACGGTATTAAATAGTCGGTGATAAAATCACCTCTCAGTCGTAGACTAACCGGTGTACTGTCAAGTTGTGGTAGTTGGCACGTAAGAATATTCCGCGTAACGTGTTACGCCGGTTGACGAGAATAGCGCGCTCCGACGAGAACCTCGAAGAAAACCGTCTTCCGGATCCCCGGCGACACTAGCCGGGCTGAGTGGATTCCTCTTCCGGATATCAGTTTTCAACTGGACGTCTAAACACGTTCGTTTTTCGGTGAACAATTGCCTCCAGGGAGGACACTTGGTGTCATCGACAAACAAGTGTAAACGGAGTGGAAGGAACAGTTTTTCGTGTTTTGAAAAAAAGAATTTCAAGATACAATGAAGACCTTGGCTCTCCTCTCGTTTCTAGTGATAGCAGTATCCTGCCATGAACAATTCCAGGTAATCTTCCAATGGAAAACAATAGACGTTGTATGGCCATCGGAGGAGGAACAACAGTACGCTATCGCTCATGGGGATTACATTCCAGCTAATAACTTTATAACTGGAATTAAATTCTGGAAGGGTAAGATGTACCTTTCGTTACCAAGGTGGAAAGACGGTGTACCGGTCACTTTGGCAGTGACCTCGGCGACCCCGGTGAACCGGGTCACCGAACCGAAATTAGAAGCGTTCCCCAGTTGGGATATGCAGAAACTTGGTGATTGTAGTGCCTTCCAATTGGTACAGAGTATGGAAATCGACCCCATAGGACGTATGTGGGTGATCGACACTGGAAGAAGCACCGCAACCACGGCAGACATTAAGAGCATCTGTTCACCTCGATTGGTGATTCTCGATCTTGAGAAGAACGGTGAAATTCTACACTCTTATGAATTCCCGCCAAACGTCGCTCATAAAGGAACCGCGTATTTGAACGATATCGTCTTAGATCATGAAGATGGTGGTATGGCCTACATAACCGACAATGATCGCGATGATCCAGGTATAATTGTTTACTCTCTGAGGAACAATACATCATGGAAGATCAGACACGTGTCGATGAGAGCCGAACCGGAAGCTGTGAGATTCATGGTATCGAAGACTCCAGTGAATTTGCCGATCAACGTCGATGGAATTGCTCTTTCACCAGCTAGCAACGAAGACAGGCAAGTTTATTACACGCCTTTGTCGTCATTCCACTTGTACTCGCTACCAACGTCGGTTCTGAAGGAGAACATGAGCAACGTTGACTCGTACGTGAAAGAATTGGGGAAGAAGAATTCTCAGAGCGATGGTATGATGATGTCTGCCAGTGGAATTCTGTATTTTGGTTTACTGGCTGACGATGCTGTCGCCATGTGGGACACCAAACAGTCACCATCGTTTACAACAGGTCAAAGAGTCATCTCGCGTGATCACGAGAGGATGCAGTGGCCAGATAGCTTTGCTTTTGACGAGGATGGTAACTTCTATTGTGTCACGAATGCTCTACAGAACGTTTTGAACAGTCGTGTCAACGTATCTGCACCGAATTATCGAATCATTCGAACGAAGATCGGCATGAAGAATTACCAGTATTTGGAGAACGGAAGCGCACCGGATCAACCGGAGATACCGGCTTCTTCCGCTGGGAGGATTAATTTCATTCTCGCAACGGGATTAGCCACTCTGCTGGTTTATGTCGTACAGTAACGCATTTGTTTCTACGTGTTGTATTTCTTTCTTAGATTTACTTATCGATTTATTGGGACACACCCGGGTATACCAAAGACGTTTCGGTCCTTTTCGCAGAGAGGCGCGAATTTCGATTTTGACGGAAGTACTCGGTGTTTCGTTGAATTTTAAATCTCTTGAGACTTCGATCGAGGGATTTTAGTTGACCCTTTACCCTACTACGTGTGAGACTCGTGGCGCGGAAATGGAATAGGAAATTTTGAAATCTTTCAAAAACTATTGACAATATCGGCAGGTCGCGAAACTGTCTCATGATTTCTATACTATTAATATTACATTCAGTTACACGAAATATCAGAAATCAGTGAAGACTTTTGATTTCAGAAATTAATTTTGACACTTTCAACGACCAGGCGGAAAAGAAATTGTAGGTCAAGGGGTTAAACGACGTTGATTTTTCTCACGAGTATTTTAGCTTAATGTTTTATATGTTTGGGAATATGAAGGATCTTCTTGGAGAATTTGGTTTCATTTTTAGACTTTGTTTCTCGTACAGTTACTAGTACGTTCTTTGAGGTATTGCAAGTATTATTGAGAGAAAGGGAATTTTCTATGAGATAGAGTTGAAATGCGGGGGCGAGTAATGACTGTGTATGTGAATCCAACGAATCCTACAAACTATCAAATAATTGGATAGAAAAATACTAACAGACGTAAGACTGGATTAAATCCAATGAATTACAAGTCTCGGTGAAACATTAGAAACGTTAATCCCTCGAATCTCTTGTTTCAAGACTAAGAAACAACGGTCGTTTGAAAGTTATTGCTATCCGGTTTGCTGAAATATCTCGCTCAACATCGTGGAAATCGATCTTCGTAGTATCCAATCTACGATAAGAGTGGGAGTTCGAGCATACGAACTATTATCACAGAAGGCACCTGTGCTTTTCTTTTTGCAATCGATCAACGAAGCCTCTGCTATTATTGCAAAGTAATAATGGCGAGAAACAAGAATTGTTATCGACTAACAATAGAATATACGCGAGAGAACGATACCGTTTCTACAGATTTTCTTAAGTCTTGTAACTTTAAATTAGAGGTACAAAAAAATAATTGCAATCGAATAATAGTAGAATTCTCATTCTACAGATTTTGTTTTGAGTCTTGTAACTTGAAATTGGAAGTACAAACTATCGTTAAAGCTGGCGAAGAGTTTAACGCTTCGTGCTACTTGGTTTCTCTGCAATAAGAAAAAGTAACTGAATCGGTTCGAGTGACCGGTAAATTCGCCTGGAAAAATTATACCCTCGAAACTTTCACTGAAAGAATCGTACTTCAACCGCACTGAATATGAGTCTCTCGAAAGAAAAACCAATCGAGTTGTATACCTTTACAATATTTTTCCTCCTTCTCCTATTAATTATTATCAAATATCGTTAATCTTCCTTTAAAAAAAAATTGTTAATATTTGCATCATAAAATTCTGTCGCAATACCTTCTATAAAATTTGTCATTTACAAGTAACTTGGATATTTACAACGATAGGAATATTTTTGCAAAATTTTGTCCAACAACGAAACACCGAAAGCCACTGTCGTTTAAAGAGACCCTCGCAGTACTTTCGCTCTTAATTGACCTCGAATTAACATCGCCAATCGAGACAATTAAATCTGCCTACGAAATGACGATCTTTCGATCCCAATACGAATGAAAACGAAAGGAAAATCCTTACGTTGATTGACTGAGAAAATAAAAGGTAGATTTTCCTCGCAGTGTCACACGATAAAGACATATACCTCAAAGGTCGTGCTCCGTTTGCAAGAAAAAGAAAAGTAAAAAAAGAAACAAATATTGTCTCTGCGAAAAGGAAACATTAACGACGAATGTTAAGACATTCGTTTCGCGCATGGGTCATAGGTCGATGCGATAAAAAATTGAGCTCGAAACATGGTCGATGAACAACTGATAAGCGATAACGAATGATTCATCGCAATTATGCGCTCGAAAGCGAACGAAGGAAAAATTGCCGTTACCTGAAGTAATTGTTTCGAGGATAATTGCTCGTCGATTACACCTGTTATTTATAACTATGACCCGACCGCTCGAAAAGCCACGGCGCTTGCGATTCCGTGCGAATTCAGGATGAAAAGCTTTTGCTAACGATGACTCCATTCTTTTTATTCTCCTTAATTGTCATTGAATTAAACGATGGGAATTATACCTTCAAAAGTCCTTCCTAAAATTCCAAATTTCTAATTTCTAATTCATCTCTAGTAAAAAGAATTTCAAGGAGTTGCAAACTCAACCCCATAATGTACTATAACGAGTGATACTCGTGATGCGATAAATTAGAAAGGAAATTTTCAAGTTTTACAAAATCTATTAAATTGAAAATATCAGTGAGGTGCGACACGACAAAATTATTCATATAATATTAACATTATGTTAAATTATACGATATGTCAAGAATCACTGATGAATATTTATTTTACTAATTTAATTCTGAATTATTGTGAAGGCAGTCACAAAGTAAATGGTACAACTGAGTTTTTGCAACCATAGTACCTGAATTTTGCAAGTTTTTTTTTATTTCTAAGGGTTTCTCATTTCCCACATGATTGAAAACAATTAAGAAGTCTAATCGATAAGCAATGGAGTAGAAAAGACACGAAATGATCGCGAGGTCATCGTTAGCATCAGCTTCTTTACAATTCATCCGCGGAGAAGGGAGAAAGACGTAGATCAATGCAGTACCTTATTCTCATCGCCTTACGTCTCTCAAACTGTGAATAAATATATATATGTATATGTATACAAACACGCAACACACTACATGTATGTATGTATGTACGTATAATTAGTGTAACACACTACATGTAACACGTACGAATAGCTTTAATGTATATGGCCTTATTTACGACGATGAATTGAAACTGTACGCCACGGCACGTCGGAAAATGCGAGTTACAAACATGAGTCATTTGTCTAGGCGCCCAGCGAATGTAACTTTTTCCATCGGTTTTGTAGCATTTATTACATTTAATTCCTCCATCTGTTTCTTTTTCTTTCCCTTGCAGGATTGTAATACATCAAGCGTTGCGGGAGAATTGGACGTGAAAATGTAACTTGCAACTTTGCGAAAGTAAAATGAAATTTCCTGGGATCACAGGGTAATATGAGAAACAGTGAATTATAGGAATTTAATTTGTAAAAAGAAGTAACACTGTGCTCTAACTCCTCAGTTAGACACTTTTCTGCGAAGAACCTCGACAGATTTCAACGTAACTTTGTGACCGTAGAAAAATTAATTTTTGGAGTAGAATTCTATTACCCTACGATCCCATGGAATTTCAGTAATTAAAACAGGCCGCTACTGTATCTCATTAATATAATGTACATAAGAATCTCCAACGTTCGATAATAAACAACCAAGTTACAAATAAACACCTGAGGGCATTAAAGTTTGCGAAACCGTCCAGCAGGATGAATCTTTCATCCGTGAATTCCAAACTGACCACGATGGAAACGATTCCCTCCAAATTTGGACATATGGAACATACAACAGGCAAACATTTAAGTTCGTATTTTCAGTCCTCTGAAAATGGAAAAACCTAGAGAATCGCGCAGAAGCAACACGGAGTAATCTTGCTTTCAGCGTCTTCCCACAATTGTCTTCTCTTTCAGCCACGCAGCGTCCCAGTTTTGCGGCGAAGTGAAGCGCACGCACATTATTATACGCGCTGCAGATAGAACCGGGGCCTAGCCCTGAACCGCGAGTCAACGAACGCCCAGGGAGAGCCTCGGGAAATTGCAAAACTCTCGCCAACCTGAGAAACTGGCCGTGCACACCGCCCGAATAGTCCTTACCGGAGATTAATCGCTGCGATCTTAGAGAGACCCACCTGAGAGAATGTTGTCTTTAAGCTTGGGAGGAGTAAGAGACTTCGTTTCCTTCATTCTTCATCTTCTTCTTCCTTCATGGGTGAGACGAAGAGCAGAGGATCTTACGAAATCTTAAGTATCTTTTGCGATGATCGTTCATGTGGTTGGAAGGTTGGGACGTTCGTTTGGGAGGAGTTTTTAGGACTTGACTAGGAGAGTTGAGTTGTCTTCATTCTTTTTCTTCTTCTTCTTTCGTGTAGGTGATGTAGAATGTCTTGCGTTTGATCAAGTAGCCTTTGAGATGATTGTTCACGTGGTTGGAAGGTTGGGAGATTTGTTTGGGAGGAATTTTGGGACTCAGCTAGGAAAGTTGAGTTGTCTTCATTTTCTTTCTTCACGTTGGTGATGTAGGATGTCTTGAGTTTGCTGAAGTAGCCTTTGAGATCATTCTTCAAGCGATTGGAAATTTGGATGATTTGTCTGGGAAGAGTTTTGGGACTTGAAGTTGAATTGAGTTGTCTTCATTTTTCTTCTTTCGCGTTGGAGACGTAGAATGTATTGTGTTTGCTGAAGTAGCCTTTGAGATGATTCTTCAAGCGATTGGAAATTTGAATGATTTGTTTGGGAAGAGTTTTTGGGACTTGGAGTTGAATTGAGTCGTCTGAATTTTTCTTCTTTCGCGTTGGTGACGTAGAATGTATTGTGTTTGCTGAAGTAGCCTTTAAAATGATTGTTCACGTGATTGGAAATTTGGATGATTTGTTTGGGAAGAGTTATTGGGACTTGGCTAAGAGAGTTGAGTTGTCTGGCGAAGAAGTTCATTCATTAGGAGGAGCATCTTTTCCCGTGGTTGATGGTCGTTCTCACAATTAGATGTTAATGAAATATTCTTAGACCTCTGTCATTTGCAAGATAATGATTATGTATTTAGGGTGGTCGAGTACATTAGCACCGTATCAATGCGTACAATCTAGTCCAAAGTAGAAGTCTGGCAGTCTCTACTACTGTTAAATACAGAACTTGTATTAAAACCTTTTACAAATTTTGAACAGACTTCCAACGAATAAGAGGCGAGAGAAATTCGGTCCATCAGCCTGCTCATCCAATTCATTGAACAACAATTGAATCTATTACTTGAAAACTATTTTATCAAGCCATTCAGAAGAGTTGCACATCGATCAGAAAGATTACATGGCGTTCATTCCTGCATATGATTCCAAGGCTCAAGATTGCGATTATTATTTTTCCTGCACGATTGCTCCTGGAACAAACATTATTCATGACTCGTTTCCCCTTCGATTGGCATCGCAGACACGTTTTTTTCTCCTTCTTTTTATAGATACTTCGCCTCCACATCGGTTTTTTCTCCGTTGCATCCAGAAAAGATCCTTTTTTCCGAGGTGGAAAACGTTAATTGTAATTCAACGAATGACTCACTTGAAGATACAGAAGCGTATCCTTCAAATTGTATTCGCTATATCTCTTACGGCAGATGACGTAATTGTACGAAGAGAAGAATATTAAATATCTTTGACTCACAGAGTTTGACATTTAACGCGATTTTCAAGGCAGTTTCCATTTATACATTTCACGATTAATCTCTGAAAATTCGACAGCCTGACTCGTGTAATCGCACAACCGACTTAGTTAAATTTATTGTACGCTATTCAATTCTTCGTGATGATACAATTTCAACGATGATCGTGTGCACTCTCGTGAATACAATTAATTTCGTGCCACTTGCGACAATTAGCCGGCTAACTTTTCGTTCTTGCTGTATTTTTCTTCGGCTTTAATTTCTGCGGTAATTTTACCTACGACCTACTCTTTTAATTGAAAATCCGAGTCTTGCTTTTTCAACTTTATTTGCTATGGTACTTTTATCTAAGATCTATCATTTAAGGCAGTTCTGAGGCTACAGTGTATTAAATAATAATTCAGAAAATTTCCAGAGCTGACAAGGAAGGATTTGAATGCAGTATTATTAATTGAAAGTCTGAGTGTTGTATTTTCAATTCTATTTACTATGGTAATTTCACCTAAGAGCTATTGTCTTAGGCAGCTTCTGAATCTATGGTGTATTAAATATTAATTCAGAAAAATTCCCAGAGATTTGATCTCATTGTAGTACTCACTAATTGTTACTCCAATTCTCAACTCTGTAGCCTCGACACTTTTCATTTCGTTCGCTCATCAGCCTGTGAAATTGCAAGGGAGAATATCTAACTTCTAAGGAAACTTTTCTCTCTTTTTTGTATCGCACGTAGATCAATCAAGGATGGTGTCGGAAAAGGTGCGATGTTCGTGCACTCGATTACGCGATTGCGAATCTATTTGTATGAAGGTTTCGCTCGGCTGATGCGGATGCAAAGTGAGAACTATTACGAGCAACTTTCAGGCTGGAACGCTTAGCCCGTTTTATCGTGCAATCGTTTCCTGCTTACTTCACGAATTCGAATCAACGTGGAAAATTGCCGACAAAGTTTCACGCTGACTCTGAAACAATTTGAGACAATGTTTAACATTGACGACCCGCTGCGAGCGCTATTTGAAATCGACACGTTAAATGTTGGCCTTGTTTCATCCATTCTGTCTTTAATATCTAAGTGAAATTCCTTGTACTCTAAATAAATTCTATTTATTTAATTAGGAGCTCTGATCGTCGCTAAAACAATGGCATTCCACGTGTTAATGCCTCTTAACTTGAGAAAACCATACAATATTTACACTACAAATTTTCCTTAATTTGGAAACATTTACAATGTGGAATTCAACGTACTAATTACTGATAATTGGTTGGAGTATTTAAAAAAAAAGGAAAAGCGATAAAGCACGAGAGTGCACCTTCGTTTTAATACATCACTGCACGTGATGGATTACACTGTGCAAACACCGTGAGAATTTATTATATACGTATATATTTTCTATAGATATTAAATTATCTGCGTTATGGTGCGATCCGAGGATGATTGTATCGGTGATCGTTATCGCTAACAAAGTGATTTACTATTTTGTGTATTAGTAGGATATCATTGCTGATGTATAGTCTCCATGTATGTACATTATGTTTGATTAATAAAGAAATGGATGTCGGAAGACCTTGGATTCCTCATTTGATCGTGCTCAGACTAAGAACCAGTGGCACGTTGCATAATTGCATCGTAATAGTTCTCACGTAGATGCGTGCCTTGCGACAACTTTCTGAATAACATTTTCATGCAATTACATGCAATTGAGATGCATTCGGCCTACCCAACTGGTCGATGATTCATTCAAAGTTCGCTGGATTTTCTAGGCCCGTTGCAGCTTCATAATTCTGAACAAAAAAGAAAAATGTCAGGTCAGAGAAAGTGCTAATTTGAAAAACATTCTACCGCGAATGGGTAGACAAAGAAGAATTTTAATTGGGGAGGACAAGAGAGGAGTCTCATTAGTATTCTTGGATAAGATATTTCAGAGACTGAGAACTCGAACTTGCAATGAAAATGGGACTCTGTTACGCGTTATTAATTTTATATTATGAAGAAATTCAAAGTGATTGAGATCGTAACTATTCAAATAATAATCGTACTCTACTCTATCCACGAACTTGATGATTATTTGTTAATCATCAGTAGCTAGGTGTCGCTGAAAGATACTCCAAAGTTTCATACTTCCAGTCGGTAAAAACTGTCAAACTTAATGATTTTCCTAGAGTGCGCTAAAACAGCTTGAATTCCCGTCGATATTTCAGTTTTCGAACTATTAAAACTCTTGTATTGCTCAGTCCATTTCTATCGATTTCTATCTTTCGTCTGTACCACTATAGTGGGGATTTCTCCGTAGTTGTACACAATTTTTTACCGAAAGCAATTGACAGACGCAGATAGAAATTCCTCTAGATTTTACATTGACCTCGAATCATAATGATAGTAAAATTAAACAATCTTCTTCTAACCTGTAACCTTTATACCTTTGTATCTTATTACTGACTTAAATAAAGGAAAAACTATGACCTAGCGGAGAGAACCATAAATGAATTTTTGAGGTTAGAGTCCAATCGAAGTATAATCCGATAGAGATAGGAGCGTTAAAGAAGGACGAAGCTGTAGAATTACGTTAAATCTGCATGTGTCACGCAACCAGGGAATTATCAGTTAGCGGTTTTGCTTTTGCGAGCTACCGGGAATACGATGCCAAAGGGATGTGTACTATGCGCAGCTGTTACTTCGTGACGAGAGGGGTTAAGTAAGCGGGGGTCACAGGAACGTATCTTATCTTTACAAAGCCCCTCTAAAAAAATCAAATTTTCACACAAATTTACATCTCTCGTGGGCGAAATTGAAAGCAAACATGTCTCGAGCCATTTTACTATGGAATAATTGTAAAATTCTCGAGGCGCAAACTCTGACTACGCAAGCACGGTAAAATTCGATTCTTAGATATTCTTAGTAGATTGTAAGAATTGGGTATTTCTACAACTTTATTCGAATTGTTCGTATTTAATTGAGGATTATGATTTGTTATTTGAAGACGACTGTAACGATATCAGAAATCAGATACTATCGTTATCAATGTTCAAAGTGACAGAGCTCTAACGCTGTACCATTTGCTGCGCAATGCTTACGAAACGTACGAAGAATTATCAATTATTTTCTTAACCTAACTGTAGAATTATATCAAATGTTTCGTAACAGATCGAAACGTACCTATTTGCCGTCTGTTTCTCTTCGATTTCCTTTTAGATTTCCGCCATCCGTTCCTCCTCAATTGAACAACGCTTCTAACATTTCAAAAACTATCTCCGCCAATCGCGCAACAGTACTTCAAACCTATCGATCCCCTAATTATCGATCTCGCCCATTTCGATTCTCGAAATCGTCGATCAGCAAAGGCGGGATAAGAGGCCCATTTCAAATGTTACTTCGCGCCATCATCGCTATCTTTCGATCTCACGGTCATACGACCAAACAAACATCATATTTGTTTGAATTCCAAAACAAAGAGTTTAAAATAAAAAAAAATGTAAAAAACCCAAATAGAACCCGAGTCGCCCTCTCGAGGGCCGTTCCTGCGAACGTTCTACCGTTAGGAGTGGGGACAAACAGGGGCTGGCTCGTACCGGCGGCGCCTGCAGTGACCGGCTGGTGTCCGTGAGCACCCGGGTGTCGAAAACGTGGAAACGAGAGATCATAAGATTCGAAACGCCAACATTTCCATCCGATATCGACGCGGAAGGCTTCAATAACTTGCCTCCTCCGTGGGTGTAAAAAAAAAAGGGCAGTTAATCCGTCTCGTCGTTGGGCTACGCGCGCGCGCACTTTTATCTTGATCCGTCTGCCTCTCCTCTTCCTCCACCACCTCATCATCGTCATCCTCCTCCTTCTTCTCCGTCTCTCTCCATCGAACGGGGAAAGATCGGTGTGACAGCGAGATCAACTGGCTACGACACTGCACACGGACAACCCTTGCGCTCTTTTTTTCCAAGGCTCACGCGCTTTTCCATGTCAACGACACGCGCGCTCCTGCCAAGGCCAGCGTGCTACGCCCCGCACAGAGTAGCCTCCGTTTTCGTCGTTCCCGTTGCCGTCGTCGCCGTTAACCGACCGCTCCACGTAGCCGCCCTCGTCGTCGACGAACCCTCGTTAACGTCGCGTCGATCGAAGACATCCTCGTCGACGTCGTGGTCGTCTTCGTGGGGAATCTTAAAGAGTGCCGGCGATCATCCGAGTTCGCCCGGAGGTATCAGCAGGGCGAAGAGAAGGAGACACGCCAGCGTCGCTCACGCCAGCCTGAGATGAGCGACCATGGCTGCATACACTTGAATAATTTCAAAGCAGCCAAGGGTATCCAGCCATACAAAGTGATACACTCCTATTTCGTGACCAGCACGTCGACCGAGGCACGCGTAAGGAAGGTGCGACTCTCTTTTTCTTACGTGATCCGTGGTCAAGGTTCTGTCTCTCTCACTCTCTTTCTCATTCTCTCGCTTTCCCTGTCTCTCTCTTCGTCTTTTTAATCTCTGTCTCTCGTTTCCTATTTCGCTCTCACTTCGATCGTTTCCACCTTCGTATTGCGTTATTCATTGGGTGTATGTGAAAATGATAAGAATTAATGATGATGATAATGACGATGATGATAATGATGGTAATAAAGAATAGTCGCTACGAGGACGATGGCTGATGGAATCTTCGTGGAAACGACGAGCTTATTTCGTCGTTTCTGATTCCTCTCGCGATCTTAAGTCACGGGCTATACGAATCCTAGCAAGAATGACAATTCAATTTCAAATACAGAGACATTATGTATAAGAACGTAGCGTGGCATTGCGATAAGGTTTGCTAGCGCTTTGTTCACTGGGTCGGTTTTACGTTTTTTTTGCAAGGATTACGATGCCCAACGATAAGACTACTTTTTCCTCTTCCACGTTGCTAGCTCGATAAGCCTTGCTTTTTTCATCGTCAAAATCAATCTGACGGCGATCGATTTGAACGGTTGATTTCATACATGTCTTCGAGAATATTAAAGGAGTCGATTCATCCATTGCATAATATGTATGTTTGTTAAATCTGTAGCATTACATACTCTCCAAATGTTCCTCTCCTGTTCCTGTTTATCTTTCGTTTCTTGTTATAGGAGGCTTCGATTACTGTAACACGAAACCATTCGTTTCGACCGTCGTTCCATCGAAGTTATCTTAACCAATGAAAATGTTTGCGCTTAGTAAAATAAATTTGTTCGATATTCTTCTATTGGAATAATCTAAGCTCAAAAAGAGAACCGTAACTGTAATATTTGTTTGTTCTGTCTACGATGGACTCCGAATTTTTATGAATGATTTGGGTATCTAAAGATGGATTTAAAAATGGCCGCCGTAACTGGTTGCTCTGCCGGTACAAAGATTCAGCAGATACGCTGTACTGAGAATATAACGGTATTGCAGATTTATGATACTGCTAATACCGTTAATTTCATGATATTTTTTACAGGTTTTTCATTAAATTTTTCCATGGAATTATGCTCTAATAATTACATGTAAATATGTATATGTATATTACATGTAAAAGTGCATACATATTTATGTACATATACACATTTTAATATTGGAATCAGCATTCAACAAATAGATTTACATTGTAATTTTGTAATATTCTTTGCTTTTTGATCATTTAAATGGGTACAAATAGTTTTTGTACATTACAGGCAGTAAGCTGTCTGTGTCACACTTGTAAAACATACAAAGACCGTCTTCATTCCTGTCTTCACTGTATATTCTTTGGCTGCTATGCGAAAGGTCATATACAGGAACATGCAAAGACGAAAAAACATTTCCTAGGTAACAAAATTGAATGAATGTTGTAACAGGTTCAGAGATTATCGACTTACAAGATGAAATGTTATATTTTCAGCCGTTGATCTATGCTATGGGAATATATTGTGCTTCCAATGCGGCGATTACGTATATGACAGAGAGCTCCTGGCCGTTGCTAAGGCACAATGGAGCGAATCAGCAAAATCCCTAAGCTTTGGAGAATTTTATAGAGCATGGGAGCCGACCCAGATAGAAGCAGAACTATTGAGAAAGCATCCACGAAGAAGACGCGTCGTAGAAAATTCTACTATAGGTATCAGAAAATCAGGAAGATCTTCCTGTTTCCCAAACGAAAATTAATCTACATCGTAATATTCCTAATATTTTCAGGTCTAAGGGGACTTATAAATCTTGGAAGTACATGCTTTATGAACTGTATCGTGCAAGCACTGATACATACACCATTGCTAAGAGATTATTTCCTTGCCGATCGCCACCACTGCCCTCAGCCCTCGCGTTGCCTAGTCTGTGAAGTTTCTCACCTATTTCAAGAATTCTACTCTGGCAGTAAAGCACCATTGACGCTTCATAAGCTTCTCCATTTGATCTGGACACACGCTAGGCATTTGGCAGGATACGAACAGCAAGACGCGCACGAATTTTTTATTGCAACGCTCGATGTCTTGCACAGGCACTGCGAAGCTGCTCCGATTTTAGTAAAAGACAACCCACATCATTGCAACTGTATTATCGATCAAATCTTTACCGGAGGGCTCCAAAGCGACGTAGTTTGCCAGGCATGCAAGTACGGCATGAATTTATAATAATTACGTCAATATTCTGCCTAAAATACAATGTCTAAATGTGCCACAATTTTTTAGCGGAGTATCAACAACTATAGATCCGTTTTGGGATATATCTCTGGATTTGGGCCCAACTGCCGGAGCGTCTGGGTCTGATAGTACTGGGCCTCCTACTTCTCTACTGGATTGCTTGGAAAGGTTCACGCGAGCAGAGCATTTAGGATCGAGCGCGAAAATAAAGTGCAGCAATTGTCAGACTTATCAAGAAAGCACGAAGCAACTAACAATGAAACAGCTTCCAATTGTTGCTAGCTTTCATTTGAAACGATTCGAGCACTCTAGCATTCAGGACAAGAAGATTTCCACCTTTATCTCATTTCCGGAGCAATTAGATATGACGCCCTTCATGTCGCATAGACGGAACGGTAATAATAACAGTGCAATGATCGATGGCCTGCCAAAGAATGGAGAAGACATGGCATTCAGCGACAATAGATACTCTCTGTTTGCTGTGATAAATCACGAGGGCTCTTTAGAGACTGGACATTATACTGCCTTCATACGGCAACAAAGAGATCAGTGGTTTAAATGTGACGATCATCTGATCACAAGGGCAAGGTTGAAAGATGTTCTAACTAGCGAGGGGTGAGTTCATCAAGTATTAGCCAAAGTATGTATGTCCTATTGTTGTTTAACGATACAATGAAAGACAATTCGCTTTTCAGATATCTCCTTTTTTATCATAAGCAAATTTTGGAGTACGGTCGAAACAGCAAGGTGTAAAAGTTTAGATTATGTAATTAATTTATTTATCACGACGAATTATGGGTGGTAGCTTTAAGTTCTTTAGGATCCTAAGAATTAACGTGAACTGATTGCATTTTGAGAAAAGAAACAGTTGTCTCGGAAATTGACAACCGATCTGGGTAAAAAAGAAATGTTTTGCTCGTCGTTCGGTTAAGTATGGTCTACGTGGTGGACAAAGAAACGGAGGCCTCAGAGAATATTTTCGAACGTTCCTTCGGATTAGAAAATGATCGTGAAAAAGTGGTACACGATAGCGGCGAACTACTTTTGAGATTCGAAAAATGATACCACATTTGACTATATTTACTACGCTTTCATCGTGCGATTTCAAGTTGAATTAAATATTAATTAATCACTGTTAAAGATAGTAAAGGTCGACCGGAAGTCGCTCTATTAGCATAGATGTTTGTTGTGATGTTTGAATATTACATCCCGAAACCTGTTGCAAGATTCAAACTGCAAACATCAGTGTTTGCTACCGTTTCTTTTCCTTTTTTAACTTCGTAAATTTTACGTTCGACGAAATCTAGGCTGGCGCACACGGCGATCGATTTCTCTATTCGTGTCCTAAACTAAACGTAAGGGTAGTTTTTAAGATTAGCTCAATTTTTTTAAATGACCGATCGCAATTTTTGTATATCGCTGACTGTTATATTCCTGCCCTGACACTTGTATACATGAAACATCAAGGATGGATAACACGACTATAATTTTCATCGGTTACATTTAATTCTTTTCTTTTCTATCTTATATTTTCAATGATTTACTTGATTTTACATCCGATAGAAAGATTCGTTCCAATTGATTCGTCGTGTCAGCCATCCTCTGATGGATCAGTTTTGTACAAACGAAGTAACGTATAAAAAAAAAAGAAAAGAAGGATAAGGATATTATCCGAACACGGCGAACTGCTTCGCGTGACTGTTTAATAAAATCACTATTTGACGAACTTTTTTTTTTCGTTGATCGTTAATACCTTTCATTTTAATCGCGACAATTTCGTACCTAGCGAAGAAGCGAGGAAAACTACAGACATAGACCTGCCCTATTAGGTGAAACGTACACTGATTTCAATAATTTTCGACGATTTTTAATCCGTCTAAGACAGATCCTAAATGGAAGTGCCAATCGTTAATTTGCACTTTAGTTCTTAGCTGTGTGCTTAAGATAGAAACAAACAAGTATTCCGTTGTAGCGCTCTAATTAAAGCGAATTTCCGTATTGTGTTCATCGAAACAACATTTTTGTCTCATGTAATATCTCCCTGAAATACGAGTCTCATCCAATGTTCCTCGTGTCGAATGAAACTTGGAAAACGGAAGGAGACAGGCACCTATTGTTAAAATATATCGATGTGTCGATCAATCAATGTTAACAAAAAAAATTGCTTGTATGTAAATATGTGTATGTAACAAAAAAAAAATCGTATGGTATTCCGTCAAAGTGAAAGACCATTGAGTCTTTATAAGTGTAACTCGTATGGAAACCGATTCAGATCTCGTTGTATTGAAAACATATAATGTCATTGTACGCAAAAAAAAGACAAGAATAGGTGTCGTGAATTTTGTCATCGTCCGACGTATTCAACAATTGTAGACACTTGCAACAACTGCACACATAACACACCCATTCTCATGATGTATCGTCGTGACACGACCAATACTACACGTTTGGGAGTTAATACTAGGCGTGCAGTTGTAACATTTTATATAAGGCTGAAATAAATGTATACAGAAATAAAGTTATATTTCATTGAGAAGCTGTTTCCTTCAATTGAAATCCTCTGTTTTTTAAATATGTTATTTAACATTCTTTCAGGGTCAATGAATGGAAATGTTGGACTATGATCTTTAAGTCCTCTGCTATTTGCTTTAATCATATTACATGGTAGGACTTTAGATTAGGATGAATACTTTATAGTTGAAGAAATTTTCGATATTTTTTAAATATTTTTTTGTTGTTAATGAAATAATTTAGAAGAATTTTGGCATAATTAAAAATTAGGGTATCTGTTTACGTTTGAATTTAAATGTCGATACAACATCCGTGGGTTTGGACGTAATTAAATGAAAAAAGATTTGAGAAATGAGATGTTAACGTTTTCTTAGAGGAATATGCGAGATAGAAAGAATATTTTTTGGACTGTTATTAGGATAAAATATTAATATTCGCAGGATATTGTAGCTCCTTTAATTAAGGTTGTAGTTATGGAGGAAAAATGGACGCCTTGACGTTTGGCTCGCACAGGTAAACAGCCCGACGAACCGATATATATTTTTGAAAAAATTGTAATTGGATGAATGTCGCGTTAAAGAGAAATGTTTTTTTTTTCGTAGGCTTGTCCATCTCGACTTGAAAGGTGCTCCGCCACGAGTTTGTTATTTCGAAAAGGTTTGTCGCCCGTATAACCAGCCGCATTGTTTACACGATACCTCTTATCTGGCAACCTTGTTATCGAATCATAAATACAACAATGATCCTTTTTTGATTCGACTTCCAACTGTCATTGACATACACTTTTGTATTTAAATGATACGAAAGTGCATTTTTAATATGCCTGAGATTTTTGTTTGCTTCAAGATTTTCACAGAGAAATATGTATCCATGATACGTTGCTTTCTCATACATATATCCTTTCAGAGATAACTGCCATGTTAATTAAAAATAATTTTGAGACTTTATTTTCTATCTGTCTCTCTGTTATCAAATTTCTTATCAGCAATAAATACACAAGTAGTGCATTAATGTATGATGGACTTTGCAGTTATTTCCTTTATTGAGAACATGGGGTGCAACTGGTCTGCTCTTGGAATGGGAAGACACATTCCCATACAACCGGGAGCTTTCTCCTATAGGGAGCAATGGCCCAAGCAATTTAACAAGTGGCTATACGGCTCAGGAGGCCAGGCATATATTACAGATAGCAGGGGATTGTGGCCTAGCGGTTGTTCCATTGGTACAAACGTTTGGTCATATGGAGGTAAACTACTGACTCATCTTTATGATGATCTTGAGGAAATACATTGAAATGAAAATAACAATTTTTTTGATTTATAGTTTGTACTAAAACACGACGAATGGAGATCTTTGAGGGAAGTGGCACACTTTCCAAGTTCAATTTGCCCTTCTAATTCAAGAACATTACCTTTGGTAAAGTCCTTGATTCGGCAAATAGTCACTTTTCATCCAGACATACAGTATCTGCACATAGGTGCAGATGAAGTCTGGCATCTGGGTTTATGCTCAGTTTGTACAAAACGTGCCGCAGCTAGTAAATATGGAAAGTCAGTCCTGTACCTGGAGCATGTTTTGGCAATTGCACAATACATACAAGAAACATATCCTTATTTAAAGATCATTATATGGGATGATATGTTGAGATCAATAGACTTACAGGTTTTGAACGGTATTTTCATAATTTATCTATGCCATTCAACTTAGTATATTTTTTCATAAAAATATTCGTTTATGCATTGTAGATCATTATATCGGAAAATACGTAGAGCCTATGATATGGCACTATAACTTTAGGGATAATTTTTCTCTACCTCATGGTACGTTCATTATCGTTATTTAACCCATTAACGTCCAAATTATATTCTTGAAAATATTATGATTAAGTAAATATATATAATACAAATATATTATGCAATTAAGTGGTGATCTATGAATAGATCCGTGGGCGCTAATGGGTTAACATGTTAAGCTATAAAGTTATTAAATTATAAAGTTACTGTACAATTACAAAATTTATTTCCCAGAATTGTGGGACAAGTACAGTGTAGTTTTTCCAAACATTTGGATTGCAACTGCATTCAAAGGTGCTACTGGATCTGCTCAACAGGTTCCAATTATACGGCATCATATAAGCAATCATGAGAAATGGTTAGAAGTATTAGGGGCACACGTGAACAAAGTTCGCGAATTTCGTGGAACAGCTTTTACAGGATGGTCGAGGTAACAGCTTGGAAGAATTAGTATTTAATGAAGAAGTATCAAGTAATTTCAATTATAGGTATGATCATTATGCAACAATGTGTGAGTTATTGCCCACAGCAATACCATCTTTAACGTTGTGCCTCAAAGTTTGGCTACATGGCTACTCTGAACAGATTCACAATCAGGTTGCAAAGAGTTTGGGGTATATAGACCATCCATTGCATATTACACCTCAACCGAGACCTGCATCGATACCTAGCAATTTGCTATTTCCCGGATGGCAGGTTGCAGTAGGTGTCGAGTGGTTTTTAAACTTTAGGGCTAAGTTTCTGAATATCGTTGGTAGCGAACAGTAAGTGCAACACAGAAAATAAAACGTGGCTCATGAAGCACTATTAATTTCACGGACATATGTTAACATTGCAGAATATCAACATGGATGAATCCATGGCAGGTGGCAAATAATTATACAAATCCTATGCAGTTAGAAAACTTAATACCTGCATTAACAGAGTGAGTCAATGAAAGTTCTTTTTTTACATTGTATTTTATGAAGATCACGATGGATATTGGGGATTTTCTTTTAGATTAATATTGGAATTATCCTCTTTGGAAGGATACCTGAGATTTCAAATGGAAAGTATATTCTTTCCAGCGATGATCGACGAATGGATTGGTACAAATATACAACCCATGAAAGGGAAGTTGATAGAATTAAAGCAGACCACAGAGAATCAGCTCAAAATAAACTCTCGTGTGTAGTATTAACATCAGGTATTTCGCAGAACTTTTGCTTTAGGTTTCAGTGACCAATTTCCAACATAGACGAGTACAGAAAATAGGGTAACGAATAAAATCTGAAGAGATCTTTCGCAAGTGAAAATTGTACAATTTTATCTTACAAGTAGACATAGAGGAATGTAAAATAAGTTTGAAAGAAAGGTGATATCGTGTGATTTGCACGGAATATAATTTTATAAGAAGAAAGAATGATTATTTTAATACTTGGCTTAGGAATGAACGAAGTTATGACGATTTGTCATTGAGCTTTGTCATTTTGCGAGCTGTCCTGTGATAATTGGCTATGAAAGGATTACTGTAGTGTAATTAGGCACCTCAACAGTTTCTGGCTACCAGGTGTATCACAATTTGCTTCTAATTATCTGTGTTTGTTATACATATAGTTTTGTGCAAATATTTTTTCTACCCCTTTTAGAATTTAACACTTTAAGAAACTTTACGAAAACTACATCGATCTGCTGTAAGGGGATCTTGCACAATATTCATATTACCTTGTAAATTTCATTGTTCTTTTTTATCTCTAAAACCAAGTAATCTAATAATTTCCAAATATACTTATCGATGTAATATGTTGGACTATATGTACAACAAAAGATTAATAGTAGACGAAGTATAGAGAATAGTAATAATATTAATGAAGAAACAAACAAGTCGAATAAAATAATGCTGTATATATCTTAGATAAATTATGATCCTTCGTTTCGACTGACTTATTGCAAATAAAACTGTAATATTACATTCAGACTCGCCTTACTTCACCCCTTCTTGCATTCCATAGCCACTGTGTTTTTACTTGAGATTGCAAAACATGACAAACGCGATCTGCCAAAATGATAAGGCTATTGAAAAAGTCATCTTATCCCATTTTTTTCTCGATGCAATATCATTGACACAAGTAGAGTATTGATAAGCACGTGAAATCATTATGTCATCCCCTACAAACCATAATGAACAAGAGGACTCAAGATTGGATGAATTCTTCAAAGAAACTCTGGCCCATGTCAGACCATACGTGCAGGAATTAAGATCAGTGGAAAGTGCACAATTGTGCAAAGTCTGGCTCGACAGATTAAGTTTTGCCTCGTCGCAACGTCGCCTAAGAAATGAATATCTCATGGAATTATGCAGACAGTTAAAAACAGGGCACATTGGAGGGATCTTTAGTCAACCTCCGCCCAAAGGGTTTCTTCTACCCTTACCAAAGTCATGCCATATGGTATTGTATCAAAAGATTCATCATATTTTACATGATAAGAAGAATAATAAAAATATGATGTAGGTTTGCATTAGTTCGTCATTAAGTGATTTATCGGACTATGCTCTCAGACCTCATCGCAGTTGTTTAAAGTCAAATGCTAAGTATGGTCAGCAAAATCGCCAACAAAGTAAAAAGTATCACGACGAACATTCACCAAATACGAGTCAATATTCACCAAACATTAATGTATCACCGACTGTTCGTTTTTATGATGAAAACGAGAAGAATCAGACGGAAACATGGGAACAACGTGAGGATAAACTTAACGTTATCATCGAGGAATTACAATTACAGAACAAATATCTGAAGAAGCGATTGATAGAGTATGAAGAAAATGGTAATAATAATGCAGATGAACATTTACTCGCGAATATTAGTCAATTGAATTCTGAAGTGGCAACGTTAAAAGCTAAGTTAGTACGAGACCAATGATCTATCAGCTTTTCGAAAATGAGAAGCTATTATAGAGATATCAATTTTTAAAGATTAATGGAAATAAAAACGATGAAGGATACCTTGGAAGCAAGTCACGAAGAGATTGTTCAGCAATACTATGGCACTGTTCAAGATCAAATGGCCGAATTTAAGTATCAATTGCGAGAAGCTAGATTGAGAAACGAAACGTTGGATAATAATGTAATGATAATGACTGAAAAATTGGAGGAGGTCGTTCAGGGTAAGGTAAGCCATAGAAGTTTACTTGTATAAAATAGGAAACATAAAGAATTTTACTTTTAAGAACGAAGAGATTAAAATGATGGAGAAACAGTGGAGTGATAAATTCAAGATAATATGCCAACGTTATGATATGCTGGCTGGACAGAAGAACAAAGAACTACAAGTAAAGCAGGAATTATTGGAAATGAAGGACTTGGAATTATCCCAAAAGGATAAAGAAAGGAAACGTGAAATTGAATTGTTAATGTGCAAACTCCAAGACTTAGAGGAAAAGCTGGAAACGAAGATCAAAGATGTATCTATTTCTAAGTCATGGAGTATCGTGAAATGTATATTTTTTAATTTATACAAATAATACTGTCTTCCTTTTAGGAGAGTCAGCTGCAAGCAATTCTGACCGATCAGTATATGAAGATAAGGGAGGAATTTGATAAAATAAGAAACGAAGTAGACATACTGACGCAAAAGCAAAATAAGAATCTGAGCTGCAAGGTTGCTACTTTAAAGAAAACTATTGGTAAACTTCAAAAATCGAAAGAAAAGCTTGGGCTGGATTATGAGAACAGAATTTCAAGTATAGTCAAGGTAAAATTACAAAATGGAATGTTTGGTATCACATCTGATTTCTATCGGGGTCTTGCAGAATAAGAATTTAGAAATAAAGACATTGCAATTGCAACTGAGAGAGCAGAAGAATGAAATATGCACATCAATGAATTCTGAAAAGCAGTGCGAGGTAGACAACATTATTGCTGTGTTGGAGGAGCGATACAAGACTCTTCTTGCCGAAGCAGAAGCAACGGCTGAAAGTCAAAATCAGGAGTATCTTAGAGTATAATTAGTTGTACTTTGAAAAATTATGTAGCTGTACTTGTATGAAGAATGGGTAAACCATATGATCTTTTTCAGAAAATAACTCTACTGGAAGACCAATTGCTCAGATTGAAGCGGATCTAAGAGGAAGTTCGCGTGCAATAGAAGATCTATTGTAAATTAATTTTAACGCAATCATACCTGTTACCTTATATTAATTGAATAATATCCAGGCAACGTGAGAGATCTTTTTACGTTCGCGGGTATTGAATGTTATGGAAATGAACACAGGATGGCGTTAGTGCATGGATTGCTATGGCAACATGTTTGTCAACTAACTCCTGAATTGTCAAATGTCAATTTGTTTTCGTTAATTGAAATTTCTAAAGCTCCTAAACGTAGATTTGTATAGTAAAAATTATAAATATATCAATGTTATCCTGATAACTGAATTTACATGTTCATATCTGAAATAAAATTTCATTGGTTCAAGTAACCAGAAATTACTTTAATAGTTAGGTACAACGTGCACAAAATATTTTCTTTTAAGTGTACAATGGCTTGAATCTAAAGAGTGAAGATAAATTCAGGGAAATAATGTCGTTGTACTTTGATACGCGTGTACAAAATCCAGAAACAGCTTCTATAAGTACTCATGCAATCTGGCATGTTAATTATCCACTGCTAGCTGTTGCATCTTACTCTCAAGACAAGGGTGGTTTTGTGACTATCTACGACGATCAAGGAGAGTCTGTACAGGATGTGGAATCACCTAGGCACTCTGTGGCTCAGGTGACTGCTCTTGGATGGCACCCAGAAAGGAGATGGCTGGCAGCAGGGTGGGAAAGTGGAGAACTACGGGTCAATATTTTTTAAAATCACCCTTACAGGCATTTTATGTGAAAATTTAAAGTAATATATTCATGTGGGATGGTATGGCTGTGCAGGTATGGCCTGGAGATACTGGCAGTGCAGAGTTCAATGTTATAGTCACTCCACACCGTGACCCTATTACTATTTTACAATGGAGTCAATACGGTGGTAGGCTGGTGTCTGCAGATGCTGCAGGTTCTATAGTTGGATGGAGAATAGACTCTAGAGGTCAATTACTCATGATGTTCCATCATGAGTTAAAAGATTCATTCACACAAATAATATTTAAAGTTGCTCCTCCTAAACCTACCATGGATATAAGGTGTAAACCAGTTTATACAATATGTATCTTCTTCTAAAAATATGTAGGATAACGAACTAACTGTTTTCAGTACTTTAGCAAAAGCTGCAGTAGCTGGGGACGAAAGAGCATTGGATATGTTTAGTTCTTGGCGCCCTAGAACAGCTGCACCGACTACAGTTTCAACTCAGAGAGATAATTACGCATTTTACATTGGGACCAACAGTGGTGTAATATATTTTGTGGATTCCCAAGGACAATGTACAGAAGTTCTTAGCACGAGCGGCGTAGCCTTGCATTTTTTACTGCACCATCAAACCAGAGATTCTATTATTATTATGATGGAAGGATTAAACATAGGACATTTTCAAGCAGACCCTATTACTGGACGTCTTACCGAATTAACTAAAGTAAAGAGATAATCTTGCGATATTACTTGTAGCTTCGAAAACTGATAATTAATAATGAATTGTATCGATTTAGGTGAAACTTAGCGGTAGAAGTGATGTATCACGAACTAGTCCAACATTATGTTGGGCTGGTATAAATACTTTGGCAATTCTTACTGGAGAATTGGCCGTTCGCTGTTGGGATCTCCATACTGGAGACACCTATGTATTATCTCCGCCTGACTCTTCCAATGGAAATATTGCTACACCTCAAGAGATATGCACGAGCTTATCTTTCTGCAAAAACAATAGTACTATCTACCTTCCTTATGGTTCCTCTAAGCAAGATAATAAGAGAACTGCATTAAATAATCGATATCTCTATCTCTTGAACAGGTACTCTAGCAGCAGGAACAAATTTGGGAACGATATATTTATGGAAATGTAAATATGAAATTGATCCTGACGAAAATGGTTGGCCAAGCGTTCCAGAACTATGCAGTATTCATGGTACAGTGAAACAATTAACATGGGGCGCCAGCTTACTGAGGAATCCCCT
The DNA here is from genome assembly GCA_910591515.1 of Cerceris rybyensis. Taxonomy (NCBI): domain Eukaryota; kingdom Metazoa; phylum Arthropoda; class Insecta; order Hymenoptera; family Crabronidae; genus Cerceris; species Cerceris rybyensis. Next base: position 2,413,872 of record OU342801.1, on the reverse strand, counting down.
TCTCGCAGTTAATTGTATCACAAATGTATTTATTCTACACCAGCAGCCTATGTGTGCTACCTATAACGATGGTGTTTCCGCGAGTCAACTAAGTCCTACGCAGATTTTAATAGAAATTGAGGAACAGACTTACACTCTAAAAACAGAAATTCAAGTTCAGCTCCTTGCTGTTAATAAAGATTACATCGCTGTTTCTTCAGGAAGACAAATAGTCTCTTATAGACTGAATAAGGATGGTTCTTTAAGTACGAATTTAATTGCTGGATTTAATTGCGATACCGAAAAAATGTTGATCTATGATCATACCTTGGTGGTTCTAACACCCGTGGTCATCCAGTTAAGATCCATGGAAGGTACAGTTGTTCAAACTTTGCCTACCTTGCCCGAAGAGGGTGAACCAATCACCATGGATCTCACAGGACAATACCTAACAGTTTCTTCTTTAAATGGCATATTAAAAATTTGGGATCTTGGGAAACGTGAAGCGAAACTACACACCAGAGCAATGCCAACCTACGAAGCTATCAGCGACTTTGCTGAAATCATCGAAGCAAGATGTAATTCAGACTGCCGTTACGTATCGATCACGGTTGCCATGGCTAATTTAATGCCAAGTTCGATTCTATACGTTTGGGATATAGAGAGCGACCAGATTCACGAATTTGACTTTGCTAAATCGGATGATAATGACGAGGATGATTCTACGTTAGCCGTTAAATGCAAAGGAAGATTAGTCACGGCACATTGTTGGGACGTGGAGGATTCACGACTCTTAGTCTGTCGTGCTCAAAGATTGGAATTTCGGGACTCTAAATACTCGAACAAATTGGATAAGGAGGATGATCAGGATGTTAGGAAAGTCACCGTAGTGTTGGTATCGATGTTCGCTACATCAGACCATGGAATTGTCGTTCAGGACGTAAAACCGATCACAGATGACAACTGTAGAGTACTAGGCGTACACTCTCCATACATTATTATCCTAAATTCTGAAAAGACTCTCGATCAGACGAGCAAAGTAACCAAATTACTTATGAGAGACTTTGAGGAACTAGGTGCGTGCGATGCTGCAACAAAGAAAGCCGTACTAGACTTCAGTTTTTATATAAGTATAGCCAACATGGACGAGGCTTTCAAAGCGATAAAGTCAATAAAAAATGAGGGAGTTTGGAAGAGTTTAGCAAGAATGTGCGTAAAGACCAAACAGTTAAACATGGCTCTACTGTGTCTAGGGCACATGAAACAAGCTAGAGCAGCGAGAGCTCTCAGACAAGCGATGCAAGACGATGCTTTAAATTTGGAAGCCAAAGTTGGAATACTAGCCGTTGAACTTGGTCTCTACACCGACGCCGAACGTCTCTTCCGAGAGGCGAAGAGACTCGATTTACTTGGACGACTTTTCGAGGCTCGCAATAAGTTCAAACAAGCAATAGAATTGGCAAGTAACGAGAACAAAATATGTGAGAAAACTAGCTATTACAATTACGCAAAAGCCCTCGAACAGGAAGGAAAAATCACAGAGGCCATTGAGATGTACACCAAGGCTGATTGCCATAGATTCGAGGTACCAAGGATGCTGCTGACAAGGCCTAGGGAGCTTGTGTCGTATCTTAACAATTCGGATGATCCAGACATTAAAAACTGGCATGCACAATACACAGAATCCATGGGCGACATGGAAGGAGCTTTGCGTTTATACGAGCAAGCAAAAAATACTTTATCTATGACAAGATTGCTGTGTTATTTTGGCAAAGAGGATGAAGTCTGTGACTTGGTATCACGAACGAATCACGCCGCCTCTGCGTATCATCTTGCTGCTCATTATGAATCAAAGAACAACGTGTCTCAGGCTATACACTTTTATACAGTGGCTAAGGCCTACACAAATGCTATCAGATTGTGCAAGGAGCACGATATGTTCGAGGAACTCTGGCCTCTTGCTATTCTAGCACCTAGGCAATCTCAGATAGACGTTGCAAAGTACTACGAGGAAAATGATCAGCCAGATAAAGCTGTTTTACTTTATCATAAAGCTGGCTTATTGCATAAAGCTCTGGATATCGCCTTCAAGACGAAACAGTACAGTGCCTTACAACTGATTATTATGGATGTCAATGCGGATTCTGATCCTGCCTTGATAGAGAAATGTGCAGACTACTTCGTTCAAAACGAGCAAATTGAAAAAGCTGTAGATCTACTTGCAACAGGAAGGAAATACCTGGAAGCTTTGGAATTGATACAGAATCATAACATCCTACTGACTGAGGAGCTAGCAGAGAAAATGACATTGGAGAAACTTGACAATAACGGAGAACACGAGAAGATTAGAATTTCTACTTTGGAAAGAATAGGAGAGATTGCCTTTGAGCAGGGGAATTATCATTTGGCGACAAAGAAATTCACTCAGGCTGGAAATAAATTGAGAGCCATGAAGGCTCTCCTGAAGTCTGGAGATACAGAGAAGATATGCTTCTTTGCTCAAGTATCCAGGCAGAGGGAAATTTATATAATGGCTGGAAACTATCTGCAGTCCTTAGACTGGCAGAATCAGCCTGAAGTACTGAAGAACATTATCAACTTCTACTCTAAAGGGAAAGCAATGGATCTCCTAGCTAATTTCTACGTTGCTTGTGCACAAGTGGAAATCGATGAATTTCAGAATTACGAGAAGGCTTTGGATGCTTTGAATCAAGCGAGCAGATGCTTGGCCAAGGTCGTTACACCGAGGGATCCAGACATTCACAAGAGAGCTGTCGATTTGGTGAACAATAGGATAGCGGCCATTAGACGTTATTTGGATATTAAGAAGTAACTAAATTTACATCACTGTTCCATTAACACATTGATGACTGGACGCGGGAATTATTCCATTTTTTATCTGCTGTTAAGCTCCAATTAATTTCATACCACAACATCATCAATGTGTCAATGCCTAATTATGTAACTGGCTGGTAGCTGTAATATAAATTATTCTATTACAGATTATTTGACAGAGGAGAGACGGGAACGGCCATGCAACAGGTGCGTCAGCTTCTCGATTCTCAAGGAGCCGATTTAGAACAGTCTGTTCGTCGTGGCGATTTATTCGCAACTATAACCCAGCACTATGTTAATATCGGTGACACTGACAAAGCACGAGCTACTGTGGAGGAACTGAAGCGTTTGGTACCTGAAATAAATCTGAGTTACTATTACAACGTCAGTCTTCTCGAAGGGCTGGGATATAAAATGAGTATCGAGAGGCAGGAGAGTTCAGACAGGGAGGACGACATCGAAGAACTGTTAGGAGAATAATTTGTGTAATATTTGGAGCTACTAATAGACTGGAGTAACAGTCATTCCAATTCCGTCCAGTAATGTGATCTAGAAAATTAAGTAACTGATATCATATAATTTATATATTATTGTATTTGAAAAAAAAATAATAAATAGTTGAGAAGTAAGTCTGAAGTCTTTGTATTCGTGTGTCCAGTATGCCTGTTTAAAAACATTTGGAAGCACGTAGAAAAAAACACTGTTCAACTTTTATTAATCAGACTTATACATAAACAGCCTTATTCGTTAATATTATCGTGAGCCCTAGAAAGTAAGAATTCTGAAACAATTGCTATTCGTAGCAGCCGCTAGAAGCACATACGCCGCTAACTCCTTAAAGAATAATAAATAAAAGAACGTAAATTCTATGTCGTGGAAAGTTAAATTAAAACTCATATGACGTTCAATACACGAATCATTATCACCGTATAAAAGAAAAATGAAACGATACAAGTAAAGAGAAATATGGACGACAACTTCCTGCTGTTTCTATTGACACAGCTCTTTTCATTTTTTATTTTCATGATACCGGCATCAACATCCCATCGCCATTAGAACCAACGACGACGATACTATTATCCTATTTTGGTCCAGCACTAGAAATCCCATGTGTTAAAAATTTCTCAGTTTGTAACAAACTAACGTTTACATTCAAACAGCCTTCTCCGGTGTAGGCTTTTTCGTCGGCTGGGCAGCTTCTGTCTCCTGCTCTTCAGCCTTGCGTTTTTTTCGCACCAAATGCGATATATCACTTGCAGGCTTTTGAACTTTTGGCGATGTACTCGTTCCAGAATCGCTGCTGCTACTTGGTCCAGCGCCATTCGAGCAACCACCGGCTACTTTGCTTTTGATACCTTCGATAACTAACTTACAAGCTTCCTGCTTGAAATCCTTCATGTCTGATATCTTCTCTTGGATCTCTGGAAGTAATTCCTTCAGCTCTTTTATCTCTCCTTCAACGGTGTAGAAGGAATCGTCAGACTTTGGTGGATCCTTCATCTCTTCCAGCTCTTTGATCCTGCCTTCGAGCAACGATGTAGCATTGTTAAATTGCTCGATGCTGGCATCAAATTCATTGCCTAATGAGTGTGCTAACGCAAGTTGATAATGAATTTCGGCTATTGCTCGAGGTTCACGGGGTTCGATTTTCTGTAGAAGGTCCAAGCAACCGTGGAGATCGTTCAAAGCACCCTGATAATTTCCACCCTCCATGGCTACTTCACCGAGGAGACGATAAGCATCGGCGAGTAACTTCCACCCGGGTTGTCCACGTTTTATGAGTACCAGCTTCGCCAGCTCCAACACCTCCCAAGCCACCTTTAATGTTAACACGCAAATTTTTCCCTACTTTCTGCATTCTATTATCAATTATTTATTATTGTACACGATAGAGTTACTTGGATGCGATACTGCAGGTTGTTACTGAAATTTTAATTATCTTAAAGAATTTAAAGCGATGGCCAATAGGCTACAAAATAGTGAATGAAAAACTAAAGCGAATAAACTTAAATAAACTAAGCAGATTCCAAGTAGTTCACCTGAATTAGGAAAGCAACATAATAAGAATACAATGGATGAAATGTTTCTTAAATCTCTGGAAACCTAGTCAACAAAAGGTGTCTCCAAAACTGTAGTCAAATGATTCAGAATAAAAGAAATATTACAATTTTATACCTGGAGATTATTTACATCTTCCTCCTCCTCGTCCTCCTTCGTGAGATCCTCAGAGTCTTCTTTTCCATTTTCTTTCAAGTCTCCATTCTGCTCCGAGGAGGATGGCCCATTTGCTTCACTCTCCTTGCTCGATCCTGGTGTAACATTTTCTTTTTCCACCTCTTCTGCCTTCTGCTTTTGTGCCACTTGCTCGGCAATTTTATTATCATCAGTCTTATTAGATTCTGGCCCTTTCACCTCATCGTTTCCTGCCTCGGTTTCCGTCTTCTCCTCTTTCTTTCCTTCCTCTAGCTTTGCAGCTTCTTCAGCAGCCTTCGAGTCGTCAGTTTTCGATTCTGAAGTGGTCGCAGTGTCCTTCGCCTCTCCTGATGTTCCATTGCTAGCTTCCTCTTCTTCCTCATCGTCTTCTTCCTTCTCGTCGACGTTGCTTAATTTCTCCTCTTCGCCTTCGTCATCCTCCTCCTCCTCATCCTCGTTACCATCTTCTGTTCCTGGTACTCCACCACCTAGTACTCCGGCTTCTTCTCTCGCGAGACCAAGAAGAGCGCGACCATAAAGTAAATAAGGTTCGCCAAGTTCATCTGCAGTGTCGCCGTGCTTTTCTGCAAGCAACTGGCAAGCTTGCGCCAATGCGGTTACTGCCATGGTGTAATCTCGGACTAACAAGTGTCTTTTCCCATGGGATATCGCTGTTAAGGGGTCAGTGAACTGGGCGCTCTCTGCGATGTCGGCCATCTGAAACAAAAAGGGGAAGTAATGTGTTAGAATGGGTTTTAAGGGGTTTAAGTGGTTCTAATTAATTTGATGTGTTGTTCCTCTGTGAATTTGAGGATTTTTTTGGAAAAACGAGAAACTGGGAATTTTTAAGGCATTGGTAGTTTCTGTGGTAATAATTTTTGAGAAGTTTTTCAGAGGGAAGATTTGAGCTTGGTTTTGTTGGTTTCGCATTGCAGACTCTCTCTTTAATTATGTTAATTAATGCAATGGGGCACCGGTCCATGGTTGTAAGTTTAGTAAAATTTCCTTTTCTTAAAGTACTTTCTTGGTTTTGTATCTTGTAGTTTTCTAAAATTTCTCAGAGGTGGATATTTGAACTCGGTTTCACTAATTCAGAGCCTGATCCATGGGAACGATTGTAGTCCATGGGTCAAAGGTTAACACACGAAACTCCTGCTATGTAGGTTGATTAACTTTGCGTTCTTTCCTAGCCGTCTAATGTCGGATAAGCCCCGCAAGTAGAAAAAGAAACGCTTTGATCAGCCGCCCACGAGTTCGTCCGACAGTCTATTGTCGTGATGTAATTAAAACACGTACATTGCAATCCACCCACGCTCGGAACGTGTCATGCTTTCTACGTGAATCACATCTCCTCCGTTTAAACGTCGACATAAAAAATATAAATCAAGTTCAAAAGTTCGCTCAACTTGTTCAGAACCTCTAACATCCTTGGAGAAATACTCGACAAGTTTCTTATCAAATTGACAAAAGCTCCTACCACAAATAATCCCTCGTAAAGAGGCAAACCGATAACAATTCTTCATCCTAAGCTATAAAATCATATAAGAAGATTTTAAAAACTTTCCTCAAGATTCTTCCTCGAAGGACCTTCACAAGCGAAGTACAAAAGAGTCGTCAGAACAGAAGCAAAGAAGACTTTATTTTCCTCAAAGTACCGCATCAAAAACCGCCATCCTATTTTCCTCCAGCGATCAAGAAGAAAAATCCTGCCCATGAAAACCCAGACGAAAATCTCAGTTAATTAAAACGAAGCCGTGAAAGGAGACGGAACAACCTCCGATTACTTTCGATAAGGAGAATTACCTCGAGAAAGGGATGAAAGTACGAAGCAGGGTTGGCTGAAGCAAGGAAGAGGGCGATGAAAAGGTCACAGAGTTCAGAAAGAGGACTGCGAGCGAAAGAAGAGGATAGAGAGGGCTGTATGGTCAAAGGATTACAGGGTGAAGGAAGAGGATCGTAAAGGGACTATAGGGCAAAGAAGAAACCTCGTGAAAGAGCTAAGAACAACGGAAGATAGATATGAAGGCGAAAGAAGAGCACAGCAAAAGGACTACGGCCCGCAGGAGGAGGTCCGTAAAAGAACTATAGCACAAAGAAGATACTCTATGAAAGAGCTAAGAGCAACGGAAGATAGATATGAAGGCGAAAGAAGAGCACACCAAAAGGACTACAGTCCGCAGGAGGAGGACCTCAAGGAACTACAGAGAAAAGAAGACATCCTATGAAAGAGCTAAGAGCAACGGAAGATAGATATGAAGGCGAAAGAAGAGCACAGCAAAAGGACTACAGCCCGCAGGAGGAGGACCTCAAGGAACTACAGAGAAAAGAAGACACCCTATGAAAAAGCTAAGAGCAACGGAAGATAGATATGAAGGCGAAAGAAGAGCACAGCAAAAGGACTACGGCCCGCAGGAGGAGGGCCTCAAGGAACTACAGAACAAAGAAGACACCCTATAAAAGAGCTAAGTGCAACGAAAGATAAATACGAAAGGACTATGACGAAAAAGAGCACAAAAGGACTACACCCTCAAGGAGGACCTCAAAGACACTGCAGGACGAAAGAAGACTACACCAAAAAGACTGCAGCGTGAGGAAGTAGCCTAAAAGAAGTACAGGGTCAAGAAGGAAACCCATGAAACAGCTACCCGACGAAAGAAGAGCACACAAGAGCGAAGTACAAGAACAATGAAACGACCACAGGATGAAGGAAGAGAACAATGAAAAAATTCAAGGAACAAGTGAACAGGGTAGTCCGCAGACTATAATCAGAGGAAAGAGAAGCATAAAAACGCAAGAAGACGAGAGAAATCTCAATAGCAAGAAAGGATAAAAAGAGAAGGAAAAACGAGTTGTCCGCAGCATCCGGGTGGGGTTGAGGTGGGTGGTTGGTTGCACGCCGGTCGATTTTCGTGCGCTGCGACGCAGAAGCTAGAGGGAGTCCCGGTCGTTCGGACCCTCGTCGTGGAGGAGTCGCCGAAAACGGCGGACAAACTCCGTGGAGAGGGTGTCGATTGGCTAGTGCGTAACTGGCGACCGTCGGTACCGGTGTGCGGGTTCCAGTGGGGTGCCAGTGGTCGCCCTGGGCACCACCTGCACGGATGGAGCCTACCCGTGTACCCAGGGGGCCTGCACCGCGTCTAGTTTTCCTCGTTGCTACCCTCGCCCTTACTTTTGCAGGTAATCATCATTCTTCTATCGAGATTCCACTTTTATCATCATTTTCTCTTAACTCTTCTTCAACATAGAGATCTATACTTGGAGGGATGTACGAGGGTTGAAATAATTCTTCATTTATAAAGGAAAGATTTAATTACACGATGATTCCTTTGGGATTAACGGAGGTGTCACTTTTATGGAAGATTCTCGCGGATACTTGTTCCCGTGGCGATCAGCTGATTTCAACGTTCGCGTAATACGAGATTGTTTTCGATATTGTGAAGTCGAGGATGCAAATTCTCTTAGTGGTATTGCGACGAATGATAATTGACCTTTGAGGATGTACTTTATCCTCGTTGAATTAATCGTCCTATCGTGAAGTCTCGAGACTACGGTGGAAAAAAGAGGAACGAACTCTCCGGTGCACGTGGATCGAGAATATCGTGCTTTGATTTAGTTCGATGAGAAGTTTCATGCTATTCTTTGTTAGAAATTCATTCAGATTTTAGACTGTCTGGCGTGTTCGAGGGGTAGGTTGGCGATTGATAAAATCTACCCTTGCGATTTTACTTTGGTGCTTCTCATAGCAAGTATTTCGGGGTAATTGGTCTACATGGAAACGGTGATTAATGTTCTGATTTTATCGTGACCCAGAGACACGCGGTGATCATGTATTCCTCGTTTATGATCTTAATCTTTGTGTTCTTTAGTTACTTACTTGGATTTCTTTTCTGTTTTTATTTAAATAGCACCTTGGAAATAGATTGTAATTTATCTGATTGGATTTTAATTCAGGGTCAGATTATTTTCGTTACTATGATTTTTAAGGTCTTCCTGTTGATAGCTTTCAAAGTTTTCGCAACACGGTCAGCAACCACCGGTTGAATTTCATTGCACCGTGCACTTTTTCACGAGCAGGAGGATATGGTCACTCGAGAGAAGTGCACCTATGTTCTATTATCCTCGAGAGCACTTCATGGAGTCGGAGACTAAATTTTCTTACGCGATAAAGCCCCAACGTTCAAGTATAATCAACACGAAACCCGCGGTTGACTCGAGCATCCTTTGTATCGCGGTTCTTTCCGGCGAATTTATTGTAATTCCGGTGCTAAAGAATTTACAATTGTTCTCCTCTTATTTAAATCACAATCAACGAAAATCCAAATCGAATAAGAGCAATACAAAAGAGAAAAATTCGTCCAACGTTTAGCGATGATTTAAAAAATAACTGGTAGTACTAAGAATAAAAATTCACTTGTGCACGAAGAGTAATAATAATTGAAACGATAAAAATAACAATGTAATACACCTTGGAGAAATGGCACAAGACAAATTAATAACGTCCATTATCATGGGATCGAGGAAACAGCGGGGCTCAAGTAGTATAACTCATCCATAGTCAGACGTTAAAGGCAACACTCGCCATAAACTCGACGATATTCTCCTTCTTAGCTTTCCAACAGAATCCAATTTCTCTCATTGCCGCTGTTCTTTCCAGTTTCACACATCGATCTCGTTAAACAAGAATAGAATGACTTCTCCAATAAGCTTGCAATATTAAATCCTTTTAAATAACGACCAATAACTTCATCCTAAATAATACTCCTCAATTCTCATCTTACTAGAATTCAATCCAGTACTTTCTTCAGTCTCAATATTTACTTCCTCTCTGTCTTGTTTCACTTAGATAAATTAATTAGCATAATTAACATTTAACCCTAGAACTACCAGGCCTCAAATCTATTATATTTCAATATATTCGATACGCACATTGGAAAAAGAGAAATCTAGGGGTGGAAATTATGATCGATTTGGTAATTTCTATTTTATAAGATCAACGTGGAATATCTACTGGTCAATAAACTTGGAGAACTTTTGGAAAAAATTAGAAACTAGTCATTTTGACTCGCTTGGTAGTTGTAGGGTTAACCCTTTGAGGACGTCGGGCGGATATATGCGCCCTGAGAAAAAAATTGGATATAGTTTGTCGGTGTATCTATAAACGGTTAGAGTTGAAAAATTAAAATATAATCGTTGAAATATTATTTTACAAAGAGTAAATTTTAACTTTTATACATTAACAGACTGTCTTTCCGATGAAAAAGTGTTTTTTCATCGCTAATTAACACTAGAACTACCGGCGTTAAATCTATCATATTTCAATATGTTAAATAAGTACTTTGAAAAAGAAGAAATCGAGTAGCAGAGAGGATGATCAATTCAGTGATTTATGTCTTTTGTGATAGACGTAGAATTTTTGTTCTATGGCTCTTCTATGAACTTGGAAAATTTTTTGAAAAAATTGTGTACCAGTCGTTTTGACTGGTTTGGTAGTTCCAGTGTTAATTGATTGTTTCTTGGTATTCAAAAATGCCTCCGTCCGCAAAGGGTTAAAGTATCATCCCCTGCCTGAGCACCGAAGCAAATGACTGTATCAGTTGATACCAAGAGACAAAGAAGAAAGTGTAACGTCCTCGAGCAATCACCGAGGTGATTCTTCTTTCTTTTTTGTTCTTTCAGCGACCGGATTGTTGTGCGGTGCAATAATGTCGGATCATTGGGAGGAAGTGGGCTGGGATAAGGAGGCACTGATCCACGCAAATGTCACTCTCACGTGGTACTTGGACGGCCAGGTTGCGATGCTGGGATCGACTTCTATCCATAGGAATCATCATTCCGGCAGACGACCGACTTTTCTCGTCCCAATGTATGGGGGAATTTGGATCATGTGTGTCGCACTCACCGGTAAGCGTTTTGCAAAACGTGCGAATATATTACGTAACCGGGTACGCGGTGAAATTTGCATTAATTAACTTCAGGTTTAATCGTACCGCTGGGAATGCAAATTAAAATCCTTGAAAATGATGGCGTTTGCGGATTTCATTAAAATCTTCTAGGCTTGTTATTTCGAGGATTATCTCAATTTAGCAGGGTTGACACGTTGAACTGGTATATTTCGCTAGTTTCATTAATTTTTTCTGACGTCAGACTCTTCTATTAAAAGCAGAAACTTTATAGACACTGATAGATAAATATTCAGCAGAATTGTACACTTTCAACGTTAATATATAAATATTTAGAATGTTCGAAAATTCATGGACAGTGCAGATTAAAAGTTACATGAAGTTTCATTGAAACGCCGGTCACCGGTGAACCCCATGACAGTCATGGTGTTAAAGGGGAGAATTCTTTTTAGTAGGAGTCCTTTATTTACCTTCTTAATAGGTAATCTAAAAGGTGTTAATACTACAACTACCAGTGTTATATCTAATGTATTTAACACTAAACCTACCAAGCCGGTCAAAATGACCGGTTTCCATTGTTTTCTAAAAATTCCCTCAATTAATAGGGGAGCCATGAAGCAAAAATTTCACTTCTATCTTATAAAACGTAAATTAGTTAATTAATCCTCGCTTTTACCTCTTGATTCTTCTCTTACCAAAGTACTTATTCTATGTGTCCAAATATGAGTAGATATAACGCCGGTAGTTTTAGTGTTAATTCTATTGAATAAGTTCTTTTGAAAAAGAGGAATCTGCACCATAGACATTAAATATTATCACCGTATTCCTTCACAGTCTATATTAATTATTATTATATAGGGTGTGGTATATCATTCAAGTTTTTATTTCAAGAGACTCCCATCGAAAAAAATCCCAATTGAATTTTCGTTGGAAAAGTTGCGTAGACTTTTCCACAGGATTCCGATGATATTTCGATTCCATGACGTGATACCTCACGAATGTGGTTTCTATATAGCCTGATACCACCTTGACTCTGGCCAACTTATCGACCAGTTGATTAGGATCTAAAACACCCTGCTATCCAAGCAGGAGGCATTGCGTGGCCGTGAACATCTTGGATGTTCCTTTGCCGAAGGTTTCGATCACTTTCACCCTTCTGAGGGTTAAGGGGAAAAGGAGAAAGGAAATACGAATTGTCCAAGTGCCTCGAAAATCAACTAAAACAGTCAGCTCTATGGGGAATAATAATAGTAATTAAGATCGAAAGACATAGAAAATGAACTTCCTGCTGTTTGTTTCATCGACTACTACACTGCAAATTCAAGTGTGTTATTTTAAAACACATAAACGTATTAGTTTCTTGTAGTCACTTTTTAGACGTTTCCCGGTGTGTTATTATTTAACACAGTACATGTGTGTTATATTTATATTTTAAAATAACACACATGTATTGTGTTAAATAATAACACACCGGGAAACGTCTAAAAAGTGACTACAAGGAAATAATACGTTTATGTGTTTTAAAATAACACACTTGGTTTTGCACTGTAAAAGGAGTATTTTTGTATAATTTTTTAATAGTTGAAAGATTTTTATTTTGTTTAATTTATTGGTAACGGTGACCTTCATCGTGTCAAGTGTAATTTTCTGACTGAAACGTGCAATTGAAGGAAGCACATAGAAGTCGATGGAATTACTGATTCTCCTTACGTTTTGGTGGAAAGTTCTCTATTTCTGTCGATATTAGAGTACATATGTTTTACAAAATTTCCTCGACGGAAGTGACTTCGTTTAACATGTGTCAGAGTGGAAAAGTACCGGAGCTTTCCTCGCTACCTTGATTTCTAAGAAATCCCTGTGCTAAGTGTTTCTGAAAGCACTTTTCCCGTGTTTCTCGTATTTTTATGTCGATAAAGTACGAGCTTTAATGACGACGAGCTTGTTAGGCGATGCTCTCAACCGTTGCCATTTATTTTCTACCGTTAATTGCAACGAGACTGTCGTTTAGATTCGAAGAAAGAAGACGAAGGAAGAACGTATATATGTTGGAAAAAAACAAACTGCTTATTACTTGGCTCAAGGGAGTCGTTATAATCAATTTGGAATTAATCGAATCGAACATTTTATTCGTTTGCTCGATTAAACGTCAAATGACACTGCTCGAATAATTTTTACAACGATAACGACAGAATTTTTTGCGAATTATCGCCGATTTAAAAAACCACTGCAGTTTGGTGGAACTACTTTGCAAGGATTTCAAAAAATATTGATTTCTTTGAATCATTCAGATATTGAATTTTATTCAAACACAGAAAAGACGACAGAGAGAAAAGAAATTCCATAATGAAATCCTAGAAATTTCTCACCACAGTAAAAAGTAGAATTTAACCCCTTGTCGCATTATAAGGAAAACCTATTAAATTGAAAATATCAGTGAGATGCGACACGATAAAATTATTGCTATAATATTAACATTACGTTAAATTATACTATGTGTCAATAATCAGTGATCAATGTTCATTTTACTAGTTTAACCCTTTTAGTGCCGAGAGAAAAAAATTGATGGAATTAATAAGAAATGTAATTGTGTATAAAAACAATTGTCGTTTGGCGATAATTGAGATAGAACACGAAATATAGAGCATAAACTGTGTATTTACAATTATCTATCATAAAATTACTGACATCGTATTGGAAACTGAATATAAACCCTTCGATATCCGGTGTTAGCACTATTGCTAACGACGATATATCGTCGTCCGGCACTAAAAGGGTTAATTCAGAATTATTATGGAGGGACAAAGTAAATGTCACAACAAGGGGTTAAATCCATCAAAAGAGTCTTACTGTTAACCACAGACTTAAATCCAGAGAACACTGCATTGTTTGCAGCACCAAGTAAATAGCGATTTTTAATGAGGAACAATATTTCAACAATGCAAAAACGTTGCTATTATTTTCCTCTTATTAATCGTACAACAAAAGGGAACAATTCGTTACAATTTCTAACGCAATTTTCTCCCGACAAGAAAGTCTTTGCTCTGTAAAATGCAAGAAAGCGCGTAGCTTATTGCAACATTAACGAGGCAAGGAACAATCGAATCTCGCAGTTGACGAGCAACGAGGCGGAAAATAATAAAATCGTTGACCCAGAAGAGCCGTAGTTAATTACCGAATTAACGATCGAACGATAACGACGAAGAGAATTAGGGGATGCATTCGCACTTCGACATTTTCATTCGGTCACTGTATGCGTCACGTCTTTCCATACTTTTTCCGCGATTGACTTTTTTTTTCTAGGACACTCTTCTTCATTCTCTCTTTCCCGAACTTTTTTCTCTCTTTCGTCGAGAAGAACGACCCAATTTCTGTCCACGGGGCTTTTTCCTTGGATTCCTCCAAGACCAACGATTCATCGACGTTTCTCGTGGAATCGTATGAAAAGAATTTACATTCTTCGAGGAAAAATAATATTTCTCTGCTTTCTAACGAAGAAATCTTCTGTCTGCTTTGGAGCGAGGAAATTACGAGTAATGGGAATGTACTGAGTTGTCATGGGATGTATATTCTGAAGATTTCTTTCCTTTGAGATCTTAAGTCCTCTTTCGTTGCTGAGAAGACGAGATTTGTGCCATAGGAAACGTTCAATTTTATGTTAAGATGTATCTTGAGTTTGATTAGAATTCCTTAGAAGAGAAGAAGGATAAAAGTGTCCTTTTTCGAGAGATTCTTCTCGAAGGACGAAACTTTGACGCCCGCAGCGTACAGTCAGCCTGATTGCACGCCTCCGAGAAAAAAAGGACCTTTGGTCGCGGAATTCTTCGTCCAGAGGAAGTTAAAAGTTCCAGGAGTTCGGAATTTTTTCAATTAAACCTTCAACGACCACGTCGATCAAAAAAAAGGAAGAATCGCTCTCGTTATTTATTCTCACGGTTGGATTTGTATTTTTTTGGAAAATTCCGCGGCAAAGAGGGTGCGAAATTGGCTCGTTAATTTTCCAAGTAACTATTAACTCGCCGCGTAATCTCATTATGAAGGTGTTAATATTGTGGCGCGTAATTGCATCGTGAAGTGGCAATGTTGTTTGCGTAATTAAAATTCACTTTTTACCCGATAAAGTTTTCAAATTAATTTCAACCTGAGATTTAATTACTTCCGTTGTAATATGTAATTACAATTGAGATATACAAATTTTCTAATATATCTTGTAATAAAATACTGTTGGAAAATAAGCTGAATGCTGTTGAATACGCAATTACTTTTGTCTTCGACACGCCTCCACTGTAACGGCGGAGTTCTAATAGAAAAAGTTTCGAGAGATGTTCATCCTGCATTCAACGTTTTAATATTCGTTTCACAGCGATGTTTTACGTATACAGCGAGAAAAAAAAACTATACGTCACAGCCAATCTGAGTCTCCATCTCGTTACGAAAAGAGCACCGCTTTGTCTTCACCTTAAACTTGCAAATATTAAATATATAAGTTTAGTATATTTCATAACATCTCTTTTATTTCTGTGCAATTTACTAATACTCTATATATTGATGATAATGACAACGATAACCATGATAATTGATATACCACGGAGGGTGTTGGTTGCAGTTAGGACGTAACAACCTCCTCACCCACCATAAGCTTCGTCAAAGACACTTAATTAATCCATAAAGACGGAGTTAATAAATCAAATAAATTTGAATCGACAAGAAATTCTCAGATGTAAATTGTTCAAGGGTTTGAGGTTTTTCGATTTCAAGTTCTTAGCCTTTGAGTTTCATCTAATTGGAATTCACTCGATGTAAACGATGTGGGAAGGAGGTAGCAACAGCACGTGAACTTGACCTTCGTAAGCATTTGAGAAATTGGAGCACGCGTGTGGAGGAATAATTTCGTTTCATATTTTTCCCAAAAACTTCCACCGATGGTTCCCGGTCACGCCAAGCACGAAGCAATGCGGATTAAGGGGATCGTGCACATTGCTCGGGCTCTCGTGTAATTTCTGTCGATAATTCTATTTGCAAATCCTACAGTTTCGCGAGCAAATAGTCCTTGCAATTCACCGAAATGAAATTCGCGTTTAAAGTACCACCGATCGACTGATACCGGTTGGGAAAAACAGTAGAAACATTTGGAATTATACCTGACTCACTACTCTGAACGAGGAATTATTTTAGTAAATATCTCTATTTATAGAAAAACTATGTAAAAATTCTTGAAAGCTGATATTCTATCTTAATACTAGAACGATCGAAGTTAAATTTATTACATTTAAATATATTAAATAAGAACTTTGGGAGAAGAGGAATCAAGGGGTGGAAAATATGATCGGTTTAGTAATCTGTGTTCTATAAGATCAACTTAGAATTTCTAGTCTAGGACTCTCATATAAACTTAGGGAATTTTTTGAAAAAAATGTGAACAAGTCATTTTGACTTGCTTGGTAGTTCTAGTGTTAACACTTTACCGACCGGTAGTCGATTAATCGACTTTTCAGGCCCAACACTTTTGGCCTTTTAACTTATTACTTGGACGCTACGGCAATTAATAAATTATTATTTTTCATTGCGGTTAACTAATTTTCGAAGAGATATCAGTATCAGGGAAATATTTGCGTGCAGGTGACCGATCAGAAGTGGGTAGGATGTTAAAAAGTACCGGTAGGTAAAGTGTTAATATTCAAATAGGACAAGTTTCCAGGTAAAAATAAAATTCAGTGAAACAAGTCCGCGCTAGGTCAGACCTACTCAACCTGTACTTCACTTTTTTTTCGTTTCCTTCCACAATTTACTTACGCTACCATAACTTTAAATGTTCCCTTAATTTTACCTTGAAAATACACATATTTCTCAATCTCTAGAGTTCTCTTTTCGTCGTGACATTTCACGGAAATGCACGGGTTAAAGTTCATCCGCGGCGGAACCGATAGATTACGGATACGATATCGAATCTTACGCTCCGACTGTTCTCCACCTCTGGCATCGTTTAATCTGAATATTCCACGGAAATACGCTCGATTGCCTGCACGAGGGTCTTCTCCAAAGTGAAAATGAAATCGTTGCACAGATAAAAACTTCATTTTTGTCAATTAACCTATGGTCTACCTTCCTTAACGAATCAAACATATGTTTTCCTATTTTAATTAAAACTGCACCTGCTGCAGATCTGTCGATACTCTCCAGAAATTCAGCAGATATCACGCTTATTATATAAGATATAAGTTCCTTTTTAATATTAACATTAAAACTACCGGCGTTAAATCGGCCACATTTAAATATATTAACACTAGAACTACCAAGGTGATCAAAATGACTCGTTCTTCCTTTTTTCTAAAATCCTTTCAAGTTTATAGGACAGTCATAATGTAGATATTGTACGATCATCTTATAAAATATGAATTACTGAGTTAATCATCTTCTCCGTCCTTTGATTTTTAATTTTCTAAAGTATGTATTTAATTTATTGAAATATAACGTACTTAACGCTGATAGTTCTAGTGTTCAATTAGTACTTTAGAAAAGGAGAAATTACAGGGTGGAACAGATGATTAATTCAGTAATTTATCTTTTATACGATGAATGTAAATTATCTACTCTAAGGCTCGCCTATATATTTGCAAAATTTTTTAGAAAAAATTTGGCACCAATCATTTTAATTGTCTTGGTAGTTCTAGCGTTAACAGAGTTTGCTACACCTCATAATGATTTTTTTGTCCATTTTATATGGGGTCGTTAAAGTGCATCAGCAATTGCAGTTTCTCTTTCTTTTTCGCTTCTCGCGTTTCAGAGGAGGAAATACGACTACTGGGTCAGGTAGGCTTTCCGCAAGAGAGGTGCATTAACTACTTGGCGCCTGACGTAGCGCACGAAGAGATTCGCGCTGCCTGGCAAAATCGTAAGTCTGATTGACGTTCGTCTTCGCTTCTTTTTCTACCATTCTCTACTCCTCTCCTTTTTTCTTTCCACGAACTGTGTCGATAGCTGCTATTACAGCTGACATTTAAAGCCTTCCATTTACGTCGACGTTCGTTGCGCGGGAAAATCAAATCGATATGTAATTTTTCATAAGAGAACTTGCTGTTGGAATGCAAACTAATAGACTTCGATTCTGGCAAGTGTTGAGAACTTTGAGCTACTTTACTGAGTCGTTATTACAACTTTTTTATCATTTTATGGATGCTATTATCAGTATAATGGTGATACTAAACGACTGTTTTTTGTTCTTATGGCTTTTCAAGGTCCACTTACTTCGAGGAAATTTTGTTCGAAGTTTGTGCAAGGCTTCATTGCCTTGCTAATGCAAAGAAAGTATCAAGCTCCAATTTATTTCAAGATTTATCGATACAAGAGTATGATAGTCAGAACAAAATTTCTCGCTGTAAATATGCAACGAATTAGTAGTGTAATTGATAGATTCTATTTTTGAAAGATTAGTTTTTTCTATGATGCTGATGGCAATTTAAAAAGAAATATGAAGGAAAGAGGAGTTTCTTTTTTACAGGGATGCAAAACTTGAGTATTTCATGCTCTCTGGTTTGCCTGATCATATTGGGAACCGCTGCTATGATAGGATTTTTTGGACTATGTAGACATCAGATATCAGCGGTCTTGGTTACAGGGGTGATGTACCTGTTGGCGGGTAAGTTCGCCTGATCAATGAATAAAACCGAGGGAATCACTGAAACACGAATCTGAATAGTTTGCATAGGGGTGTTTTCGTGGTTGCGGTCAACGAGCTCGGTAACCGCAAGAATTTCTGAGGACTTCACTTGCAAACTAAGCCACTAAATCAACTAACTGAAAAGAGCGACTTCAACTGTGGCGTAGAAACTTTTTCAAATCAATTGAATTGAGTAATTCACAAGATATTCGATCGAATTGATATTAAGTTCCGTAAAAGTCACCTAGAATTATCATACATAAAAGAATAGTCTTTCACTAATAATAAAAATATAAATTTGCATACCTTCGCAGTAGAATTTCTATTATTTCAGGATTTCTAAATTTTCTAATACGCCTGAACTTTTGCTATTGAATGTAGCTACTTCTTGGTACAGATTTTAAATATTTTCTAACAGAGAGTATCTATTGCAGCTACCTTCGCTCTGTTTACCCTGACGATTATACACTTTAAACGAGCTCAAGATCGTGGTACACGTATTTTGGAGGGTCCCGAGGATGGAGTAATCGGTGGACCAACACCTCGCAGCGTTCTCAAAGCCAGACGGTTTAACAGCTCCTGGAGCATGGACTTTGGATGGGGTGGTGTCACCCTGTGTGCCCTTGCCTCCGTGGCTTGGATCTTGTTAAGCAAGATCATGCGTTTCAGTCCTATTGCTGCTATGATAGCGTAGCAGTGGGAGGCCTTCGAGGTTTAAGGTCGTTTTCAAGGGCTATGATAAATTATTCCTACGTCCATGACCCTTTGTACGCTTTGAAAAAGAAAAAGATGGAAGATGTATAGTAAGAGAGGAGGGTCTGACGTTGGAAGAAATTTTGAGAGTATTTTTTGAGGAAATGACTATTGAAAATGACCACTTCGAAGGCGGTGAAACTATTTATAACCATCGACAGGTAACTATTGCACATTATTTGCCAATATTAAGGAAATTATCTTGCATCCGCGTAAGGCAGGAGAAGAAGGGAGGGAAATTATGGTGCACAGCTCTGAATTGTAAGATTTTGTACATTTTATCCGATTAGTCTTTGATGAGATCATTGAGGATTGTACTTAGAGAAGGGTATCACAGATTATTGTGGTTCTTATAAAAGTAATGGATTTATGAATTATAATAATTGAAAGAGTGAGAATCCTTCTCTGGTATAAATTGTTGTGACTTAGATGTGAACTCAGAAATGTAGGAATATGAGGAAACAGATTGGAAGAGGATTAAGCTTTCTGGACTGAAGGAACATTATATTAAGATGAATAGCGCAGTATGTAATGGAATATACATTTACCTCATTTTTGATTTGCAGTCAAATTAGTCAATTAATGTAAAAGTAACAGGGAGTTACTGATTCTAGTCTGACTATCTAGACATACTTTAAACGATCTTCTAAATCGTTCTTTTTTATGGATCACAATAGATATTGAGAGTTTAAATGAGACTTGATTTGTCTTCAAAGTAATTTTGGACATCTTAGAGGCTGAGAGAACATCGATTAAACTCTGCTTAATAATTTAAAATACAGAGTATAATATACCTTTGTATAGTTGCCTATAGTATAACCTGACCGCCTTAAAATTAGGATGATAAGCATGTTTGTAAAATGCATAGTATAGCATAAAACTTGTTTGAGCCAATGTAAGCAAAGACCGCGTGTTTGCAAGGAGAATCTAGCTTTTGCTACGACTTGTTACAGCGAAAACAAAGAGGATATATGCCAACAAAATGTATCGGATACAAAGGATTGTGAATTGCAATTCGTCCATTAACATTTAAGGAAAATAAAGATACTCCTAAAGAGAGGATCTTACATACTCGGAGATATAGTTTTAATTCATGTACAATGATATAAAATGAAAAACTAAAAATATGAGTATAACCTTTAAACATATCTCCGAGTATTTATTTAAACAAAATGCATTTTTCTGATAATATTTTCTTGATTATCATATTTTTTACCTGACCCTTGTTATTTGTTATATCAAAAATTAATGTATCATAAATGCAATAAAAGAATTGAGCTACCTATAAACAAAAAATTCTTGACCTTTCATTTTTCCTCTAAACATTATCCAAAAAGAAAGCGTATTAATTGATACAAAATATTGATGCTGTTTCAATAGAAATTTCATTAAGAACTTTATATCATAAACTCTCTATGTTATCTCTTCCAAAAGTAAACTTATAAACGAAATATCTATCACGAAGTAAGGTTATGTATCGTTAACGGTCTCTGCAGGATTTAGAACGCGATATACACATACAAACGCAACAGTTTTCTCGGTGTACCGTGCAGAATATTTGTATACCGGACACGTGATATCGTTGCAAGTGTGTGTAACGCGGGATGTGCTATGTCGTATAAGATTCTACATCTACACACACGTACACGAGTTTATACCTGCTTAACACGTCACGTCTGTTTATACAGTTCAAACTTCGGCCTTTTTTTCTGTAGTAGTGAACAACAAAGGCCATACATGCGTGAATTTATTGGAACACGAGAATGTACAGAAATAAACTACGCGTCATGTACAGTATTGTATGTGTGTTCCTTGAACAAAAGCAACCTCACATCGAGAACGTGCAAAGATTTGCAAATATCTATCCTTCCATTGCCGAAATTACTTTCAATTATATGATATTAAGATCAGGAATAATATTATGGATAAAACGTGTGAATGTGGATACATACCTTCTTTGATTTCTACGAATTACACGAACCTCGATGCTTTCTCAGGAATAGACACACTTTCACTGTTCCCTTGGAGCGTCGTACGAGAAATAAAGAGCCAGGAAACACAATCTAATCGTTACGACGATATTTATGAACAGAAATACGTTAAAGAAGAACGTGAGGAACGACCGTTACACCAAACAACAGCTTATTACCGGCACGCGTACACTTGTGCGAGCGTCGAGCACGACAGAGCACGACGATGTGGTTTGCATCGATGTGAACGAGACACCTGATGCGCATGCGTTGAATTTACCGCCATTTCCTAAGTTGACGCGGGAGAAATTCATTTAAATACTTCGTTTTAAAATGTCGTTTTAAGATTTGAAGATTAGATGTCCTATTTTACCTTGCATTGCGATGGATCGACTTGAAATTGTTAGATTATTGCTACATCTATTAGTTTACGATCGAAAGGTGAAAATGCCGAGCGTCTTAAATAGAATTTAAAGAAGTGGAGTGAAGGTAACCTACTAGACTTAAAGATATGGAAATCTAATGTGGGTTACACCCCGTTCTTTTTCAAATTAAGGGGTTAATTGACGAAAGTAGCTAATTCTACCGTGGAATATGTAAGAAGTATAAAAAGAGACGTTGAATGAAGAAAGATTCAGTTTGATGCGACATTTGAATGATTAGAAATATGAAATCAAAGTTAAGCGAAAATTGGTCTCCCTGGCGTTTTTTTGTGAAAATGAAACTGACACATGTATTAAAAATGTACAAAAATTAGGCAATAAAATATATTTAAAATAAAAACAACTTACGTGAAATTACGTGAACAAATTACCCAGTTACATCTGGAAATTCATTTTGAACAATCTCCTTTTTGCGTTCGTCAAAGTTCTCAACACATTTTACAGATATTTTACCGTCGATTTCTTCGACCGGATCGTCGATCCTATCGTTTTTCTTCATTTTTTCAAAGATAATATTCCTATCGACATTCCTTCTTTTCTTTTTATCATTCTGACGCGATAATTTTTTCGTGTATATAACAGAAAGTTCTCTATTTTTCGGGTCAATGGATTTTCTTTTTCGATAATGATACTCTACCCAGCAGCGTCTAAAATTCGTGAAAACTTCCGTCCAAATGCACATTTCTTCCACTGAAATGAATTATTTTAGCAAAATGCAGCAAATAATATAAATATCAGCATAAGTCTCACTCTAGAATAATATCTAATACATATAATATAATAAAAAATTATAACATACCGTATATAACAAAAATGGTAGGAATCTAAAAAGAAATTTATTATATGCAATAAAAAAAAGTAAAATATAAAAGTAAAGTGTTATAATAAATTGCAAAAGTCACGGTACCATATAAAAGAAACGTCGAGAGCACAAAGGAACCAGCTGGAATTGTGATTTTTGGTGAAATAATATTCGCCAAACTTAAAAGTGCCGGTCCTTCGCAGAAAACCAATCCATTAATGGTGTTCACCAACCAGGGTAAGTACAGATACGGTATATTATATTTATCCCCCAATTTCATCATGACGGTGGCGATTATTCCAGTGATAACATTTGTGACGAAGATTTTGATCTTCAAACCTAAAAAAAAATATGGTTTGTTAGAATAAAATATTTTATTTCTTCTCGATGAAATTTCTATGGTTTTTACCGGAGTTTCGGCGAAATAATGCATTGAAAGAGGATGATTTCGTCATGGTGTTTCCATGGGAAGGACGAACACCAGCTTCCAAGCTGATGGAACTTAAACAATTTGTCATGAAGCATATTGCGCTCATGTACAAAAATTCTATCTGCGTTTTAATTAAGAAATTGTTAAATTAATTAGATGGAAATTGAGAGAGACTTATAAACATCTTACTTTAAAATATCTCTTAACGAGACTTCTCCTTTGCATCATAGAAATATTATTTTCGAATTATTGTTCAATTACCTTGGATAAATTGATAGCTCGAAATTTTTTTAAGATTCCCTCATTTTTCACGGAGAAATTACTATGACTCTTTTTCAATTTAAAAAACATCTCGCTTAATGACTTTGCCGATTCTTCGTATGAAAGTTATACGAAATTTTCATGGTTATCATCTCCCTTCACGGTCAATAAATAAACTATCGTTATTGTCATCGATGCAATTTCAAGTCTCTCTCATTTTCGCTGTCATTTTATTCGAAATAATAACAAATATACATTGTCAAGAAATGACGAAGATTCTTTTCGTTGTTCGAATATTTGCTAAATGATTTAAAAGTTCTATAAAGTTTCTTTTTTTTTACAAAATTTCACAATCTATAGTAAATGAGAATATTAAATGGATTGTCGCGCCTGACGATGGAACAAACAAAAGACTTGAAGCCAATTATGGACAGCCCAAATTGCAGAAAGTATTTCCTCGCATTTCACGTGAATCCCGTCCAAAAAGATTCTCACAAAGAACACGATGATTTCCACGATAATCACGCAAAGCTGCATCAATAACCATGGGGTGTGGAGCATGGGATATTCCTATAGGATAATGAAAATTCGAGGAACTGTATTATTATATATGCAAGTTGTTTCTTGTTGAAGATAATTAGAAATATCTCGATTATATTCAAGTGCAGCGTTAATGAGAATATGACTTAATTGCTTACCGTAATTGCACCTAACATTATTAACGTGTAATGTTCGATTCCCAAAATCGACGTCATTAATTTTAAGTCTCTCTCTACGTCCATCGGAACTGGGGCAATTATTAATGTGAATTAATACAGAGAATAATCATTATTTTATTTTGACACAATTTATTCGAGTATTTGATAATAATTGTTACTTTGAAGAGAGTTTTTCTATACTTTAATTAATCAGAAAAATGTGAGAATTCCAGAAATAAATGAGAGATAATAACGAGACAATTATTAATGTGAATTAATACAGGGAATAATCATTATTTTATTTTGACACATTTTATTCGAGTATTTGATAATAATTTTTACTTTGAAGAGAGTTTTTCTATGCTTTAATTAATCAGAAAAATGTGAGAAAGAAATGAGAGATAATAACGACGAAGAAAATAATTAAAATTTAGGACGACATACCGTTTTTATTATCCACGGACCTCGATGACGATCTGGTTTGGCAATTCATTATGCGAATGATGTCATAAGCCGTGATTACCTGATAATTAGGACACATAATTAAGGATATTAATTCACCACGTTGAATGCAATGTAAAGAGAAAAATTCAATTCTATTTGAAGATATATTCCTTTCCTTTTTCTTTTGGTATCAGCGATCAAAGGACTTATGAGAATTCGAGATCTCAAAATTTCCACGTCGAATTCGTTTTGAATTCTTTATGCAAAAACAATTAACGAGTATTACAATCGACTAACGGTCCCAATGAGGCCAATGATCATTACGTAGACGGAGCTTCCAGTGATGTAATTATCGCACAAAGTGCAAGCCAGTCGCCCGATTCTCTGTAATTAAAAAAAATCATACGATTTATTTAAAAATATGTCCTCCATGTAATCATCAGTTTTTGCAAAATTTGCGAGAAACCCAACCAAATGTCCATTGTGCTCCTTAGTCTTTCGTCTACTGCGAAATCTCATGATTAATTGAATCCTTCCTTTTTAAAGACCGACTTTGATTGAAGGTTAATAAACGACTTAATCGCGAGAAGTTTCATTGCAATTTTCAGACGAGTCGAATGTTAAATTCACAATGTCGAGGAAATATTTACAATTCCAAAATTAACGAGATATAAATTTGCAATTATTTCACGAATGGAGAAGATGATTTATAGGTCCACGTTGATATTTACGATTGAAATAAAAAAAATCACAAGTGTGCAGAGATTCTTACCGATTTCTTATTTTTCTCTATAATCGTCCCTAAGCAGGACAAGGCAGAGCGTTTCCGACGTTTTGCCATTTTCTGTATATTTTCTCTTCAGATTTTGAAACTTGCATAGCTCGTTCACGAGATAATTTTCTCCAGGAAATTTAAACCTTTCAGTTCAAAAGTTTTGCGATAATTTTGCAGGTCGACATAGTTCGTCTGCAAAACAATCGAATTTTCAACGAACCCTCACGTTCCAAGTCGCGTTTAACTTCGTACAATTTAGCCTTAATTTTTCCTCCAAATTTTAAACAAAAATTGTAAAATGATCAACTATCCAAACAGCGGTGATGCCGTGATCAAGAAACGTTCCGCATCGACTGTACGTTTTCTCCAAGTTTCTTTAATCCATTTCTAATATTTTCCACAATCTTCAAAATTCTATTTCCTACTGCAATTTATATATAAATAGTTTATTTTAGCCTCCCGGCTATAAAACGGACTTGGTTTACATTTTTCTTTCTATTTCCATTCACACTTACACTTTTATTCGTACCTATTCTCTCACACCTCTTCCACACTCTGACTTTTATATTCTAATATCTTTGCCTCTTTGGCCTAATTTCTTATCATTTACTCCTACTGCAATTTATATGCGACATACATTCTTCTATATATATTCTTTATTAATTCCAGCTTTACAGCCAAGAAATAGACTTCGTTTGATGCATATTATATTACGTACTATATAATACATAAAACTATAAAATTATACCTTACATAATACTGTATATAACATTACACCCTGGTTATAAAATCTATCCGGCCTGTTATTGCACATATCTTTGGTGTGATTTCAACGTTTACTCATCACAGCCCTCAGCCATTCTTCTACCGTCTCATTTTGCCTTCCTTCTACCACTTTTTCTAGTGTTAAATTGCACCTATCCAATCCTACACAATCCTCCAAAAGATGTTTCAGAGTGCATACATTCTTCTATTTTAATCCGAAATTACTTCAATCTAAATCCCTGAACTTTCAAAAATTCCTCTCTTTTCATGAACTCCAAAGAAAATAATTCCAAATCTGCACACAGTTCATCGACCAAGATCGTCCTTCGCGAAAGGTCAAACCGCGGAGTCCATTCGATTCTCGGGACTGCGGGATCAAAAATGAGGAGGAATTCGATTCAAAGCGATTCGCCTACGGGAACGAGGTTTTCCGAATTTCTCAAGCAGTACTGTTACTCGCCTACGTGCTCACATTAAGTTACCACGGCATTCGTCATGGACAGATCGAGTATAGCCTTTTGGAGAACGGCCGGATCGTCGAAGGCTACGTTCACAAAGCCGTTGTTACCTTGAGCTTGGGCTATTCTCTCGTTTATTCCATCCTTTCCATCGTAGCTGCTGTCATGCTTCTCTATTCTCTTCTGTCGGTAAGAATCTTTCTTTCGAATGGCTTTATTTAACCAGTTAACTGGGTTCGACGTGTATACACGTCAATCCAAAGTTCCAATGCGGTAGCCTTTCTAATACTGAATTGACAATTTCTTATGGACTAAAAATGTAATTTTTCCACATTTTGCTTTCCTCTTTTCATAAAATTTATAAGAGAAACACTTGCCCTGTTTTCGACGAATATACACGTCATTGCTTGATTTTAATTCCGTGTCTCATGAGCGATTCATAAAAATAAATTCCACAATTAACTGGTTAAGGTTTAAATACAAAGGGTGTATTGGAAAATCATATTATTCATTTGTTCTTTTAATTGGAGAACGTGGAAGGGTTTTCAGTTACGAGGGGAAAGTGTAGTGTTGTATTTATTTAAAAATTCATTCAATTAGATATATAGTTGTTGAAAGTTATTAATCGAATTGTTTAAATATCACAGAGAAACGCAAGCTGGAGCCTTCCATCAATAGTTTTGTGTTTAGCCGATTTGGTTTGCGACGTGGGCGATGCTATGGTCGCTATTTGGCTCTTTTTCTCCAGATTTCCAGTATCGAACGCCCTATTTTACGCTGTCGGAACAATTCTAATAATCTGTACGTTGCACGATAAAATCGAAGCAATCACGAAACAAATAATAGTGGAAAGAGATGTTTTCCAAATCCAAAAAAATGAAAGATCCCTTAGAATTTCCGTTCTCGTTTCTTCCACCTTTCTATATTTCCCCTAAGTTTTTCTAAAATTTAACTGCGATTGGAAAGCATCTCCTAGTAATCTCAAATACACAGAATATTTCTTCTCCAGCTTTAGAAATTTGGGTCTGGCTGGGTGTTCTTCGTCTCTACGAGCAGAGAACATTTTCTAACTAGTCCTGCCATTAAAAGTACCAAGATTTCGTAGCAGAATTTACCAACTATACATCGTACACTTTTATATTGTAATTGGCACGTTCTTGTACACTTCAAAATAAATTATTTTCCGTCAAAATTCGTAAAATTGCGATAATTCACCGGATACCATCGACACTTCCGTTCTCCACGGCGGCTCTTGGATAAACGGTCGGACAATTTAATTCCTCCCTTGGACATTTCGGCCTAAGATCGAGAATTCGAATTTCCGGACAGTGATATAATCTGTAAAGAATCATTATTTATCAGTGATAATACAAAATTCTCTATTTCTTTGCATACCTTGGACAATACTCTTCGACCGCCTCCTTCAAACTGTATCGTCCATCCACTTTAATCTTCGATATTTCGTGCATAACGAAACCAACGAAAGCCTGGCAAGGAACACTTGTAGCTTGAATATCATTTTTTGGCTCGATCGTTGCCAAATTATCCGGAACACAGTTCTCTCGCTTTCTATCGAGAAAAAGTACACATATTATTTTCACTTTCAAGATTACAAGATTGTTCTATAACTCGCCTGCAGAGAACTCTTTCCACCGATTCCAAATTACAATACATATTCGGATTTAATACAACTCCAGGGTAATTCCAAATTAATTGAGCCTTCGCTGCCATTTCAAGCATCCCGTCATTCAAATTTTTCACGATTTTCCACAACTTCGATCTGGAAGTTGAAAATATTGCAAGTAACGTTTACATTTCGTGAGGAAATGTTCTCAATTTTTGTCTCACCTTTTGAATAATTTTTCTACCGGCAGATCCATGTTTCTTATGTTAGAATTTCCTCGTGCAACTTCATTTTTTAGTGTTTCTTCTCGAGTCGAATTGAAATCTTCGGTCGAATTTACAGCTTCTTGGATTCTTAATTTAGTCTCAATTTTTCCTCCGGCAATTTTACTGCCGTCTTTCCACAGATTGATGAGGTATATCTACGTAAAGGATTTTATATCAGCGATAAAGAATAAGATTCGCTTTATTTTTTAATGATTTTAACGTACATTTAATTCAGGATGGTTTCTGGCCGCAGTTTCGATGTAACATAACTCTTGCGTGGACCAAGTGCGATTTTCTAGCTTTAAAAAATACACATTATCCGAATCTTCGATTTCCAAGTTCTTAATTACCCTAAAAAGGTTTATCGACAATTAATTTCCTTGTAAAAATCACTCTTCTTTTTAAAGCGCCTCGTAGGTCTTTAGTAAAATGAAGGACAGCGATTAAAATTGAAATATAATAAGGGTAATAATTATTTTAAAAATTACAAAACCTGTTGTCGACAACCGTGGGTAGGCAAAATGCGACGGTGATGAAGACAAGAAAAACTAGACTCCCTATTACGAGACAAGCTGCCAGAAATGCAAAGAACAAATCGGACGGCCATCTTCTTAGCTGGCTGATTACACCTTTCACGATAGCTGTTTCGCAGGGCTCTACGTGTTTTACGAATTTTTTGCAACTGTTCTCCGGACCGAGCAGGAGCAAGTTGTCCTCGAATGATCCTGAATTTCATTAAAATAGCAATTTTCAAGAAAAATTCTATCTTCAAGTATGGAATTATCCACGTTATAAAAGCAACCACTAAGAATTGAGAAAGGAAAATAAATTGACACGAAAATATAAATTTTCGTCTCTTAACAAACATTCTTCCGTATTCTCAAGTGTCAGACGCTCGAATATTCGCAAATACACTTATTTCCGATGAAATCATCCGCGAGAATTCAACGTTAAATGAAATTTCTTTTGAAATTTGAAAATGAAAAAATGAAAGATCTTCGTTAATAATTCTTTGGATAGATTGAAATTTTGATTGATTTTCCTCGAACTGATTTCTTTAACACTAAACCTACCGACGTTATATCTACTAAAATCTAAATATACTCAATAACGACCTTACACAAAGAGAAGTGGCAAGATAAAGAAGATAATTAATTAATTCATTTTGCCTTTGTAAGATAGAAGTGGAATATTTACTTCATGGCTACTCTATGAATTTAGATAATTTTTAGAAAATATTTTGGAATCGGTCTTTTGACCGCCTTTGGTAGGTTTAGTGTTAAATTGGAAGATAATAATAATTTGTAAAATTGGAGAATATTTCTGTCGACTTACCCTTTGTTCTCGGCATAATTGACAATGTATACCGGGACACTGCGACGTTGTTTTGCACGATGACAGCTTATGCTATTAGGACCATTCGCCAAGTCAGCATTTCGCAAGATTTGGCCACATTTAAATCGTCGAAAGGCGATTCGCAAAACCGTGACACAGTCGGCTTTGCCGTGCAACTTGTAAAACGATTCGAATCGAACATCCGTGACAAACTTCTGCGCGATAAACACAGGCGGTACATTGATTCTGCAGTTTGCACTGTTTGCAGAAGGTTATTGCAGACTGACGGATGAACGTTCGTTTGTTTTGCGATTCGCGGCAATACGCGTTCGATTATCGACAATAATTTGCACTCGTTTTGCATTTTGCGGAAGCATTTCTGCGTCTTTCGAAATTACTGTGGCGCTGGTTTCTTTTAATCGGACCGCGGCATGTGTGGAAAGAATATTCTTCACTTTCTACATATCTTGCTGTATTTTATAAGATTTTGATCATTGTTGAGTAAACGATAGAATTTTCCTTCTATTTTTAAATCTCCTTTTCTTAACCCCTTCGGGCCCTGTGCACATTGTAATGTACATAATACTTTTCGTGCTGTATTTTATTACGTATCGGTTTAAACTTAGTTTGAACACCTAATGAATTTCATTTTTTTACACAAACATTTCTCAGGATCTCCTTAATATTACAAATTTTGCGTAAGGACCATATGTCCATTGAAATGTACATCTACAAATTATAAATATATAAATATTTTCTTAAACGAAAAAAAATTCGGGTCTGAAAGGGTTAATTGTAGAGCTAGTCTTGTGATTTCTTTTCTAGTAAGTGACGAATTGCAAGTCCAGAATTTTTCAGATAGTTTCTCTTGATTTTGTATTTTATATTGTAATTATATAATTGTTCATGCTGTTCCATAATTTCTTCGAAGAAACATCGACAACAAGGATAGAAAGTAGGGTAGATTTCGCATTGTCTTTATTACAAATAACATTCTCACAAATTATGCTAAAATTCACGATGTGGCAGGCTTCGAAAAATATTCTCGACTAAATCTCGGAATTTGTTTCTTCCCGAGATTTCCTTCGGCGCAATCCATCTAAATAGTCAATTTAATGATTATTGACAGTTCGTAAATTTCGTCGTTTCGCAAACATTGGCGAATTCTCTTTTCTACGAGAACGCTTTTATATACAAAGATCGTACTATACTATCTATAATATCTTGGAAGCAATAAATATCAATCGTACTAATTAGTTCTCACCATCGAACGCGGTTTCTTCTTTATTCGGAAAAAGAAACGAGGCACTTTTCCATATTTTCTGTCTTTTACCTTGCAGTTTCAACACGTTCGTCCACAAAGAGTTCATTTCCCGCGGGATTTCACGTTCTTAAAATCTCCCGCGCTTAAATCTCGACAAGTTTAATCGATTGTAATCAAGCAAAGTGGCAGAAAATTCTAATGATCTGGTAACTCGGATATTCGAACGCGTCTACGTACATTTTTACACAATAATTAACAATTAATATCATTATTCGTAGCATAAGCACGAAAGGAATACAAGGAGAATTGAAATCCTCGAATATTTTCATTTTTCATATTAAAAGATCCAGTTGGAAAAATATAATTTCATTGGAGAATCGAGGATCAAGACGATCGAAGTATCTTGTTACTTCGATTTCGAAATTATTTTGATTACACAACGTAGTCCTCGAAGATTGTGACCTTTTTAATACAATTCTTAACGCCTATAATTGACTCTTCGTTTACAATCATAACGATATTATTGTCGCTAAATCGTGCTAAATGTTCCAACGAAAACCAACAATTTCTACCATAGTTTTCTTATTGTCATATGTAGAAGAAAAACCGACCCGCGGTTTTCAATCGACTTGAAATTCCATAGAATCTTGCGTTATTCTGTAAAATCATCCTATCACGAAATCTCCTATCATAGATTGACTTTATTACCACGTACTCATCATCTTCGCTCGTCAATTCTGACTTTTAACCCTCGCACACCAATGCCACCAGGTTTACTCAAAATTTCACTAAAAGTCGCATCGACAGTTCGACCAATTCGATCCAAGCTTGGCAGTGTAATTATCATAATTGCTGGATAATTCTTTTACCTCTCTCATCCTCCTTGGCATCGGTAACCGAGAGTTAATTCTCTCCACTCCTAACTTAAAAAAAACGAATAGTGCAGAGATAATAAGTTCGACAAACTCTACAAACTGAAGACCCCTCTAATAATTATTTTCAGTCAATTTCTATGTCACGATAATAACAAAAACACTTCATCCAATTCCCAACTTACGATCTCTACACTACCTTCACCACCCTGGTGGAAATATATCTACAACGAATTACAATTCTCTACAATATATTGCTACAACATTGAACAATTTTCTACAACTTGACCCTATCTTCACTGTGTTTAATTTCAACAAATTACTACAACCAAGTACGCGAATTGGGACAGTATTTCAGAATTTCGTGAATAGTTGTAAAAAGTTGTAAATACTATACGGGTTTAAAATACATTGTATTAAAAAACCCTACGCGCCAAACTTTTGAAGGCTATTTTCTACATTTTTAGATATGACATTAAAAGTAGTAGAATTTTGTAGTATTCTATAAAATACTCCAACAAACTACGCACGCCGTGTTTTAATAGAGATCATTCTTTCAACTTCCATTTCTCTCAGAGTAGCAAGTTGTAATTTGTTGTAAAAATTTGTAGTGCTCTACAACTTATTACAATTTATTACATAAGAGAATCGAGTAAGTTTTAATGATACGTTGAATGTCGTAGAATATTGTAGTAACGAGCAACAATTTTCTACAACCACGCAAAATGTTGTAGAAAATTATAATTTGTTGTCGAGTCGCGTAAAAAGTTCTAGATATATTTCCACCAGGGCAAACTTCATTCAGAATTCGTTCAGAGAATATTCTATCACGAATATCTCCTTCCGGAAGTAAATCTACTTCCTCCTCCACTCACAGAACAACCTAAATGACATTTTCTCAGAAGACCTTCACGTAGTCTTCCCTCGAACAGAATCCACTTTGTCAAACGCTCGTAAAAGAGATGGCATGTTTCGCAACAATGTCCTTGCCACCATAATTATTAACTTCGTCGATATCGTTCACCAAGTTCTTAGCAGATCCATCACTGTCCAACGAGCTATTCTCGCTACTCGACAGTGCCTCATTAACATCCTGCAACTGTGCATTCTCGTAACTTCTCCTATTTCTACACAAAACCGACTCCTTGTTAATAGGAACTTCTCTTCTATTACTCTCTGGACTCGAGTTCCATTGATTCCCCTCGTAAAAGCCAGATTCCGGTGAGAGATCCGAGATCGGAGTTCTCGGCGACACCGGAAGTCGAGGCGGTAGTTCGTTGCACTTCGACGAAGAAACGTAGCCATTAGGCGATAAATTACTATCCGACAAAGAACCACCATTGTTCTGTGATATCATTATTTTTCGCAATGGTGGTGATGGTTTCTTTACTTTTTCCATTTCTACTGTAATTCTATCTTGTTCCTCGTTAGAATTCAGTCTTACGGCATCTCTTAATTCCGGTGTCTCTTTGGATCCTTTGACGTTGATGTTTCTTCTCATTGAATTGAGACGTTCTCTGCTACCAGTGTGTCGTCTCAAGTTATTCTCTTTAATTCCATCCGAGTTTCTTCCATCCAAAGATAATAAAAGATATCTTCTAGAACCTTGAAGATTCCTTCGAAGATCTTCTCTGTCTTCGTCCAAGCCTCGTGTGAAGTTCCTGTGACAAAGACTTCTTCTAGATCCATTCAATGATCTTCTCTCTTCATCTAGGAAGGAATGTTTCATCAAACTTCTTCTAGTTCCTATTGTTCTCGTTGTTGGATACTCCTTTGGTATTTCTACCTCTCGAACATCCTCTTCGTAGACTATTTCACGACTGTTCTTTACTATTTCTCTATTCACGGCTTCCGGAAGTTGTTGCAATTCCATTTCGGCCATTACTTGAATTCCATCTGGATCCACGTCGATCTTATGTTGACCGGTGTCACGAGTTACGATTGGAAGTCCTTGAAGGATGGAACTTGATTCTCCGTTTTGGTAGGTTGGAGCTTCTTCGTTGCTGTTATCACTGCGGATACTGTCCACGTAGATGAGGGGATGGATTTGTGGATGATGATTAGTGGGTGGACGATAACCGCAGCGACAATGAGTGTCTTG
Source organism: Cerceris rybyensis (assembly GCA_910591515.1). NCBI lineage: Eukaryota > Metazoa > Arthropoda > Insecta > Hymenoptera > Crabronidae > Cerceris > Cerceris rybyensis. The sequence goes on along the minus strand of OU342801.1, from coordinate 2,380,050 downwards.
ATAAGATTCAGCTAGTAAATCCTCATCGATTATTACACCTGGAAATTACTTTGCTTCTTAGACGACTCGAGAGAATCTCGATTTAATCACGGAATTGTTGTTGAAAGGAAGACTAATAATTTGAACGCGATTAGATTTGACAATGACTTCTGAATGGAAGTAATATTTTTTTTAATTCTTTAAACGTTAGTCGTTTAGTTAATTTCGTGCTATTACATGCTCCGTTAAATTGGTAATCCGTGAAAACCGCCCTGAATGAACACAAAGGACCTCTTTCCGTAATATGAATGAATTATTGTAAGAGTCTTTAGGATATACCCATGTTCCGTGATACCACCATCCTTTTGCGAATCGTGTCACGTTACGATCTTCGGCAAAAATCTCCTTACCACGAGCAGAACCAGGACAATACGAGGGACGGACACAATAAGCACAGAAAGGGAGGAAATTCCTTCGACATCTTCTTCCTTCACCCTTCTCCATCCTCTCCATTTTACAAAATAAATTCAGGAATGTAACAATAATTCTCTTACATCCTACGAAATTTCCTAATTCCATCGAAAAATCGATTCTTCTAATTTCGAATCCTGGAGATTTATCGTTAAGAAATCCTCTCTCTCGTCGATTCCAATTGATAATCGATCTATACATTGTCCTTTTGAATATTCACTTTCGATCATTCTCGAAGTGAGAAGCGATATTATTGTTTCTCATCAGACCCCAGGGCAGTCGTCGATCGAGGGAATGTCAATGTGAAGTTTCGGCGATCCTTGAGAAGAATGTCCTTGAGGAACAAGGAATTCCGTGGCATCGGTTTGGTTCAGGGTGTTCAGGATCACCGGTGCGGATTTCGGCTCGCTAGGAATTTTCCTCAGGCCTCCATCTGCGGTATAGCCAGCACCAAAGAAGTGTCAGATAAGGGAGGAAAAACGAAACGACCAAAAAGCCAGCAAATAGCAACAATTACATGGAATTCCAAGAATGATAGCGATGAGAAAAATTACAAGAATTGATGAAAATAGCTGCAACAGAGAGAAGAGAGCGAAAGAGAGAACAGAGACCAAAATGGTGAACCTGGAGAACCTGGAGAACCTGGCGAACAGCGAAGCACAAAGCGAGATGACAAATATAGTAAAACCTGTTTTTGTGCGGTCCTATTTTATGCGATTTTATTTCTGTGCGATTTATTTTGTGCGATTTATTTTGTGCAGTATATGAGTTCCATCGGTGTTGGTATTATACACTATTGCAAAGTTTTCTATCAGTGTGCACATGTACAATACAAAACATTTGTTATCAGTAGACTCCGGATGTTTATGTAAATTTCAAATTCAACAAATGCAGTTAAGACAAGAGAACCTATTTAGGGATTTGTTGCACTCGATAAATGTTACAACGAACACCATACTTTGGATATTTCGGATATATTTTTATATTATGTTCGTTTTGTGTATTTTAGCCGTATTCATTTTGTCATAAATGCATAAACATCCGGAGTCTAGTTATCAGCAGAATACGCATCACAGGAAGATGCGCGCTTTGGACTACGAAGAGCAGCAGTAAATTACGTATATTTTGAAAATTTCTCCATGTGTAAAATGAGAAATTAATTTTTTTTCAAACGTTTCCATGTATAATTTAATTATTACTTTTGTTTGAAAGCACTTTCTCAGTGTTTCATAAATCTTTGACATACTTTTCAAGCGCGACTTTTTTTATGCGGTCCCTATCCACCGCGTAAAAAAAATTTTTTCTAATATGTTGTAAAGAATTATATAAGTGTTTATGAAATTTCTGAATATTTCTTTTTTTCTGCGGTTTCTCTTATGCGGTCCCTATCTACCGCACAAAAACAGGTTTTACCGTACGTGAAACTAATCATCGTAAAAGCAGATGAAACATGCAAGTGCACGATGATAGGTGATATCGATTAGTTTGATTCGCAAGATACATCCCAATTAGCACAGCTATTTGACCTTGTTATATCATTAGCAGCTGCGTATTGCAACGCGTCGTAACTCGATGCTAAACCCAGCGGAAATTTTTAATTACGCCGGATATTCCGGTCTGATAAAATGTCCATTATATTCGTCCCTGCGTAATCGACATATCGAGTAAATTATTATCCACACTTTGTCACTAAATGTATCACAGTTCCAACGAAATCTACACGTTGCTTGACTCTATGCAATATCGAATCGACGATAAATCGATTCAAGATACTCGAATAATCCCATAAACTTACCGTTTCCATGGCGAAGTTCTTCCTGAACCTTATAAAATTCTGCGAGCTCTCTACCGGAGCAGAGTGGAGTGTCCACTTGAACGGTGCTATTGAAAAGTGAATAATCCACTTCATAACCCTGTCTCTCCTTCGAATAAGTCACCATAGGTTCGAATCTATGACCCCATAGTATCTCCTGCGGCAAGTAACTCGATCTAGCTTGAGTAGTTTGCCCCGTAGATTCAATGGTACCTTCGAGAATCGCAACGATCTCGAATCTCTCCGTTAACATATCCTCCGCGGACATATTATAAAACGGTGATTCCGCATTGATCTTATGAACAATAGTCGTTGGCCAGATAAAGAACAGATTGCCATTCTGTCCATCAGTGCCCACTTCGAGTTCGTGTTGATTCTGAGAAAGAATCTCACCCTCCTTCGTCGTCCTTGACCTAATTACTTGAGCACGAACTGCCGCTCCAATGATATGGCTCTTCCTCATGTCTCCAACGCGGAACATCAAACAGAGTTCTCCGTCTCTCTGACAAATCACGGCATTTCTGGAGAACAGCAACGTCTGTGTTCTCTGCTTCGGCCTGCTCATTTTGGCGAACACTATGCCCACCATAAATGCCTGTATCATTACACCAGCGATACTTTGGATACACATAACGAAAATCGCCTCTGGACATTCCTCTGTCGTTGAACGACTCCCATAACCGATTGTATGTTGGGTTTCGATGCTGAACAGGAAGCAGCTCGTGAACGAGAAGATATTATAGATACAGGGTGTCCAATTGTTCTCGATTTGGAACGGTGGCAAGTGACGTTCCTCGAAGTCACCGTGAGTGAAGGCTATTAGCCACCAAATCACTGCGAATCCTAGCCAGGAGAGGACGAAACTTAGAGTGAAACAGAGCAATGTCCATCGCCACTGAGTGTCTACCAGGGTGGTGAAGATGTCCTGGAGGAAACGTAGGGATCGTCTTGAGATGCGAGATTGGAGAACGTTGCAGTCGCCATTTTTTAGCACTGCTCGACGACGCAGCTTGCGCGTTGGTCCTGGCCTGTAACGGCTCCTGGAAGATCAGGATTATGGTGTTAGGTTTTTCATTGTCATTTGGATGTGAAAAGGTTGATGGATCATGTAGTTTCTTCATCGAATAGGTGATTTTTCGTCATGAGAATGATGTGAAATATACAAGGTGGGGGCTATGATGTAGTGGGTTGATTTTAAGTATTGTTGTCACTTGGAAATTTTTCTTAATTTGTTACTTAATACTAGAACTACCAGCGTTAAAGCCAACATATTTTAATAAATTAAATAAGTACTTTGAAAGAGGGGGAATCAAGCGGCGGAAAATTTGATCGATTTGGTGATTTATGTTTATTGATATAGGCGTAGAATATTTATTCTTATTTTCGTCAAGATTTATTTTCCTAAATTTTTTTCCTCGAGACAAGACTGGCCGAAACGAGATGTTTCCCTTATGTATTTGTTAAAGTTTACTACTATGTTATGTAATCTTGTGATTGAAAAACATGTATTTATACTCTCGTGCGTAAGGGCATTTGTATTTTCTTTTTGTGAATAAAGTTATTATTATTATTATTATTTATTCTTATATAAATTTGGAGAATTTTTTGAAAAAATTGTGTACCAGTCATTTCGACTGGTTTGGTGGTTCTAGTGTTAATATTTTTCGTCTTCAAGAGACTTTTTTAGCTGGAAGTTGTTAAACTTTACGACTTCGATACGTAGAGATTGAAGTAGAGACTAGGAGAATTGATTGTTTCTGTGTCGATTGAAATTCGATGTTAAATAACTGGTTTCTCGGTGTAGAAAATTTATGTGTCGATTCGTTAGGACGTTTTGAAGGTCGGGAATATTTTTTCTATTGCACAATTGAAGGAATATATTATTCCTCGGTGAACTGGTTAAAGATGCAACTCGTAATGCAAAATTGTCACCAAGGTCTACCTCGCGCCTCTTAGCTCGACTTTTGCGTGTAATATATTCCACGGGTGGAGAAGATTTGAATAACAAATTTCGAAGATCGTATTGTACTTCGTGTCTCTCTACCGATAAGCTCATTTTCGTTTTTCGTCATCGCCTCGTCTAGCGTGATTCGATGAATCACACCTTTTGTCTCGCAGTCAATGAATCTCGTCGCGTAAACAGAGGGATCATTTAGAAAGCTACAAAATCTCTCTTATCTTCCACGATTTTGGGGGTAAAAGCAATTCTACTTTCGACTTCTCGATTCTCTTCAAAAACTCAGAGATATACTGATCATAAAATTCAATTATTTTTTGTAAATTTTCCATCTTCAATAGCTATTGTTATTTCTCGAAAATCCTACTGTTTCAGGTGGCTATATATTAACATTAGAGCGACCCACGTTAAATTTATTGCATTTAAATATATTAAATAAAAACTTTGGAAGAAGAGGAATCAAGAGGAATCAAGAGAAATCTGTGCTTTATAAGATCAACTTGAATTTCTGGTCTAGAACTCTCCTGTAAACTTGGGTAATTTTTGGAAAAAAATGTGAACATTTTGACTTGCTTGGTCGTTCTAGTGTTAAATAAAAAATGAGGAAAAATTTCCACAAGATTAACACTGATTGCGAGAAGAAATCTTTATATTTTTACCCACCATGGCCTCCCTTAGATTTCTCTCTAGTTGTCGTTTATAATTGCGGCACTTTTGCGAATAAAAACGTCAGTATTACACGCGTATCGAGAGGAGTGGATAAGCGTAATCATCGTGGAGAGCAAAAAGAAAAATAATGGGTTATCAGCCGCTGGAATGTGCATTGCCATCTGTTGTTTTGCAATCGAGCGTAATACTTTCTCGTCTCTCTTTCTATTCTCGTCTACACTGACTAAATAATTCTCTCGAAATAGAAAATCCTTGAATCAACACTACAACTTCCAATTTAACACTTTACCAAGCGATATTTTTAATTACCTACTTCTAACCGGTCACTTGGCCGCAAAATAATTTCCTGATACCGATATCTCTTCGAAAATTAGAAATTCTCGTCACTAGCTCCTTGACACAGTAAACCATAACGACAAATAACCATTTATTAATCACCAACCGATTAATAAGTTAAAAATCCACAAGCACTGGGTCCAAAACGCCTATTAACAACCTACCAGTCGGTAAAGTGTTAATCATTATTAAATAGGCAATGGAATATCATTTAATTGATCCTATAACGTCTGAATCTTCGCTGGGAAAATTGCGTAGACTTTTCTACTTTTAAAGATTTCTAACTTTTTCGAAAAATTCTCTCTTTAGGTTGAATAACGACAGGAGTAGCGATTGGAAAGTAGAGAAAGAAGAAGAAGAAATACTCACGTCGGATCTCTTCGCATTGTACATCATCGTTCTTAAACCTTTCCATGACAAAGGAAAAGACACGGTCTCTCGATATTCGCAAGCTCGAATCGCACGAAAGTAACTCTTCGAGTGGATCTCAAGTGTCGACCCTATTTCTTTAAAGAGTGCAGTTATCGTAAAACATACGATCGTTCGTAGCCTTCGCTTTGGAATTTCGATAAGTCTCTTATACGTATAGTTATATCCACCATATTCGCACAATTACAGCTGCTAATCTTTCCACGCCTTCCTCGTCGTTGGAAAAGACATTAATTTACTAATTAAATACACCATAACCGATCACTTTTCTCAATTACCTATCACACTTGTTTCTAACAGACGTTCATTTTCACATGGAACCTTTAATTCAATCTTATCTTATCTCTCTACTATTTTCATCAAACACGTATTCAAATTTCGTAGCTTTCGATAGAAGAATAGAAAATATGAGCACACTTTTGATTGATTTTTAACACGGCTTTTTTCTTTGGAAGTTCACAGTTTTATGGGTGATAAAGGGACAAAGAATTCTTAAGGTTCGACACTATCGAAGGAGTTTCGTTGCGAGCGGTTCGATGATCTGGCTGAGACTCTCGAATGAACTTCCCTTTCGTACGGCAAAAAGGAAGTCGCCATTTTGACTTTGAACGATAACTGAGCAACCGTTATCTACCAATTTATTTATTGTCACGCGTAAATCAGCCGCCGAGTCGTCGACACAAAATGAACTCCGTGATTTCGTTCCTTTGTCATCGATGGCAATTACGAGATAAAGAGAGAACGAGAGAGGGAGATGGAAAGTGAAAGAAACATGGAAAAGAGAGAAAGAAAGAGAGCCGAGGGAAAGTACTAATAGAAGAGAAAGAGAAGAGAGCGGTCATTAACGAGGGCTTTAAGCCATTTTTCACTATTCTTCTGACGTGTCGAAAATTCCTAATCGAAGTTGTCCCTCCTCGTTTTCACTATCTTTGGAAAATATTTGTCAATTTTTCTCATCCGTTGACACATCAAAAGACAACAAATGTATCGTCGTACACTCGTGATTTTACACGACCTCGAATAATTCATCATTAAGATATCGCCGGATCTGAGTTACTCTCTTATCACCGAGACATTGATAAGAATAGTTCACAACAAAGACATCCAGAACTATTTTCAAACCGCGAAAAATCCAACCAAGAAAGATCCAACAATTTAAAAACTTCACTTGACTCTCTTCCTTAACTTTCCAATTCTAAATCCCTAAATTCTTAATCCTTTTCTCTTTTACCGTTATCCCATTGAAATTCCCATAAGAACAAATCTCAAAAACGATGCTTATTTCAACGTTAAATCCATGGAGAAAACTGAACACTCCAATTAATAAAAAACCATCGTACAAAACAATAAAGCCACTCGAAAAGAATGTCAATCGACGGTACGAGATGCGACCGACATTAATTCCCGGCGTAATGAATTAGTAATCGTACAATTCCATTTATTACGGAAGTTATTGCGCAGCAGAAATTCCACTCGTTGCGATTGCAACGGTTTTCGAAGTGCATAAAATTTCAACGATTTACCTGCTCCTCAAGGATGCATTCGGGCTCTTTGGTAACTTCACGATAATTGGTGTCGTCGGTGTCAAAGGTGGTAAAAGATTCTGCTCCTCCCCGTAATCAGGAGACGGTGGTTTTTCATAAAGTATCGAATTCTTCACGATATTCCCGTTCATTTTTCCCTATTTGTACAATTTCTTTCGTCTTTCAGCACGATCAAATAAATATCTCTTATTCAAGAAATTCAGATTATACGATATTAGTGAGTTCTTCCACGAAAAAGTCCGATGACTTTTAAAGTACAATTGCCACGCGAGATAAAAATGTATTGACGATTATTTGTTGGCTCGTTGACGACGATTATATCGCGATTTCTTTCCTATTCGACGATTGTAACGACGAGGCTCGCAGTCTCCGTGAAACTTCGTATGTCACTGGCAATTCACGTCACGGGAATCTCGTTTTCTCGTTCGTTATCAATGAAGGATCGACGAAGGATTTCTTCGCTTTTATCATACCCCCTCGCCACGATCTTCGACTCCTCTATCGCGATCTTTTAGATAAACGATCTGCAAGTTCGCTATCGAAAATGTTCTCCAAAGAATTTCCGCACGTGTTTTGCTCGGTCGTGATTTCAATGATTCGAGAGGAGAAACGTTTATCGATGTTCCGTCTAGGCAAACAAATCGATTATTCTAAAATTCTTCAGACGATTCTCACGTTGATTGCGTCAGTATTAACGAGATTCAGTTTGACGATAGATCGTTAACGTCTTATCTTTCTTCTTTAACGATCACTCCTGCGAGAAATGGGTTAGTTGCTGTTCAATCGTGCCAGGTGATTCTTCAATTTAAATCTCAAAGACTCAAACTTTTTCTTTGAGACTTTCTTCCACATTTATTCTAAAATTCTTCAAAGTTCGCTTCTTCTATTCAAACTTCCCTCTTGCATTTCTTCTTTAATAATTTTTTCTTCATGAAATAAGTTACTTTTTGACTCCGGGCGATTCTTCGACTTAATCTTCAACGATTCTTCTTCATTCTCTTTTTTTTTCCTAGTTTCAAACTTCACATTTGATGAAAATCTGACCTCTTCTCCAATTTTCAATGATCCTCTTCAGCAGGTACTTTTACTCGGTCCAACTTACCGAAGAAGAGTGATCATTTTCACTAATCATTCCTTGGTCATTCAGCATTCTTGAGATTTCTTGATGTTTTCTGATCGATGACAAAAGTGGCCGTGTTTTATTTTGCAAAACTCAAACGATCAAAGAGGATGAGGACTGATCGGTATCGTGTGAGCTCGGTGGAGGATCTACTGGTCAACGAGCACCGACGTAGGTGGTCTTATACGTACGAGTGCCAATGTATGACCACCGGTCTCCACTTATCAGTTACTAACAATAACGTTTGCTCTTCCTATTTGCGAAAAAAATAGCCAGTCGGACGATTACGTCACGCACAGTACCGATCTTCGGCGCCTATTCTAATTTTCCCGCGAAATCGTATCGACTTGGGTAAACTTTGCTCTCTTTCGTCGAGTTTGACTGTTTGGAGACAATTAGCGATTTTCCGCTACTAAACAGAATTTGCAAATTTTAGTGAGATGGATTTTTTACTTGTTTCTATAATTAGATTTAATTTGAGAGGGTTGTACTTGCGGGAATTTAGACCAGGGAGCAAAGACAGTCTGTCGGTGAACTAATTTACATTTTCCTGCAAGAAATTTAACTAATGACCTTTCCAAATTTTCAATCTATTCCGCAAGATCAGATTCTATGGTCAAAGGGGAGTGTCCTTGGCGAACTGATCTACATTTCATTGCAAGAAATTTAATTAGTAGCCTTTACAAATTTCCAGAGTATCCTACATTAATTTCTGCGGCCGAAGCAGCGTGTTGTGAGTGAACTGATCTACGTTTCTTTGCCAGAAATTTAAACAGTAGTAAATTTCTCAAGTAGCCCGCAACATCAATTTCTATAGCCAAAGCAACGTGTCGTAAGTGAATTGATTTACATTTCTTTGCAAGAAATTTAACTAGTAGCCTTTTCGAATTTCCTAAGTAGACCGAAACATCAAATTCTATGACCAAAGTAGTGTGTGCTTAGTGAACTGATCTACGTTTCTTTGCCAGAAATTGACACAGTAGTAAATTTTTCAAGTAGCCCGCAACATCAATTTCTATAGCCAAAGTAGCGTGTCGTAAGTGAACTGATCTACATTTCTTTCCAAGAAACTTAAATAGTAACCTTTCCAAATTTCCAGAGTATCTTGCATCAATTTCTACGGCCAAAGCAGCGTGTCGTAAGTGAACTGATCTACATTTCTTTGCAAGAAATTTAACTAGTAGCCTTTTCGAATTTTCTAAGTACTCCACAAGTCAGTTTCTATAGTCAAAGCAGCGTGTTAATAGAGAATTGATCTACATTTCCCTGCAAGAAATTTAACAAGTAGCCTTTCCAAATTTCAAGAGTATCCTGCATTAATTTCTACAGCCAAAGCAGCGTGACATAAGTGAACTGATTTACATTTCCCTGCCAGAAATTTAACAAGTAGCCTTTCCAAATTTCTCAAGTACCTTGCAACAACAGTTTCTACAGCCAAAGTAGCGAAATGAGCAAAAGTCTCTCCAAAGTCCGATCGTCTAATTTCGCAAGTCGCAAGTTACCGTGCAATCGTTGCATTTAATACCACGTGTCGATTCCGATGAATTAGCATTTCATTGTCACGCCTAGTAAACTGATTCACACCGAGGAATCATTCGCGATAGACGATGCCATGCGATTTTCTCCACCTACTTCCGACGTCTCGGTCGACGTTTCGCGAGTCCTGGCATTTTCTTCGCTTTATCACCCACGTCTTGCCCAACCCTGACTGGAAAACTTGTAGGTCATACAAACGTGATATCTTTATTACCGGTGATCTACCGCATCCTGATAAATCTGATATCGTGCGTGACGTTTCGCAAACTTCGTTTCTTTTTCTTCATACAACTCAACCGACGACAAGTCCAAGGTTTTTCAACTACCGCATTGCCTCTTTTTCTCCACGATTGTTCTTTTTTTTCTCGCCACTTTTTAACCAATTCGAAGAAATTATTTAATATAATATCACTTTCTTTACATCGTTCATGTTTTTATAGGAACGTGAAAAAAATATGAGCATTGAGTTTCTTTATCGTCCACTCTGAGATAAGAGAGGGTGAAAAGACTAGTGGATTTTTCACGGTGAATTGTAAGTCTCGATAAAAAGGTCTATCATTTAATAAAATGTCCGCTCACCGTGCAAAAATCGTACACACGTCAGGTGAGAGATTATGTAACTCAAAAATATTTACGCGTTCGTTTCGCAGTGTTAACGCACTCGTATCAACTTGCACATTCCGTTTCTCCCCTCTCTCTTATGTTTTCAATGATTTTCTTTCAATTTTTTTTCCACTTTTATTTCCTTCTTTTATTCGTTAAATCGAACAACGTGCCATTTCGCGAGTGACATTCCACGAGACTTCGTTTCACTGACTAAAGTCGGGAACAAACGTCTTATCAACGTGCTGGCATCTCGTTATCGGGATCGTACTTTGCGAGCCTCCGTAAAATCGCTGATTGTACGCAAATGTACATACATTTCATTCGAGGAGACATTTCAGCCGAGAAACGAGCTGATCGAACGACGACGTCGTACGGCCTTGCGGAAGTCATTGGTTTGCGTGAACAATTAGCGATATCGCTAATAGATATTTCGCTCAATTTTCTGCGTCTATGTATAGAAAATTGAGCTAAGAATTGCTCGAAACAGTTGCGAATTTAACGCGCCAAAGAACATCGTCCGTTTGCGGGTATAATTTTGGAACGTTAATTAACGAAGTCCGGCACGTTTCTTAATGTTTCACTTGAAATATCGCTTTTATTTTCGATCATAATGAATGATAATCTATTTATTTTTCATTTCTGTTTGTACAGAATGGAATTGAGAATTTTACTAAAACGGCACGAGTTTAACAGACCAGAGAATATTGGGCATTTGTGCGAATAATTATGTAAATGTGATTCAAGAAATTCAGAAATCTTTTCGTCTCTCGTTTTAGATATCTTTGACGAAAGGTGACGCATGATAACCCACGCCTTCTTTGTTTTGACTAGAATTGAATATTTTGACCTGCGTTCCTGCAATTTTGCAAATCCGTGCAAATAGAATTTTGTAAACGTAAGTTACGAGTTCCTAAATGAATTTCTTCCCTATATTTTAAGGTGTCGTAAAAATTTAATTTTTTTACGAGCGTTGAATAAAAATTCTTGCCTTTGAAAATTTTCTTTTTAGAAAAGACGACGAATTTCTATCTGTCCTCTGATTCCAGCAGAACAAATAAGGTAGAGACTCTCTCCAAAAAAAACTTTCCCACGCGAAATTCCATTGACTTTGTCATTTCGCGTGAATAAATTAGAGACTACGTAGAAAGCACTTACGTCAAGGCACAGAAAGAAATTCGTGCCGGAAAGGGCCGATCAACGATGGTAGCTTTGAATCGCATTAGTTGCCGGTAATTTATTCCGTGTACATTATAATGGCGCTATCCCATAGCGGAGGAGGTCGTATCGTTTGTAGGCGTCAATTGAGTCTGCAACTAATTCTAGAGAATGGGAGGCCGAAAACTCTGCCTTGCTCGCTGTCTAACATCTCACACGGAATATTATCTCCATTACGATCTTCTATTATCAATATATTCTTCTCTTTTATGAGCTATCATTTATTAAATGAGAAATTGACAACTCTGTCCTAATAATTCAAAGTTTAAGACTCAAACTTCATGGACACCTTAACACTAGATTTACGGATGTTGATATACCTATTTTTTTGAAGTAAGCCAATTTGACTAAAACAAGAAAATTTAAGTTTTTCGCACAGAAAATAGTTCTAATTCAATTTAAATGAAAGGTTTATTATTCAAAATTAACTAACCAATATATTATATATATAGTAATCAAATTATTAATGAGCCAAATTGAAATGTAGTGTTAACTCCTTTGCAACAAAACTACAGTTTACCGATCAATTAATATAATTTAGCTTCCGAAATACCAAATTTATTCGAATTATATTCATCTATTAGAATTCCTTTTAATTATTTATTTATTGGAGGACAATGATGAAACTTATAAAGATGCATTCAAAATAATAATTAATTAAAGAGGTGTTAATTACACTGCACAACGTGGAGTGAAGCTAATTACCGATTATAATAGCTTGCTTACGAACAATGAAAATAATAAACAATTTATTTTAAAAGTACTGACACAATTATTTTACCCGTATAGCTAAGCAACACCCTAATTAACCCTTTGCGGACGGAGGCATTTTTGAATATCGAGAAACAATCAATTATTTAGCGATGAAAAAACATTGTTTCACCGCAAAGACAGTCTGTTAATGTATACAAGTTGAAATTTACTCTTTGTAAAATAATATTTCAACGATTACATTTTAATTTTTCAACTCTAACCGTTTACATATGCGCCGACAAACTATAATCAATTTTTTCCTCAGGGCGCATATATGCGCCTGTCGTCCTCAAAGGGTTAAAATTAAATGAATTCACTCCTACACACCGACTAAATCGACTATAATTTCTACAAATAAATATAAACAATTTTCTTTTCTAATATTTAATGTTACAGTAATAGGTATTCTACCTCTTTTTAACAAACCAACCGGCTGTCTCGTGTCTCGCATCGTCGATACCCGCTTAATTTCGTTGCCGATCTTTCATTCTTGCACGTCTCCGACGAATCCGCGGTTTCCTTCTCGTTCGACATAATAAATCACCGGACACTTTCACAATTTTGGGTCCTCGGTATCGAGAGTCTTCCGTGGTGCAAATGTCACGCGGTAATATCATCGGGCGTAAGCCCACTGTCGGATCGAGTAAGTCTCTATTGCAGCCTGACTGACCGCGACGTCATCTGCTTCGATAACGAGCTTTTAATTAGACTAACGAGATCGGACGAGCCGCGAGGCTGAGACCCCACTATGATTTTCCTTTCGGTCAATTTTTACATTCGGTGGCCAAGAAATTTTAGAACAATTCTGAGCCTTCTAAGAGACCCAGATGCTTCGTGAGACTTTGATCTTTTCAATTAAGAATCTATTAGAATTATACAGTTTTTGGGGTTACTGGCATTTTCGAAAGAACTTTATAATTCGAAGGAATTCTCGTTATTTGGAAATCTATGTTTTTAATTGATAATTTGTCTGATTGGGGCCATCAGATGAGGCTCATTAGTGAATTTGAGTTTAATTGTGTAAGTCCTACTTGAAAATTGCTTAGAATTTCAAAATAGATAGAGGAAAGGACCTGCTAGAGTGTCTTCCTTTCAAAAATGGGACTGGAGAAGGGGTAATTAGGATTAGAAATATTTTTTCAAATGCCGAAATTTTTTAAAGAACTTTATAATTCGAAGGAACTCTCTTTATTTGGAAATCCATGTTTTTAATTGAAAATTTGTCTGATTGGGGCCATCAGACGAGGCTAATTAGTGAATTGGAGTTTAATTATGTAAGTCCTACTTGAAAATAGCTTAGAATTTCAAAATACATAGAGGAAAGGACCTACTAGAGTGTCTCCCTTTCAAAGATACAACTAGAAAAGGAGTAATTAGAACTAAAAATTTTGTTGCAAGTGCCGAAATTTTTTAGAGAATTTTATAATTCGCAGGAACTCTCCTTATCTGGGAATTCACGTTTTTAATTGAGGATTGGCCTGATTGGGGCTATCAAACGAGGCTAATTAGTGAATTTGAGTTTAATTAAGTAAGTCCTACTTGAAAATATCTTAGAATTTCAAAATACACGAAGGAAAGGACCCGCTAGAGTGTCTCCCTTTCAAAGATACAACTAGAGAAGGAGTAATTAGAACAAAAAATTTTTTAGAGAATTTTATAATTCGAAGGAACTCTCGTTATCTGGGAATTCACGTTTTTAATTGAGGATTGGTCTGATTGGGGCTATCAAACAAGGCTAATTAGTGAATATGAGTTTAATTAAGTAAGTCCTACTTGAAAATATCTTAGAATTTCAAAATACACACAGAAAAGGACCTGCTAGAGTGTCTCCCTTTCAGAGATAAGGCTGGAGGAGTGCTACATTAATTTACTCTGAAGAAATCGTGTCAATTGTGCTACTCCGTGTAATAAGGTTACATCTATGCGCGCTAATTAATCCGTATTTCTCCATTGATCACCTACAAATACAACATGATTGCCCCGTCGATTTTATCTCTCTACACAGTAATTCGCATAGATAAACAGCACAGATTAACCGGCAATCCGATAATTGGATTATTAATTCGTATCAGTCGAGACTGTATTTTCTCCCGTTACATTATTAATAATTACCATCTCGCGTGCATTATCCGCTATTAAGTCTCACGAGCCGTGTCCAACCGCGATAATAATCTTCATCCTATCGACTTTCAGTGTCTCCAAGTAACGAGAAATTTTCTATCCTCTATTTTAAAACGATAACAAAAAATGCACCTATTTTATCGGTGCAATTTGACGAGGAAGTGGCGCGACATACGGTAATTTTTTCCGACTCTAATTCTCCTTCGACGAAAGGTGATAATGGAACGATAATAGGTACTTATACCTACTGCAATTATTGAGACAAAGTCCGAGCTCTCCGGCGCGTTTAAACAATTTTGCGGAGGACTTCTTCGTCTCTTGTTTCACGAAACCACGTCTATTTAAAGGCAGCTATAGATATCTTAATTACACTATAATCAGCGAGTCTACATGCTAAGTAGTTGAATGATTTTTTTTCTAGAAAGAAATCCAGGACAGTAATGATAATTGGTCAGATCTGTTACTCCACCTTCGAGATTAAACGCGATACCTCGATTACAAGCTAGAATGCAATAATTGAAACTTTCTAAACGACCCATTCGAGACATGCTCCATTACCTCACCGTGTAAATACGATGTTTACGGGGCACGTATGATTAGAGGAATTATATAATAAATTATAAAAGTAGCTGAGACTTCTGTCCTCGAATTAGCATAACGGTTAGTCTCAATGTGCGAGGAGAAAAAAGAGAGACAAGGAAATAAATAGGAAAATGTGCTAATTAATCTTAAAACGTATATATTCAGTGGAAATTCCCTGTGGAAATAAAGTGAGGTCAAGCTCGCTGATTAAACTCTAAATTCACAGAAACCAAAAGTCTCGTGGTATCGCGTTCCATGCAGGAAACACGAAATCTGATATTCCGAGATTGCAGCGAATTTCCGCATATTAAGACCGTCGACGATCCTGGATTAGTTCGCCACCGTTGACCTTTCGGGTCGTGGAAGGTGGATGTGTTACTACTCCGAAGTCTCGAGGAAGGACGGACGTTCATTTGCAAATTTTGCAACTCCTCGTGGTTGCGCGGACTGCATGTATAAAATTCATTCCTTCTCTGTCTCTCAGTCTTTCTCAGTTTCACTTTCAGTCCTCTCATCTACCCTCTCAGTTCCTCTCATAGTCTTTCTCAGCTTATTTTTTAACACATTGAATGTGGGTGTTTTTAAGTCTCATTAAGACTCAAGAGGGAAACTTGTTGAAACATTTGTACGAATTTCAAAAAATTCAATTAGAATCTATTCTCGCATGTATGTGCGATTGAAGTTTAAAAATTGAAATGTAGCCATTGGAATATGGTTATACAAATAGTAATTTATAATTTCTGCATATCAATATTCTAACTTTTTACTTGAACAGCGACTTTAAATCGCCAAATGAATGATTATCTCTCAATACTCAAAAATGTCTCCGTCTGCAAAGTGTTACACACTTACTTTTGAAAAGTCAACTATATTTTCGAATTCAGAGAGTACGCAGTTTTCAATTTCTACTAATTTTTTGTCAAAATAAAGTTAGAATATTGATAAGCAGAAATGATAAATTACTATTTGTGTAACCACATTCCAACGGCTATATTTCAATTTTTAACCCTTTTAGTGCCGAGCGAAAAAATCGATGGAATTAATAACAAATGTAATTGTGAATAAAAAGAATTGTCGTTTGGCGATAGTTGAGATAGAACACGCAATATAGAGCATAAACTGTGTGTTTACAATTATCTATCATATAATTACTAATATTGTATTGGAAAGTGAATATCAACCCTTCGATATCCAGTGTTAACACTATTGCTAACGACGATAATTCGTCGTCCGGCACTAAAAGGGTTAAACTTCAATCGCGCATACATGCAAGAATAGATTCAAATTGAATTTTTTCTCAGGCTGCATATATGCGTCGCTAGTCCGCAAAGGGTTAATACCACGATTCCTCTATGCACAGTTTCCGAAAAACGTACTTTTACGTCGCTCACTATGTGTTAATTTTTCTTTCTCTGTAAGTTGGTCTTTTCAAGTTCTCTCTCGCAGTTTCTCTACCTGTCTTCGTTATTGTATCTCCATCTCTTCGTCGTTCCAACTCCTTTAATGTTCAGTTACGATATTGGCCGTCACATCTGATAAATGACGGCAGACTTACGTAGTTCGATTACAGGTAAATGTAAACAGACTGTGTGCACCGTGGCGACTGGGATGTATGTAAATACATGTCCGATGGTACGGTAGCCTCGTTTAAAAACGAGACGTGAATGTGCGAGGAGAGAACCGTGAAATATATCGCCAGGGTTGACGTCGAGACAACACTGTGCACGATAAATTCTACTCCGTAATGTAAGCTGACGGTAAACACACCGTCACGAGAGAATGGCAATAATTATGAGAATGATAATGACACGGGTTCTTTTTCGTTGAAATTACTCGCGTCTGGTTAAAAATAGCTAAATTTACTTGCTTACAGTTTATGTAATTGTCACCTTCCGAGAGCGGTCTTTATCTTTTTATTTTCTTTCTCTCTTCCCTTTTTTTTTTAATAGGATATTTCCAAGTGGGAGTTTCTCAGGATAGTTTCACAAGTTGTTCCTCGGTCAGTCTTACTGTTAAGTCACCTGTGGGATGACTAATATTTTCTTGACGGCTTTATCCAATTTATTTAAGGACGCAAACAGCATCTGGCGCCAGGAGGCGTCGATAATGATCCTTTCAAATAGAACCTCCACCGCTTTTAGACGGTTTCCATCTTTCGAGCATGTATTTTTGGCGAACCACGACCTTGGCAGAGGTACACGTGATTCTTTAAACAGTTTTTGATCGGTGATTTTCACGCGTGATTATACATCGGCAAAATAGGACAGGATCGATTAATCATCGTGCGATCATTCGGTGCGAAATGATTCGTCATGTTATCAAGATTCTCTCCCGGATACGAGAAATAAATTTATTTATCGTTTTCATCGGGGTATTGATAATTCCTTTTGACATTTCCTAAAATGCGCTAATTGGAAATTGAACGATAATGATGCTGATAATCAACCCTACTTTGTAATCTCTTTGGAGGACCGTGTGTCTTTGGAATTAATTAGCGAGATGAACGGAGGAAGGAATTGAGAGTTTGAATACCGGGAGGGGTTTTTAAAAAATTACTTCGAAAAAAGCCAAAAGCCACTTTCGCGCTCTTGAGATTTTATTTTAACACGTTGACTGCCATGGGGGTCACCGGTGACCGGCGTTATTGAATGCAATAAAATTCCATATTACCTTTCAATTGCAATTTTTATGAATTCTCTAACATATTGAATATTTAAATATTGGAATTAAGAAAATGAAGGTCTACCAAATATTTATGAATCTGTATCTTTAAAGTTTCTGCTTTATAAAGATGTGAATTTGATACAAGTAGTTTCACTCTAGTAGAATTGATGAAATTACAAAATACCTTTGGCGTTCAACAGAAAGACAGAAAATTTATAAATAATTAACGAGGTGAACGAAGAAAGTGGCCAAGAGTTTAAAAAAATAATTAAAAGCACTGGCAATGCTCGACTTTGGGAAAAATTGACAGAGTATCGAGAAACACACCGAAAATTAGAAAGCAAAGCAAAAATATTTGCAGAAATTATTAAAGATCCTCGTCTATTTTTTCAGAATCAATTCTCCTCACTTATCAAACTGGAGAGGAACATCAACATTTGAAGATACTCTCCTTACGTTCTTCCAGTTAAAAAATATCTTCAACAGCAATCGTAACCGAAAAAAAACAGAAAAACAAGCAAAAGCACAGATCGAACATCGATATTCTCGGCCGATAGATTCTATCAGATCCGATCGCATTCGTCCGATTTCTGTTTCAAGTAAATCAACCGACACCGGTCACTTCAGCAGCAAAATACAAAATATCGATAATGAAACCACCACGATACGATTTAAATACAAGTACTTTGTACTTTACCTGGTGGAATCTTGACGACCAACTCCACCGATGCTGCTGCTCTGAGTGCTGACCCTTACAAGGGTGATGTTTCTCGGCAAACTTGACAAAGTCCCGGTACTCTTTTGTCCAAGCAAAGGAGAATCAGCTCTAATCGGATTATCCGGAAGTAAAGGATGTCCTCGAACTTCCGTATCCTTTTCTTCCTCTTCCTCGATTGTCCCTGGCAAACGAAATAGCTTCTGTGGCTCCTCCATTCCATTCATCTTTTTTTATTTCTTTTTTTTTTCTTCACCTCCTACAAACGAATCTTCTTGTTGAACGTTTCGGACATCTTTCGCTTTATCCTCTCTCCTTCGACTTTAAATAGCACTTCGTTCAAGTTTTTTGTACACATTGTTTTTCATGGTAAAAAAACACAATGTTCCAAGTACCGTTTCTTCGTCACGCACGAGAAGGATGATTCCTATTTGTTCCTTCTCCTCTTTCCACGTTTCGGAGGATGAATTAAGACGTTAATGAGCTTCCTCGGTGAAGTACACTTCTTGGACACTCATCGAAGTCACCACGTGAGGATGACTCACGGCTGTTGGCCAGGAAGAGCGCACTTCTCGTTTCTCCCATCCGTTTTCGTCGGATCTTCTCCTCTCATTTCTCCTGCACGGCATTTTCTTTGGCTTGGAGCTTCGTCATTCCTCGATCCTACGATGTGCAATCGATTTTTTCTCGTTAATCGAGATCACCTTTTGTGATTTCTTTTTAAAGAGTGGAAGATATGTAGACTTTATCGCGAATTAAAATATACTATGGGAATGATTTTTGTTTTTTAATCCTCTATAATCCGAAATTTTGTTGTGTCGAAAGATAAGTTTGACGATAGCACAATTAGAAAATGATAAAAATACTATTTTAACACTAGATTTGTCAAGCCAGTCATAATGACTGGTACACTACTTTTTCCAAAAATTCTACGGGTTTATGAGAGAACTGTAGAATAAATATTCTTCGTCCATCGTATAAAACATAAATTACCGAATCTATCATCTTTTCCACGTCTTAATTTTCCTTGCTTTAAGGTAGATATTTAACATATTTAAATATAATAGATTTCACGCTGGTAAGTCTAGTGTTAAATGATGAATTAAATCTCAATTTGAAATATTGAATTGTAAAGAATTTTATGATTTTCGTGAGCTAAATTAGAAGATTTGGCAAAGTTACAAATTTGACTTTGAAGAATAGAAGTTTAGATGTGTCTTGTGTTGGTTCAGAGTCACAGGGCTTTATGGAGGGTTAATGGTACTTTTAAAGGAGAAACTTGTTTCCTGGAATATTGTTTCTTTTTGTTATTATTTTCAAAGGATGAAACATTTCGTGTAATTGCCGTTTCTTGGGAATAAACGTAAGTGATAAATGATAGTTGTATCTGTGAATAAACGAGCATGGGATATGTGGTGGATGGAAACGAGTACAATTATGATTTCGATGCGCTATTGTATAATTATTTTGCAGATTTAATGATTATGGCAAGTCGTAATCACTGAATCATCGACGTTGCACGTGACGGTGGAACTCTGACATAGTGAAATACTTTCAGCCGAGTGGAAAATATTTTTGATGGTAGAATTTATTCGAATCGTGAGTTCATTCGTGAAAGAAAGGTGAATTCGTTGATTCTACTTTACGATAATTAACTTCTGGTCGAATGGACCAATTTATCATTTCGTCGACGCGATTATTCGTAGCTTTTGCCTCATAAATTTCACTTTGTATTATCGAGAATCTCGCCCATAAATACGCTCTTATCTCTCTGTCTTGTCACTCGATATTTTCACTTGGAATAAAAATATCAGAGGATGGTTCCCACAGCTGCGAGATCAACAGGTATCGTTCAAATAAAACGAATTATCTCGATAAATAGAACTCTGCAAAGACCTCCCTCAAATTCGACGAATAAATCTAATCTGAAGTCATTATCCAATTAATTTCTAACAATACAATGCATGAAATCACAAAAATATCCGATAAAAATTCCAACCAATACAGAAAACAACCATCCACGATTCTCAGCTCTGAAAAACCCACAGAGGATTCAAATCTCTCCTTGAAATCCTAAAAGGTTTGACCTGAGTCTTCAAACAATTTTCAAGTCTAGTCAAAGCAATGAAACTAATCC
Organism: Cerceris rybyensis; assembly: GCA_910591515.1. Classification (NCBI taxonomy): domain Eukaryota; kingdom Metazoa; phylum Arthropoda; class Insecta; order Hymenoptera; family Crabronidae; genus Cerceris; species Cerceris rybyensis. The sequence continues at coordinate 2,359,403 of OU342801.1, read as the reverse complement.
AAAAATCTTCGACAAACCAACGAAAAATTATGAAATTAACTTTGAAAATTTTCTGAGAATATTTTCTGAATGAATTAGCGAAAGTCTTGTTGTTTCATGAATGAAATCTCACTGAATCTCAAGTATTCGCGAATCGGGGTTGCTTTTCTGTCTCCCCGTTGATCTTCGGCCGAAGTAACGCACGTTAGCGCGTCGCACTGCCAACTGTTTCAGATTCGCGTCCGTTGCACGAGATTGTGCCAACGGATGCCATGGCGTTTACCTCTCTTATGGCGGGGATAATACAAGCAGAGAGACGGTGGCACATTCCCGTCGAACACACGGTCACGTATGTACCTTCGCACGTGTGCTACGAAACCCGAGGTGGTGTGGCTATCGTTCGACGTGTCTGACTCTTCGATAGAAATCTTCTCCTTCTCCTAACTTCATGGCTTAGCACTAAGGGAAGTTCAAAGAAGTCAGGGGAGGAAGATTCGCGATAAAATTCCTGAATTAAAGCTCTCTTTAACGATATTTCGCTCGAGCACCACACAAATCAAAGTGACCTGACTTCTAGTCGCTGATAAGAACACTCTTCCTCATCTGATTTCATCAACTGAGGTGGAAGAAGGTTGAGAAAGGTCAGAGTAAGGAGCTTTGCGATAAAATTCCTAAGTTGGACCTCTCTTTAACGATCTTTCTCGCAAGTATGACGAAAATCAAGGGAACCTGACGTCTGGAGGCTCATAGAAATCTTTTTCCTCCCCTGACTTAATCGTCTGAGGTCGAAGGAAGTTGACAAAGGTCAGAGGAAGAACATTTGCGATAGAATTCCTAAATTAAACCTCTCTCTAATGATATTTGGCGCAAGTATGACGAAAATCGAGGTGACTTGACGTCTGCAGACTGATAAGAATCCTCTTCTCCCCTGACTTAATCGTCTGAGGTCGAAGGAAGTTGAGAAAGGTCAGAGGAAGAAGATTTGCGATAGAATTCCTAAATTAAACCTTTCTCTAATGATGTTTCCCGCGAGAATGACGAAAATCTAAATGACATGACTTATAGTCACTGATGCGAATCTTCTTCCTCCCCTGGCTTCGTCCCTTGATGTTGAAGGAAGCAGAGATAAGCCAAAAAAAGAGGATTCAGGATAGAATTCCTACGACAGATCTTTCCTCAACAATTTTTCTTACATCTAACCCGAAACTCACGTCTATAAGCTCCTCCATAAAATCATTTTCCTCCTCCATCTTCATACGTCAATGTCAGAACAAGTTAGAAGAGCTACACAAACTTTTCCTCCGCGATCCGCGAATGGCTCAGAAAGGATCCGTAAATAAATTTACCTCCGGACTACAATTTAAACGACTCTTTTTTTATCAAGACTCTGAGTCATTGGGAAAAGCTGATTGTCCTTAAGTAACGAGGATCAATATGGACGAAGAAGTCTACTATTTTTCCTTCACTATACGTTCCTAACGAACAAACAAGCTTTGACGTGTGGAAGGAAGTAACAATTAACGAAGACACGTCGATTCCTCAAAGTTTTCATCCTCGTTGATTATTTTTATTCAAGGCAAGATCAATGGGGAAAAATTGATCCACGAACGCCATTGTTGCGAGTATAATTGCACGTATCGTTGAATGGATAGACGGAAAGAAGAGAGACATTTCCGGTAGGGAGGATGTAGAAACGTATACCTGCACACGTGAGAGGCTTTACCATTCTTAGCGATTCGAAAGTAAGCGCGTATTATTCGCCGAATTACAGCGTCGTCTAACAAGAATACATTATCCCGAGTCGAAAATTTCAGCCCAAAATCCTCCTAAATTACCAAATAACTTAGGATATTTCGGTTGAATATGGAAAAATATGTTACATATAAAAGAATGCAAATTTTAATTCCACAATCGCCCTACACTTGTTACTTTTTGCCACTTTTACCTAGTTTAGGAGCAATTTAGGCTTCATACAGCCCAAAATAATCCTCAGCATTCTATAATGAGGTGCTTTAGAATTGGATTGGAATTGGAGTGGACCCGAGTCGAAAATTTCAGCCCAAAATCCTCCTAAATTACCAAATAACTTAAGATATTTAGGTTGAATATGGTAAAATATGTTACATATAAAAGAATGCAAATTTTAATTCCACAATCGCCCTACACTTGTTACTTTTTGCCACTTTTACCTAGTTTAGGAGCAATTTAGGCTTCATACAGCCCAAAATAATCCTCAGCATTTTATAATGAGGAGCTTTAGAATTGGATTGGAATTGGAGTGGAATGATCGAGGTCCAAAAAAATTCTCGATATACTAAAAATTAATTTGGTTTAGGAGATTTAGAATTTATATGGAATAAAATGATAATTTAATTCCATCTTGCTCCTGAAAGCCCTATTTTTAGAATATGAGTCGACAGACTTGGAACTTCTGAAATATTTTTAGGGGATGTCAGATTAAATTGAAATAAAAATTTTACCTGATCAGTCCATATAACTCCTAAAAATCATATTTACAGGACTTTGAGGCGCGTAGACACACTAGTTGAGGATTTTGAGGTTCAAAATGGTATACATAATTAAGCGGCAAATGAGTGATCAAAAGAATCTAGGATTTGAATTCGACTCGGGTAGCTACCATTTTATCTCTCCTTTTATAGAATTCTTCGATAAACTGTATCTCTTAGAAGCGCCTCTCTGATTTATATTTTCCCAACGTGGATTTGTTTGTAGAAGTACGACGGTCGTAGAAGTTAAACGTTTTATCAGATGTGTTCTGACACGAGGTGCATCGATAATCGTGCAAAGTCGTAAACCTCATTCCTCGTCGTTCGCGTTCAAGACACGGGTTGGAAGAGTAATCGTTCGATTTCACTATACAGATGCGAATTCCAAAATAATTTCAAACCTTCCCCAAAATTCCTACGACATATCCTCTTCCATAGATTCAAACTACGTTACACTAATTCCCGACAATTCAATTAATTCGATGCAATTAATTTAATCCTATCTCAACAATCTGCATTTCGTGCTGAAGGAAATTTAGATAAACCGGTCAATTACTCAATTGATTCGACATAACGCGTGTTTTCGCGGCCCGATTGTCATTTATGTAGGATGTTGTGACTGATCTTCATCATAGATTGGACCATCATAATAAATTTGGACATCTTTGATTTCAATGACGATCATGATCTTTCTCTTCAGCTGATATTTAAACGTCAACGATTAGTTATCAAGAAATCTAACGATTTTCCATCGAAAAGAAACAAGGTCGACACGCGATCGGATGTTGGAAAATTCGCATTCTCCTCCAAGCCGTTAATCATTGATCATCCAAGCGAACGTTTCGCGCACACCGTCATTGTCTTTCCGCCGTGGATCACGTGAACTACCGGCACGATGATCGTCATCGATCAATTAATGCATTCCCTCACGTCAGCAAGTTTTACCTTTCGTATGTTCTCGTCCATTGACACCAATCGGTGATCAAGGTAGCTTCGTAGAAACGATCCTCCTGAAGATCGGCAAGAGTGTACCCTTTGATCTCACTTTTCTACGATCACACCATAAAATTATTTATCGATCGACATCGACTTGCCAATCGAATCTTCAACTTTTCTGTCAAGAATCGCGATAAATTTCAATCCTTCTCACCACGTGTTCACAATTCATCGCGCAGATGTCGCTCGATCGAGCGCCGATTTTTAAATTTCAAACTTCCCGCCGATTGAACGGTCAGAGTGGATGATCACTTGGGATTTGGATTCTTTTGGGATATTTTGGAGGTATTGATCGGTCAGAATGAAGAGAAAAGAGCGCGAGAAACGTGTTATAAGCGTCGAAACCTCGCGAAACTGCGATCTCTCTGGCAACGAGTCGTATTAACGAGCGAGCTTGCTAAGTGACGTCAACGCACCTTCCTAACTCGCCTTTATCCCTTCTCTTTTCTTTCTTTCTTAGCCTTTTCCTCCTACTCCTACTCAATGAGATCGAGGATCGTTCATCAGCACACTGACTCACGTACGTTCGCGAAACTCTTTGCTATTCGAGCTTCGACTTCATCCATCGTTCGTTACACCGGGTTACTCTCGATTTCGATCTTCCTAGTGGCTGTACATTCGAATATTAACGATGAATCATTAATACCTTTATAAATCTACAAATTTTCATTCATAATTCTACCAATGGAAATTTATTTCGCGGTTCTACTTTGGAAAATCTGCGGAAATTCTATTCATCGGTAAGCAAACACGTTCGAATTCGTCACACCGTCCTGGGTTCCTCTCGATTTCGATCTTCTAGTGTCTTTACAATCGATAATCAATGACCAATCACTAATATATTTATAAATTTACAAACATCTATTCATAACTCTACCAATGGAAATTTATTTCGCGGTTCTACTTTGGAAAATCTGCGCAAATTCTATTCATCGGTAAGCAAACCTGTTCGAGTTGGTTACGCCGTCCTGGATTCTTCTCGATTTCGATCTTCTAGTGTCTTTACAATCGATAATCAATGAACAATCACTAATATATTTATAAATTTACAAACATCTATTCATAACTCTACCGATGGAAATTTATTTCGCGGTTCTGCTTTGGAAAATCTGCACAAATTCTATTCATCGGTAAGCGAACACGTTCGAGTTGGTCACACCGTCCTAGGTTCCTCTTCTTTTCGATCTTCTAGTGTCTTTACAATCAATAATCAATGACGAATCATTAACACCTTTAAATCTACAAGTATCCATTCATAACTCTACCAATGGAAATTTATTTCGCGCTTCTCCTTTGAATAATCTCTGCTAATTCTATTCACCGATAAGATGTTCGAGTTCGTTCGCCTCGTTTCACGGACAGTTTCTCCTTTCGCGGTTCTCTGGGATTTTCAGCGATCGACAGAAGCGATTTCGTTTAACTGGAGAAAATTTCGAATTAAGAATAATAGAGGCGCTCAAGGTTTCCATGAAGGCTCGCATGTTCTCTGAGACTCTTCTCAATGATCATTCTCACCGTGGCGATTTAACGCGATGCAACATTTAACAATTGAAATAATAATACTCATCGTGGCTAATCGGGACGAGTAAGTTTCGAATTATCCTCTGCAATTTTCTGGCTTCACGTTCTTGAGTCTTTACAAGTGAAATTTTCGGTCGTGGGATGACATTGGCAAGTATTACAGGTAGAATTTATAATAATAAAGAGTTAAAACCGTGTGTATCGTATTTACTAACACTGAGAGACACTTTGTCGTGATAATAATCGTCAGTTACGTCACCAGGCCGGAGGGCATGACCGTGATGGTTCGACGAATATCTTCAATGGGTTGACGAGTGGTTTTCATTGAAATCCAGGGAACCTTTGCCATCTTTATAATAAAATTTTAGGTTTTCAGTTTTCTCTTATACCTCACAATACAAAGAACTCAACCGATCATAATTTTTGCCGCTTCGTCCCTCTTTTTTCAAAGTACCAGTATAATATATTTAAGTACAATAAATTTACCATCCGTTAATAGTTCCTAAAATTTTAATCTTCCGTTTAATTGAGCATCAACGATCAAAAATTCAAGTTACACGAGTTTCAACATTTTTGAAAAAATTCCCTTTGAAATTAATTACTCTAAATTATTCCAACTATTCGGCAAACAAGTAGATTACATCAACAAATTCGCACATCTACTGCGTCGATCCTCTAATTGTTCTCAATTGCGAAACAATCTTATATGAATACAATTCGCTAATGAGAATTCCCTGGCAGCAATACCGAAGGATAATGATTCATTCGATCAGATTCAACGTGTTCTCAAACCGCGACAAATGTCGATTCACCGGCAACGAACTCGCGCGAATCTTCAATTCGCCAAGATACTTCATTCGCGAGTAATCAGCATATCAAACCGAGGACGTACTCGACAGAGGATGTCGCAATTCGCGTTGCAAGGTGATACGGTTCGTCGTTTTTCTATCCAGCCGAGCCGGGAGCAAGTCGTCTGTTATCCTAGACGATGTTCATTGTCATGCGGACAATAGACCTTTTGAATGAGAGAAATCCTCGCCGGAGATTCACGATAATGCGATTGCGGAAATTAAGAAACACCGCGATAATCCTCTGACCGACTTACAACCTATAGCACAGTGCCATAATTCTACGAGGATAGAGAAAATTAACACTTTAACGAGGGCTACTTTTTTAACATCCTACCCCCTTCTGACCGGTCACTTGGCTACAAATACTTCCTTCATACCGATATCTCAATAATAATTCATCCATAGATCTTTTATAATATAAATAATTCTTCTAAAATATAAATTCATTTATACACAATATTGTAAAGATAAAAATAGTCCTGATAAAATTTGAATAATTAACAGGTTGAGTGCCATGGGGTTCACCAGTGACCGGCGCTATTGAATAGAATGAAATTTGATGTTACGTTTAAATTGCAATATTTATGAATTTTCTAACATATTGAACATTTCAATTTTGGCGTTAAGAAGATGAAAATCTGCTAAACACCGATCAATCAATGCCATTCAAATTTCTGTTTTATGAATATGTGATTTTCATAAAAAAAGTTTCACTTCAGAAGAAATGACGAAATAAGGAAAACATCGGTGGAATTCAACCTGTTAAGAAACTAAGTACTCGATACAATAAACCGCAATGATACATAAGAATTCATTAATTGCCATGGAAGCCGATTAATAAATTAACAGTAAAAAAGTATTGAGCCCAAAAAGTCTATCAATAAGGGCGGTAAAGTATTAACAATAAATATACCGAATGTCGAGTATACATTTCCTCTTTCCGCTTGCCCTTTGAATATCGTACGGTACAAGAGTAAGCGGAAAGTTTAAAGAGTTTGAATCCATCCTCGCATCAGGAATAATAGCCACGTAGAAAAATGAGCGAGGTGGGATTGTCAATTTGCAATTTGTATCTCGTAGAAGGTGAACTAAAAGGTGGACCCGAAACAAGGACACGGTACGTGCTTCAGGTTGAAATCGAGTTCTACGTGCCGGAGGAACTGGATAGCCGGTTTAGCGTGTTTTCGCGCTGGTATCGTCGTTCGCGTGTGCAGAAACCAGGCCTGAAAAGAGTGGGGATCAAGAGGGAAGAGGCCAGGCCGAGATTAAACAATTGACTGGCGTGATAACGAGGGCACTTCCCGCCACTAAACTCATCCTGTCGTGCCGTCTAACCTACACCTCTCTCGTGCCCACTTAATAATCCCTCTGCTCATCCATCTGCCCTTCAAGCGACGTCTATTGCATCATAACGTGGAATACCTACTGAAATAGTGATCCTCCTTTTCAATGATTCCCTCGATATTCTGGTGAATTTAGCCTAGGTATTGTAAATGAGTCGAAGGATGCTGAAATATTAGGTTTTTTCTTCGTTCTGTACTTTGACTTTGAATATTGCTGTTTGTTTGTCTGGATTTTCAGTTTTAAGATGGTTTCAGGTGGGATTTTGAGGGTACTAGGGTCAATTGGGTTCTGAAGTCGACGGAGGCTGAGATATTAGATATTTCCTGTGTTCTGTGCTTTGACTTTGTATGTTGCTGTCAGTTTGTTCGAATTTTGAAGGTTTAAGACGGCTTCGGGTAGGATTTCGTGGGTACTTGGGTTCAGAAGTCGATGGAGACTGAGATAATAGGTTTTTTCTTCGTTCTGTGCTTTGACTTTAAATATTGCTGTTTGTTTGTCTGGATTTTCAGTTTCAAGATGGTTTCAGGTGGGATTTTGAGGGTACTAGGGTCAATTGGGTTCTGAAGTCGACGGAGGCTGAGATATTAGGTGTTTCCTTCGTTCTGTGCTTTGAATTTGAATGTTGCTGTCAGTTTGTTCGAATTTTGAAGGTTTAAGACAGTTTCGGGTGGGATTTCGTGGGTACTTGGGTTCAGAAGTCGATGGAGGCTGAGATATTAGGTGTTTTGTTCGTTCTATATTTTCATTTTGAGTATTTCTGTCAGTTAGTTTGAATTTTGAAGGTTGAAGATGGCTTCACGTGAAATTTTGAGGGTACTTGGTTCAATTGGGTTCAGAACTCGAAGGAGGGTTAAATACAAGGTGTTTTCTTCGTCCTGTATTTTTGTTTTAATTATTATGGTGTCATCCTCTGTAAAATCTGTAGTTTAATTCCTCATGGGTCCATAGATATATTTGAAAATTGCAAACTATGAACGGTATCGCCTACGTGCAAGTTTCTACGCTGGGCTTCTATCTTTCCAGTTCACGGTCGTTCGTTCTCTTAGCATTCGCGTCGATTGCTAGGTAAACTCGATGATTTTTAATCACACTCTGAATCATCACGTTTCTCGACGTTAACTCCTCACAAAAAACAAGTATCTCCTTCCCGAGCGATGCCAGAGTAAAAGTGCAACTTTATAGAACACTCCTACTAAATATTCCTAAAGGTCACCCGACGTCTGACCTTCCCTAAGGTCGATCTGCCTCTACTGAATTTAATCTATAATTCTCCTTGCTCGATTTAACCGCCCTACTCCACTTTGTCTCTACCATCCTGCACAAACATTCGTATCCTCTCAAATTATCCACCACCGTAACTCACCCCCTTTACCTTTCTACCTTTTTCCTACAACCCCTCTAACATTCTCCAGTTCTACCTTTGAACGGTGCTATGTTCGAACCATCTAAAGTTTATATTCCAAACTTCAACTTCTATTTTCCTGGCCTAGCAAAAATCCACCCCATAACTCAATCCTAAACCAAGACTCTCTTGATCTTCGTTCAATCGATCTATTTCTTCCTCTTTTAGAAGAAAAGTCAAGTCCTGTAGACTCCATTAAATCGCACCACCGTCAGTGAATCTACTACCCTAGGCAACATTTACACCCTCCAGTCTAATTCAGCTGCCCCAAAAAGTGTCAGCTGTCGAACACTCGCAATCTGGTCGTTCAATGTGACATTTTCTGACCTCGAGTCGAAGGAGAGACATCATCGACACAGAAGGGAGACGGTAACATGAAAAAACCGGAACGCGAAGTCACTCATTGATCATTAGAAGCTGTCCAGACTTTCCAGTCTAATTTAGCAGCCCCAAAATGTGTTAGCTGTCGAACACTCGCAATCTGGTCGTTCAACGTGACATTTTCTGACCTCGAGTCGAAGGAGAGACAACATCGACGCAGAAGGGAGACGGTAAAGTGAAAAAACCGGAACGCGAAGTCACGCGTTGATCATTAGAATCTGACTAGACCGGATACAGGGCAGTTAGACAAACTTAAACCAGCCGCAGACGGCCGTCATAAGAGGTCGCTCGACATGACGTCTTTGTGCCCTAGTTAGAACAATTTAGAAGTCTACTCTAAAGCGGCTAAATTCGAGTTGTTTTAAGAGGACGATCGTTGCAAATCGACCAGGGAGTAATTGATTCTCTAGTCGAGCCAATTAGCCGTTGAAGAGGAGCCAACCTCAACCTTAACCCATTCACCTTGCCGTGCTGCTAGAGTAAACGCATGTCCATCAATTGCTTCAGCATATACATTTATTCTTCATACTTCCCTGTTCTTTTTTTTCAGTTACAAAACATCAAATATTTACAAAATTACACTGTCCATTGGAATCTTCTAGTTATTGTACTTCTCTCATATTATATTCATTCACTCACCTATACTTGTTCCCGGGGACTCGAATTCCGAGGATGATGATGATGATGATGATGATGATGATGAGACTGATACTCGTGATGATGATGATGATTCGTTTTAGATGTTTCAGTCGATTCTATCGTCTCGGAAATATCTATCGTTGGTGGTGATATCTTCAATGTCGGAGTTTCCGGATTTTTAACGTACTCCTCCTCATCTGCTTCGCCGATCATAAAACTCGTCTTCTTCGGGGTTTCTTTGCTTTTTTGACCATCGGTTAAGCTCGACCTTCTCGAGGATGTTTGCGGATATGGTACGGGCTCGCGGATTATCTCAGAAGTTTCTACGAACCTTGGATGCCTGGTGATATCAATGTGAAAGGGTAAAAAATTAAAATCTTTTATTTCATTTCTGATATTTAACTCTTTGAGGCAGAAATTGCATTTTAGATATCCTTCTTCTCTATAATAAGCGTTAGACTTTCAATAATTGAATCACATCCTCTTACTTCATAATTGCAAGTGTTACTATGAATATCTGTGTAGTCAAAAGATGAATTCTTTCTTCATCATCTTCTTTATACCTCAAAGAGTCGAAGGAACAACAAATCGACAGATTTCATTCACCTAGCGTCTAAATGTGCCCTCGATGATGACCTTCCTGGAGGACCACCAGGACTCGTTACTTGATCCAGGGTGGTTTTCGAGGCTGATCTTCTCATCATCTCTAAATTACTCCTCGAATCGATTCTCTTCGATTCCAATGTACTCTTCGATGCCTCCCTATGGATCTTCTTATCTTCTTTGCTGTGCCTTCGATTTTTCCTCAGAGTAGCATTGATATCCTCCAGGACTCGATCGTAATCCTCCTGACTGTCCTCCGTCAGGTGGCTGATGGAATGGGGTTCGTTCTCCACGAGCTATTTTTAATATCAAATTACCGCTTAAACGATCAACTATCCATTTGGCATTCAAGGTGTTAAATTTAATTATCCAATCAAGAAATTCGCGTATTCAAAATGGAAGCTCTACAGTTATTCATTTGAAGGGCAACTTCGAAGGAAGGCCGAGGCGAGTAATCGCGAGCAAGTTATTAAAATTGAAATACATTCTCAAGAAAACAAACTACATACTTCGTCTTGCGTGTAAAAAATCGGCTGTTTTGGTTCCGCCTGCATATTAACGCTTTCCCTTCGCAAAGAACCGTCTGGACTTGTTATCATTACTGGAATCGGATTTGGTGGAGTCATCGGTACATTCATGTGAAGACCACCCGTCGACGAGGCCAAACTCGATCCAGATCCAGTCGTCAACGAACTACTGGATGCATCGCAATAATGCACAAATCCACCCGAACTCATTCGTTCTGCAACCATTGTTTCTACTTATTCCTAATCAACGCGCACACAAAAAGTATTTTCTACATTTTTAATTCCCATTCACCCCCAATAATTAATAATTTCTGCGTATCTAAGAAGCTTCAAGTACTCTGTCGTTGAAATTCTATTTAACACTAGAACTACCAAACCAGTCAAAATGACTGGTACACAATTTATTCCAAAAATTTTCCAAGTTCATAGAAGAGCCATAGAACAAAAATTCTGCGTTCATCACAAAAGACATAAATCACTGAATTGATCATCCTTTCTGTTACTTGATTCCTTCTTTTTCAAAGTACTTATTTAATATATTGAAATATGATAGATTTAACGCCGGTAATTCTAGTGTTAAAAATGACAATTGGCCGTATTGTAGGAAAATTTTAAACATTTCGGTATCTGTACTTTTTCTACAAAAAGGAGATCTTTTATAGAAAAATTCGGAGGGAGAAGCCGTCGACGAAAAGCAAAGTTTGCGTCACACAGTGCCTCGTGGCACGAGTAGTATCATCACAGATTCAATAAACCCGAATTAATGTTAATCGAGGTCAATTATATTTCTCCGCCTGTACGATAGTCGATAAAACAGAGTACAATTCCCATTATCACGATCTCCTTGCTACTTTGCATATTAACATTCACTATTAATTTCACCTACAAAAATCCTATACCCTTAAAATCGCAATATTATATTTAATCTAACATTATTCCACACCTCCTTTAGCTCGTTGCATCGTTCTGATCTTGTCGAGCTCTGCTGCAGAACACAATGGAGTATCGACCTCGTAGGTATTGTTGAAAAGCATGTAGTTCACCTCGTATTCTCCGGTTTCCTTTTTAAACGTGATTATATGTTCGAACCTATGACCCCATAAGATTTCTGACGGCAAATACGAGCTTCTCGCCTGTGTCGTCATGCCGGTTGATTCGATGACACCTAATTGATCATCTTGTTAATTATTAATATCCTTTCTACAGTTCCTCGACGAAGTTACGGTTTACCTTCTAACATCACGACGATTTCGAAACGTTCCCGGAGCATGTCGTTGGCGGAAATGTGATAGAGTGGCGATTGTTCATCGATTTTATGAACAATTGTCGTGGGCCAGATGAAAAATATTTTATCCTCTTCACCGTCACCGCCGACTTTCAGCTCGGTTTGAAAGAATGGCAGGAGTTCGCCTTCTCTCGTCACCTATTTCATTCAGTTTCTTATGTTTCATTGTTCAAACGAATAGAATTTTATTTTTAATTAATGTTCCTCCGAAGGACAGACCTCTCTAATAATAACTAATTTCCGATAATTCTATTTAATTAACTTTATCCTATCTCAATACCAGCTATCAACAATCTCAATTTCCGGCTGCGAAAACGTTACATAAACCTTTACAGTTGGAGTCTCTTTAATTTAATTTTTTGTCTATACTATTTCTAATTTAGGCTTTAGTCTGCAAGTGCTCCTTTATGTATGAATGTTAGACAAATCTATCGGTTTGAAACACGTTCCTCTCAAGTATCTATTATGAACAGTGTATACTTTGGATTCAATAGAAGTAATTTATTATATTCTCTCTATTATGGCGTTAGATTCTCTACTCTCATCTCCCCATTTATATTTTAAATTAAACTGAAAAATCCCACTTGCAAAGTAATACCAGAAGACAACTCCAATCCAAAAATACCGAGGCAACAAATAGAGGAAGATTTATACCCAAAACAATTGTCGCGCGAAACAATAAACTCCCAAAGGCTCATCGAGTGCCAAGAATTGACCCTCAATTACATATTTCAGTCAGTCCAACAACCTCGGCAACGTTAAATATCTCATCGAATAAGAAGCAAACCGAGGAGGTCAAAATCGAGCATGCCTCCATGTGTGGCCGTTGACTTTAACACTGACATTTCAAGGTCTCCGTCTTCGCAAGTCACGAAACAGGCAAGACCTACCTTCCTTTTGATCATCTGAGCTCTCACATGAGCCTCGATGATGTGACTCTTTCTCATGTCTCCGACACGAAACATCAAACAGGGCTGGCCGTCTCTTTGGCAGATGACGGCATTCCTGGAAAAAAGTAACGTCTGCGTCCTCTTCTTCGGCCTTGAGAGCTTCGCGAAAACTATGCCGACCATAAAGGCCTGGAGGATCACTCCTGTCATCGATTGGATGCATATTACGAACACAGCTTCCGGACACTCGTCTGTTGGATGTTTCGAGCCGTATCTGTAACGTCCGTCTCTTTGATATCCGACCGATTTTCCGACAGAAGCAAAAGCGTAGCGGTCAAAGGTCGCAAAAGTGTAAAGCTAGGATACGCGAATAGTTATAATAAATTTGGAGCCATGTACCGTACGGAGAAAGAAGTTATGAGACTGTTATGGGGGTGAAGTTAGATACTGCACGGAGCTGGGAAGAATGCGCTAGTTTCTATGGTTCCTATGAAATTAGGTACTATAAAACGCTGGAAAGACGATGCAGAGTCCATGGTGAGAGTAGAGTTAGCTAATATACGGAGCTAAAAGAAAGTACAGGAACTAGGATGGGTGCATAAATTATCAGCATAGTTCGACATAAAATTCCAACCGGGCTATGATTCAATATATCTTTTCTTGTCAGACAAAGAAGCAAAAGCGTAGGGGTCAGAGGTCGCGAGAGTGTAAGGGAGACGGGGGTTGCTGTGATGGATTTGGAGTCAGGTACTGTGTGGAGCTGGAGTTATGAGGCTACAATGAGGGTGAAGTTTAACCCTTTGCACTCCTATGTCGAGCTACACTCGACACAGCTTACTGTGGTACTTAATGTGTTATCAATTAATTATTGGCTTTTCCAAATCAACAATAATTTTGCATCTTAACATAAATATCCCGCGGTACTTACAAATTTTTTTTAGTATAATGTAAAAATGAATAATTATCAGAAGACAATTTTCAGAGACTATATTTGCTTGTCTGACGGAAAGTTAGTAAAACAGTTCGAAGTGCAAAGGGTTAATACTGTACAGAGCTGGGAAGAATGCACTATTTTCTATGGTTTCTATAAAATTAAGTAATACAAAACACTAGAAAGGCAATACAGGTGAGTATAGTATCCATGGTGAGAGTGGACTCAGCTGCTGTGCGGAGCTGAAAAGAAAGGTGTTACGGTGGGTGTATACACTATCAATATCGTCAGACGTGAAATTCCAACCAGGCTATGATTCAATTTATCTTTGTTTGTCAGGCAAAGAGGCAAAAGCGTAGAGGTCAGAGGTCGCGAAAGTGTAAAGCTACGGATTTGGAGTTAGGTACTGTGCAGAACTGGAAAGAAATTATGAGGCTACGATGAGGGTGAAGTTAGATATTCCACAGAGCTAGAAAGAATGTACGAGATTCTATGGTTACTATGAAATTAACACTAGAAAGACCAAGCAAGTCACAATGACTTGTTCACATTTTTTTCTAAAAATTCTCTAAGTTTACAGAAGAGTCTTAGACTACAAATTCTAAGTTGATCTTGTAAAACACAGATTACCAAACCGATCATATTTTCCACCCCTTGATTCCCCCTCTTCCAAAGTTCTTATTTTATATATTTAAATGTAATAAATTTAACGTTGGTCGTTCTAGTGTTAAGAACTATAAAAAGCTGCAAAGATGATGCTCTATGGTGTGAGTGGACTTAGCTACCGTACAGAACTGCGATGGCTGTATACACTATCGATATTGTCCGAGAAAATTCCAACCAAGCAATAATTCAATTTATCTTTGTGTGTCAGTAGGAACTAAAATCAATTCGGAGGAATTTAAGCAGAATATTGGCGGAGTTAAAAATAAGAGTGACCAGTATTAGTTACCCGATTGTATGCTGCGTCTCGACCGAAAAGAGAAAACAGCTGGTGAAACTTTGGATCTCCACGACGCAAGGAACAAAAGTGATATTAGGATTCGTGTAATTCTCCGGATTAAGATCACCATGGGTGTACGCTATAAGCCACCATATCAGAGCAAAACCAAGCCACGAAAGGAGGAAATTCATGGAGAACACGAGAAGCGTCCATCGCCATTGCGCATCGACGAGGGTCGTGAAAATATCCTGAAAGAAAACCGAGGAGAATCTTAGCGAAATGATTATTTCTCGTGTTTCGAAAATCTCGAAAATATGGTCCAATATTACCTGAAGATAACGACGTCGTCTTTTCGCGACATTCCCTTGAACGACATTGCAATCGCCATGCTTAAAGACCACCCTTTTGCGTATTCTTCTGGAACTGAACCTTGTTTGCCGGTACCTTAGAGAAAGATTTATTCTATTAATAATTTAATAAACAATTCTATGATCATTTCTTCTAGAATTCACAGTTTCAAATAATTTTCTAATCATCCAGACTTGCATTTAACCCCTTGCCCTACGACTGACACTCGCGACGCGATAAATGAAATACAAAACTTCCAAGTTGTGCAAAAACTATTAAATTAAGAATATCAATACTATTAATATTGCATTCAATTATAAACCATATCAGAAATGACGAACAGATTGTTATTTCAGTAATTAACAATAATACGCAGGAAGTTATAGTATTACTAACTATAATTTATTAAATTTAATATTACAGCAAGGAGTTAATGACAATTCGTGAAAAATCTCATAAATAATGAGAATTTCGCATCTCTCACCTACTAATAGAGATTCTAAAGCTTTAACATTCTATTCGCAATATTTCTGACATTTATCTTGTTCCTCTAAAATTTGCAAATTTCGCGCGCATAATACGATCACCTCGGTTTATTTTCTTACGGTGTATGCTCGTTGGAACGATAAATAAACTGTTGGATTATATCATTCCAATCGAAGCGTTTACTCTGGCCTTTTATTTTATTCCCGCCACGCGAAATAATTACACGGTGTTACATTTCACATAAAACGAGAAACGGGAGAGCCGCGAGACCAACTCCCACGGGTTTTCGAAAGGCCGTTTAAAACGGTCGTATCGTCTGCCTCGGAAATATACAGAGGATTTAGTGCCAAAGGATGAGATTTACGGTCAGAGGCGTCTCGTCTTCGCTTTAGGATGAACAGAGAGGAAAGGGCTATTTGCCAGAAAATCAACTCGCGAGTGGATCTCGATGACCTTTCGATTGGTCTGTAATTTGGACGATTATTCGAAGCAATCGATTTTCCGTCGATTAAGAGGGTCTTTAAGTATCTTTCAAATGATCATCTCACAAATTCAATAATAAGTGTCTCATCAGAGATTCGAGAATGTCCAAGGATCTTCTTCTTGGCTATTCTCAACCAAAGAAAATGATGTAAAAGAGAAATTACGTATCGTCGATTAACACTAGAACTACCGGCGTTAAATCTATCATATTTCAATATATTAAATAAGTTCTTTGAAAAAGAAGAAATCGACTAGCAGAAAGGATGATCAATTAAATGATTTATATATTTTGTGATGGAAGCAGAATTTTTGTTCAATGGCGCTTCTATAAACTTGGAAAGTTTTTGGAAAAAATTGTGTACCAGTCATTTTGACTGGTTTGGTAGTTCTAGTGTTAAAATCAGAGAAAATATTAAAAGTACAGTAGAATTTGGTAAAGAAATTAGAAAGTAATTAAATAATTATGCTAAAAATTAAGCAGATGGATGAATTATTAGAAATACTTCGATTTCTCTATGATTTATCATGTTGTGAATCTATTGAGTTCAGTGAGTATTTGTTTCGAATAAAATTCTCCCATCGAGTTGTTTCGTATTATCGCGAAAACGTGAAAATAAGTATTGCGAAAATTGAGTTATCCAAATATTTGGCCGATCTTATTTTATCTAGGTCACTGACGTTGCCCACGATATTAGAGGACTGTTTGGAGAAGCTTTTATTAGCTTTAGCCGAATCCTAACGTTCCACGAACAACAAGCTCGTCGGGCTCGTCTTTTGACGTAAACTTTACGGTCCTTTTTATGAGAGAATCATGGGAGAAAATCATAGAATAAGGTACTATTAAATGTTTGCTTTCTAAGCAAACTACTAACTTGCTCACCGATGCTGCGAACTACCCGGTTACCTATCTAAATATAACGCTAAGTCTTTTATCTAAAAATAAATCGATTCCAATTCCGTTCCTAGGAAAACTCTTCCTGTAATTACACAGGCTCAAATGTAGATTAAGCTTCTTCTCACTTTTTCCACTTGAACTGCACTTCCTTGCATCAAATCTCTCAAAGTTATCTCAAGAAATTACTCTAAATATATACTCCAATTATATTTCTTTAGATTTACATTCCTAATCGAATAATATAAAAGAATCTGGTGGAAAATTCTATGGTATAACTATTCTAATAAATAAATAGTGGTCTCCAGGATTGTATGTCCCTTTTTTTAATTCTTTGAGAGGAGCTTAACTTTATTTGAATTTTTCAATTGAAAATTGTGGCATTATGTGTGATGAAGTGAGAAAATGTAGGATGTCCTTTTTCTTCATTATCCTTCAAAGGACAGTTAACTGTGGTGAAAATTCTTTGGAATTTTGGATCGCGAAAATCGAGAGATGAGCATAAATCTATTTCAAATTTTACTTCGGCATGGCCTCAAAATATTGCAAACATCTTCAAATTTACGAATATATTTTAGTTTTCGTCAAAATTACATTTAAATAACCAGTGATAGCATTTACGCGTGACGAGTATACTCGTCAGACCTAGCTAACTGGTTAAAAAGGATGGAACGAGGGTTATCGAAATGAAAGAAAAATCTTCGAGTATTTTATTAAACCGTAGCGAAGTCTAGCCTTGGAACGAGCAAGTTGTTGCGAAATAGTAACACAGTTGCGCTCAAACTGACCAGGAAAATCTATTTTACATTCCGTCATTAATATCCTCAGTGCGATAACGTAATCTCAAAGTTTCCGTATGACGTTGGAGACTCCAGTTTCGCTTGCCAGACGACACGTTTTTCTCTCGACGAAAATTGCCAAAAATAAGTTCCAACTGAGCGAAACTAAGCTTTTAGAATTCAGCAAATTAAACGGTGGGAATTATCGTTAAAAGTTATCGATGTTTAATGGATTAATAGAGCTAATAAATCAGTGGAAGTAAGAAGAAAAATAATACAAAGATGTAAGCTTAATTTGGCTTGGTTCGTTCGCCTGGCAAACGACGTTCTAAATTCGTGTAGTTTCGCATCGTTCAACCCTGACATATTGACCCAAGATGAAAATAGATTAAGACTTCTACACCTGCTCGAGTCGGTAAAAACCGAACTGGAAGTCATTGTGTCCGGACAGTCTTTGAATTCTCTTAACTTCTTCGCTGTATCTCGCTCCAATCCTAAGTCTACATCACACAACTTCTAACCAAAGTTTCAGAGAAAATTTCTCATCATTGAAAAAGGTTCAGCTTGTAGAACAACTTTAATTACAGAAACATCAGTCATTTTATTTTTCTATTCTCTAATTTCCTACTTCTATTATCTAACAGAGGAGTTATTACTACCTTAAAATATAAAAAAAATTAATAAATACGTTATGTTAATTCTAACTATCTTACTTTTCAATTGGTTCTATTCAATCTCTACTTTATACTATTATAAATATCACTTTTTGAGAACTACTAATAGTCATTCCATCTCAATTTAATTCAGCAAGGGGAAAAATAATTCCATTAAAAGTCTGTCATGAAAGATATCACCAAAGAAAATTGACAGTTCATCCCGCGCAAAATTCTCCTGTGAGATCAAAGATTGTTGCAGGATCTAAACGAGGAGATTTCGAAAGAACGACCCACGCGTATGACTAGTGGAATGGCACCGTTCTGACCAGACCAGACGAGAAAGTGTCTGCGATTATAATAACCAGCTGCAATAAACGTAATGGGACAAACCGAGAGAGGAATTGTTATTTGAGGAACATTATACTGAAATGAAGAGATCATATTGTTTATACTACATCCTTGAATGTCAATATTTAAGTCCTTTGCACTTCAACGAACTTCCTATTTCATCTATCTATCTATTAATTCCTTGAGGCACGAGAATTCAGAAAATGATATGATCCATGTTGCACAGACATTTCTTTTTTGTTTAAGTGATCAAAGTTGGATTACTTTTATTAACATTAACCTACCGACGTTATATCTACTAAAATTTAAATATACTCAATAACGACCTTACACAAAGAGAAGTGGCGAGATAAAGAAGATAATTAATTAACTCATTTTGCTTTTGTAAGATAGAAGTGGAATATTTACTTCATGGCTACTCTATGAATTTAGATAATTTCTAGAAAATATTTTGGAATCGGTCTTTTGACCGCCTTGGTAGGTTTAGTGTTAACAAAGTTATGAAATAATATAAATCTTCGAGATGGGATAGAAAATGTCCCACCATGCTTCTTTGCAAATCAGTTAAAAGTGCTTTCTATCTTTCCACAAACTGTGCTCGCATTCATAAACATTATTAATCTCATCTTTTACAATTATTACTACTTTTTATCCAAAATACACCGAAATTAACTAAGATACGAATAATTTAAAAATGACAAAACGACAGGGGTCATAGGATAATCTCTGATTCTTGTATTTACAATTTCTCCCTAATTCCTTGCTACTAATATTCATCAATATGAATTTCTTCGTATATTTCTTAATTATTTTACTCCTCTTTGAACCCTAAGTGTGCAGTATTCAAAGTTACATAACGTAATTAATGTACGGACGACATAGCTAGAATAAATTGGATGTTCATTCGTGAAAAAGCTATTTTAATTATTGCTAGGGAGTTTTTGATGAATTTTTTGAAGTTAAAATTACAAAGTATCGTACTTGTGCAATTCTTCCCGCCATGCAGTCTCTCCGGAGGTCGTTGCTTTGACGACCAACATCGAAACTTGAGAAAGTGCTCTTCTAAGGCCAGATAACGCCATTCCATCCCCTAAATGTACACCCCCCGATGCGGAAGGACTCGGGGAGAGATTCTTGGACGTTGATCCACTCATTTTTACTTAAAATCTATGGAAATCTTCCAACGATAAATCTAACCGGGTCTTTGCAAACTTTTCTGTTGACTTATACAAGTCGAAATAATTCTCTTGTCCGATTCTCGTGAAAAAAACCATAGTAAATTAAATGCTCGCGATTGCAATCGCATGGGGAATTCACGATGGTCGCGTGACACGAGAATAATTGTCTTCTAACGTTAAAAAAGATTTATTAATATGAAAATCATCGGAGTCTCGATGCATCTCGTTTCAACGTGGATTCGAGAGCCACAGAGTTCTCCGTTTGTACTAAAACCGGCCAGTTTTGATAGTTTAAACACTGGTCTATTAAATAAAATTGTTTAATGAGCCGTAGCATCATCGTCGAATGTTTACGTCAAAGCCAAATGTCACAGCCTGTCCAGAGCCACTGGAAAATCCAAATTAATCGTTTCCACCACATCGGCTTCCTCGAATTTTCTAGATATCTTTTCTAATCAATATCCTGACGTTGAATAAACTTAAACGAAGTTTTAAAACACTCTTTCACAGTCTATCCAAACTTCACCGTAGCACGTGCACCTCTTTCTACCAAAAACCGCACCATTTCCTTCGATGGATCACTCAAAAAGGGAAAAAGGGATGAAAATAAAAAAAAAGATTCAACCTCTCGATATTATCACCAATGTACATCGGTCTGCGAAATTTGCGTAACACTTTTCAAACGTCTTTATCTATTCTCGTTTTCCACCACCAGTTCGTCGTCGATTACATCGAGAATCAGCAGGTTTTTCTTCTCGATTCTAAGATCGATCGTGATAGACTCGATTGCTCCACGATGAATTGCAATACTAACTCGAATCCATCTTTTATCGTTGATTCAACGATTTACGCACTTTGCGGACTATTAATAAATACTACACCGTCACTGCACGATGAAAAGCACCAAAAACAGAAATCTCAGGTAGAGGAAACAGCAGAGGAAAGAAGAATTGGTAGAATGGGGTGATAATCGTTGATCTTTCGAGGGGATGAAGTTTCTTCGCTGAAGGAAGATCGTAACGAAGAGGATAGGCTAATTAAGCTGCTGCTCGTTAACGAACAGGAGCTCGAACGACACTGTGCGATCCAATTTCGACCCTTGGCGGGGTACAACAATTTTCTTTTGTCTTTGGACGTCAGTTTGGCAACGGTACACGATCGGACAGATTCGTTTTATTCGCCAGAGATGGAGCCTCGCAAAGGTAACAAACAACGAAATCATTTCATCAATTCGATAGATTTGTCGACAAAGTTTTATGGGACATTGCATAGATCACTTTGTAATACGATCTTACCATTAAACTTAACGATATCACGATGCAATTATGGCGGGAAGAAGAGCTTCTATGTAAATTATGGAGGTTTCATATTTTTTAGTTTTCTAAAATTACCCTACATCCTATATCTTATATTCTTGTTATATATTCTATGTCCTATAATCTATATCCTGTATCCTATATGCTGTACCCCATATTCTATTCTTTATTTTAATTTTATTAATTTATATACTTTCGCTTTTTTATTCCTATCGGTGGTTAGACTTTTATAATTTATATTCTATATCCTGCATCCTATATTTTTGTTTTACTATGTTATATACTTTGGTCTTTTATTCCTCTCTTATTATATCTTATTTTATTATAATTAATCTAAACTTCAATTAATTTTATTCGACGTTGAGAATCTCACACTTAAGTGTTTCCGCGATTTTTCAATCCAAAGAGAATAAATGTGTTTGAGAGAATTCAAAGTAAAATTCTAAGTAAACCATTAGCGAGGTGCAATAGTTGCTGAGCATCTTGAACGAAAAGGATCCAAGAATGCGTCGTTCGACGATGATACACGACGCAGACGTGAACGAGCGCCGGCGTCGAGACGCCGGGAATCCCCGCTTCTTGGCTTCCGCAATTAGGAACTTCTATTCCTGTCTCCGAAAAGAAGGATTTCTGCCGATCGTGGCAGGGAATTAAGAACGGTTCGTTGCTATTTTCGCGGCCTCGCGAAACGTTCATTGTGATCCAGATTTCACGATGAGGATATATTTTCGACGTAGAAAACAAGAATTGCATATGCACGAGAATCTCTTTGACGGAATTATCGCGACGAGACGCCTGCCCCTGAATTCTCTTCCTCGGCGAAGATTTTACGATGGAAAGACACGCTTCTCTTGAACTCGAAACACCTTGTCCTCGATCTTAAGTCTGATTCTATCTGTTGCCTCTCCTCTCTTTTGTTCCTTTTGATACTTCTGATTTAGACTGTCAAACGTGAAAACTTTCTATAGGTTCCTAGGTACGGTTATAAACTGAGATTGACTGTTATAGTTAATTAATCTGGGATCTACTGTTTAAAGTGGCTTTCAAATCTCAAAGGATGTGATATTTCAACCCCTTGCCTTACAATGACGTATGGTGCACGCGACGCGGTAAATGGAATAGAAAATTTGTAAGTTTTTCAAAACCTATTAAATTGAAAATTTCAGTATGTCAGGAGACGTTGAAATTAATTCTATATTATTAGCATTGCGTTCATTTATACCGGTATATTAGAAATAAGTGGTAGATTGTTATTTCCATAATTAATTGGGAGTTTTTGTGCCTTCAGTCTCAAAAGAAATCGTAAGGCAAGGGGTTAATTAGTGAATAAGTACAATTATTTACAGGTTGATATATCTATCCTCCATAAAGTTAATGTCGCCAAAAATGCAGTAATTGACAGTCCTATCTTTGCAAAATAACAAATAAATTTCAATCATCGTATTTTTTAAATACCATCCTGAGAGAATCAATAATCAAATTCATTGATACATGTCTCCGACACGAACGTTTCACGAACCGTCAATTGACTTTTCTAAAGCGCAATGATTTGTCTTTGATCTTGAACAAGTAGTGGATGTGTGCGAGTCAAGTATATTGAAAGCAAGCGCAAAGTTATCGGAGGGCAAGGTCGCACACGGTTTGCTTAATAATTGCAATACACTCTGCGCACTTACGCAATCGACGTTTCAATAATGTACGCTTCATTTTGAATATATTTACCGGCCAATAATACTATGAATCTGAACGAAGGAATATAAAAAAATCTAATCTCAAAGAATCCTATCGCATGTTCAACTAAATTCACGAATTCAGGGAACAATTTTAGAGGACAAATTAAAAATGCAATTAATATTCTACGTATTGTAAAAATCGGATCATTCGGTTCAATTAAATTTACGAATTCAGGGGACAAATTCAAAATACAATTAATTCTCTACGCACTGTAAAAATCGAATCATTCGGTGCAACTAAATTCACGAAATCACAGGACAATTTTAGAGGGCAAATTCAAAGTGCAATTAATATTCTACGTACTGTAAAAATCGGATCATTCGGTTCAATTAAATTTACGAATTCAGGAGACAAATTCAAAATACAATTAATTCTCTACGCACTGTAAAAATCAAATAATTCGGTGCAACTAAATTCACAAATTCACAAGACAATTTTAGAGGGCAAATTCAAAATAGAATTAATTCTCTACGTACTGTAAAAATCGGATCATTCGGTTCAATTAAATTCACGAATTCAGGGGACAAATTCAAAATACAATTAATTCTCTACGCACTGTAAAAATCGGATCGGTTCAATTAAATTCATGAATTCAGGGGACAAATTCAAAATACAATTAATTCTCTACGTACGTTAAACATCGGATCATAATGCTCCATATGTGCATTATTGTGTCCGATATGGACAGGGCATTCTTGCAAGTGTAAGGTGACTCCTCGACGACTGCAGAAAAATTGCACACCAAGATAATCCGAGACGATACGGTAAACAACGTATTTTACATACAATGTCACTCTTGACCTCTTATGAAACGTGCAACTATTTCACTTGAAAATGTTCAGATCCTTATCACCAGATAGGAATTGGAATTCGATTAAATAATATTTAGAGCGGTAATTATTACGATGTTTACATATACTAATTATAGAAGATAGTAACGAAGAGAACAATTTAACTTGAAATTTGAATACGATGTAAAATTCAGGAAATTGTTCGTAAATGAGGAAAGTAATCGCATTGATACACCACTCGTATCAATGATATCACTGGCACAATATTTTCATGAAGTGTAAACACTTTGAGGTAAAATCGTTCGTTGATCTTGAGAAGAGTCGAGTTTCAATGACAAAGAATGTCTTTTCTACCCGCTACCGTCGATTAAATGTTCGTCACTGAACAAATGCATAGCACCGCGGTGAACACTATTCTGTTAAAATTGCATAGTTATTCTAATTTTACCGAACAACTCCAAGTCGGAAGCGATAACGCTTAACTTCAACTAAATACGATCGTAATTTACAAATTGTTTCCTAATCGTTCCCCTGATAAATTTTCGTTGCCGTAATTTCTTACGAGCTTCGCTCGAAGGACGAACACGCGCGTCAATTTCACCTACAAATACTATTTCATTATAAAAATCTCTTCTTTCCACCCCACGATGATCTTAATTTCCTCATAATTAACCATTTATCTCATTTATTCCTACATCATTCCTTCTTCTATTTTTCTCCCTACTCTTAACACATTTATGACGAGCTGTACCATCGGTGGTACATTTATGTCTGTCCCACTGGACAGGTTGATGAACTACCGATGGTTCAGCCCGTCCTAAACGTGGTAATCCTTTGCGACCCGAATTATTTTGTCAATTTTGTAATGAACTAAATAAAATCAATTTTCCAATATTTTCTATCGTTGGTTATTCATTTTTTTAAATGATTGCAATAACTAAATAAATGAAATAAAAATCTATGTCGAGTGTAGCTCCACATAGGACTGCAAAGGATTAACCTCTCATTTTAATTGCGAAAGGAATAAATTTGCTAAAAAATGAAAAAAAAAGAAATCCACCTGCTCAATAAAGGTCCAGTTTCGCCCTTGAAGCTGATCCTGCTGAAGGTTCGTCTCTGAAAATTTCCAAAAATCCCCCGTTTCGTTTTCTCGTCATTGTTCTTTCCAGTTTCTTCGGCAGAGTCCTCGCAAAGGTTCACAGCTACGGAATTTTCAGGTGGAGCGAGGAATTCTGCCAACTGTGTCCTGTTGGTTCCAGAATTCGATTGTTCGTTTGATCGTTCGTTGATTCTTTTCCCGAGAGAGCTCTGCTCGGTCATGAGCATTTCGTTCGACAATCTCGATGCTTTTTTTTCGTCGTATCTCTTCGCGCGTCTTTATCGTTAACTTTTAAAAAGCAAATATTTACTCAGCGCCCGATTTGCAGCGATTACTGTACGTTTCATTCTCCTTAGCAAAGATACACTTACTGTAACAATTGCACCATCAACTTCACTTTCTCCTAACTACTTCTCTTCATAAAGAATTTATTTAAATTTAACACCAACATCGAAAAGCCTCTTTAGCGATGAATTTTAATCGTCGAGAAATTCCTCAAAGAGAATTCACTCTGACCGTAGTACAGCACCATATTTATTTTAATCGACAATTTCCTATTTGTTTACTACGTTCAATAAATGTACCTAATAATTCTAAAGCAACGTAAACTTATCACGCCCTATACAATGTTCAACTCAACAATCATTGACTGAATTCTCTCGAGTATTTCTTTTCTTTTTCAAGAGTCTTCTTTAAGTCGTGCGAGTATTTTATTACTTTTGAATTCAGCGTCAGTCGCACGAAATTTCGAGCGTTTAATGTGCGTGTCCTGACGTCGACCGGCCTTTTTGTACACGTCAGTCAAATTTATAGCAGTTTGCTACCAATACCACCGTACAGTTCATTTCTTTCGATTACATGGACCTCCTTCTCTCTTCTCACTTCTCTCTTCCCTCTTTTATTATCCCCGCTTCTCATCCGTTTCGCGTAACATCTTCTCTCGCGACACCTGTTGTCGCGAATCAAATTCGGATTCAAATACGACGCAAGTCAACGTCATTGAGAATCTTCGCATCGTTGAATTATCATAAAATAACTAGAGTCTCGATTAAACGAACAAACTTCGAGGCAATAAGGCGAAATCGCATTTTTTCATCGTGTAAATTCATCGAATGTATGTTCGAGCGAATCTCCACCTTACAAGCGACACTATCGTGCCACGCATCACCGACACCTTTTCCCGCAAAAATGTACATTCTATCGTATTACGTATCCCCCGTTATACTCGTCGTTCTTATCGCAGTCTAATTTTCCTTGTCGCACCCGAACGATAACCGACATTCCGCAATTTCTGCCAGGAATATGTCGGTTACTGTATGCGTCAGAGGTTTGCGTTTACGTGGACGTTCACAATGCAATTGGTCAAATATTATATTTATTACAAGGGGTAAAATTATTTATGAATTATAACAGCTGCACTTTTATTTTAATTGTCTTCATTGTAAATATTGTAGCTTTGATATTATTCAAATATTGCTCCGGAAGTATGAAATTGTAATAATATTATTTCAATTGAAGAAGATTATAGTTACACGTGGAAATCGTATACGCGATATTGTCTACGCACGGTTCAACTTTGACCTCTCGCACGCCTCTCCCGATTCTGCACTTGGTATCACAGTGCTCCCTAATTTGCTATAATAAATTATTTTCTACGTTCAATACGAGGGTATACCTCGATAAATCTTCAATTATTATATGCTACCAACGCGCACACTTTCGCAATATTCTAGCACCTTCTATCCCACGGTGTCCCGTACCTTGTCTCCAAAGTGTTCTGTGTTCCCTTCGTTCCTACCATTCGTTGAATTCACGCATAATTCCACGCGCTCTAATTCTTATCATTTCTATTCTACTTCATTATCAACCGCAAACTTCTTCCCTAAAATCCTCACAATACTTTTCCTTCCACTCAGCAATCCACCAATCCTCATTCAAAAGCTTCCTCCAGTTCTTCTCAAATCACTCCAAAATCTCGGAGGAACAGTGTAAAAAATCCACAATCACTCAAAGTCCTTCGATTTCCTCGCGAAATATCCTCTGAAAGAATCCTCGTTCCACAATCCTTATCACCGTAAAAATTGATAGTTGCATAAGAGAAACTAAGTCTCGCGTCACGTTCCTTCGCGATTCTCGAACGGTCACTCTCCCATCTCGATAATCCTCGATAATAATCCTCGATCGATCTTCCTTCGACAATCTATCGTTCGATTACAATGGAATTCGATCAAACCGTCCCTACACCGATTATCACGTCCCGTTTCTCTCGAATCCTACGACTTCCTTTGGAATCAACACCTCGAGACCGGCGAAAACTCGTTCGGAACCTGTCAACGCGAGAACCACTTCTGAGATTGCGTGCGGCGGCATAAGCGAAAATAATCCACGCACACGTGCACGCGTGCGTTCGCGCGCGCAAACGCGTTGAACACGCGCAAAACCGCGGCTCGTTGTGCGACACCGATTCTACATTTATACGGAGACTCTTGCTATAAGACAATTCTCTGTGAGAGTATACAAATATATGCAAACGTACGAAAACCCCTTTTAAACGTGTGCGAGCTCACCCACGCGATTCACGAACGAGAAAAGTCGTAGGATATTTGTGTGAGAGGTATTTGCCGTTGTGGATAAGCGTGCACCGACAGACCGGAAGTTTGTGTGCTCATGTGTGCAAGTATGCCGTACGAGGAGGAGAAATGTGTGTACGATCGTATACGATGAAGCGGTAACGTAAAAAGACACGTGGGCAGAGAGAGAAAGAGAGAGAGTGGGAGGAAGAGAGAGAGGGAGAAGGAGAGAGAGAAGAGACGATAAGATTATATAGAGACCCGCTATATTCGATGTCGTTTTGATTCCAACTTTTGTCCTATACTCATTTTTAAAGAAATAGTATACGATTGTGTCATAATGGAATTTCTAGCTATAGAAATATATCTAATTGTTCATTGTGTGTCCTGAAAGTTAGAATATAAATGAGGTATTGGAGTGGGTTGCAATTTATTTTTGCTAAAGTGTAGAAGTCTTGCATACATCGTAATTGTTAGACATATAAGAGCAAGATGTATAATCTTGTATCCGTCGTAGGAATCACATGTTGTAAAATGATTAACTACCGATCGTGCTAATGAAGGGGTACTGAGTGGTGATTAACTGCAAAATTTGATTGCGATGTCATCGTAATCGACACCGTACATTTGTGAGATTAATTGAGCGTGATAATGTACACTGTGAAAGCCTAGAGCGTGTTTTGTTTTGGAATTTCTAGACTTTTTTTCTAATTCGAGTATTAGAAATAGCAACGGCATGGACGGTGAAATGAGCGGTACATACGCCTCCATGATCGCCAACACGTATGTACATAAACACGTGTCACACATTCTTCGTACTGTCGTAAGTGGTACAAGTGGCTTTATACATATGTATGTAATGTAAATATGAGCGCATGTAGCGTGTAACACTCGAGTAAAAATGTAGTTGCGAGTTTGTACAATGTGCGCGCCAAAATACACTGTTGATAAGCTGATTTGCGACGGAGTCTGGATTATTTTAATTAGCCTGATGAAAGTAAGTGACGAGAAAGGTTCGCGATATTTCGATCTCGACAAACAGGTTGCTCGAATGCGTTCACATGGTGATTGAAGTTCCGATTGATCGCGAGAAATGTTAGATGTCGGGGAAATCGGTATCGCGAGAAATGTTTCGTTATATGTTGCATTTTTCGAAAATAATATTTGAAGTTTCTTGTTAGGCGAAAGTTTGAAACGTCGTTTGCGAAGAACTTACTAAAGAATTCTTGAGCGCGTGAATAACAATAGCGACAAAGGTTTCGTTGAGTTATTGTAATATTTATGATAGAGGCAGCAAATAGTTTATGGTATTTAGCTTCAAAGAGTTCTGATTTTCCCCGACTCATTGAAGTTTTGAATTTCGTAATTTGAAAATCGAAATATCTCGATGAATAAGACTGCCATCTTGTAGAAGTCTATTGCAATTTTACACGGCTTTATAGATAACTTTTTTACCGATCGTATTTAGAGTTCTTACAGAGGATAGCAAACAATAAACTGTCTATCATGGTTTATACTATTAAAAAAGAGAGTGTCAAATTCACCAACTTAAAAGTCTCGTGCTGAATCACAACATCCAGTCGCGAGACTTCTCACCTATGTCCTTGACTCTTGTTTACATTCGTTACACCTAGTAGCTAGGTAGTCACTTGGAGAAATTCAAACAAAATATCATACCTATACTGAATTGTCATCGAATGCGAGGTACAGTGCTCAAAAACGTGGAGTAAAATGAATTAAATATTGAAAAATTATTAAAATTTTCTCCGGATGCCGAGAGATTTCAACGTTACGCAAAGTACGGTCATGCTCGTGCTCAGACCTGAACCATACCGACAAACTGTGGTCGCGAAATTACATTGTGGCTGGTGAATGCATCAGTTGAATAAAGAAAAGCTACCTGATTAATTGAGAATAGTATTCGAGCATAGCTTTTGAAAATTTGTTAACTTTTTGGCCTACAACTGTGAGTGAGACTCGTAGTAAGAAATTCTAACTATAAACAGTGAGCACGAATCTGACTCGTAGTACGTCGTTCAGGTCAAACGTAAACAAGACGAGCCTGGCTCGCGGTATGTCCTTCAGGACAAAAGAAAACAGTACGAGTCAGTCTCGTGGTTCAACTGTCAACGATAATATCTTACTTTAGAAATGTAAACCTTCGTTACGATCACACATTTCAGTTATAATTCTCTAAAAGAATCCCTACGAAGGACGTTCTTAGTTACTATGACTCGAGCAATCGGAAGATAGCTTATAGGTTAATACAAAATTTAATTGTCGCAGTATATCCTGTCACAAACAAGTACTAAAAATATTTGAAGAGGAGTGACACGAACAAAAAGATATTTAAACTATCTTGACACATTGCACACCGGCTAAATATTGGCTATTAAATTTATTATATTTGATAATGTAGCCATTTAATTTCTTCAAGACAGAATAATATAACTGACATGATCGGTAAAATCTGAAATCATGCCTTAACTGTTCAAGGCCATCACAAACACGAGTGTGAAGTTTTGAATAAATGCGTAAAACGTCGAACATCACGTACGATCACGTTAAAGTACATTAAAAAATTGCGATATTAAACACTAAAATTAAAGTAGGAAGTAATAAGCGTAGTACCAATGTTGAAAACGAGCAAGGGGGCGCTTACGGTGTGACGCAGTAAAAGGACGCTTGCAAGGATTCGCATAATTATGTTGCAATATTTACCAAATTTGTGATTAATATCGCAATGATTTTTAAGTACGGTGTAGAGAAAACAATAGTACGGAGTTGATAAACGAGACGACTATTATTATGCAATCGATAAATGAGAAAATTATTGTAAATTCGGTACTCACTGTCAATACGTCTTGGCCGGGCGACGAGCAGCAGCAGAAAGAGGCAGGAGCTCGCTCTCGTGGATGTCAGGTGACGCGCGGCGGCTCATCCTATTGGTGGGAGCGCTGCCAATCAGAGCGCCGTATCGATCGCCTCACGCAGAGTCCTGCCTGATCCACTGAACGGCTAGCACGCGTATTCAATATCTGAGAAAAATTTAATTATTTTCTCTTAAACAGGTATTTTTAGTTATGAAATATTTAAAAATTATTATCAAATTACTAATATATTATTTTTTGGATATTAATCTTTAAGTATACTAGTTCCCGCCACTGTTAAAAATTCCGGAAGTTGCTCAGGGTCGGCTCATGTGTTCCTTTCGCCCCGGGGATAAAGTAAGGGGTTAAGGGGGTTTGTCAACCCTTATAAAAATATTTTTTTTTACTTTATTTTTGGCAAATTTTAACTTTGCGTTTCTGAGTTCGTAATAATTTTTGATGAACGATTTGATTTTGTATGCACAATTTGTGCACTAAATCAGGAACAAATAAAATTATTTACCGTAAATCAATATCGACACATTCTCTCAATAAAAAAAACATCATCGCCAGAACTCTGTTTTTTAATTAACTAATTTTATTATGATTATTTTCTTCGTCCTCGGAATTTTCAAAACTATGTCCGATGCATCAAATTTACAAAGTTCCAATGATACAATTTGGGGAAATGAAATATTTTCTGTGTACATAGCTCTTATGTACAAAGTCCAAGTATTATCACGTTCCAATCAAAATTTTTGTCCAAATAAAAATATTTACGGTCAATCTTTCTACGACGTGTGCCATAAGTACATCAATTTCAAAGTAAATCTATTATTTCAACGGTGGTAAAAGATATCCAACTAATCGTGAAAATCTCTCGTGCTTTTCAATTCTCAAACGCACCAGCGTAAACATGGTAATTACCTGGAACGACACAAATGTAATATATATACAACGAATGATATTTTCCCATTTCGATGAACTAGCGATTTTACCTGATTAATTGCAGGCTTCTGCCAAAAGATATTTACAGCCGGAACTAACCCATGCGTCGAATACTGAATGTTTGCCATATTCTTTACATCAATAAGGTACAATCGTAATTTTATTCCTACTTGGCATAGTACAACGTCAATGTTATGTTCTTTTACACTCAGTACTATGCCCAGAGTGACCGTGGGGCCTCGTAAATCTATCAGATGTGTAAAATATAATTCGTTACATTGCTCTTGAGCCATTTTTGCACTATACTTTTTCTGATTGCAAGTTTCCGCTATCCTATTGTACAATTTAATAATATCTTTTTAATACAGTTGCATTACAACGAAGCTATTGATATTCTTACGAGAATTAACTTACTTGATGCAACTTTTTTGAGTCCAATTCGTTGGGGCAGACTTAGTTTGCATCGTCGAATAAAGTAATCGGTGAACTATGCAATCGGCATATCTTCGAATTGGTGACGTAAAATGCGTGTAAAACGGTACATTTAAAGCATAATGTCTCAATTCTTCCACCGTGTCAACGGTAGAGGAGCATCTATACGTTGCACGCTAAAATGCACAGACGTATAAAAGAATATCGACTTATGTATTAGATTATATGACCATGAAAGAATAAATTGCTTACAATCATCGCTTTTGTACAAAGATTATTGATGACCAACATTCTGTATTTAATTAAAGTCTTAATTTCATTAGATTCCGTTTCCATTCCCGCTTCATGGTGGTTGATGCTCCTTTGCAAACTTTCGGCCGAATCGATGTCTATATGAATTCCAAATTTCTGAAGAGTGGTTTTCGTTGCACTGAGAATGTATTTCAGTGGCCCTTCATGATTGCGCAGTAAAGCAGTTTCTGGTATTGTATTGAACAAATGAGTAGCAACTTCCATATTAGCTAATAACATAAATTCCTCTATAAGCCTAAAATAATCAGTGCCCATTTACTCCGTGTACGCCCGAATTAAAGTGTAATTTAGAGAAAAAAACGAATACTAATCGATACCTGTTACTTTCTTTGTGTTCTTCTATGCTATACGACATAGGTAAACCTGTTTTTTTATCAAGTGAGACATGTAATTTTGGCTGATCAATTCGTAATGCACCGTTTGCAAATCTTTTCTTACGAAGTTGAACAGCTAGTTTATGTAAAGTATATACCGTTTCGGACAAATGATCTACCGTGAAATTACCATGTACATTTAGAAAATCATCAGAAAATTTATTTTTTGGACTTTCAATGATCGTTTGTGCCTGGTTGTATGCCATTTGGCAACAGGATTTAATTATAGATTTAGCAAATCGGTGCTTCACAACTTCCGCATCTGGTGTCATTTCCCAAATAACAGAAAAAGTTAATTTTTCTTGGCCTGGCACCAAAGAACATACTTCACATAATTTTTTTGGTAACATATGATACACATTGTCTGTCATATATACAGTTGTTGCTCTTTTTGCAACTTCAACATCTAGGGGAGATAGAAATTCTAAATAGTGAGTAACATCTGCTATATGTACACCAATCTGTAAAGAAAAATTACATGATACCAAAATATATCAATTATTGGCATAAATAATATTCCTATCATATTGCAGGGAAATTACTTCATAATTTCCATTTTCCAGAGATTCACAGGAAACAGCATCATCCAAATCAACCGCAGTTTCTGGATCAATTGTAAATACACACTTGTTCCTCCAATCTTCTCGATCTTTTATATCATCTTCTGTTGGAGTATAATCACTATTTGGAAGATTCTTCATTAATTCTTCGCTATACGGAGTAACATCCAAATTATGTTCAAGTAATATTGCTGATGCTTCTGCTTGTAGATTACCAGTATCTCCTATCATCTCTTTGATCCTTCTGTAAACAATAATTCATAGCTACAATACCAGTGGCATATTGTAACCTCCTTTATTCTTCTCCAATATTATCATACCCAACTGGTAATTTGGGCTTACTCCAACTACTTAGATAGGCCACAAATAAAACATTTTCAAACAATTGCGGAGTAGCAATGACTTGCTGTGGTATAGATTTTGGACATATTTTTAATATCGGTACTCTCTGATCCCTCGGATGGAGTACCATAATTTTCCCTTGTTGTTTTATACACCCAATTATTGTTCTTGGATGTACTTTCTGTAATATAGAGACAACAAATCCTGTTTTTTGTTTCTCCCCCGAAGAGAGTACTTGCCATTCTTCCGGAGGATTTACTTCAGCTACAATTAAATCCCCTTCCAAGGCTCGATTCCTGTCGTATACGCCAACGATCAACAGGTCCGACTGGTCACCGGGCAATGAGACATAGGCGTGTTTGCAAAACCTAGGATTAATACGCAGATGCCCCATGACATACTTGATATTTTCTGAGTCTTGATTTTCCAAAATCTTTTCAATTTCCTTCTTTGCTATATATTGCCGGAAATTCTCTGCTTTCTTCGAAGGTGTACTTGCATTTGGTGATTCTAAAATAGCTTCATTTTCTGTATTCGAATTTTTTTTCGAATCATTCTGGCAGGCTGCTTTCTTCCTTTTGCTCTGTTTTACATTTAATTTCTTCGGAGATAAGACTTTCTCGTCTGTTTCCTGCATTGTTCCAATTTTCTACTAGACTTTTCAGGATTTTGTAACCTTTATATTGAAATGATTTCGTTGCACAAACCCTCGACAATCTTTCGAGAGTAACTCAGGCGAACGTAGAACCAAAACAATAATTCGCAATATTGCACAAAATTTTAATTGTAGATAACCAATGTCTTTTAACTGATAACTGTACATACATATATACAGGCATGTATAAAAGATATGAGATAAATGAGCTGCACGATAAAGGAAAACAAAAAATTTAGGTTACGTCCAACTAACAACAATGAACTTTACACACTAAAAGGTAGATCTCAATCGAACAGGTGGACCATTCTCGAAATATTTCTTATCAAGTTATAAACCTGATAAAAATATAATCCCAGATTAACAGGAATAATCCTAACTCTCCAATATTCTCAATCATCACATATACAAAATCCTACTTTAAACTCAAGCACATTCTTTTTTAATTCTCCTCTGAACTTAAAGATCAACGTCTGATCGCCCGTCAGCAATTCCATTATCATTTCGATTACTCAGTACACCTCATTAATGTCTAAATTAAAAAGCAATCACCCTCTAATATCATTTAAGAATGTCATATCGTTAAAATATCCATGGAAAATCCCAATCGTACAATACTTAACATTTGCAACGCAAACATCATCAACTCCATTGGCTAACATCGTGGAACAACAAAGCAAACTTCACAGTTGAAATGCAGTCGCAACCAAAAAGATAGGTAGATTTCGTATGAAACTGTTGGCAAACTGTGGCTCATAAGCAACGTTACCGAAACACCTTCACGTTGTTAACCCACCAATTACCAAGAGTGAAAGAGAGATGGCACAATGAGCATCCAAACGATGAAGAGAGAGACGTAAAAAAGAGGAGAGGGAAAGATACTGAGCAAATCAGACTGGTAGGGTGGTCAACGATAGGCAGAAGTTCGTAGAAGTTGGTGAAGGCAGTGGAAAGGCAAGGTTCTTTTGATCAGTAGGAAGGTACCGTGGTAGATCTCACGCAGTCGGGCAAGAGGTCGAGCACCGAGAGGATCGTGAGTGACAGAAAGAAACGGAGAGAGAGGTTTGATTAGTGATCGAAAGATAAAGCGGTTTCCGAGTCGTCTAATTGTCAGGATTTCAACGCTGTCAAAGAGAAAACGAAAATGTTTCACGTTAGAAGCCTGGTTAGATCGTCGATCGCCTTAAAGCAAGTACCAACTCATGACATTATCCACAATACTCTTATCCGTGCTGTGCCGGCGTTTCAAGCACGCGGTTATGCTGATCATCGAATACCCGAACGACTGAACGATGTGCCTACGGCTTTGGATCCAAACTTCTTCGACATGGTCGAATACTTCTTCCATCGTGCCTGTCAGATCGTCGAGGATAAATTAGTCGAGGACGTTGGAAAACGTTCGAGAATGAGCGTCGAAGAGACGAAGAAAAAGGTGAAGGGTATCCTGATGCTCATGGAACCATGTGACCATATCCTTGAAATCTCTTTCCCTCTGAGACGTGATTCGGGTGACTACGAAATGATCACTGGCTATCGTGCTCAACATTCTACTCACAGAACACCCTGTAAAGGAGGTAAACGGAGTTACCCTCATTCGATCTCTATGTCTCTCTTAAAATATCCAAAATTACGCGCTACTCGTTACACGTGATGCTATACGCGCGATGATATAATAGTTGGGTCGAAAAACCTCTTTCTTCGATACTCCAATGAAATTTTAACGTTTTACCTCTCTTTCTTCTGTCTTTACAGTTTGAAACGCTTGCGCGTAACATTCTGAGATCTCGAAACGTACTGCTTTTGTTGAGGATCTATGAAATTGATGGAAGAAATTGTTTCTTTGCTACAATTCCTTTTAGCCCTTTAAATATAGAATGTATGGAGTCTATCGTTGAATTACATCATCGATAATCGTACACGTAAAGTATAGAAAAGGCAGGGAAATTCTTCGTGAATGTTAACGCTCGGGAGAATTCAAGATGGAGCATAAAAATTCGAATAATTCTAAGAGATTCTTCCATGTAATTAACTCGAGAATCTAACATCATTGGGTCGTTACTTTTATGTATTCACTGTATCCAACGATGAGTCTCGTGACACTACCAACGATTTTACGACTTCGTAAGTTGCAACACGGTTTTAACCTCGATACTGGAAGAGTAGATTATCGAGACTTCTTAAAGTTTGCAATAAAATTATTCATACACCGCTGCCAATGTTCCCCTTTGTCGTGACTTTTATCGATAAAATGCATGCAAGACGGAGTTTCACGCGTTCCATGAGGAAACTATATTAACCATGGAAAACGTTGGCGCGACGAAAGTCTAACGATCATTAGTATTTCCTCCTTCGACAATGGCGAATGAATACCAAACGAAATCTAAAAAAAAAGGAATACATTATTACATTCTTTTTCTCACGTTAGCTGTGAAACGAGAGAATCATGCTACACCTTTTTTTCTTTCTAATTACGCATTTACGTCAGAAGATTAACGAGATATTACTACTCCGAGAGATCGCGTTACGCTGACTGACACAAACTTAAATTAACTCGCGGTATAATTTTAGTTTTTTTTTTCACGCGTTTTCTCAATGCTCAACGACGGTCAGTTTCCTTGAAAAAGTTATTCGAGGCATGTAAAATCTCCTTGACGTAAATATGGTATGGTATGGGCCCCTATTTAGTAATCACGTGCGAAATAGGATCGGCGGATCTCTCTCGTGAGCCAAGTGGATGGTAAACAGATTCCTCGATCGTGTCGTCGATGATTCTGGATCATCATCGCCAGCTGTTGCTTAGATATCGATTTTTTAATTGTTCTTTCGTTTCGCTCTCGTGGAAAACTCATTCTTTTTCAATCACACGACAAGAATCAATGATTATTGCAGCCTCGCGATAGATCTGGAAATTTGTAGAATTTTAGGATCATTTAAAAAAGATTTTTAATCCTTTGCCAGCGAGAAATATACTCTTGATGAGATAATTGAGAAATTTTTAAGTTTTTCAAAACTTATTAAATGGAAAACATGAATGAAACGCGACGAGATAATATTATTTCTATATAATTAATAGTACGGTAAATTATATGGCATATTAAGAATTACTGATTAATTGTTAGTTTAGCGATTAAATTCTGAATTTTAATGGAGGTAGTCACGAAAGAAATCGTATGACAAGCGGTTAATGAAAGTTGATCATTAGTTCGTTATGCCGTATGTATAATTGAGTTAATGCAATGTCAGATTAGTCAACGTTGCCAGGCAGTCTACTACTTTTCCTCCTCTTTGCCAAATGTTAGCTAACAATTCGATTTGCGAATTAATTTAACAACGCGATTCTATAAATGCCGTGGCAATGACACGATCGTAAAGCGTACAGAAGGTCAACGATCTCTTCGAGGACGATTTCCAACGTTTCGATTGCCAAGCAAATGATTCGATACGTAATTAAAAGTCGTGCTACAATTAACTGTATGAAATTATTTCTCGTTGCGTTTACTTGGAAAATTGGTCACGGTTACCAAATGGTACTTGAAAACGACGTTTAGCGAGATAGCAATAATTTAAGACGTTACACAAACATTTAGCGACGATTATTCATACGGCCTAGGTGATACTAATATTAGCGCAAAGTTGACTTTTTAGCCTAATACTTTCAAAACACTCCAATTCACGACTACCTTCAAACGTCCTTGTTTTTCATATGCAAAAATAGCAACGTCTGTTTGCAGGTCGATGAATGCTTCCTTCCAAATACCGTATGGTATATTTAGTTCTATTATCGACTAATTATCACCGTCCAATTTATAGTTAACGTTAATTTATATTTAACGGTCCTCCGTGAGATTTGAACATTTAATAAAATTCTAGTAGTTCAGTAACAAATATTCTTTAAAATTACAGTTGAGGTATTTGTAATTGAATTTTTCCTCTATATTTACTTCTAGTTTAGCCTCTAGTCTGAAAGTGTGCCTTTATGCTTGAATTTTTGGTAAACCTATCGGTTTAAAACATTTTTTCATCGTCCAATTTATATTTCTTTTAAGGGTCCTTCATGAGAATTAATTATTTAATAAAATTTTAGTAGTTCAGTAACAAATATTCTTTAAAATTGAAGTTGAGGTTTTTTTAATTGAATTTTTCCTCTTTATTTATTTCTAGTTCAGTATTTAGTCTGCAAGTGTACCTTTATGCTTGAATTTTAGGTAAACCTATCGATTTAAAACATTTTTTCGTCGTCCAATTTATATTTTTTTAAGGGTCCTTCATGAGAATTAATTATTTAATAAAATTCTAGTAGTTCAGTAACAAATATTCTTTAAAATTGCAGTTGAGATTTTTTAAATTGAATTTTTCCTCTATATTTATTTCTAGTTCAGTCTTTAGTTTTCAAGCGCTCCTTTATGTTTGAATATTAGGTAAACCTATCGATTTAAAACATTTTTTCGTCGTCCAATTTATAGTTCTTTTAACGGTTCTTCATGAGAATTGATCATTTATTAAAATTCTAATTCGGTAACAAATAGTCAATAAAATATTCTCGCTAATGATTCCAACGAAAATTAAACGATTTTCTATCGGCTTTCGGTGTAGCTTCTTATCGATTATCTTTGTTTACAAGACTTCAAGATTATAATTAATCGGCAGTCGTGTATTATGCAATTCTCTCAAGCAACGTTCGTTTTTCTTCCCTGGAGACACCGTACTTTTATCATCCGCCTCTGGTTTAGGATTATTCTACCGTATTTTTCTCTTCCCCCAGGTATCCGTTTCTCTATGGACGTCTCTCGAGACGAGGTGAAAGCTCTGTCGGCGCTAATGACTTTCAAGTGTGCCTGCGTGGACGTTCCTTTCGGTGGTGCAAAGGCCGGCATTAAAATCAACCCTAAACGTTACTCCGAGAACGAGTTGGAGAAGATCACAAGAAGATTCACTCTGGAACTCGCTAAGAAAGGATTCATTGGTAAGAATTATCATATTTTCTCTTCTGCGATAATGAAAACTTCAAATCTTTTTCGTATTCTCCTCCACGAGAGACAAATTAACGGAGACTCAACAGTCAGCGGTGGACGATAATTTTAGACCAACGGTGAAACTTAAAAATCACGAGACATCGGCTCAAACGACACCCGGCATGTGTTACGTCACGTACATTAATATTTTTGCGCCTCAAAGTCATCATATTTCTTCTTGAAACAGCGATACGTGCTGGCAATAACGATAAGATCTTATCAGCTTGTTTAAACGAGAGGTCTCGTGAGATTCCTTCACTTTCGACTTTCTCTTTTGGGACCTTATCAATCGCTAATTAAAAATCTCAGCTCCTCTAAATACACCATAATACTGAATTATTATTCTAGAGTAGATGAGAGAAAAATCATATTTTTTCTATGGAAACTAATACAATGGAATGATCATTTTAATTAAAGGACCGGGTGTTGATGTACCTGCTCCTGATATGGGAACCGGTGAACGAGAGATGTCCTGGATAGCTGATACTTATGCAAAAACAATAGGATATTTAGATATCAATGCTCATGCCTGTGTCACTGGAAAACCCATAAATCAAGGTGGTATTCACGGACGTATATCAGCTACTGGTCGTGGTCTCTTCCACGGGCTGGAGAACTTCATCAACGAGGCTAACTACATGAGCATGATCGGTAAGCGTGTCTTCCATTAATTACAATTTAACCCTTTAAAAATGACCCACACAGTCTTTTCAAATTGGAGCAGAAGATGTAGAATCATGACAAATTTCAGGTACCACGCCTGGCTGGAAGGGAAAGACATTTATCGTGCAAGGTTTCGGTAACGTGGGTCTGCATTCCATGCGTTATCTTCACCGTGCCGGTGCCTGCTGCATTGGTATCATCGAGCACGATGGTTCTATCTACAATCCGCAAGGCATCGACCCAAAGGTAAGCTCAAAATTCAAAGACCTTGCACCGGAATGAGCAGTTACTTTGACAGAGTCCCTAAAAGGATTATTTGTACTTTTAAGCAACTTGAAGATTATCGCATAGAAAACGGCACCATCGTGGGCTTCCCTGGTGCTCAGGAATACAAGGGAGAGAACCTTATGTACGAGAAATGTGACATATTCATTCCTGCCGCCGTGGAAAAAGTTCTTACCAAAGAAAATGCTGGTCGTATACAGGTAAAATTTCTTTCTTGTATCTTATTCAATGATTATTTATTTTTGATTGTTGATTTCTAATTTTATTCGATTCTTCTTTAGGCCAAGATCATCGCCGAAGCTGCCAATGGACCAACTACTCCTGCTGCCGATAAGATTTTGATCGAGAGGAACATCCTTGTAATTCCAGACCTGTACATCAACGCTGGTGGTGTGACTGTTTCCTTCTTCGAATGGTTGAAGAACCTAAATCACGTGTCGTATGGTCGTCTCACCTTTAAATACGAAAGAGAATCTAATTATCATTTGCTGGGTAGGTCAAGAGATTTCTCGTATCCTGCAAGGTTCATTAATGAACAGGAACTGGTATCGATAAAACTGTCTCTCCTCTTGTCGCAGAATCTGTCCAAGAGTCTCTAGAACGTAAATTTGGCTGCGAAGGAGGCAAAATTCCAGTCACGGCTTCTGAAGCCTTCCAGAAACGTATTTCCGGTGCTTCTGAGAAAGATATCGTCCATTCTGGTCTCGACTACACCATGGAGAGATCTGCCAAAGTACTTGTCCTTTTATCATTGATTTGATAATGGTCTTGAATTATAGAAAATAATTTCTTATTCTTTATTTCATCAGGCTATCATGAAAACTGCCGCGAGGTTCAATCTGGGATTGGATTTGAGGACAGCAGCTTACGTAAACTCGATCGAGAAGATATTCACCACTTACTCCGAGGCTGGTCTCGCCTTTTAAATTCACAACGATCGAATATATCGCCAGTTGTATAAGTAAATCGAAATCAGTAATAAGGGGACTGCAAGAAACGAACGTCCAGTTACAACGACGAAAGACCAAAATTAGCGGTGAAATTGATTTCACCCAACATCGTCGTAATCTGTTGCCGTTCTTGAATGCGCTGTTAGTAATTTTTGCCTAACGATTTCTCTCTTACACGTATCTCAAAAATCCCGTACATGGTGCTGGCATACGTGTGCGAGTAAACGTACGAGTCCGAGTATCGTTATGCCAAGTAGCGTTCGAGACTGAGCACTCGCCTTTTCTCTGAAACTCGATAACGTTCAAGCCGATAGGTACGGTAACAATGCATTTGAATATTTCACACGTTAACAATCTATGATATCTAAGAACATTCACGCGAAGAATGAACACGAAACGAGCTGCCGATAATTTTCAATTCCTTTTTGGATATACGATATTCACTGTATTCCAATTATATTTATGCTAAGAGAAAAGGTTTACAGATGCCATTTTATAGTTTCCATCGTAAATGGAGACATATTTCTAATGAATCACAGAGCGCGATGTATCATACAGTAATATTGTTACACACCTTGGAGAATATGTTAATAAACATATGCTCTTAATTGTGTCTCTCTATTCATATCGGCTATTGACCTTTCCCCATCCTCGAACCATATCGACACATGTGTAATTCACAAAGTCGAGGACAAATTCGAGATAATATTTGAAATTCTCACGTGTAATACCAACGATTCTGTGTTAGAATAAAAGCAACATTAAATTCATGAGTTATCTGAGACGCGGTGGAAATACAAAAGATATTCCTCTTCCGTCTGCTTCAAATTAAACAGATTCGATCTCTCGGAATTACATAACAACCACTAAATATAACTGCTCTGCCACTTTGCGCGTTTTAATACGTGTATACGTGCTTGCAAGATGATGTGCCTTTACAGAATATTTTTGTCACTATTACGTAACACCCATGATGCATAAACGCCGACGTATCGCTTTGCAAATTCTCATGATAGCAACTCTAATCGTTCTCTTTACGATTCCCATGACGAAGTTATCAAAGTTTACGGGAATCGGTAACAGATAAAAATTACTCATTGCATAAACGACGTAAAGTGTAAAATACGGGCCCCGGGTTAAGAGAATTTTCCCTCCATTCCATACGATCGATCTGTTTTCCTCATTGTCTGCAGTTTTCATTATCATTTCGCTTAATCTTTTTACATATCAATTATGAATAACAATAGGGGGCTGATTAAAATAAATAAAGTCTGACTGACTATATAACTTGCTATACTACTTAGTTGGGGCGGCGGCCGTCGACGTATAAAGCATCACGGCGTCGCAACGTCGACTTCATTCGTCCTGTTAGTTCTATCAGCAACACGTAATAATCGACGCAAAGGTGATCCTTTCTGTCGTCTTTCCTTTTGTTGTGTCTGCACATTGATCATCTCCTAATTTTAATCACTACGAATCGCTATTGTTCTATAGTGATCACCTCGTTTCGGTGTCGTTGATTGCACGTTTACCTATCGCCTACGTCGAGCCTTTAATTACTCCAGTATCGGATACTGGAAGGTCAATTTAATCGAAGCTTTGTGTGCGTGTGAGAACAATGACTCTTGCAAGGAGTAGGTCGAAAAATTGCATCGAGATTTTCAACACTATTGACATTCAGATTGCCGTGTTTACAAGAATGGAGAACGTTTATCGCGCGCGCTAAACAATCAGCGTGATTTCATTCGGCAAGAAATACAACGGATACTTGACCGCAAATCACGATTAATTCTAAAGATTAAGAACGAAAGTTTTCTTCGAGTTTCATCAAACGATAGCGGATTTTCGAGCAGGGCAAAGTATTTTTACACGGAACAATAAAGATTTGTGGGTGGAAATATTTCTATGCTTGACACTTTTCATTGATCATATTTCACCTATCCTATTTTCATTAACACTGGAACTATCAAAGCATCCAAACTGTGATTTTTAATAAAATAGAGTAGATATTCAAAGATCACCTTGCAAAAGATAAACTATGAAATTAATCTTCTTTTCTACGTTTTGATTCCTGCTGTGTTACAGTAATTTTGCAAGTATTTTTCAATGTAACAAACTTGACACCGACAATATTAAGCACCGCATAGAAATGATCTGACCTACTAAATTAATCATCCCTCCCACGTTTTAATTTCTCCTATTCTAAAGTAATTTTGCAATTCATTTTTCAAGTATTTCTCAATGTAATCAACTTGACATCGACAGTATTAAGCATCGCATAGAGAAATGATCAGAATTTAAATGATCTGACCTACTAAGTTAATCATCCCTCCCACGTTTTAATTTCTCCTATTCTAAAGTAATTTTTCAATTAATTTGTCAAGTATTTCTCAATGTAATCGACTTGACACCGACAGTATTAAGCACCACATAGAAGTGATCTGAACTACTAAATTAATCATTTCTCCTACACTTTGACTACTCCTGTACTAAAGTAATTTTTCAACTAATTTTTCAAGTATTTTCGGATGCAATCGTCCTAGCACCGATAATTCTAGTATTAATCATCGCATAGAAACGATCTGAATTGAAATGATCTGAATTCAGGTGGCGAGATTCGAGTCTCGCGTCAGCCCCACTGAGATGTCCATTCCTATGGCGAATTTAAGTAATGGGAACGGATCAACGATGCAAATCAACACGCGCCCGGATGATATACGAAATCGTGTCATCGGAGGTGAGCTGTTTGTTGATCTCTAACGTTTCTCAATGTCAAATATGAAGCCTCTTATTCTAGCAAATTTCTACCTGTTTGAATAAACGCGGGAAGATCGTTTAAAAGCTTACGTGGCACAAAATTCGGCGGGATCGTAAAGCATTAATTGAACTATAAGATCTAAGCTTTGGGCTCGTGCTTGAAATTATTAATGGTGTGTAAGGAAGGTCAGATTATTCTATAAGCGCCACGACTAATGCGTCATGCCGATGGAAGGCCCGTGGCGATACTTTCCGTTCTATAACATTTCTTATTGTTACTTTCCATCTACATATAAATTTGCAATAAAAGCTTGCACAAAAGAAAAGATACTTATGAAATTGTTAAATAATATTTCCATCGAATGGAGTTTCAGTGAAAATAATAATAATGGAGAGACTTATCGAGGGAACGATGCTAATTAAAATGAAAGATCCTCGATAAGTGTATAGGAGCACGTTAGTTTTTTAAATGGTGTTTTAAGAGGAAACCGATAAGTCAACGGACCCAAAGCACTTATCGGTGACCTCGATGCGATAACAGGCCACTGTGCTTAAAGAGAATCGAGACTCATTCTCTACCTTGTATAGATGAACTTGAGTACTAGCATTCACCTTGTATGTAAAGT
This sequence comes from Cerceris rybyensis, assembly GCA_910591515.1. Classification (NCBI taxonomy): domain Eukaryota; kingdom Metazoa; phylum Arthropoda; class Insecta; order Hymenoptera; family Crabronidae; genus Cerceris; species Cerceris rybyensis. The sequence goes on along the minus strand of OU342801.1, from coordinate 2,315,138 downwards.
AGTACCGCCGACCGTAAATGTACGTGCACCGAGTTATTTCTAGGAATAAATCGATAAAAATGTCTCGAGAAAATCTGACACTCCTATTAATGCAAACTGGAACGCAGAGGAATAGACGAATCGAAGATTCGCAATGTGTAGGAATCGTAATAAAAAGAAACTTCTAAGTTGTCCCTCATTCAAAGTCAAACGTCCAAGGTAAAATGTATCGTTTCGACAGTGGTATTCCCCGGTTCGAGTTTCATTGATGTCGGCAAATTTGCATAATGAATTCGTGCATTTTCTTTTAACACGAGCTCTTCAACGCAACATTTCCACTTTATCGTAGGCGTAACATTCCGTGTTTATTCAATATTTACAGCAAATCGATTCCTTTAATGAAACTTAGTCCACGCTGTTAATGGAATAGCACGAATCGCCAAGTCATCCTTTTTCTCCAAGAAAAAAAAACGTGTCTCACAAATAGCACGTAAATTAACTCTTTGCTCTACCAGAAGTGACTGTCCTGTGGCCAGTGTAATTGGGATAAGAAATGTTAGCTTTAGTTAAGTTTCAGTAAGCCTATTAAATTAGAAATAGCAACACGTTCACTACCACAGAGGTCACCGGTGACTGGCGCTATTAAATTCAATGAAATACCCCATAAATTTTCAATTCTAATATTTACATATATTCTAACGCATTCCGTACCTACATACTGACGTTCAAAAGATAAAATACTGCTGGCTATAAATCTATTTGTGTCTTTGGAGCGTCTGTTTTTCAAAGTCAGCATTTGAATGTAAAAAGTATCACGTCAGCAAAATTATCAGTAACGTTCAACGTGTTAAAATTAACACTAAATTTACGGAGCCAATTTGGCTCATTCAAAATTCGATTACTACATATACAATACACTGCTTGGTTAATTTTTTAATAATAAATCTTTCGATCGATTTGAAACTATTTTCTTTGCAAAAAATCTTCTTGTATGATTCAAATTGGCTCATTTCAGAAAAATAGGTATATTAACATCCGTTAATCTAGTGTTAATATTACCTTAAATTATACAGAATGTCAAGAATCACTGTTCAATTCTTATTTTAGCAATTAAATTCTAAGTAATAAGGGAGACAGTCGCGAAACAAATCGTAGCGCAAAGAGCTAATATAAGTATCGTCAGCTATTCTTGCAACCTCATTCGACGTTCCTTGAATAGCAATAGTTCGATGTCAGAAACGTGCAATTTTCCATCGACGTTTCATCCGAACAAAAGGATGAAAAGAGAACATCGTACGTGGAATGGAGGGAAAGAAAAATACTGACTAAAAGCAGGAAGGGCGTTTGCGCGCATTTTGCGCATGCCGGTATGATCCAAGAGGGAAAGCCAGCGAGAAATAGCAAGCGATTGAGAGAGAAAGAAAGGAAGACTAAAAGGGAGGAGACGAGAAACACGGTGAAAGCCGAGGGAAATGGTTGAGTGAGAGGAGTAAAAAGAGAAGTTTCCATGTAGGTGTTTAAACACAGATGAGTTAGCCGACCACCCATAGTGAACCGTGTGACGCGAATAAACCATCGAACCTCGTAGTTTGTTCTATCTTCTTTCATTTCTTCGTGAAGAAACGCCTTTGCCTTTTTCGAAACTCTCGATCCTTCCTCAAGGGGATTCTGCGCTTCCTCGAGGAATTTCCTGCACTTTGCATCCGATTGAACGAGTCTGAATAGGATTATCGAGATGGCTAACGGTAAGCTAAATAACTGGGTAATTGTAATTGCAAAAGTATTCTCGATTTCTATTGACGACTCTGTGAATCAGACTGTCTGAAATTAATACCCGATAATAGTTTCGATCGTGGTAAATGCCTGCGCTCTTTACCGTGGGACCACCAAGAGCGTTAATGACTATTTAATGACTACTCAATAGCACGCTACAACTTTCGTTATCTTTGTAGCTGTCGATGGTTGTTTCCATTCTTCAAAAAGTCCTGATCTTGTCGTTCGCTCGTCAGAGGTAATAATTTTACTAATAGTTTCAGTTTGAACAGTGTAACGACAGTATAATAGCCTGTTAAATCGACGATAATGTTTAGGATTCCTATGTAGTTTGGGACACGTTCCATTTTATATCGTGGATTGCGACAGTCTTGCAAGTGTCTGGCGTTGCAAAGGTTTGTTTTGATTCGTAATCTCTGGTGGATCATAATATGACTTCTCAATAGCATGGTAGAACTCTCAGTTTGTTTATAACTGTCGATGGTTGTTTTCGGTCTTCAAAAACTCCTGCCCTTGTTTTTCCTTCATTAGAGGTAATAATTTCGATAATAGTTTCATCTTGAAACGTGTAATGATAATCTGATAGCCTGTTTCTATTATAAATGTTGCAAAAAGAGGAAAGCAAAATGTGTAAAAATTACAACTTTAATCCATAAGAAATTGTCAATTCAAGGACTACCGTAATAGAACTTTGGATTGACAATTAATTAACGAAGTTAACTGGTTGAATCAACGATCAAACTAAGGATTCCTATGTTCTTTTGGCCACGTTCCACTTCATGGCACGGCGGATTGCGACACCCTGATTGCAAGTGAACATTGTGAAGTTTTGTTTTGACTCGTCATCTCTGGCGGATCATAATTTTCTGAATGTAGGTTGTACACACAATACGTATATCGACCTGCGCATGAATAAGGAGAGAAGGCGCTCGTAAAATCAATGACAAAATTGAATGTTCTCATAAACATCCACCCACGAGACCATACATAGATATACCAAAGTATTTTTTAAAACGGCATGGAGATTTCTTCATGTCAAGTGTCACGCAATGTCTGGACTTTGCGTTCTTTGTCTCCTGACAAAGAAAACAAAATCGATGGCGAGAAACAGGTCGCAATGGGGAATGTATATTTAGAAGGTACTCTTTAATTATAGAGAATTTCATTAACACGACAAACTCGACGTTTCCATGGATAATGAAGCGTTATACACAAGCATTGGTTGAGAGAATGGACGATGAATCTCTAAGTCCCAGAGTTGATTTAAATTAAAATTAATAAATAACTTGTAACCCGGTCGAGAAGTTTACGAGGGTGTTTCTTTAGGGATGTAACGAAACACGAGCTACTTGTGCAGCTGGCTAAGTGGCTCTTGAATATCTTAAGTCTCAAACGACACTTGGCACGATACTTCAGATATGATCTACCTGCACGACGATGCTCGTTAATCCTTTGTTTCTGGACGGTTAATTAAATAAACTACAATCTTTCGAGTATTCCTAAAGTGCGGTTCAAAGAGGACCAATATTATACTCGAGAGCTGAACGGATAACATCGATTGTTAAAACGATTCGTAAAATTCGAAGGAATTCAACGGAAACTCGTCTCTTGAATTTTTGTTGACGACAAAGCGAATTAATCGATCACAGATAATAAAGATATCATCGGTATAAACAAAATTGTTTGCGCGAAAAGACATGTAGCAATCTTAGATATAAATACGTTCTCCTATTTTGGACAAAGTGGAACGACAATTTTCGGGGATTTTTTTCCAGATAATTTGTCGCCAGTAGTTAACGTTATTTATTAACTCGAGCTTGAAATCGGCTGAAATAGAAATAGGAGGATATAAATATCGATACTTCCATACCAATAATGACCGATGGACGTACATAATAAAACAAGTGTCTTTCTATTCTCAAGAGCTATAAGTTAATGCGTAAACACGAATATCGATGTTCTACTTTCTACGTTTAAGATCGCAATAATCTCTAAGTCCATGTTTATTTATTCGGAAGCGTACAGCCTGTAGCAACAGCCGGAATGTAAATGAAAGTAAAGAAATAAACAACCGTCTTCTATTACAGAAGGGAGTCGAATAAACGATAATTACAGGGTACTACTAAGTAACCCTACACGTTAATTATGTGCCACATTCCAGTTCAAAGAAGGAACTAAGTTAAAATAAACTGAAATAATTGAATTCACTCACCCTTTCTTGAAAGACTTCTGCAGCTTCCTCTCTGTAATTCATTTCAGCCGAAGACACGTCTCAAGGGGATGGTACTACATGTGGAAATATGCTGGTGATACTGTCCTGGATCGTTGTGATCCTCACGATGCCGTTTTCCCTCTTCGTCTGCTTCAAGGTACGAATTCTGATATGCGCTGATTCACCGAAATTCGAGTCGACTCTGCAACAATAGCCAGACTTTGACTCACTCTTTTGTCCTTTCGAGTCTATTAAAAACGACCTACCTTCTTACTTGATGTTATTTTCAATCGTACTACACGATCCAAGGGAAAGTCTTCATTCACGTCCCGCCAACCCTCTTCTGACCGTTTTATTATTAGATCGTCGATCATTCACCGTCTCCTGATGGCATGATCGCCTGCAAACTATAAAAAACACCATGGATAATCTTCACACGCTCTATCATTACAGTTTCAATCTCTGTCCAGCATCAGAGGAAAGACTAAAAAGTACATAGTCTTTTCTCCAAGATATTTCAATGATTTGGACATCAAGGTATTTTTGAATTTGCAGGTCGTACAGGAATACGAGAGAGCCGTGATATTTAGACTAGGAAGACTTCTTTCTGGTGGTGCTAAGGGACCAGGTACGATTGAATTTTATTATTTGTGATGTTGACTTAAAAAGGTCACAAAACCTCGAATTCTTCCGAGAATTGAGCATGACCTCGTCGCGGTCGCCTAGACTGAACAGTCTAGGCAATTGTTCACAAGATACGCGTTGCTGAAACCCTACAGTCCTTATCTAGTTTTAAGGAATGCTTAGACGAGACGAATGCGAGCCATTTCTTCTTTAACAACCAAGTTATACAGTTCTTATTCATTTCATTTTGTGTAATCACCTAATATATAGTTTTAATAAATATTCTTATTTTACTTATATTTTCCATCTATTACATCCAATCCTACACTTATATATTATATTCTATTATATAATCTAATATTATATCTATTATAAAAACTATTATACTATCTAAATATTCTTCAATATACCTAATTCTTCCAAATGTTTCCAGGCATTTTCTTCATTCTCCCCTGCATTGACAATTATGCCCGTGTCGATTTGCGAACACGAACTTACGACGTTCCACCGCAGGAGGTAAATCGATCCACGTAATTCGCATTGTTTTTCTATCCTCAGCTGCCCTGCAACACAATGGAACAATTATCTAAGCGTGTGCCCTTTGAATACAGGTCTTAACGAAGGACAGCGTGACGGTGTCCGTTGACGCTGTGGTGTATTATCGCGTAAACAATGCTACGATTTCGATCGCAAACGTGGAGAATGCTCATCATAGTACGAGACTGTTGGCACAAACTACACTTCGAAATACCATGGGAACCAGACCGTTGCACGAAATTCTAAGCGAACGAGAGACTATTTCCGGTAACATGCAGGTAAGATGTTTTCGTAGTATTCTAAAACTATTCTAAGATAAGTAGAAACTATCTGGAACTATAGAATTAATTTTCTTCGACGCAACACAAATCGTGTTATAATCAATTCAATCTAACTGAACGTCGCAGGTATCTTTGGACGAGGCAACTGATACTTGGGGAATAAAAGTAGAACGAGTCGAAATGTAAGTGTACAAAGTAATCCAAGATATGGTAATATTAAGTAAATGAGAATAGTAACTAATATATTTGATATTTTTACCATTTTCAGCAAAGACGTCCGATTACCGGTTCAACTACAGAGAGCCATGGCGGCTGAAGCGGAAGCTGCTCGTGAGGCGCGCGCAAAGGTACGATATTTTTCTCGTATATACGCTAAACACTGAGTTGAATTCGACGATGTTCAAATTGTCTACAGGTTATTGCAGCAGAGGGTGAACAAAAGGCTAGCCGTGCACTGAGAGAGGCTTCCGAAGTAATAGGAGATTCTCCGGCTGCCCTGCAGCTTCGTTATTTGCAAGTACGTTATGTTATGGATAACGAACAGCTAACTGAGTAGAACCCGTTACAAAAACAGTCACTAACGATGCGTCCTTTGTTTGTTTTCAGACCTTGAACACGATCTCGGCGGAGAAGAATTCAACAATCGTATTTCCACTACCGATCGATATGTTAACTTACTTTATGAAGGCAGGTGTCGGAAAGGAATCTTAATTTCGATACGATCGCCTCCATTTAAACCGGAAATGACTACTGACGTCAAAGCTACTACTCTGCGCGGGAAGAGGAGTTATTTGAATCTCGTTGTAAAGGCGGGAGAACGGGGGAATTCGAAACTGAGCAGAGTTGCCAATATTCGACCAACGAAATTTTTTTCTTTGCGGTACACTTACAGGCTACAAAGGGAGGACGACTAAATCTAAAGGCTTATTGTACAATAATTCAAATTGTTGAAACTTTTCTTAGGCAGAGGCGGAATTAATGGTGGCACTGTGAGCCACGAAATACCTGCACTTTTTCTACACTTTTTCTAATGACACCAAGTTTAGTTTTATATAATATGATACTGGAAAAACATGATCGTAGAGTGACCTATTTCATAATCTGTTTTGTATTAATTCTGAGTTTCTTGTAGCTTAATCGCACTATAGAAGGTATTTGATACTTCGTACCTGGAAAGGTTATACAGCGGTGCAGACTCGCGACATGTGCAATTAGTTTTCCTATTTCTATTTGTTTCTAGGTGCCCAATATTTCTCCTATGCGTTCGTGGCTTCAGTGAACCTTAATCCACCTCTGCTTTTATCCAGTTCGATAAATACCGAAGACCAGGAGGGTCGTTCGAAAAATATTTGACTAACGACGCACGAAAAACTATTGCACTGCCACCCTACGTCAGCTATATATCGAACAATTTTCTAACCTATTTTTGAAATTTTCACTCGTATATTCATAACTTAGACGTAGCTCACATTTTTTCAGTCGATATCGGCGCTTTCTTTTTTACGATACGAATTTTGATACGTAAATCGAAAAGAATATAAGATACGCGTAATTAGTCGTACGAGATCTCTTGTAAAATATGTTTAATTTTAGTCTACGATTACTTATGGCGCTAAACGAGTATCGTTGGAAAAGTTGAGAAAAGTATTACCTTTGAATATCGAACGGTGAAGCAAATCATCGGTTTCGAAGAGGGCGCGTTGACTTTGGGACACTTAAATCGGCCTGTTATTAATCATTTGGTCTAACATCGGCAACTCTTTCCGATGAAACTTTGCGTTAAACGGCGTTTCGTTGAACGAGGCAATCGATTAGAAGAGAGATCGCGAAATAAGACTAAGATATTCACGTTTAAAACTTATTCTCCGACACTAACTAAAGACGTGCACCGCGTTGAAGATCACGTTAACCCGTATGAAGTATCGAGGTACTTGCGAGTACTGGAAATATCGATAATCGAACTTCGATACTCGAAACTTTTCGCGGGTAACGGAACTCCATTTAAATCTATTTCGTTTTCATTCATCTTCATTTATACCTTTCATTGCAATTTTCATTTCTTTCTTACACTAGATCTTTTTCAATTTTCTCGTATATATGGTAAAACTATTTCGAGCACTCGCACAAGTCTTTTTAATAGGACAATGAAAGAAAGAAACACGGAAAAAGGAAAAAAAAGAGATGTAATTCTAACTGTGATGTACCTTGTTGTAATTTGGTAGAGAAAAATCTAAGGTCGGAAATTCCAAAGCGTTGAAATACGGTGACCTGACGTTTATACTCACTTCCACGTATATATTTCCTTTCGTGTAGAATACGAGGAATGTTGATATATATAAAGGAATCTGTATCGAGCTTTCTGTTACGTAATCAAAGATTTATACTCATATTTAACACTTCGTCCTTTTTGTTCATCTTTCGTGATACGTTTCTCACGAAAGCTGGAATTCGCTATTACCAATCTAAACCTACCTCTGCGTTATTTAAATGCGTGTAATTGTAATTACGCTTTTAAGTTACGCCGATAAAAGGAAAATGCATCGGTGTGTTATTTCGTATAGAGCTGAGACGGATTTATGAATTTTATACCGTTTAATATCTCGATAATCCAAGGACTAAAAATGAATCTTCGAAGATTTTTTTAATCCAGAATCAGTATTCTTCATTGATAGTCCTTAATTGAATTTCTTCTACTAACTTTGTACTTCTAATAATAAAAGACTGCATCATCTTCGATGCAAAACGTTAAAGTTATATAGAAGAAAATAAAAAAAAAGGATCAACGGCGAAATATTTCACGATAACCACCGTTAACACCGAATTGTCAATCTTTTACCCAGCTAATTGCTGTAAATGTATGATTAAAAGTTGAAGTATAAAACCACCTTTATTTCTACGCCTTCCTTCCACCAACTACAATCATCTTCCAAGTCTGCTCTCCCAAGGAAGTTCATCTCAGCTTTGTCGTGCAAGGTTGCTGAACATAATTCAAACAAAACCCTCTGTTTCCAACGTCGTTCGGTGCCTCGGTGCTGTCTGTATGAAAAATTAGCCTAAACGGCTTGACGGTGCCTAAAATATAATCGTCCCTTATGTAATCCTCTTCAACCATCACTCAGAGACTACGTGGGCCACACTCTCTATACTTACTGATAACCGTGGACGCATTGAGATTCTGACTTTCAGCGTTAAAAGTTCCTCCGCAAAGTCGATCAACGCACATCACAGGCATCATCGGTGACCTGCCCAAGTTCATGGCGCAAGGAATCGACAACCAGTCCGTTTGACAAGCTGCTCCAGTCATCGATGCGATTTGCGTTCCTTGAGTGTTTCCAGTTAAAGTGAACGCATTGCTCCGCATGATCTGAGCCGGCGATGTGGTCCCAGCCGTGCTTGATTGTGCTAAAGACGAATTAGGACATTAATACATTCCTAATGATGATATATAAAAATGTAAAAATGTAATGTAATATATTTACCATCGTCAGGGCATATCATGTACTGGATACCGCAAAAGTTCTTCTCCATCCTAATGCAAATGCTGTAGTCTTGATTGGACAGCTGCAAACCCGCGGTAGGATCGTAATTGTAGGACTTCACTTGACCAGAAACTCCTGTGAAATATTGCAGGCAACCTTCCTCAGCTCTGTAAATTGTGCTGCATCGAATCTGAGAGATGCGAACTTTCCAGGATCGCGAAAACGCCATTCCGCTGGTGACAAACGTCAAGGTGACGGGATTCGTCTGCCCGATACCGGTGTCTATGTACACTATTGCAGAAAAGAACGGTTTAACGTTGAATTAAAACGTTTAATAATTGTAATGGTGTACCAGATACTTACTATGGTTCCCATTGTTGTTTCCACATATTCCAGGCACAGGATTACCACCAGAAACGATGAACTGATCATAGGTGCACACATGGTTAGTCGTTTCTGGGCCTCTTATGTTGAATTGTACAAAGTCCAATCTAAAATATCAATGGAAATGCGTTTAATTACAGTCTTTTTTTATTAAATACAATTGTTAAATATAAATTCACCTAAACTGGCACACGTCCGGATGTGACTTCACGAGCGTCAACTGGCAAGAATCAGTTCCGTCGAAGGACGATGGATAATTTGGATTGACAAAATAAGTATTATTGTTGCTAGTCGTCTCGCCGCAGGATACCGTCACTGAAAACAATAGAATCTCCGTTAGGGAAAGAAATAATCCTTTTTTCCATTACACTGAGAAACTTCATATAATTACCGATACAACAAACCCCGTAACCGTTGGCACAGACTCCGCTAGAAACTCCACCGAGTTGAGAACATTCCGAGGCAGCCACGCACGTTCCATTTTCGCCGTTTAATCCACCGCAGATGCCATTGTCAAATTTCACCACGGTAAACAACGGAAAAACTAAGAACCAAAACAGTTATACCTCAAAGACTGTAAACATGAAAAAAGACAAGCGAAAATATACACTCACGTCGTTTTTCTCTGCCTGTGTGATTTGGATCGTTACTTTGCAAATTAGAGTGCACTTTGCTTCTTGCTGAGTCGCGCGAAGAGGATTCGTTCGCTCGATTGTCATTTATCTGCCAAAAATATCTTCTCTCGGGCAATTTGAATCTCCTGCGCGCATTCCAGGCATCGACGTCCACGATTATTGTGATTAAACATATTAAAATCGCGTAGAAGCAAATATGCCTCAGCATTGTTTAGATTACTTCTTTCAAGATCCTTCCAGAATGAAAAAGATTACAGTTTCGTGGAAGGCAGTCGGAAGAACTGGCATCAAGGAGAGGTGCGAAAGATAATATAGCTAGAGACACCGTTTACACGGTCTGCATCCCAAGCAGCAAATTAAAGGGAGCACCCAAGGTGCTGTTATTTCTTTCGAACCATAGACAAATGGATTGGGTGAAAGTCGAGAAATTTAATTGACCGCGTGGGTCATAAAACCGGCGTATTGTCTTTGTCCTGCGTGTCAAGCCTTTACTTTCACGGTTCTTAAACTACGCAATTAGACGAGCCACAAATGTACGGCGACTCGTCAGGTTTAAATTGTCTCAAGAAATCCTTCGTCCCTTCGTCAGACGCTTTTTGACGTTCAGAAATTGCGCAGGTATTTTTCTCCAATTTCACAGCCCCACAGGTGTAGAATAGCACTTGTGTAAAATACTTTTGAAGTATTCTGTACAAAGCATAGGATCTTTCTTTGATCCAGATGTGCTATTTTGATAAGTACTGTAAAACCTCTTAACCGTGACATGAGAAAGTAAACTTTCGAGGTAATGTTTCTTTAAACGTTTGTCACCACGGTCGGTAGGTACCGAGATGAGTACGACAGATAGGGCAATAGTGATCGATGCTCTTGCAAGTGTTCGTGCAATAAGGTACCATGCAACACGGCCAGCATCTACAACGTTAAAAAAACAATGCTTGGATGAATTCCAGCGCTGTGTAAATTCTCTTCGAGAAAGGGAAACTTCTTTTGCAACTGCTACGTCATACCCACACAAAAGGAGAAGCAGAGCTGTAACGTGGGTTGTTATCGATCGTCGAACTTCTATCGCAGTGACGACAATTGTGACGCATCGTGGGCATATCGCGGCTGTGGGTCTCGATGAACAGAATTCTCCTGGAGTCGCTAAAAGAACGTTCTCAATTGAACCGAATTCGAACGTCGATTCATTCCAATAGAATTCAGAAGAACTTAGCAAACCTTACACGAAATGGAAAGGAAACGATCCATGGAGTAGGTAGCGAGACAAACTCCCTGAGCCTGAGCATAGCTGGGAGGTGGAACCGGTGCCACGAAGGAGAATCGATCAGGAAACGATCTCAGATTCCCTGGCACGGATGGACGATCGGCGTAAATCGCAGAGTACGTGGGTGGAGCGTCTCTCGCCGAATGACTATCCGGCTAATTGGATTGCAAATTATTCGTTTAACGCGTCCTACAACATGGAATTTACTCGACTAATCTGCAATCTCGCTACTTGATCGTTTTCCGTGATAGTGCATCGCAGACAATTCTGTAAACTCCATCGTCGAGGATTCGTTCTACGCGCCGATGAATCTTCTTGCGTTGGATATCTGTAATTTCTAAAATCCCTGGTCGATGGAACAGCAAATGCTTCTTGCACGGATAAACGTAGACCTCGATTACCTAAATGATTTGAAAATGGAATGAGAATATTTGATCCATCGATCCAGGAAGGTTGCAAGAGAAGGATACCGTTTTGATCGATCGTGTCTATCAATATGCTGCACGCATCGGGCGAAGAGCTTGCATAATCGGTGGTCACGGTCAGGATCTCGCTCTTTAATCCGCTCGAGGAGAGCGAGGTGGATATTTGTAGAGTGTCGCGAGGAATTACGGGTGCCGTTGATGCCGCGGATGCCACGGATGCCATGCTTGCCAAGGTCGAATGCATCGGAGTTGCTTGGGTTGCAGCTTCGTGGCTGGACTTCATAGGAATCTTGGGAACGTTAATGAGGAATTCAGGATTAATTTAGAATTGATTTCGAACTAATTTAAGTTGAAATTTAAAGAGACAATGCAGCCTACCACGTTCGAATTGGAAGTGGAGGGAAAAGTTGTCGGGTTCGCAGAAGATTTTGTTGTATCGTGTGTTAATGTTGAATCAAACAAAATATTGCTCATGGTAGAGGGTAAATCAATTTCTCCGATAGTCTTAAAAGTTAAAAGAGTCTGTGTAGCCGATATCGAGAATTCCTTCGTCCTCTTTGAACTGCTCGCAGGTAATGCCGTGCGATCTGTGGAACACTTTTCGACCTCATCGTTGCCGGTAATTACTATCGATCCTTGACCATTAGAGGAATCTAGGACGTACGTTTAAGAACTTAATATTAAACCTCGTTAAAGAAATATTCTTAACGTACTTAACTCAGTTTCAAATACAACTTCCTCCTTCTCTTCCAAATCATCCTTTTGTAAATCCATATTCTAACAGTCCGCTCTCAAAGAGGTCGCTAACGGCTCAAGAAATTTAAACGTATCAACAAAATGTCGACTACCTTCCTGCCCAAAGTTTAAACAAGGTTAAGTTCATTCTCGTATCATCGACAAACCTACATCTAATATTATTAAAACATTTTCCAATGTTCTACAATCATTCTACATTCTACAAATGCCGAATCCATTTCAAATTGAGCGCTATTCGAAACGTGTAAAGATGGCACTCGTCATCCGAGCCTCGTAATGTATACAAACCAAGTTTGCAAGAAATATCAACTCGAGTTGGGAAAAAAAGTTTAAGAATTACAGTAAACGCAAGATCAAGATACGTTGCAATAACCTTTCATCGAGGATCAGTGAGCATTCTCGTGGCTGTGTCGTGCTAAGAACAAGTCCGTCGTTCGCGAGTAATCGTTCCTACCAAAAAATCGTGGCGCTGCGTTGAGCGTGCGCTGACGCCATAGTGTGCGCGAGGCGAGAACCAGCGAGAACAGCCGAAATGGAGGAGAGCCAAACATCGGAAAGTGTCGCCGTGCTACCGGACATGTCCGAACCGTTGACGAGCGAGACCGAGGAGGCGTCTACCCTAACGAGCGAACACGAGGCGCATCCCGTCGCCGTCACAGCGAGCGTCGCTTCGGTACCGGGTGTTCCTGGTGTTCCAGGAGTCGGAGTGCCGGTTTCTTTGCCCGTTGGTTCTATCATCGGTGTAGCGAATTCGACCAACGGCACGACCTTCAATGTCATCACTTCGGACCAGCTACAGGTATGTTCGAACGAGATATTTCTTGAGAAACTTTCGCTCCTTTTGGTGACGTTCTAGCCTATGTAACGCCGGTATTGACCTTCAACGATAATTCATCCAATGTTTGTAATAGAACGACGATATGGAGTTTTCCGTTGCGTGTATACAATGCACGATTTACCATACATGGCTCTTACGCGTTTTTCTGCGCCTGTCCACGCACGTTGACAACGTTGAAACACGTGTTTCCGCTGCATCTTTAGGAGTGTATTGTTTTCTCGGGGATAATAATATTATGCGAATGTATTTGCGTAAATTTGTTACATTTCATTTAAATGTGTCAGCTATTGGCACTTTTGAGTGTGTTAGATATTTGAAGTGAATGTGATGTTTGTAACTGATGTTTTGTGTATTTTATTGTGATGTTTTGATCATTTGGATCTATCTTTTGAGGATAATTGAATTATCAAGATTGTTAAGATAGTTGTTAAGGTATTTATAAGGAAAAATTCATTCTACCAGCTACCTGGATCGGGACAGTTTAAGCAGATGCTATGCGTGGACAACGGCTTTATTTGTGAACCTCGTCATGACAAAGATTCAGATCCTCTACGCTGGAACGGAGAATTAAAAGCAACACATATAGTTATACAGAATAGTACGGACGAACCGGAATCAGAACAGATTCACGTTTCTACCGCAAGCTCACAGCCTATATGTAGCTGGTCCGAATCTGCTAACTTAGCTGTTTTACCTGTTAGATGTAAAAATACGAACGCGGAGTTACATAAAAGTAGGTTTGGATCTGGAGGAAGAGGACGTTGTATCAAACTTGGGCAAGATTGGTATACTCCCAGCGAATTTGAAGCGCTTTGCGGACGAGCTTCAAGCAAAGACTGGAAACGTAGTATTCGATTTGGAGGCAGGAGTTTACAAACGTTAATAGACGAGCAAATATTAAAACCACACGCGACCTCGTGCACTTGCGCGGCTTGTTGCGACGACGATAGCGCAGTTCGTACATTATACATTTGTCGATATTCGTTACGCTGATAGAACAATGCAATAACTATCCATTCATTTCAGACAGGCCCGGTCCGTTTATTCACGCCCTATAAACGTAGAAGGAGGGCGAGGGACGCGTCCGACGGAGAAACACCGTCACGTAAACATAAAAGCGATAACTCACGCGATGGCAGTAATAACGAGGAGAGCGATAACGAAGTTGTTGTACCTGACAAAGAGGTCTGGCCACAGTTTGTTTCTACAGATGGTTTGGTTGTACAACAACCCCAAGACCAAGACACTGTAGTACAAAATGTGCATCAGACAGAAAATGGTCAAAGTGACGATATATTTAAAAAATTGGACGAGATGTCCAATAAAATGTTAAAGTTGGCTTACGAATTCAGGCGTACGTTAGAAGAAGCGAAAGAAGTAAACAGGCAACAGAGAAGAGAACAGGCGTTAGTGGCGCAGTTAGGAGGGAGAGGAGATGTTATAGAGACCGTGGGGCTACAACCGGCATCGGATACTCATAACAAGAAGGTAATACGAGAAAAAATAGTATATTGGATTGGCAAGAAAGTAATTTAAAAATTGAATTCCATTTCACACTACAAAACCGAAATTACTTTCTTGTCAACCCAATATAAACGACATTTGAGACCACGTTATCGTCGCGCAGAACTTCATTTTACGATGTCTTTTTCTATTTCAGTGTGCCAATTGTAACAGGGAAGCATTCGCGGAATGTTCTCTGTGTCGGCGTACCCCTTATTGTTCTACGTTTTGTCAACGTAAAGATTGGGCGGGTCATCAAGTCGAATGTGTGAGGGGTGCAGCTGAAACAGTAATGCTTATAGTAGAAAGTAGTAGTGGAGATACGAGTGCTCTCGCAACGACTGCTGGGGACCAATAGCTAGTGTTCCTGACACCTATACACCAAAGGCATATAGAAAATGAACAAATTAATGTAGACGCGTCAAAGTTAAAGGAAGAGAAGAAGACTTAAGAAAAAAAAGAAAACGTTGTTTGACGATCGCTAGGGTCAAACGTTCTGTACATACGGCAGTAAATATTTTGTACGAATATAAGTTAAAGTATAAGATAAAGTATGTAAGTAAACTTATGAGTAAGTTAAAATTTTTAAAGATCGCGAAAGATTATTGATAGGAGAGTATGGAATCGTATACCAAATGAAGAAGCATAGAGAATTGCAAAAGCGCATTGTATATAGATTATTCACGAGTTGCGATACTAATAATTACTTTTTAAAAAATCTCTTTCCCCCTCCCTCTTTTTGATAAATGTGCAAACGACCAAAGGAGGTAAACTCTACGCTTCTAACGATCATTTTATTGTAAAATATCACGTCATATTTCTCTTTGTTTACAGGTATTATTTTATAACGCTACTTTACCATTAAGATTTTTTAGAAGTGATAACTCTTTATCATTAACTTTTAGTACAAATCGTAAGAGAACGTTAAGAGATATTTCCACTTATATTTCGCAGATATTCGCTAAGTGACACAAACGCGAACTTTTTTATAAGTACTTGCAATCTCAGATGAACGTGACGTAGGAAATGTTAAATCACGATCGACTGTATCTTGTTTTTAGTACAACTCTATTGTAAGATTTCTCTATCTCAATTTCATGGTGAAAATTTTACTTTGTAGCTCTGTATATTTTATATACAGATTCGATTAAACAGCAACACAAAATATCCTAATAATATAAATAAATGAAGAAGTGATTTTTTTACGAAAATGTATTATTTATCTAGTATTTATATAAAATATTATTTACAAAAAAAACAACAAATGTTGATCAAAGTTTGATAATTCTAATTTAATACGCATAGTAAACTCTTCGAAGTTACGTGTCCTACGATCAGAAATTTCGATTGAACATACGTTATTTTAAAATTACTCTAAATTTGTAGCTTGATTTATTAAAAGCTTCTAATCAAACTTGTTAACGACAAAGATTTGTTTGGCATATGTTCATGGGCATTGAAAGTTTACCTTGTGCTTTATTTGCGTAAAAAAACTGCTCAATACGTCAGAAGAATACAAATTTTTAATTATCAACAATTAATAATTTCCGTAGTGCTTTAATCTATATAAAAATGCACTACCTGACCTGTTAGAAATTCCTAAGTACCCACTACTAGGTGAAAAATCAATAGCTAACGGCATCGACATGGTTGTCTGAAACGTAGGAAAATTTGAGAAGACACTAAACGACGGTAAATGTAACATCTTAAACGCGTTATTCTTCTTTTCCGATGCCATAGCTAGTATTTCAGAGTGCGGATTGAATTTCAAGGCCGTAATCGATGTCACAAGATTCAACACTATTTTCAAAGGCGTTGGAATTCGATTTTGTACTACCGTCTTCGTGTCGTATAAATTAACAACACCTTCCTTACTACCTGTTGCTAAGAACTGTCCACTCGGAGATATCGCAATAGACGCACAAGATAAGCATCCATCGTCTATTGCGCGATTAATGCACGTACGACTGTTTAAATCCCAGATATACATTTCGTTACTTTCTTCAATGGTCCATGGAAAAACAAACAAAATTATTACGTATACATTAACGAAAACCTTTTTTCTTTCTATTGGAGAAATATCTTTCAACGACACTTACCACCGTGCGTAACGAGAGTTTTGCTATCGGGCGTAAAAGCCATTGTCGTGCATTTTGCATTCATTTTCAAAGTACCGACAAGCTCTTTGGTAGAAGTCGTTAGTAAATGTATTTCCCCTAATCGTCCACACAGAGCTAATAATTTTCCATCTGGGGAGACTTCAAACTTCTGTATACAGTTTTTAAAAATGAGAAAGTTACAATGAAATACGGTAGCTCGCGAAATTTTAATTGTTTAAGATACATTATTTTACTGACCTTCATATTAGTAATACCATGTGGCAATGGTATTCTATAGGTTTTTCCACTGATTAAGTTATAGGAGTGACAATGAGCATGAAACTGAGAACCAAGTAAAACCTCTGTACCTTCTTTTAGAAATTTTGCTTGGCTAATGGGAAATCTGTCGTATTTCATAGTATGGAGTTTATTATTTTCAACCCCATCCACCTGCCATTTCATTAATAGTTTATATATTGTTGCATAAATGATGCAGAATTATATTCTAGTTTATTGCAATCCGTTACCTGAAATATAGATAAAATACCGGATGATCCGGCAACCAGGGCTGCAGTGGATGACGGATGAAACTCTATGCTTGAAACTACTGGTCCCTCTGTATGAGTCTCTTTATTTATTGGTGTAAGGGCTTTTATATCTATTATATTTTTTGGCAAATTCTTGGCTTTAAGATGTGCCAAATGACAGCTGTGCTAAATTCAGAAAGCATAACTTCAATTAAAGAATTAATGTTCCATTGTTGACTGTAATTACCTTTAATATTTCATTATCTAAATCGTCCACATCATTGTCTGCTTTGTCAAGTGCAGCCCACTTAGGAGTACCAACAAGTTCATGGTATTTGTTTTGTAAATATTGTGTGTACAGTTTTTCCTTCTTGGGAGGAACTAATTTCCGATTTTGTGCCTCCACAGCATCTTCCACTCTAGTAAAAAACAATAGATTACTTTAAACATCTTCTACACCCAATGTGCAATTCCTGAGTCCCATAAGAAATGATTTGTACGTACGAACACTGAGCATCATCTTCATCTTCCCATGCAGGTCTCTTCTTAGCTTCAGAATCCTCATTGTCAATTTCAATTACGTTATTTTCAATCGCACGTTCTTTGTGTGCAATCGTCTCATCCTCGTGCGATTCAATCGACTCGTTATCAGGCAAATTATTTATAATGTCATTAGGATCACCAAACACGATTCTTTCTAACCTATAACGCAAATTTTAATGTAAATTTTTCCACGTAATTTACTTATCTTCTACTTCCTTACAATTATTATTTTACCTAGCTTCTGTTTTCGGATCATAAGTCTTTGCCAGTGTCCTCTTCGGAGGTCCTTTAATTTTTTTATCATATGGTTTCGACAACACACGCTTCTTTTGCAATTTCCTATCGCTCCTCTTCTGTTTCTTGACGAAATCGTCACGTTTTCTATTAGAATTGCTCATATTTTTAATTTATATACAATAACGCATGAAATAAGTGATGTTTTAACGTTTTTCTTTCGATGCATCAACAACCTCGTGTCTTTGTGCTTTTTCGTGCTTTCTGTAATCTTCACGGTTTTTGATAGAGATGGCGTGCAAAAGGACTAAATTACTTATATATACATTTAATTAATAATATATCGTATTACATAATTATCACAATTATTATGTTTTGTTCTTTATACTATTTTTATTTCTCTTCTCGCTTCTGCGACTCGTCAAGAGTATTGTAAATGTTCATGTTAATATCGAATACGTAGGGGACTAGGAAAGGAAATATCTTCAAAGTATGAATGAAACGTCATTGTGAAGATTTTTTTATTTAGAATGATTGTAACATAATTGTCTTGCACTTTTTATAATCATTTATTACTTCATTTCGTGTATATTTTTTGTAGAACGTCCCATTTCACCCGTCTTCGTTGTAGGTCGATGTCGATGATTTTGAATCGGTAAGATCGGAGGACAATCTCTGATCTACCACGAATAATTGGGAACACTTCGGTTGATATAGTTCCACGGCTTCCAAAAGGCTATCCGAATATCCAGGAGAATAATATCTATTCATATAATTAGTGTCAATTAAATTCATTTTACGCCATATGCTATTTCGCTGCGATAAAAGTTATAGTGCAAGTTATATCTTAAAATAATCGATATATAATTCTCTATGCTTCTACAAAATTTAATAAAAACCTATATAATTTTCTCGTATCCCAAATATTCGCAATATATTATTAATTAATTACATTTTAATGATCAAAGCTACCGTGCCCGCCGATAATACAGTTTAGTTTTATGCCTAACCGTACAAGTCGCCGAATTGTTATAAGTTTATAATTAACGCAAGTATACCCTATCAAATTTGAACTTCGAGACATTAAGAAGGTTAAATATGTTGAATCAATATAATTTTTTATCTTATTTCCCATAGTTTAACTAGTTTTAATATGTTTTCAAAAAGCGCGCCAAAACTTTGTATGAACCTTGCGCAGCGGGTATTTCAGTTTCGTGGCGCGCAACCCTACATTCAACCGCGAAAACTGACTGCAGTCCAAATGAAAAAATTAATTGAATTAGCCGTGTTAGAATTATATTTGTTCTATTTTATACATCGTCTACGTGTCCTTGAACTTTGCGTAATGAATAATCATCGAAATGAAAACAACGAACACCGTTATCAAGATGATCGCATCTTATCGACCGATACGCCAACGCGTCGCTGCATAAATGCACAGATGCACGTCATAGAGAAGCGCAAGATACGTTTAAAAAGCTTTGGAAACAACAAGTAAAATTCAAATATTATTCGAAAAGTAGTGTAACATCGTGACGGAAGATTCTGCCAGGGACGTTTGACCTTTGACATGCTTCTCGTGAAAAATCAAGGAACTATTCCAAACGCACAGAATTATTGATCGAATAAAATACACGGGTTTATACTTTTCCAATGTAATCAGCTGTGACAACATGGCGGTCACGCCGTATATTACCTGCCCGATTTAAATTAAGACACACGATCCAGAAACGGAGCTGCAGTTATTTGCACTCGGTGCTAGTGTAAGCGACTCTGAGAGGACTAGACTTTTTAACTGACACAAAACACCATCGTTGAATCACTTTGGTGAGTAGAACTTTACTAGGGTTATGTTAAAAGCAACTAGTGTTTTCGATGATTATCTATTCCGGCGATTATCGTTCTGCATGCTTCGTATTCCTATATCATTCTATGTGTCAATATCAATAATATACGTTTGAAGAACGAAGCAAGGATCTTTGTTAATCAACTGCAATTTTCAGAAGGTAACATTGGAAGAGACTATTGTTAACTCTTGTTTTATTTCTGCCACAATAATATTCGTTGTAGCTATTAGTAGTACTGTCAAAATTATCCATCCTTGTTTAGAGAGCAACGTGTTACAACTAATAATAGTTGGCATTATTCCTAATTTATGAATGTGAGACAATGATGTTATACCGACCTGACAATTTCTTCTGGAAAGCAACAATTGATGATTGTTATATACTTAGAAAGCGTAGATCCAGAATCAGCTTCAATTTCTTGTACTTTCTTTAAACTACCGGATGTTACAAATAATCTTCTTGCTCTGGCATCATTAGGTAGAATCTGTGCAAATGAGAGAAGAATTTTCTAAGATTTCTAGAAATACCAATTGTTATAAGTGAGTTAAAAGTATATAGATTATACGTTTATAAGAAGTTTATTTGAAATTTGATTCTTTATTGTACCCATTATGTTTATGTACCAGTGGGTGGCTAGGAAAACATTATTAGCAATTGGAGTTTGTATGTTGCAATACACCTAAGAATAAGGCTTCTGAAACCTGACCTGCACACTGTTTGAGTGCATTCGCCCAAATAGAATAAACCTACTTTCTTAGATGTTAATAGTACACTTAATATTATCACAAAAGATTTATATGTATCAGAGAGAAATAGAAGGCAGGAAAGATAGTTGAATTAATAGAACATACGACATACAATACTATTTGCATGGTTCTTGAAATAAATATTTTTCATGTCTTGCTTTAAGTTTTTTACGAAATATTCGAATGTCGCAAATATTTATTGCAACGCATCGTTATTACGCATACCGTGCAACGTAGTTCGTGACGCGCAAATTGACGAATTACTACGCAACAATTGGAACGATTGATTAGAGAGAATCGATAAGGGAAACGATAAACAACATTATCGTATGACTAGGTTTCGAATTATCTTACAAAGTATTTTAATAATATTTTTTCCTTCTACTTATTATCAATAACTTGCGAAGAATTATTCTAAAAAGGGCGTAGTTAAATGTAATGTTAAATTTATTACGAATTATTTTAATTAATTACTTGTGTTATTTTAATTAATTCGAATTTTCGAAATTCGCATCGCGAATACAGAGTAAACGACGCATGTTCCGTCGGCGCGAAGCGACCGACGCCAAATCTGCGTATTTTTTCCGTCTTTCTACGTCGCCGAAAATATCCCATTTCCGAAAACAAAATTCCAGAGCGAAGCCGTGGGACGACGTCTTTGACGTAGACCTGTTGATGCGTTTAGCAATTTTTCTTTTCATGTCGTTTTGCGCGAGACAGAATTTTTTCCTGCTCTTACCCGATTTCATAATATGATGCACTATTATTTCTCTTTTCAGTTCAGTCCACGTACTCTATTAAAGCACTGCTGAGAAGAAACAAGGATATTATACGATACTTAGGGATTTTTTGATAAAACTTTAAAGCTCCGATGCGAAGCTATAGCTGGTCTAGCATTTTTATTAAAAATTGTAATCTTTGATTCTACTTTAATCTACACGATTTATACGTATTACAAACGTTAAAAGGTTTTTCGAGCTTACAGCACTTTTTGAATAATTTACCCGTGAATATCGTTAGAAATGTGAAGAACAAAAGGATATTAGGAGAACTTACAACGATTTTGGCTGCAGAACCATTAGCAGAAAATATAAGAAGAGAATCACTGGTGATATGCACATCTTTGAGAATTAAAGGAGACACCTGCCTTACATTTGATACAACGTTATAAAGCAACGTAAAGAGAAGATATCACTCCAATCTGAAGGCAAATCAAATTACACATTAGACAAGACAGATCTATAAAACACTTTGAACAAAGTCTCAGAGAGCAGTTCTTAGAAGACCAACGAGAAGATATCTTCTGCAACAGTGACTTAAAACCACCTGATTTGTATTATTGAGCCATTGCTGAATTGTACAGTTTATTCGTAAGAGTATTTCTAGGCTGTATGCACAATAGCTTTTGACTGTATAGTTCCTAAATCGACATTCTCAAGTACATATGAGGATTATACTCTCAAGTGGATACATACATACAATTGAGCCAAAGTGTTAAAGGAAGAAGTGAAAATCATGATAAACAATCAACATTGCGTTATTCTTAACACGGGGGAGACCAATAATTACCATCAACCAGTCTCCGCCAAACCATCAGTTGTCTCAGTATCGAGTATCGATTCTGATGTCAGTGATAGAAGGGATGTACGCGAAGAACTCTATGCTGGAATCTTCAGGAGGCACAGAAAAACTATACTTGTACTAGGCAGTTTTCTTAAAATGTTAAGGGTGAATAGAAATATGAACAATTACGCTAGTATTAAACCTAACGATGATAACGACGAATAAGTTAATGTCTCTGCTGCAGGAGTAAATTAATTTCATTCATTTTGTTACCATTATCGTGCATATTGACCAGTTTTATAAACGTATAGTTGTTGCTTTGTAAAAAGAAAACTAACTGTATCCTCGAACATGGGGTACAGATATCGATTTACTTTTGAAGATCGAAGGCTTTCGGTTTATACTTCATTAGTTCATTGATGAAAGACTTATCTCATGGGAGTTACAACATTGGCAAATATTTACGTTTAGTTCCGTTTAGCTGTAATATATTATGTTTCACTCAACGCGCGTTTATGTTTGCTTGGATGACTATGTAGAATATGAATGTGTACTTCATTGATGTCACAACACGCTACTTAAAAGCAACATGCGACATAGATGTATTTTTTTTAGCGCTATTTACAATAATAGATATACGAATTTCTTTCCAAATAGTACAAAAAATATAATTACATGGTGTTCGTAAATATTTAACAGTTACAACCTGCACAAAGTATCACGCTGTATGTACTTTTTACAAAGCAACCTTTTGCAGCTAAATATTATCCACTTCATTTTGTCTATCATCGTGAAAACATTTTTATAGCGTAATTTTTCTGTATTCGCCACGCGTATTTCATTTTTTTTACAGTAGGAAATATATTTCGGAGATTTTACATTAACAATCATAAAATCATTTCGATACTGCCATGAAAGTAGCATGCAAGAGGGATGAATGTTCTCACGTACTTATCAACATCTTCTCGATAACTTATTTCACATTTTTCTATAATTCTTCGCATGAATTATAATAAAATGTATAATTTCTTTTTGATTTTTCAGAGATACTTGGACAGATTGCATGCTCTGAGTCGAGTATATGCCTTACTTGCTTTACGAATTGAAATAATCGCGCAACAAAAGTATTGGTAATATATTTTTTGTATATTATTTTAGTACCTTTACGTGGCTATGTCTATTTTTTTAACCGATCAGTAACAAGTATAACAGAGATAGTTTAAGGAGTAATAGAGCATGTACACGCACGGTCATTGTAAATCTTTTGTTAATTAAGTCCATCTTTTATATAATCGATTAACTGAATGAAGTCCGCATCATATATTGCTAAAAGTTCATTAACCCTTTCACGACGACATTATTTTCAACATGATCACCCGCAAATTTCTATTGGATAATATTTCTCCTAAAGAAATTTAAAGAATATTCTCTTATTGCTGATATGAAAGAAATAATTTCTCTGAAAATTTAAAAGGCCATATTTGCACAATTTTGTTGCTTGGGACATATAGTAATTTATTAGTAGCGAAAGGATTAAAACAGCTGCATTTAAAGTATGTCGTTGAACGTTGCGTTTATAAGAGTTGTGGTTCGAGGCATGAAACATGAAAGTCTGTATACCTTATTGCTAATATCAAATTGGTAACGCATTATTGCAAAGTATCAAATCAATGCCTTATCCCCTTGATAGTTCGTTCAATCGAAAATCCTTCAATTGAATAATTCGATAAAAAATCACACCTAACGTGACTGTTCTTTATTGTCCATATCTCCTAACTTTTGTATGACTCGTCTCTTTGTATCGGATACTGCCATTAGAAGATACACTATGATACAATAGAATGCAAAATAGGACCTAGCTTAATAAAGAGTACATTTAATATTACATAATTGAATGAAAAATTTGTAAGCAGAGAACCATGTAATGATAATTCAATCGTCCTCGTACTTTAGCCGAACCATTTACTGTCGTAAGACTGAAAAACGTGCTTTTTTGGGACTTCAAATGTGCCATATTACTTCTTAGATAAACGTCAAAGAAAACTAATTCCGACGGTTTTACGCATTATCAATTTTTTCACTTCTCTTGAATATTTTAAACGAATACAATGATATAGAGCATATCGATGAACGCTATTACTTTTTGATAGTAATACATAATGTTTGATACCTACGTTGATCGAGTCAAATTAAAAAAAATTTATGCCGTCTTTGAACGATTACGAGATATACCAAGAGAGTGAGAGAGTCCAGAAAGAATGAGAGAGTGAGAAATTGAGAAAGAAAAAGAAACACAATGAATTATAAAAGTACTGAACAAATCGTTATATTACCTGTGTATCGAAATAGTATTACAAAATTAGAATTCTAAATTGTTAGGATGTTATTTACGATACAATAGGTTTTACAAGATAAGGAGCAATCACTCGCATCTTATACAGCTGCTTGACCAATTTTTAAGTAGAGCAAACACTTGTATATTAACAGCTTAATGAAGTTACATGCATACACGAATACAATTAAAGAGAAACTCGTAAATCCATAATGATACTTTACAGTGACGTCATGAAATAACGATTTGTTTGTATCATTTTTTTATGATGCTTTACTAACGCATATTATTATTAAGATATGTATGCGATAAAACGATGAAATATCCATATTGTATTTAAATTATGAAGAAAGCGCGGTCGTGTTTATTATGCCGTTACGTTTTAATTTATAAGATTTAAGCGTAACTTGTAAAGATTATGTATAAAGTACATAAAGAATTATATACAAGTTAAAAATATCCGTTTTATGTTTACCTTGCTAAATTGTCCGAGCACGTACTTCAACAAATTAGGAGGTGCATCGTGCAACAAAGATTCAAGGGCTTCAATCTGCATGCACTTTTGTAATACTTGTTTCAACGTCACGTTGCACTTACCCTTCAGGTCCTCCGAGCTTTTAGGATCAACGTACAGCTAGTAAATAAGATTAATATTTAACATTGATATACGATTACGCGAGATGCCGATGTACCTTTAATAATTTTGGAAGAATGTTCGAAACTGCGACTGCTTTTGAATGTTCGGACGTATGTTTACCGATTTGACCTATAGCCCATACAGTAATTGCCAATGTATGATCGTCCTCTGTACGTTGCAAAATACTAGAAAGTTGAACGAGTCCCTGTTGGGAAACGGCATTAAAATCGTAGGAAGAATAATTAACAATTATTCATAATATTACTCTGAGATATATACTTTAGATCCTATCACAGCAGTAGCCAAAAGATCCAAATGGCCAGCGATATATCCAAGCGTCATTACAGCTGGTAATTGAACTTCTAATTGCGAATTAGCGATTAATTCTATCAGCGCGCCGATACCACCGATATTAACGATAAGTTGAGCCATCTAAAATTTAATTTCATTAGTTTATTGTAATTCAAATAGCCAGTAATTTCTATTGTTCCACCTCCAATGTATGCTTGCAAATCTCTCTCGTGAGGACTGCTGCTGCTCGAGCAACACCTTCATCCGGATGTGCCATATGAATAAGCACATCCGGTAGTATCTCAGTTTCAATGACAGATTCGGCTAGATTTGTGGAATGCTTTGCTATGTCGCTTAATGCCGTGAGAACTTGCCGCTGCATAAATTTCATAATTATGCTAGTGATAATTTTGATAAAATCATTAAATATCATAGACTATTTCACCTTCAATTTAGTATCTGGATTTGACAGTGCCTTTGCTAAAAAAGCTACAGCTCCAGCGTCAACGACTGTTTGAGCTAGATCTACATTATGTTTGCTTATGTCAGAAAGAGCAGAGGCACTGATCTGCTTCAGACATAACTCAGGTTCTTGTAAACAGAGAACCAAAAGAGGTACTGCTCCTGTATCCATTGCAGCTTGAGCTAAACTGTCATTATGCCTAGCAATATATCCTAGTGCCCATGCAGCAGCTTCTTTAACACCAGAGTCAAAGTCTTCCAAGCAGATAATAATAACTTCTAATCCATTATTATGAATGACCACAGATGCCAGCTCAGGGGAATGTTTAGTTATTGCACGTATGACAAAAAGTGCTGCTTTCTTGTAAAATTTCTATAATAAATATGTTTTAACATTTCTATAAGCAACATTTATCACATTCTAATTAGAACTTATGCATGAAGCTATGTAAATGAAAAGGAAAAAAAATCATTTCTCTTTGTGGAACTAAAATCCTTACATTTATGAAGTTCATACATTTTGTTTGTCTATGTTTTTCAACAACTGGGGCAATATATCCTTTCTAACGATAGCTTGTGCTAATTTAGCATCATGATTTGCAAGTTTGCCCAGAGCCATAGCTGCATTATGCTGTATCGCTGGTACCAGGTCAGACAATAAAGGGTGTAGGAGATCTAAAGCACCAGCAGCTTCCAAACATTCTGCATTATTTGGCCTTGTAGCGAGATCAGCAATAGATTGAACAAACAATAAACGTGCCTTTTGGTATTGATCAAAAACTGAAAATTTAGAATGACATAAATGTTGTTGTGACATTGTAAAGAAATCAAAATATCTGTTGGAGATATAGGTGCATATTTGGAGAAATGTACCTTGCAGAATTGTACGCGCTGTCATTTTAATTGGTATAAAGTAAATTGACAGAAACGATTGACTTTGACGATCGGTAGCATAAGTTATCGTACGTTTGAAAACGAAAAAGTTTTGCTTTTGGCGCGGGACACAGCATGGCAACACCGCGAACAAAAGACAGGTGTTAAATGAAGTAGACGGCTTATGCAGCACTCGAATTTCCGGAATGCAATGAATTATGTTTGGTCGAATGCAATTCAAAACATATGTTTGCGTCACAACAAACATTACCGATAGCTTCGTGTACCTTGCGATTTATTAGAGTACAATATACTTCTTTTTTTATATAATTTAATGCTGATGTAAATAGGAAGGAGAGGATTTTAGAATAAGTATTTTTAAGACATATAATTAGACATATTTTATTCAATAAGGGTGAAAATCGGTACAAAATGACTGAAGATTTGTTAGCAAGGGAGAAAGAATTTCATCGGTTAAATAAAGAGCTTGAGAAAAAGGCACGCGATTTAATGAAAGAAGTAGATTCCGTGATAAATGCTGAATCTACTCGTTCCGAAAAAGATAAATGGGCTTCAGAAACTGAAACTGCAACGAACAAATGCAATTTTCAAGTTCCAATCAAACGAACTTCTTCGTCGTTACATAATTTCGATCCGTCTTTATCATTAAAACCGTAAGTAAATATTTATTTGTCGGTGAGAAATTTCTCGAGGATTATTCTTTCCTATTAAATTTACAAGTGTAGATTTTACTGTATTACTTTTCACATTCTGATTCCTATTTATCTAATTATATTTGTAATAAATCATCATTCATTATCGCTCGCACCTCTCAGGAAAACTGATCCAGAGAGAAAAGACATAAATGAGATTGTCTTAAAGAAAGGAAATGGTTTGGCCAATAAAGCTATAACAAATTTCCTCACAGCCAAAATAGATATACTACAGAATGAATTGCAGACAATGCGGGTTGAATACAAAAAAAAGGTAGTTTCAAAGTATAGTCCAAAGAAATGATGATGCAATTTCCTTGAAGTATTACAAAACTGATAGTCTGCATTCCTTTGTAGTGTGATTATTGTAAAGAATTAGAGGTAGAGCAGAAAAAGTTAAGTGATGTTAGACAGCACAAACAGACAGAGGTGGAATCATTGAAAGATGTTATTAAAAAATTAGAAAATACTAATAATGAATTACAATGTCAATCTCAAGCTTTACGTAATGAAAACTCAACATTAAAAAAGGTATATATTATTTGAATAGAAAAATGAGTTGTAGTTCTGCAATAATGGTTTCCTTCTCTTAGGATTTAGACACAGTTAGGAAGCAGATGAAAGCATCCAGTCAGCAATTAAGTAATTATGACTTAAGGTTAAACAGGTCATTAGAAGCTAATGAAAAGCTCAAAGCTACAATTAAAAGTTGTAACACAGAGGAGAAGGTATGTTTGTGTATACATTCGGATTTTATAAGTTTCAAATAATGTAAAAAAGAAAACTTATCAAATTCGTATATTTGTAGGAATTAAGAAGTGAAATTAGGAGGTTGCAAGAAGATAAAGCATTAGTGATTAAGAACCTGGAGAAACAGAGGTCTGACTTAATGCATGCATTTAAAAAACAAATGTTACTTATAGATAACTTAAAAAAACAGAATGTATGTATGGATCGCAATTTGTTGATTGTAAGCCCAGAGGAAATTTGTATTTTAAGTAATCTTCTTTTGTAGGCATGCTTAGTGGCCCAAGGAAGAATACAATTTCTAGAAGATGACTTTTTAAAATTATTGGATGGAAAGCCTGAGTCATTATAATAAATCATATACAAAACATTTATTGAATGACTGCTACAATTTATACACTGTAAAAGATGGAATACCTCCATGTCATAGCCACATATTTTATACAATTTTATATTACAGCACACAGTTCGTAATAATATATATATATATATATATATATATATATATTTGACGGAAAAAACAAAATTTACTTCTTTGTTTTTCGATACATTACCTGTTCAAGTGCTATTAGGAATTAAATGTTTAATCTTGCTTGCTTATAATTTTCATTTCGCACGTTTTAGCTCCTGTTTCTGAGGCATTTCGTAAAGTTTTTGCCTACTTGTGACAGTGATTTATTCGATTGGCAATAGAAGTAGCAATTATTCGCTCGCGCTATTCAAAGTAAGTGAAAGTAGTCTAAGAAACAATGAGATTTTTTTAACAGGAATTTTAAAAAGTGAAATATAGAATGACAATGTATTCGCCGTCACCATGAAACTCATGTATACAAGTTGAATTTGATTTTAGAATTTTGCTCTATAGTCGAAAAATAACTCGGTATAAAATTATTATGAAACGTACACTTGACTTCCATGGTGACACCGCAAAATCGAAGTTTCCCACCTCAGACAATTAATTCCAATTGATTCGTTCCGTTTATTTACATAAGTTCTATTTTGTGCAAAAACATAAAAACTGACACATAATCTCGGCTGTACAAAAGTTCAAAAACGTCGCATCGTTCGTACGGCATGTCGAATAAGCTACAACGATATATTGGGAAATTTTTAGAAGCTCTGCTTTCCTCGAACGATATGCGAGTTTTACAAAAATTCTGTTTATAATGACAATTCGATTTTATCCTACTTTTAAATAATCCATCGTTATAGTTATGTCGCTAAATTTATAAAAGCAATCAAACGTAATCCTGAAAGAATTCATCACAATCATCTTAATCACGTAGAATTAATTAAACGTCATCGAGTATCACAAGAAAAAGAAAATTTCGGTTCAACGGTATTTCTCCACAACCTAGTTTGAATAACTTTTATTTTTAATACTTCCATTGTTCGAATTCGTATTACATTTTATTTTAATAAAATACATTAAGTTAAGGTTTTCTTTTTTGTAATTAAATATCGAGACATTGTCGCCCATACGTCGACGAGCATTAATACAGTTTTAATTACAATAACTTTCAGTTCGTGTCTCTTACTTTTCAGCCTTTTTACATGTTGAGTTTTCGGGGCTCAACCAGAAAACGGTGCTAATATTTGCAAGCATTAGAGTTACATATATGTATATACCGTGATTTGCTACATAGTCCTTAATATTAATGGCATTGACTCATTAACAATAATCATCACTCTGTTACTAATGTAAAATTTATTTAAGCCACTGCTTGTGCCTGCTCGTAAAATCATATCGATTCTCGTACCGTTTCGTATTGCACTTCGAATATCTATCATATTCTAATTAATAAACGATACAAATTTGGAGAAAACATTTGAATAAATTTATCTCGGGGAAACCTGACGTATCTGTCATTAACGAGAAAAAGAGAGAAAGAGAGAGAGAAATAGAAGAAATTAATTAAGGAACATATCGCACGGACACAAAAATCTTGCCTTTTGCTCAACACGAGAATCGAACCATTAAGAATTAATTATATTATACACAACATACGTTCCTTGAACAATCTCGTAAGATCTTTACATAATGAGTCACATAAAACATTCGATATTTATTATTACTAGGTATTATCTATAAAAACAATAGTTAAATGTATTTTTTTTATTTTACGACTTTTGCCAGCCATCTGAAAAAGTTCACTTTTAGTTTCGAAATTGTTCTATACGAAGGAACAACGTAATTTCTATAATACAGGGTCAAATTCCTCCATTCACTGGTACAAAATTTTCCCATTGCTCTCGTGACCGCTACATAAATCTGATGATTCTTGCTAAAATGCATTACTATCTATGTGCTCACAAAGTTTCACGATAATACGTCTCGAATTCTATATTACAAATAGCTGGAAAATTACAGCCCTTTCGAATAATGTCCTTTACATTATGCAAAAAAGTTTTTTTTTTGTTCTTTCAAAGAAGAAAAATAACGCGATCATCTCCCCGGGCCTTACACGCATTATTAATTAATATGACTTATACAATGTACCCTGAATTTCATTGTTCTTTCAATCTGGTACTTTATTCACAGAATAAATTCATCTATCTCTTTTTTTTTTTCGTTATCACTCTTAGCCTCTACTTCTTTCTCGTATTATTCAGCAATTTTTTAATGAATTTATCTCTCCCGACCTCGTATTCGTGTTCCATTAAGTTGATCACTTTTTTTCCACGACAAAGGAAAGAGCACTAGACGTTACTACTTTCTGCGACGATGCGAATGATTTGAAAAATCAAGCTCATGTATCATTTTTATCCGTAGTACAATGTGACGAAAAGTAATGAAATAAAAAGATAATGAGTATTTCGATCCATGTATCAAAGGCGGCACAGACAGTAACACATCTAGCAGCTTGACTATGAAAGAATTTTATTAACATATTATAAAAACCAGACTCTAAATGCGACCAGAGGGACAACATGGTACAAGGGCATCCATGTACAGAGAAAACATACGAGATTCAAGATTCGAGACTTAAATAAATATTGTGACAGTTTGTAGCAATAAGAATGTGGGGTCATCTTTGTTTCGCGTATATGGTTGCTGCTGTATCGTTGTCCTAGATCAATCTGATCATGCCAGGTAGCTATAAGTGTCCTTTTGACCCTCTGTGCGCTGCACATACTCTTTCTCAATTAAAATATCTATACATTTCTGAAAGGGCAGAATCGTTTCGTGTTAAAAACATTGTCTCTCGAATATTAATTGAACATCTTTTGTTCAAAAGCTTAATCGTCGATTTCATTGATGCTTTCATAGCAATATATTTTCTTAGTGTGCCGTTATTCTATCGATACTTGTTATTTCGTTTGTAAAACAAAAAATTGCCATGCTTTCGACACTGTTCGAGTATTGAGATGAAATAAAAAATGAATTAGTACATGAAATAAGATAGAACGATTAGTAATACATACCTTAATAACGTGTACTCTTGGCTTGAACCTAGAGTTCAATTGATTCAAAACTTCCGCTACCAGTTGCTGATGTTTCAATACTTTCCTCATTTTCATAATTCTAACGATTGCTGCTTGAATTAATAGTTTCCTATCTTCTTCTATGTATTTATGCGTCGTCTCTTGTTCGACTTTCAATTCTGTTTTCATTGGTATGTTAATGTTCACCCTCAATTTTTTGCTGCGAGAAGAACAACGATATTGAGCAATGCATTTACAATTATTTATTATATACACAAAGCTACACATACTTTTTGTATCCTGCAAACAATTCCACCGTGGACAATGGTGTTAATTCAGCTTCGTCGTCACTGGCTGCGACTAATAGTTTAGCTTTTAGCAATATCTGTATAACCTGTGACGATGAAATACCATTGTTAGGGATAATTCTTTTTTACAATCAATTACAATTTTATTACCTGAAGTAAAAAATCCATTTTTATTTGTGTCGCGTCGTGTAATTGCTGTATCGTCCACATTGTTGATCCATTGTACTGTAATAACACTGCCATTTGGAAAGTGGATGCTTGTAGTGTATACCTGTAGAAAAAAATACGTGGTTTTCTTAACAATTTCAAATAGTTCATTTAGTGCTTCCATATGGCAATGTTAAATCTACCTGTTCTTAAAACAATTTGTATGTAATTCGCCTTTAGACATATTATATAACCAATTCAACTTTCTTCCGCTGTGCTGTGAACTGTAGAAAGTGGTGAACCTATGTACAGATCTTTCTAGCTGCAACACAAATGATTTCTCTATTGATGTGCGATCACGTACCATGATTTTTCATATTTTATCGTTCACACGGCAATCAAACTTACCTCTGTTGGTAGCGAGAAAGTAAAAGATTGTTGAAATGGCCACGAGCCCGACGACAATACTTGTATACTGAAGTCTATGTCTAGTGGTTCGGCAGAGTTCGTTAAATGTCTTTTGAATTGTTCATTTAGGTCCTTTGATACACCAATGTCCTGTGGACAGACTGCTACAATTATAATGTTATATAATTTTGACGAACATTAACAGGCAGCGTTTGAGACAGTACTTGCAAGGAACACTCTCCACCGTACGAAATATCGTCGTAATTCACGACTAGCACGGTATAGTACAGTACCTGGAACATTCGTTGCAGTTTTGAAGTGTATTCAAAGCCGCAAGCTTGCTTTAATTTCGAGATCATAGAGGCTTCCGCGTCGTCACTGGCCGACATGTGTTGTACTAATCGTTTTGCCAGCATTTTACTATAGAATTTTTGAAATACATCCTTGTCTTCGATATATTTAAATACTACCATCTACAAGTGGCACATGATATATTACTGCCACACAAGTAAAACATTCGTTGTTCCGATTATTACTCACGACTTGATTAAGCGTATCTTCAAGCTCCGCTTCCTCGGGATTTTTGCTACTCTTTTTAAGCAACAGATCGCAATATTTTGCCAATAATTCGGGCGATTTACTGCTGCTATTTGCCGCTCTAGTGACTGAATTACTGTTGATAAATCTTCCACAAGCCTTGTCCAGAGCTGCCACGAAACCGCTGTCGTTATTAAATGCAACAAGTACTAAAGCATTATATTTTTTGTGAACCTCCAAAATTGTGTTCACGTAAACCTTAGGGTCCTAGAAATAGAATTCGGTAAGGTACGACGAATCGCGGATAGAGATTACGAGAGTTATTGTAATAATGAAAATGTACATTAGCCACAGAATCGCCACATTTATCGATAGCTGCCAGGCCTTGATTAGCTATGTGACTCTCCAAAAGATTCCGCAACTCTCCAAGACCATTTGGTATTCTTGCTACCAACTGATACATTCTTCCTAAATCGGTATTTTTGTCGGCGTCCAATAAGTTTTGAAATTCAGAATGAAATATGTCCAGGTGCTTCTCTATCAGTACTCTCTCGCAAGTTTTCGCTAATCTTTCGTAAGTCGTCTGATGCAAGTAGAGCTGTACCCGTTTTTGCTCCTCCAATAACCTTTGCTCTGCCTTCTTCATATATTCTGTTACAGGATTTTGTTGAAGGAACTCGGAACTTTCGTGAGTGTAAATCCTTTCTGTATCCTCGAGGAAGACATTTTCGAAAGAATCTTTATAAACGGTTAGATTCTGTCCTTTAGCACCAGGATCTTCCTCGTTTAAACCCAATTCTACATAACAATTAATCACGCCGCTGACTAAACGCGTATTTATAGTTTCTCCATTACGTTCTCGTTCGATTAACTTAAGCACTGCATTAGTAACTTGTCTATTTAAATGCTTAAATAAGTTATCTCGCCATGTAACCAAAGCTAGCTGATAAATTTCGTAAATTCCTCTGCGACCTTCTTCACATTCCCTACGTACCCAGTGGCGATTTAGATAAGCGCATACACCATTTAATACTTTACTACTAAATTGATACTCTTCCCATTGCCTCGTATAAAACTGTAGCACATCTTCATCCATTAAGTCGATCCCATGCTGCGCAAGAAGAAAAAAACAAATTAAATATATATATTTATTATTTCTACTTGCTAATCATGCATCCTATCTTAAGCTATCGGTCACCTTTAATAAACTAATGAGATAATTCCTGAGGAAGTCACGTAAACGTTTATATAACTCCAAACCAACCAATTGTGCACCACCTTGTGAAATTTGTCCTTTTTTACTTTTGGTCGACGTCCTGGTCAATTGTTGATGAACGCTCGTACAATAATTATATACATGTCTGATGATATTACGTAATATAGTAAGGAAATTTTTTGTAGCCGAAAAAATGCTCATAAATTTTTTTTTGTTAAATTATCAAAGGATACGTGTACAGCTCTATGTACCTCGGCTTGGACATACATTGTCTGTTATAAACTTGTTCTATACCTTCTCGGAGATCTCCCCAAATTTGATCTAAGTCTATCTGTTTGAGACTCGATGGGCCTCCCTGATGACTCCCAGCCCCTCCACTGCCTCTATGCCCCGACATCTTATTCCTATACGCTTGTCGAGTGAGCGTCACTGTTACTACTTGCTATTACAATTTCTGCAGAGGAGACACAGGATATAAAAATTATATGAAAAAACACACACACCCACAAAAGTAAAAGTAATATAGAAATATATATATATATACACATATATACGTATATACATATGTATGTATATATGTATATAAAAAAATTCAAAGTATGAAAAACATAGAAAAAACGAGATTTATTAGAATTCCATTCCAATTTATATAAACTTACAGTATTTCCTGATTCTATTGCTATTAAATGTACCATATACCTAACAAGATGGGAATTGATGAGGATGGAAACAAAGAGAAGCAAAATGTACAATCAATTTCCAAAACACATTACACTAAGAACATTTGAATTGACTGTTAATGATCTCA
This sequence comes from Cerceris rybyensis, assembly GCA_910591515.1. NCBI lineage: Eukaryota > Metazoa > Arthropoda > Insecta > Hymenoptera > Crabronidae > Cerceris > Cerceris rybyensis. The sequence continues at coordinate 2,279,984 of OU342801.1, read as the reverse complement.
CAGTGGTCTATCTTAACAGTTCAGTTGCATACGCTTTAAAGCTATTTGGAACCTTTGTAAAACTATAAATAAAACAGTGTAAAACCATTGTGCGTGCGACAGTTAACGTTAGGCGGGAGCGATCGTGTATTTGATTAGATAAAACCGATCCCGTAAAAAGAATCGTTCGCATCGAAAATATCAAACTATAATCGTAAATCCATGTCGATGTAATTGCAACGAAATATGTAGATCGTTTATCGTGGCTTCGAGTTGTTCGCCAGGAGACTGTGGAGCATCACAAATCCTCGCGCTAGCTACGACACTTCCAATTCGCAGTGGCTAACGTGAAACCACAAAAACCATTATGACGAATGATAACACTATCGATGATCCATCATTCATCGGAAGAGATGTATTTTTTTCCCATCGTACAAACGAGATAAGTAATCGTAAGATAGAAAAGCGCGCACTCACCTGTCGACGTTCACCACCGCATAACAGGCAAGGACGGAGTCGAGGGAGTACTCGTGGAAACGTGGTGGCCAGTTTAAACGGTTACGGCTACTCCGATCTACATACGATCCGAGGAGAAATTCTCACTGGCTCTATTTCTTATCTCTCTGGCCCGCACGATGACAAACACAGTAAAACTGCGAGCCCAAAATGTTGTACCTACGTGCCCAAAACCGACTACGGTCGCGATCCTGCTGCTTTACTTCTGACAGGTTAGGTCCCACTGTTACCAACGAAACGACGTGCATTTAACGGTCCTGCGAACTTTTCATTTAGCGAGCAGTGTTCCCGCCCATATTATATTCTTCATAGAAACCCCTATTTTATATTATTTTCGTGTCCCGTGTCTCCTTTGTGCCGCATTGTGCCATTGTTTTAAGCACGGAGAACTCGACCGGTGGAATGTGACTTCGAGGAAACAATGAATTTCGGAGTTATTTCAAGCCTTTATTAATTCTAAGCGAGAGATTCTATCGCTCTTTTACGATATTGATATGGTAACTTGGAAAACATCGTGGAAACTTTACAATAATTGTTTGTTAATTGTATTTTCATTCCGTTCCGTTAAATGGTCAAAGTGCAGTCGAGATCATTTCTGTATCTATGTTCTCGCGTAATTTTATATTTCTCAATGACTTTCGCATTCTAATTTGGCGGGAATATTATTAGCAGCTATATTTACATCGTTCAGTTTAGTTGTATGGAATTAAGATAGTATTTAATATCGTCTCGATATCGTAGGTATTTGAGGTTACCTAGAAAAAATGATAGACAATGATAGAACATAAACCGAAGATTTTTATTATCTCAACAGAGAGGTAACATTTTCTTAATAATTAAAACTTCAACTATGAAGGAAGGAAATGGGTGGTGGAAAGTGTATTTATCTTAACAGTAATTAAATATCCGCTGGTTCTGAATAACAGAAATATTTCTATTTAAAGAGTAGAACAAGATAGAATTCCAATTATTCTCATTATTGCCATAGTAAGCTGAAACAAATATTAACATTGGTTAAGATACAATTAAGAATTAACAATTATTTCTCTTCTTAACCATAAACTTAATACACAATGAGAGAAAAACAAACGAATGTAAAGCCATACATACTTCATAATGGACAATTGTGGCATTCCTGGATCGGCGCCTTTTCGAAATCCTACAAAATAAATAATTATTCTAATTATGAAAAAAAAAATCCCGTGAATCTTATCGCACAATTCAGATAGAAATTTACGTAGAAATGACCGGGTGAAGAAAGAATCTAACCTAAATATAATACTGCAGGAATGAATCCCCAGTGGAATACTACTTTCGATACGTCCAAGACGATCGCAATTTTTTGTTTCACCGGCGCACTTATAACCATTGTAAATTTATTTCAATAATTCCTCTCAAATCGAACTTCAAATATTCTAATCAATCACGAGGTTCTTAGTGCTTCTCACCCTGTACACAATTTTTACAAACGCAAACGTTAGATAACGTAGAACCGTAATAAGTTCCGCGACTACGAAAATGTTCGCCGGTTGCACGACAGATGGAGATGTCCTTTGAATCGTTCATTCGTTCGGATAGGAAAAGTAACATTAAACCAATCAAAATATGAAACATTAATTGTAAATTTATTATTGAAAAGAATTCACAGGAATTGTGCGTAGTTCATGATTGCGCTCTGTCACAATCACCTGTCAACGGAGATAACATAGTTGCACTTGACGTTGTTTTTTTTTACATTATCAATGGTACGCTTTCGTTTTTCATTTACCACTTTTTTTTTAATTAATTTGTTATTGCGAGTATATCGAATCAACGCTGTTTCAGAGTTCGACGAATTATTGTATTTGGGGCTTGTGCGAACCGTGGGAAACTTGTTGTGGCTACAATGTTTGCTGTCGCGAAAGCGAATTCAATGCCCTATTCGTAACGTAGGTCTTCTAACTATGATATTATTTAACAAAAGTTCTCCCACACTGAACAAATATTATGTCAACAGGGCCGTAGTTCTCGGGACGTTGCTCGTGATAGCGTCCTGCCTTACATGTTTCTATTGCACATCGAAACGTCCTTACGCTCCGTTACTAAAGAAATATTTTAAAATCAGTTATGTCCTAATGTCCACCGAACGCGAGCGTACCCAGGACTCCACCAAAGTTCAGCAGACATCCAGCAGCAATTACGTCGTAGAAGTAGAGAAAACTGAGATGGTTACGTGAAACTATGCTCCTCAATTTTTTCTTGAAGCTTTGCATCAATTATCGTCTATGTAATTAATGCTAAAGTACATTTCCAAAGGGCCTGGAAGAGTTGCATAGATCACATTTACAAATGTAACGAGCATGTACAATATGCACGAATAAGCTACGAAAATATAACCTGTACACATTGTAACGAGGAATGCAGTTTTGTTACCCTATGCGTAAGATAGAAATTCATTTAGTACAATCATCGATGCACAGATATCGCTCGAATGCAGTTCTGGGTGCAGGAATGCACCTCGACCTGCACTCGACAGTGCTGCCGTGATGCCATTAATCGGATGTCCTTCGACTGATTTGTAGTTGGTAGCTCTGTTTTCTGTGACGTCACCCTTGAGCTCCGAAATTGAAATCAATAAACGGTGTGCAATGCTGTGTGCATATGACAGTCGAAGTGAAATGGCGATTATGTCAAAACATCCGGGAAGATCGTGTAAATTCTGATCGGTAGAAACGGGAGAATAAATGCTGTTCGTTAAGATGGCGCGCAATATGAAGAAAAAGTTCGCGATATTTGCCGGGACGTCCATGCGTTTGCTATACGTGAGTGTACACTTTCCTCCTTTGTCTACGTTGATTTCAATCGTCGTCGTCGTCGTCGTTGTCGCTTGTTTTGAATTACGAGAAAGGAAACAACGACGAATCATCGAACGACTTTGATAATCTTTCTACAATCCATTCGATCGATGGAAAATCGAGGACCATTTCTATCAATATTTCCAACGATTCGCGTTAAAATTCAAATTCTATCGTTTCCTCGTCAATCTCGACTCCTTGATCGAACATGGGATTGTTAAATGTTTAAGAAAATGCAACACTCTTTCATTCTATTAACAATAAAGCGAATCGTTGACCGTTAACGATGCTAAACGATCGTTTCTTTTAGGCAGAAGCAAAATATTGTGCCTCTGAAATGCCCGGAGAAAGAAAATACTATGAGTGAGTCACACACATACATATGTATACCTACAAATAAATGTTTACGTGTAGAGTAAACGTGGTCATCGCACGCTGAAATAAAAAAAGAAAATCGAGTCGATACAAGATAAATTTATTTTTCGTGTGCAAACTTTCCCCTCCTTTCTTAAAGCCCCCCCATACCCTCGAACCGACCCCCTATTCCACATATCCGGTTAACAACTCATCGAACTTTTGTTTTCTCATTTTTTTTTCCATTCCACGGTCATGTAGTCCGGTTCGTGTATTTATATCCGAATATTATTAACCGACGATCAATCGACGCGTTTGCGTGATACTATATTAAGAATGAATAACCATAAAACAAGCAACGTGCAATTCTCGCAGGTGTTCTAGAACCGAATATTGCTGCGCGTTCGGCTGTTGCGTGTCTCCAGGATTGCACCTTCATCATCTCTGGTATTACTGGTACGTAAAATGAACATTTTCGATTCAAAAAACGATTAGAAATTGGACTAATCATTCGTGGAACTCTTTCAACAGGATCCTCGTGATAATCATGTTCCTGGTGTGCTTCGGCGGTGGCTGGTGGTACCGATACTGGCTACAGGGAAGATACAGAGCAGCAGCATCGGCAATTCCAACCAGAACGACGACTACGCGTCCTCAAAATTCCTCTCGTGGATCCTGCCAAGGGCAGCGAGCTCGAATCACTTACAACTCTGCGAGGAACACCGTTTTGCTACATCGTATGTGGAAAGGCTAGTACGCCTCTTTGATCGACGTATTTTCATTATCTTAAAGTAGCAATCAACGTCTTTGATCGATCTTGGAGTGACTTTCCTTCTCTTATTCCTGCAGGTCCACAAAGAAACGGGACCAGTGCCGGTTACAACGGTAATGCGACTACCTCGACGCACTATCAGAACGTCAACGTCGTGCTGAACGACGCGAATTGTCCCTATTATCAATTATACGGTCCTCCACCAAGTTACGAGACCGTGATAGCTCAAACTCGCGGCAAACTCTCAGATCCAGCCTCGCCAGAGTCTTCGAGCGCCTGCTCGAACTTGCAACCAGGAAATGCGATGCCAACGAGTCCAAACGTTGCTCGTTGCTTCTCCTACGCGTGTAGTCCAACCACGAGGTTGAACGGATCGGAGCAAGCTGCGCGTTATCAAAATGGAGAGACAAGTCCAAGACAGATAGAGCAACGCGACCCGGTGACACCAGCGTTCGTTCACTTTCCGCGATACTGTCCCGGAGGTACGATTCGACAGAATGTCTGTTTACCGTACGAGTATCAGGAACGAACCTTCTTAACTGGAGATGGCTTCGAGTGCGCTTATCAAGGTAATCCTACGAGCTACTTGCCCTATCCTATGGACAAGTCGTCAGACACCTCGGATCCGGAGAATTCGAGCTACGATACAACGAGCGCCGAGAGGTACGCGATGCCAAATATTGGAGAACGATCGGTGAACGGAATTGGCACGAGAGACCGTGGTCTTTGGGATTCGAGTGATCGAACGATCTCCAGGGTACATGGTAAAACTGAGAATGGATCTGTTGGAAGAACTGGTAAACCTAGAGGGCAAAGACGACGCGATGTTCCGGAGGAGACGGGCTTCTCGTCACTCCGAGAGATCGATGAGAATGCGGCAAACGATACCAATGACTCCAAGTCCAGCGTGACATCCTTCGAGGATCTCGAGCCAGAGTTTTCGAGGGAACGAAGGATTTATGGTGGGTCTCTGAGGACAACCGGCAGGTACGCCGGTGGTAAGACGAACCGAGAGGAATACTCGAACGAGGAGGGAGTCTTTGCGAGAATCTCTCCACGATCTTGCGACGGAATGATTAATTCTGAGAGAGCGAATCTTCCTGCTGTTGCTGATTCCTCTCCTTCGCAATCGAATCCATCCAATAATGTGATATTAGAGTCTTTCGTTACGGGCGACGCGTCACCCTCGTCGGAGAACGTTGAGAAGAACGAGGAGGGTGGCTCGCGTCGCACGAATGGGAGTACAAATTCCGATTTCGAAAGTAAAACTAGATTAGACAGATCGAAGTCGTTGGACTGAGCACGCGGGATGGCCGTTCGTATCGCGCGCCGCTTATTCTTGTATACGTACGTCGTTTATTCGCGCGCATTTCGCCCGGAGTCGATGTTCTTCGCGATAAACAAGAGCAAAGATATAAAAGACGAACGGAGATTGAAAGCAATCAAGTCGGGACACCTCTTCCAAGTTTTCCTGATCGATGTACCAACAAAAACTACCGCAGTATTATTTTTTTAATACGATTCCTCCAAGTCGATGTACTTTAACGAGTTTAAGAGTTTAAACGTCCTCGCTCTCGGCGCGTCGGGAAAAACTGCCCGAAGCTCTCGAAAATGCTTATCGATCCTGCCTATTTATCGCGTTCTCGCGCCTGCTATTCTCGCGAATCGTTTTTATCAGTCTGTCATCGATTCTTTCGTTACGACGAAGGTACGCGGAGATCGCGTATTATCATCGTAGGATGCAATGATATCTGGAGTCTCCACGTCGACGTTAATCCCTTCGATCGTTCGTTTCTTTTTTACTTAGAAAGATAAAAGAGAAGAAAAGAAGAGGAGCGATCGTGGCAGACGGGCAGAATCTTTTTGTCGCAGCGCGCCGCAACCGAGGGGTTAAGTTCCAAGAATTTAACGCCTCCGGTTCTCCAGAGAGTATCTTCGGTCTCCTCCTCCTTAGCGCCCGCTCGTCGAGCTCGGTTTCAATGTGTCTCGATTATTATTAATCGATCACGGTATACCGTTAAAGATTTTGCTTAACGAGAGTACAGCTCGAAAGCGTCTTCTTCGTCGCATCCTGCGATCCATAGCAGCTTCGATGCTGAATTTCAAAAGCATCGACGAGAACCCGCTTTACGAGCGGGCTCGACCGATTCCAGTTTACGCACAAAAAACGTCACGATCGACGCCGTACTACTTCATCGTCCTACAATTAATACGTACGCCGAGAACTTGTCGTTGTCGCACGATTTTTCTAATCTACGCACCACGTGTCGCACTTTTACGAATCAAGAAACTTTTTAATACCAAATTCTAATCGCGTAGGGTAACTCGAGCCGAGCATCTCCTCGTATTTTCTACGATCGAGATTAACGAGGCGATTTCACGTTCTCGATCGAATCGACGATCATCGAAGATCAAATAAGATGACATATTTCCATCGAAATATCGCGATTCGATCCTCGAAGAAGAGAAAGGAGAGAAAGGAAACGATCCTCGAAGAGCAACGCGCAGAGTAGCTTCTCGTTCCAGGAGCCTCGTTAATTTCGCTGCAGCATCTTTCGCGGCACAAACGGCAGTCGAAACTAAATGCAGTTCGCGTGTTCGCGCGCGATCGTCCAAAGTCTCCGGCTTCGAGTTCTCGATTGTCAAATAGCGGTCCAAAGAAACAGCGTACGTGCCAATAACGAGTCCGTTAGATAAGGAAACGTCGGGTAAAGCGAGCTGACTCGATCGGTCGCGATCACCGTGAAAGCAAGCTACTCGATCTCACAGCCAAGGTCTTATCTTAAAAAGAGGAAAAAAAAATATATATAAATATAAATATATATATATATATATTATATATATACACGCGCATATACCTATATACATACACAATTATTTTTTGTAATCGATCCTAATTGAGCGGGCCGTTTGACTGTCCGCCGCGAGCAAATACGAACGTTAACGTGTAACATAAACGCGCGTCGCCTCGAGTGATGTCTTTTAACTGAGGGATGTCGAGGAATGTCTTCTATCCGAGGGATGTCGAGGAATGTCTTCTATCTGAGAGATGTCGAGGATGTCTTCTAATAGATTCCGGAATCACTATATTTTGTGTGCGTGCGTAGTCTGCGTGTTACATAGCTTTAACGATCTCTAGTTCGAACAATCCTCTCACCATACTGTGCAATCGTATTCGTATATCAATATGTACGTACATTGTAAAATATTGTACCTAACGCTGAAGGACGTCTTTCCGAAATAAAGATAAGATATTTATTCACGTACGAGCCTCTGCGATAAGTCGCGATTAACTCCTGGCTCTCGCTGTCCGACGGCTCCTCATCGTTTCGTATGGAAATTTCGTGAGTTCGCCGTCGGACCTTTGCAGAATCGCGTCTCGTCGTGGGAAATCGTCTGTCGATTTTTCGACTATTCTTCTCGTCGAAGAAAAACAAGGGAGTACAAAATAATTCCTCGCCCCCGCAGAACGCAGAAGATCAAAGGCAATATACAGTCTGCCGTATTGTTAAACGGTAACGTTACCGATAACAGTGAGCATTCTCCAAATTCGGGACCAAGGGTGAAAATATCCTCCCTTAAAGATCGTTCCTCTCGCGATCTCTTAAACGAAGTCGAAGAGGAGGTAGGAAAAACGCGGAAGAGGAAACAAAGAAACGTGACTTGAGTGAATAAGCTGTCATTTTAGGGCGAAGAGACGGTGAAAGATGGCAGGTGCAACTGGAGTCGGAAAAAATCAATATCAAGAGGATCGGTAGGGGGGTCGAGGTGCGTCGAAGCATCCCCATGAGAGCCAGCCGTGGAAAGCTACCAAGAGCGATTTAGCGGCCAGCCTGGAACGCAGAAACGCCGGAAAATGTCATAGTCCCGATTTCCGTATCCTCAATCTTCTCTCCACCCCGTCTCTCTTCACACCCCGTCGTTCATCTACCGTCCAAAAGAAACCCTTTGCTATCGAGAACATCGTGGGCCACCGATGGTGAATCAATAATTAAAGTGACAGTGCAGTGATTGCGCGATCGTGCCGGGCAAGATGTCGGTGAAGGTGAGTGATGCGCTTCAAGAGGAAAGTTCCTTTCTCTTCCTCCAATTTCGTAATTATCACCTTCTTCGTTCTCGCCACGCATTCTTTTGGAGAACGTTAAATCGAGCCATCCTGAAGAATTTTCCTCACAGATTGTTCTTCCGCTTCCTACATCGCGCGCAATTTCATCCTCATCGAATCAAACCGTTGAAATTTGCTAGGCGGAAAGTGCTCGAGGGTAGAGCGTTATCGGCGACGTTAATTGGGCTATAGGCGCGTGCCAAGCGACGCGCGAATACGCCTACCGCTCGAGCCTTTGATAATCGGCGCGCGATGTATCTCGCATTCGCTTTTCGAGAGGTTCGACCCTCGATAAGCGAATGGTCCCCTGAACGAGACAACGAACAACGGGTTTCACGATCGATCATTCCTGCCGGAAGCTCCTGTAAGATGTAAAAGCGGAAGAGAGACCTATAAGTTACAAGTTTCGGTGCAAGGAAAGATCATTGTCATCGTAAAGCATGAAACAACAACAACAATGGCACCGTCTCTCTTCCACTGTCGTGTCGAGCGTATTATCACGAGTGGCGAGTACGCTCGCACGAAGGGTAGAAAGCGTTTTAATTGTATTAACGGCGCCACAAGTGTTCGTTTCCTGCCGCGACGACCGGATAGGAGACGAACTGCCCGCGAGTAGATACGCGTGCGCGTGCTGACGGACTCCTCGTGTAGGTTCTTGCACGCGCGACCGAGCGGACAAGAGGGTAAAGAGGGTAAGAGGGTAAGCGATCACGAGCGGCCACGAGCGATCACGAGCAGCCACGAGCTGCCGCGTGCGGAGGAGTCTCGCACAGTTTGACCGCAAACTTTGTCGCGTTTCGCGCGATCGTTTCGACGTCCACGCGAAAACGCTCCCAATCGTTTCGAGATCGAGGAGATTGCAATTTTATCGATCTTGAGATTCGAGTGGATCGATTGTAATCTTCGTGAAGAATCAACTTCGCGAACGAAACGAGTGGACGCGCTCGATCGCCTCGAGGATCGAGGACCGCGTTGGCAACGGCACGTAAGTCGCGCGATCCTCCGTCGAACGATACGTCCGGGGCAGGTATTTTTAGACGGATCTAAAAACGTTGCGGCGTTCATTTCACCCCGCTTGAATTTTGCATCTAGCAAATAGAATTCGCATCCGCGAAAGTGGAGCGCGCGTTTAACGAGATCCTTTGCGATGCGTTGCGACGCGGATTTCTATGGAAAAGATTTCTTCCATGGGAAATCGCGTGGAGAATACGAATAACTCGATGTTTCTGTCGTTGAATTATTTGAAATTGCGAGAAATAGCAAGCCTATTTGCGTATAATACCAGTATTTGCGAGGAATACCGATGTTTGCGATTGGAGCCTGACGAATTGACGCGGGAAGATGTTCTTTTGGCGGCTGCGCTTGAAATAATACCATCGGACGTCGCCGGCGCGAAATCTCGTAACCTCGGTAACGTTATCATCGAGATAAATCGCAGGGGCTTGAACGAGTATACGTATATCGTGGAATGATTTACGATTCGCTAAGTATATTATGTCGCCCAGTGGCAATTGTGTAATCGCAAAGATTCACGTCCGCTTTAAAGTTTCCTCTGTTTGTCCATCGCGTAATTGCTCTCCGCCGAGATTGACGGAAAGACAAAAATAAGAATCCACTTCTCAGTCCTGCACACTTATTATTTCAATATTGAACAACGAAGAAATGAAAACTTTTGGAGCGAAGATGAATCAACGCCGAAATTGTCGTTTGGAGAACGCGATGTTTGCGCGCACAAAATGACGCTCGATTGCCGCAGCGATAAGAGAAGAGCGGAGGAGAGTGGATAAATTGTGCGCGCGAAACTGCTTAATTCGTCGACATATATTTTCCAGCTTCAATTATCGTGTCGTTGGTCGAGGTTCTCGCAATTGTTTAATCCGCTCGGACATATAATTACCGTGAGTCGCCGAGAAAGACGATCGTTTCGCGGAGAAGATCACACCCGCGTCATTGAAATGATTCTACCGAGGAAGCCGGTACTCTTGACGCAAATAGAAACGTTGGGTCGACGTAAGCCGCGAACGAGTTAATTAATCGTCACCGTTTTCTTCAGATGATGATGTACAAGCAGACCGAGTTCGAGGATGAAGACAGCAGCAGCATCGGCTCTGCGGCGTTGAACAGCGAAGGCATTAGCGCATCTGCAACTCACATAAGATATCGTTCGGTACGTTTAACTGCATCTTCCTCGAGAAGAGTCCGTGAAAATTGCGACAAGTTTAACGATCGACTCGTTTAACACGTTGAACGTCACCGGTATTTTGCAAGTTTCATTATTTCTACCGAATTGAAAGTTTTTCTATTAAATTTACATCTTTTTAATACGAGTTTAAAGATTTTTAACGTCAATATTTAACCCCTTGCCGTGCCATTTCTTTTGTGATTAAATATGCAATAATCTGAATTAATTACTAAAATAACAATCTAGCCGCTAATTTCGGATATAGCAAATGACTTAACGTAATATTGAATAGCATAGAATAAAGTTTATTTTATCAGGACCCACTGATATTTTTCATAAAATAATTTTTGGAGCACTTCAAAATTGACTATTCCGTTTATCGCATCACGAGTAGCACTCGTTATTGTACGGCAAGGGGTTAAATATTCAGTATGTTCGAAAACTTACAAAAGTTAAATGAAATTCCATTGAATTCAATAGCGCCCATGTCAGTCAATGTGTTAAATTGTGTCACGATCATAGTGTCCTCCTCGATCCACGATTATCGAAGAAGACCTAAAGAAACGTTGATTATTCGATCAGGGAACTACCCTGTGGAGATCGAGAAGTGCCCTGGAAAGATGTCTGTTCGTAATTTGCGCCGGTCTCCTTCTAATGGTGGTGATGCTGTCGATCGTGATCAGCAGCAAGAACGGATGGGACGAGGCGCAGATACTTCACGTGACGTCTCACGGAGAAGGTAAGATGAGGAAGAATAAATTTTCTCACTTCTAGAAGCACGAGAAGAAGAAATATCTTCCACTTTCAGACGGTACGCATTGCCTGACGGAACACTGCGTAACCGTGGCGGCATCGATAATAAACGGCATAGATCGTACGGTCGATCCCTGCACTGACTTCTACGAGTACGCCTGCGGCGGATGGATAAAAAAGAATCCAATACCAGATGGAAACAGCATGTGGGGAACGTTTGGCAAACTGGAGCAGGATAATCAGCTGGTCGTCAAAAACGTTCTCGGTAAATGCCCCCCGGACCTTTCGTGCGCTCTTAAATTCCACGGGAGGAAGGAGGACGGAAGATGTATTTTTTGCTTCGACAGAGAAACCCTTCAGCGAGATGAAGTCGAAGGCCGAGAAGAAGGCCAAGCATTACTATCTGTCCTGCATGGACGCCAACAACACGATCGAGATCCTGGGGGCGAAGCCGATGCTGGAACTTCTGGAGAACGTCGGTGGATGGAACATTTCCGGGAACTTTAACGTCTCCACGTGGTCTCTGCAGAACAGCATGCACGTATTGCAGAATATTTATAACATGGGCGGTTTGTTTTCGTGGGCGGTCAACGAGGACGATAGGAATAGCACTAGGCACATCATTCAAGTAAGCTTTATTGAGGAGTTGCGTGGAAATTGGAATAAATGGAATTTAAGTCCAAAGAACTTCAATCTTTGAGAACTTTTATACCATTAACCCTTTGCACTTCTATGTCGAGCTACACTCGACACAGCTTTTTGTCACACTTAATGTTTCATATACTAATTATCGACTTTTCGAAATCAACAATAAGTTTGCAATTTAACAGGAATACACCGCAGTATCTACAATTGTTCCTAGCATTAAATAAAAACGAATAATCAATAGTAGACAATTTTCCGAGATTATATTTGCTTATCTGACAAAAAGTTATTAAATTAATTCGGAGCGCAAAGGGTTAACACTTTCGTATCTAATATCTGGTTTTCTTTTGAAGATCGATCAAGGAGGCCTCGCTCTACCAACGGCCGACAATTATCTCAACGTAACCGAACACGGTAAAGTCTTGGCGGCATATTTGGAGTACATGACCAAGGTAGAACGGCCGATGATAGTATCCTCGATATATAGCGCCTCGTAGAGGCTCTCCTGGCCGGTGAATACGAGTGAATACGAGTACAGGTACTCGTACGCGTTTGCAGATCGGCGTGCTGCTAGGTGGTGAGGAGAATTCGACCAGGAGGCAGATGCAGGACGTTATAAAGTTCGAGACAAAATTGGCACAGATCACTACACCCCTGGAGGATCGCCGAGACGAGGAGAAACTGTATAATTTGATGCCACTGTCTGAACTTCAACGGAAAGCACCATTTGTGAGCGATACTCTGCATACTTCCTTTAGCAATTGTTACATCCACTTCATACAATCATTGTATCTTCAGATGTCGTGGGTGGATTACTTTCAAAACGCTACGAAATTGGTGCACAAGAAAGTCAGTGGGAAGGTGATGATCGTCAACTTTGCCCCGGAGTACTTCACGAAGCTATCGAATCTTGTCCTGGAATATAATAAGACGGACGAGGGAAAAATGTAAGCGTGAAATCTATTTGGATCATATTCCATAAAATCGAGGAGGTTTCTCCTTTTGCAGGAGTTGTCAGTCGCTCCATCCCATTTGAATGTCCTTCGTGCCCTCTTCCTCTAAGTTTTTTCTTTCCGCAGAATACTGAATAACTATCTGGTTTGGCAGACCGTGAGGTCCCTGACGGCGTGCCTGTCGAAGCCTTTTCGTGACGCTTACAAGGGCCTCAGGAAGGCTCTGATCGGATCGGAAGGACGAGAAGAACAATGGCGTTACTGCGTCAGCGACGCCAGTAACGCAATGGGCTTCGCAATTGGTGCGATGTTCGTCAGGGAAGTCTTTCACGGGAAGAGCAAGCCCATGGTTAGTCCTGATTATCCAACTCCATTGTTTCTCGATCTGACATCGAAATGAATTGATTTCAGGCGGAGGAGATGATCGATCGAGTGCGCAAGGCGTTCACCAAGAACCTGAAGAACTTGGACTGGATGGATGCTGAGACGAGAAGATCAGCTGAGGAGAAGGCAAATGCCATCACCGACATGATTGGCTTTCCTAACTTTATCCTCGTTCCTAATGAGCTCGATGAACGCTACAAAGACTTGACGATCAGGCAGAACGAATATTTCCAGAACAATATACGAGTGAACAAGTATAATTTGCGGAAGAACTTGGAGAAACTCGACGAGCCGGTGAACAAAACTACTTGGATCATGACACCGTCCACGGTGAACGCTTATTATAGGCCTACGAAGAATCAGATGGTCTTTCCTGCTGGAATACTGCAGAGTCCATTTTACGACATGGAGAATCCAAACAGCTTGAACTTTGGTGGCATGGGTGTAGTTATGGGGCATGAACTTACGCATGCCTTTGACGATCAAGGTATTGAATCGATAACTCTAATTAAAATTAGTAATACCAATCGAAAGCACAATTTCGAGCAGCATTTGTTAAATTTCAAGGACGAGAATACGATCTGCACGGGAATCTCAATCAATGGTGGAACAATGCCACGATAGAGAGGTTCAAGAATAGAACAGAATGCTTTGTTGAACAGTACAACAATTTCGAGATCCAAGGCCGTCACGTGAATGGTCAACAGACTTTGGGTAAAGTTGCCATTTCTTTCTACGACCTGACGAAAAATGATCGACCAGAGTGAATGAATCGAACACATTTTATAGGAGAAAATATCGCTGATAATGGAGGCTTGAAAGCGGCTTATCATGCCTACCTCACGTTGCCTAAAAGCTACAAGGATCAGTTGCCGCTACCTGGTCTCAATCTCACTCACCGTCAGCTCTTTTTCCTCAATTTCGCTCAGGTAATCGTCGATAATTGGACGTCGTTTAGTTGATCGTTTATCTATAACGAGAGAACTCCTTCGAAATCGACAGGTTTGGTGCTCCACGGTAACGTCCGAAGCGATATCGCTGCAGATCGCGAAGGATTCCCACTGCCCGCCGAAATATAGGGTGATAGGACCATTATTGAATCTCCCGGAGTTTGCAACAGAGTTCAATTGTCCAAAGGGTTCAAGGATGAATCCGGTGCACAAGTGCGAAGTTTGGTAACGGACTGAGATAGCGAGATGAAGATGAAACAGAGAGAGCAAAAGAGGGAGAGACGATGTGGTTCGTGTCTGTTTTAATCCAACTTTTAACCCTTAGCGGTCGTACGTCTGCTATCAACCGCTGCAGCAAAGAATCAACACGTTTCTGAGGTATAAATAATTCTTATTATCATTTAAATAGTTTTATTTTAAATATGATTCAACCATAATTCAAATATGCAATCCATTTGCCCGCACTTGTAACAGGCATTTTTATATTTAAAAAGTTCTGTAATCTTAAAATGGAAAATGCAAGTGAACAATATTAATTATTTATATAATGCAATTTTACAAATATAATTGTTTAATGTTACATTATTGTATTAGGAGTTACTTTTTCACAATAACGTTACATTAAACGGGGCACTGTATTTGTAACATATTGTTGTATAAATAAATAATGTTGTTTAATTACATTTACAATTTTAAGATTAATTCTACGAGCAGCGAGAGCATTTATTTCCACTTGACTGAGCAAGGAGTTCGACTGCCGCGGTGTCTTGTCAAAATATACTCGGCGACTCGGCGACCGTAACCTACAGGTATCCTTTCCGCGAATCTTAATAACAAGACACTTCGATGCTCGTTATCAGTTCCCCTTCGTCTGCCGACGAGACAGCATTGCTCCGCGATCGCGTTTAACTATTTTCTCCTGTCAGTGCGGGTGTAATGTTATTAAAAACGAGATTGTGAGTCATCACGTACCTACAGTGGTATTAACCCTTAATTAGTAAACCTACGTCTGCTCTCAGCCACCAAGTCATTTTCATCGTTGTCGTCGTATATCTATTCTCAGCCACCAAAGCAAAGAATGAAAATTTTTCTGAGGTACATTTAATTTTTAAGATTTTAGTAGTTTTATTTTAAATGCAATTACACATTTTCCTTTTAACGAAACACGACCGCAAAGGGTTAATATCGCGATCGAGTCTCAGTAGTTTTCAAAAAAACGCTTCAGCGTATTCGAGTTAAATTCTCTCTGGTTCGAGACATCGATACGATTATCGACTGATCGAATCGAAAAAAACGATCGTACTATGCGCGACGAGAGGCAGAGATTGAAATCGGAGATCAAGGATTCCGTGTGTTTTGAATCACACCTTGGAGACTAGTCCATGCGCCAAGCGTTAAGAGCTTCTTTTTTCTATGCCGTCGTTTCTATCGAAAAACTTTCGATACCTTTTTCCATCCGTTGATTCCCCTAATTAATTGAGCGTGCCGCGAGTCGTCGCAGAATCTCGAGATGAGAAGATAGCCCAGGTAAAGTTTCAAAAAGACGTTTCGAGCATCGATGTCACCGAAGGAACTTGAAGGATGAATCAACAACGTTAATGACGAATCATCCGGCGATTCGAGCAGCTCGAAAACGCCTCACAGTGTAATATTTTCGTGCGATCTCCGAGACCACCGTGTGCAAATCCTCACTCCGTTGATAACGATAAGAGTAGCAAAGTTCTGGCGCTTCAGAGCGCCGAGTATTTTCAAGCATCGGTTGACCGTGGTTCATCGCGATCAATGGAGACAATTTAAAAGAAAAAAAACCTCCCCTGCGCCATGTCCTTTTTCACTTTTATACTCGAATTGAATTTCGTGCGATTGTCAGTCGAACGAGGAATGACGCTGAGATACGTCGTATTTTAAGAAACCATCGACAGTGAAGCGGTTTACCATTTTATTTAGCGATACGTTCGTGGAACAAAAAAGAAACAACGTGTTCAATCGAGAGATAGGCGATTCACAATTTAATCCGGTTTAAATTCTTTCACTCTCGTCAGGGATCCCGATGAGCCATGGAGTTAGCTTTGAGTGCCGCAGTTTCTGCAGGCAGGATCTGGCGTTTAAGCTTAAGAAATTTATTTTATAAATTAATCAGCGAATTATAGATAGACAGAAGTTTAGCGCGTTAAACCGGTCCATCGTGGCTGCTGTTGCCACAGGGCTGATATTTTTCAATGTGCTTAATTGTATATGTTGTGTCACGTGAGGTTTTCTGCTCGAGCGAATCAAAAACAAAGCTTCGTTTGTTCGCTGAAAGAGTGTGGTGTATTTATGCGAATATATGTCCTCGGTACGTTATCGTAATTATTCGGTTTAATAGTACGTTCAAGGCGACGTTTATGGAAGAAAAGCTTCGGAACCGGAAGGACCGAACATGGAGAATCGCGAATCGGACGTGATTTAAGATCGATAACGGACGATACAACGTGTCTTTCGAGATAAAAAAAAAAGTACACTGCAAAACTGATACGTCTATTAACGATGTGCCGTGAAGCTTTATTTTTCGTTACTTCCAATTATCGTTAAGTCTAGTCGATAGAGAAGAAAAGGGAGATTGAGAGAAGAGAGAGAGCGAGAAAAAAGAGAGAAAGAAACAATAGAATCGAATGCCGTCAGAGTCGAAACAGTTGGCACGAGCGTGGTACATTTAACGTGCGCGACGATGCGCGGATGGTTCCTTTGTACTCGTTTGTGGACAAGCAAGGACAAGTTGAATGGCAAACCCCTTTTTTCTGTATTTTGTATTCAACGAGAGCAAGAGAGAGTGAGTGAGAGAGAGTGAAGAAAAGGCGTGAAAATGAGATAGAACGAGAGAGAGAGAGAGAACAGCAACGACATTAATAGCCGTGAAATGTCGGCTGAGAAATGGCCAGGGATCGATACCAAATTTTTTTCGTGCGTCGTTCAAGTAGTCTTTAGTAAGCGAGAGTGATTTCAATTACGCCACAAATATATTCATTACTTCAAGATACTTATTACTGACGCACGTGTAAATCAAATAAAGAGCGATTTAAATAAAGTGAAACAACAACGTCGCTCGACAGATTTCAGAAACTTCTCGAAGTAAGCGGAACCGGAAGTATCATCCAGAAGATCACGGAAGGTAAGAGAAGAATTGTGGAATCGAGGCACAGATATTTCCGAGCTTCTTGTTTACAACGAATGGTGGACAAACGAAGCGGAAAATTTCGGAAGTTATATCTCAAAGTTTTATCCGCCCGAGACTCGATAGACCGATGAAACACTAGCAGCCTTGTTTACGACGTTCTTCCTTCGTGTTTTTGCACGTGTTACCATAATGAAAAAAATGGCACTTTACCACTGAAACTACCAAGATCGTCAAGCTGACCAATTTCCAATCTCATTACAAGATCCTCAAAATTGTTACTCTTTTTCAAAGTACTCGTTTAAGCCTTTGCACTCCGATATCCCACCTGAAGGGACACCTTGAGTCTACAACATCACTCGATTGCCCCCTCTGAGGGAACTTCGAATTAATTAGTGATTACAGAAGATGAACTTACTGTACCGCAACTTTTTAAGAAATGTATGTTTACCCAAATATTCCTATTGAAACGACACAATATAGCAAGTAGTAAAGTGCCGCTAAATTGATAGTAGATAACGTCAGACATGGCTCGGAGTGCAAAGGGTTAATATTTAACGGAGGTAAAGCCAATAGTATTAAAATACTGCATAAGCATTCATCCGCATCGAGCAAAGAAAAAAGTCAAATTCTCACAAAGTATTTATTTAATATATAACAGACGTACAGTAGTTCTAGTATTAAAATATCCTGCGCCGAAGTAAGTCCGCATTCGCATCCGGCAAAGATCGAAGTCGAATTCCCGCATAATTTCGATCTTGTATTTCCATATCGCGCAAAGGCAAAGGTAACATCAGACCAACCATGCTTGTCTTTTAATTACGTTACTCGATATCGCACGATTCCGCAATATCGGCTTTCTACGACGTGAACTTCTCAGCTTGTACTTGCGATAAAGCTCGAGGACATCTCTCTCCTCGAGACTCCCGTCGATTAATGATCCACTAAAATCAATTTCCATCGATCGAGCTTGCAATCGGTACCAAATGTTCTCCAGAATACATATGATAACGCTTAATAAGATCATAGTTGCGAATCCCACGGAGGCCAAGTAAATATGACCATATTCGACAGCTTGAAACTGGCTCCACTGAGAGGTTTCCGGTTTCTCCATTTCTTTGGTGATCCATTTCTTTTCGAGATGCTTCAGAACACCGGCTGAACGAAGACGCATCAAGCTGAGAGCAACAAAAACATTTGGAATCATTAATTTCAAAAATATATTTACGAGAATTTGTCGCTTCTTACGAAATATCAATGAGGCGCCTATGAGAGGCAGATCTTCTGTGCAGAAATGCAATACGAAGGCTCCGGTAAGGATTGGGCATTTGAATCATGCGACACTTGTGCTGAACTTTGCGATAAATCGGTAAAAAGACATCCGGTGCCTCCAAGAATGTGAGGTCCGGTTGACAGAGCTTGGAACTTATCGCGCTACTGTTTTTCATGTCTGGACAATCATAGTTGATTATGTCTTTCCATTCATCCTCCAATTCGCCACGCAAGGTTCCGTTCTACACAGGATAAATATGTACATATCAATCGATTAATTCGTCCGCATTGATTTTTCTCCGACGCGCAAAGAAGATCGAACTCGCATTAACTAAAACGCTATTTTTAAATCTCAATTTCGAGACTCATTAGCAAATTGAACACGTACCACTGTAAAGCGAATGTAAGCAGTGCTGTCGTTTCTCATGCAAAGAGAATGAGTCCGTTTTTGCGAGACGTCCCGAAGGCTCGAGAGTGGAACGGAATTTCCACGTATCGCCAAATAGGAGGTGAGGGTGCTGTTGAAGCCGCACGACAGGAACATCCCCATTATCAAGTAAGACAAGACGATCAGCCGGAGGGACCAGCTGGTCGGTACTTTCTGACAACCTGATCGAATACGGTTCGATTCGTCAGACGGAACATCGATTGTATGCTTCATCCAGTAACGTCACTTCTCACCTTGCCCGCTTAAACCACCAAGAACGAAGAGGAGGTCAAATGTAATAGAGGACAACTCGCCATCGCACTCGACATAATTTCCATACACATTTTTCTTCAGATAGTACATCGCCAGGATCAGACAGGTGACTAAGATGATGTAGACGAAGACAGTGAACCATAATTTGCGAGTAAAGATTCTCGAGTACCACCATTTCGATACTATCGATCCCTCGGATTGAACGAACAGAGCGTACCTGAGAAGATTGAAGAAAGGGGAAAGGGAATCTCGAAAATGTCTTCGACATGTAAAAACAATGGGCGGAAGATTTGTCGGGGTAGGATTTGAAGGTGAATTAAAAATGAGGCTTACGAATTGCTCGTGATCGGAGTGCTATAGGTGTAATAGCTGGAGGTATAGGAATAAATCGCCGTAGCGAGGAGTAGTGCGTGAGCCTGTCCATTCATCAGCGTCTGGGCTGCCGACGGTCCCGCTCTTCGGTAAATCGTCCTGCATTTTCGACGAAGAAACGCCTTTATTACGGTGCACGCACCCATCCACTATTTTCTACTCCCTTCTGCCACCCCCGCGTGTTCCCTCTCTTTCACCGTGATACTATACTTATACCTGTCTAGACGAATGAATCATGCGAGTATTTTGACCCACCAGCGTGTGGGTGGTACACGGAAAATCGTTCAAATTCTTCGTAAGGTCTCGTTACACGTACACACCAACGGCCTCGATACCTTGTGAAATTTCAACGAACCTCTCGCGACGTAACAGGTGAAAAAGTTTAAACGATCGATTTAACGAAGGGTATTCTTTCACGGTTACTCTTAACGATTTTTTAAAAGATGAGAAAAAGTGATTTTTTAGAGTGTGGATGTACAGACTTAAATTTCAACGTCTCCTCCAGCGTGGTCCATATGTCGCCGATGAAACCGGTCACTCCTTCGTTGTTTGGGTTTTTTAGGACGTACGGGCTCATCTGAAAGCCGGGCGAATTTTATGGAAAAATCGTTATATTCTGTATGGTGGGAATTTAGGAAGAAGTTACTCGATAAGTTATTTGCTCTTATCGAGTCTTTTGTCTCTTTTCCTCTCGCACTTTCGATTTTAACGCGGTCTATACTTTGGTATTGAGGTACTCACGAGGTCAGAAGCTACGACGATTGTTTTGCCGTGCAAATCCTTCCTCATATCGACACTACACACAGCACTGTCGTTGAACTTTATAGCCTCGAGGTGCTCGAATTTGTTCGCGTTTCTGTTCCATAACACGAGACGCCCCGGGATTCTTCGCGCGATTTTCATTTCCTCGTAGTTCTTTAAGAATCTGATGCACATTTCTGCATCGGCAATTGCAAAAATCGTCTGCGAAAATATGCGCTTAATTGACGAAAAGATTCTGATCAACTTTCTGATAGGATAGAGGTGCCAGTAAAATTACCAGTAGCAGAAGGAAATTCATGGTTCTTCCAATGCGATTCGCGTACCGAATGCGCATTTGTACCTACTTCCGGCAAGGAATAATATAGTGACAAAGCAAGTCCAGACCGAACCATATAATTGACAGGTTTGATGCGACGAAAAGTAGGATCATTACTGTCCGGCATTTCTTTGACCTTTTCTGGACCTTTCTACCTTTGCTTGCATAATTTAACGAGTGGGGTGAAAGCTCGTTACACCTGGATACAAATCACAACGACTATATAGGAATACGGCGTTATTGTTGCGAAGAAATTCTATAAGAATAGTCCGTTCAATCCTCTTGAAACTAACAAACACATTTCAATTCTACGCGCGCAATCGAAAAGTCGAACCTTCGCACAAATCGAAAAAAAGTTTGCGCGCGCAGATAAAAAATGAAGCTTATCCGTAGATGGAGCAACTTGTTCGACCAAGACGACGTTCACATCTTTATCCGGCCGAAATGTTAAAATTTCGCGATAATTGCAAGTAAAATAGCAGAAAACCAGTAAAACATCGTAATATAAGAGTTCTTCTTAGTTCCTGCAACGTTCATTCTCGTATTTACCGCGTCTACAGTGCAGAGTGCGCTACATTGTCGCTATGGTTTTTCAACATCGGTAATTCAGTTGCCGGATCAAAGGACACTTCGCGTTGGTAAAGCATTACTCCTGATAGCAATAATAGTTGTTTAACTTCATCTATTCAACGCCAGAAACTAAAAACACGCATGAGAAAAGGATCGTTCGAACGAAATACAAAAAATATCAAACTCTGTTTCAGATTTGAACCAGAACATCGCTACGCGCGCGTCGGTAATGCGCAGTGGCAACTCGAGCGCGGGAATTCTTCCGACACTTTGACTGCGCGAACTTCTTACGCGCGAATTCGCTTTGCCAAATTGAGGAACGATGCCATATTCTCGTATTATTCTTATTTATTTCATCCATACTGCACGTACACTCGAAAGATAGCTCGTTAAACCGACGGCCTGCAATTTCTGCGCACCAGATAGATAAAGATTTGTAAAATCATGACCGAAAAGGTACCCGGACAAGTAAACAATTGAATCACATTACAACGTCAACCGTAAATCTCTCGAAGAGTTCAATGCCGTTGAAAATACGTCGCCTATCTCGTATCTCGAGACTCGATAATTTCCGAGCTCGATAGATCGTCGCGTCCCGAATGTCAGGGTCGTTCTCTCGTTAGCAATATCTCTCTGAAACGATCCGACAGTGAGAGCAGATTTTCCCGCACTTTATTACGCCTTCGTGACTTCAACGGCGCTGCAGTCGTGCCCCATTCGCCTCTTGCAAACGAGAGGAACACGTTGCAATTACGTCCTCGGACGTGTTGTACTGAAATAGATGCATTTACTCGCAATTAACACGTTGACTCTCGCGCGGCAACAAAAAACGATCTAATTGATATCGAGCGTGAAATCATTGAATAATAAATCCATCGAGAAAGATTACTTCGGGGAATTACTATTGCGAATCGATCAGCGAAGATTTAGAGTTTCCATTCGATCGTTTCAAGGACAATGTTTTTATGGTTCTCCGGATGACACGGTCGATTTATCGTGCAAAGAGAGAAATCATGAGTTTGGAAAGAAATAACGATGAAAGGTGACCGAGAAATCGAGAGCAGAAAATAAGGGACTCGAAGGGAGTCACCGTGAAAGACCTTAGGCGAACGGGAGCTCGTTAGCTCGATGGAAAGGGCCGAAGTCCAAGCGGAGAAAAAAAAAGGGAAAAAAGATCGAGGACCTTTTCTGAAGGCACCTGCTGCCGCTCTCGATGGTTGCTGTTGGTGGTTCTTCGCTCTTGGTGTCCGGTAGCGTCTGGTAGCGTCAGGGACTACGGTTGCAACGGCAATGCCACCGTTGGACCCTCGATCGGTCTTCACGATGACAGACATCAACGACGCGTGGGGCAACAGGAAACATATGGAAAAGACCACCCTTTTCTTCGCCTCAAGATTCTAGCTCTTCAACTTTTTCGTCGATTTGCTTTGACTTCATTATTTCTGAACGAAGGCTAGAAGTTTCTGGAAGGCGGTGGAAGAACGGCGGGAATAAATTCAAATTTATGATCGTTGATCGTTGCAAAAGAGCGATCGAAGATATTTGGTTCTACGAGAAAGGTTGCAGAATTTATGAAGCTAGAAGTTTGTCGGTGGAGGAGGAAGATTGAAGATCCAAAAAGGGACGTTTGGAGGAAGGAAGATGGATGGATTCTGATCGAAGGAGTCTGCTCTTTTTGCCGAGATCGAAGATTCTAATTAATATAATCGGCTCGTGAACGGTCAACGAGAGAAAAGGAAGGAGATGAGGAGGAGGAGGAGGAGGAAAGAGAGGAAAGTAGGTAGACGATGTAAGAAGATTGAAGTCTCTCGATCGGTCATTAAATTTTATTAAACGATGTAATGTACCCTTCGTGCATCATCGAGACCGAGTCCCGAAGGAATAAAACGATCTCGTATCGGATAATCGCTGGAGAAAAATATCGTTCTACGAAAAGCCAAACCATCGATCGACGGATCGACCGATCGTTCACGAAGATCGATTGAACTTCCTTTCATCTTCGGGGCCGATCATTATCAACAGTTATAACGTTACTTTTATCGCGAATTATTTTTTGCGTGAGACGAAGGTTTCACGGATAATTCCCGGCATTGGCGAAATATTCGCAAATCGGCACGATTCCTCGATGTCTACGCAAAGAGACGGAGGTCCTTTTCGTAAGATTAGATCACCAGCTTTCGCTGGAAATCGGCGCACGAGATTAGAAGACGTCCGGATTCGTTGAATTCACTCGCAAATCTTGAAATTGCCGAAATAAACGCACGAGATAACTCCGAGCGTTTCAACGGAAAGAAGCAAAAAAAAGAACCTGGCAGGATGCAAAAACGATCGATCTCCCTGTTTTATTCGTCGCGTGGTGCATCTTCTTTCGGCGCTGACCGCTCGATCGCGCGGGATTTGAATCGTTTTGAAAGTCGATCTGTATTTCAAATGTCGCGAAAAAAAAAAGAAACCGATGGCCTATCTCGTCGGTTCTTGCCTGCCTCTCCTTTTTTTTTCTTCGTCCGTCCGTTTGTCTCTTCTCTCGCTTCTCGACCGTTTCTCTCATCTGGCTCTCCCGTATGCTATCGCATCGACTTCATCGGCGGGACGGTGCTCCTCCGAGCGTGCCCTCGATTCGCGCGGCATAAAAATTCGATCGATCTTTCGGCGTGACCGTGCACAAATTGCACGCACGCCAGACGTTGCATGCCCGACACGGTAGAATTTCAAATTTTCGCCTATGCTAAGTGCCCTCGGCGCGTGTCGAGCGCGTACCCCGAGGCTCTCCCGACCGTCGAAATCCTCCTTGTCGAGGATCGTTGAAATTTCTCGCTCTACGAAACTCTCGAGTCGTCGCTAGGAGTCGATTCCAATCGACTCGAAGTCGATCGAGACGAAGGAAGACGAGGAAGATCTCGCGGCAGAAATTGAAAGCGGAAGAGCAAACGGAGATAAAGAGAGATCGGAGCGGGCCGACTCGGGCCGATCGGCGATCGAGCTTTCGTAGGAGAGTTTGATGTTGTCGGTGATTTGCAAAGCGCACGTAGAAAGGAGAGAAGAGCGAAGCGAAGCATCGTTAGGAGGGATCGCGGCGAGGGCGGTTGCAGGAGAAAGAGCGGGGTATGGCAACGGTGGCGCTGGGGATGGACGGACGGACGGATGGACTGACGGTGGCAAGGAGGAACGGCGAGAGGACAGAAGGGGCGGGAGGAAACGAGGGTCTACGTGTAGCGGAGGGGAAGAGGCTCTCGGGAGGGAAGGAGGACCGTGCGTGGCGGTAGGAGCGGGGGGACACCGCGGCTTCTCGGAGAGGGAGGCAGCTCCTACGCTCCCGTTACGGAGGGAGAGAGGAGGAGGCGGTGGCGTCGATGGTAGCGTCGACGGTGGCGTTAACGGTGGCGTTGACGGTAGCGGTATCGGCGGTGGTGACGGCGGTGGTGGCGGTGGTGGCGTTGGTGGCGGAGGAGGGAGGCAGCCGGCGGCGGCGGGTGCAGGCGGGTGTAGGTATACGTTCGGCCCCTACACGCGAATGCGTAAGATACTACGGGAGAGAAGAGACGGAGAAAGACGTCGAGCGTCGAGGAGAAAGAGCGAAGAACAGAAGGAGAGAAGAAGAAAGAGGAAGAAGAGGAGGAGGCCTCCGCCTCGACATATATGCGGTGAGAACGCGCGCCTCCTGACTCAGTGCTTGACAAGCCAGCGAGCTCTTAGGATCCAGCGGTTAGGTCGCGATCGACACGACACGCTTTCGGCCAACCGCCTGCCACTGCCACGCGAGTACGCTCGCTCCTTCTGCGCCGTTCTCTTCTCGATCGCAAATCTTCGGGAAAGCAACCTCCTTCCTTCCGGTCTTACTTCCTCCGTCAACTTCGAGGACCCTTCGATCGTCCATCGACCGATCGCCTCGATCGGAGCGAAAGTACCGGTGAGCCGGCCTATCCCGGAAGTGGCCGTCGCGAGACGACTCGAGGAAAGGAACGAGTATCCGGGGGAGGAAGATCGCGGACGGAAGAAACGGAAGAACGAAGAGAAGAGGCAGGTACCGCGAAAAGGGTGAGCATGGCTCCCAGGATACGTGCAGAAAGATGTACGGTGGACCGGTAAATAGTGTTTCGTGGACGCGCGCGCGTCGGGATTGATAGTTCCCGCTGGAACCGAAGGTCACGAGGGTTCACCGGACCATTCGATTCGAGCGAGGAAGAGACACGGAAGAGACACCATCGAGCCGGCCGTGGTGCAATGTGCTTTCGAGAATACCTGGTGATTCTAGTGCGTGACCGTAGGAAGTTACGTTGGTGATCACGTTCGACGAGACGGAAGCACCGGTTCCAAAATCGCACCCCGGACTTGTCCTTCAGATTTTCCATTACAGCTAAAAGAACTACCCTCTGCGAATTTTAATTAAAATCTCTAAGAGATCAGTTTGGAAGTCGACGATACCCTCGCACGATCGCCGACTCCAAGAGGGAAGAGAGAGAAACGAAACTGGATCACAGGAATCGCGATCGCGATCGAGGCTGGTCGCCCACTCCGGGTACTGTCTCGACTCCTGGACACGGTGACGAGCAGCAAATCATCCACGGGACGGATCAAGTAATCCAAGAAAGAGGAAAGAAGCGGAAAGAGCAAAGAAATCTCGCGGAAGCGAATCGAGGAAGAAGAGGTACTCGCGGCAGAGAAACCGGAAGTTTGAGATCTCAGCGCCGGACGCGGGTCGCTTCTTTCGATCGGGGGAAGTAGAAGACTGATCTGCAAGGTGCGGAAACCATGAGGTCGACCGTCTGATCGTTTCGTCGGCGAGGAAGGCCGAGCGTAGCTGATTCGAGCAAGGGTGACCTTGAGCAAGATGGTCAGGGGGGCGCTGCTGCTGCTCTCGTTGGTCCTCCTCGGTGCCTTCGACGCTCCTGGCATCGAGAGAGCCCGCGTCAGATACCTGGCGATGGCCGGAAACGCTTGCAACGCTTGCAGGATGCACGAGGAGATCAGAGCCCTGAGCCTCGAAGCCATAAAGGAGCAGATCCTCAACAAATTGGGCCTCAAGCAGGCACCGAACATGACCGGCAGAGCTCTGCCAAGGATCCCCCCGATCTCCAAGTTGATGGACATGTACGGGATGCAGGCCGATCAGCCTCAACCTCTTGAGCCTGGTATCACTCATCACGAGGAGATCGACGAGTATGCTGCCAAGACAGAGAGCGTCTTCGCCTTGGCGCAACCCCGTAAGTTTCCAAGGGTTTATTTTTTTTTCCGCTCGTTTTCCATCCATTCTCGTGGTTCTCTTCGATCGTCCAAAGTCGAACGCTTTGGGGTGCAAGTTTCAGAGAGACTATTTCCTTCCACCCTGGAGTTCTTCCGGCTTGCGCGGTATTTCCGGGTAAACAGGAGAACGGTAGCGTTTTGCGAGAAAAAGGCTTTTTACGTTTCAAGAGTACTCTGTAGTTAATTAACGATGATGTGTCATGGCGCGACATCAGCTGCGTTTTCCTTGACAACGTCAACACCGAATTAACCTCACCAACCCGACATTCGTCGTTGACCATCTATCTCTGTAGAATAATTTGCAACATTGTTGCTTCTCAATTGAATCGTATTGCCGCTTATAGCCTGCCGAGTTTCTTCGTGGTCTCAATGGAGCGAAAATTGTGTAACTTAACTTTTTAACCCCTTTTAACAGCGATACACGCCGCGAAAAAATCTCGATGCGCGATCAGTTTGTCCTTTTCGCTCGTGGAAAATCTAGAGAAGGGCGCGCGCTCGTGCACGTTTGTTCTTCATACGCATATGCATAGAAGTGTGCATACGCAAACTCATGCACATTCGCATACACATACGCAAACGCAAAGAAGCGCACCGTGCGTCGACGCGAGCGGCTTGCCCTGCATCGTAGATTAGGTCTGCGATCGAACCCTTTCGTTGGGCAGAAAAATATTCCAGGCTTCCTCGGTTCTTCGTGCGGGTTCCAACTTGGCGGCATCGATTTGAAATTCGATCTTGCCTTCGTGCCTCGAGGGCTAACTCGAAGCGATAATGGGCCTTATCGAACCTTCCCAACTCTCCCGACCGGAGAACCGTTTCTCGTTCACACCTAAAATTTACGCCTCCGAGCGACTGTATGTAACATTCTTCCAATGAAATACAACGGCGAAACGTGTTCCATTTGTTTTCGGGCAAAAAATTTAAACAGTCGCTAGGGTGGTCGATGGTTAACGAAGTAACCAAACGAAGGGCAGAGTGAAGAAGGCTCAGGTTGAGCCCTATGGCGGTGGATCTTCTCTGAACGAAAGAACTGCGCAGAGAGAACAGAATGTAGCGAAAATATGGAAAAGATCGAAAAGTAGAAGGCCCACGGGGCCCGTGACTCCTCGGGACAAGATTGTATCTGAACGTTTGGACGTTAATCGCCCTAATAGCCCCGTCGAAGAGGCAACCTGTGCTTAACGGCTCACCCGTTGGAAAAAAAGTCTCTAGGGGCCCTGGTCCAAGAGCGAAAAAAAGGGGGCCGATCGAGCCGCACGAAGCCGATGATTTTCTATCGATTTTAAATTCAATAGCCGATTTAAGCGTAATCGCTGGTTGTCGTTTGTCGTGTAATTGGAGGGCTATTTTCAGTGGACGATCGAGAAAAATAACGCGGTCGCGATACCTTCGAGGAACCTGTTTCGCTCGTTGCTACCGGTTGATTTAATAATCCCATCCTTCGCGCACGCGCAAGCACTCGTACACGCGGGTCGACGGTACCAGCGTGTTATTAAAAATGGAGAACATTACGGACGAGCGGGTTAATTGACGATAGGAACACAAACCTCCAAAGATTCGAATCTCCCGCAATCGTTTCAAATTTATTTATTGCGGTCGAGATAGCAACGGCTAAATGTGTTTGCTGTTTCGAAAGTAACGCCTTTCCTCGTTATCGGGAAGATTAGCGGGCGGAACGGTTAGAATGAGAGAATAAATATTATAGAACGATAACGGGGCCAGCCTCCTGAACGTTGCAAGTCGGTGCACGGGGTCGCCGGTAAATCGTGTGAAACGCGCTTAAAGGTATCGCCCTCGAGAGAGCACCGAACCTAAAACTGGCGAACAAGAGAGAAGATGGTATCGAGGAGAACGCAGGACGATGGCGAACGAGTATCAAATTCGTGGAGGGTTATCGCCTCGGGCGACCTATATCGCTCTTCGAACGCCTCCAAGCCGCTTGCAGGACGATCTCTGGAATTCGCTCGTGCGATTTTTTTTCTCTCTTTCCTCTCTCTACTTGCCTCTCCTCCTCTTATTCTCAATCTCCTCCTCCACCTCCTCCCGTCACTCTCTGCCCTATGCTCCTCCTCGCTTTCTTCTACATTCGTGCGTTCCTATCTTCTTTCGACGACCCTCTCGTTTCGTACCCTCTCCTTCCCTCTTTCACTCTCTGTCTTCCTCCGGCTTGGAATTCTCCTATCTTTCGGTACGCTTCTTTTTCGCTCTTCGTTGTCTTTCGCTCCTCGGCGAGCATCGATCTTCCTTCTCTTTTCGTCCGATTTCCTTTTTTCTTCTTCCCCCGCAATAATCTCTTTTCTACATTTTTCTTTCGGTCCCACGGCCTCGTATCTCTGCTCTCTACGGCTCCTACGACTTCTATGACTTCTATGGTTCTACGGTATTCCTCCCTCTACCACCCCTCGGGTCCCCGGGACCCCCTTTCACCATACTTTTCTTCCATCCTGTCTCTTTTCTCGAATTCTTCTCGCTGCCCGCATTTTTCCCTCTTCTCTATCTCTCCACCGATCTCCAATCTCTTCGATGAAACGAGCGTCAGTTTTTGTCCCTCGTCCTCGAGAGATCGATCGATCTTGGTCAGTCGCGGGTCGATCGCCTCTCGCGTATCCTTCGAGATGCTACCGCGCGCTCGATCGTTCCTTCGACTCGTATTGCCGTCTTATCGAAAAACCGCGCGGATTCCGCGCCTCGAATTGTCCCACCGTTCCGATCGTTTCCCTCGCGTCACGATCGCTCGGCAAATATTCATGAAGGAAACGTACCGTTTACGTCCCACCTTTCGATCGTTTTTTATCTCTGTCCACGTGGAGCGGTCGTTTTCCGCGCGAATTTCAATGACGCGACCGCGCGCCAATTACATCGCAACGAGCACCGAGTCAGCTCGCCAGAAAATTCCGTCCGATTCTCTCGGCCCTTGCGCCATTCTCCAATATATACCCTTGAAAGTTCTTCTCTCTCGAAAGATTAGCGTTTCTCTCGTAAACTGACGAAGCAATCGTTGAACGAATCTATTTAGCTTTGCGATCGAACGTTCTATCACCTGTTCGACTCGCGTGATAACGAGAAACGCAGCTACTCTGAATTTAATCAGACTCGCGCTTCCGACTGGCCATGGCAGCTCGAGACAGCTCACGATGGTTCGCGATGGTTTGCCATGGTTTATGACGACCTCCCAGAACCGGCCTGCGAGAGGCGAGGCACGCTCCTCCACGAATTTCCAAGTACGTACGAACGACGAACCGGCCTCGATCCGCGAGGAAGGTCACGGTCGGTGCACAGCCTAGGTCAGGCCCATCGCTCATTATCGCGTTAAAGCCGTCTCTTGGAGGTGACAGGCCGCTGTTAGAACTCTCGTTGCCGTTGTTGTTTTCGCGGACTTTGGAGGATGCGCTCGCGGCTCTTGGAGAAGAGTGAAGATTTCGGAGTATACGTGGGCGAGATGATCGTGCGCATTGTTTTAAAATCGTGTTTCGAAAAGGAAAGGAACGATCGGTGTTGACGTGAAACTTGTAGAATAATTGCGTGGGAAGATATCGGTTAATTGATGTTGTTAAGTCGCTGTTAATAGAACATTAGCTGCTCCACAGATTTTATGCTTTTTGCTTCGTTATTGCTCCATCTCTCGTTCGACCCTTTTCCTCCCATTGCCTCCCGTTGTCTCCCACTTCGCCCTCTTACCTCTCTTTCTCGCGGTAGCCTCGAGTGTACCTGGCCCGACGAAATTAATAAATCTGAAATGGATATACAAGCCGGTGAATAACGTCCAGATAGCGGCACTGCGGTCAGCATACTCGCAGACAGGCGCCGTGCGATCAGTGATTCTCATTTTCCCCGACTTTGTTTCTTTGCTTCATCGAGGCGCCTGTTTTTCCGATTTTGCCGCCAATTTTCTCACCCGTTTACATTTTCTCTTCGTTCCTTGCCCAACGCTCTTCTCTGGCGCGACTTTCGGGTAAAAAACAAAAACGAGATTAATTCTCAGGTATGTGGAAAAGAACTCTGATCAGAGATCGAAGATATGTTCGTGCCGATCTAATACGATCGGCCCATCGACGGATCTACTCGCCATTCTTCTCGACTGATTTCGACGCTTTCGTCGATTTGGCAAAACCTGTTTTTCATGGTTCCTCGTCGATCTGCGAGAGATTTAGTATCTAAAGTTGCCACGATGGAAACACGAATGCATTTAAGGACTCTCAGAGTTACGTAACAATCGGAGGCGCGTATCAGCCGCTGCCTCGATCTCTCCGTGTACTCGCGATATTAGATCGGTATTGCAACGGTGTCGCGTTACCGGCACCTATGCGGATTTACATTTCAAAACTCCAACATTTTTCCCTCCGTTCAGTGACATCACCGAATCTCAATCTCTCGATTCAACAGAGAAAAAAACTCTCGATAAGCTCTCAACCAAATGGTTTTCTCGAAATCGCTGCAGATTCATCGCGATAAGGACATCTTTGATCTTCCGGCGAACGGAAAGAAATTCGTTTTTCAAATGGTCGACGCGCCTTATCGGCAATAATTGTCCAACTCATTTATTTCGAACGACGTGTACAGGTAGAACGATGGGGTGCAAGAAGAGGCGTTTCTACGTGTTTTTTTTCCCTCCACCTTTCCTTTCTCTCCGACTCCCATGGAAAAGGGGGTTCTCGGGCGCACGCGATCACAGCAGCGGACACATCGAGAACCGAGAGAGAGAGAGAGGGAGAGGAAGAAAAAGAGAAAGAGAGAGGCCCTTTAGGAGGAGAAACCGAGGAGAAAAGAGAAAGAAAGAGAGGGCTGACCCAAATGTGAATTTTATCGAGTTACGCTGTTATACTGTCGAAGTGCAGTCGCAATTGCACTCAGGGCGCCTCCGACACGCGATGCAAATTACTCGGGGGCGGCAGTTTTTACGTCCGGTTTCGCCCGAACACGGCTCTTGCCTTAAACCGTTCTCTCTTTCCGTTTTTCTCCCTCGAGGTGGATTTGCGCGCGGAAAGCGCGCTTTCGGCGAACGAGTACCGGATATACGATAAGTACTTGTAGATACGTCGGCTATTGCCTGTTTTCTTGTACCTCGAGAATGAAATTTATCATCGATTCGCTCGTAGCACATACTCACGACTGTTTCCTTCCATTCTTCCCTCGACTTTGAAAAGTTATTCCGCGTGGATGAAGTTGATCAAATTTTCCCACGCGATACAACGATTCCCATGATTTCGTGGATAGCAGAAGTACCTTGGTACCCTGTAGAGATACAAGTTGAAAGAGAAAACAAAACGATCGAAGATGAGAAACAGTTGGTAAAGCTTCGAGGGCCGTTTTGTCAGGAATTTCAACTCGAACGAGCGAATTCGTGTCCTTCGCGTGAGAGATTCGCGATCGGTCGTTCACCTTGGCAGGTATCCGAGCTTAGGATTGTTACTGCAATTAAGTATTCCCAAGTCGAAGTCAGGGGGCACGTTATCGAGCGAGGTTTCGACGGAAGGAGAGAGTAAGGGAGAGAAACGTCGAAAGAGAAAGGGAGAAGGATAGAGAGGAAGGGAGGAGACGAAAGAGAAAGACGGGACAGGGTGGGATGAGCCCGGCTCGGAGATACGGGAGTGCATTACAACATTAATTTCGGGGTTCAACGCTCTTCGTGGGTAGATGTAGGTACAGTTAGACTCACGCAAAGTTCTGCCCGCCTCGCGCCCCTCGATATCGCCCCCGCTCAATGCGAATAGACGGCCACGTTCTCGCGAACTCGAATCTCCTTCCGAGCCCTCGTTTCATCGATCCGCGATTATTCGTTGCCCGCGAATTTTCTCTGTCTTCGTTTCATCCACCGATCCTTCGATGAGAATTCCTATCGCGAAAATATCTCTTCATTCGACGATGATAATCGAAACTTCCGATTCTAATGGACGACAAAATGCGCGCCATCGTCTTTCCTTTTCCTCTCGAATCTCCAAAAGTGCCTTCGAATCGACGACTCAGGTTCGATCGTTCGTTATACGAGTACACGTTACGAGGAGCGTTTTCGGTATTAAATTTCGACGAGTTAGACGACACGCGCTTAGTTGTACCGAGTCATGCGCCGCTGGTAGACGATTTGTCGCGCGATATTTTTAAACGTCGTCGCCCTTAGAAGCGACTGCGACGTCGGGAGAGAAACGGCAACGGAGACGTCGACCGCGGCGATGAGAGCGACGGTGGTAGCCGCGATGGAGACGTCCAAGAGCGAAAGAACCGGACGATAGCGGTGAAAAGTGCACGGAGGATATGCACCGAGGCGGGGACAGGAGGTCGTTCCGTATCAATTATTTCTTCGTTTATTTATAGGCAGGGCCACGACACCGCGGTATCATCGTTGTTTTCCATGGTTTCCACTCGTTAAAACTTACTCTCTCGCTTTCCCTCTTATTCCTCTCGTTTCTCCCGCGCTGCTCTCCTTCATGCACGAACTTCGACCTCTCTGTACCTTCTTCTTCGAATCCTGCCAAATCTTCTTCCTTCTCTCTCTCTCTCTCTGAATTCCATTGTTCTTGCTCTCTTGGCGAAGCAATTTTCAAAACGATGCTTGCTCCAGTCTTGACAGGTATTTCAAAGTATTTCCCGCGGAAAGGTGAGAATTGTCGGGGGACAATTCGGTGAAAATGTTCACACGTCCGTTGGTCGAGCGATGCGAGTGACCTCCGTTCGCTAAAACTATATTTATCTCAAGCGCAGAAGTAAGCGCGATGTACTTGGTGCTTTAGCTTTATTGTCTCTCTCTCGGCTGTCCTCTGGCTAGCTTTTCCTTTTTATTCCTCCTTTCGCTCACCCTCGGCCCCCTTTCTACCTCCTCCGAGTCGCGAGAGCATTTATTTGTGTCTGGCTGCGCGTCACCGGATTTAAAATCCGCGCGTTGCATTGCCACGTGTTTCGTGTCGAGCAACTCCGCCCGAGAGACGCGCCAGAGAACGGAATTTTCGGGACAAAGATGCGACCACGGCCTGCCAAATCTATGAATCATACCGTGGATATTTTAAAAACTTCCCCTCGATAGATTTGCTTCCGTTTCTTCTACCCTCGAACGACCAAACTCTGTCGTTCTCTTGGTCGTAGATTCCTCCTTTCTCGGTGACCTTCGAGGGGTTGGCAACTTTTTTTTTCTTTTACTCCAGGTGTCTTTACGGTAGTTTTCCCGGAACCTCGTTAAATATAGTTTCAAAGTTACACGCCAGACTGTTGGCAGCCGAGTCTGGATAAAAATAAGACCCACTGTCTTTCTTTCAGTCTCGTCGTTCCTCCAAATCGCGCTTTCCGCTTCATCTCTCTCCATGCGCATACTCGGATCTTCCCCTTGTCTTCTCCGCGTCTGCAACTCAAAAATGTAAAGAGAAACGACAGAAATGACGAAGTAAGGAACGAAAGACGAAGTCGAGAAGTCTATGGACGTTGGTGTCCTTTCGACCGGGTATACTCGTGGCGTTCTTTCTTCCTCGACCTCTCTATCGACCGTTTAATCTACTCGTTTCTTTCAACCGTTAATCTTGCAATTCGCATTTCATCGGCGTGAAAAATTCGCGACGATGATGCACGATTAATCTAGTTTCTTGAAATCGATCGTTCGATCGATGGAAGATATCGGGTTCATTGATCTCGTTAGAGATTTTCGGAAAAAAACTGCACCGAGAAGCAATCGCGCGCAAGAGGAAGGATTGCCGGAGAATGTTGGAAGATATCTTGGAAATTAACGCGATTAGCGGAAGATAAATTCGGTTAAGTGTAGATTCGGTTAGACGTTGATGCTCTTCGCGCTGGTAATTGCTCGCTTATCGCGGAACGAGCAATTATCGCGAGAAGTCACCCAAGTCAACGAAACCGAGAAGCGAAGCGTGGCAGGAAATGCAAGGAATCGGACAATTTGATATGAAATCTGTCTCTTTCTTCGTCTCCATTTCCTTTCTCTATTCCAAGTGAAATTTCCAAGGATCCCTTTTTTCGAGACGGATGAAGGAGGAGCACGAGCGAAGACCGCGATAATTAGCAGGCTAATATGATTTAGACGACTCGCGATTTTGTCCCTGGAAAACGCACGATCTTCGAATCGAGTCAATTATCCGAGGAAGTCACCGGAAGCGAGATGCGCACGATTCTGACATCGATGGCTTGGTGGATTCTGAAATTAGATTCGAACGCAGGAGGCGGCGAAGCGTAATAATTAAACGAATCCACCGACGGATAATGCGCGTTAGATTTACGGTGACGCAGAGAGCCGGAAATCGAAGCATCTTTGCTGGAAAAGGCTCGACTATACGGAGTTTCAGAGAAGTCGAGGATCCGGTCGAATACCGGGACGAGCTCGTTTAGAAATCGAGATACAGTCGTCGTGTTCGTCATCGTCGTCGTTCTCCTCCTCTTCCTCGTCGAGGAATCGCGGCGAAGACTGATTGATCGTCGATGGAAAAACATAGTCCGCGTAACGGTAAGATTTCAGGTGACTTTGCCCTTCATGGAAGCGGTCTTGGCGAGCGATGGCCTGAATAGAGTGCGCGGGGTCTTGCGCTACGCGTATATAAATCTGCCTTCTTCTTTTTACCCGATCTTTTTTCCAACCATCTCCTCGATCGCAACGACGACGACCGGGTGCACTTGGTCCAGACTCGACGTCGATCATCGGGGTAAATGTCGGACGCACGTGCGACAGCTACTCGCTACGAGTGTCTCGCGAATCGCAAGAAACTCAAAGACGATGAGAAAACGTTCACCGCAAAGTCTCCGGTTCTTCTCGATTTATAGGCGATCCTCGAGGAATCGTCTCGGCAAAGATTTCGCGCAATGTTCAACGATAAATCATCGATCGGACGATCAAATTTTCCTCGATACCACGATTCTCAACGTCAGATGATTTGTGATTTCAGATCAGAGGCTGAGGCACTCCAAGGGCAGCCTTGATGTTTTGTACTTCAAATTCTCGGACAAGGTTGTCCAGCATCGCGTTACCAGGGCAGAACTTTCCCTGTGGATATGGGGCAGTGGCCAGGAAAGCGCGGAATCGGACGAACCAGGAGATTCGGACGGTCTCGACAGTCACGATGAGGATCCAGTGACGATAACGTTGCAGAGGATTCTACGCGGTGCGACCGAAAGTGGAGGTCCTCTTCTGGGACCTCCTCTGACCACGAAGCATCCTCGACCCATAGGTCGAAGGGGCAACTGGATCACGATCGAGCTTAGAAGAATGGTCGCAGAGTGGTTCAAGCATCCGAGAGACAATCTCGGAGTGGCTCTCAAGATCTCCGGCCCCGGTGGAAATCACCGGAGGAACTCGAGGCTCGTGGAAACGAATCCGGGGGCGGAGTACGCGCCCTATCTCGAGGTGCAGACGCAGGAGCTCGACTCCAGGAGGGGGGCGAGAATCAAGAGGAACGTAGGACTTAATTGTGACGAGGCCAGCCAGGAGACGAGGTGTTGCCGATACAAGCTCACCGTTGACTTCGAGAAGTTTGGCTGGGACTGGATAATCGCGCCCAAGAAGTAAGTATCTATCTTCCAACTTGCTTCGACATTTTTACTTCTTTTTCGCGACTAATTCTTTTCTCGATAATCGTGAGAGCTTACGAAACGGAGCACGTTTCGCGACCGTATTTTTGTGATCGATGTAAACCACCTCAGCTCGCGTTACTCACGGCAGATAGGACGTCTTTCCTTCCGGCACGTAGAAAGATAAACGCGAACCGGGGAGGCGCAAAACTACAGATAGAAAAAAAAAAGATAGGTCGACTCGGAAACGCGTAACAGAAACGCTGTAATTTTGTGCCTTAGGTACGACGCTAATTACTGCTCGGGCGATTGTCCCATGGCTTTTCTGCCGGCCTATCCCAACACCCACATCGTCAGCTTGGCCGAACCACCCAACAACACCGGGCCCTGTTGTGCCCCGAGGAAGCTCTCCGAGATCACGATGCTCTATTTCGACAACGAGTATCAAATCGTGTTCTCGCGGCTACCAGGCATGGTCGTCGAGAGGTGCGGATGCTCATAGTCCACCTTCGTCCTCGGGAGGAGGAGGACGACGAAGATGACGACAAAGGTGACGGCGAAGATGACGACGGCAATGAGGACGAGTCTACGATGAGATCGGTCGATTCTTGTCCTGACTCGTTTCATCAAACAACGTCGTTTCTTTTTTTCGTCGTCAGTTTCATCCTCGACGATTGTTCGCTCGATAGACTGAAAGTGCCTTGTTTGGGGTGTTTTGGTGCCGCGATTCCCTCCATGGGGAGATAGAGCCGACGGAATAGCGGGATTGACGTCGCGCGGACGACGTGAACGCGAGAAAAAGGAGGATGACGAACGGACTCGACCAAGATCTATCGTCAGCAACAGGCACCTCGATGGTGGTCCATGGTCCATGGCAAGGCGGATAGTTCCTAGCGTCACGGTATTATTTTTAAGGTGTCGATGCGTTTACACCTGATCTAAGAGAACGACCTTGAAATAATTATTTTTTATATGCAACCTTACATCTCGACCTCTCGATATTGCTCGGCTTCCCGAGAGTGCCGATCTTATTGCTAGACATTTTTTACGATTCGCAGAACAATGAAAAAGAAAACAGGTAAAATGGGAGATGTAAAAGGCGTGGCAAAAGAAAAAAAGAAACTAGATATCTTATCGTGGCTGTCACTCTTTCACGACGATGCCCTCTTTCAAAATGGATGGTAAAAGAAATAAGAAAAAGCGCGGAAACGGAGAGACATTCGTTTCCGGCAGTCGTCGTTGATCGGTGGAAACGTGTTGGCCAAAAGATCTCGGTGTACAGTGAAATCGTTGTTTTTCAAATCCCTTCCCCTGCCCTTCTTCCCCGCCCTTTTATTTTTCTTTTAAACGCCATATACGTATGCATATACATATACATATGCATGTATATACATATTATACATACACACTTCTTCGTCCCTCTTTCTATTTCTCTTTCACTCTGGTTTTTATTTTTTTTTTCTAATCTTCTTTTTTAAATAGCAAAACGTACGTTTGAGCGCGTGTGTCTGTGAACAGCGAGTGCGTATCGGTTGTGTAAATACGTCGTACTAGGCAGTCTGATGTCGCTTTCCGAAATCTTCCTGAATCTTGCTGGAAAGATCCGCGAAGGACGTTACTTATAGGCGAATCTATTACTTTTTCTAACACGATTATAGCTCTAGGTAAGTTTGTAGATACGAACACCGTAATGGCCGATCTAAAATCGCGCACGAAGATAATCGGCAACGTTCGCTTCATCGTGGTTTTTCGATCGAGTCGTGATTCGGACAAAACGAACGAGATTTCCGGTCACCGTTTTGAAACGGCGAACGGAGAATCGACTCGAAAATGATTCGATCGTCGCTGCAATCAATTTGGCAATTGTGACTAAAAGTTTCTTTTCTTTTAAAGGCGCCCATTTAGGGCCTTTCGCGATTGACTAAATTTTTGATACATCGAAGAAATCATTCGATCTCAAAGTGCACGGCGATCGAGAGACGGTCTCCCGGTATATTTGAGACATTTAGATTCATTTCCGGGAGTTTCGAAACCTCGGAAATTCTCTCGTAATCCATTACGGATAGAACGTTTTCCTGTGATTTTTTTTCCAGATTCTAGACTATACATAGGGATTTGACGCCATTTAGGATTAATCGATCTCTCTTTCTCTGTCTTTCTTTCTCTTTCTCTCTCATCCTTCCTAAGGCTTTCAACTTTCGATTCATCTGCACCGTAGGCTAATCCTCTGTAAAATACTATACGATACACTAAATTGACTTGCGCACCGTTCCTGAATTTCGTGTGATTAATGGGAAAAAGAGTATACAAGGTGAGACAAATGATTTTCTACGGCTATCATTCGTTAGACGTAAGTGGACAAATTCCTCTGAAATTCAATGCTCTTTTCGTTCTTCCGATCTTTGTTTCTATACACATCTCCTCGTAATTTTTTCTTTCTTTCGCACTTTCATCATAAATTACCGCATCCCCTTCCTCCGCTCGAATCTCCACTCTCTGCGTTTGTTTGTCAGTGTACCTATTATTAAAAAGTAATGGAATTGTGTACTCCCAGTATCCGAACGAGAACGGCGAAAAATGCATACTTATATATACATATAATGTGTACTTCCTAGGTAGAGAGTATAGATAGAAGAATATTTATTCGATGAAATAAATGGTTTTTCGACGAAGCCTGTGTGGATTTATTCCTCTTTCGAGTTTTCTTTCTTCTTTTGCATTTTTCTATTTTTAAAGACTGCAATATTTTCGTCTAGGATTTACAGGTTTAGGTGGAATCTTCGGGGATGTGAAATATTACCAAGGCGATTCCCAATTTTTTCAAAATGTCCCCAAATTTATAGACTAACCATGCAGAAAATATTCCACGTCTATCTTATAATAGAAAAATTAATTAACCGATCATCTCTAGCCCCTTAATTCATCTACTTCCAATTATTTCCAAATTATTCTTTCCAATAATTCCTCTTTAAGTTAGAGCCTTTAATTTTGCCCCCAACGATAGTCTCTCCTCTAGTTTGTACGGTCAGAGAGGTAATTGTTAGGAAAATTGTACAAAATTGTAAATAAATTCAACGCGGAAGATGCGTTTAACGTTTCAGGAATCATTTCAACCGAAAGAAGTTTCGACTGCTCTGGATGCTCGTAGACGGACTTGCATTTTGTTGAGCAACTTTTCCTTCCTTCTCTAATCAATGCAAGATTCACGAGAACGCAGTGGCGATAAACTTTCGGGGCCACAAAACGATTATTGTTCCGCGATTTCTTTTTGTTTGCCAATTAAAGCGCCCCGGGTGCGCGTTGATTCTCGCGTGAAAGACTCATCGTCCTAACAACACTTACGTTTATATCCCTTCGACGAACTTATCCCATTGCCCTTACGATAGAAATGAAAATCCTTTTGAATCCCACCGACGTAGATACTCGTCAATGCGTCAGAGAATTTTTCTTCAATAAATAAATGTTCGTTGATATTAATATTTTTAATTTTTATCTCAGGTCAAAGTTAAACGAGACCAAGTATCTTTTTATTGCAAGTGATTTTCGTTGACCGTAAAAGTTTCGCGCTATAAATTTCTCGTCGATTTATCCCATATTTTCCTGCATTGCCAATTTCTTTTTATTTTTAGATTCTTTCAAAAAAATAGGAGACTCCTGATTTAAAATTTTTCTAAAGGAATTTCATCTATTTGACGATATACCGGTGATTGGTTCCTTCGCCCTTATAAAACCGATCCTTGCCCCCGGTTATCTGTTTTCGCGACACCCGTTATATTTGCGGGATGCACGGGCACTTGTTTGTCTGGCACGTTTGACCAAGAACTATTGCCCCTCGCATGCGTCTCGCGCATTTGTCAATTTATCTACAATGTACGGCTTCATTTTAACGAGTCATTAATCGGAGTGCAGGGCCCGATTAGAGTCGTGCTGCCACTCTAGGGGATGTATACCGTTCTCATTCTCTTTCTCTTTCCTCTTCTTCCTTCGCACTCTCCGTCCTCTTCCTTTCATTCCGCTCTTTCTCCTCTTTCTCCGAGTATCATCGTACTTGCGTGTCGTCTACGAAGTACGAGCAATCGTAAGTACGTCCGCGAGCAGCTATTTTGTTTTGCCATTTCCGAATAAACATTTCCGTCCTCTCGAAAGACCTAGTTCTCTAAAATGATGTGGGGAAAATTGGTAATTCGATTTTGCAACCCGATTTTGGAAAGAATTAACCCCTTGCTGTACAATAATGAGTCTTGGTTTGCGTACGGGGAATAAGAGGCTTGCAGTTTTATTTTTTTTAGCTATGTTCTACTACTTCTAAAAATCTGAGAAAATTTGACATTAATAATCATAATTAGCTTAATAAGACGTAATAATTTAAATGTGATCGAATAAGTAATTAAGCCAGTTCTACAAATAAATGTTCGCTTTGTATTTTTTATTTATTTCGATATGATAAACTTTTGAAAAAAATCTGAAAAAATTACAGGGCAATGACCAGGGTACACTTGACAAACTGTAAAAATATCAATGCTGTCACATGAATCATTTAGTTAATAATATAAACAATTATTGATTTTCAATTTTTTTAACTGCGTTCCGAAGCTACTAAAAATCTGAAAAAATTACACAATTATGTTTATGTTACCATGCAAATACTGTAAAAATATGAAAGTCGTAACTTTTAATTTTCAATAAAAAATTATTGTTTTTAAACTTTTACAATTTTTTAAAAATCGATTTGCCAATCAAAAAATCTGAAAAAATTCAATAGTATGCACACCATTGAGTGCAATATTTGAGATTTTTTTCAAAATTATCTGTCATACCGTATAGGAGAAATTGGACAAAAACTGTAAAACACGTTCCACCTTGTAACTACTCCTCTGGTAGAGGCAGCGGACTCATACTTTGCAGGAAGTGTTTTCTTTAAGAGACCTATCAAATGGTATGTCTCAAGATTAATTTACTTTGGTAATACTTTTTCAAACACTCATTCAAATCTGAATCAGTTCGCAGACAGTCCCAAAGCATTCAACGTGTAAAGTACACTTCCCCAAAAGTGGATACACACTACTTTTAAAAATATCTCAAATATTTTGAGCAGTGAAAGTCGTGGGCCTTGAGGTAGGGCAAGGTTGGTCTTATTTAACATTGTTTCATTGGCAAACGGTGTCACGCGTCGCATTAAAGTAGTTTGACGCGCGCTTCGCTCGTGGAAACGGAGGAAAAGCTTGGCGTGAAAGTCACGAAATCTCTCTCGGCTGTTGTCCCTTTTGTGCTTTTCACTCGCCGCTAAATCCAGAGGAACAGTATCCAGTGTTTGCGAGTAAGAAAATATTGCTATTTCGACGAGTGAATCTTTTCGGATTGATCAAATTTCTCTAATCTTTCCGTAAAAGAGTGTCGTTTAGAACGAAAATCTATGTACAATGCAATGCGTGCTTTAAATCGAAATAAATCGGTTGAAAGTACATCGAGTCATTCAATAAGTGCAATCGCATTGATAGAGAAACTCCGTGACGAAATGTTTGAATTTTTGGTAAGGATCAATCCATCGCAACTCGAAAAGAGAGGTTTCCACGACGACGATGAACGGGAAAGGCCGTAAGTAAATAAATGATTAAACCTTATCACGTCAGATAGAACTAATTGGGTACAACTCTCGAGCGCTCGAGATTAACGGTGAAAATCGATGCGAACGAGCGCGCGCCGCATTTAATCTCCAATTTGCGGAAGAAAATGTTAAAACGTCTTGTTCATTTCTCTCGTTGCCCACGCGTTACTCGCGTGTCGAGATATTCTAAGAGAACATTATATTTATTACGGGAAATCGAAAAAAGTTATCTTTTATTTGCAAACGCGGGAAAGGGTGCCAAGGAAAAATTTGTTTATTCGATTGGCGCCACTACATCGATAGTCAGTGGCGGCACACCGAGGGGGCAGAAATGCCGATGAAACGATAAATCTCCTATAAATCTTCTCCCGTACAATTGCTTCCGCGATGAAAGTATGCCGCGATGCGATTCCCTTCTATCTGCTTTTTATTATTACAATACTTTTTATTATTACTCTGGACGATCCGACAAAAAGAATATATCCTCGAATATAGCGAACAAACTGTACGTAAATGTCACGACATTTTTGTCCTTGGCACCTAACTCTATCCTAATTGGTAACACCGATATCTAACTATAAGCTACAAGTATTTATTAGTCTCTTCTGCGCACTTATAGAAGTTGCATCGAGAAAGGAGCGCAAACAAATGTAACTCTAACGAAATAAATTTCCCGTTTTCAATTGTTCAATCCATTCCTCAGAACTGTACTGTTTACCGAGTAACGATCCCACGTTAAGTCCCGATTTTATCACAGACTCGGAATTAATTTCGCGAAATTCCTTGATCTCCGGCGTTTCTGTTTACATTGCCATTACTCGACCGCCTGATAGCCCGTTTTTTTTCTCTCGCGAGACCATTGCCATTAATATCTCGTTATCCGATGTGTCTTTCCTGTTTCTCTCATCGGCCACCCTGTTTGTGGGTTTCGCGTACTTCTGACAGGAATGTTTTGCGCGAAAATTTCCGACAGCATCGAGATTCAAAGTCGAGAACACAGCTGGCAACTTTGATGCACGATGCTTTAAGTCTGTATCGCGAGATTCGTAAATGCGATCGTGGATGCATAGGCTGGACAAGTCAGCCAGTTGACTTTAC
Organism: Cerceris rybyensis; assembly: GCA_910591515.1. NCBI lineage: Eukaryota > Metazoa > Arthropoda > Insecta > Hymenoptera > Crabronidae > Cerceris > Cerceris rybyensis. Next base: position 2,236,978 of record OU342801.1, on the reverse strand, counting down.
GGCAGTCAACTGTTTCGCCAGACATACCAATTCTCGTTTTATTGTTTTTCTTCGACGGCGCCTCGGGCACTCGTCCTTGCCGACGGTCGGGTTAGTGCTCCCCTTTCGTTGAAATAGAAGCGCGACAATTAATTATGATTCCCGGAACTGCTGCCAATATCTCTAGAAATATTCTTAGTCCCTGTACTTCGATTTTCGAACGGCAACAATTGCAATGCTTTTGTTCTGTGTACGTTAAGTGCAAGATTTATTTCGTCGTGACAATTCCACGGAGTTGGAAGTTTTACAATTATAAATTCTGAATGTCGACGCATTTGGAGGATAAGGTTTGATAGCGAAAAAGATATAGAAGGAGAAGGACTCGCGGCGTTGATCTACATCCATTGTGAATTAACGAGATGGTATTAATATTCGGTCGAAAATGAGGCTTGCAGAGATAGATTTTTATTACGAGGAGATTGAGTAATCGCAGGCCGAGAATCGTGCTTGGTGTCGATGGCAATGAGCTCTCGATGCCACTGTCCTGAGCTCCAATCTGCGTAAACGACACGTACTCGGACCGGCGGGAGTCTGGCTTAATAACCTTGCACTCCGAGGAGGCGGTGCGATTGCCCCTGTCATCGGATCGGCATTTAAATTGGTAGTTTGAAAAATTCTCGCCAAACTTTCCTCCTTCCACTTAGAACCGAGACAGATGCGATTTTTCGCACGACCTTGTGATTTCCAACTCGATAACGTGATCGATCAAACGTCTCTTTGTTGCGGACTATGGTGAATAGCGAGATTGAGGCACGAACTTTTACTCACAAGGGAAGTTCGTGAACTGATATATCCCCATTTGAATAAAACTTTGCATAAATATTTAATACACCAATGTAAGAAGATCGTGCTCGTTTTTAACTTTAAGGGAAATAAAAATAAAAGCTCCCACTTTAAGGGAGGCTCTGTCTGTCTCCTATCTGTCCTACCTCACTCACTTGCAAACTTAGTTGCGGTCGCTCAAACTATGAACTCAAACTCATTTTTTAATAAATTCCAAATTGACTCAGCAAAGTTTCAGCTTTTGAGCTATGAGTCTGTAGGTACGACGAGGAGGACACAGAGAACAGGCAGGAGAGGTAGAAGACAGTCAAGACAGACAGAGGTGAGCTAAGACAGACACAGGAGAGTCAGGATAGTCACAGGACAGCTAGGGCAGGCGCAGGAGAACCAGAACAGGCATAGGGCAGCAAGGACAGGCATAGCACAGTCAGAACAGGCACAGGACAGGCAAAGGAGAGCCGGGAAAACCGCAGGATAGTCAGAACAGTCAGAGCAGAGCCAGGAGAGACACAGGACAGCCAGGACAGACAATGGAGAGCCGGGAAAGCCGCAGGATCGTCAGAACAGGCAGAGCAGAGCCAGGACAACCACAGGACAGCTAGGACAGGCAACGGAGTGCAGGGAGAGCCGCAGGATCGTCAGAACAGGCAGAGCAGAGCCAGGACAACCACAGGACAGCCAGGACAGGCAACGGAGTGCAGGGAGAGCCGCAGGATAGTCAGGACAGGTACAGGAGAGCCAGAAAAGGCATAGGACAGCCAGTAGAGGCAAAGGATACGCAAAACAGGATTAGTTAAATAAATAACTCGTAGTTTTAGAAACACACTATTTTATTTTATAAAGTGTAATACAAATAATGTTGTATAATATAAATAATGAATAAAAACTTTATTAGTTCTGAAACAAAGTTAAACATTCTTCACCTTGTTCTATTCCAAAAATTCCTTTTTCCATACACACCAATAGTATTTCATTATTTTCCAATTGTCTTGCTTGTCACGGACTCGTATCACTTGTCAGCTTGTCGTTCTTTGCCGAAATGTGATTCAGCTGGTAAATGGAGTGAATTAATAACTTCAGGTTGTATCTTTTCGCTCTGTCTGACTTTTCGTTGACTCGTACTACTTGCAACTTGTAGAATTTGCCGAAAAATTCTCAATCTAAGGTAGAGTATTCGAATTTTAGCTCCGTCTGACTTATGACTGACTCGTACTACTTGCGACTTGTAGAATTTGCCGAAAAATTCTCAATCTAAGGTAGTGTATTCGAATTTTAGCTCCGTCTGACTTATGACTGACTCGTACTACTTGCTTACTTGCCAAATTTTTCCGAAAAATGCCAAATAGTGAAATCAGTAGTATAACCCGAAATTTCTCAGACCGACCTTTAGCTCCGTCTGACTTATCGTCGATTTTACTACTTGCTCACTTTGAAATTTTTCCGAAAAATTTGCAAACTCAGCAAGTAGTATAACCCGAAATTTCTCAGACCGACCTTTAGCTCCGTCTGACTTATCGTCGATTTTACTACTTGCTCACTTTGAAATTTTTCCGAAAAATTTGCAAACCCAGTAAGTAGTATAACCTAGGATATCTCAGACCGACTTTCTGCTCCGTCTGACTTATGACTGACTCGTACTACTTGCTCACTTTGAAATTTTTCCGAAAAATTTGCAATCCCAGCAAGTAGTATAACCTAGGATATCTCAGACCGACTTTCAGCTCTGTCTGACTTATGACTGACTCGTACTACTTGCTCACTTTGAAATTTTTCCGAAAAATTTGCAAACCCAGTAAGTAGTATAACCTAGGATATCTCAGACCGACTTTCAGCTCCGTCTGACTTATGACTGACTCGTACTACTTGCTCACTTTGAAATTTTTCCGAAAAATTTGCAATCCCAGCAAGTAGTATAACCTAGGATATCTCAGACCGACTTTCAGCTCTGTCTGACTTATGACTGACTCGTACTACTTGCTCACTTTGAAATTTTTCCGAAAAATTTGCAATCCCAGCAAGTAGTATAACCTAGGATATCTCAGACCGACTTTTAGCTCGGTCTGACTTATCACTGACTCGCACTACTTGCTGACTTTGCTAATTTTCCGAAAAATTTACAAACCTAGCAAGTAGTATAACCTAGGATATCTCAGACCAAGTTTGACTTCTAACTTATCGTCGACTGTAATACTTACCCACTTCTAAAATTTTGCAGAGAAATTGTCAACCTCGCAAGTAGTATAAACCAAAATATCTCGGACATAGTCTTAGATGTGTTTTACTTGCCAAAGTAGAGAACTTATAAATATGATACGCCCATAAGGAATTTGTAGGAAATAAGGAATTTTAGGAACAGAACAGGTGTAGTGGTCAAAAAAGGTTAACAATGTGTTCGATTTAACAAATTCTTTATTCATCATTTATATTATACAACAAAAATGTATGTGATACAAAAATCATCGAATACAATTTTGTGTTTCTAAGACTAAAGGTATTTATTTAATAAACGGTTTTACTGTTTGGTACTCTGCCTGTTTTGGTTGTCCTGTGGTTGTCCTAGCTCTGCTCTGCATATCATGGCTATCGTGTGGCTCCCCCGGCTCTCCTTTGCCTGTCCTGGCTGTCCTGTGGTTGCCCTGACTCTGCTCTGCCTGTCCTGACTATCCTGCGGCTCTTCGTTGCCTGTCCTGGCTGTCCTGTGGTTGTCCTGGCTCTGCTCTGCCTGTCCTGACTATCCTGCGGCTCTCCCTGCTCTCCGTTGCCTGTCCTGGCTGTCCTGCGGTTGTCCTGGCTCTGCTCTGCCTGACCTGACTATCCTGCGGCTCTCCCGGCTCTCCATTGCCTGTCCTAACTGTACTGGGGTTTTCCTGTCTCTGCTATGCTTGTCCTGGCTGTCCTGCGCCTGCATTGACTCTCCTTTGTCTGTCATGCATAAAACAGTTCGTATTAAAGATATAATCAGTGTCACAAATATAAATTAAATTAACAATCTATTAGAAATAGCACAAAACTTCAATTTTTAATTCTGGTGAAATAATTAGAATAATTATGTACTTTAATACACTATTGAATTCCGCGTCATTTTTGTGAAATTACATTTCTTTTCTATGTCACTGAATATTTGATTAGTATAAGGAATTGATCTTAGGCTAATTAAGAAGTAAAGGATCTATGGTAAGTTAAAAGGTAATTACTCGAATTGTTCATTAGTGGACCCGAGTTAATATCCCTGGCCATTTTTCTTGGAAATTTTTAACTTTTTGCTGCTCTCACTGCGTAGAATTCAAACTAGTAACTGTCGTTTTTGCGCGCGTTCTTTCCCGATAGAGTTAAATGTTAACATGGGCAATAATATCGGCCGAAATATGAGGTTTGACATAATTGTCATTAGGGTGCTGGCAGCGGTAGCCTTTTGTCGTGTTTTACGATCCATTCAACGAGGCGGCTTAAAGCTGCCGAGCATAGGCCATTACTGGGATTTGCATTTTACGAGTGAGCAGTCAGAGTCGTGCGATAGACCGCGCCGAAGGAAACGGCACCACGAACAAAAATGCCCCTTTCAGATAGAAAGAGACAAGAGAAATGGACTTACCATTCTCCTCTTCCAAATCCATTGGTATCCTCGAGATGATTGAAATGTTACATTGAAATATTAGATAGGCGTGCTAAATCTTGCGCGGGTTAAGGAAACAGGGCGTGCTCCGGTGGCTTTAAACGGTTAGAAGTTCTCGAGGAAAGCGATGACAATCGGTGCAACACTCGAGGTCCCCGAAGAGAGGAGAGCCTCGGGGATCGTCCCTCGGTCGAGGGTTCCGGATGGAGTGTCGTCTTCGTCTTCGTCTCTGCTCAGGGTACATCAACCTGGAGACTCCGTGCGAAGGGTCGAAACGAAAGGGTCGATTTTTTCTCGAGGTTTCTCATCGTGCGCATAGAACAACTAGTTGTCCGGAATTCGGTCGGGTGTCTTTTCGCGGAGTTTTTCTAGAAAAAGCGAAAATTTTGAAGCAAGGATGAGAAAGCTGGAAAGAGTGCTGTGGAATTTCTTTGGACAATTACTTCAAAGAGACGGTGATACGAGGAGAGAGAAGGGAGAAGTTTGAGAACGCGTGTCCACGCAGCGACAGCGAAGGCGATGTACTTGAATTAACTTAGGGTGTATTTCTAGCTCTCTGCGTTTAGCTCCGGAACACTCGCGGTATGTTATACACCGGCTAAGACTACGCGATTTCGAGTTGTTCTCTGCTCGAATTTAACCGCTCTTTCTCGTTCCCATGTTCCGCAAAATCTCCTGGATGAACAGAAAGAAAAAGAAATGAGAGAGAAAAAATGAGAACGAAAAAAAGATTCATAGATTCACCTCTGTGCGAGGTTCTCGATCTTGAAACAAGCCAGAGTCACAGAAGAATAAGGCTGAGAGAATGCCAAGAGAAGGCTAAGAGAAGGCCTAGAGGAATACCGTGATCCTGGGTGAGCATTCGGGTTTCGGTCGTTTGGGTGGCTGCCTGCCCGTGTTACCCGATGCCCCCTTCACCTTCACTGCACATATAAGGGCTGCGAGCCCCGCGCACGCACCAGCGAAAAAACTGCATACGCATACGATAAAGGGGGTGCGTGCCTGAGGGCTATCCTTATGGGGCTTGGGGAGGCCATACAACACTTTAGTAACCCCGTAATACCTCCCCTTTCAGGCAGGTAGGTAGCCTCCGAGTATAAAGTAGCCAGCCACCGCCTCCCCTCTCCTCTCTCGCTCGTCCTCTCTCTTTCTCCTCTCTTCCTCTCTCAGCCTCTCTCTTCCACCTTCTCCTCTCTCTCGCTTCTGCTCTCGCCATTCCTCTTGCTCCTTCTCTTCCTCTCTCCTTCTCTCCGACCGTGTACACCGAGATTAAAGGGCTGCTGCTGAGGGACTGCCTCGAAAGGGATGAAGGTATCTCAGGGATATGTGACGATTTATCGAGTACTACTAGGAGGACCTTCCCCATTGTCTTCTCCAAATGACGTTGGAATACCGATACCACCTCGACGGAGTCGAGTGTCACTCCGCTTTCTCCGAGTTCCATCCAGCTCGTCTTCTCTCCCGTGATCCGGTTCGATCAACCTCACGGAAGGAATAAACGTTCGACGTTTCCCTGATGAAATTTCCATGATCCTCTCGCTCTCTGCAATTGCGCGAAATCGGTGGAACGAGGAAAGAAGGGGTGGGAAGGTACGGCCGTCAGATACCGATCGGTGGTTGCAATTAAAACGACAACCGGACGGCGCGAACGGAAAGTCTCGGGGTTTGCTTTCGTGCTGGCCGGAATTTCGCAGAGTTCTCGCAAAGGGGTGCATAAATCGCTTGAGTGCCGAATATTCGGCGTTAGCCGGCGATTTGCTATACCGGAACGAGCTGCAACCGGGCGAATGGTTCGACCCCGACCGACCACCGCGGGCTTCCTATTTATACTGCGAAATTCCCGGAAGGAGAAGGTAGATAACATCGAAACGGCAACCTACGAAAGAGGAGTATCCATAATTTTCCCCCGATTCGTGGTTGTCGACCACCGCCACCGACTGCACGCACATCCGCATTCGATCAAACCACCCCGAACTTCGCCTCCTTTTGCTGCTCTCGCAACTGTTTCCACCGCCCTCGTTCTCGCCTATCCACGTTGTCGACTTTTCTGGTTCCTTTTTTTATTTATCTCGAACAGTCCTTTCGCTCAAGGACCGTCAAACGAGCCCTTCGACTGGTCTTCGATAGTTTCGAAGAAATCGAATCGAATTCATCTAAAGCCCGTTCGGACGTTTGCCGTTGATCGACGAGAAAAGGAATCATCGAGACGAGCAGAAGGAGGCGACGGAGGTGGAGAAGGCTAAGGAGACGGAGAAGGTGGAGGAGGAATGGCGAGATCGGCGCGAATAAATGGAAATAAAATCACCAACATCGCGAGGCTTCTGTGAAGATAATATTTGCCTCGGTTGCAATCAGCAGTCGAGACGACAGCCAGACAAGACAATGATAGATCAATCTAATTCGCATGTCCTCAGTTGCGCGTCACGAATTCGCTCCACGGAATTCCTCTCCTCCTCTCTTCCTTGCCTCCTCGCCGCCACCCTCTCGACTTTTACCGTCGTGACGCGACAGAAAAGATCTCGACCGTGACCAACGACAAACAACGATGTTGTTTTCGGCAATGAGGTAAGCCCATCTACTTTGGTAGTCAGTCGTTGGTCATCAGCCGTCAGCCGAGTCAATCAGCGGAGAGGTCGACGGTAAGCCAGAGGTGAACGCCGATGTAAACACAGGAAGTGCACGCGGGAAAAATTCAATTCGAGTCGAGACCGACTTCGTCGACGGTGCATCCCGACGGAGCAGCAACGAGGAACGGAGCGACGGTGCATCTTATGACATCGACGTCAGATAAGGAAGAAACTGTGTGCCTGCCGTAGATAAGGCAGGCTATTATCCGTGCAGTTCTCTGGGCTAGGTCTAACGCAGACCCCGCTTTTACTGGGTGTTAGTTCCATGTTTCAAAACTAGATGGCCGCTACTGTCGTTTTCCCAAGCCTTAAAACATCGAATATTTAATTATTATTTTTAACTCAAAAAACGTTAATAAAACGCGAATGAAAAGGTGGGGCAGTGATCAGCAAATTGCGAGCAATTTTTTTGAGATATAATTCATTAAGATTGCTTCTAGTCTGGCGCTAACTTAATCAATCTGTTCTCCAATCCGCGCACCTTGCGCCGGATGTCGCGGTGGTTCTTGGCGGAAGCGACGTTGATGGCATCCGGTATGTGGATTTTCCAGCCGGAGAAAAAGCGGAGGACGACGAACCGAGAATCGATCTCGCGAGAAATCTCAACGTTACGGTTTCCGACGGAAGAGAGGTCGGGTTCGTAGGTCCGGCCTTTTCCAAAGGCGGTAAGAAACTAATTGGCGGCGTTTTCAATTTGATCGACGCAGAGACGAAGGATCGGGGCGTGGTAGGGTGAAATTTTTCGGCGATTCTCGGTAAAGGGTTTATTTCGAAGGGTGGTCGAAGAATCGATCGGGGCAAGGTGGGTAAAGGCGCATGCAAGGGACATTTTTATCGACGTCGGGAGGCGGCCAAAAGGATAAACGAAAAGAAAAGAACGGATCCGCGGTACGATGCTGGGCGGCGGTAAGAGCTTAACCGAGGAACCGGTAGCCACCCAAGAAGGCGGTTCCCTTTCTCTTCGGTCTCGGCCGTTTAACGTGGACTCTTTCTCTTTTTTCTTGATCTTTCTTTTCTCCAAGGTTGCCGCTGCCGCTGATAGAGAGAGAAAGAGCAAGATCGAGAGAGAGAGGGTGGTCTTTTGCACCTCGACGACGCGGGTGAGCTTGTTAACTTGACGTCTCAATTTAAGCGGGTCCGCGTTGGGCACGCAGGGTCGGCTGGCTTGAATTGACGGGAGAAAGAAGAAACGGACCGCTGGGGATCGTAAAAGAAGCAAAAAGGTATTGGGAGTTTACGTGGATGACTATACGTGCCCGATTACGCGCACGCATTCTAACGGAGAACGGCGACGACGACGACGACGACGACGGCGACGAAGGAAAGAAACGGGACGAACGGCGGAGAGAGGAAGATTTTTGGAAAATCCCGAGACGAAAGAGAACCGTAGAGAAAGTAAGAGAAGAGGATGGAAGCCTTGGCTCATAATAGGAGAAGAGACCGGCGCCTCTCGCAGCATCACCACGTGGCATTCGGCCAACTACCGTCTCCTGATCAATATGCTTACAGCTAACTCGCTTCTCTTTCTACCTTTCTTTCTATCTTGCTTTGCGCTTTTCCTCGACCGATCCTCGCGAACCGCAAAGATTGTCAGCGATGTCGAGAGGTCGATCGTTAATGGTACTCGTCGATCGAGAGGCCCGTTTTCGCGCTCTCCTCTCTCGCTAATTCCTCGAGGGAGCTCTTTACGCGAAGCCTCGTTCGTCGCTCTTCTCTCTTTTGCATTTCCTCTTCGATTCGAGGTTCTCCAGGATCGCGAATCTCTCGAGGGTCGACGAACGATCTTCCGATACCATCGAAGAGGGCGAAAGAACGATCGAGAGGCATCTACGGACCGGAAGTTAGGAAGCGAAACGGCAAAGAGGAAACGGTGGCGGTACCACGCGTTAGCCACGTGGTGAACTCCTTCGCACGGTGAAAAGGCTCTTTCGGTCTCTCCGCCGTCTCTCTCTATCTTTCCGTGTTACTCTCCTTCCACTCCAGCCTCCGACGACTGGAAAGGACGAGGAGGCAGCGCACGCCTAAGCGTACCGGTCGTGTAAACGCGACGGAAGGAAGGGAATTCCTTCTCTCTGTCTATTCTTTGGATCGTCATCCGGCCCTGGAACGCCTGCGCGCCCGCGCGCGCTATCGCAACGCGCGTATTTCCGCGGAGGCTTTGCTCTTTGCGTGGATAGGTGTGCACACAATCGAGAAGCGCGGTACAAGGAAAGAAGGAAAGGAGGTGGGGGTGGTAGACGCGTGCACGTAGATAGAATGTACCTATTCACGTAGACAGGCATAAAGTTGGAGCGACTTGGGATGTAATGGAATATCGCGAGGAGCACACTATTGCATTATAGGGGACCACCTATATAAAGTTATCGGGGAGTTTAGCCGGTCGTTGCAGTACCTATATCGTCGTGGGTGGGTGGATAGTGTCTCGTTGCTTGGTGGTTGTATTCGTAGTGGTGGTAGCGGGTGGCGGCGGTGGCGGTGGTGGCAGCAACGACGACGACAACGACGACGACAACGACGACGACGACGACGACGACGACGACGACGACGACGACGATCACGACGACCACGACGACGACGACGACGGTGATAGTGGTGGTGCTACTGCTGCTGCTGCTGCTGCTGGCGGTGATGGTACGGCGGTGGTGGTATCGGTATTGGTAGTGGTGGTGGATGCCCCTCAGTGTCCGGCGCGCCTCCGACAAGCGTGCTTCGGTCGTTAGACGGAGATCCCTCGGCGTGTCGCCGTTATCGTCGATGATATCGGTAGACCGAGCGAAAGGAAAGGAAGAGAGGAACGAGAGAAAGCTCGAGAATCGGAGGAGAGAGGAAGAAGAGAATTGGTAGGCGCGCACAACCTCGCAAAGTTTCGCGAGGAAGTTTCGTCTTGTCCGCGCCAGAGATCGAGGAGAATGCGAGTGGGATCGACATCCCCGAAGAGGCACGTCGATGCCGGTAGAATTTCTCTGGAAGTGCAGGTGATATCGTACGTACGATAGGAAAGAATCGAGCAGAGGGCAAGAAAGCATCGGCCCGATTGACGGACCACGGGAGTTTTTGGCGATAAGAGGAAAAGGGGATCCTCCTTTGGATAAAGGAACTTTGCGCCGGGTCGGATGCCCGTCGCCGCGTGTCCGGTCGCGCCAGATTTTTAAATGGTGCATCATTCGGAAGATCTTAGCCGTAGTGAAACGTTAGGTACGCGTAGAAAGTGTCCGAGAAAGTCCAGAAGACCTTAGTCGTTGATTTTAAATCGATCGTCCGCGAGAGAAGAAGGAGCGTACGATCGCGTCGAGGAATTAGGGTCAATAACCTCCTTCTCCCTCGTAGAAGTCGTTTCAAGGACGATCCAAGGAGGTCGAAAGCAATCTCACCGATCGCTCGGAAGAGGATACGGAAAGACCAAACGGTATACAACGAGGGTGATGAAATTGTCGGGGAAGAAGGAAAGAGAAGAAAGAGAAGGAAGAGAAGGACCCAAAGAGGAAAAACGATAAAGAGGAAAAGCGGCTCGAAGATCGACAGTGGAAGGTAGACTGGGCGAAAGAAAAGAAGTCAGCTAGAAAGCAAAGAGAGGAATTCCTCGAAGGAGGCGCGTACCCGTGGACGTGCAAGGAGTCGAAAAGGAGCGCGAATGGCCGAAAAGACGAGTAGGGTGTACCCGGTTACGGCGGCCCATCTCGCGGGTGAGATCGATCCTGAAAGAACGGCACCGGGTAGTTGGTAATGGGGGGTTTAGGCGAGGATGCCTTTTCCCTTTTGTCGTCATCGTCATCGCCGTTGTCATCGCTCCGCGCAATTTTGGACCTCTCGTCGGGCCCCTGCGGTCGTCGTCGCGTTCGTCGATCAGAGGCAAGGACTTCTCCTTGCACGATTTCGCGGTATCTCGTTCACCGCGTCGACTCGCTTCGAGAGAATAGAATCGCGCTCGCAACGGTCGTCCTGTTGTTCGGTACCAAGAGCATCGACGTCAACGTCAACGTCAACGTCAGCGCAAACGTCGCCGAGATCGGCAGCACCGAGAGGAAGGAGGAGGAGGGAACGGAGAGAGGAGTACCGGGCGAAATCGGCCGGCGATCGAGAAGAACGGAGGATAGGCCTCTCGAAGCGGAAGATCGAAGAGGAGAGGAGAGCGGAGGAAGGAGGAGGTGGTGGGGGAGGAGGAGGTGACTCGCCGCCGAGATGCACCAGGTGTCGTACGGAGCGGGACTCACCTCAAACGCAGGTCGAACCGAGAATCTCTGGGAGAGGAGGGAGCCCCGACCTCGTCTTTGGCGCGCCTCTCGTCAAACATCCGTCGGATCCGCCGCGAATACCGGAACCGCCGGACCCTCCGGAACCACCGGAACCCCCGGAACCACCGGACCCACCGGACGACGATCCCGACGGATTCGTCTCGATCGGAACCGCCGCAGTTCCGGCCGTCTCGTCTCCGGCCTCGGAGGCTACGGGAGATATTCCTTGCCACCCTCTAATTTGCTCCTGATCGGCCTGGCGCTCTGTTGCCTGACCTTCCCGCCGGTCGAGCCACGACAGAATCATCATCAGACCTGTCCAGGCTGCCCGCATCAGCAGCAGCAGCATCAGCACGTTCACGAGACGCATCGGGGCGGTGGTTCCAAGGGCACCGCCGCGCCCACGCCGGACGATCTTAGATTGGAGGCGATCAAGCATCAGATCCTCACGAAACTCGGTCTCAGGACGCGGCCAGACGTTAACCGTACTCTGGCCGCGGTACCGAGGCATCTGGCCCTCGAGACTCTCTATAGGGCCGAGGCTCAATCCTCCTCCCGGTATCCGGACCGATCGAGGAACGACCACGAGAACGAGTACTCGGGAGAGTTCCTCTACGGCGGCGAGGAATACTCCTACAGGAATCTCGATCAACAGGAGAGCTCAACCGAGGACAACGCGAGGATAGGGACATCCTATCAGGGATACGGAGAACGCGAGCCTCAGGAGGCTCAGGAGGAGATGGACGACTTCTACGCGAGGACCTCGGAGATCATCACCTTCGCCGAGCCCGGTCAGTCGCTCGAATGTCTCTTTTTATCTCGCCCGGCGATTTTTTTATCATTCCTGTTTGTTTTTCTTTACGCCAATTCAGCTTATCACCCACGATGACGTTAAATTACCTCACCGCGATGCAATCGAGCATAATCGGTAGCTAGCGCCGGCGCCACGCCGTGCAATTACGAGCTTCCGGTAAACCGGAGTTCCGTTCTCCTGCTCCTATTAACGCCGCCGTTGAAGCGGGAATGGAGCGCTCGCCGCTTTAACCCTCGAAAGCTCCCCGCCGAAATTTCCCTTCCACTTTCTCATGCTGGGTTCTCGTTGGTTCCTCTCGCTATTTCGTCGCTGATTCGTCGACGAATTCTCCAGAAACACGCATCGTCGAGGGAGAAAAAAAAGAGAGGTTCCTCCCTTCGTGCGTTCAAACCGTGGACGATCGTAACAGCCGTAATATAATAACCGGCGCGTGCAATCCAATTTTGGTTTAACCTACTGCCGTCTATTACGGTGCACGTAGCTCACGTTTCTTGATTTCCCGATACCGGCGAACGCGGAAGAACCACGTGGCTCGTGTCCCTCGTTTTGCCGATCCTCTAGGCCCTTCGATGTCTCACGATCGACGATCGTGTCTTCAGGTCCTCGGTAATATCGTTCCAACGATCGAACGACCTCCCTTCTTCGAGCTACACAATTCTCGGCTACCGAGATTCCCGGGGTATAATGCTCCGATCCATCAAAAAACGGGACGTCGACCTCCGCCCCCGAATCGTTGGTCGTCTCCCAAAAATTAAGGTCAACCGTAAATGCCAACGAACTCGGATATCCGAAACGCGTAGGAAGAGGGAGAGGGGTGGAAAGAGAGCGAGGGGGAGAGAATGAGCGAAGAAATCGTTCGAAGGGTCTCTAGATCGTCCTAGGACGAAGGGATGTTGGGCACGAGGGTCGCGACGGTGGCGATGATCGCGAGGAAGGCAGAAAGCCGACACCTTGGTTCGCATGCATGCGTGGCCAGACGCCTCGAGCCACGTGGCCCGCAGTCGTGGGTGTCGCGCCACAGCGGTGGCTATAGCTCCTTCCGTAGTTCAGTAACTCTAAGTTTAACAATAAGGGTAATAGAGCCCGAGAGATAGAAGCCGGCAATATCACCGGCGGTAATGGTCGGCATGGTCGTGTCGACCGTGTCGATACGTTCGGCACGATTAAATTAACGAGCCGGTTCCCCGTCGGATCTCGAAATCGGCCGAAACTCTCGTGTTCTCGTCTCTCCCCTCGTTTAGTTTTCCTCCGTTTCGTATCCTTTCTATTCCACCTACCGATCGAGGAACGACCGTTCCGTCTTTCGCGATAGGAGACCTCCTTCTGAGGAAAGAAAGCGCGCACGTTCACCGACGTCCCTCTTGCTCGGTACACGTGTCGGCATACGTGTTGCGTGTTTGCACGAGAGCAAACCGGAGAACAGAATTGCCGAGTGATTCATTGTACTCGAGTCCCGGGATTTATCGGCTCGTTCGTTAGCGCTCGGTCTCTCGCGCCAGGAATCGATCTTCCCGCCGTTCGAGATATCGAGCCTCATCGACGATCCGTTCTCCCGATAACTTTGAAATCCTCGCGCGCGTCTCGCTCGGCGCGTTCGTCGCTCGTCGGAAATTGGCCGACGAGATCGATCCGCGAACGGGTTCGCGAGCGCGTTTCGCACGGACGAATTCGTGGTCGTCGGCCTGAGCATTATATCGCAAAGTGCATCATAATGCGCCATGCGTGATACTTTAACGTTAATGTTGCCGTCACTATAGATAGCCAGCGAACACGTCATTCTTTTTGAAGAAACTAAAGAAACTATAAACCACCATCGCCACCCTCCGTATCGACCCGTCTTGTCGGCAGGGGGGTGATTCGTTCCATATTTTTTTTGCCCACGTACGATACAAAAATTCCGAGCATCCTCCGATCTCTGGAGCTTTCCGTTCTTTCAAACTCTCCCGACATTCTCGCGATCGCTAATCGACGGTCTTGGAAAATCGATGGAGTTTCCATCGTCGAAGGAACAATTTTCCTCCCCTTTCCTCCTTCTTCGTCCGCTCGAAGGCCCGCGTTTCGCGTTTTACTGGCTGTCGGGAGTTTTAATCGTCGCGAGACACCTTGAAATCGCGTGACACGTTTTCTCACCGACGATTCACCCCCGACGCGTCGACGGATACCGTACCGAGTATCGGCTCGTTTCACTCGGTAATTAACGTATATACGAGGCCGATTAATCGTGTACATTTAGCTGGGATAACCGGATAATAGCTCCCCTACGTCTTTCGCAAACACCGTCTCGGGTTTCCACCCTTGGAGAGTCGTCGATCACCCCGTCGGTGAAACGATTCACGAGAATAATCGAATTAACGTTCCCTCGGCTATCGTTTCGTCGAATACTTTTTTTCGTCCATGGAAATTTGCGAGAGAAAGTCTGGAAATCGACGGACCCGATCGTCCATTTATATTCGACGCTGGGTCGAGTTTAATTTAGGCGAAGAACTCGGATGGCATTCGTTTCTTCCGTGCCGTCCTTGCACGTTCGACGACCCATCCTCCTCTATTCCTCTCTCTTCGTATCTTCGAAGAAATTCGCAGGAATAATCAAATTAGTTCGCCTCTACCGGTAGTTTCGGATGCAAGAAGAAAGAACGTGCAATGTTGTCTCGGGATAATATAAGGGAGAAAAGCGCGCGGATGCAGTCGAGGGTGGAGAAACTCTTAATGCGGTCGACGGAAAGTTTTCGTAAAGCGATGCATCTCGAAAAAATTCGTCCTCCTCCGTGGAAGCTCGTTTAAACCTTATCGTCGATGTATCGACCAGGGTGCAGCGGCATCGCATAGAATTTTCCTCAGAACGGGACGAAAGTTTGTTTCGATCGTTGGGAACTATCGAAGGGAAATCGAAGTCGATCGGATCCGTTCGAACGTCTCCAACAGGACTGCTCGAAGACAGGATTGTCACGAGAGATTTTAAAGGGAAGAAACTCCACTTACGCCCCCGTGGAGAACAAGGGTGAGGGAAAAGGGATGGCGCGAACTGTACACGGTGTGACTTTACAGCCCGTGACTAACGTTCCCGTGCAAAAACATCGTTTATACTTTTGCCACCCCCGTCTACGGGGAGGAAAGGGCGAAGGACCGTTTCGAAGGAGTTGGACCAGAAGACACCATAAGAATTTATGCGTCTCAGCGGCCCTCGATAGCGCCCAATCGGTCGCGTTACCATTCCGCCCGTCGTCAAGGACGAATGCGACGTTTTCTCGTAGACGAGGACGATTACCAGGGCAACG
Source organism: Cerceris rybyensis (assembly GCA_910591515.1). Lineage (NCBI taxonomy): Eukaryota > Metazoa > Arthropoda > Insecta > Hymenoptera > Crabronidae > Cerceris > Cerceris rybyensis. Next base: position 2,221,595 of record OU342801.1, on the reverse strand, counting down.
ATGTCGACGACGACGACGGCGACGACGTCGTCGACGGCAACGGCGAGGAGGGTGATAACTAAGACGACACGGTGGCGGCAGCGAGAGGAAAGAAGGCCGCGTGGACGTAGAAGAGAGGAAGAGAAAAGATGGTCCTGTCGGCCCTCGGAGCCGTCTATCTTTGGACGTTATCGGGCAAGAGAAAATTGGTTCACCTAGAAAAAAGGGAGAAGGGGCAAGGTTTAGGTCGAGGACGCGGCGAGAGAGATATAGGCTTCACGGAAAGCCCGAAAGAGGGTAGACGTTTTAGAAGAGGCCGCGAGTCGCGAGGTGCCTCGTCGTTCGTCGGCTTTTCTTTTGCTTTTCGCAACTTTTCCCCATCCCTCGTTTCTCGTCCCTCTCGTTCTCTCGACCTCTTGATTCCCCTACGGAGGCTGTCTCTCGAGCCATTCCATCGACATTGCCGAGCGACGACGATGCCGTAAGCTCGCGGTCATAATTTTGGCGGTTTATTGTGCCTCGAGTTTTTCATGTTCAAGAGGAAACCATTACTTCCTGACAGGGAATTGCACAAAGTGTATTACCAGTCGCGCCTGGAAAGAGACGGCTAGCTCTCTCGTCCGCATGCCTGGCGGCTCCGCGCAATGCTCTGCCAAGAATCATTTGTCCCGGTTAATTAGTTATATCCGTGCGCGTATCGCTTACCCCTTTGTCCTTCGCGCCTCCCTCTCGCAATCCTCTTCCATCCCTCTCGTCTCGTTCTAGTCTACTTCTTCTTTCCCCCGATACATTTCTATTCGTCTTTCTCTCCTTCTCTCTCCCTCTTTCTTGACCCTCCAAAAGAGTGGAGAACCTTCCAGTCGAAACTTTTCCAAGAAAGTTCCAATCGGATATTAACGTCGAGCGACCTTCCGAATATTTTATCGTGGAAACCGTGGCAATTGATTTTCGTCCTTAAACCTTTCGAGCGATTCTCTGCCTTCCTCTCTCTCTCTCTCTCCCTCTGCGTTTCGAGCAGCCACGTACTTGTTTTTGGCAAAGATTTCGACTGTTTATATAGGGGTCTCTCGATGAGACATCCCGGTTCCGATCGACCGTAGCTACAGCTCGCTCGGGGGGGGTTCTTTTTTACGGCATCGTGCCATTCGACGAACGGAAACGCGACAAAATTCATAATTATCCCGCGCATCGTGCCGCGCAAAATCAAACGCGGCGCTAATTGCTTTGGAACTTCTCGTCACGATACCCTTTTTTACCTTGAAGTTATCATTGTCTGACTTAAAAGTTTTACGAAAATCTTTCCTGTCCGACCAAGGACGTTGGGTCGTTAAAATATTTGCACGAGAAATGCATGCACCGGAATTGTTCTTCTCTGATCGTTGTCGAAGAGCGAAATCCCGGGGGTGTCTTGAGAGGATTCAATAAAGGCAGGGCACCCCCCCTTTTGTTCGTCCGATTCTCTACAATTTTTGAAGGATTTACCTGCACGTTTCGCGTCGGAAAATTTTCTATTCCGATGAAAGCTCCGTGCGCTTGATACATGCTTTTAGCGCGCTTCATTGAGAAACGAGTCTAGCGCGTGAACGAGCAATTAATCACGCTCGCGCAAGCTGCACGATTCTCGAGATCTCGACGATGCGAATGACGACGGCCTAGGATAGAGAATTCGTATGTAGTTTTTTCATCTCGCGTTTACGAAACGATTAAAACCGTTGGCAGCTTAACGAAAGGAAGGGAAAAAGAGAGGAGGGAGAGACGAGGTCTCGCTGAGGATACGCGTAACGCAATAACAGGGAATAGTCGCGACTCCGGCGATACACGGCGCGCTATTTGTTACGATCTTCGTCATTGCCGGATGAGATTCTCTCGTAGACGAGGGATTCCTGTCGTAGAGGCCGGCCATTATACGCGCTCGACGGTTGTGCTCTTTTAAAAAGACTTGGCGGCGGCTCTCCTCGCCGCGATTCTTTATGAAGGCTCGAGCGCCTGTAGCTCATAACTCTCGCCACTCTCGCCACTCTCGTGGCACTCCTAGCTTCCTCGCTTCGTCGTACGAAAGAAGCCCCTCGCGCTTCCTCCCTGTACCCTCTTCTCCTCTTTCCCTCCTCCACCTTTCCACCTCTCCTCGCTCCCTCCTATCCCGAGTCATCGTAATTGAGCGCCTTTGAATTATTTTTTCGAGTCTCGTCCCTCGCGTCTACTTTATCCCGGAGAATTCACGCGTCGCGCTTTTAACGAGACAGAGAGAGCAAGAGAGAGAGGGAGCAAAGTGGATGGACACGGCTGTTCTTTGATCGTCCGAGAACTCTGAGTAAACGATAGCGACTGACGTTTCTAATTGTCCCCAATTGTTCTCCAGTCGACGAAGCTCCGTTCTTGTCGGAAAAGTAAATGGATCTGGCAGCGAAGGTCGAAAGACCGGTGAAAAAGTAGCGAGGAAAGGAGAGATAGGGATGCGAATCAACGAAATTGTGGGAGGCTCGAAGCTAGAAAAGGGTAGCGTTTCGAAAGGTCTCTTCCATCGACGTGCTTGGAGGAGATTTTGACGCCGCGACGGCTCTCGGTTGCCGAGGGGATGCGCGTCGGTAGACGCGGCTAGGCGCTCTCGAGGGTGCTCGAAAGTCTCGGGAAGGTCACGACATCGAAGCTGACGAACCAGGAAGAGATAAACTAGTTGGAGTTAGTTGGGAACGGGGCAGGGTCGAACTCGCTCTCCTTTGGGTGGTCAAACGACATCTTCGGATCGATCAGGCGTGCTCCGATGGCTGATTTCGAAATCATGCGGAAAGGGCTCGACCCTGTGGAGCCGTGAAAATTCAATTCGATCACGGAGAACCATTTAATTGATACTCGCGGGACAATTCCCATGGTATTCACGGTTGGCTAGGGCACATTTGAGGAAACGGCTGATGGAGCGAATCACCCTGACGGGGGCAGCAATCGAGGAAAGAAGTTTCGAAAGTTCCGATCGGCTCGCGTTATCCAACTTTCGATTTTCCTAGGCGCGCACTTTGAACGAGATTTGGGGATGATCGCTGGTACAGGATGAAAGAGACTAGAGAAAAGAGAGAGACAAAGGAGAGACCGGGGTTTTCGATAGTCGAGGATGAGAGGAGAGAGTTCGTTCAACCTGGGAGGATCCCAGAGACAAACCCGTTGAACACGAAACGCAGGGGTTAAGACGCGACCTTCCAGCCGGCGAGAACCAAGGGAGGTTCCTCCTCCGTTAGAAATTTCGCCGCGTCCCTCGATCTCTCTTTTCCACTACCGAGTATCGGAGAATATCGGTGGACGAGCACGAGGACGAGGAGAAAGAAGAAGAGACGGAGGTGGAGGCTGATGGTTCAGGATGGGATGAAACGGTTCGAGATGCGTTGGAGTGGGACAGGGTCGAACTCATGGACGAACGAGCCGACGGATAGGACGGCTGGCGCCTGTAGTCAGATCGATGCACGTGGCTCCAGCTGGGCGCCGCTCTTCGTACATCTCCTACACCCCCTTTATTCCCTCTTGACTCTCCTCATCCTGATAGCTACGTGCTCCGCTCTAGGATAGAAATCGAGGGTAGATTTCACCCTCCTTCGTCTCTTCTCTCGTTCTCTCTCTCTCTCCTCGTTTCTCTCTTTCCGTTTCCTTATTTATTTTTTCCTTTCTTTTTCGTCCTCCGAATCGTTCGTCGCTTCTTCATTCTTCCTCCGCAGCTTTTCCACGAGTTCCTCGGGTTTCCGCGACTTCCCCGCTTTTATATTTGCCGTCCCTTGTTTTATCTCTCGCTCCGTCGTTTTTCGTCCCTTCCTTTTGTTCTTCCCTTCCTTTCCCCCCGCTTTTCTTTTTTACCCGTCGGACTAACGCCATTCCTCTCCTTTCCTCCTCGACGCCCGCGTTATCTCGCGCGGTTTATCCTCTCTTTTATTTGCGGTCCGCGTCCTCCGCGCAGCTCTTCGACAACACGAAAACCTTTCGCGACATGCAAACTGCGTCGATTTTCCTCCGGTTCACCGGTCCCGTTCTTTGGATCGATCGAATCCTCGTAATTCCAGATCGACGAGTTTCCAAAAATTCCGCAACGACGATTCCGGGAAATCGCGGATTTTTCGAATCTCTACGACCTCTCTCGTGCATCGCCGTTCGAGATTTACCATTGGTAATAACGAAATCCCGAATGAAAAATATTCTCACCCATTCTCCTCCTTTCGCACCGACGAGGCACGGAGAAGGTTACGTTCCTAGAAAAAAAAAAACACCCACCTAGAAAAGTATAAAACGAGCGGCGCATATATACGCTCGCGTGTCCGACTATCATCTGCATCGCAAATATCTTTCGCCGCGGCGAATTATCATAAACCTCGCGAATTCGCGGCGCGCACGTACGACACGCGAGCCACGACACGTGATCGCCGTTATTTAATTGTCGGATTGTTGGCTCGGAGAGGCCGGTCGACCTTCCCAGCCGGGACCTGCCCCCTTCCCGTTCACCACCCTTCCTTCTTTCCCATTTTCGGCAAATCTTCCACCCTCCATCCTCCACTCTCCGTTCTCCAGCTACCCCTCGATCCTCTTCCCCCGCGGATCGAAACGATCGGAACCTTGGAATCCGACGTAAGAATCCCCAAAACAAAGGCACAGCTTTCCGTGGCATCCCCTTTGCGAGCGATTAGTACGTCGACGTAAGATTTTTAGGGCTTCGAAGCGTTTAACGCGATTAACGATGCTACGCGATTCGGGTGGATTTGCCGCTGGAACGTTCGAGCCGTGTTGTCGGGCCGTATCGCTTTACATTTACCGTAGGTTCGTATTCATAATCGGAAAGTCGATCGATTGACTCTCCGCAGGAAATGCGAAACGCGTTGCGACGAGTTGGGCCGAGGGAATCGAGGGAATCGAGAGAATCGAGGGTGTAGTCGAGGGAGCCATGGGGAAAGAAGGAGAACGAACGCAGGGCGTTTCCCGAGCCAAAGCGTCTCTACGAACAATTAGACAAATCATACTTCTTTGTTAGAGGATGACTCAAGGACTCTTCGGCCTTCCATCTTTATGACACGAGAAAATCTCTTTCTTATTCAGCGGAATTCGCATCTCAAGATAGGTTCTCCTCTGCCGTCCTCACGGTGGAGCGAAGGATCTGAGAAACGAGTCCGCTTTCATCCCCTAGACGCATAGAGGGCATTAATCCGTCCGATATGATGATGCAAACGGAGAGGAATCGAGAGATTCGTTTGTTATCCTCCCCGGGATAGAGTCCTCTCGCTCGTGCCAGACATTTCCAACGTTGGAACGACTCATCGACGAGGGAGACTACGAACTTTCCCCTAACCACTCACCCTAACGTCTAGGCACCTGTTCGCCTTTCCTCCCCGTTTCTCCACAACATACTCCGGCCACCTCGTCGAGACATCCTCCACGAGGTATCCTCGATGACGAGGGAAGGTACGATCAAAGGAATCCGCAGGAGAAAGTCCGCGACACGTGCTCGAAATCGCGAGAGAAGCTCCGAGTCGTATGAGGTAGTACGTGCGAACGAGCGAGCGACCACGTGGCGATAGATCTGGATCAGGGTTACCAAGGGGCTATATCTGACCCTCTTATTTGACTGACCGTATTACGGTCAATCGCCTCGGCCCTATAAGACGCGATATATCGCCGCTGTATACGTGGTACTATGTCTGGAACACGTCAGTAACATGTCGTGCCGTAATTAGATTCGCACTGAGGTCGGTGAGGTTGGACTTTCGCCCGATGGCAGAAGCTGCCGACCAAGAAGCCGAGGGTAGGAGGTGCCCCGCGATGGAGCACCGCGCGTGCGATGGTGTCGAGAGGGTAGTTCCTCCTCCTCTGCCCTCTCCTTCCTCCTCCATCGTCGTCCTACACCCTCCGCGTAATGACTTTAAACGGTTTTATCGACGGACCGTCCTGCTCGACGATACTTGCTTTTTCCTCATCCGCGATTGCCCCGTCGAGGTCGTTCCTCCGCTAGGAACCTTCGCTTTTCACGGTTACAAGGATCGAGAGACTCTTTTCATGGAGAACGAGAATGTAGAGGTTTGCGGAGGGTGGAGAGGATAATTCTCAGCGGGGGTGGAAAGCTCGCGAAGCCGAAGAAGTGGGTCCACTCGAATAGGAGCAGGGAAGACCATTAGGTTAAACAGTGCTTAGAGAAGGGAAGAAGGTCGTCTCGATCGGTACGACGGTAAAAGGATAGTTTACGAGGGCAAAAAAACGAAGGGCTAAGAGGAGGAGAAACAGCGTTTGCGGGTCAAGATTCCGCGTGACGACCCTCCCTGTCTAACCGGTCAATTTCTCCGGGTTCTTCTGTCCTTCTTGGAGTTCTCGGGGTGAAACTGTATCACGTTGATACAAGGAGGGTAAACGAAAACTACGATTTCCTCCGACACGGCGCCTTCGTTCGACCGTCCGCTTAATTTGTTTCGCGTTTGGCGCCCCGTTGGTTCTCTTTGAGGGATCGACATCCTCCGAGGTTCCCGTCGTCGCTCCAATTTCATGACTTCGTCCCTCCCGTTTGTCGGGTTCATGAAAGACTGAAGGAAAGTTCCGTTCCGAATAGAAAATTTGCCCCGCGTTTCGGTGTCTCGGTGTCTCGTTAGAGTCGGTCGAGTATTTCCGTCTCGATCGTTGATACCAATTGGATCGTTTACCCAAGACAGGGCAATTTTTGTCCGAGCTACGTCATCCGACTATAACGCAAGATTCTCGTTTGCGAGGCTTTAGAAACCGTACGATTTGCTTCTTCGTTTCCTCCTCGTTCTTCCGATTGGTCCCGCACGTACGTCTTCGATTCGCTCGAGAGATAAAAATTCGCGAGAAAGTCCATCGTCGTCCGAGTCTTTCGTTTCTCCTCTCCATTGTCCTCCGAGTTGTCTCTCGGTTGTCTCAGCAGTTCTTGTACGATCGGCTCGTTTCGGAAGCACCGAAATAGAGTTCTTCTTCATTTATTCATCCGTCGGCCGAGCGATAACAATTCCTGAGAAGGTCCAAAAGCTTTCCTCCTCTCTCCATCTTCCATCCTTCCTCGATACCCTTCGACCGTACCGCCAAATTGTCTTGGAAATGCCTGCTTTTTTCTCAAACTTTCTTTTACCCCGCATACGAGAGTTTCACGTTCCCCTAATTTAGTCTGCATCGAGTCGGCGATACGGGCCGAAACGAGCGCTCGTCTCGATGAATTACGCCGGTATTTCTTCCCTCAAGGACGAGAAAATGTCCGAGTTTCGTTTACCGCGACGTATCTTCAAAAAGACCCTCGGAATCGTGATCGTGGAATTTTACGAAGATCCCTGAAACGTCTGAAAGTCGATTCGATCGGCGATCGAGATATCCCGAGATCTTCGAATCGAACGATCGACCGGAAAATGTCTCGATCTTCGAGAGGAAGGAAGCTTGCAATATCGAAGGCAAGGAAGAAGGAGAATCTGGACAGGTTTAAGAATCGGGCAAAATTCATCGGTCGAGGATCTCCATCCGGTTCTTCCGCGTCACTGGCGCGGTCACCTTAATGGATTTCCGACTGGCTCGGTTTCCATCCCGGCTCCTCTCTTTAATCCTCCCCCGCAAATTGTTTCGGTAGGTACGGTCGATCGGTCCACGGTCAGTCGGTACTGTCGGTAACGCCGATTTCTTTTTGCAGACAGCTTCTTGGCCACCGCGGATCGCTATCTCGAGAAACGTTTCCCACCCCTTTCCCTTCGAGACGCCCCTTTTTCGCGATCCTATATTCTCTTCCCGCAACCCCTCCGTTCCTCCCATCCTCTCTTTTCTCGTTCTCCCTCGTAGCCGGCTATCCCCGGCATCCTCTCACCCCCTGCCTGACTGCCTTCCTTCCTTTCTTCTCTCGTCCCCTTTCAACCCCTTTTCCACCCTCTCCTTCTCGCCGTTGCTCCTCCAGCGAGCATTCCGTCGCCTTTTCCTCGGTGTCGCTATACCGCGCCGCGTCTTAAATGGACGACTTGGCGACGAAGAGACCCCTCTTTTCTTCGCTGACACGCTCTCGCACCAAATTTACGGGCATGTTCTCTCGCGATCGCGGTAACCTCGATTACGAGGAATCGCGAGGCAAGATTCGCCGACTCCCGACCCCGGAGGGGGTGGAATATGGAGACTCGAAGAAAAAGAAGCCTTCTTGACGTTTCGACTTCTCTCTCCCATCATCCCCTTGTGCCTGCTAACGATATCGTCCTCCTCTGCTCTCGAGGTCTATCGATACCGATTCGTCGAGGCGACTCGAAAGCTTTCTGCCAAATTAGGGAGGGTCGCGAGGGGGATGTTAATTCCAAGGATTCTTCGCGAGTTCTCTCAAAGATTTGCCCTTCGTCGAGGCAAAGAAAACGAAAGGAAAACATCGTGGCTTGGAACGACGACTTTCGGAAATTTGGCAGAATGCTAGGAAAAAAAGGGGGGTAGGAAAATTTGCGAGGAGTTGCGCGAAGGGACAAGCCGAGAAAGCGCGTATCGAAAATGAGCCAAAGCTCGGTGTAATTTTGTAGAATCCCCCAAAGAAGGAGGTCACGCTACATTCGTTTCTGGTTCTTCTCTCTCCGCAAACGAGGATCGTCTTCGATGTGTAGCGCAAAGATTCCCGTCTGCTTTCTTTTTTCTGCCGTGAAAAATTTGACATTATTATGATTTAAAAGACGCCATTTCACGTCGACGTAATACACAAGCCAAGTTTCTTTAGTACGACGAACGCCGCGTAAATCTCGACCCTACGACAATCCAACGATCCACGGATCGTTCCAAAGTCTGCGCGATCGCCCGAATATTCCTCTCCCCTTTTAATTTCAGTAATAAACATTTTACATCCTCGTGCTAAAACCTCGTCTCCTCGTTATAAGTTTGATCCTCCACCGAAGGATATACTCGCCACAAATGTGGGTCGATGATATAAAAATTTCTCCGGTAGGATATTCGATCGCGCGCGATTAATTTCTGTCTAATTGGCGCTTCTCCGATTTGAGTCGTTACGGTTTCCTTTGCCGACGTCCTCAACGTCCTTCCGTCCGCGATTCGTCGTTGGATCGTCGATAAAATTGTTGCTATATCGTCGACAAAATTGTCGCTGTATCGTGGACGAAATTGCCACCGTTTCTGGGAATTCAATCGAACACGCGAAGGCAAAGAGTTTTTGCGGGTGAAATCGGCGAAATCGGGTGACGAGGCTGGCTAAATGGCCCTCGATCGACGGTAGGCGACGTATTTCTCGTTGGTTCGGTTAAGTATTTTCGTCGCAACTACATCGGTATTTCTCCTTAAGAGGTACTGGATGACGCGATAAATCATTTGGCCGGTTGGCACAGGCCGCCGGTCTTCCTCGAGGAGGGAGCAATACCTACCAAGGTGTATAGCCCGGCCTCTCGACTCACCGAGCTCTGCCAACTCCGTTAACTTCCTACTTACTAATGCTAAGAAGTGATTACCGATACTCCTCGCTCACGATTGTCCTCGAGATCCTTTCCTCTTTCTCCTCACGAGATACGATTCGATCTTCGTCAAAAGTTCTTCTACTCTTGGAGACCGATTCTGATTCTCAAGAGCCCTTTGTAGCTTCCTGTTTCGATCTAAAGCACCTCCGCGAAAGGAAGAGGCGTCGAGCAGAGGATCCTCGGCCGAGGGAAACGTGGAAAATGCGAGCAAGTTGGATTGCGTTGCTCTTTTCGCGTCTTTCGCGAATTCCGATCGATAGTTCGCATTGGTTGAACGGTCTCCGTTATCCTTGGGAATCGTAGCTGGTTCGTCGAAGACGGCACGACGATACGGCGATGCCTATAAGTCTCGAACCTTGGCCGTGCTAATAGGTTGATTCGCTCGATAGCGTTTACCACGTGGACTACGCTCTATACCTGATCGGTAAGCCCGTGTGCCTCCGGCGATGCGGCAACGGTTCGACTTTCCCGCCGTCGCCCTTTTTCACCCCTCTCTTCTCTCTTAATTGCGCTAATTCCCTGCAAATACCGTCTACGAAACCTCGCACCTTTAAAAAAAAGGTCGGTCCTCGATGACTTCCCTCGGTGAGGAGCCAGGGAAAAAAAAGAAACTTCGAGACGGAGAAACGAGACGCAGCAAAGTCGAAGCACCGGGATCGACGGCACGCAAATTCCACGAGGGGTGCGTATTTTCTCTCGACGACGTTCTTGAGCCACGATAAAACGGGGATGTAGATCCGGTGGTGTCGCATTGCGGCGCAGGGGGTAAAAGTACCCGATGTACCGACCTCGAAAAGTGCGACACGACGCACTCGGAACTCGAGCGAGGCCGGTCGAAACTCGAACGACGTCCTTTCGAATCCATCGCCGCGAAGGTCTCTCGATATTCCCTAAGAATCAAGGCGATATGCGCCTACGAATCGAACCCTTCCTGAGGCTGCGCCAGGAAAGGAGGTGGAAGCTTGGACTTACTATCTGTAAATTCGAGTTCAAACTCTTTGTCCGCCTCTGGGGAAATTTTAGATCCGATGATTCGGGACTCATCCATGATTGTAGATCCTGGTCGAGGTGACATTAGAGAATAGAGCTGGACAATGAGACAAGAGATCGAACTTGCAATTAGCTAAAACCCTGGATCCTAATCGGAGTAACCGCGGCACTTGAAGTCGACGAAGTACGATAAAAAATGCAAAAAAAAGTCCTTTCTCCTGAATTCCCCGATGAACCGTAGTCGCGATTTTCTCTGAAGACTTTGCCCTCTGGCCGAAAGGCCGAGGAAAATGGTGCCATGCTTTTACGTCTCTCGTTTATCCAGCGTTTATCGTGTTTCTCGGTCGGCGAAACGATACGCGCAAGAGATACTTTTGTACGACGAGCAATTTCATCGTATCCTACTCTCGATCGCGAATACTTTGATACTAAAAATTCGTATTACCGTTTATCGACTGCGTGCCAAGGACGAAAAGCTTTCCAGAGATATATTTTATACCGCTCTTGGAGACGCACATATGCTGGCGCAGAAGAGGGAAGATAATTCGAGAAACTTCAGTCTCGATTCGCGAAAATTCGACGTTCGCGAGAGTTCTCGAGGAGAACTTAAAATTTTAATTGGGCGGGAAAGACACGATTGGGGGATGAAGATGATCTTTTACGGGAAGCAATGTCACGGGGGGCAAAAGGACAATTTAATCGGCTACCAGGGAGTTCTCGCTTCAAGACTCGCCATGTGGAACGACATAACCATGCAGCATTAATGTCTCATCGATCGTTCTTTTTTGCGATGCGTTCTCGAAAGTACGAATCGTGGATGGCGCTTCTCTCGCGACAGCGATCGTCTTCGTCGGTCATCGTTCGCGATTCGAAGACGTTTCTTTTTTGCCTGGTAATTTCTCGAATACGAGTTTCCCAATGTCCACGTCAAACGACCCTCTACGTGAAATCGCGTCCTCTTTTGCGATCGGCGAGGGTAGTCGGAGGGTGGAACGTTTCCGAAGTTTATTCGTCGGTGATGCGCAAATCTAGAAATCGCGATCCACGCGAAAGTCGCGGAAGAGATATGTTCTCGATTCCGTAAGAAAAATACGTCGTCCCCGAAGTCGTATGGAAAATCCGAGTACAGTTTTAGCAGGGGCAGAAATCCGCGCGGAAGGATCAGCCACGGGTCAGCAAAAAAAGCAATTCCGGAAACGCGTGCACGGCAGTGTCTGGAATTGCAAGATCCCGTATCTACCCTTCTCCGTCTCTCCCTCTCTCCCTCCTTCCCGTCCATTCCTCTTTTGCCCTCCTCGTCTCATCGCGTTTCCCTCCCTCGGTTCCTCGGCGGCCCATATCTTTCCCCTTTCAATGGAATCTCGAAGGCGACCGACATTCTCGCCGTCGCTCGAGGATCGCCAGCAGATTGGTACTTTTCCAAAAAATCTATCCGTCATTCTCGCGATCGACGGCGCAACATCGGTCGATCGATCGGTCGAACTGGCGTGAAGTCTCGTTAAATATTTTTTCTTTTCCCCCGAAGCACCGAGGAATCGTGCACGCTTTTTGCTCGCGAGGTGAGAAGTCCTCGCGATACTCGACTCCCGTGTCGATCGAGGCGATAAAGAGTTCCACTCGATCGACCCTCGAGAAGGTGTCGCGGAATAACGAGCCGGAACATTGAGGCGCGACGGGAAGAATCGCGAAGGAGGTACAAGGGTATACGTTGACGGAGGAAAGAGGGAGAGAGAGGATCGCGGGTGCAAAGACGAGCGTAAGTGCGTATATATCGCTCGGTCCGCACTTAAAAGGTTAAGCGCGTTGTCGGCTAGGTTGAATATCTCCGCGGCTGCCGTCGCGGCGGCTACGGCAACGGCAACGGCAACGGCAACGGCTACGGCAACGGCGACAACGGCTACTGCCACCGCTACTGCTACTGCTATGGGTGCGGGTGCGGGTGTTAGGAAGGGCGAGGATGCGGGGTGGCGCGGCTCGCGAGGGGGTGCGGACGACGTTGGCTCTCGCGGGGGAGCCTCCGGCGGTGTCGGTGTCGGTGGTGCTCGCATGCTGGCTGCTCGAAGGGTGGAGTGCCGGAGGAGGAGGAGGAGGAGGAGGTGGTGGTGGAGGAGGAGGAGAAGGCGGTGGAGAAAGAGGAGGAGACGGGGGAAGAGGGTGGCGCGGGTCGCGAGGGGTGAACCGGCGGAGTGGAAGGCGGAAGGCAGACGGGCGGCAGACATCCCGTGCTTATCCCCGCCCGGTCCGTGACTCACCAAACCGTTAAGGGATGAAGCCGCCCTGCTTTCACTCCACGCGTACAGAGAGAGCCCACCACGGACTCACGAGGGCGCGCGCGTGCTCACGGACGCGACACGCACACCCTTCGGCTATCCTATCTCTCGTTACGCTTCTACACGGACCTTTTCGCGTGTTGTATTTCATCGTCGACCGGTGTGTGCGGATCACCGTCTACGAGCGCATATATCCTCCGCACACGCCTCGACCGCCCGGTGCATTACACCCCCCTCTCTTTCTGTCTCTTTATTTCCCTTCCCTTCTCTCTTTCTCGTTTCCTTCGCCTCTTTCTCTCTCTTCCTCCCTATTCCTCTCTGTCGTCGCGCAGTTTGTCCTACGCGCCGTGCGAAGGGTTGCCGAGGGGAAACGGACCGAACAAAAAGAAGAACGAGTCGCCGACAGAAAAATCCACCCTGACCGCGCGTCGTTGCCCGACCGCTCGCCTCTTTTTCTCCTTTCCGCTCTCGATGGATCCGCAATTAAAACTGACGCAAATTTGCTCCGTTTCCCTGGATTCTTCTCGGACACCGACCCCCAAGGGCAGTTCCCTTTGAAATTTCGATCGGCGAATCTCATACCCCTCGAGCAACTTCTCCTCGATCTTCCGGGTGCTGCGCGTTAAACGCAGCCGATAACCTCGAGATATCGGAGTTAACGAGATCCTCGGAGAAGAGGGACGAGCTCGAGCAACGTCGACGTACTCCAGAAACTCCCGGAGGAACAAGGCGTCCGCGGGTCCTCCGAAATTTCTGGCGAAAGGGGGCAAAAATTTGGACCGGGTTTGTCGCCCGACAGGGAGTGGTTCGCGGGAACGGTTCGAAAAATCGATAAGCAGAGAGGGTGGAAAAGGAAAAACGCGAGATAAACCGTCGCGATGTCCTTCGGTGAGCCTCTGATCGAACCTTTCTTCCCGTTTTCGTTGCAGGACGCACGTTGAATGGTCAACCGCTCCTGGAATTCCCGATGTCCAGCGGAGAACCGGCGCTGGAACCTCTGAGAATCAAAAGGGCGACGCTCTGGGCGAGGGTAGAACTCAGGCACGCCCATCACTATCAGCATCATCGGCAGGGTCAAACTAACCAAAGAAACGTTACTCTCTGGGTATTTAGGGTACGCTGCGGCAATGCTACGCACTTACGTGGAAAGGTAATTGTCGACGGTCCCTCCTCCTTACCCTCTCCTGAACCTCGAACTCGAGGTGAACGTCAAAGGGACGAGAAAAGAAAAAGAAAGACGGAGAAAGGACTCTCTTGTCTTTATCCGATTTATCTTGAATTTAATCGCGTTAAAAGGTACGGCGATTTTAAGCCGGTCGACGAATAATTCATCCGATATTATCCGACAACGGTCGTCGGGTTTCCGTCGATCGAGAAGATCTACAAATAGCAAGTGTTTCGCGAAAGAATATTACGTTCCTCGTTCCACCTTGACGCACCTTTTGCTACCGAGTATTCCCAGTAGGAGGAAGGATTAACAGAACGACCCGTCGGTCTTCCTCAGGAGTTAGGCCAGCACCTGGAGATGGTCACGTCCCTCGGGGTGAACATGGGCCAACTAGGCTGGCAAAAGTTCGACGTGACCAGGGTCGTGAACAGTTGGTACACGGGGGATGCGAATTCACCGAGGGACAAGTTGACGTTGCTGGTCGACTGTACCGGATGTGGATCTCACGTCTACGTCTCGACCTTCGACGGACACTCTCCGCACGTGATCGAGTCCTCCTTAAATACAAAAGGTAGACCCTCATCCCCTTTCCTCAATTTCAACGAGAAAATCACGTTGTACCTTGTGTCATCTCTCGCAAAATCATCGCGATAAAACCATCCTCCGGAACGTTTCGTTTCAGGTGCTCAAGATCCGGACAGGCCTTTCCTGGTCGTCCGCACGGATCCAGCGGCTGTGAAACGCGTTAGAAGACGGGCGGTCGAGTGCAGCGGCGCGATAAAGGGCCAATGCTGCAAGCAGAGGTTCTACGTTAACTTCTCTCAGCTCGGCTGGGACGACTGGATAATCGCTCCTCAGGGGTAAGGGAAAGATTCTCGTTGAAACCCGTCGCGCCGGCTCGATACGATCGAAACATCGCGTTTTAGAGTCCGAAAGGAATACCTCGGCGTCTAGGAAGCGTGTAAGGCGATTAGCTAATTACGCTAGTGGAATTATAATTATTTCAATCCGATAAATCCGCGGGACGGTAGCGTGCGTTTTTTGTCCGGTAATGCAATAGTATCGGTCGATAGCGGCCGTCGATGATCGCCGGGAGAAATATTATCCACGTATCGCGTGCAAGAGGGACTCCTCTTTGCGAGTCGGATCGTCAGTCGTGACAATACTTCCGCGATACGGACGCTCGGTATTTGTGGACATTCGTAGGGTATCTCGTGAAACCAGAGTGTCGCCTACAAGTGCAACGGCCCTAAGCCCTTGACTTACAGGCAATTATTACAAACAGAATCATCCGAGGCTTAACGGTACTATTACCGCTGGTAATGTCGTCGAGCACGATCGTCTCGTTTCGAGGTACTGGTATTTCGCGCCTTCTCGTCGATTCTCGTTTAAATAGCGACTCGCGAATTTGTCCTACCTCTTTGCGAGACGATCGCTCGATCACGATACAAACGATCTGTACAGGTACTACGCGAATTACTGCAGAGGAGATTGCGCGGCCGGACACAGGACACCGGACACCTTTCTCAATTATTACACCCACGTGATCGAGGAGTATCGAAAGATGGATCGACTTGCCGGCATGCAGCCGTGCTGCGCTCCGCTCAAGTTCTCGCCGATGTCGCTCATCTACTATGGTCCCGACTCCAACATCATCAAGAGGGATTTGCCGAAAATGGTTGTCGACGAGTGCGGCTGCCCTTAAAGTCGTTTCTCGTCTTCGACTGCGATTGCCGTTCGAGTGGCAGATGAAAATAGAGAAAGCGAGGGAGAGAGAGAAAGAGAGAACGTGAACGAGCGAAAGAGAAACGGAGACAGGTAGATTCGCGCGCGTATCAGAAGCGATTTGTCTATGGTTTCGATAGGATCATCCTAGCCGAGGTTGGCTTTGATGGATCCATCATGGATGAAGGTAAATCGGTGAAGAGCCAGTTCAGACGATTCCCGGTAGAAACACGAGCGACGAGTACCGAAGGGAGAGTGCGAAAGGGAGACTGAAAGAGAGAGAGAGATGGTGAGAACGAGAGCGTGCGCGAGAGATCGTTAGAGAGAACGAGAGAGAATGAAAGGTAAGGACGCAAAAGTTAATTAGATAACGATTTTCGAAAGGGTCACGACGCGAACGGATCGTCGACGTTAGGCAGCGTTAGATGATCGACGATACTTCGCGGAGGGTGACACGAATTTAAAAAAAAAGGGCGAGAGAGAAACGCGATCGAACTGCCAGGAGAGTCTTTCCGGCGAGGTTTCTAGCTAGTATAATAAAATTGAAGTATCGTTAAGCGCTAACGAAGAGGGCGAGCGAGACAACGAGAAAAACACGGAAAATGGGAGAGAATAGGTGAGAAAGAGGGTGAGGGAGGGAATGGGGGTGAAAGACGGCGCGAAAGAGAAACAAAGATAGATGCGTCGATGGGAGACCGAAGGGCGAAGCGAGAGAGACGGTAGGATAGATGGAAAAGGGAAAGAGAGAAAGATAGAGATTGCTATTGGGGGTGAAAACGGGAAAGAAACGAATCAAAGGGAAACCTCGGTCAGTCTCGGAACAAGTACCATTTATGAGATACAATATATTTAAAAAACAAATATATATATATCTATAAAGTTCGTTTCTACGCGATTATAAAAAAGAAGAGGCGGAGTTACGTGAGACAATTAACCGAGATTCTTACCGAGAGCTTAGTCTTTTTTTATTAGCTGCGTGGCAAAAAAAAAGTCAAATAAATGAAAGTAAAAAAGAAAGTGATTTCACTCTGATACTGTATATATATACATATATATACATACACGTACACGAAAGGAACAAGAGAAACAAAAGAAAAAAAAAACGAAAGAACAAGAGACACGCGTGCGCGCGTCTCCGAGTACGCGCGCACGTCCACGAACATCCACACACGATTACACTTACACACACACGGGAAAACACGAACACACCGAAAGACCCACACGAGGTGATTCAGCCGAGTATAAATACTTAAATACGGGCGTAAAGTTTAAGTGTAAACAATAAAACTGAATCTAATTGCCTTGTTTTTTATGCGAAACGTATGAAAGTATCGAGTAACGATTTAACAAAATAAAAAAAAAACCCTATTAAAAATCTATATATATATATTATAAATACTATATATATATTATATATATTATATATATATAAATATAAAAATATAAATATAAATATACGCGCGAGGGTCGATAACACTTAGCGTGTCAGGGGTTGGGGGGTTGGGGACTTGGGTGGGGTTGGGCAGGGTGGGGACATATTTAAGAGTTCAAAAAATGGCTAAGACAAAAAATTATTATTATTAATGAATTAATGAAATAATGAATTAATTAAAATATAACTGTAAGAGCTCATGGGAGTGGATTTGGGGTGGGGAGATTGCATGCGTGCACAAGTTTCGATGGTTTTACGAACGGAAGCTGTCCGTGCGGACTTACTCGAGAGGAAAGAACGCGACACACGACACACACGCACACGCACATGCACCTATATACATACACACGTGGACACGTGCACACATACATATACATATATATACACGTGCATACGTACATACGCGAGACGCGCATGCACGCACGCGCGCATAACTTTGCAAACGGCAGAGGAATCATTGGCAAAAAGTTCCAATTTCCAAGCAGAAACGTACGAACCGATGAGATACGGAGTGTCCTTCCAAATCAAATAAAACAAGATACAGCTAGATCAAAAGGGCTTCGTTCGCAAGTAGCTAGATTTGCGAGCGTACTGAGAACTGATAGCTACGCGCGCGTACGTACGCGGATACTCGTCGAAAATATTTAAAAAACTGACACGTTAACACAAACACTCACGCGGACACGTTTGTTAACACGTTAACAATTGTATCGAATCGACGAAAATGTTTCTTCGAGGTACACCGTCGGGTTGGAAGAAGGGGAGATCCCTAGGAAGTTTGAGGCCAGGTTTGACGACGAGGGGAGAAGATTCGAGAGGGAATAGGATGAACAAAAGTGTAAATTTGGAATAACGAACAATACTACTTGACAATAATTGAAGTAACGATCGGAGGTTTCGGTGGAGCCCTCGAGCAGCGGGGCGACAACTTTTGGACGACTCGTTGGCACGTAGTTTTATTTCACCCCAGGACTTTTCGCGGACGCCACAGGACTGCCTTTCGAAAGGACAAGAATCGGTTTTCTTTTTAGGACGGTATCACGAGACTGTCACGTTACGCGACCGTAAAAACAACGACTCCGTTTAACCGACGTAGAAGAACACGGTGATTTTTAACGCGTGAAAGGTATATTGAATTTCTGTGGGATAGTTCGTTGACCCACGCAGCCTTACTGGGCCTTATTAAAGTATTATCGCATTACTACTAAATTAACTATTAAAGTAACGATAAAGCTTAAGTAAAAAAAAAAAGAAATAATAAAAAAACGACGGCGAGGGAGAGAAAGAGAGGGCAGAAAACGAAAGAGAGAGCGCGGGAAATGTAGGACAGTATGATCAAAAACGGATTCCGGAAGAATCATGGGAAGGGACGCGACGAAACGCGGGAAAACAAACGGGCAAAAGGATTAAGGGACAGAAGGGGTAAATTCGAGCTGCCCGAGAACGTAGAAACGCTATCGAGTCGCGGATTCGATGACCGAGGGGAGAATCGTTTTCGACGTCGAACGAATCTCTTCCTCGGTAGGATTTTTAACGGGTTGCGTCCGGACGAAGGATGGCTCGACCAAACGAAGAAAATCGACGCGAAAGAATCGGAAAGGGAGCTAAAAGGGAGAGAACGGTGAAGAAACGATGAGAGAAAAATGAGAGGGCCCGACAAGGAGGAGGAAGAGGAAGAGATTGAGGGATAAAGTATGCGTGTCGTGCGTTTAAGCGCGTACATATACATATAAATATATATACGTGTGTTCGTATGAGTGAGGGTGGATATGGGTACAGGTGTTTGCGAGAGAGTAAGAGCAAAAGGGCGAGAGAGAATAAAAGAGAGCGAGCAAGCGAGAGCGATAGGGAGGGAGTGAATGAGAGGAAAAAAAAATTTGACATTCTGCCGTTCACCTAGCCAAAAAAACTAATTGCGTCCAAAGTAAAGTTTAAAACGACTTTAAGCAAGCGTATTTCTAATATCGTTAAGGGACTTTTCTTCTTCTTCATCTTCATATTCTTCTAGTTCTTCTTCCTATTCATCTTCTTCCTCTTCTTCTTCTTCTTACTCTTATTCCTCTTCTACTTCTGCTACTATTACTATAACTATTACCACTCCTTTTTTCTAAGAGACGAAAAAAAAAAGTATTTCTTTGGAGGAGAAGCCAGCAGGAGCACGTACGGGTCTCCGCAAAGCCTTTAACGAGCTCAAGGACTGTGTTTACGAGTACCACCCACTTTACTGTATAAAGGGAAATAACAATAATGATAATAATAATAATATTAATAAATTCTTAATAATAATATTAATGATTATAATAATAACGATAAAAATATATAATAATGACGATGATATTAATAATAATATTGATATTAATATTATTAATTAATAAATAATAATAATAATAATAATACCGATTACAGTAATATTAATAATGATAATGATATTAATAATAAGGCGTAAGTGACAAAGACGTATGAACGATGTGTCGGCAGGAAAAAATCGGGCCGAAATATTGAAGTCTACCCTTCCTAAGTTAAGGTCACCCGAAATAAAAAAAAAGCGAGGAGAATGAAGACGATGCGAAACGTTCGCCGCTTCGATCGACGATTTACTCGACAGCCGATCCTTTTTGCTCGGCCTCTCGTCATCTCGGTCAGTGACCTTGTATCCTCGTTGATATTCTAAAACGCTCGAGAGTCGATGGTACCGCCATTATTATTATTATTATCGTTCCTGTTTATATAGATCGCTTGTACATTGATACGTGAACGACGTAACGAAAATCAATATCTACTTGGATATAAAACGTATTAAAGCGCAAAGAGTTTTTTCATCTCTTCGACGATACTTGCCATTTTTACGGAGGTACGGGGTTCGCTAATTCAGGTGACGATTGCGGTGAAAGAGCGAAAGTAAAAGAAGAAAGCAAAGCAAGAGAGGGAATGAGAGAGGAAACGAGCGAATGCGTGCGTCTGCATGGGGGTGTGTTTCGTGCGCGTGAAACCGAGAGAAAGAGAGACGGGATTAGGGGCGAATTTCGGCGGGGTTGCGATCCCAATCGTCGTAAAAACGATCACGACTAGAAAAATTGTACCAGCCTCGTCGACTTTGCAAGGGCCAAAAATAGTTTCGTGGATCTCCAACGTATGAAGGACGATCCCATCGTCGCAAGCGGCGCATCCTTTCGGTATCGACTCGAGAACGGGGGTCGAGGAGCAAGGATTCGAATCACTTCGACCTCTTCGACCTCTTTGCCCTCGTCGCGCTCGCAATCGTCCCTCTTCCCTTCGATCGCGATCGTCACGACAACGGGACGATCGCGAGCGGGAATCGCGACGTACCATTTTTTCGTTTTTCATCCCTCATTTCTCGCACCGTGCACGAAGAGACGACTCGCGATTGAACCTCACCGATTGATTATCGTATACCCTCGTCCAGTTGCAAAGCAGATTCTCAAAGTGCCTTACGACAGTATACTCGAGCCGCTAAAGCGATGCCGAGTTTTTCACGCGTTTTTTCACAACGAACGGAAATACGAGCCTCGTTGAAGCTCGAAGAGCGCCGTGCCGAAAGAGGATCGTCCGCTTGCGACGGATATTCGCGAGGAGCAAAGTCAACGGTCACCGAAATCACTGGGGCCGAGTCGAACGAGAGGCGAGGGGCAGATGGAAAACGATCCGCGAACGATTCAAACGGAGAAACGACACGAAAACGAGTGAACGAGATAAAGAGGGACAGAGTGGAAAAGAGAGAGAGAGAGAGAGAGAGAGAGAGAGAGAGAGAGAGAGAAAGAGCGAGAATGAGATGCCGAAAGCGTGGGCGTATGCGTGCGTGAGAGGGTGAAGAGTATCTCGACGAAGCGAAAAGAGAGAAATAGCCGATAATACAAAGAATCATGTTCCTCGAGAACCCCGAGTCCTCGACCGTTCGCCTTTAATTTCCTTTCTTTACTTCCGGCTCGTAATTAACCGGAAAGAAAGAAATACGCGCGTCGGCAATTTTTTCACGACCGACGATCTCTTCTTTATTCCTTCTGTCGCGCTAGCCGCCGGGATCGATTTATCCTCAGCGGAATTATATTCATTATATTTCAAGAACGAATGCAATTCCGAAATAAAAACACCCTTAAAAACGTAAATCCTCTGCGCGCCTCGTTCCACCCCTTGCGACGTATCCTTCCTCCCTTCGTTCTATTCTTTGCGCACCGATCTTGCTGCCTGCCATAGAGGTTTCCCCAAAGGAGGACGAAAGCAAAAAAGGTAAGAAATCTACCTCTGGTGAACATCTGAATTAAAATCGGCCGATCGTCCCCCCTCTATTCCAGCGTAACTTCCGCGTTAGCGGAATACTCTCGATATCGAAGTCTTCGATCGAAATTTCGCTTCAAACGACACCTCCGCGACTGCGGCCCTGAGCTCCAGAAGTGTTAGTAATCTCCTCTGCTGCTCGCAACCCTTCTGGTCGCTCCTTGAGCCTTCTCCATCCGAAGATAAGGGAGGAAAGACCTACAGGCCGCCAGGATGGCCAAACATCGGTAAAAGGAGTTTCGTCGACGTTTTATTCGTGACTTTACCGTCGCGGAACGAATATCCGTCAGATGCCACCGCCATCGGAGGATTCCAGCGGTTTCTCGTGTTTCAATTCAAAATACAAGAGATTTACACAATTAGAGAATTATTTTTTTGATACTTTTCAAAGAATATGAAAGGGTGCTCTGTGTCGAAGCGGGATCGTCATCTGTCCTATTATACGCACGGGAAGGATCTCAACAAGGGGGAATGTAGATCTCCGTATTCTTTGTTTCTACTGTACATCCGAAACTATTCTAATACAATAATTATACAACGTATTTAAATTAATTAATCCGCATTCCTAATTATCGCTGCCTGAAATCTGATTCATTTCTAATGTATATCGCAGTCTTCAATTGGACCATGTATAATTTTATGCTCCACGCGAAGGCGTAGATGAAAGGTCACTCCATTGATCCTCGCCCCCACGTTTCCCCGCTTCCAGTGGCTAGCTGTGCAAAAAGTTCCTCTGCGTCTCGGTATTGTATTTTCTATTATGATGATATTCACCAGACCAAAGAAAATCTTACCGTCCAATCCTAACGATCCACGGTTGGCAGATCGATCCTCTTCCTCTTTCCGTTGCTCCTCCCGCAGACAGGATCCCGTGACGTGAGAGAGGGCAAAGCGCATTGTCTCGATTCTGGAACGAGGATGCCCTTACGCTCCAGCCTCTTAACGTACGTCGTGTTCGGCACGATGGAGACGGGGCCGAAGTAACAAACTTCTCGGGGACGAGCGACCTTCGTCGGAAAAGGTCGCTGCAATTCGCGGATACTCTCGATCTCGATCCGCTTCTCCTGCGGCACGTCGATGACCGGTCCGTTTTTCGCTAGGGTCATTTTCCACCTGCAAGGAGGTGGAGGATTTTCCTCAGGTTCCTTCTAAAGTACCTCTAACGTTTTTCATACCTGCCGGTACCGCTGCCGCACATCCTCGTCGACGGTTCAGCCGAGAGGGGACTCAGAGTCTCCTCGATCCTCTTTTCCGTGAGAGTGTCGAGCGCGGAATCCTTTGCCACTGCCTTCTGCAACTCCGAGAGGAACCTATCCGCGAAGGAGTCCCTCGTGAAGATAGGATGTCGAAGGAGAACGGAACACGTGGGCCTGATATCGGGATCCGTGCGAAGACATTGGGCCAGAAAGTCGACCGGAAGAGGGGACCAGGAAGGAAATAATCCACGAATGGCCGCGTGACCCGATCGAGGAGGACCGGTGAGCTCGTCGACGCTTGCGAGCCGCAGCGATCGCGGCTGTCCGGTTCGCGCGAGGATCGTCCGATGTTTTCCGCAGAGTGCGCCTGGAATTTCGGTTTTTGGAAGACGAGAGGAAAAGAGGGAGAGGAAGCGGACCTACCGAAAACTTTGGTAATACGATGAAGCTGATCTATGTCGCTGCTACCGGGAAAGAGCGGTTCTCCGTTGATCATTTCCGCGTAGAGGCACCCCACTGCCCAGACATCGACGGGTCTACCGTATCGGGGATCTCCGACGAGGAGTTCCGGGGCGCGGTACCATCTCGTTGCAACGTAATCGGTGCAGGACTCGTTGGGTCCACTGACCAGACGGGCAAATCCAAAATCGCAGAGTTTTATCACTCCGTTCGGAGAGACCAGAATATTCTCGGGCTTCACGTCTCGGTGCATGATCTGAAGGGATAAAAAACGTGCATTCGGAAATGATTCTTGAGACAGAGATACGGCCTATGTCGTACAAAGTTTAAGGACCAATCTCCAGTGGGTTTGAACTCACGCGATTGCTGTGACAAAAGTTCAGTCCCCGAAGAACTTGGAAAATGTGACGTCTGGACGTCTCCCAGCCAAGTCCCTCCTTCGCCCTCTCCATTTCATCGAGCAGAGTATGATCCAGGTACTCGAACACGAGGTAAAATCGCTTCCGCCGGCGGAAAACTTCTATCATGTTCACCAGGTTCTCGTGGCGCAACTTCTGGAAGACGTTCCGCGCGATGAGCTTGACCACAATTTCGTGGAGTTAAAACGGCAAAGGAATCAACCACCGGGGTATACCTTCAATGTGCGAATTTCACGGAAAGCCATCTTTCGCACCTGCGGGTCCTCCTCGGTCTCCAAGAACCTCTTTATCGCGACGATCTGTCCGGTCTCGACGTGTCTACACTTCACGACGACCCCGTAGCTTCCTTCCCCCACGACCTCGATGCTCTCGTACTTGTCCATCCCCCGGCGATCTTTATTCTTCTCTCGTGCCTCGAAAAACACGATGTTCCATCAGATCGACCGCTTTCAATCGTTCGAGGCTCCTTGCCGCGTCGAGAAACGCGAGAGGAGCGAAGACCTTCGACGTCTTCGACATAATCGACGCCTCGATTCGCGTCGAGAATAAAACACCCCCTAATCGCGAAGATACCAGCTCGGATTGCACCGAAGATGTGTGGAGAACGATCGCAACTGAAGGAGCCTCGATCGAAGGAGAGCTCTCGCGCTCCTCGAAATCGACTCGAGGGAGTTCGAGCACGAACTGACTGGAGGAACGTCGCGAGAGTCTCATCGATGGTTATCGATCAACCGGTAATTACCAAGGGGGTCCCTGCTCGACGACGACGCAATGGTGAATCGGCCGCAGCGGTCGGAGGAGCCGACGTCGTCGGAGGGTCGAGGAGGGCGAGCCATCGCGAAGACACGGCCGGGCCGGTGGACAGGGTGACACGAGAAGTCACGACCTACCGCTCCTGCGCGCTTGGCTGCTCTACCTTCTGGAGATAGGACGAGATCCTTTCTCTCTTCCGGTATCTTTTCTCCAGATTCTTCCCTTTCGATTTTATCCTACAAATATGGGCAAACTGAGCTGAAGTTCCTTCGGCCGTTCTCCAGCCGGTCGAATCTCTCGCTTCGGCTGGTGGAGTTATGGAAAGGATTAAAATCTGATTAGGATTTCCTGGAAAATCTGTACCGGAAGGATTAACTATCGCCGGTACCGCGGATAAGACGGTTTCTACCGTGGAAGCAAAAAAGTCGACCGAGAGAATCCAACGAGAGAGAATTCTGTAGTACTTTCCCGCGGTATCGGCCGACTTCTTTCCTTCATTGCCTCTCGATCCTTTTCTCTTGCTCTCTTTCTCTCTTCCTCGATTTTCCTCGTATTTCTTCGAGGCGTTTATTTCTGGAGCACCGACACTACGTGTCAAGGTTCCGCTCAGGCGGTCTTCCCGCGGAAATTCGAGGAGGAAAGAACGAGGGAAGAAACGATCGTCGTCGGTGTCTCAGCAAGCAACAAAATCGAGAAGCATTTCTCCTCCATTTCCTTCGAGCGATCGCGGAAAGGGGAAATTCGTCTTCTCCGCGAGAAGAAGAATTTTGTCCGTGGGAGAAATTGGACCGAACGATGAGAGAAAGGTGAGAGGGAACTCTACGGAAGGACGATTATCGTGTCTGAACTTTGCGTGCGCGAAACCACCGGTGGAGTTGCTTTCGCGGCGGCCGAAAGGTCATCGCGGCTAAACTTGCGTCGAATGCCAGAAACTTTTCGAAGGTCTCTCCCATACGGGCGAGAGCAATTCCAAGGTATAAAGGACGATTAAATACCACCCCTGCTTCCGGCCGATCCGAGGACGTTCCAGGATCAGCTGATGAATGTAAATGCGAAACCGCGATGCAACGTCGTGAGGAAAAATTCGCGTGCACGATTTCGCGACCGTCTGGCGAGCCTGACTCGACTTTAATACACCGAGATGACCTTCACGGTTTGCGTTAATTGCGATCGAATTCGAAAGCCTTACCGAGGACTCCGAGAGAAAGAAAGAACCGAAAGAACGAAGGTCGACCGCGAAACCGAGAGCAAAGGTTATCGTTTGCGGCCGCGGCAAATTTGCATCTTCTCTGGAAGAAATGTCCGTAAACTACGGTCACACTTTGCGAGAAACTCTAGCTGCCTCTTTTGCCTCTTGGCAAAATTCAACGAAGGAATATTCCCGGAACTCGATGCAACGGTCGCGCCGAAATTCTAAGTCGATACGAGCAATTACTGAGACGAATCGACAGCTTCCGATCGAGCTTGGTTAAAAGGCGCGGCAATGAAGATCGCTCTCGTCGATTCGGAGCGACCAATTGCGAAACGATCGAGCTACGAGAGGAGAGAAGCTGCTTCGGATCGCGCTCGACGAACGGCGGAGATCGGGCAACACAGAAAGCACTGAAATAGCTTTGCCACATGGCGGGGGTCTTTAACGCCGGGGTAGATTCGTTGGTGCGTTTTTACTCATTCCATGTGCCGTGAGATGCACAGTTCTCGTTCAGACCAAAGGCGGACGCGCCGAACGAAGAGAGCCGTGCGCGTTGTGGGAATTTGATCGCGAGCGCGAGTCGAGTTTGACGTCCGATTTTCCCGCAACTCCTTCTGAATTCTCTCAAACAAGTGCACGGTGATCGGCGAAAACGTGGACCAGCGAAAGAAGAATCGTTCTTTGCGTTCACATAGATACTTCCAGAGAGGTTCGGAGGGAACTGAGGCTTTGAGGCGCGGCTCGATTCTCGGAGCGAATCGCGCCTCGATAGTCGTCTCCTGTGTCTCTTCCGCGAGAGAAGTCGCCAGCGAGAATCTTCGAAAAACAGCGCGAAAGTTCTGAAAGATCGATCGAGGACAGGATCGAGAGATGACTCGGATGGTTCGTCCTCCGTTGACGATCCCGAAGATATCCGCGTAGAAAGGCGACAGAGACGGACTCTGGGAGATCTCGCGACGATCGGTCGCCGGAAATGACTCGATAGATCGCTATGGCCCGGAAAAAGACGTCGATGACATTCGCGCGAAGGGTCTCCGAGGAAAAAGATCGGTGAGACTGAGCGGTGATAGGGAAAATCGGACGACATGGCTGCCTGTCATCAGAGACCGGTGATCCGGCAGGTGCAACCGCAGGAACCACCGCGGATGAACCTCGGATCCGTCAACGGTATCGCCGGTCAGCCTCGGAAGGCCCTTCATCAATCTCCCTATCCTCCTCGGTTGCTCAATTGGGTTTACCTGGCCATTGCTGATCAGAACGCGCCCCAGCCACAAGACCAGGTAGATCCCCCGAATTAGATGATCGAGCGAATCAAACGGGTCGCTTCTATTAGCGCATCTTTCCCTCGATCCAACGATCGATTCTACCTTCAGAGCAAGCTGCATCCGGCGATCTGGAGCAACTTCCCCAGCACGGCCCCACAAACCTATCTGCACCGACCCGGATTGAGTCCATCCGCGGCGATATCGGCCAACTTGCCCGACGGTATCGCCGATCTCGCTGACCACTTTGCGGAGTTAGCTCTCCTGGACAGAAAACCCACCAAGAGGCCTCCACCGAGTTACCTCTGTCACCTTTGCTTCAAGAAGGGACACTACATCAAGGACTGTCCTCAGGTGAGTCTTCTTTAAACTCTCAGAACCGAGTTATCCCGATTATCCTTGAATACATACTACCCGAAATGATCAACCGAAGATCGGTATATGCTTCGGTTGAGACGAAGTAATTTACGGCGTTGATAAACGGGCCGCGGGACTTGATGTAACGGCGCGATACAGTGCTCAATTGGACGCTAATTGAGACAACAAACAGCGTCTCCGGCACGCGTGACGTCAGGATAGTCATCGTGACACGTACGATGAGTTTGCCCCAGGGTCGACAAGCTGTAATGGACTCAGCGGTTCCTAGTTACGCCCCGCGCAACTTTCAGGTGGTGATAGTGATGCTACTAATATGCATGCTCATTGAATTGATGAATTTCAACTACACTCGCAAGTGAGAATCGGTGTGATTCTGTTACCGCCAGAACTGAACAGTCAATTTTGTTCCGAACCGCCATTGTGGGTAAAAGTAAATCGCTCAAGACGAAAGTGTGTAGCCAAAAGAACTTCAGACATAATTATTATTTATGTCATAGTTCTCACTTTTATTATAATTATTAAAATACTGTTGTAATTTAAGTTGTTTCCTTTTTGTAAGTATGATGGAAAGGAAAAAACGTTCGGTTATATAATATAACTTATATTCTGTAAAGAAAGTGGAGATTAGAAAGTATTTGTGTTCCTGTGTACATCTATGAATATCTATGTATGTAAATTATAATTCTTTTTTATTGTGAATATTAATAAAAAATAGTTAATTGAAACATAACATTGTTATTTTTATTTTAAAATAAAATTGTCAAGAAAACAAGGCAAGCTCTTGAATACAGCCATTAAGTATACATTGATATGGATGGGCATGCTATACATTAATTTATGCCTTTAGTTCCCCGCGCAACCGTGAGCGGCGCTGTTTTCTGACCTTTTTCATAACACGACAGCTTGCCTACCAGGTGTGCCCCAATTAAGCCACCGCGAAACGAATCAACGATGAATTTTTCTCGAGACCCAAGACCCAAGTCTCCTTGTTAATTATGCAGACTCGATTCAGTTGGGCCTGTTGGGACCAGTGATGCCAGAACGAGGGATTTTTTCCCATGCATAAGGGGCCCTTCCCAGTCGTTTTCCGCGCTTTTCGTTAAACTGAATAAAATATTGTATCGTAGTGCAATATTAAAATATCAGAGTGACTGTTCCTTCGTACGGAGACAAAAGCGCGTTCGAAACGAAGCGAAAGTTTACCGTTCTTTGAGGCCCGGGTCTGGCCGCCAGATTTTTAATTATTTAACAACATTTGCCGACCATCACCCGCAAAACTCTGGACGTTTTCTACAGTTTTCCTTACTCTCGCAACAAATGTTGGTATTCATTTAATAAATCAGCTGCAGATATACAAAATAATAAGAAAACATATATTTATTTATTTACACGTAAATATATTATTCCTTTTAAAAATGTCCTCTTCCTGTAATTTCTACCGTATTTAAATTGTCACGGGGGTCTAACGATACCCCATATTTGAGTAAAGTATATACATTACTGAGGATTTGGTAGTGCGCATCTTGGGAAAAATCCTTCGTTCTGGCATCACTGGTTGGGACAGATGTCTACCATGCCTACAATTATGTCTACTTTTGCACGACTGTATATATAAAGCATATACTAGGTGTTGACCCCCCACCTCCTGGAGTCGCCGTTTTTTAACGAAATGTGCATGAAATCTGCGAAAAAATCTGCGGAAACATCTGCGGAAAAATCTGCGAAAAAATCTGCGGAAACATCTGTGAAAAAATCTGCGGAAACATCTGCGGAAAAATCTGCGACAAAATCTGCGGAAAAATCTGCGAAAAAACCGGCGGAAAAATCTGCGAAAAAACCTGCGGAAAAATCTGTGAAAAAATCTGCGGACAAATCTGGAGAAAAATCTGCGAAAAAATCTAGGAAAGTAGATCCTAAAAATGATGATAAGAAAAAGGACTCCTCCTTTCAGGCACGACCAAAGGGCGAGGGTCTGACGCCTTATCAGGGGAAGAAACGCACCTTCGGAGAATACAAGTGTCCCAAGTGCAAGCGCAAGTGGATGTCGAGCAACAGCTGGGCCAATATGGGCCAGGAGTGCCATAAGTGCCACATTAACGTCTATCCTTATAAGCAGGTGAGCGTCGCATTTACTTAATCCCATTGACCGTGCCGGCTTGCGACGTCGAAGACTTTGGGTGCGCGGTGTGAAGCGAAATATCGTGTAAACCGGCAAAAGCTAATTATAGTCGTGTAATCGCGCTCCGTCGCCCGGTGCCCGGCAGAAATATCCACCGCACGTATTCCTCATAATCGTTTTACCGAAGGTCCGCGATCTCTTCCTTCTTCTGTCGAGGAAACCGGTACACGATGGATGAAACCAGCAAAAAGTACCAAAGAGTATCACCTTGGTACCATCGAGATATTTTGTTTCAACTGCGAGCTCTCCATGATATTGTGAAACTTTCGTGTATAATATTTTTCTCCAAAGTGAATGATCTTCGAAAATTTTTTTTTCCATGCACCGATTTTCTCTCGTTGATCAGATCGCGAATTACGGCAGGACTCCATTCCCATCGATCGCGTATTTTTAGGCGGACGGAGCAAAAATTGGAAAATATAAATATCTTTGGCCGCGAGCATTCTCGAGTTATTTTACGTTAGCTCGGCAATTAGGTTTGCCCGCGTCAACCGTCGGCCAGGTATTATTTTCATCGTATTGCGCAATGATAATTTTAACCATGATTTTTAGAAACCACTGGAAGGACCCGACGGTCTGGACGTCTCCGATCAGAGCAAGCCCCATCCTCAGCATCTCTGCGAAAAGTGCAAGATTCTTGGCTTTTATTGCCGAAAAAGCGACCAACGACGAAAGCACTAACTCTGTTTTCTCTAACACCGAACGTTCAACGAACCAGCCGGTGGGCCCGTTATTTTTAAATACGACCGCGAAATTAAGTTTTCCATCGTAAATCGCAATTTTTCCGCGATATCTACGACAGATTGAATGCACGTCCGACGAAACTTTGATGTCTTTCGTTCGACGAGGAAGAAAGACGGATCTTTTGTTCATGACTGCAATATATCGTTAAGTTCGCGAACAAAGCATCGAAATGTACTCAGGGAAAGACGCAAGCGTCTCCGTACACCTGCGTTTTTGCGCGAAAAATGTTATACGCAAATAGAAGATTTGCAGAAAGAGTTTAAAAATTTAATTTCAATCGTATCTCGTTGAAGGTCGGAAATTCTTGATTCTCATAAATACAGAGCTTTGGGCGACAGGCACGAAGATATGCGTGTCGACCCCGGACTACCGTGTATTGTTATGTATAAATCGAGCTCTCCTACGCGGCTAGCAAGTCTGTATAAATTCGTTACCATTCGATATATATATTTTTCGTATGTACAGAATGATTTTCGTAACGGTGTTACTGCAAGATTATTTGCACCGCGACAGACGGAACAAAATGGAACAGATTATCGGAGCCTAGGCGCTCGGAGGTTTCCTATTTTTGTATAAACGCGAGGAATGCTCTTCTCTACTTACAAATTGTAATGTACATGTAGGGTTTTAACGTAAAACGATTAACGCATTCATCCGAAAGTCGAAGACTCTCATGAAGCATCGATATACCTGCCGTTCGCCTAGGAACGATTCGCGATATTGTACTCCGCATTACTTCGTACACTTTAATACAAAATTGATCGTTCGTCGTAGTGTTATAATCGTTTCTTTTCTCCCTCTCCTCCTTACTAACGGCACTTACAATTCTGGAAGCTCTTGCGGTCTAGTTCTCGAAATAAAGAAGAAAACGTATTCGCGAAATGCCACGGAATACGATACCGCACTGTCGATTATAACTTTTGTGATTTATATATATTATATATATATATATATATATATATATGTATATGTATGTATATTAATAATAATGCGTATTATTATTAATATTCCACAACGCCAAATATACAAGCCATAGGTCTATCTACTTTCGTGCTCATATATTTCTTCTCCGGGGCTAAATTGCACTCAAGAATTTACCTTCTGCGGAATAAGATCGTACTTCATAGAAATAATTATATAATACAATATACATAACGAATGTACAGTGGTCAAGGATTAGTCACGACGAACAGTCGATCCGCAGCGGGATCTTCGCTGAAATACGCCGCAGAATTAAACATCGTCGCCGCCGTAGAATCTACGGTCGCCTGAAAAGAAAACATTCGATTATTTTGGATCAACGACTTGCCGATCGATTGTGCTTCTCTAAGTCGCTGCTTCATTTAAGCGTGATTGTGATACACTTGGAAAAATTATGCCAACCGAGAGAATGAAAAGAAACGAGCAAAAAGTCGCTGGAATGGACTCGGACTTGGAGCGAGACTTTTGAAAGCTGCTAGGATGCAAGACATTGATTCACGTTGGATGGATTTTCGCCATGAGATGCATTTACCGTTTCGTGATACGGCGCTTCCTGTTTGTACGGTAAATGCTGCACCGATTGTTGCTGCAACGGGGCAGGATGTTGCTGTTGCTTCCACTCCTCGTACTTCGCCAGAACGACGCGCTGTTGATCGTCGTTCCGACCGATCTTTGGCAATTGCTTGGACTCCTCGTCATTCGACCGCTGCAACTGTTCTCCAGTTTCGACCGTGACTGTGTGACCGGCCGAGTGACAAATATCAAAAACTTGCTGAGCCGCAGGTTGCACGGCAACTGGACTCGATACGCTCGGAGGCGGCTGATTAACCAACGTGATCACTTGCTGTTGCTCCTTACTATCAAAGGTCAAAGGTGCCAAAGATATCGGAACCGTCGTCGCTCCTACGGTCTCCACGTTCGCCACTTCCGGTACCAACGAGTTTGTCTTCTCTGGCTCTGGATGCGGAGACTGTTCAGTTCCGAGCTGCGACACGGTGTCCGGCTGAGGAGCTATCGCTCCAGTGAACGCTGGTTGCTGCTGCTCGACCAAACTGATAACTTGTGGAGTCTGTTGAGGCTGGACCGGCGGTGGAGGTGGAGGTGGATCGGGGAAGAGTTCCGTCTTCAGGTTGGGCAAAAATCCGTCGATGGTTCTCCAAGTTGGAGCCCATAAATTCGAGCTAGGAGCAAGCACGTTCGCGGACGACATTACCAGTAACATGTTCTTTAATGACTCTGGTATAGCTTCGAATAGCAGCTCGCTGTTGTCTGCGTGCATATAGGCACGTAGGAGATTGAGAACTGTTAACCACAGAGGTAGAAAACCAGGGAGACTCAACAGAGGGTTGAGGTGATGAAGGAACACCTTCGAAAGCAACATCGCTGCTCTGACTCTCGTCTCTTCCACGCCGATGGGATCGTTAGATGCTATCGGTCCCAGCAGCTGAGCCAGCAGAGGGAAAAGTACCTGTTCCAAGCACTGAGACCACTCTACCGCCGATAATTGTGCTAGATCGTGGGCGAGCAGAGTACTTTGCAAGTAGGTGATGGCCGCGGTGCGAACGGGCCTGCGAGAATCGCAGCAGAGTCTCGCGATACCTTGAAGAAGTGGCCTCCATGCCTGAGGCCAGAGAGAGACGTCTTCCATGGCGTTGCCTTCTTCCGCCCACCATCGAAATACTTGGGCAGTTCTAGTGTGAAGAGTATGCATCAAGTCTAGCAGCTGTATCGGACTCTGCTGATAACCTGCGGGCTCTTCCGCTGTACTGTGAACTCTGCTTCTCTTTCCAGTGCACTGGAGAACAGCTTCGGCGAAGGTTCTGACGCAACGAATGCACAATTCGAAATTGAACGGCGTCACGTGAGCCACGTCTCTGACTAGAAATGTTAAACTTTCGCAACACTTGACGAGGGCGGCAGGATCATGGGGTTGTAGATCGCGATCCAGAACGATCGTATCGGCAGCCACGGGAAGCGGAGCTTCTGTTCCAGTTGGAGAAACCAGGACGCACTCTGGCACCGGACTGATTGGTCTTGGATCCAGGACGGAGGATCTGGTGTTCGATACCTCGTCCAAGACCGTGTTCGATTGCTTCGGGGTTAACGCTCCCGCTCCGGCGCATTCCAGTAAACTAAAGACGACTTTCCAGTCTTCGGTGCTATGGATATTGGCTGCACCAGTTTTGAGCAACTCAAACAAACCGTAAGCTATCTGTCGTGCCAACGGCGCGGTGGTTGCTGACGGCAGATGAGTGAGAGGTAACAGAGGAGGTAGGACGGTCCATGCGAATTCTTCACCGCGTAATAATCTTATTGCTAGCCTGAGCATGCCGACTGCTACTCTCTCCAGCAGGTAAGGATGATTTTCTCGCGCGGCAGTGGTTAATAGTTCATCTAAATGTGCCTGAACCGTCGGCCAGATGCTCATTACTCTATCGCGATTCTGAATAGTTATTTCTAATAAAAGTTCCAGTAAAAACACCGAGACATCTTCGTCGTGAGGATTCGCAGATACCAGAGCACCGACGAGAGAGCGAAGTGACTCGACCTGCAACGTTGGATCGTTGGAAGAATGTTTAACGAGGATAAATTAAAGGGAAATCTTCTTATGTTTGACTTGTTTCTCACCTGCAAGAACTTGCTTTCCTCGATGATCTGCTTAAGATAACAATTGGCAATGAATTCGGTTGCTCTTTTGCGCGCGGTTGCTTCGGCGGGATGAGGCACTCGGGATGTGTCTAGAGCAATGTAAGAATACAAGCTGGACAATAGTCCTTGATCGACCGGTGGTGCTTTGGGTGTAGTAGGTTCACGAAGCAAGGATATCTTTCCAGAAGGATCGATGAAATCCTCTCCTTCGGTTAGAGACTTTGGTAGTAGTCTCGCTTTGTAAAGCGATTGTAAGCAGTCGATGATATTTTTCCAGGAAGCTCGTAGCGCGTCTCCGTGTAAATGAGTGATTTTGAATAACGTGCGGGCAGCTAATTGACATTTTCCACTTCCACCGAGATGTAAAACAACTTGCTCGGGCTCACCACCCACCGCGAGACCCGTGAATTTGCATAGACTCACTATCAACGTGTCTAAATCACCGGTCATTCCGTAATGGGCACTGATCGAAGCACAACTGAAATATTGTGAAGGAAACCGTGAGAAACAAGTTGTTAAAATTCTATTTTATAGTTTTAAATGTAGCGAACCTGAGGAACGATTGAGCAACTCTACGTTGCAAGGATCTATCGGGTGCCTTATCATACGATCTGCAAAGAGCACTGACGATAGGAGCCCATGCCTGTTCCGCCAATTCCTTGTCGATAAATTCACCGGAGTTTCCGACTTTCAAGTACACACTTTCGGGACCAAAACCTCGACGTAATAAAACTTTCCAGAGGTAATTGTCCTTTACCAAACCTGTCTGTTCTGCTGGCATTACGATTTCCTCGCCTCTAAATAAATGCACGATATTATAGAATAATTTATTCGGCGGTACATCGTTGTAATTCATAAATAGATTCGCGAGATTCTTACTTAATAGAGGAATATATTTCATCGAGCATGTCCTGATCAAAATCGGCACCATCATTAACTTTTTTCAAGTTTCTCTTGAATTCATCGGCGGTCATTGGGTTATTTTGCCTCTTTACGTTGTAATTATGTTGATCGACGTTCAACATAATTACAGCATATGCTAAAGTAAATGCAGCGTCTGCTGAGGAGAACGGCTTACCATTACTATCCTGGGAAGAAGATATAGCAATTCTTTATAGACATTCTTGCCAACCGACTGTGCTAAATATATCGCCAATATGTAACACAGAACTCACGTGCCAATGTTCCGCAAATTTCTCGAGCAAAAGTGAAATCAAGGGTGCCTCACCGGGAAGTCGAAAAGATTCTAAATACAGACGCAATGCCTGATCGATTCTCGTATTTCTCAGATCGAAATTGTGAACGAAACAATTCAAAATATTCTTATTTTCCTTTTTGCTGATGTATTCACCAATGGCCTTCTTATCAAGGCCTGGATTTTCTCTCAAAAATTTAGCAATTTTTTCTGGATCGGGATTACCTGGACTACCACCCAAAATACCGTGTTCCGTAAGTTTAGCAATACCGTCTCGTGGATTTTCATTGAACTTTTCCGTACCGAGGACCAACCACTAAATATAAAAATGGAGGATCATCGTATCGATTGAAATGAAGATGATTTTGCAAGTCAAGAATCATACCCGCTTATTCGCCTTTGTGGCGAGCAAATCCTCACGAGTTGGAAGATGCGGTGATGCATCATGCCGAGAAGGTTTGCATAATTCTTTGTAACCTTTACACCTAATTTCCATGCCGGAGATCAGCATGAATATAGCATCCAAGGAAATAAATTGCATGCTGAGCATGCTGCCCATAAGAGCGGAAGCATTCTAAAGAAATGATTCGCCTTTCAATATAATTTGTCTACGTAACGGAGAATCGTGTACTAGAAATGAGATGTACCTTCGACAGAAGCTTCATTAACTCTTCATACAAATTCGTAGAATATAATCCGCAATCGTAATTTAAATATAGTTCTGCGGGTAAGCCTGGTATCTTCCATAATCTTACTATTGCCTCTAAAAAAATATACTTGATATAATTATCATATTATTGAACGTTAACTGAATTAAGAGAACCGTTTGACGATGCTTGGAATACGTACCAAGTGCCAATTCTCGTTGATCGTACGATATTCTATTTGAATCCGAATTTACTATTTCCATTAACTTTGTAATATAATGCTCCATTTGAAATTTTAAATGTTCCCTTTGTGATTCAAATAATAGAAATGAAACTTGTAAATCTGCCGCGAGAATCCACAGCCTATCCGTTCCGAGAAGCTGAAAATAAATACAGCAATAAAGATATGCATCTGTCGTGCATAAAGTGGTCGCAGTTAAGGCTCATTCATTTACCAGTATGAGATTCCTACAAAGGTCATCTTTAACGAGTGCTAATAGCGATGGAAAATTGGAAAGTGCATCGCCAGCAATTTCTAGGGCAACTTGCAACAAACTAAGACCAAGTTGGGTCATAACTTCGTTGTTTTGCTTATCGAGAGGACTACACAACGAAATGAGGAATCTAAATAATTCACGGACGCACAACGCGCCGTACGGTGCGAGTTGCTGAAGAGGCGTGAATCTTACTCCTTGCGTGTTAACATACTCTTCGATTTGCTCGGGCTCTTTAATTTTAGACACTTTGGGGCCGCTGGTCGTACTATCATCTATCGATAAATCTTCAACGCTTCCGACCGGCGACTGTACTAAGTCTATGCTTTTTTCCTCATCGCCCGATTGATAGTCTATAAATCAAAAGTGGAATTATTTTAATCGATATTGGCGGAAACTTTCCGACGACGAAGACGATTACCTTGATTTTCAGAGATGGGCTTGGAAGAAATGACTTCCTCCGTTTGTTTCTGTTCACTTTCGGATTCTTTCTCCTGACTTTTCCCATCTTCGGGTTGATCCTGCTCGTTCTCGGATACCGTCGTAATTATGCTCTTCCCGCTGTCTTCATTGTTCTCTTTAACCTCTGGTGTAAGCTTAGAATCTTCTACTTTTTTTGGCTCTACATTGTCCTCCTGTTTGGTACATTCGTTTTTATCATTGCTATCTCCCTTGTTCTCTTTGCTGTCGCTTTTCTCTTCATCTACTTTATCAGAGATTCCCTGATCGAATGAGCCCTGCATATCCACTATATTTCCTGTAGGACTAGTGGGTGTAGTTGCCAAGGGACCTGCTTTGACTCTATCCACAGAACTCAAGAGGTGAGCTTCACTATCCTCTGTATCATCCATACTCTGTTTTGTCTTCTGTTTAAAATGGTTCTTATTTCTTCTGTTTTTACTCCGTATGTTTTCCATGCTGTTTGTTCTCATTTTCTGCAGAATATGTAATATATTATACACTGGCGTCCACTGAAGCATCTATACACTTACTTTCATATTCAATAAAACCCTTGTATCATCTGCAAATTGTGGTAACCTGGTGAATAGGTGTTGCACTATATCTCTCAAACAATGTTCAGCTGTTCTTCTTAGTAATTCTATAAAAGAAAAATTTCTCTGTCATTCTCTTTATTGAAAAATTAAAAATAATGTGGCCAGTCTTTTTTTCAAGATCCTTACCAGTTAGACGAGTTTCAAAGCATATCCTAAAGCAGCTAAGCATAATTTCACAAATACTTTCATTTGAGAGATGATCTCCTGCTGGAGATAACATAAGAGCCTTCAAAACCTGAAGGATTCTCATTAGAACAACCCCATCTCCAGCAGCGTCTGTACCAACGAATCTTGCGTGAGTAACAGCATCAGCCACAGCCTCTACACACTGTCCTATTGTCGAATGATCTGGATCTATGGTATGATAATTTAAAGATAAATCAGCTGCTTCTAAATATCAATTGATACATTTCAAATCAGACTGAATATCTACCTATAAGACCATAGGATATTATTTTATTAACAGTAGACAAGGCTAAGCTAGTAACAGGTCCTGTAGTTTCCTCAGATCTAATGATTTCCAAAAAAGGAGAAAGAAACACTGACGGCTCCAATTGAGACAGATCTTTTGCCTCATTTAATGATTCCTTCAGAGTAGCCAGACCTTTCAAGAGGGCATCCTGATCGTCATCCTAACAGAAGAACACATTGATAGTGTGAATAAAATAAATAATTCTCAGTCACATAGAAGAAACATTTTAAAATCCACGCAGATTAAAACAGTGTTAAGAAAGTCTGACACTTCTATTCTACCGTTCGTTTAGATTTCGTACCATACTGTCTATTACAACCTGTTTGATTAGACAATGATCAAAATAAATCCACGTGACGATAAAACGTAAACTTAATTACGAAACAATAAAAAAAATTATTGGTATCTTAGAAGTGGAGTGAAATATCGTAGAATAACAGAATAAGCAACGAAGTCTATGTGGCTAACCTGATGGGAATGCGAAGACCATCGGGTGCCTCGCCTCATTGCCGTCACCAGAAGACAGATCTCGCCCTCGATGACGTACAGCCCGCCTCTAGGGCAGACCGTCTTCGCGATCCTGCTCATTCTTCTCGTGACGTTATTCTTTACACCATCTTTATTCCAAAGAAACCCTACGAATAGTTCAATAATCCGTAACGTCAAGTGTCAAGAGAACACTTCCAACGCGATAGTCGCTGATTCGCAAGTTCAAAGAAACGTTTGAGAGCCGATTATGATTCCGCGGTTGTTCTGCTATCTAGTGACTGAACTATGAAACAATTAATCATCGATCTTAAAATCCAAATCATTATGACGATTATGACCTACAGCAATCAATGATTCTCGAGAAACAATCAATATCTTCGTATATATGAAAGAAAGCATATATTTGACCAGTCTTAGTTACGAGTAGGTCTTCCTACTTTAGCTACAATGAGGCATTGATTGCTAAAAGAATGTTCACGTTTGCTATTCGGCTAATTAAAGTCTCCTTTTACGAATTACTCATAAAGTAATGAAGAAAAGTAAATGAAAAGATCATTTATCCTACTAAAATGAGTTTAGAGTGGTCGTTAAAAAGCAATTAAGAGGGAGATTCCGAAAATGTAGATAGAAGAATTTTCCAACTTCCATTACGGAAATGTAATGCGCTTTCCCACAATTGGTTACGATAGATCTAACAGAAATGTGAAAGTGCGAGGAACGACTAGACTGTGAGTCAGATTTTAATAATCTTGGAATACTTGAAGCGGTGGTACTTAAGGACAAGGTTATTTTCCATTCGCTCAGAAATCGCATAAATACGATCGTACGCGAGACGGTAACTCCAGAAGTTCTTTGATATCCCAACGGACAGTGAGTATAGCTGATTGTAAAAGAAATCCTGAGTTCAGTTTTATACATTAGTCGATCAATTTGTAAAACAATCTGCCTGTGTGTCTGATATAATTTTCAATCAATTGTCTTTTACAATTTGTATTTGAATAGCGCACAAGTTCTAAACTATCTCGCGTTGCAACTGTTTTCGGCACTTTGTGATCGTCATTTTTTGTCGTGTCAACCTAAAAATCGTTGTCAGATTCAAGAAACATGTATTCTTTTTGGAAAAGAAAATTTTATATGAATCTATGTAAACTTTCGTCAGTCCTAATCGGCGGAATGACGAAATTACCTATAGAAAATGATATTGAATGTGAAAAATGGAAGGAAGATGACGATACAGGTTACGAGTTTAATAACGATTGATTGTTAATGTTAATTAAAAAAATGATCGACTTAATTAAACGTTTGCATGATCGCTTGGAGTGAAAACTGAAACTCAGGTATCTTTGGGTAATTATTGCAATGATCTCCTTAGCTGAATGCAATGGGTTCAGCTTTCAGTGCACAGAAGACAATCATGCCTGCTACACGCGAATTGGTAGACCAACTCATCGCATCGGACACCGTGGTAATATTTTCCAAGACAAGGTGTCCATACTGCCGAATGGCTAAAGAGGTATGTTACATTCTACGTAATTTTCAATCGTGAGTCTATGACAAAACTACAATTATTTATATTTATTTGCCCAGGTATTCAACAAGCTAGAAAAGAAGTATACTGCTGTGGAATTGGATGAGAGGGACGATGCAGATGAAATTCAATCTATCCTGGGAGAAATGACAGGTGCCACGACTGTACCAAGAGTATTCGTAAAAGGAGTATGCCTAGGGGGTGGTACCGACATAAAGAAACTGTATGATAATGGAGAATTACAAAAGAAATTTTAACATATAATTGTATCCCTATATGTACTCTCTATATATTGTAAATAAAGACTGACAGCTTCTGTACACAAAATACAGTTTTACATGCAATGCCTGTTATTGAAACTAATGCACAGCCCCTTTGGACAAAAAATAGAGATATTCCTAGGTTCAACTGGCTTACACAGGTCCTCTAAGATCTTCTATTCTGAAAATTTAGGCTCGGGTACCCCGGGTTCGCCAAACCCGTACCTGGGATATTCCCAGGCCCCTGAGGGCTAATCCTATAACTATCTGAAAACGAGGTTAATCCTCCGCCAAATGGAAACAGCACCCATTTCGTGCGCGTAGCAATTGAATAATTGCTGTGCGGAAAATACCTCGAAATTTTTTTCACGTTTGTACGCGTACACCTATATGTATACAGGGTGACCAAAGGTACCGTGAAGAATCATTTGGTAGTTTGCAACCACGTGTCTGCAATCGAGTATACCTATGTGAGTCGTTTCACCTAAAAATACCCACAGATCGGTGAAACCGTGTGTCGGTCTTGTGTCGCGAATCCGTGAAAATGGATTTTTCCCAATATCGGAAAGTACTGATCTACGCCCTGACGTTTCTGACGTACGCATGGTCGGGTTATGGTGCTGGTTTACTGACAAATTTACGAGATGCCGTGTTAGCGGCGGAAACGGTTTTCCACGATGTATTTCAAAATGCCATCACCGTGGCAAGGAAAATCAAGGACATACACGAGGTGTTTGATGCAGCCGTCGAGGAAAACTGTATCTTCCAGTGTCCTGGAGGTATATACGTTTGTAAGCTGTCGTAATCGTCATCGTCATCGTCGTTATGGCTACTATCTTATCACACTATAAAAAAGATGTCTCATCGTTCATCATTGTAACGTGATTGGTTCGATGGGTGAAGACATTATTGCTAGAAAAAAGAATTGTTGAAGAAATTACGTCATTAATAGAAGTAACGTCGCAAAATGATCTATTTAACGCGTAGAGATAATGACAGTAGAGTCAATTACTAATATCGGTTGCATTACCATGCGTCAGGCTTGATCTGGCCGACGCCAATTGGTCCGCTATTTTTCATCTACAATGGCGGAAACATTTTGAATTTTCAGGAGTAACGCCAAAGGCGGATTGGAATCATAAACCGCAGAGTAACGGATGTGGTTCACTTGGAATCGAGGTAATTTCTACAAAATAAGACGTTACACCGTACACAGGATATTATTTGATAACGATTTGTCCTTTGGATCAGTGGTGGGCAGAATGTGGGTCACAAGTTGGTTCCAGCGCGCCGCGGATTGTAAAATAGTTAATTTTCCATACTTCTAAAACAAATTATTGGACAGCCAAAATTTTTATTTTCCTGCCTCGCTTCGAAAACAATTTGCTCGTTTCTGCCTCGAATAACGATCTACGTTAATTTTGTTTACCTTTAGATAAATCAAGAGTATCTGCCGCTCGCGGAGATGACAAAGTGTTGCGATTTGCACGATATCTGCTACGACACCTGCAATTCGGACAAGGAAAAGTGTGATCTGGAATTCAAGAGATGCCTTTACAAGTATTGCGAAGGATATCCGACATCCACGATCGTGAATACTTGCAAAGCCGCCGCAAAAGTTTTGTTCACGGGTACTACTGCCCTGGGATGTAAGAGTTACATGGATGCTCAAAAGGGAGCCTGTTATTGCGGCGATAAGTGGAATAAAAATAAAAAGCCGAAAAAGGCTGCTCAAGCGGGTGGCGAGCTGTAAACGAGGAAGACTACTTTACGATACGTAAAACAATCGAGTTGTGTATGTCATTATGCGATCTTATTTTTCAATTAACTTAAACGCAGTGTTTTTACTTGTTCTGGGAATGTAAGAATTGTAATAAATTATATATAACATGTAAGTACTATACATTAAAAATTACATGACTACTGGTAACGTTTTGTAATTAAACGAAGATAAAGATTTCATTTTATCACATCGAGTAGTCCGTTGTCATTTCGATACCTTTTCCGATCTTCTTTCCTTTTTTGTTTCTGTAAAACAAATAAGCAGTATTCACACCTGACAGTGTCATTTCAATGTTGAAAATATTTGTCGAAAAATTATCAAGTGAAGCGGCAAATGGTAATTACAAAGGAAAAATAATCGAGGTTCCGATAAAGTAATGGGAAACGCAAAGTCGGTGCAGAAAGATCGGAAGAGAGAACACAACAACGGGTAAGATAATTCCTATCTTGATCCTTGCCGCAGTTAATTATCTTACGATAACAATAAGAATGTTTTTTAACGAAGAGCAATCCTCCCCTACTTTCAATCGTGCCTCCATAAGGAATTACACAAAAGCGTACTTTGCACTTTCTCATTTTGGGTAGCGTAGATGATTCTACAAAAAAGGACAAGAAACCCGACGCCGGAAGTGCTGTCGGTGCTCCAAAATCGCGACTCTTTGCGAAACAATTACCGAAGCATCTACCGACTAATCCTTTCATTATCTTCTATCTCCAATTACGAGGCAAAAGGCCGCAAGCTCCGGTGACTGTAATCGCGCGTGCAGCCGGCAAATTATGGGCTAAAATGTCACCAGAACAGAGGCAAAAGTACATAGATCTCGCAACCGCGGAAAAACAGAGGCGGCAAAGAAGAAGGCGGAAACGGAAGCCTGCAATGAGGAGGCAAGTTTTGAAATAAACTTTGCGTAGGTTCTAAAGTCGAAGGTATTTCGACGTGTTGGAAAATTCAAATCTCACGATGATTGTACGTTTTTTTTTCTATTTAGAAAAAAATGAGATAGTTCGGATCGCTACGAGGAAGAACGGAACGATAGAAAAAAAAAGAGAAATCCTGCTACCCATTTATACCGCGAGATCATCTCGTCTTACCGTTCCTATTCGTGCAAAGTATTCCGTGTGTGGCTATTTTTGATTTCTTTTTTATTTGTTAGTATTTTTTTAGATCTATGTACAATAAATATTGATGTATTTTTACACTATTAATGACCTTCCTTATCACTTAAGAGTTACGCTCTAAAAACTAGGCGACCTGCCCGCTCGCTCATATCATTTCGTCTTGAAAAAATTAAATTCGTAACGCGTACCATAAATATATTATTTGTCCGCGGCCGTTCCGCGAAGCGTCGCCGACGAGGGAGGGAAATTACAATCGAAAGTACACGAACGAGCACCATTAAATTTCCCACGAGGATGTCGAAGGATAGAAGTTTGCTTTCTCTCGCGATTCGATACAAAAAATAATTTCAGCACAAATTTACGCGACGCTACGTGGAAGAGCCAGAATTACGCAGTCGTAGTCCTTTTTCGAAACTAGTGTGTGCCCTCTCGCTTGATACTAGGTAATAAAAACGTTACATTACGATAGTGAGTAACGAATGAACGTGTGTGGACATTTGGAACGAGTAAAATATAACTGTGTATATCGGCTTGGTGTAATAATAGCAATGTAATAATAATAATAATTAATAATAATAATAATAATAATGACGATGTTGGTGACGAAGTGAGGAAAAATGACGATAACGAGAATGAGGCGTCGATGACGATGATAATGACGATAACGATAATAACGAATGCGCTAACAATGATCCCGATGACGATGACAATAATTAATTTGTAATAATACAATTAGAATTATTATAGCGATATAAGTATTTTATGATACAGTAAAGTACAGCGTGCCTCGAAGAAAACGTAAACAACAACGTTCAACAATCGATAATATCAAACAGAATATTATTTGTAAGTATTTATATGTATATATATATAATTTATATATATACATATATATATATATCCATAATATATATATATACTATGATACACAAA
Organism: Cerceris rybyensis; assembly: GCA_910591515.1. Classification (NCBI taxonomy): domain Eukaryota; kingdom Metazoa; phylum Arthropoda; class Insecta; order Hymenoptera; family Crabronidae; genus Cerceris; species Cerceris rybyensis. The sequence continues at coordinate 2,178,118 of OU342801.1, read as the reverse complement.
ACGTAACACTTGCGACGTTGGGAGGGAATGCCCTACTAAAAATAGGTATTCGCTTTGTCGAGCGTGGAGTGAAGGAGATGGGGAAGGATACTTTTTTTTCTCTCTTTCCGTTACCCCGATCAATCGGGCGGATCGTTGACCACGGGGTAAGGTAAATTATTTTAAATGCTCAAGTCACGAATTCATGCTACGGAATTCGATAAAAACACGATTGTACCTCGTGCATCTTCGCAGACAAATTAAAGGATCCTTTTAATACGAGCTCTTCGAGTATCGGGGGACACCGTGCGCTTCCATGGATCTCGATCGTTATCGCAACAATCTCGAAGCTTCCTCGATCCTCGAGAGGCAAACGCGCGCGATTTAAGCTTCGCTGTTGACTATTGCCGACTCTCTGAAAATACCCCAAGAGATTATATATGCCTGTACACACGTAGAATAAAATTTTGGGATTAAAACGAGCTCTACACCGTACGTCGAGTGACTCGTGAGAGCGCGACAGGTACGCTGAAAGACGATAGATAAAATCGTTGGTGATAAAAATGGAGAACCACCTTTCAATATCGTCCATGGAACGATGGAAGCAAACGCGACAATCTGCCTCGGTTGCATCGTAGAGTTGCACGAAGAGAGAGAGGAGACAGATCGAAATAGAAGTCGTATCGCATAGAAGAATGCCTTAACTTGTCCGGCGAGACGCGTTCGTTGCTGAACGAGCCTCCAAGAGTTCCCTGCTCCCGAAAGCTCGCCGTTGGGGCGAAGAGTCTGTGCGTTTGGATCATTGGGGCTAGCGCGGCCTCATCGTACTGTTCAGGGGCTGCATAAGGCCTCCGTTGATGTAACCGTGATAGGTCGTGTACACCGCCGCTGGATTCTGTTGATGAGGATCCTGAGGATACGGCGCAGGTACGTTTACAACTCCGACGGGGAGCTGACTCGCTTGATTCATGAAACCACCGAGTTGAGCGGCCTGATTCATGTAACCGGTAGTAGGCTGCGCTACCCGGTAACCGTACTGAGCGGCAGCCATGAGATTCGTGTTCAACGCCACGTTCGGGCTGACTCTGCTCGCGGCACTCTGCATCTGGGGACAGGTACTCCCTGGATCGAGAGTCTGTCTATAGAGACTCTCGCTCGGATAGGGTTGAGTCAGTGAGGCCATGTTTGCGTTAGCCGACGATCTCGAGGTAGATCTACTCGGCGGACCGGGTGTACCCGGTGGAACCGTGTTCACGTTGTAATAGTTTTTTGCGTAACCAAGAGGTACTTGGGGCGGCGTCGGCAGCTGTCTCGATGTTTGCGGCGGAGTCATGGTGTGCGGAATTGGCGGCGGTGGAGTCAAGTTCATCGCGGGTGGAGGCGTGGGCGGTATCATCTCTAGCCCGTTCGTCAGCTGCTGAAGCTTCGCGAGGCTACACGAATTCGTGGTCTGATGGTTTCCAGAGGCCGAGAGAGACGGAGCCGGTGTGTGCGAATGCGGTGGCATCGCGCTCGTCTGAATATAGAAATTCGTCGCGGTGGTGCAGGGCGTGGGTGCACCCGATCTGCTGCTTCGATGCTGAATCACGTACGTGTTCTGGGTAGGGAAACCCTGAGACGCGACGGCCATGTAATTTCCTTGGGAGATCACAGCCATGTTGTGCGAATGAGCGGCGTGCGTGTGAGTATGAGGATGCGGTACCGGAGGAACGCTCATCGACGACGACTGCTGATACTGCGGCGGCACGTGAGACGTATGCGCGACGGTCGTGTGACTCGTGTGAGCGGACGTGTGACTCGTGTGGGACGTCGTGTGACTCGTGTGGGACGCCGTGTGACTCGTGTGGGACCCCGTGTGTTGAGAGGCCTGACTGTGCGGAGTCGGTGGTGTAGCTCGGTGTGATCTACTGCTCTGTTGAGTCGATCTTGACCTGTGAGTCGTCTGAGAGCCGCTCGCTCTTTTGTTGCTGTGAGATTGCGTCTGTTGGGTCTGCGGTTGCTGCTGCTGCTGATGGGCCGATTGCTGTTGCTGCTGCTGCTGCTGCTGCTGAGACTGTTGAGACTGTTGAGCCTGACTGTGCGCCATGCTTTGACTCTGAGTCTGCTGTGCGAGAGACAGCTGCATCGGCTGCGGGGTATGAGACTGAGGCAAGGGTTGAGGCGTGTGACTCTGCGGCATCGGCTGCGGACTTTGCGTCGGTATACTCTGAGGCGTATGAGACTGCGGCATAGGCTGCGGAGTGTGAGACTGCGGCAAAGGTTGCGGCGTGTGACTCTGCGGAAGCGGTTGTGGGCTCTGCGTCGGTATACTCTGAGGCGTGTGGGACTGCGGCGTCCGAGGTTGCTGAAGGGGTTGCGGCGTGTGAGGCTGATGCATCGGATGAATACTGACGTGAGCCGGAGGAGTGTGCTGCGGCATGGAACAATCCGCGTACTGAACCTGCGGTGGAATATTCACCGAAACTGAACTCGCCGGAGCCGTTATCTGCATGGAAACCGAGATTGGAACGGTGGTAACGGATGGTGGCATAGACGGCAGAGCACTGGGTGGTCTTTCGACGCTGTTCTGAGACGCCAGGTCGCTGGCTATGGAAGTAGGAGACTCGAGACCGAGCTGACTGACGTCCAGATCGCACTGACCGTAATGCAGGGAATGCACCGAATTTGTGGTAGAATCGGGCGTGTAAACTCCCATAGATGGTAAATCTGGTTGAGACGGAGGCGTTCTCTTAACAGAACCAGGATTTTCCAAGTGCGGCGTCGTCTTGCCGCTCTCCGGCGAATTCTGTTTCAATTCTTCGGACTGACTTTGAAGCTGCATGGTCTCTTGTTGCTCGACGATGGGCAAAAGTTTCTCCTGCGGCGTTAACGGCTCAGTTTCGGGGGATGCCATATTAGAAACGACAGAGGGTTCCTTCTTCTCAGTAGGGGTCGGGGGAGAAGTCTCTATCTTTGGCCGCGTTAACTCTTCCTTCGAGTCCTTGAGCATCGATCTCTCGGAAATCGGCTCCTCCTTGGAGCTATCCTTTTCCTGAGTAACAGTTTCTAATTTCTCGATCTCCTCCTCCTTGGGTGAGGAAACTTCAGGTACCAATTTCGACGTTTCTGGACTACAAACTGCTTTTTCAGTCTCTGAATCTTTATCACATTCCTTCGAAACGATCTCGTTTTGATCTTCCACTAACTGCGCCTCCGTTTCTATCTTCTGGGGGCAAGGCTTCTCCGTATCTTCTTCTTCTTCTTCCTCCTCCTCCTCCTTCTCCTGAACTTCGTTTAATTTTTCACTCTGCTCGCTAGAATCGCTCTCCATGCTGCTCGAAGGTTGAGTCGCGGATTTTGGTCTCGGTGCAGGTACTTCTTCCTCTCCCTCGTCCTCGTCGCCACCCTCGTACTCTCCAGGACTCGCGGAAACTATTTCAGCTTCCGGAGGTACGGTAGCTGCGCTGTCCTCCGTCGATTCCGTCTTCTTGTCCTCCACGTTTCCCTCTTTCGCGGGAACCAACTCAGGAATGGTCGGTTGCCTGTTCGGAGGAGAGGCAACGGCCGTTACGGACTCTGGCGACGGAGACAAAGAGGGAGGAGGTATCACAGGACTTTCCGCTCTGTCCTTCGCGGGAGGCTCGGGTTTCAGCTGAGGCATCTTCAGAGCTTCGACCTTTGCCCTTCCTCGTCTCGACATCGGCGAGCTCTTCACGTCCTTCGCTTCTTCCTTTCCGTTGCACTGACTTTCCTCCAATGCTTTCTTCTCTTTCGCTTGTTTAGCTTGCAAGTGCTTGGTTTGTCGACTGGTTACTTTCAATAATATGTCGTCCACCTTGCACTGCTTCTTCGCCGGCTTCTGAACCGATGGCGGCGACGTCGAAGTTACAGCCTTCGTCGGGGCACTTTCGGTCTCAGCCGAGACGTCCTTCTGAGAATCCTTATCCTTCGTCGTTCGATCCTTTTCTTTCGATTTCTCCTTCTCTCGCTCTTTCTCCTTCTCCTTTTCCTTTTCTCGTTCACGCTCCTTCTCCTTTTCTTTTTCTCTCAACGACTCTCGAGTTCTCTTCCTCGAGCTGACCTCCATCTTTTCCTCCTTCTCCTCGGCTTCAGTCTTTTCGGAATGTTTTCGTTTCCTCAGAGGCGTGGTAGTCGGCGGAGGTTCGACTACCGGTACCTTCGGCGTCCTGATTCTTCGTCTGGACATCGTCGACGGGGCCGGTGTTTTCGTCGAGTTTACGGAATTCGCATTTTTCGCGGTACCAAGCGATCGAGAGTTCCTCGGTGTTGCTGGAACTTTGGATTCAACTTGCATCGGTTCCTTGGTATTTTCTGATGCTGCAGGACTTCGACCTTCCTTCTCAGATTCTTTAGTCTCCTTAGATTCTTTCGATTCCTTCGCATCCTTCGTCTCCTTCGATTCCTTCTGATCTTTCGTCTCCTTCGTGTCTTTAAGCTCCTTCGATTCTTTCGTCTCTCTCGCTTCCTTCGTTTCCTTCGTGTCTTTAGCCTCTTTCGGAGAATCCTTCTGCACCGCGGCTTTCTGCGGGGTTTTCTGCTTCAACGGCGAAGATCTTCTCTGAATGAGTCTCCTCGCCCTTGGCTTCTTCTTGATCTTTACCCTCTGAATCTTTTCAACTATCGTCGGCACGTGTTTCGGTTCCACGACAGGAGACGTTTCAGAGCCAGTGTCGCCGCTTTCCTCCGGGCTCTGATAAGGGTTCGGAATCTGCGTGAGCAACGGAATCCATCTGAGACAATCAGGATCGAGCTTGATTCGAGAACTCTTTCGTACTTTCGCCATGTGAGCATCTACTTTGCTCCAATCGACTACAACAGCTACTTTCGAGTTCCCTTCACCCGGCAGATGAACCGATCTAATGAACCCCAACAGTTGCATCGACGTCGCGATATCGTGAGCAGACACTCCGGTTTCTTTGGTGATATCACCGAGCTTTATCTCCGTAGTATCTCTGTGAGCATCGAGATACTCTAGGACGACGCTTTTCCAGAACGAATGATAAGATACTCGACCAAGATCGGACAGAGGCTTTTCCGGTGTACCCGGTATACCCTCGACCTTCGACAGGAGATAACTAAACTCGATGAGAAACCTTCCGAATCCTTGTCTCTGATATTGTGGCAGAGTCATGATACAGGACACGTTGTACCTCTGAGCAGGACAATGTTTCTCCTTGCTGAAGTAACCGACCAAATGACAACCATATTTGTCATTCTTGGTAACGGCATAAAAGAGAAACGGCTCGACGTCATAGTAAAGAGTCTTATGATCCAAGAACAATTTCGCTAATAGACACAAGTTTTGACAATAGATTTTGTTCACGTTCCCGTCGATCTGAAATAAAAGTGAAGTTTAAGTTAGGACGATATCGTCAAGGAAACTGATGACGTTTCATGAGACAGAGACACACCTCGAAAACCGAGAGACCGTTACACCTATAGATCTCCGTGGCCGGTGGATGCCTCCATTGGCACTTGTCCATATGCCTGTCAAGTACCGCTCGACTCTTGGTATATTTGAGGCAAAATTCGCAAAAGAATAGTTTCGGCAATCTCGCGTACTCCTGAGGAAACGGACTAGAGTACCACGTTTCCACCTCGTACCGGCCAAAGACAATGGCCGCAGGATTCCTAGAACCGCTACCGGGCGCGCTACTTCCAGGACTGACAGAAACCGTCTCCTCGGTCTCGCCATTGGTAACGGTTAGTCGGGCAGCTCTGTCGCGAGCTTCTTTAAAAAGATCCACGTCTTTCTGCGTAACACCTGGAGGCAAGCTTTGAGGTAGTACAGGCTCGTCTGAAATCAGAATTGTCAGTTTGACTTGTCCGTTCTCGGATACGTGCTCTTATTGCTGCGGACGGATCGACGGAAGTAAATAAAGTTCCGTGATGTATCTAAAGACGGTAGTCGATTGCGCAACGTCTATTTCGAGCTGCTCGTTAAGTTTACGTAGTAGACGTGTCAAGGGTTCAATTATGTAATTGCGCTTAACGTTTCGATCGACTGGCAATGATAGTATGAAAAAAAAGAATGTGTACTGGGAAATTGTACGATTGACATTTACGAAACAAGTATGAGACACATTGAGAGGCAAACGTGGCTATCAGGGTGAACGTACGGTAATGAAAACTCGGACATTAGTGGACAATGATGTAACGTCGCACGGAAAAAAAAAGAATTCAAGGGAATCATATGAATCCCGTAATTTGAAGGTCGACCCGACAAAACGCATGATAAACCATAGAAGCGAAGTTACGTTTATCGATAAGCGTGATGATAAGTGGTGCAATCGGCAACCTCGGGTAGCAAATGAGTGCGAGATAAACGATCGTATTGCTGTTAATATTGTGAGTAGTATCGAAAGCAAAGCTGTGGGTTGGGTTTTGTGGGATGTGTTGGCAGAGTAACAAAGTTGGCTCTTCGATGGCAAGGGGAGTTTTCTTTACGATAAAAGGGGCGGGGGTGGAGCGGTGAGCAACGACAAGAGAGCCTGCTAAATGTCAGCAGCAGCAGGTAGACGTTCCATTTTCTATGCATGTTGGCGTCTGAGCGAGATATGCCACCCAGTGCCATATTTCTTCATCCTGGAAAACTGACCATTCCGGTGTTTTCCTTTCTTCTCTTACGGAGGAACGGGGTGGAACGAGGGGGTAGGTTTAACACTGACTTGAGTCTTGCCAAAGCTTTGTACAATTGATGGACGCGCCGAAGTTTCTTTCTTCGTTGCAAGTACTAAAAAGCAGCTAGTGTAAATACGCTATTTGCTCGAGGGTCAATTATTTTTTATGGATGGTAAAAGGTAATATTGGTTATTCCAACTGCGTGACGAAAGGGCGATCGTGACGTTAAGGAAGAGTTACAGTTACGTGGTATCTCGATGGACTAACGTATAACTAAGTCGGTTAGATACGTTACCGATGGATCACAATCTTTTGCGAATGAAAATGTTTTCGATGAGTGCTTTTGCAGCTTGTCAGCTACGAAAAGAAAGTTTTGCAAAGGACCAAAGCATCCGCCTAGACGGAAACGAGGGTGGTGACAATACGTAACGCAAAAACGGAAGGAAAGAAACCGTGCAAATAGTGTTACACGTATTGGTCGGGTATATTTGCACGTGCATCAATTACATGTAGTCCTACAGATACGCGGCATGGATCAAAGGAAAGAAAGTGTGCCAGAGCCAAGTAATAACGTCGTTAGTAGCATGCAAAAAACCACGTAAAGTTTTCCTAGTGTAAAACAAATGGAAATTCGATATAGTTGAAAACGTATCGCCGTGCCGGCCATTAAGCTCCGCCCTTTAAAGGGTCACCGTGAAACGTTTATATCGATCGTGCATCTCCATCGGTTTTACACCGTGTAACTGATAAATCATCCCGTCAAGGAACCTGATTGTTCTCCATCTAAGAAAGAAAGTCGAGATAGAGAGGGGAGAGAGAAAAGAGACAGAGAAATAGAAGAGAAATACACGAGAAAGAGACAGAATACCGTAATCGGTAAAGCGAAAAATTCGTTCTCCAAAATGAGAGTACATCGTTAGGTCGGTGGAACAATCACGTTATCTTGGAACAAGTTATGTCAGACGCACATGTACACACACATCATACCACACCACACCGCCAACACATCCACGTGGTGGTGAGCGAGGATTAGATTAGAGGGAAATCTTCTTTGCGACTTGGGTGCATCATCGAGGTTAGGACTCGTGAACGGATGGGGTAGACTCTTACCCTTCCTGGTGGAGCAGGGTGTCGCGCGGGGTGTCGTGGTGGTGTTGGTGGTGGTGGCGCTAGTACAGGCTCGTGGATTGGACTTTAGGCTAGGATTTGATTTCACGGAATCGGAGCACAGGCCGGATTTCGAAACGGCGGGCACAGGGTGGCGCGTTTGATTCGCCTCGACGAGCGTGGCTTTCTTTCGCGTGTACTGTTCGTTTCTCAGGGACGAGGGCGACGACGAGGGCGATGAGGCATCTCCGAGAGCACACTTTACAAGTGGTGCATCGTCTTTCATCAATTTTCTTCTCTCGTGCTCGTGCCTCTTGCTATTGACCGCGGTTTTAACGAGATTCGAGGGTGTCATTTTTGGCATTTTTTCGTTGAGCGAGCCAAACAAACTGTCATCGGAGGGCGTGAAAATTCCTGGCCTCGGTACTCTAGGTACATCCTCGACCGGCTCGGTCTTTTTCCTCTCCTTCGACTTGCCTATACCGGGCGAATCTTCACGTTTGTTCTTTCGAATCCCCCTCGGAAGTTTGCTCGTCTTATTCCCCTCGTCCGTATTAGGCCTTTTTCTTCTATCCGGGGCGTAATTAGGCGCGGGTACGCCGGATCTCACTCTGCTGTTAGTGGGGGCTGAAAAAAAGTGACTGAGACCGTCGAACAGACCCTTCAATTGGCCAGTACCGGGCTTAACTTTGTTCTCCGTGCTCGTAAAACCAATGGATACGGCACGATCGTTCTTTTGCTTCTTCTTTCCACCGTCCAACGAGTTCGCAGCAGGCTGTATGTGCATCCCGAACGTCGGCGTATCGCTGACATCGAGTTTGGGCAAGGGGGCACCGAAGGTATTGGTAATGTTACTAAAAAAAGGCGACTCGACGTTGAGCTTAGCAGCAGCCGCAGCGAAACCCCAGGGTTTGTCCTCGCTGAGGTCGCAGGAGAATGGTCCCCTCGGTTTCGGCGACTCGACGCGCTCCTCTTGACCCTCCTCCGAGGAGGAAGAGTCGCTCGATTCGCTCGAACTGTTACCCTCCTCCTCCTCGTCCTCGTCGTCATCGTCGGTGGAGTCGCTGCCATCGGATGATTCGCTGTCTGTAGCCTCGCTACTGCTGCTGCTAGACACTAGAGGTACGACCCTCTTACCGGACACGGGGGCTTTCTTCGGATTCGCGCTACCCCGGGTAGACCTAGGACTAACGTTCTGCGAGGGTTTAGACTTATCACCGCCCCCCACCCGCTTCAATTTATTGTGTTCCGCGTTGAATGCGCTCAGTCTAAAGAACTTTTGCTTCTCTTTGGAGATCCGGTCGTTCTTTTCCTCGAGTAGCCTACCCTGGCCTGCGAGTGGGGTGGGGGGTTGTGGTAAAGGAGAGGAAATTAAAGGTGGTTGACGAGGGGAGACAACACCCGCATTACCGTCCGAGCTGCTGTCCACCTGAGACACTCCTGCGCCGCCCTTCTTGCTCGGAGTCGCGCCCGTCAAGCTCTTTCTGGATACCGTCGATCTGCAACAACATATCAACCGTTGCCGTTAAGCTTTCACTATTGCGACCTTTTCCTTCGATACTTCTTTCTGCGGAACATAGATTCCCAACGGGTTATTGCCCACCGGTGGGCTCTAAGAAGACCAAGGTAGAAAATACTCCAATAGATAGTAATATTCTGGTAAAATAATTTTTAAAATGTTCTTCAGCTGTTTAACTATCGATACGTTGTTTGCTCTGAGGATGGTATCGAATGATTTACCGAAGAAGACGACGTTGACTCAAAATTGTTGGGAACCCATACTCTGCAAAGTATCGCAGACTAACGTATAGTAGTATTTAAAAGGCAAGCTACTCTTTTTCTCTCTATTATCTCAAAGTCATACGGAAATCTATTCTCCAGAGAAAAAGGCAAACTAAAAAGCGCGAGAGTGGATATCGAACTTATTGCAATGTGCTCGCTTACTTTCTATTTTCGCGTAATTTGCTAAGTCTCTTCCGCGCGCTCGTAGGCGTATCGTCAAGGGAGTTTGCATCCTGAGCTTTGCCCTTTTTACTGTCGTCCTTGGAGACTGGTGTGTGCGCCGTCTGACAGTGCCGACACCTCCAGGGTGCTTTGTTCTTTTTGTCCAGCGCCGGATCCAGACAGGTGGGATGGTAACACTTTACGCAGCCGGCACACTTCACCAAATAATTCTGCGATTCTCGTTCCAACTGGCAGCCGGCACACGTAGGCGAACAGTCGTCGCAGGACCATGTTATACCCCTATCGACGAGGATCGAGAGTTCCGGTGGTGCGCAGGAATTATGGAGAGCGGCACCGCATACGCTACACCTGCTCAACTTCTCCGTTGCGCTGCGCTTCGTGTTGTTGTTGTTTCCGGCCATCGTTGCACCGAGACATTCTTTGCATATCGGCAACGGAGCTGGCAACTGCGACAAATCACCAAACGAATAGACCAATCAGTATCGCGAATCGAGCATCGTAGCATCGAGGGATGCTGCTGTCGAAAGTGATTTCGGGTTAAGAGAAAGATGGAAGAAGAGAAGGAAAGATTTTAAATCCTCTCGACACTTTTGAGGAATTAAAATTTTTCCTATATGGGTGTATCATAGATTGGAACCCCTTGCAATGGTAAATTCTGGGCAAAGTGAGCGCAGCAATTCAGGGGTCTACGGTGGCTAAAGGGAGGTTGGTCCGAGGTCTCGAATTCTCCTCTGAGAAATTTTTTTCTAATTCAATGTTCCATATGTCGCAATCTCGATGGTCAGAACCCCATTCAAGACGGTGGGTACGCGAAGTAGAAGTAGAAAATAAAAAGAAAGTTTCTACTCACGATCGACGCGAAGTGGATCGACCGAACTTTAAAACGGAGGGCAAAGATTTACGAGGATAAGAGAGTACGTGAAATTGTAGCCACACGGTAACCACTGCATCGGCGGAAGGGCTATTATTACAGTCGATCGACCATTCTTCATCGCGTACACCGGAGCCTTCACGGTGACTGCGTAAATTTCTATGTATTCGCGGTGTACCTTATGGGTATTATACCCGGCGTGTATGAACGACGAAAGAGTGCGTACCGTAAAACATAATTATTCATTCCGGTAATAATGCAGGCTAGGTTTGGTATATCTCTACATCAGAAGGGGTGCATCTTATTAAAACTGCGGCTGCACCGCTCTCTCAGAGACACACGTACAACAATTTATGCGAACCGCTCGAAATATTTTCGTGCCACGAACGTTCCATAAGGTCTTAACGCGAAGCAACGTTTAAAAATAATTCAATGAAAAACTGTGCAAACGCGATTCTCTCCTCGAATTGTTCTCTCTTCGTTGCAAGGCTTTTCGTCGAAGATTCGAAATTCTATTTCTTCGGAAAATTATCGCCTCGTCTTCCACACCTAAAGTCGCATACATATATTTGAACCTTCTGGCAATCCTTTGCGAAACCAGAGTTCATTGGACACGCGTTACAAATCTTATCATCGTTACGTAATCTCTGCAACCTACAAATCATGCGGACGACTCAATTACGATTCGGTCGAGAAAATCGAGAGGAGAATACAAACAAAGTTTCTAAGCGCGAACGCGCGCTCCGATTCGAATCGACGATGTACAAGGATTTTATTGCCAACGTGTCGCAACGTCGAGAGACGAGTCCTCTACGGTAAATCAGGCCGAAGGTAGGAGTTTTTGCGCCGTAACCCTTTCTGCACGATCGACACCTTCCTGCACCTTGGGCTTACGACTGAAAACGAAGAGAGGGACTCTCCCCCGGAGAGAATACACGCGAACAGCCTCAGTTTCTCGGACCAACGACCTGTTGCTCGACGGCTACGACCAATCCTCGAGTAACTGTTACGTGATTGCGCGTTTCGCCGAACCGCGCAAAGTTTCGCTCGTTTCATCGCGATCGCCGATCGTTTCGTCTTTTCAATTTGTCCTCGTTTTAAAACGGGCGCGCGCAACTTTGAGAGGCGCGGCGCTAGAAAGCTGCTCCATTCTTGTTCATTTGAATTTCGATTTCAATGGCTACGGTCATTTTGCGAAGGACGAACTGCTTTAGGTGCGTACCAAACCATAATATACAAATATACCAAACTGCTGAGCGCTATGGCGCCTAAAATCTGCCACTTTACGTGGGCTGTAAGTCACCCAGGCTATTATCTATCAAACGACAATTCAGCAAAAGTCCCCCCCGCGTTTGCGTCAAGGGCAACGTGGAGGGCGAAAACGACCTTGAAATTGAACGAAAGGGCCAAATAAAGAGCTAACCGACATCCAACCACGCTCAATTCTCGCCCATCGGAGTCCCCCAGCCGTGGTATCGCTCGGCGGCAAGAGGCGGGTCAAAAGCGCGGGAAAATAAGCGATAAGCGGCTGATAGCGACGTGAAGCGGTAAAACTAAGAAGCATCGGCGAGATGGAATTGGCAGAATCGCGACGGCGCGACCGTTCTATAACTTTTCGCGCTCTCTGCGGCCTGACACGCATAAAACGCGGTCGTCGGGAGTGCGACGTGGAGGGGAAAACGGCGCGAGAGAGAAGGAGGAAGGCAGGGAGGAGAGGAGAGGAGAGACGGAGAAGTCGGAGTGATTCCGTGTGCGCGGAGGATCAATAAGAGAGGCGATATACAAACGAGTCGCCGGAAGTTGGTCGAGATGGCACATCGTCCCGAGCCTCCCCGACGGCCCTCACCGGCCCTCTCCACTCTCTCTCCTCCCTCTCGGCCCCCCCGAGCCCTTTCTAACCTTCTCGAGGCGTGGGCACACGGCGTGACTTGCCAGCCACGAAGAAAGGATTGTAACGAGCGCGTAATATTTCCCTGGTTGATTCGCGCGAGCCACGAGGCGCGCGCGCGCGCGATCGCCCGATGACCGACCATCTTTGCCGCAGCCTTTTGTACGATCGAACGATGCGCGTACCTCGGTAATAAACCGCGGTGCTATAACCCGCCCGTTACTTTCTTAGGCGTTACGTTTGAAATCGCTATTTCTTCCAAGCTATATCTCCTCTTCCTCGTTGCGCCGTTACAAATTCGTCTGACTCATACAGGGAAAATGCGTCGCGTCTTTCTTTAATGTTCGCGCGCCACCGACGACGCTCCTCTTCGTCCCGACGGATCGATTCGATAAACGACGGGCTCCCAGAACGAGCTGTTCCCACTGACGAACCGAAAATAACTCTACTATCGAGCCTCGATACGCTATTATAAAGTGCTCGATAAAAATAGAGACATCCCGAGCACGAGTGGCCGGAGGAAAGTTCGACCATGTCTCGCGGCGATTAACTTCGAACGGGTGCGACGGATTGGCAGGAATTTCTCTCCGTCAACGGGACCCTTCGTCGATTTCTCGAGGGAAAAACGTAGAGGGTTGTTCGTCGATCGGCTCGCGAAGATTAATGGATCGTCGGCGGTTAGGAGGAATCCGTGGGTCGCTTTTTGTCGAGAGCGTAATACGAGATGTTTTTGTTTGTTTTGTATCCTTCCGGTACAACTGTTATGGGTACTTTTGCGTAGCGCTTTAGGTGAACGAAGAACGATATAAATATAACGTAGGAAAAGTCTGTGAGAGGGGACGAGGGAAAATTTGAACTCGAGCCCAGTGATTGCGAGCACGAGCCTTTGACTCTTGACCCACCGCCGCCCCTACTGCGCGACATTTGACCTCTAGGCAAAGCGAACGAGATCCGACGGAAAGATTCTTCCGGAGGGATCAGAAGTTGCTTTCCGACGAATCTTGCGATCTTTATCCAACGGAGACCCCGGAGGCGCGACGTTTAACTGTTTTCACCGTCGATGAGCGTTCTCCAGCGTTCTCCAACCTGTAGCTCGCGCGGCATCGTGCCCAAGTCGACGGGACGCGAGGAAAGATGGTCGGGCGGATACGCGGGAGCGTAAGAAGTTAAATAAATCCGAGGAAGAACGAGCGGTAGATAGGAATCGGCAGGCCTCGCACACGCGTAACCGCGACCGGTGCGCTCGCGAGCAACTACGTGTGCTCTCTCTCTCTCGAGTTCAAGGCCGTGAAAATTCTCGCGATACTCGCTCAACTGTTGCTCCTCGTTCCGTCGAGGGCAGGTAGCTACCTCGAACGCTCGATAATGCGTTCGTTTTACCTCGTTCCACGACCTTGCCTTCCATCTATTCGAGGAGAGGAGGACTGCTACCAAAATCGAGCGGGGTGGTCAAGCGAAGAAAAAGAGAAGAGAGGTCCTTTTCTACATTTTTTCGAAGGGACACGAGCTCTCGCGCAAGATTTTCAGACAGATCGTCCCCCGATCGAGGGTCGATCGCGGCTGACCGTGTACGGTAGTCGGAACAAGGTGGTCATCGCGATCGGGCGAAGCAAATGAGTCAGCGACTCGAGAGGCCGTCTCGTCGATAACGGAGAAAGAGGATCGGCAAAGTGACTCACCTTAGGTGCGGGCGGTTCATTCTGAGCGGAATTAGCGTTCTCCCCGAGCTTCTTCAGGGAGGGTGGCCTGTCCGGCTGACGGAAGAGTCTACCATCCTGAAGGACTAGTCCTCGATCGACCGCCCTCTTCGCGGAGAGCCTAAGGGCCGTTCTGAGATCTCCCTCGGCCTCTTCTTCGACGGTGTGGCTCTGCCTGATGTACTTCTCGATATTCTTGAGGGTAGAGCCCTCCCTCTCGCCGAGCTCTCGAACGGCCTTACCGAGGACCTTGCTCAAGTCGGAGGACTTACCGACCTTGAGGGGCTTGGACTGCAGTCCTCCCGGGTCCTTGTAGGAGGACTGGCCCTTGTTGAAGATCTTCAAAACATCCCCTCGCTTCACGGCGACCTCGAGATGCTCGGCGATCTCCTCCTCGTGGTAGTTGTGATGCTGACGAATCGCGTGGCATATTCGCTCGACGCTCGGCCTCTGCTTCTGGCTACGGATCTTCCTGATCGCGTCGAGGAACCAGGCCGACCACGTGTCGGCGGACTCGGGCTCCTCCATCTCGCCTCCGTCGGCGGCCGTTTGCCGGCGAGGACGGGCACGGCGTCGACGGGGACGGGGATGGGGACTGTGCTGAAGGTGTTCCTGGCTTCTCCGGAGACAAACGCGTAATACCCGGCCAGGGTATACCCCTGATCTACAACGCACCAGCGCCTCCGGCTCGATCCCTCTCACGGCCGCGACCTTCACATCCTGCGACTTCGAGGCAGAACCAGGAGCGGAGGCTCTCCTTCACCTCCCTCCTATCAAACGAGGCGCGCTCCTGTTGCGTCGACCCTGAAATCAGAACGATCACGTACCGTTAGAGAGACGTCGACGACGTTAAACCCTACGTTGCGGTGGTTCCTGGTCCATTCACAGAGCTCTAAGCTCGGGGAGAAACCCACCCTTCTGTGCGGAACTTTCGGGACAATCGGGGAGGGCTTTTCGCTCGGGGGAGATCCGTCGGCACGATTCTCGTCGTGGTTCACGAGCCGAGCGATCGGTATCCGAAATTTTGCTAAATATTTGAGGCGCGCATCTCGAATAGCGTATCGATATTTTTGGATGGGATAATTTTAGGTCGGCTACACGAGCGTTGCGTCGCGCGGCATTGCGCGTATTATTTCGCTCGAAACGGTACCATTTCCAGGTTTGTCGGAGAACGATCGGCCGGTTTCCCCGTGAGCGATGAACTTTCTCCTCCGCGGGAACAAACTCGAGAAGGTGCCTGCGCACGTGCTCGAGAGAGAGGAAGAAAGAGAGAGATGGGGAGAGAGAGAAATGTTTAAAATCACTGTTCTCGGCAGCCAGATTGCGCAACGTCAAACGACCCATAGGCACGCGGCTTATTAAGTCAATCGGATAGGTGCACCTTCTACCTCCGTTCGTACCTACGCGACTCCACCGACGTTCTCTGCGCACGCACACGCCAGAGAGTTCACTCTCTCCGCGAACCGTCAGATTTTTCTGCTCCGGGTGTCCCGATAAAAACTAACGTTCGCCGAGGATAATGCCCCGCCGAAAGGAGGTCTTCCGCCGGAGAAACTCTTCAAACGTCACAGCCCACGAGAGACAATGAGTCGCTTCTAGATACACCGTTACTCTTACGTCTTCGAGCCGAACATCGTGAAACCAACGGCGAGCGATTCGATCGGGAGATTCGATCCGTCCTCGTTAGCGTCAAAGAGTAGCGGATCATCTCGCTTAGACTCGCTTGGGAGTTGGCTAATTTTCTACGAACCTAGTTAACTTCATCCCCGTCGAGAACTTTCTACCCTCTGCGCGGGAAATACATGACTGTGTCGAAATACTTTGCACGAGCCCTTGCACGACAATTGCACCCTACATCCGAAAGGAATAGTCTCTCGATTCGGAGCAGGAAGATGAGGAGATTCGCCCGCCAGGTAGACGACGAACGAGAGAGAAGATCAACGAGCCGGCTTCACGAGAGGAGTTTAATTTCGACTAATTCGACTGGCCGACAAACGTCCCAAGATTTCGACGAGGAGATAAAACGCGGAACGGCCGATCGGTGACAAATCTGCCGAGGGGTGACGAGGAGGAGGGCGAGAAACGAACGTCTCTCGGTTAAATAAAACGGGGGTGAAGCAATTAATTACTCGCGTCCCGGAGGAACCTGCTTCCGAGGCGAATAAGCGCGGGCTAGCAGGCAGATGAGATGCAAGAGCGATACGAGTTGACCTAGGCCAGGGCTCGGCTACTTCGGTCTGCCGCTCGCGGGTGCGCGATAATAAATATCCCAAGAGTTTAGCCACTAACGCGCTCAACGAGCCGGAGAGAGAGAAGAAGGGAAACAGGAAGGAAGGGAAGAAGAGAGAGAGAGAAATCGTGAAACCCCTGCGACTTCTAAACCGGCTCCTCCCGTCTACCGGAAGAAACGGCTCTTCCCTCTCGACGACCCCGTTTTCTCGTAGCCACGTGCGCGCTGGGTCTTCCGGGACGACACTCAGGAAAGCTTTCGACGATCGAGACTGTTTCCCGCCAAAGTTCTGCGGCGAGATCGACGAGAATTGTTCGGAGAGAGGCCATGACCTCGCGAGACGGCGTGGCTCCTCCGTCGACGCCCAGATTGAGAAACCGTCGGATCGAGGGTGCAACGAATCGTCGAAGAAACGAGACAGACGTTGTTGCTCCGACCGAAGAATCGTTGGGAGTCTGAGCGATAAGAGACGTCGAAGGGGACGGTCCGCGGGACGAGGTTCATCTCTGATACGATAGCTACTGTTTTGTATTACGTCTTCGATAGATATTGAACGCAACTCCGACCCACCGTTTGCGAGTTCCTTTGTCTCCCTTTGTTCCCTGATCGCAACGATCATTTCGCTCAGGGCTATCGTTTTGGGTAGGTTGTCGAATCACAGGTTATGGTGTCTATGTAACTGGAATAATTGAAAATTTCCCCGAGGTGACGGGCGATTCGAATTTCTATCTCCTCGCCCACCAGAACCCACCATACCCCACCGATGCGATCGTCCGCGACCAAGAGCTAGTCCCGCGAAACGTTCGACCTTTTCCGGGCAATCGAACGAAGCACCCGTCGGATCGATATCGCGGGTCGTACTTGACGCGGAAGGGTAACGTATTCAACCCAACGGTCTCAAATTGACGGAGAGGATAGCTAACGGGTAATTGCCAGGGCCGTCGGAGACGTTTCTGGAACCGATCGCGAGCTCGATCTCGAACGTGAGTCACGATCGGTCGTCCAACGTTGAAACCCTTCCCGTCCGTCGGTGGCAAGGTCGGTCAGCGAGCAAGAAGTATCGAAGATCGAGAAGAAACAGCCGCTTACGGTTTTTCAGGGGATTCCGAGGAGACCGCGAGAGGTGAAAGAAGCTACGAGAGCCATCCGTCGGAACGGTGAACCGAGCGAACGTCTACTTTGACGCCGCGAGCGTATGTAAATTAATTCCAGAATGAAAATGTCTATCTCGGTTGTCGAGAAGGCGGCAGCAGGCAGCAGGTCTCTTACCGTGCGCGGCCAGCTAAATTACAAACACGCTCGTACACGGTGGAACCCCACTCTCGTCGATACCTGGGGTCGAAACTTGGCGATAGCGCGCACGACGGACGGTTCCTTCGAAGCGGCAGGAATATCGCCCGATGACGAGATAACGTTACACGGAATAATAAGCGGCGTAACGCCGCAACTATGCGCTCTAGCATCGGTGTGCGTCGTGCCGCGGTACGGGCAAGCGCGGCCGCGCTCCGCGAGAGGAGAGGGACCAGGGGACCAGGAGAGACCAAGAGACCAAGAGAGCGAGAAACCGAGAGAACCAAAGAGAAGGAGAGGGAGTATTTTGACCCGCAGGATTTGACATGCGTTTTTCAGCGCTGTCGTTTCGACGCTGCGCGTATCGAGCTACCCGGTTGCTCTCGGCTAATTAGCCGAACAAACGATCGATCGACCGAAACGCTAATTGGGTCGCCGAAGGAACAGGTGGTGCGTTTTCTTTCGTTTTCGCGAAGAAGCGTCGAGCGACGGATCCAGCTCACGGTCTACGGCGTGCACGGATATCGAGAGAGAGAGAGAGAAAGAGAAACGGTGAATTGGAGACCGAGGGAAATTTCCATGCCGATTGACATTTTGACAGGTCCGACTGGAATTCCTCCGTTTAGGAATTTTGTTCGGAACGGGCCTTCGACGAGGTCGGAGAACGGGAGAACAGGAGCGCAGGAGCGCGATGCACCTCAATCGCGATGCGATTCGTCGAACGTCGGAGAACGGCTAATAAATCGCTCGAGGGACCGCCGTGCCGCGGCTCGAGACTCGCGGGGCGCGTGTTCTGGCTCGCTATCTCATTAGGCGAAACGAAATACCGGCTGAACGAACACGTCCGTCTATTTGTCCGTCGTTCGTCCGGTTAAGACGACGACGACGGGGCCGAGGGCGAAGAGAGGCCAGGCCGGCTGGCTGGCTGGCTGACTGACTGGCTCTGTTTGCCGGGGCCCCTCTCACCCGACGGAGAGCAAAAGAGAGGACGGTCGCGGAGTGAGAGCAGCTGCCACTGAGAAAACCAACGGTTGCCGAACGGCCCTAACTGCTGCCGCCCGTCGCTCGTCGATCGTTCCCCGTTTCTCGTTCTTCCTTCTTCGTATCTACCTTACGCGCACATTTTCAACCTTCTTTTCCCGTTCACGCTTCCGTCGTCCTCGACTACAGCGTTGCCCGGGCCTCGAATCGTCTCGACGTCGAGCGACGGCTCGCCGTTGACGATGAATCAAAGTCCCGAGTCCGTCGTCCGACGGGAATGAACGCGAGACCGAGTCGTTCGAGGGCACTCGGCTGGCTGCCGTCGGTAGCCATTTTAACGAACGTCCTCGAAAATAGGAGTTCGAGAGCGAACGAAAAGCGAAGGAAACGCGAACGAAAGGACGCGCCTCGAGCGGCCACCGGCCCCGAGGCCCGCGAGAGTTCCGTCGTTCGAGAGAGCCACCGTACGCGCGACGGCCGTCGCCCACGAGTCCCGTCGCCCACGATATTTTCGACGATCCGTCGGCAAACAGCAACGAACTCGCCGACCAGACGAGCCTCCTCGCTCGTGAGTTCGCCACGACACGATTTTCACCGGTGAAAACGACCGCGCGATGCAATTACGTCCAAGTAGACGGCGAGGACACAAGGTTCTCGAAGCCCGACGGGCAGCCATCTTGTCAGACACGACCGACAGTCGTCCGTTTCGCACGCTTTTTCGCGCGCTATCGTCAGGATTTGGGCGAAAAACAGCTCGAACTCGGATACGCCGAGGATCGACCCGTCGTCTATCGATGGTCCGATCCTCGGCCGGTTTCTCGAGGTCGAGAAAAACCGTGAGAAAATGCAAAGAGAAACCCTGCGTACGGAACGATAAGTCTGTCTCTCTCTGTCGGCCTCGCTCTCGCGCTCGCTCTTCCTCTTGCTCGTGCACTCTATCTCTCCGTCTCTCCCTCTCTCTCTTTCTCGAGCAGGCGGCCAGACCCGCTGGCCCGTATGCGTCGGGTGACGATTCGCGTGCTTCTCTTCGCGAGCTTTTACGAGACGAATTATCTTTACCTGGTCACGGTAATTCCATGTATAAATCCACGGTGGAACGAGCACGGGTCACCAGGTACCGACACACAAGACGCGTAATCACGATCACCAATTATCTCGCGACAACGGCGTCACATTTCACACAAATCAACAAAGGTTACCCACTTGACAAAGATGGCGGTCGCGGGGGTTACACACTGCGCGCACGCGGTGGGGAGCGCACTGCGCACACCGCGCTCTCGGCCACGGCGGAATCACGAAACAGTCGTAGCGGCACGCGTTCTCCTCGACCAATCAAACCGTCTCCTTCGACTCGCACACTATCGTTACCGGTCACACGTGCGTCGCGTTTCGTTCTTTCCGCGACGTGCACACACGATAGTACGAGACGCGAGTTACGTGCACCTACGCGACGGACAACGAGACACGGAGGAAAACTGTTCGCTGCGCGGGAGCGGAAGACGCGACGACCAGAACGAACCAACACCGAACACCCGGCTCGATCGTGCACGCGCTCGATTCCGATGCGCGCACGACTCTTTCCTTTATCTGTGAGCGTAAGTCGCTCCTGGGCCTTTGCCTGTGTGTGCCCGTCTCTCTACCTAGTCCTTCGCGTACGGCCCGTATCTTCGCTATGGCCGCCCACTTTGCGCTCGCTTTAACCGTTCCCAATCGGCTTCTCGACGCGGCAGCGCGCGCGACTGCTACGTGAACGCTGCCGGGAGCTTTGTCAACGAGCTCTCAGGGCCGTATCCCTCCCTCCTCGCGCCATGAGACTATAAACACCAGAAAACCGGTCCGTCGGATAAACGTCTACACCTCGATACAGTTCCCGTCGCTTCGGATCGATCCGACCTGTCTTCCTCGTTCGTTTCGCTTCTTCCCTGTTTGTTTTACCAAACGTCTTCTTAAGATCGATGTCGATTATTTACGAGACGTTCGTGTACCTGTCGCACGAGGCTCGATCTTTATCCATCGTGACCGTCGTGGTTTTCGGACGTTTCGATGCAACGTGGAAAATAACTTGTAGCGCTTTTTTGTTACTTTTTCTTTGTACTTCGGGGCATCGACAGAGTTTTCCTACGATCCTGACTGTGAGTGGCGTGCCGTCACCTCTGCCGCGCTACACGCAAAACACACACACAACATGCTTTCCCCCGTGCAATTTCATAATGAGATTATTGATTTTTTTAAGAGCCGCCCTTACCCCGCCTCGTTTAGTTCGTGTATGTCTTTATCGCTACGTCTCTATTTTGCTTCGTGTACCAAATTTACGTGTCGGACGACGCAAGCGTGTTACGCGGGGATCGTGATGACTGTTTCGTTAACTGAAATTGTTTGGATGAACGTTCACCCGACCTGGGATTCGCTTAAAAAAACTGCCGTCGTGAAATCCAACGCGATACGTCGGCCGCGATTGATGTTACACGATTACTTAAGCGGAGGATAAATTAAGCTCGTACAATGGATGCAATAGTGCGATGATAAAATTCTAGGCTCGCGTAATTTATTACGGTTGTCCACACTGTAATGAAATATTGATTTCCTCCCAATGAGTCATTTACCGACGCAAATATATCGTGGAAACGATCCCCCACTTTGTACGCTTCGTCGAATACATCGAATTCGACCCAGTTGCCGACGGAAGACGATGTTACAAGATTCTATTGCTACTCCATACTTTCTGCTATTAGAATTAAAGCAATTAATACCGTTAATTGTAGTCTAACTAGGATACTTTAATATTTATCGAATTATTTTACGTGTGTCTAAAAGCAAAGCGATTGGTACATAGCATATAAGGAAGATCGAGGTAAAAATCATTAAGATGTTTATTAAGTACAGAATTTACAATTTCTACCTGATTAATGCTAATCACAGAACGAAATTAGGTTTCCCTTCGTAAGTACATCCTGATCTTTGTACAATTTCGGTCGCCGCCCATATACCACACTTTACACATATCTCTATATCTTTACCTTGTATAAGTTGAGCTAAGAAACCTGAAAGAAATAAAAGATTTTTTTTCAAAACTGCAGCTCAGTGTTTTTAATTAACCAAGAAATCCTTAGCAGTATACCTCCTACAAAAGCATCCCCAGCACCGTTTGTATCCACTACTTTGTCCTCTGGGAGTTTCATAGCAGGAAATTCATGTAGAACGTTGTCTTTAACTAGCAATATGGAGTCAGCACCTTGAGTTATCACTACGATTCTCTTCCTTTTTTCATTTATTTTCTCCAATTGCGCCAGTTTTAGAGCAATTTCTTTTCTACTGGTGGTTTGGAAATCATTGACTTTCGCAAAAGTATCCGCTTCTGTCTCATTGCCAAAGAGAATATCGACGTAAGGAAGAGCTGCTCTCATGGGTTTTTTGTAGAATTCGCACAAAAATGGTGCACTGAGATTCATCATAAATATTTTATTGTTCTCATAAGCGTGTTTGGCAACGGCCTGAATACTCTCTGGACTAACGGTTAAGAAAAACCCCTATAGTTTAAACCATGAGAATTAAAGAGAGGCAAAGAGGTACAGAGAGAATTGCTGTTTAACTGCAGGCAAAATACATACTGAGACATAAATATATCTAGCAACATCTATGAGCCTTTTGTTTTCAGGCTCCTCTATGTGGGATGGCGAAAAGCAATTAGCTGCAGCCAAATTGGCGCAGAGAGATCTTTCGTTGCCAGTAATAAGAACCGCGCAAGTTCCAGTGGACTCTTTGTCCGTGTACTGATACCTAACGTTCAAGCCATCCGCACGAGCACGGTCCTCCAGAATCTTTGAATATTTATCCTTTCCAACACAGCCCATGTAAGTAGTAATTCTTGGCTTTTCCAAGAACCACTGTACAAAAAGACATTAGTTATTTATAATATCAACGAGTGGTATACGGAAATGTACAATAAATTTACTTGTGCCACTCTCATAGTATTTTGTACAGAACCTCCGGCAATGAAATCTGCCTTGTAGAGTTCAATTAACTCGTCGTACATGGGCTTATGTTTCTCTTCCGCGAGGATAGCATCATTCGATCGTAAGTCATATTTCTTTAAAAAATCATTATCTACAGTCGCTGAAATATCAAGGAGGGGATTACCCATTCCCAGGAGGACACCCTCTCTGAAATACAGTTTGTTTTTGTACCAAAAAAAAATCGGTTAATCGTCAAATTGCAAGTAATTTGTGTGAATGAAGTAATCGGTATAACGTTGATAAGAAAATTCTCTCTAAAATTCATGATATCACGGATTACAAATGTTAATCTCAATTACGAAAGCGGGCACCTAACTCTAACGCTCCGTTCCTGGCTATTGCATAACCTGTATCTTTTCTTCCATGATGCAGTTATAAATTTGGACGAGGACAGGAGCAACGTGATAAGTTATTAACGTATACATTACGAAACAAAATAAGGAATATCCGTTAATTATTTTTGCGCTAATACGTGAGAAATTCCAAGTTACACGCGTATTACTTCCGCCGATGACACGATAGCGCGTCTATACCGCACAGAGAGCACATGATCGAACACGCGTGACGAACATAACCTCCGAACCGCGTTAAAACATCGTCGACTTAACTGAGAAATAATGAAACAAATTCTATTTATAATATAGTAGTATCATACCGTAAGTCCTGTGCCATTTGTACACTATTTTTTTCTTCTTCAAATACGAGTAATTCCAAAGATACTGTGCGCTCTTGGCGACGGCGCGCCACTGATGTTAAATAGCTCAGAGATTCTCTTACTTCACGATACCGCGGCCAATGACATCACGTGGATTTTGAGCGGCTATTAGAAAAATTTCGCTTCACCTCTAGATAACAATATCATTACAGTTCATCGTTTCTTATCTTTGTTAAAGAAAGAATCTTACATTCTAAGTAACGAAAATCGATGTTAAAAGGAGTCACGTGTACTTGTACGTGCTCTATCGCGACGATCTAAAAAAATGCAACCGTTCGGTTTGCTTCAGGATGAGAAATTGAATACCTTTAAATCCGAAAAGTCCAAAATTCAAACTGAAGATAATTCCTGAACGACCAACACGGCTGGAACTTTACGCGTTACTCGCGCAGCGCCGCGAATGATTAGCATTCTTATTTCCTCTCGCGATACACAACGCTATCTTATTTGCGCAATTAAAGTATGACTAGTGGGGAAAAAAACATAAACGAGAATAACTTATTCAATCGACGTATGCGACAGACCTTGAAACTGCTTATATTTTCAACTTCAGTTTCAGCGTTTGATTCTTGCAGAGTGCGTTAAACTACAATAGTAAACGCTGCCCTATTTTCCTAACGGTTCAACAATCGAAACAAAAATAGCAAGCTTTTGATTATAATTCAACGCAATCTCCGACAAAGTACAATACCAATTCATTTTCCTCGTGGTTTTTCCTGATACCGTCAATCTGACGCGCTCTACTCAATGCGAGGAATTCAATTAACGCATTCATTCATGCATCGCACTCGCTGCAGTTATCTCTGTGATCGATACTAATCTTTCCACGCTCGATTATCAGCCTTGAGTGCACGACACATTAATCGCATCGCTAATCACGAAGAGGAGACCAAACTTCGCTCAATGCTGTCCTTCGAAAAGTGTTCCATTTACCTCGGATGTCCATCTTCGTCGAAGCCAAAATTCGAATCGTGACTCGAATTTCTTACCTAAATGCAAAACATTACTTACCGCTAAGAACGCGCGTTTAAAGGACACGATTTGGCTAAAGTGTCTTTCAGTTTTACAGATTGGATGCGAAAACAAAGGTAAAAAAGGTTACGCGTCCTCGAAATAACGATTCTCCACGAATAAGCAGCTAGGGATGGTAGATACACCATCTGAAAATGTTCTAACCATGGCACGCTTGTTAACTTATCGATGAGATAAAAAAAACAAAAGTAACGACTCTTCCGACACAATTCGAGATCTACGGAGCAAGCGCACGAGAGGGACGATTGGCGCAAATTATCGCGGCATATTCGGCGCACCAAGGTCCGTGAGAAACGAAACGGACACGGGGTCCGGATGTTGGAGGGAAGTATTCGTTTTCTTACGATACCTTCGTGCTCCCACCCAGCAGAGAAAGACAATAGAAAATCCAATTCTAGCGAGATAGAGAAGGGTCGGGGTGGGTGTAATCGCACCATCGCCATTGCCAATGTTAGAGGAGTTTAGTCTGGATCTTATATTCGCATGCGAGTTCTTCGTGTAACGCAGGTTTCAATGTGTGCACACATGCGTGCGTGTGCGCGGGCTCTACCGCATCTCCTGAGAAAGAAAACATGACTCTCAAAGCGTTCGATGGAACACAAAATTTTGCAATTAATCGCACGTGAGACAACACCGATTTTTTTTTCTTTGCTTACGTTTTTTTTGGTTTGACTGTTTATTTTTTTACGCAGATCAGAATGATACTGAGCCTGGTGGACTTGCCTTGGTACGACGTGGTTTACACCCATATTTTTATTCGTCTGGATCTACGGGACCTCTGTCGGCTGCGATGCCTCTCAACGGAGCACAGAGTCCTGGTCGACAATTACTTCGCCACATGGGACACGTTGGACCTCTCTCCGTACTCGAGCATCATCGAGCCCAGCTCCTTCCAAGTATGTCCATGATGGGCTTGGGTAGGGGCTATCGTGTCCTATATCATACATCACATTACAATATGCATAGTGTTTTAGACTTCTCTGTGGCGCGTCTCTATCGCTCTTTGGTAATTGGCTCAACCCTGCGGCGACGACCCGGCACGTTTTTTTTCCGATAGACACGTTTTTTTTCCGTCGCGCGTGTGAAGGGCGAACACGTCCCGGTCCTGCAGATTATTACTTCGGTGGTCACACACGCATATTACCATAGAGACATTCCGCCGTCCCGATTCTCTACCTGTCGGTCTCTCTCGGCGCTCCGTATTTTTTTTCCGTTTCCGTCTGTTTTTTTTCTAATACGTATACTGTTTTTTTTTCCGAAATCTTCCGTTTTTTATGACCGTCGTTTCAAAAGTCGCGTACATCTCGTCTATCACAGCGACACTGACGCTTTTCCCGTATGTGCGCTTGTTTTTTGTACTTGTAACTCTGTCAAGGGACTCGTACGTGCCTGCGAGGGTCTGAGGCGTCTCGATCTCAGCGATAGCTACTGGCTCGGAAGTTCTCATCTCGTCGAGCTTCTCGCTATGCGTCCCGAACTGACACATTTGGATTTGACCGGTTGCAACGGCTTGAATATGCGGAGCGATTTTATCGAGACTACCAAATGCCGTAATCTCACGTCCGTAACCTTACGAGGTTGTGCATGGGTCACCGCAGATTTCCTATCGACGTTACTCCGATACAACCGTAATCTTCGACGACTTGTATTATCGGACTGTCATCAAATATGCGACGAAGCTGTGGTCTCCATGTTCGAGTTTCGCACGACGTATGTACTTTACGTATTAGGCGTATCGATCGACAAAATCCGTTTTTTTTTTCATTCCGTCGACGAGTATATACGCGTGGTCCGAGTATCACCGAAATATCTCTTCTCTCGGTACTCCTAATTACGTAACACGTCGACGCGTATACAGACGCACCACGCATCTACGTTATATGCGATTAAAAATACTTCTACGTCCGTCGGGTGGGAGGTGAAAAGTTTTCTCAGTTTAAAGTTATTCTTCGAGCACGAGTTCTGTTGACGTTTCTATGTGTAATTCTTTTTTTTTGCTTTTTTATTTGCGGTAGAGCTTGTATCCGTCGGTCAAACTCGTATCTACCACTCGTGTTCACGATCGTCGGCGTTTTCGTTGACAAATTACCCAACCGTCGATCGCGCTGGAACTTAATACGCGACAGATTTAACGACCGGACGATTTGTCGTAGCAAGCTGACGCACGTTTCCCTGGAAAGAACTACTATCTCGGATGAGAGTTTGCACCACGTGTCCGAGCACTGTCGGAGACTCGAGGATCTGGATTTACGCTCGTGTCCACGAATTACCGACAAGGGCCTCATGTTACTTAGGTCGTTGTCTTGTCTGAAAAATCTAAGGGTTTCCGGTTGCGTCTCGATCACGGAACGTGGCCTGGCGTATTTCCGCGATCGAGTTCAAATAGATTTGCATCAAAGCCCGATTTCCAGGCCCCGGTTACCCTGTCTGCAAGTTTGACAAAGTCGAGGTCAAGGACTCGCGTTCAGTTTTACTCTGTAACACTTAGATTGCCGCGTCATCCATACTTTGGTGAGGGCAAAAGTTCTAAACAAACCGTGTCATCCGTAGATATATGAGCGACGCTTAACAATTAATTTTTTAATATTAAGTATCTTAACAAACCCACGAGGTATTTTAATTACTAAATGTAACTTCAGATTTTAAAAAAATTTTCTATGAATGGGACAGTGTCCCGGGATCGTTCTCGAAAGTTGAACAGAATAGGAAAGATTAATTAAATCAATTATGAATTACTTCTACTCGATATTATGCTCACATTTCATTCCCCCTCCCCACAAAAAGAGGTGCGCACGACGAAACGTACCGGAGAGTCGTCGAAAGAAAAAGAAATAGGTAGGTGCGTGTAATGTGCGCTGAAAAGAAAGATGAAAACGACAATGACATTTACCTCCTGCAAGACTGGTGAACGAGACGACGAGAACCATGGATGAAAATCGAGAGAATAAAACCGGAGGAGACCTGACTCCTATGAACGAGGCTAAGTATATATATTTTTTTTTCTTTCGTGGGAGAAAAAAAAAGTAGAGTCCGACGGGGGAAGAGGAAATTGACGAATTACGAGGAGATTAATGGGAGGATTTGAAGGAGATCGTAACTTTATCGTGGGAAGATCGAGAATCGCGAATCGCGAATCCGCAAAGAGACAAACGATCCGCGGGAAGGCAAGCGAAAAGCGCGCGCGATGGCTTCTCTATTATTTTTCTTCCTATTTTTTCCTTCCGATCGGATTCTCGACGAGGGTTGCGGAACGGATGATTGTCGGACGAGGGCTGGAAAGCGGCGAGAAACGGTGAAAGTGATAATTAAAGAACACGCAAACGGGCTTTTTGTGAATACCACAAGTATACATTGTTATTACATTCGTATTTATCCATTATTATCATTACGATTATATATTTCGTTATTTAGAACACGGTCCTTAACAAAAAGACGATAAAGAGAAAAAAAATAGACAAAAAGAAACGGAGAAAGAAGGAGACGGCGTTACAGCAAAACGTATTTATCGCTCGAACGAGGAGAAGAATGCTGGTGTCGTATTATTTTTTTTTAAATATACTCTACGAGCTAAAAAACGGAGCGCAGCTGCGATTATCGTACGATCTTCGGTGTTTCTTTTCCTTTTTGTCGATTATAATCCTATATTAATAAAACGTTATTACTTTACTACAGACTAAACGATATAGTTGCTCGCACGGCCCACCTAAGTTCCCATACAGAAATCGACGCATCCTATCGATCTAAGGAGAGTTCAATGCTCGCACGCGGGGTCATTTATTTTATTTTTCTCTCATGATTTATTTATTTTTTTGATTAAACTCTCTGTTAGGCAATCGAACCGACACGCTGCTTTCTTCCTTTCCCGAAAAGAAATACGACCGGCTCTGGGGGAGGATCTGTGCGATCTACCACCGATCGAGGGTTGAAGGCGAAACGAATAACGCGATTCGATCCAACGCTTACGGCTCGAGACGAGGAAAAATCATTAAACGGTTCTTATAAATGCGATAAAAAAAATTACGATCGATTAAAACACACCGCATTCTCTCGTAAATAATACCGACGCTTCCTTCGACGCACGCTGACTTTTTCTCTCGCGATACAGGCACACGTATCGATCGAAAGACGGCACACGACGTCGTGATCTCTCTCACGCAAATTTTCCACAGCGACGACGGGGGTTGCGAGAAGACGGACTCGATTCACGATGCCCTTTTCCTCGCGAATGTGCTTTCACTCCGTTTTCTCCTCCTCTCGAGAGGGTGTAACCCCCGCTCGAGCGACGATACCTTAATCCCGTCGCGGACGATCGAGACTTTTCGAGGGCACGACGATCCGTTATTGGAAGATCCGTATCGTTTTCCTGGCTAATCTTCGGCGGTAAGAGCGTCTCTTCTAGTGCGTCATCGAGGAGGCCAAGGTAGCGCGTCGTTGTCGCGCGATCCAAAACCGCATCGGTCCCGACGCTTCGGCAAAAGCTGCGCCGGCTCGTTCCGAGAGAAAGACGAATCGTCGACGAAAGGACGCGTTTCCACGGCGACGAGATGAAAAGGGGTTGCGAATCGAAGACTCACCGGTCGACGAGACGAGACGAGAATGGGGTCGGGGGCTGAGGTTGGGTGGAGGAGCCAAGCACGAGAAGATCGCGCGACGAGAGATCGCGTCTCGAACGAGGGGATCATCGATCAGAGAGGACTTTTGTCCACGCGACACCCTTGTTTAATTTGTGCCGTTTATTCTCTTGATTTTTGTTCGTAAACGATGGCCCACTGCCAACGACATCGGACACCTTCCGTCCCGAAAGAGACCGGGCCGACGGATCTTGCCGCGTTGTTCATCGACGGACGGCCAAAACCGTTTAGTATTTCATCGTCTCTCGGTCCCGAGGGCTTCCTGCTACCGATATACACACACAGAGAGAGGACAGAGAGACCCCGCCGAACACAGACCGACGGACCGACAGAGACTGACAGACGGACGGACCGATCCTAGCCCGACGCGACGATTTAGTATGGTGCGAACCGGCGCGACGGCGATGGCCCTTGCGATCCCGGTCTGCTAACCAAAATGAAGCCACGTCAGTAAACGACATCGACGACAGAACTGTTTGAAACACGGGCTGAGGAAGTTGGACGGATACGATGGAGAAACCAGGAGAAGAAGCACAGAGAGATGAAGGCGGCGTAGGGTCATTGAGGAGTTGTGTACGTTCTTCCTCGTATTTTTTTCTCAAGATTGCAAGCACTCTTCTTTATGGAAAACTAAATCTACTGACTCGAGAGGAATTGCGAAATTTGGGAATGGAACGGTCGAACGCGGATTCCAAAAATTTGTTAAAAGTAAAAGAGAAAAAAAAAGGATTTACCCTCCACCGTGAGGGCTACTAGAATTTGACAAAATTTCGTTTCGAAGTTTCTCTACGATTGGACTTGAATCAGAGTTAAATCGAGAGAAGCGACGATGGAAAATTATTTTTCTAAGTCTGCCAGGCTGATTTGACGTTTTATCTTGACATAAAGAAGAGAGCAACTGCGCGATCCATCGATCTATCCGATATTCTAGAGTTTAGGCTGGTGTGCGACCCAGTGACGCCTCTACTTACCTACGCTCTTCGAATGAATCTCGGCTGAAGTCCTCGTACATGCCTCTACTACAACAGCGATATAATAAATAATCGAATCTACCAATTTGTCAAGTCAATAAATACCATACTTGCTCCCTTGTCCAAGGCTTAACTTCGTGAATTAGCCCTCGTGTATCGACACGTGGAACGGACAGTCGCGCACGTTATTCGATGTGATCGCAGAGGAGAGGTAAAGATCGGAGGAAGAACCTACTGGAGAATTGTGCAGGACGAAGAAGACGCTAGCGACCAACGTGAGGGATTATCATTTTTGCGGAACAAACCTAAGATTCCTCTCGAATACGTGAGAAAGATGCGTACTTGTCGAAAGGCAAGACACGCAGGAACGAGAGAAGAAGGGAAATTCAAGGGAACCTTTTTGATGTTTAACGAGAAAAGATCGTTCGAACCGCCGCCTCAGATGGGGAGTAGCGAGAGAGACAGACAATTACCGCTTGGAAACTGAAATTCCGAGTTGCACTCACTTGTACGATCTCTACTTCCCTGTTCTGCCTAAATTCTAGTAACGCGTTGCTTATATAGATTACACCTAGAAAACTCCAATGCAAGCCATAGATTATTTCTATCCGCTTTATTCAATACGAGGTACAATTTACTTGGAGGAAAAGTCGAGTTAATAACACGCGTACAAAGATCTCTGAGCCATGGAATAATGGGATTTGATTTGATCGGTCGTTGGAGGGCGACCAACGTTAATGTTGACGCGTTTTCTCCATGCGACCGTAAAAATTACAAATTTGCAAAGAACGAGAGAGCGTAAGAGCCTTTTCTAGCTCAGACTGGGATCGTTAAGGATAGTAAGGTAACGTGCAACAACAAATTCAAAGTGTTTAGAAAGATTGAGAAGTTCAATCAACTCTGTTTCTCTATTTGAAAGTTTTGCGAATGGATTTACATACATGAAAAGCTTTGAACCTCGTGAGTAGAAGTCAGCTTCAAGAACTATGGATCATTATCATCCCGGGCATGTATAATCGTTCGTAACTTTTTTTTTTTCTCTGTGATCAAATTTCCTCGCATCGATATTTAAAACGGGCCGGTTTCATGAATAACATCTAAAGTAAATCCAACGTCTCGAAGCACGAGGCGTACTTCGATTAGATTAGCACAATTACTTGTTTCATTTTAATTCTCACTTTTCAAATGACGTCGGATCTTTTTAGTGGCTAAAGAAAATTGGTACAATCGCACATAGATAGAAAAAGGACAACTGAAAATGATCGTATATTACAGCCAATAACGTAAAGAGAATAAACTTTTACTTTTTGCCTTAAGCGACAATGGAACGAGTCTTGTAAACTAAATGGAGCCGAAGATCTTAACGCACAGTTTTACCGATACTTTAAAACGCGATAAAGACGCGCGCGCGCGTCCGACGAAATGCTCCGTTCTTTTAAACGTAGAACTAAAAAAAGTATCGTTAAAGCTGCTCGCACACTGCAACTCCGAGGATATTTTCTCTCTTTCGTTGCCTAATTACGTGGTGTATCTCAGCTATTCGAAGGATCTCTACGTAATTCGAATCGATGAAAATATATAGTCTGAGTCAAGTTATATTCAAACTGATACGGAATGGGCTGCTTTTAAGCGTGTCTCTATGAAACTGGCCTTAACAACTATTAGAAACGCCGATATACAAACTTACTGTCCAATTTCGTCTGGAGAGCTGGTTTCTACTTACGAGACGTTTCAAAGACAATCGATAGGCGCCGTTCCTGAAAATCGCGCCAGCCCTTCTTTCTTTTCTATCTACAGCGTACGAGAGTTCGTTAAAATTGTAGATCGCATCCTGGCTCGCGGTAGTGCGATCAAGAAATCTAGTTCGCATTCCTTAGGAACGTTTCTTCATCCCAGGCCTCCGCGCCACTCCCGGTTGAGTGATGTACGTAATAGGGAGCGCTTGAAACACAAAGGATTTATGAGAGACATACAGGCCAATCTCGCAGTTAACGCCATGGATCAAGAGAGTCTATGAACAGGGACATCCCTAGAAGAGCAGTCGACATGTTCAAGGTACGATCAGTCGAGACCCGGATTTATCGAAACCAAGGGAGACGAAGCGGCTTCTGTACAACGCGCCAGCGACAACAACGAGGCATTGACTACTCGCTAACAAAACTGATCAAAGACTTACTCTTGCTAGACTTGAACGTTGGCCCGGGACTGTCTCTCTAGGGTTGCCCGCGTTCATGGACAAAGATGGTACGCAGCCTGAGGTGCACTGAAATTTAGAATGTACAGAAACGTCCAAGCGTCGTATAACAAGTTTTTTTTTTCTATGCAGACTCTGCACTCATGTGGGCATCGGGTCGACACTCGTAGTTAACGATACCGATTACGATCTTTACTAAGCGATAGAACAACGAGAGAAACGATATGCTTAAGCGACATGATTCATGCGTGGAATGATACGTATAGAAATAGATATACGGGTGAAGGTAGTGTAGTCTAGAAGTATAATCCACCTGAGAGATATATCTTTATAGATCGACGTAATAGGCAGAGAGTGAAAGTCAGAGTGAAAGACACTGAGAGAAATAGAAAAAAATATGCGTGTAAATAACTGAAGGAAACGAAGTAGGAACTTCAGGACTGATTCTTTGAAGAAAATCTAAAAAAGCAGACTACGTGAAAGATGTTATAGGTTTTCTTTCCTAATACATATGTAGCCTAATAGCTACATTTAAATTGGATGAAATTTTGGAACCCCGTTCTCGAAAAACCGATACATTAAAAGGTAAAGTATATTAAAAAAAAATAAATAAAGTGACCAATTTCAAACAAAAAGAGTACTATATAGAATGAAAAAAAAATGTCGACGAATCACCGAACACCCCAATTCGCAAGAGCTGTTAATCCAGCCTGGAACGTTCATAATGTTAAGTCGAACGAATGGGCAGTTCGTACGATGTCTCTACTCACCTGAACCGGCCGTTGTTGCCACTCGGAGGGGGTGATCGGCGGCTGAACATGCCATACTCGTTACCACGGGAGAAGCCGGTGTCGCGCATGGATCCCATACCTAGAGGAGGCATAGGAGGCATTGGGTCTCGTCTTGGGGGTAGAGGTGGCATTGTCATTGGTGGAAAGTCAAGCCCGCACATGGAACTTCCCATGTCACAGGGCCCTGTCATACCCGTAAACCGCCTCTCGTAGAGGTCCCTGGTGTCCTCGAAGCCTCTCCTGTCGTAGTAGCTTTCGTAATCCTGGAAGCAATAGGGCACCATCTTCGATCAGTCGTTCGTCGTTGAAACGTTTCGTAAACTCCTCATATACATTTACAGCGATTATGGTATCTCGCTGTTAAGAATTATTTATGGAACTTACCCCAAAGCGGCCACCACCCATTAGCCGATCCCGAAGGAACGGTGGTGGCGGCGGTGGAGGATACGGCTCGCGTCCAAACATTCGGTCCCTGTAGCCGTTCCTATCCGGTCCTCCTCCCATTCCACCTTTCGGACACTCCTTGGACCAATGACCTCCACGACCGCAGCGGTAGCATTGTTCCGGATCTCCCATTCCTGGCCTCTGTCGTACTCTGCTGGTAGAAATTTGCACCTTCATGGGTTGGCCATCTACCATCTGTCCGTTCAGCTCCTTGATGGCATCGTTGACATCACCCGTGGCTTCCAGATGAACAAATCCATAATTTCTCACGATATCACATTCAACGACCGTACCGTATTTCGCGAAAAGTTCGCGCACTTGGGGCGCTTTCGTGTTATCTGTGAGATTGCCAACAAAGATTTTAGTCGTGGGAGTGTTGGGTCCCTTACGACTCTTTGCAGCTTCGCATTTTATTGGCTGCCCGTGAACCATATGTCCGTTCAAGTTCTGTATCGCATTTCTGCCGGCTTCCTCGTTTTCCATGTGCTGTTGTGAAGAGATGCAACGACAGTATGAATTTTAAAAAGAAATTCGAGTTGCTTTTTTTTTCTAAGCAAAAATACTCACCACGAAACCATAGTTTTTGACCACGTCGCATTCTACGACTTTTCCGTATTTCTCGAATAACGGTTTAATATCGGCATTCGACGTCTTGTCGGCCAAATTGCCGATGAAGATTTTGAATGTGCCAACACTACTAAAACCCGGCATTTTGCGGCTCGTTCGTGAACCTAGTTCAAAAACAAATTATTTCCTTTAAACTTCAAATCGATCGTTAAAAAAGTACGACGCAGACTTCGTAATTCGTGGCTAGTTTATCGAGCGAAGTCTTCATTAATAATTTATATTCAATTGTTACTTATTTCGAGAATTTCATGAAATATTCATAATTTTCAATACATCAATCCTCGTAAACTAACAGATTTCCTATACGTCTAAGTGATTTGCCCGCCCTCCTAGCCGCGGAAAAAATATACCGCAGTCTTAAGACCTGCATGCATCCTCCATTCAATAATAAATCGCTGAGTCACATTTTAATATTTCTACGTTAAAATACATCAACGTCCAACGCTATCTAATCCACGGAACCATTCGTCGATTAATAATTCGATATGAGCGCCGAAAAGTTTCGAGCCGAAACTCAATGGCGACCCGATTGTTTAGGTTCCCCTCGGACGCTTTCTTTCCACCATTTTGCTAACGAACTACGTTTTCGAATTTCGAAGGCCGTCGACTTTGCCCGTCCACGCGATACGTGATATCCGATCGGACGATTTATCCAAGCAAAAGGAACAAACACAATGATAGCTTTCTCGTAACTTCATCCCGCAGGCAACGAAAAATGTATGGTTAGGCTACAAATATTTAGTACGCAGCAAAATGCACGCGCAGTCGGGAGAGCGAAGCGACCTTGTCGGAATGGCGCACTAATTTCATCGGCTACGATTGGTCTTCCTTTCTATTCGTATTCCACAAAGAATATATCAGCACCGAAAGTTTTGGTACACTCACCGATAACTATGGGAAAAGATTCCTAAATGATCAAACGAACACCGAACTTTCCGCACGCCTTTACACAAGAGAACGCAATCTAGCAATGGCGTCTTACTTGCCGCGTCCGCTTACGCGAGATCTCGAGGTAGCGACTCCTGTCGGGGAACCGTGGTAAAACTAAATGATTCCGTGTGTTCAAAAACGTATCACGAACATGTCTGAGTGTGTACTCAACGTATTATGGACGCAACGACGCGGGAACCACTGGCGTTGTTGCTTATTTTCTTTTTTTTTTTTTTCCCCTTTAACATATTAATGATCCGGCTCAGGCATGGAGCAATTAAACGTTGAAATTATGAAAAGATTACGTTGCACGAAAAGGCAACGCTTTCCTAGCAGTGGGTTTGCATTAATTGTGTTACTTTTATCCGATAAAATGCTTAAGTTTAAAGGTAATACAATTTTCGGGCGAAATTGCAAATACGCATGGTACCTACGAAGAAAGGAACGATTTTTAACGAGAATACCTTTCATCGAGGAAACTTCACGGTGTGCGTGACACTGGTCGATGGACAGCACGATAATAATGCGAAATGTTAAACTATGCGGTTGAAAAGAGCTCAAAAATAATTGGAAAGCTGCCGACAGTCTTGCAAAGTTACGTATTACTAACTTCCACGAAAAGCTATGCTGTACCGGAGCGATAAAAGTAAACTCAGGAAGAGCTATGTAAATATAGATCCCGGAATTGCGATAGTACGGTTAAATAACATAACGCATCAAAATCACGAATTATGCAATGCTATCTATGCTATAAACAATTTAACATATGATGAAAGTTGCATGGAAAATTACAGTAACTCGTGAAAATAGTGCCACGCATTTATCGTTAAAGTGCGACGAAGAAAACTATACTGCATGACTCAGGCGTCATCTTAAGCCTCGATAACAACTCTCAGAAATTACGATTAGCAATTATTTGAAGTATCTTTAAAATACTACATCTTTCAAATGAATTATTAATTAAACTGTGAATAATTCGCTGTAATTCGTGCCCTTCACGAGTTTCGAATACACGAAATGGCGTGTATCGAGTACTTCGCATATCGACGCTATGACGTCCGTTCAAGTTCTTCGGTATACCGACCTCTGCATGCATATTCGTACTCGAAATTTCAAAAAAGATGTATTCAAAGTAGTTTTACGATGTTTGGTTACTTACCAAGTCAATATTTCCGTAAAACAACGCGATGCAACACGACGCGAGACCGCACGCTTCCCGAAGTAAAAAATGGCGGACAGAACAGACCGGGAAGTGGAAAGCGGCGTCCCTTCCGAATCAAGATACAGGTCTGCCAACCCAGAAATTGAAAAAAATACTAGAATAATTAACCGAGCAAATAGTCCCAAATGTTCCCTAGACTTTTAAACACAAATATTTAACAAGTATTAAAATTATGACGACTGTGATAATCAAATTTATGAGAAAATGTCAAACAGCTGGTGGAAATTGTATAAAATAATTATGATTAAATATTGAAGAGGAATTTGAAAATTATGGTGGCGTCCCTGGTGAAAACTATCGATTACTAGTTACCCACAATCCTGTGCGGGGTGTTTTTTAAATGTTTTCTGGTTTCGCGGTATTATTTAAATGTATTTATACAATTTCCAGGCTTCTAATGATTAATAAATTATAAAACTACATGTAAAGGATTTCCTCAATCATAAATTGAGGAAATTTCGTAGCTATTGTTCATTTGTATTTATATGATTATAGGAAAAAGTTAATTAGGTAATTACATAGCGAGGACGCTAATTAGGAGTACAAATTAGCGATTTATTTTTACAGTGGCACAGATCACTTTCTCCTTAATGTCTTTGAAAGCATTGAGCAATCTTCGAGAAGATTTAGTTACACTTGTAAACCCCATCTTATATTTTTCTCTGTACAAGTAATTTTGGAGTCATTAAAGTGACTTGTACCACCTTCAAAATAATCGGATCAAGTAGCAATTACGGTATACAATGTATATCTATTGTTTTCCAAAGAAAACAATTAATTCTTTTACTACGATGTACGAAATTAATAAGGCTACTCTCCTATAACGTGTCGCAGTAAATGAAAATTTGATATCTGGTAAAAGATGATAATGTTTAATACTTGTTAAAAATATAAATTTCATTATTTTCAATCAACTAGCTATTAACTACAATTTTTAATATAATTACAATTCGTCTTCCTAGAGAAGAATTTAAGATACTATTTAACAGTAACTTCCGTCGCGGTGATAGAAGTTTTTAACGATCTCGAGTCAACGACCGAAAGCCCAGATACATAATCTGCTATCGTATTAACAATCTTTCAATAATTTTGCATAAAAAGTTTGTGTAATACACAATCGTCATAAATTTAATACCGATATGCCAAAATTATAACTTTCAAAGAGTATCATTTACATTAAACATTTATACTTTCAATTCTTTTTTTTTATATATATATATATATGTACATTTGGGTTAAACCAATAATGATCCTCGATATAATTAATATTTCATCACAAATTTACTTAAATCCATAAAACGATCTCTTTCTCGCGTCAATCTGGACAATCGACCAAGTGCTTAAAATCGTTCTTACACTGAGTTAATATGTCCCATTTGTACACAACTTGAAACATAAATTACATACTGTACAAATAATACAGGATTTCTCGTGAGAAGTGTAACTCTTAAACAGATATAATTTCAACGAAACATAAATTTCTGCGTATCAAAATGTATAAGTATCTAACTAATAATCATGAGAAGTTGGATGATAGTGGATTTAAAGCTTAAAAAATTGATGTAAAAGTATATATATATCGGGAAACGTGAACACGTGAAGTATTATTAATCAGGAAGTAACGCGTTTCGTCTCTTCTCAGCTCAAAAACTGTCGTTGTAGCAGTTAATTTATGAATCACATGAAACTGCAAATATCCTGCAATGAAGTTGTATCAGAGAAATACAGATTCATTTAATAAACGTAGCAACGGGATTCGAATACGTATGAATATAAAAAATGACGTAATATTTAATAAGTGTCATACATTTAAATGCTACTATCAAAATGACTTTCTCACTTTCTCCATGTCGGCTGTTCCTGTTCTGTCGAAAACCTTGTTGCTTTTTAAACGTATGCCAAACTTACTTCGACGAGTAATTTTGGAGCAGAGGATATTCTTTTTAAACGATATTAATTTTTTTTCTTCTAAGTAGTAGCCATCATCGATTATATAATCAACAAACTTCAATGCAGTGAAACACGTCGAAACGTGGACACTGTTTTGACGCGTTTCACTTGAAAACAAAAAATATATATATATATATACGTATATATAACACGGACTCATTCATAATTATTTGTATGACTCACAGTGAAACGTCCATTACTCACACCATTTTCGCACATTCATTCATCTTCAAGTATTTATAAATCTTAGTACTCAGTCTTGAGGCTGCAGTCTGTCAATAGATCTATATACACCAGGGGAATATTTACAAGGGGGAAAAGTTATTTTTTAGCTATAAGAAATAAGATAACAGTTTTTGAGTGTCGTTGGTCAAACACTACACGATCTTGATTGCATTATCAATATGTAGCTTTGACATTGTCTTTTTAACGCGTAGTGCCGTCAAGCGAACTGCAGGATTCGCATGCCAACACTCTGACATGAGCTTGCTCAGAGCAAACAGGATCTGTAACAAAAAAAGAGAGTAATTATCGCAATTTAACGAGCACGTAATCATTCGAGTCATTGCAAACGTTGAAGATTCATCTAATTCGTACCGGATCATTTTCCCATCTCGAGGGTATAATTGGACGTAATCGTTTCACGCAAACTGCTAGTCGCATGTCTTCGAAATCAGGATCACTTGGAACGACATCGTGATAAGGCAATGCGTACGGTTCTACCATAGCGTTTTTACCACCTGTGATACACCTTCTGCATGCCTCCCAGAGCACAAGCCCCACGGAATACATATCTGCCATTTTAAACGCATCGAAAGAAGACGTATTTAAACTTTCGTCTAGAACTTCCGGGGCCATGTATCGACGAGTTCCCACTCGCGTATTGGGCGCGATATCAATTTCTCCGCTTTCGCTGTACGTGAAAGTTTATAGACATTGTAGTTACGGTAATGATACGAATTTCTGCTTCCATAAAAAGAAGATAAACCGTATACCTTATATATCTCACTGCCAAACCGAAATCCGCAATGGCACATTCTCCGTTTCTCTTTACTAGAATGTTTCTGCTCTTGATATCACGATGGGCTATCGCAGGTTTCCCTCGCGTACCAAAGATCTCTGTATGGAGGTGAGCTATTCCAGAGGCGATTGATAGACAGATAGCTAATAGACTAGGATGATCCAAGACAACGGTTTGCAAATAATCGTGCAACGATCCCCTTTCGTGATAATCGGTGATGAGTAACATCTGAGTCCATGATCCTGTTCCTTTGATATCGGCGGCAATGAATCCCAAAATATTGTCATGCCTCATCAACACTGTTTGATAAATCTCGGTCTCCCTGAACCAAGATGCCTCTTCCAGCGTGAAAAACACCTTTACCGCGACCTTTTCACCCCTCCATCTTGCTAGCCACACCTCGCCATATCGTCCTTTACCGACGCACTGAGATAAAGCTAGTTGTTTAGCGATAGTTCTTTGTACTAACAACGGTAATCCCGATCCTGAGCCGCTACTCTGATCGATAAAGTCTTTGAGAGTTCCCTGAGAGGGTACCAGACAGGGACCTCTCTCTTTCCTTCGATATCTGTGATAAACGATCACCATAGCGATCAGAAACAGCATCAAACATACAGACAGAGTGGCAGCCAATATAACTAGAGGCGCCCCGGATGGTATGGCTATAGGATCAGGAGCCGTGGTAGGTCTAGGTTTATATTCGGGGAACAAGTCTTTGTTGCAGAGAGCGCTCTTGTTACAGCATATTATGCTCTTCCCTTGGAGATGAGGAACAAGGTATCCCTTGCATTGCAGGAAACCTTGTTCATCCGGTGGTAAGCAACCGAATGACCATTCGGGCACGTACTCTCCCAACTCAGCATCCCAGACTTCTTCCACCGCGCTAAAACAATATCCACCTGGTCTTCCTTCGCAAGTACCATTCTGTCGATCGTCCGGGCAATGTCCCTCGCAGTAGCAAGTAATGCCCAGCACTAAAACATAAAATGTAACAACTTTATCGTTACTGCAATTCGAAGAGACGAACATCGACAGTCTACCTGTCATCGTTATTACTGTCGTCATCGAAAATTCGAGCTCACACGAAATTAGGCGGAACGATCGGTGACGAATTTATCGCATATTTCGGATATAATAGTTAACGGAATCTTCGAATACGCCGAATAACCTCAGCAGGAGTCAAATGTGTACACAGACACGATGACACAATTGTTGGTGTCGCAGTTTTAAGGTTATGTAAAAGTAAACAAGATCTTTGAAGAAGGATAGAATCGTATTGGGAAGATGGAGGGGGAGGGCGGAGAAGCGCGGTAAACGATAACCGAGAGAAACCATAGGAGATAAATAATTAAATGATAATTGATACGGTGGAAAAGCCCAGGCGTACTGGGCGGATTCGGGAGGAGGTTGTTTGACAAGTTGCGATGTGTCGCGTAGGCGGACGACCATTGAATCCTACGACAAGACTGCAACAACAAATAAGAGAAAGGTGCGTTCCTTTCGACGAACGGAAATTTGTTACGTATACATCGCGTACTCGAAGACCAGTAATTTCATTGTGCCAAGAACTATAGAGACTTTTCTTCGTTTGATCAACCTCTTTGTTCTACGATCGCGTACGCTCACGCGATATCGATTTCCTCGGGCAACGTTTAAACGGAGGAAATCAAGTGATAAAGTAATTACAGATCAATTAACGAATTATGCGACATTTATTGCAAAGAGAATAGACCGTTTGATACGTCGCAATCGCAGAGTCGAATGTAGAGGCGATCGGGGTCGATGATACTAGGATAAGTTTCATTTTTCGGAGCGTCAGGAAAGTAGCGCGCGCATTTTCTCTATCACAGATCTTTGCCTAAATTAAATATTAGGCAGAGAGAAAAGAAACGTTCTTTTGCAAAGCGAACAAATTTACCTGCAGAGCAAAATACGCAACAATTATTCTTTCAGATTATATTCTGCAGGCTAACTATCGTGACCATTTGAGTTAAATTTGTTCGCCAAATTTGAAACGATGCCGCGCAACGGTAGCACGCGACCGAGAGAGTTTAGCATCAGATGCGATACGTTGCAAAGATGAGTTGGATATTCGAAAACAGGAATCCTGGGCAAATATCGTTTAAGGTTATCTACAGCAAGGAAAAATAGCCGAGTAATACGTCGTAGCAGTAAACAAAGAGTACAAAGTTTATAACATATATGGACATCGAAGGAGAGAAAGAGAAGGGGGAGGAAGTCGAAGCGTAAAATCTTCC
The DNA here is from genome assembly GCA_910591515.1 of Cerceris rybyensis. NCBI lineage: Eukaryota > Metazoa > Arthropoda > Insecta > Hymenoptera > Crabronidae > Cerceris > Cerceris rybyensis. The sequence goes on along the minus strand of OU342801.1, from coordinate 2,136,690 downwards.
GGACATTCCACGACCATTTTCTCGATGCATTTCCGAATCCGAGGGTCGAATAACAAAGTGTAAAGTTACGATCGAACGATTCGATAAGAGTTTCGAGATATTTACGATTCGAATTGTTCCACGGTGACGAAGAAGAGAACGAAAGTAGAAACAGGAAGAAAGGTGAAGGAATACGGAGACTACGGCCGCTTATCTTCCGTCACGGAATTACTCCCTCGCGTCTATTTTACGGTGACCGCTCTATTTATACCCCCGAATATCTGGATGACGGATCGATCCTCCATGCGTTCTGCGTCCGTTCCACCGTATTCTCTTTCCCTTTCTGCCCTCCTTACGCCCCTTTCGGTTCTCTCGGTGGCATTCTTAACCGTTAAGAAACAGAACGATCTCTCCCTTCCTCTCTCGGCGTCTCTCTTCGTCCGATTTCGCTCTGTCGTTCTATCTTTCGCGAAATATGAAAGCAAGACATTTATACGCAAAGGCCGCGGATACAAGCCCGGGCCGGTTGTTCGCACAGCAGTCCCATAAACCAGAAATATCTGAGCGCAACGAATAAAAGAATGGTCGCGCGCGGATAACGTAAACGGTCGTCCATCGACGGGAGAGTATCGCTCAATAAGTGTAACTGGAATCGCCGGGTATTATTTATTTCGTAACGTAATGTAAAAATACATTTTCTCGCGGGACGAGAGATTAGTCGTATCGAAGCTGACCGATAAGTTTTCTCCGCTCGGTTCTCCGGGTAAGTACTTGCTCGTAATTCCAAATTACACCGAGGAGGGTTCGAATACGGTGGACCTTGAGGCCGCGAACTTTTCCGAGAGTGTGTGCGTATTTCCTACCAGTTTTTTAGCCCGAGGCAAACGCAACGCGGAGTCCGCCGATCGCACCGTAGAAGGAAATCGCCGGCGCGTTATTATCCGTCGCCTTCCAACGGAGGTAAACGTGTCTCGAGGCGGCTTCCACGCAGCTTCCACGGATCGACTCTCGCGTCTTCTCGGTTTCTTGTTCTCGCGCTCTCATTCGATCATTGAGCCACGAGATAACGACGAGGATTTTTCAAAAATTCGCGGCCGCGTGGAAACAACTAAAAGATAGAAAGAGAGAGGTCGAATCCTCCTCCTCCTCCGCCTATGAGAAATTCTTCCCAATTGCTGTTTAGCACTAAACCTACCGGCGATGTATCTATTGTATATAACTCCTTGACATACAAATAAAGCGGAAATTCATGCGTCTGAAAAATGTTATTTAATTTAGCCCAGCTTAACACGTTAAACGCCGCCTGTATTTCGCTAGTATTATCATTCCTACTGAAATGAAACTTTTTCTATTAAATTTACATTTTTGTAAAGCAAAAACTTTAAAGATACGGATAGATAGATAATCGGCAGACCTTTATCTTTCTAACGCTAATATTTAAATATTTAGTATGTCAATTTTGCAATTTAAAAGTTACATGAAATTTCATTGAATTCAATAGCGCCGGTCACCGGTGACCCCCGCGGCAGTCAAAGTTACGTGCAAGCTTGGAAAAAGAATACTTTACTTTGAAATTTGCATTGCAATATAACATGTAGCCAGGTTGAATGGACAACCATTAAGTAACATTATAAAATAAGAAATTAGTGCTTCTGTTGACTCACGAGTGAAATTATTAAATTATCTAATATACTGTACAGCATCTACTGGAGTTAGTTCCTGACATCTCCTAGTCATTGTATGTTAAGGAGTTAAGTACACCGTATAAGTACTTACTTTACAAAAAGGGAAATCAAGATGCAAAAAAGAAAACTAATTAATTACGGTGTTGTAAGGACGGCACGGTTATATTAATTTGGGGCATTTGAGAAAAGATTGGGAACCGGTTACTTTGATTGCCTAGCTACTGAGTTAATATATTGTAGCTTTGCGGTTCCTCATCCACCTGAAACAGTGGACCCTAGGCAAGATACTAGTAGCAGTCGAAGTAAAAAAATGTAAAATAGTCGAAAGGAAGTCCTCGATCCAAGTGGGATGAATCGTCCTTTTCGCAGGAGATTCGAGCGAGGAGGAAGCGACGCGAGGCGTAGTTTTTCTTTGGAATACTGCCCGCTACGTGAATAGGCCGATCGCCTCGTAACTCGTAACACGCTCCCTTATCTCCTCTCTTTGTGTCGTATAGCTTTTGCGAAACAATCGCCGCTCGTAATCGCACGAAGGTTTCAATGAATCGAGACGTGACTTTACGAGCAAACGCGCGCTCTCTATTATCAGCTCGGCAGGGAGGTTTATCAACGATAGCCGTGTCCTACACCTCTGAAATTTTTCTACCCTCTGTATTTTCGCATTTCTCCAACCACATTTAACCCTTTCGCACCGGACGGGACATGTGCTGTCCCAGGCTGAAAAATTGTTGATATTACGGCTGGGACAACATATGTCCCAGTTACTGAAAAACATCTAGGGCAGAAAATAACGCCATGTTGGGCCTCCGAACTGATTCTCAATCGTTCCGAGTCCATAAATTTCTCATCTCGATCGTCCCCGATCTGATCAAACAAACGACAACTGTTAAGGTTGCTCAGTTTTCGGCATACAAATTATTTTATCTAATAATCGCTTGGAGGAGAAATAACTGATCCCGGTAATGAGGCGCACTCGGATTGGATTTTTCGCCATAATGAAAGGGTTAAGTCCCTAAACATCTTGCAATCAATCGAAATATCCATCGAGGATCTCTCGATTTTCGTCTTTCAGCGAGATCTTCGATTCGGAACGTTATTATCGCTCGGTCCTCGAGTTCCGCCGTTAATTATCCGTTCGATTCTCTCGAGCGATTGCAGCAATTAGCGTGATCTTGAACGTTCTAGATTAAATCTAAATATTTCTTGCGTCGAGAAATCCGATCCTGGGGAAGAGGCCGGAAACACCTGTTCTTATCTTCGAGCACGAATTAAAGCAACGATCAATCGTTGCCTCGAGTTCGCGCCAATTAACCGAGGACCTCCAAGTACCACGGTGACTGAACACTCGTTTCGAATCGACGAAGAGTTCGTCGAGTGGCTTCTTCGATAATTTGGTCAATGAATATTTACTGTAGTCGTCGTTGCACGGGCAATGCTCGTGAATGCTTATCGGCACAGTGCCAAGCATCGAAACGCGGATATCGCTGGAGAACGCTTCTCGCGAAGATAAAATTTCGCGCAGAATTTCTCCGAGGACTTTTTGCAAGGTTGTTCGCTTAATTGCTAAGAAATTTATGAGAATGTAGAAAATAATTTAAACAGAACGTGGTGTTGTGGAAAAAAAGGGGAAGGATTTCGCGAGATTTCTGGTTTTGCAAGAAAATGCTGCGATGCGACGGAACCGGATATGCCGAGCTTCTTCCGACGGGCGACGGAAGATCCTGCGGTTCTGCTTTTCGCTCTGCACTCTCTTGCTCTGTCTTTTTGCTGCTTTTTTTTCTCTTCCTCTCGTCCTTTCAATCGCTCTTATCGTACCGTCAATATTTACTCGGCAATCGGAAAAGCGTGACGTTTCTACGGATCGTATTTCTATCCCGTAAAGGTTGACGGTGATATCGGAATCCGCGCTCGTGCGGATGCGATAAAATCCGCCCGACGGATTCGCGCAGTGAAAAAAAAACAACGGTAAGTCTTTCGAGAAGACTGTAAACTAAATTTCTATCGGAGAAATAACGAGACTACCAAAGTGATCCGGCTGAACTATTAACACGTTAAGCGCTACACCGGTCCCTAGGGACCGGGCTTTGACTTTTCGTTTATGCTGACGTTGATCAATGAAAATGAACAATTAGTTTTTTTACCTAAGCCACGTAGTCGCGCCTAACCGAACCACAATTAGTGGAGTTAAGTATAAAATAGAACATTTTATACAAAATGAATGTAGTATGTTTAAAAAAATAGAAAGATATGTTTTCTAATAAAGAGCCTAAACGGAAAGTGCTTTAACCCATTCGAGACCAATTGCACACTGTGTGTGCAATGATCTTGAATTGCAATTATCAGTCATTACAGAAAAAACAGCCCTCGAAATAAGACTAGCTTAAAATAAAAGGTATCTTACAAATGTGTAAACATTACATTTGGTATTTGGTTCAATTTCGGAAAAAAAATGCACGGTCTCGAATGGGTTAAGAACGAGCGTGGCGCTTAACGTGTTAATCGTGCAATAGCTGGCCGATAGTGGTTGTTTTGTCTACGATCTACCGTTTTAGGTGAATTCAAAGCTACACATGTTGTGCTATATTAAACAATAAATTAGAAACAACCTTCTGCAAATGACAAGGGAGAATTTGAACTCTGGCTCACTCATCGTGAGTCCCAAAGTTTACCTTCTCCCCAACAATCGTCCTCGGCTAATTGTATGTCGTTCTAGGAATACGAAACTCAACTACCCGTCGCATTCGCAGCATGATGAATAATACGTCCGAGAAAAGCGCTCGAAATGGGTTCGCATGTACGCGTAATGATATTACGGGGATGATTTTCGTGGAAGACGGTGATTCTTCGAAGGAAACGGCTCGCAGAGTTGCAGTGCGGAAACCGTAAGAGGAAATAGAGTCGTTGGATTGGCACGTTTACATTTTCCTCGACGACGGGCGAAGAAGTCGAAGCTACCTCGAGGAGAATCTACCCTTCGTCCTTGCCAAGGCAGAAAACATTACACATACGAGGAGAAAGAAAGCGAGAAGTGAGAAAAGACAAGTAGATCTTGCGAGGATGCAACGGCAGGATATCGTTACCTAGAAACTTGTGGAATAGTTTGAATTCGGTGAGCGGAGATCCGTCGGATTAGATCGAGAAGATCGTCCGTTTTCGAGAAGGCGCGGCGCTAAAATTAATCCCGACGGAAATCGCGAAGGAAAGGGCGTCGGATACGAAGATACGGAGAGGAGTAGCACGTGAAACGGCTCGAATGCTCGAATGTAGCACGAGTCGTGCGGAAAAAAAAGGAAGAAAAGTGGAAAAAGGTCGAGGCACCGCGAACGGGACTTTCGAGGCAGCAGACGCGGTGAGATTCTCGCACCACTGGTATTTCAGTCCCTAACCTTAGTGCCTAACCTCTCTGTCTTTCGCTCGCTCTTTCTCTCTCGCGTCTTCGTTTTTCCTTCTCTCTCTATCTGGCTAGTTTGCCCTCGTCGTTTCTCCTCCTCTCTCGCTCCCACCTTCCCTCTGTTTCTCTCCTTCTCTCGCGAGTCGAGGGTAAAAAAGAACGTGCATGCCTCCGGCACAGGGATTCCTTTTGCGAGAATGCATCGAGCGCGAACCCGCGAAGGAAACGTCGACGGAATCGAAGACCGATATCGAAGGTAGCGGCGATAACGGCGAGACGTGCGCGAGATGGGAAGACGGTTCTCGTCGAGCAAAAGCGTCAAGGTAAAACGATCGCTTGTCACTTTACCGTTTCCCCTTTGAATCTTTGAAATTAGAGCGAAAAGTCGATCGAACGATCGAGGTCGCGCTGGTACGTCGATCTCTCTCGCGAAACGTTCGAAGATCGTGCTCGCGTTTGTCGCGACGATACGTCGAGAGGAATGGTGAGGAGAGGAGATGCAAAAGAGACGAAGGGACGGACGAAGGAGAGAAAGGAAGGAAAACTTATACAAGGGGAAACGGAGGGAAGAGAGACAAAGAGAGAGCCGTCGCGAGCACGCATCTGTGTGGCAGAAGGCGAGCAGTAGTCAACAGCAGACACCGATCGTTCTCGCGCCGAGAGTCCGCATCCGATCGATTCTCGCGCACTCCACGACCCGAAGAGCACAAATTTTGGTCGACCACGCGCGCACTAGTTGGTTAAACTAGACACGTCTTTACTCACCACCGACGAGCCTCGCGATAAACACTCCCAAGCCGATCCACAGGCCGTATTTACATCCGCGCCGACCCGGGGTATCGGAGAGCGCAGCCATTTTCTACACTCGAGAGCACATACTTCACTGTGACGTAGAGCGCGCAGCGTCGAGCGCAAGGCGCAGGCCGCTCCCACTTCGGGACTTTTCGTGGGTCTGCGGTGGGGTCTTTAACTTCGTTGGGGGAACCTGCTCGGCAATCTTCGGCTCGGCAAGAGAGAGATGCAACCGCGATCGAAAGAGGGAGAGAGATGGAAGGGCGCGCCGAGAGTCAACCGCGTACCTAGTCGGTTTTGGGGCCACGATCGTTCTCGGATCTATGATCGTTCCAATTTTAAATGTAGATCTACGGTGGCTGAGGAAATAGGGCCTTGGATTTTTAATCTATGGGTCCGAGTTTAGATGCCCCGTTACCTCTGAAAAATTTTTCCTAATTTGTTAAATAGAGAAGACTCGATGACCCAAGACTGCAGGTCCTACACGAAATGACCATATGAAATAGAGGAGATTGTGTTGGACTCGTACTTGCATTTAGCGAAATCGAGTTCCAATCGGAACGATAAATGTACCATGTCTTTCGGGGTTTCATGCCCAACTGACATTGAAGAAGCCACGCGAAACGATCGCAAAGTCGAAAAAATACAAAACAAAGCCGCAAACGCCAGAAGAGACTTTATCTATCTCTCTATCGATCTATGGCGCGCGTAGATAAATAAAAATAACAATAAACGGTTCCTGCACGAAATCTACCCTCTGCGATCTCTCTAACGATTGAGTTCGCGTACCAAACTCTACGCGCTTTTCTCCGCTGATCTTTGCGCAGCAAAGTTGCGCGTTTTTCAAATCGACTTCGAGTTCCAGCAAGAATGAAATCTTTTGCAAAAACTGTCGGCACCTTGGTGTCCAAAAATCATTGGAAAAAAGAACGAGGGAAGGGAATATGTATAATTTAACGTAAATCGGTGGAAAGGCGGGAATCGGTGATACATTCCTGGTCAGTCAGTGCAGCTAGCGGGGAGCGTGCGACGGCGCCCTGTGGGCGCCACCGTGCCGCGACGAACAGAGCCTCGGAGATCTTTCCTTTTCTCTCCTCTTCTCCAGCTCGAGCACAGGCCACAGGAGAACCAAGGAGAACGACGAACAACCCACGGGTGCGACACTCGCGGGAGCTCCGATTGTCCGATGCTTCGGGGCGAATAAAGAACCAAGAACGAACGGAGAACCCGGAGCCGGTACCGGAGCAGCCACGGGGAGAGCCGGAGGAGAGCGGCTTCTCGGATAGCCGTGAATGTCTATGCGTGGCGCGTCCACGCGGAAACTAGAACCCGGTTAGAATCTTCAATCTTTTTCTTCGTCAGGTCGACTAAATACGCGAATAGCGGTTTAACGAATCGCGTAGATTCGAATATCGCGCTATCTCCGTTTTCGATGCGCCGGCTGCGCCAAGCGCACGGCAAAGTCCCGCCTTTGCGCGTTCGTTGCTTTGCATTTAAACTTTGGCAACATATTTCTTAAAGATGAGGGAGAAATTGAATTTATCGTTGGTCTCACCTTTACCTCATTAATTACGATGGCGCCTACTCTTGTTTCTTTGAATCTCGTTTACAAAACTACGGCTATTTCTCGACCCAGGGCACTCCTCTATTTGCCAACGTCGAATTCAGGCGCCAAAACCTGCCGAACAAAGTTATTCGACCTGCAATTAGTGCCGGTACGTTCGATTTTTCCTGGGAATCCTCGAGAAATAGATTTCTCTCTATCGTATCGCAAATCATGCGTGAACTTAAGCGAAACGCGGTTCTACTATCTCCGAGGTATGCACGATCGCAAGAAAACAAGTTGAAACCATTTAATCGAATACGTATCACCGACTCGCATTCACTTATCCACTCCGTGTCGTTTACACGCGTGCATGCACGAATATATACGTTTCCTGATACACGATAAGGATTTGCGAGAGTCGATCCCGCGATTAATTAGCGGGAAGCGAGGGAAGCACGATTCACGAGCGAGGCGAGCGTGCAAGACGGCGAAAAGGAGAGAGCACGAGAGAAGAAGGAGAAGAATCGAAGGGAAAGGCGGTGCCAAGCGTCTCGAAAGTGGTGCATTCGCACTCGAGCGGCGCCGTTTTGGCGATCAAGGCGATCGTGGCGATCCAGGCGACCGTGCCGATCGAGGTGGACGCCACAGGGGCGCGCATCACGCTGCGTTTTAAAGTATTAACGCCCCGCGTACTTGCATCCTTTCTAACTGGCTTTCTTGCCGGCAAGCCGCTATTCGTCTCGCCTCTGTATCGATACCGATATCGAATTCCCGGTTAATTGCAACCGTAGGGCGTTCTCCCTTGGAGATCGGCTCTAGGAAGAGCGATCACGGCACGGTGGTACGCGAAAAACTGTTCTCCATTTTCTCGCGAATCTTGGATCGTCGGTCTTCCGGCGAATTTGCAAAAAAGTAACGCCTTCGAGGTCGGGGTTAGTCGTCGGTTCGAGAATTCAAGGAGCTACGCGACAGAGCGACTACTGTTGATCGCGATCGAACTCCCATTAGTGTCTCTGTTCTTCTCGACAAAGGGATATTGTCTATGCGAAAAGCTCGCAATTTCATTTATCGCGATCGAGTCGCGGCAAACGGCGACCGGTTAACGACCATTCTACGAAATTTCCCGGGGAAACCTGTTGCGCTCACCGCTCGAGCACGGAATCGCGATCTAGATCGAATCGCACGGTGCTAGTCTACTCGCGTTTGAAGCCGTCAGTCGTTATATTTTTAGAGATGATCCACGGCCGCTTTTATGGAAACGCGTCGTTCGACGTCGAGTAGTCCGGGGAAGGAAAGATCGACCGTTCTCCTCGGATTCGCGCCTTCTCGATCGATTAGCGGCGATAATCGCCTTGGCGCCACTCGACGAAGCACCCCGCTAAATTATGTCACTCGACTTTCTACGAATCAATTGGAATTGTATTACGCTCGTCCGCACGATAAGTAGTAGCACGTGCGTCTCGTGCAAATGCCGAGGCCGACTTTGCAAATGCGCCTTCCGCTTGGATCGGTAGATCGCCTGGTTCTTTTGCAATTTTTGCTTTTAGCTGCTACGATTCTTTCGCATTGAATCTACTATTCTGGACTTTGAGGAAGTAGGGAGGCTACGATATATTCGATATTGAATTAGATACAATATTGCAGGAGTGGCGGGGGAGGAGTTGAAGCTGCCATGCTAAATAGTGAACTGTAAAAAATATCCTAGAAGTGATGGACGGTTACGAGTTTGAGCCTTTGCCCCTTTACACCCTGTAACCCCGTGGCCACTGGTTTCTGCGGCCAAAGGAGAATTCCGATCGATCGACCCCTCGGAGGGTAAATCTCAAAGATCACCGACGATCGTCGTCGATCGATGAGCGAGAGACGAGCGTCGATCGTTCGACTTTCATTGCCGTTTAATTGCGAATTATTAGAGACCGCGGGATAAGAATACCGATGAGCCGACTCGAGGTGGACAATGAATATGCATCGTTCGACGTACCCGTTCCTTCTGCTGACTAACGACCGATTGCTAATTGCTAGAAATAGTCGCGGCAGCGCCTCGTTAATTGCCAACAGCGACGGTAGGACCGAAGTTGTGCAAACTCGTTGCTTCGCGGAGATAAATACAAGACGATAACGAGCAACGAAGCGTCCCGGTAACGCGTTAATCTCGCCGATTAACTTAAGATCGCGTCCTTTCTTTTTCCTTCAAATCGAAGGATACATCTGCGAGCAACGTTTTGCCAATTGCGCTCGTATCCGACGTTGCGACGATCGGCGGAAAGATTCCGAGTAAACCGGCGGATTATCTCGAGGCGGACGTGGCAATTATATTTTACACGGTCCCGCCTCGTTCGGGATGTAACGCGATTGTCAGAGATTCCCCTGGAGACGACCGCTTTTTCGAGGATGCGACGATGTTTCGAGGGATCCAGGTAGTTTGGACGATCCGGCCACCGAGGGCCGCGATCCCCTGGACCAAGCCAATTAAAACTTCTTCAAACCTCTTGATGATTTGCTTTGGATTATTTTTCAAGAAAAAACATCGCGCCTCGAATTACGACGAAAGTGGAAAGACGTCGTTTCTCCGTTATCGTGTGTACATACGTGCAATTGGAGTGCACGCGGTATTATCGCACTGGTATGGAGAACAGAAGCGTCCTCGGCGCTAGGCGGTCCCGAGGTCGGATAGCCGCGGTGCCATAAACGTGCTTGCTCAATGAGAACTATAGGGATAAGATAAAGAGCCGCATAATTATTGTAATATCGTATATCATGAAACGCGTCGCCGTCGAGGAACCACCGACTCGCTCGCTGACCGACTTACCGGTTTGTCAAATCTCCCACCGCTCTCTCGTTTGCGCTCATCGTTTTGTTGGATTTTAATTGCCAACGAGGGGGATGTGGTGACTTTAAATTTGTTCTAATTTGTTATTAATAGATGGGAGAGTCGATACAAGGCGAAAATGGAAATCAAAGTCAACGTACCCTGAGTTCGAATCCTCCTCACCTCTAGGGAATTTTTCTAAATTTATTATTTAAGAATTTATGATAGCCTCAGTGGATTAAAAGTCTGGGTTAAACGAAGTAAGCTGGAGTTCGGTAGAATCTTGGACGTTGGGTAAATTCTCCATCGGAGGCTGCGAAGGCTCCGGTGTTAACGAAAAAGGAGGAATATCGACGACAATCCGGAGCTTCAAACCGGATTTCGGGATTAGAATCGGTCGGCTCTTCTTCTTCTTCTTCTTCTGCGAACCCTTGTTCGTTTATGCGGTCGAGGGCGACGAAGATCTCGCCTCGCCTCGCCCCGTCACTCTCGAACGAGCTCCAAGATGCGCGACAATGGGTAACAATGGAGGTAGAATCGAAGGGCCCCCACGACGGGACCGAAATCACGATCCATTCGTTTCGCTCTCGAAGGGGGAGGAAATATATTTCTTTCGGAGGCTCCAAAACCACCTGACAAAAGAAGACGATCCTCGTCTCGGCGGGCCCCGACACGAAACATCATTACCACGATTGCCTTCGCGCGAGATTTTTTTTAATCCTTATTACCGTGTAGAATCGTTGAAAAATGATTCCCACCCGACCTCCAGACGTAAAATACTTCTCCAAGCTACGTTTGTACCTTCCTCCATCCAATTTCATTCTTTCGTTCGAAAATCTCAGAAACATCATCTCGATCTTCGCTCCTCTCTCTCCTCTACGGTTTCGCGACAATTGTCGCGCGACGATCGAGATACCTGTGGAAGAAAAGGCCCAAAAAGGAAGTCCCCGAGGCGCGTATCGTCGAATTAGGGGAACTCGAGTCGGCGATACCTCGGTGGACGATCGTTTGGCGGGTTCTCGCCTCTGCTCGCTCGTAAACGTTCACGAAAGTCGGGCTCGAACGGGCGAGAGAGGAGTCCTACGATGAAAGGATGGAGGAACAGGAGGAGAAGGGCGAATGGGGCCCTGTCGGGGCCGAAAATCTCGATCTCCTCGGCGCCAGTTACGAGGGCCCTACGAGCTGGAAGTATATTTCATTCGGCGGGACCAGGCGAGACCAGGCGGGTCCGACGAGACGGCCGAGAGGCGCGGAGCCACAAAAGAGCGAAATCCACGTCTGGGCCTTAACGCGCCGTGGCGTCCCGAGTGGCGAGCATTCGGTCCAAGTCCCGGTTTCTATTCAACCGCAAGACTGCCTCCAGGCTCGTGCACGCCTCGCGCCGACACCCCGTTCTTGGTTCTTTAAAAAAATCCATTCGAGCGTTATCTAGCAGATAGGAGCGAGGGGCCTTCTCGCTACCGAAGTTCCGGCTCCATTGAATTAGGCCGATTTGTCGAACAAGCAAGTTCGCTGGGTCCATCGGCGCGGTCGATAGAGGAAATTATTAGCGACGATCTTTGGGTCGGGCCCGAGGCCCCTCGAGGGGAAGTCGCGTAAGTGCTTCTTTCCTCGAGGAGGACCCCGCAGTCGTTTCTCGACCGAGATTAGTCGGTAGGAGGGCACATTGGATAATCGATCGTAATTGTGTCTATTTAGGAGGGGGCCCGGGGGAGGACCGGAGGCCCATTGCCGCTCGTTCGGCTCTCGTCTTCGATTCGCCGACTCTCAAACTTCTCCTCGGGAGAGAAGGAGAGACGAACGGAAGCCCGCATTATAAAATTACATCGATCAATCGACGCGTCGTAAATTCCGTCTCTGAAATCGTAAGTCCAGCTTCTTCTCGCTGTCGCGTCAAACGCTATGGATATTATTTATTTATGCAAATCAACGTAGCTGGGGTATATTCGAGGTCTTCTCGTTTCTCTCTCTTCAAGGATTTCGTTGGAAATTCTTCCAACTCTTTCTCTTTTCTCGCTCTCTCTCTCTGTCTTCCCCGTGATCCATTCGTCTCCTTTAGCCTTCTTTGACCCCTGATCTTTCCGCTTCTAAGCCGTGCGCTTCTATAATTGCCTTTTTCGGCCTTCGTGTTCCGACGAGGTCGCTTCTCGCGATATATCGCCACACGTTCACGATTCACCGGATGTTTTTCGTGGAACGACCGATAAATCGATTCGAAGACCGGTCAATATTAATCGACCGATCGGTCCCTCGAAAGCGCGTAACCGCGCGCCGTTGCTTGCTGCGGCAATTAATCGTTTCGCGGGTCGGAGGATGGGTTTTTATCGTGGGCTCGAGAGAACCGGAGAAAAAGGAAACAGAGAAAAGAAGGAAGGAAGGAAGGAAGGACACGGGCAAATGAATTCGCTCGATTAAGCGCGTAAGAGTGGACTACCTGCAGCGATAACAGTTTCCTTTCCTTCGGCGACCGGAGTCGTGCGCGCCGAAGAACGAGCGGGATAACGATATCTTTAGAGCCGGCTTTTATCGCTAAAAGTCAGGTGTGAATTGGGGCCACTGGTGGTCGATCAAAGCAGCTCCGCCGACTCTCGGCCGAAACGAAGGAAAAGGAAAGGTAGGAGCGAAGGAATCGTTTCACCCGGAGAATAGCTGTTTCGTAGCATCCTCCTGCAGCCAAAATTTCGAACGTATCGACCTGTGGCCCTGTTTCAATATGCACTCCTCTGCACGACTCCAACGCTAACAACTAATTGCTCAACTAATTACAACTTACATCGCTCCTGTCTTGGGAGCGCTTAAAATGATGTTCTCCAACGGACCTGATGATTTTAACGAGTCGAGATCCATCTTCGGGCTTGGCTCTTAGCAGGAAAGGGCACATAGTGTTATAACTACGATCCTGCTGCGGGTGGTCCTTATTCGGCGCGGAGAGAGCCAGAGGTCCAAGAAAAAGAGAGAGGAAACGAAAGACGTTGAGAGGGAGGGAGCTCGCGCAGGCCCCGTATAACAAAGATCCATCGGGACCGGTTTCGTGTTCTGCCCTTTTTTACATTCCCCGAAGAGGCCCCGCCGAGCCGCGGGTGTGAAAACCGACACCCACCCACTTGTTATTTTGTCAAACACGAGCCCTCAAAATTATAGGAATCACGCGGTACCGCGTCTCTCCTCTCGAACCCACTCGCGCCAAATTATTCTCGATTGCACGCTGGCACTGCGTTTTATAGCCGTCAATTAAACATGACACCGGACAATTGCCATTTTGCTACCGATATACCACCCTGATTTTCTCGGTGACAAGGCGGAAATCGTTCTCTCCTTTCATCCCTACCTCCGACGATGTCCCTTCGTCCTCATGTTCTACCTTGGGGAAGGTCGAATGCGAAAAAACATAGCGGTTTCTCCGGTTTTGCAATTATCCCGTCGATTAGTCGTGTATTTTCTTATCTTTTAAGTATTTCCAGCGATATCATACTCGTTTCTGCGGATACACGGAACATTTTCAACTTTGTTTCCAAAGTATCATTAATTTCTTCGATTCGCTTGGTCGATTCGCGATTCCTATTAGTCGTTCAATGTAAACGGTCCTCTGGAATTACATCTAACGTTGCTATCGGCACGAATTACTTGTCGGTGAAACGACGCAGCTACGAATTCCAATGATCGACGGTGGTTGGAATAATTTCGAGGCAATTGAACCGAGACGATTCTCTCGCGCGAGAGGATTCCAAGCCGGCAGCTGCCCGCCGCGGTTAACCGCAACGATTATTTCCGATACGAAGACTCGGAAGGCGGTACCTACCGAAGAGCAAGAACCCTTTCCTCCAAACTCTCTCACAAATCGGAAAGTTTCTATTCGTTTTTTGACTCGGCCTACCATGAAATCGCATCGTGGCATCCGGCGAGGGGTTTTCGTCGCACCGTTTTTTGCATCCTCGCCGACGTTGTCGTTCTTGGTATTCCTGCAGGTTCCGCACCTCCAGTCGACTCAGCTAAGGTATTTTTATTTTTACAAAGGAATACGAAGACTTCTGTTTTTTGCTGGACCATCCTACGAGCGTAACATCGCGCCGAGAGTTCGATTATCGACTAGTATTGTTTCAACGAGGCGGGAGATGGAGAGACGATTTAATTAATATCTCGCTGAGACCGTATCGCTCGAAAGGTGAGCCTGTAAACGTGATACGCCGTCAGGGTGATCGCTTAGAATGCCAGAAGCGATAAGTTCCAGGACGCGGTGCTGTATTACGATCCGTTCGCGTTCACTGAAACGGGAGAGCTTGGAGTCTCGAGGGGAGAAAAAAAATATTGAAGTTACGGCGCCATAAACGCGAATGACCGATAGCCGTTAATCGTCGATACGACATCTCTCGAAAGGATCGAGCCGTGAGTTGAAAATATTCTTACGCAGGAGATAATGCTCGGGCGAAATAAGAAAGTGCCAGATAACGCTGACTTTTCCTAACGTTTTCTACGACCCAGTGACTCCAAACGGAGGGGAGAAATTTTGTTCGATCGTTTCGGATTCCCTTTTTATCGATGAATCGAAATTATTCACCACGGTATTCTGTGATTCGGAGTATCATGAGAATGAGTCGAAGAGGGGAAAACTCGTTATCAGTGGGCTTGAATTCTCAATTTACTAATCTAATAATTAATCCTAATTAATTCTAATTAATTCTACTAATTAATTATTTAAAATATCAGCTACGGTGATCAGGAAAGCACTTAAATCAATTACTTGATTCGATATCAGTGGGGAAGAGCCCTGGGAAATTTTCTTTAATTTCTTATTTAACACTAGAACTACCGGCGTCAAACCTAACATACCTTAATAAATTAAATAAGTACTTTGAAAAAGGGGGAATCAAGCGGCGGAAAATTTGATCGATTCGGTGATTTATGTTTATTGATATAGAAGTAGAAAATTTATTCTATTACTCTTATATAAACTCGGAGAATTTTTTGAAAAAATTGTGTACCAGTCATTTTGACTGGTTTGGTAGTTCTAGTGTTAATGTATAAACCTCGCTGGCACAGAATCTAGCAAAGATAGTAGATCCTGGGCAAACTAACTACAGCAGCAGAAGCCAAAAATGTAAAGTAAATTAGCTAAAGAATTGCGACAAAATAAATACGAGGCAAAAGAGCCTCGGTCCTTTCGTAGTCGAAAGGCAGTTCGGTGGAACGAAAGTATTTAATGCCAGCTCGCCGTCCGCATTCTCAGGTGACAAGCCTTTACGGCTCTCACCAGTCTCCGGTATTTCTGCGCCACTGTGGAAACTATAGCGAGTCGACTTCGCTACTTATATGTATACGCCAAGTGCACTCAACAAATAAGGCACTTGTTAAATGCATCGAGCCTCGCGACTCTCGCCCCCCGCTTCCCTGAGACGAGTTCTGCACGGTCCTTTACCATAATCGGAATACAATACCTCTCTGCCTGACTGCTAACTTACACGTTTGCCTTTTATCCTGATATCGTGGTGTCAGCTGCGTACACGTTGCAAACTGTGACTCTATATACGGAAATCGAACTCGAAACTCCGATCTTACTTCGCGCCCGACGGTTTCGACTTACGATTAACTAGACGTTCCGTTTTCCCTTCGATGGGAACGACAGTGAGGTTCGAATAGAAATGTTTTCGTTTTTTTTCGATTATCAATGGCTTGCAAATGTTTGGGAAAATATGGGTTCAACGTATCATCGAAGTATTAAAGCCTTAACTATAAAACTAATAATGGTGTTGATCATGCAACGAAAATATATCTACGGACGATGATTGGGTGGTAGAATCTATCGTCGTAGTAATGGAAACCGACGAATTAAAATCTCGAGACGAATTCTTTATTGGAAAAATGATTTAATAAAAACCTGGGCAGAGTATCTTCGAACCTTGGAATCCTGAGTTTCGGGTGAACGTAACTGCCGCTTGCTAGGATTCCGTGCGAGTAAATGGAGCGAAGGCCACGCTTACGAAATTATTATTTTTTTTTTGGTTTTATATTTATTTTATTTAATTAATAAAACGCATGAAATCACTTCTCCACCTTTTTCGTCTTTTGAGAGGCTTGTTGTGCCTTCATTACTTTAACCACTATCTTCTGTTCCTCGATTAGAAAAGCACGGACGATCCTGAAAGAGAAATGTAACGGTGCCATGAATATTTTTTACTCATGGTAGCTGGACAATTGTAATATTGCAGTAGCTGTGACATCGTACCTTTCTTTTACGCATTTATGACAAAGTACACCGCCATATACGCGCTTTACAGTTTTCTTACGTCTGCACATACGCGAACGTTCCATAGGCCTGGCAGGTTGTATACCCCTGAGTTTGTCTTTGCACTGACCACATCTGGGAATCTTTTTCGGCTTCTTCAAGTACTGATACACTAGCTTTCCACCAGGAGTGCGGACGCTACAAGAATTTCACATATACAACTAAGCGACTAAGTGACGATAACTTACGAAATTCTTACATCGTATAAAAACTTAATATAATATTGCGTTCGACGTAGTACTGCTTAAAACATGGATTATTTGCTAAAGAATAACGATTAGACTGCCTTAGTTAACGAATAGGGCGAATACACGTGGATTTTGCAAAAATGGAGGAAAACCAAAACATAACCTCAATCTATCGAGCAGTCATAAATTCACAACAATTTATAACGTAACTGTGCTCTCGAATTATTAAAAATAAAAAATAAACAATGCAGAACATGTCGCAATATCTTTTTGCTGTAAAACTGAATACTTACACGCGTCTCCTGTTACTTTTTGTGTTGTATGACAACCGTCGGCGATAGGTTAGTCGCTGCACCATTTTGATTCTGTAATATAAATGCCTAAATTAAAAGAATATCCACCCATACTCGACTTCAATGCGTCATAGAAGAACGTAGATCTCGAAGATAATTGTAAGACTGTGCCAGCATTCATGATTATTAATAATACAACGGATTACTCGATATCGTACAAAATTTCCACGAACCTTTTTCAGAGTCAAACGGAAAAGGAAGCGACCGTAAGCAAAAGAGTACGTTCTACGCAAGCGTGATTGCCGACTCTGAAACAGTACTGCCAACAAGAAACTAATTCTGTGAATCGTTACTAAAATGTCTATAACGAAGAAAATGCTGTATATATACTACGAATAAAAGGAA
The DNA here is from genome assembly GCA_910591515.1 of Cerceris rybyensis. Lineage (NCBI taxonomy): Eukaryota > Metazoa > Arthropoda > Insecta > Hymenoptera > Crabronidae > Cerceris > Cerceris rybyensis. The sequence goes on along the minus strand of OU342801.1, from coordinate 2,119,322 downwards.
TACGATATTTATTTGCATACTATCGAAGGAATATTTTCACAATTATTGTCGGAAGGATAAAGGAAACTTTATTATGAAAGCCATCTGGAAGAAGGTACCCATCTTCATTGTTGTCAGAAACGTAGAGTAGAAAATCTTATATCGTCTTCATAATAATAATGTTCTAATATTATAGTATAATGTGCTGTAGTGCAGTTAAGAATACAGAAATATTCTAAAGGTAACGACGAAGCGTTCGCAAGGTTACGAGGAAGCGTTCGTGAGGTAACAATGGAGAGTTCTGAGAACAAGATTGGGGGTTTGAGGGGAGCGGCTTTACCTACGCTTCTAGGAATTCTCGTGTTTACGTTTGTAGGCGACGATGATATCAACAAGCGTCGTACCTGTAGGTCACGGCAGAACGCGGTATTATCACTTAACTCAGAGTCGGCATGGTAGAATACGATAGTATCACTGAATTCGGAGCCTTATTTAAAACTTCAAAATATAGCAAGCTTAATATCTGATATAAAAAAGCTATGATAATATTATAATAATGACGGTGCTAATTGTATCACTGTCATTATTTCAGCTCTATAAGCATTCTGGTAGAAAAGTAAAATGCCTCGCTGTAGCATTATAATTATAATTTTAGTAACCCGTGGATGCCAATATTTATTAATATGTCTTAACAGTAATACGAGAGCATAGACTGAGACCGATTTTGCAAAGGATTACGTGGAAAGTATGTAAAAAGAAATTAAACAGGGAAAGAGTAAACAAAATAATATTTATGGTCAGAGAGATTTTAAAACTTCCACTTACCAGTATTTGGTGTCACCAATTCTTCTGCAAAAGGTTGTATTTAGTTGTCCAAGTAGTTGGAAGGAGCTGCAGGAAGCTGTCTGTTGATACCCCCAAAAGATCCGCAAGATGTTGTGTTTAATTGTCCATATAATTCCAAAACAGTTGCCGGGAATTGTCCTTCAATGTTTCCAATACATTTACGAAACGTTGTATTTAATAGTCCAAAGAATTTAAGAACACTTGCAGGCAACTATCACTTGAGGTTACTGACACTTTTGCAAAATATTTAATTGTTGAAATTATTTAAGTACACTTGTAATTTATTGTTCAAGTAGTTTAATATTGTAACACACACGCACTAATAGTCTTTTTCAAGGTTAAAACTTACTAGGTAACGATAAAAAAGTCCAAAAGTACACTTAGAGACCGACCTGTCAAACCGTAGGACGCGCTCGACTGCTGCAGCTATACTGGCAACATGGCGGCACGCGGCACGCGGCACGCGGAGCATGCGCAGTGCGTCCAGACCGTCGTGACGTCGCGATTCGCTGCCTGCTCTCTGAGATGCTTTTCTCCGTGGATAATTTTGCAAATTTCGGTTATTACAACAATTTTTGACAATAATTATTTAATAAATGTGAAATTTCACTTAATTTGTTTAATGCCATAACGTGTTTCTGATTAATTTAAATATGTTTTGTGGCGAATAGAAGTTCTATAAGTAAAGTTACTTCGATTTATATTTGACGATTTACTTTTCAAAGATTATTAATATTTTATTTTTAATGTAATGCTCTTATTTCACTAATTTTGGGTCCCTAGCAGCAGCAATCTCCACGTGGTGGATCTCGCAATGAGTCGAAAGCTTTTATTTTATTTTTCTCACAAAGCAATAACGGGCTAATTGACTGCAAATCCCTAAAAATTCGGGAGTTTGCAGATATTTCTCTACCATCTCCTATATTTAATATTATTTTAAAACAATCTGAAATCTTTAAATATTTATTTCATATTTAACACATAGAATTCAAATACAGTTTGAATTTTCCGCCACTGTAGCGGATTGGCTCGTGGCGTTCTACCGAAGTAGTGACGTCACAGTCGTCGACAATTTCTTTCGCTTGGCCGCGAAAACTTGTGCTCCCGCATCTGATTCATTTTTTGGTAAGAAATTCTTAACAACTCTGCTGAGAATCTACTCTAACTTAGTCATTAGTCTTTGCGCGTCAAAATATAATACTAAGATGTTGATTTCTTCTTTTTCTACGACGATAGGACGAAAAATGTCGCTCGACCCCTCTTGCTGCCCGAGACGCTGCTGCAATACACAGCTGAATACATTGGAATCGGTGAGTTCCATTTCCTTCGTTAATACGTAGTTCTTAACATTACAATTCGAGCCATCGCTGTTTTTTTCTCGAGCCTAACGATATGCAAGTAGCATTCATGTATATTTGGAAAATAGCATTTTAGATGGCTCGAATTTGCCTTGGCTCCATATTGCCTCCCACTTTAACCCATTGGCAACATGGCGTCTGCGCAGAAGGCTTGTGCGCATGCATGACTCACACGCAATAGCAGAATGTCAGCCATTTTGGAAAGTTTCCTTCGTTCGATTGTGCCCACTTGAGCTCCCGCATTTCATTCGCTTTTCGGTAAGAAATTTTCACTAATTGTGCTTGAATAGTGTTCTCAATTAGTTATTGGTGCCTAAGCGACCAAGTGAAATAATAGGTTCCTGATTTCTTCGTTTTTTATTGCAGAAGGACGGAAATTGTCGGACCAGCTATTCCTCTCGCCGACCGGGACGCTGCTTCCATACATAGCGAAATACATTGGAATTGGTGAGTTCTATTTCCTTCGCTGAGACATAGTTTTTAACATTAAAATTCGAGCCAGCGCTGTTCTTTCATCGAGTCTAACGATATGGAAGTAGAATTAATGTATATTTGGAAAATAGCATTTCTGATGGCTCGAATTTGCCTTGACTCCATGTTGCCTCCCACCTTACCCATTGGCAACATGGCGTCTGCGCAGAAAGCTCGTGCGCATGCATGGCACAGACGCAATAGTCGAACGTCAGCCATTTTGGAAAGTTTCCTTCGTTCGGTTGGGGCCACTTGAGCTCCTGCATTTCATTCACTTTTCGGTAGGAAATTTTCAATAATTGTGCTTGAATTGTGCTCTCAAATAGTTATTAGTGCCTGGGGGACCAAGTGAAATAATAGGTTGGTGATTTCTTTGTTTTTTATTAGAGAAGGAAGGAAATTGTCGGAACAGCTATTCCTCTCGCCGGCCGGTAACCTGTTGCGTCTGATTTTCCAGTATTTCGAGGTATCCGAGGAATATTTCTTCAATTTCGACGTAATCCGGCCAATTTGGCGACAAGTCAAGGTATGAACTTGCATTTTTGTACGAAAAAATACGGTTTTTTGTCAAGTCGGTTGACAGACCCTCAAGTGCCAAGTCAGGGTATGGTTAGGTGTCGGTACGCATGCACTCGTGACCATACTTTTTCGTACTGTGATATCTCTCGGAAGACAAATAATATTTTGATCACTCTTAAATTTTGTTAATATTTTCCACATGATTTTCGATAATATTGTGATCAGTTTGTTTGCTCGGATTACATTTATTTGTTTTTTTCCATCTTTTCAAACGAGTCATAATTATATTTATGTAGATTCAGCAATGCAAATATAGAGTCTCTATTTTATTATCTTATTATATTTAATTACATAGCACAAAGTACAATCCACAGTATCATTTTTAAACGCAATAAAATCATATTCCATCTTTTGAATACCTTGTACTATTTTGTATATAATAAAATAAGAATAGTTAGGAGGATAATATTGAAAGCTACAAATAGATACACAGCAGTTTATCTTTCACAGAAACGTTCCAGACTGAAATGACAATAAAGATGAAACAAATTGTTGTTCATTTTTTTTGGCCTTCTGCCTTCCACCCAATTCCCCACTCTTACAAATTCTTATTTTCAGTAATTTTTGGCCGTGCGTAATGCGGTTTAGAGTCAGTGTTGTTACGTATTAACTTTGTTTTTATGTACGACCTGCCCTTGATCTTATCGGCGGTGAGATCACGCGATCGGACCTCGGAGACGCGTTATTATCGTTTACGACCGAGCACCATTTGCTCGCCGAATTTCGTACCGAGGCAGAGTCAATGTTTACATCTCTAGTACATTCTCACCGCGGGTAGAGTCTGTGTTTGTATCGACATCCAAGTGAGAATAGAAGTACATATTTGACGCAGAGAGCATCGCGGCTCTCGTTGCAATATTTTTATCGCGCAAAAGTAGTCATTTTTTCCGCCGGTTATGATCTTATCGGCCGCGGTTTTTTTATTTTCGTAACGGTAGTAGAGTCAGTGCCATTCTGAAGCCAAGAGGGGTTCCAGAGCGCCAGAGGTGCAGACGTCCAGATGTCCAAAGGTCCAGAGTTCCAGTTGCCATCACTAAGACCATACATTTTATTTGGTAAGTTGAGTCTTCTAAAATATATTCGCTTTGTAATGTTCCTTTCAACGATCACGTTAGGATTTTTATTTTTAACGCAAAATTGTGCTCCCATTTGTTGATTAGCTTCACGGGACGGTTCTACCAGCCTTTGACGGGACGGTTTTGCCAATCATTGACGGGACGGTTCTGCCAGCCATTCGAGGGTCAGTTTGCGGTGCCTAGCAGCCTCGGGTCGACATCCTATGAATTATTTTCTGCGTTTGGTGAGTCGCATGCACTTAGATTCCTCCGGGACCCCAATTCATGTCGTAGGACGGATTGGTCCGAATCGGCACGGGCGACTGGTTGTATATTTTGTTTTTGCGAGCACCGTGACCGTGGGTTCGATAAATAGTATCTTACTCACGAAAAATTGCAAATTTAGGATATTTATTTAGCTCAGGCTAGGTCTTCTTGTGTATCGCGACCGCGTGTTGAATGATTCTACGAAAACGGCAGGCTCAAGTCGCGAATGAAGTCCGCGAAAGTAACTTTGCGCGTGTAGATTTTGAAGACGGATTGCCCATCCGACTTCACATTATATTTGTTCGTTAGTTTTTTTCATGTTCATGAGAAATGCACGATGAGGTGCAGTTTTCCAATTTTCTTCGTTCACGTAAATCTAGAGAGCCACGGAAATTTATTATGGAAAAAGCGCAAGAAGACACTTCGCGACGGGCAGATTTTAGAATCGAAGTTACATTTTCAAAAGTCTTTCGAATATTCTTTAATTCATTTACTTCGATGATGGAATCGCCCGAGGGTAATGCATGCATACAATTTTGCTGATTGAATATAAGTCTTTTCATTTCAATATAAAACTTTTCATGATATAAAGTAAATTCTTTGATTTTTGAAGTACTTTAAATATTCATAGTAGAGTCTTTGCTTTTCCATTTACAATTAACTTTCAATGCATATCAATATTTGAATTTAATGAACAAATAATTCTGAAAAAGACAAACACATCGTTAGATATCACTAATTATACCTTTTTTGAGCTCAGGATTTTCAGCACTAATCTGGTGAGACTTAGCTTCTGCTGGTGCTCGCTTTTCAGCTCGGACATATTGGTGTGCCCAGGTGCTACACTGATAAGTCTGGGCGGCGAGCTCAGCCCTGATAGGACTAATCATTTTTAGCAGCTGACAATGTCAAGGCGAGTCGTGCACGACGTAATTTCCACGTTTGTGTGTTGTGGCTAGGCCGTGGATCTTGCGTCGCATTTTAAACTCATAGAAACGAACAATCACTTGCCGTTCGTTCTTGCTCGAATTTATTAATTTGAAGGAACCCTCCGCGATTGTAACTTATACTCGGTTTCACCGCTTGGTGAATAAATTAATGCATATGGTATTCCTTATTAAATTTCAAACTAATCCAATTTTATATGTATCATGAACACGAGCCATATGCGTTACCGTTCTTCCTAAAATTGCTTTTAATTGTCTCGCGCGACGTTTTAAAGATATATTGATACCACGGTTCCCTTGTACGCGACGTAGATGATAAGTTCACTTTAGTATTACGCAATGGCCGCTTTGCTTGTCAGTCGATTTCAGGAAATGGTACGTACACTTAGAGAGTGAAAGTTGAGTACGGAGTTCGGGTGTCGGAGTCACCCCGGGGTGGCTCTCTAGTGTAGGCCCCTGCGCCCGGGCTCTAGAATGATGATCGTGAGTGAATGTTTTGTGATGCTTGAGTCGCGATTTGCCTTTTTAAATATAGGTGATAGGTAGGTAGGTAGCATACCATCTCGAGTGTGTGGTTACATTTGAATAAGTTAAGTAGGCAGGGCCAGGTGGTGAGGCTATCACAATCGCGCGCGAATAGGGTGAGACGTCTGCCCCTGGGATTAATCGTGGTTGAACGGATCCGGATCTCGTTCGATCGCGATTCTTAGTTTTAGTGTTTCAGCTTGCTCGAATATCATGCCCAAATTAGAAGCAACGCGAGCATTGGTGCAGGCACGGGAGGCGATTTCTGAAATCGCTTCTCGTCCTCGCATCGCTCGGTTCGTTTCGTCGCGGAAGCTCCTCGGGGTAGCTAAAAATTGTAAACACGTTGGCGAGATATTCGGGCAACGTTCCTGGGGCAGGAGCCCGAAAAAAGAAGAGGCATCCGCCGAAGAGGTCCCGACAAACTGTCGCAAGAAGGGGCCACAACGAATGGTTGACCATTTTCGAATCCTCGGATTCTAGAATGGGGCGCCATTATTTATTTTTTACATTTTGTCACTGTGCTCGCTTAGTCCATGTAGTATTGTAGTTTGTTGTAGTAGTAGTCAACACGTTGAACGCCACCGGTATTTCATTAGTCAGTTTTTTCAGAAGTGAAACTTTTTCAACACCAATATTTAAATTTGGAATGAATTAGAAAATTTGTAAATATCGTAGTTTTAATGTTACATGAAATTACATTGAATTTAATATCACCGATCACCGGTGATCCCCGTGGCATTCAGCTTGTTAATATAATCGCGATTTTGTTCGTATTAGCTCCCGCGAAATTAGCATTACGGAACAAGAAGCAGTACCATAAATGGCTGCACGGGTTTTTTACGCATTAGGTCTGTAAAATGTAGAGTTGCGAGATATATCGCATCCCAGATGGATGTGCGGGAGTTTGTTGGAAAATCGACTGTTTAAAGTAGCGTTGCGATTCAAGAAACAGCACCATAGACGGGTGCTCGGGTTTTGCTCGTATGAGGATTCTCTAAAGTAGCGTTGCGAATCAAAGAGCACCTCAAGGTGGTGCACGGGAGTTTGCCGAAATGAGGGCTTTTCAGGAATCATCTTAGTTTACTTCTCGCGATAATAGCGTTGCGATAAGAATTAAAAAACGGGTTGTTCTTTGCGCGGTACTCGGTGAAGTAGAGTTGCGAATACCGGAGAAGCATGCGTCTCATTGACGTAGAACCTGGTACCGAATTTGGTACCCTGGAGTCGCAAAAGGGCGACTACGAGTGGCTTGAAATGGCCGCTCCCTTCTACCGCGAATTAGTGTTGCGTCAATTGATCCCCGCGATTTGCTCGCGAGTTTTTAATTAGAGTTGCGACACAATAGCGCCCACAGTGGCTGCTCGGGATTGTTTTCTTGATTTCGACAAAGTAGAGTTGCGATTGAATGGCAGACGAAAGAGCTGCACGGGACTTTGTTCGTCATAAAACACCAAGGACTTCCAGTAGAGTTGCGAAATAATAGAAGTTTGGAGTTGCTTCTCGGGTTCTTTTTGCTATCAAACTCCTCCCACCCCCAGCCCCTGATTTTTATTACACTTATTTATTGTCATTTCACGGATATGAAGCGTTTCTGTGTTGATATACTGCCATATAATATGTTATTGAATTTTGCAAATATCTTTTTACAAACGTAGATTTTGGGATAAATTTCCAAACTGCTCTTGCAAACATTGCACTTGAGTTTTTCTCGCGTTTTATACTTTTTTGAACTTATGAAAATTATACACTTTCCTTTGAAAATACATATAATTTTAATTATGATTCTTTAAATTGATGGAAAATAACGGTATTGGGTAAAGTAAATTGCTAAATTTTTCCTATGCATGCAACTCTCCCTTTTCGTAGGTTTCTTTTTTGGGCAAAATTAATGAGATTCTGTTGCAGATTGGAAAAGGTCATTTACAGATATTTATGATTTAGATTGATGATCATTTTTATAACTACCAATGGTGACGGAAATTGATACTCTTTATTAACGATCAAATAAAATCTTGGATACAGAATGGAAATTGAAATAAACCATAGACATGGAAATCAACAGAGACATGCGTCTAGAGACGTTGGAGGTATCCACAGACTAATTTAATTTTACTGACCAATGTGCTATTGTTACAGGAAACTCATCGATCCAACGAAACCAGAGGCCAGTCTATGCATATTTGTTTCCAGCATCTTCTCTTCTAAATTTTGTTCCTCGTTTCCATATATTGTACCTGAGATTTTGTTCGTTAGTCCATTTACCGTATTCCTTCGTTAATGGTTCCTCTGTCTTTGGTTTTTGAACGAATCTGTCACTTTTCCTGTGTTCTTTAGCGCTTTCCTCGAAGTCTGATTCATTGGATAATTGTCATTCCATTTCAATTGTCCTATGACTTCCTTTATCCTTCTATTAATAGGAAGTTTCTTTTCATTCTGCGTCGAGCAGAATACATTTCATATGTTCTTGTCTAGAGGTTTACTTTCTGGTTTACAGATAGACAGGCAGGCAACATTCTTCAAAGAGATCTTTGCCATCAATCAGGCAGGGCATCGTTGGGTTTATACCTTCTCTTGAGGGGAATACAACAATCGATATGATTTTTACTTAGGTAGGGTTTCCGAATGAATAACATACTTTTGTCGCAATTCGGTATGGTATATGGGTAAATGTGGGTGGTGCATGGGTTTTTAAACCCGCTAACTGAAGGAGGAAAAACCCGCAACAAGTGTGTGTTTACATACTCAAGATCGTGAGTGGTGTTTCAGTCAGTTACACTGAAACTGTTGTAGGACAACTGTTGGCACATACGAATTGGTTTTTATGTGTGTCAAAGTTGATCCCCTGTAAACGGCCAGATTGAAATTCGGGCTGGGAGACCCACATCAGAATGGGTCAGTAATCAAGATCGATGGTATTTCAGTCAATTACGCCGAAATTCTTGTGGGAAGAGTAGTCGCACACACGCACTTTTCGTTGTGTGCGAAAATTGCTCCCATGTTGACGGCTAGACTGAAATTTGGGACGGGAAACCCACATAGGAATGGGTTTGAAATCAAGTTCAACGGTATTTCAGTCAATTACGCCGAAATTTTTGTGGGAAGAGTATTCGCATACACGCACTATTTGCTGTGTCCGAAAACTGCTCCCATGTTGACGGCTAGACTGAAATTGGGTCTGCAGACCCACACCGTGATGGATTAGTGTTTAAGTTTATTATAGTCTAAGCTTTAAGTTTAGAATTAAGTCGTACATTGTATGGAATGAGTGTTGTGTGTTAGTCCTTAAGTATCGAATATTCGATGCATCGCGATCGGAAATCTATTTCTCTTGCCTCAAGAGAAATGGAAATAGTAAAAGTAGAAAAAGAAATTTCGTCTGAGGCATTCTCCTGTCGAATGTTTCACACGAAAGACAATGTGATGGTGGATGGATGGCAATTTTTTGGGTCCTCAATCGCAGCAACCTCCACGTGGTGGGACCTGGGTCGTTATTGCTCGCAATGACTCCAAACTTTTTATTTTATTTTATTTTTCTCTCATTGAAAGCAATAACGGGCGAATTGGCTGCGAAACTCCCAAAATGAGGAAGTTTTTAGATATCTTTCGACCATTCTTCATCTTAATAAATATCTTTCAAACCTTAGCAATTCTGCTCTTGAATTTAATTCCCAGCTCATAGAATTAAGATTACATTAAGTTAAGTTATATGCATTAGCTATTAGGTATTAATGAATCCCTGGAATGTCTGGAAGTTTCCAGATATTTTCCCACCATCCTTTATCTTTAGCATTGTTTCGTAATTTTCTGACTGAATTTGATATCAGGCAAGTACAGTTAAGGTACAATTTGAAGTCTACTTCAAGTGGATTCAAATATCTTAATAGTTTTAGCATTAAATTGGGAAAGGTAATATAACGTCTCATTCTTGTGGATAAGGTACACCATTGATTTACATCGTATAAGGTATATTATTTATTATATCTTATGTACATTCAAGATCGTCTTGACAACACCATAGGAAAAATGTTTTAGACACATTCCAAAATTTGTCGACATTTAACTCTCTTGTTGCATCTGTGTTGCGCTTTGTCGGTCCGTTCCATTTTATACAGAATTAATCAAGGACAACACGGTGGCGATTCGCTTATTAACCAATTCTGCGAGAGAACTCAGTTCGACGAGTATACATAAATTATGAATGCGTGTACGTACGTTTATAGATGAGCTATTTATAATATATACGGGACGGTACCTGTACTGTGCTTTACGTTTCTTTTCTCGCGGATTTCGTTTCGTACGTGTCACTTTTTGTTGCTTTTCGTTTTCGAAGCAGGTACTTTTTACGAAGTTCGCTGGGCAAAAAGAGCGGTAAAACGTAAAGGGTGGGAAAGGAAAAGAAAGATCGACAGGGAGAAGGGTAGAGAGAGAGAAAAATAAAAATAAAATGCAGGATAGTAGAGAGAACGAAACAACGCGCGGGCAAAAGTCGCCTGATTTCTCATCTCGACTCCTTTTCCCACTTTTTTTACCGGTAAATAGATTATCTACGACAATAAGAACTTTCACTTTAATTTAGCTCAGATCTCTAAAAAATAAATAAGGTTTTTCGTACGATCGAATAAATAGTAGGACAGAATGCTTCGCAATCGACAAAGAGAGGGTTCTAGAGTAAAAACAAAAGCCTTCTTCGAGGTTTCCAACGATTGTTCCTTCGTTTCTCCGATAGCCGCAGCGACGGCCGCGTTCCATGACAGAGGGAGGAAAATTTTTGAAAGCATAGAGGAACGCGACGGGTCGAGAAAACGGATTATCAAGATAGGAAAAGAGCGGGGTCTCGACGGTGTAGAATAATTTTGATTTTTGTCGGACGATCTCTTCGCCTAGATCCTCGGTCACTTCTCCGTCTTATCGCGACCTTCCGGAACTTCGTTGTTGATATTTTATATTTTGGTTTCCACAGCTACGTCCATTTCGTCTCTGTCCTACAATATTAGATGTCTTATGCCCGACTGAGGCTACGATACACCAGCCACTCACTTGCCAAATCAATTAACTTTATAAAACTTGAAGCACAGGAGCAACTTTTTTATAATTCTTTTCAAAATATAAATACAAATAAATATTGCAGAATATATAGCTGGATATAACTTGTACCCAGTGAAATATAAAATAAGTAAGGTGGAATAGTCTTGGAGTTAATCAGATTCACTTTTAAAATGAATTATTTATTATTCGATGATTTATAAATCGTTACTATTCGGGACATTTGATATAAATATGAACAGTTAGGATTCAATCCTATGGTTTGACGCTAAAATTTGTATAAGTTCAAAGAGTCCAGTTAATCGATTTGGCCTATAACCGGCTCGTGGATTTTACGTAGGAAACATGTTTAATTTTTCAGAGGTGACAGGAAAGCTTGAACTCTGACCCAGTGATCTTGCCCATCGTATATTCACTTAAATCCCGCGAAATCCGAAAGTAAGAGAAGACGGAGGAAGCTCCAAAGGGCGAAAGGGAAGAGAGGGAAAGATAGAGGGAGAGAATGAAAGGGAAAGAAAGGAAGAGACGCGCGTAACGCGGAGTACGACGCGAAAGCTTTGAAAGCGAAGAAGGGCAAGGGTTTGTCAGGAGGAAAGAAGGAAACCGAATCGAGCCGATTGGGCGGGACTGGGAAAGAGAGCCCTAGGCGTTTAAAACTCGAAAGACTCAAAGTGAAAATCGAAAGAGTTTTCTATAAGATACTTTTTACGCTCTAACTAATATCGTCTGCTCGTTTCGTGCCTACGTTTCGCGTTAATATCGATAGAGATCTATGAAATCTAATATTAATTTGCTCAAACTATCGACATTCTCAAAACTTCAGGTCGCACTCGCAGGTTCGTCGCTAGACACAAACAGTTACGGCTGAAAGTTCTCGAAACTCTTCTCGCCGCGGAGTCCCGATCGAAGGGTCCATTCACCGGGTCAGTCTCCTACTTCCGTTTCCGTTTTAATTCTCATTTCGGTCTCCACTTCGCCCGGGACTCCGCGCGGCCACGTCGCCCTTACTTTACCCTTACTTTTCGTTAACTTTTAATATGAACATTTAGGAAGATAGCGCTATCGATAATTAATATTTTCTGAAATTTGTTAACATTCTCTATATAAAAATCTGCATTTGCGTGTATTCGCTTATTGCTTCTTAATCGTCGCCAGTTCCGTTTAGCCTTCCGCTTTCTTTTCCCTATGATTCGAAGAGAAAAGGAGAGGAAGAAGCTGAGCGAGGGGGAGAGAGGGAGAGGCGATCCTCTCCTCGATCCTTGCCGCCTCGACCGTGTCGATGGAATTTCTCAATTTCGTTAAATAAAGAACAAACAAAATCCCTCGATCTCCCGCCACTTTTCCACCCCCGTCTCACCCTTCCTCCTCTCCTCTCCACCGAACGAGTCTACACGTTGGACGCTGGTTCGCGTATTTATCTAAAGTCTCTCGGACCGTGGTCGCAGAGGACGTCTCGTCCTGCCGGAAGGACCGCTCGTCGCACAATCGTCGACGACGAGAGAACCCCGGACGCGTCGAGATTCGTCCCGAGAGGGACCACCCCTCTTTACTTTCCTCCTCCGAGTTTTCTCTCGGAGCTCGCGTATTTTTCTCTCCTCGGATACGCCTTGATATGTTCGCGCCATCGAGAGACCCGGCCTCTTTTTGTCCTCTTACCCGGGTCTCGCGGCTTTTCAGCTCTTTTGCGTTCCGAAATCGGTTTCCTCCTTCGACATACGTACGCGCAGAGTGTCTCGCGTTCGACGATCGCGCGTTCGTGGTCGAAAAGCGCCCCGCGAATCGTCCCGCGCGTCGATGCAATTTTTTTGCACGCCATCGCTCGCTCATTCTCACTCTCTCTCTCATTTACGTTCTCACCTCCCTATTTATCCATTTTTCACCTTTTCTCTCGCGCTCATGCACATCCGATCGCTTCGCAACGGAGACTATCGTTCTCCGCGTTTCGATATTACGATACGCGCTCCCTTTCTACTTTCTTCTCTCTTACTTTCTCTCTCTCTCACGCACACACTTTCACTCTCTGTCGCTTGCAAAAGCACCGCGGAGCGACGACGTTTCGCATTGCCTCGTTAACCTGCGCGTGCATCAATTAAGCCCTATCGATAACAATTATAAAATATTCGCTGCACCGGAGGCACCTTGCGTTCCATGGTCGTTGCCTCGAATCGGGGGAGTCTCTCGTTCGAGCCGTGATCCTCGTGTTCATCGTTTTCGCGCCTTTCGAGCCGGAAGCGAACCGAGAACCGGAACCGGGCGCACGATCTCGAACGACGCTCCTTCGAGGAGTTAGGCCGTCCGTTTCTCCGCGCGATAGGCCGCACCGTGAGCATATCTGCTCCGTTTGGGTTACGTTTCGACGACCCGATCACCGTCCCAGTAAAAGAACGTAGCAAAAGACTTTAGGAACGCTGTAAAGCAAAGTGGCTGTAGCGAGAGAGGTCCCCTCGCTTCCCAAGAAGAAACGGAAATCCGCTCGAGTTCGTCGAGCGACCTACCCGAGTGAGACTCGATTGAACGACGGTGAGCGGGTCTATGGGGGTTTATCTTAGCTTTTTCGTAGCTTTATCGTAGGTTTTTCTTGGGTGCCGGCGTAGCTTCGGCGAGGGCTCTCTCTCTTGTACTCTTTATACTTTGCGGCAGTGATTGGAGAATAGGTATCGTACAATACGGTGGCTCTTTCGTTTCCGTCGTCGGTCCGATCTCCCTCGATCGGCTCGGGAATGATTTCGGCAAGAGAAAGATGAGAGTTCGACGATCGAACGTCTCCGATACGACGCTATTCTACGGCAACGATCCCCTCGAGAGCTTCTCCTCCGCTCTGCTCCGCGCCCACGGGTCTCGTCGCCCTGGAATGTTTTCGAGGCGTCGCGATTGCCCGATTCCTCGTCGAGGACGAAGGACTCCTCCGTCGCTCATCGTCGGGGTCGTGCCTCCTTCTCGCGTCGATCGCCCTCCTTTGATCCTTTCTCTTCAACGACCTTTTAAACTCTTCCCAAAGTGTCGAGAGACCTACGAGTCTATCCTCGAGTACTTCCATCCGGAGAGTCGCTTTCGTCGACTCGGAGGGGCGATCGTCGCGAGAACTTCCGTCCGAAGTCCCCCGGCAGAGGGGTAGAGCCGTCGAGGAGGACTTAGACGAGGAAACCTTGCGAGGTCGCGGACATTTGCGCTCTGAGGGCCGTCACGCTGTTCATGATCTTCTTCTGGTGTCCCACCAGCGTGACTCCGAGGGCGGTGAGCTCCTGAACGGTGACACGGGCAGCTGCCTCCAGGGTCGTCACCCCCGATCTCTCGAAGCTCTCCGCGTACCGGGACATCTTGATCGAGGCCAGCCACTCGCTGACCGAGGTCAGCTGCGTCAAGTCCACCGCGTCCGGCGCCAGTGGATTGGTGCCCCTGTCGAGAATATTGCGTTAGAGAGAACTCAAAATCTTCATTTTCGGGAGAAGAGGGCAAAGGGAATCTTGCCGAGAATCTAGGGTTCTTGGTTAAGGCTGCCTTTTCCGACGAAACGACAGAATCTTCCGACAAGGTAGTCCTCGTCGACCGGTAAACGGAGTTCTGATCTTTCGTCGTTTCGTCGAGGTTCATGGGGTAGGTCGAGGGATGGAAACCGAAGGAAGAGACATCGAGTTCAGTTCAGGATTCTATTACTGAGGTATATCGAGCAAGAAGGGGTCAACCATCTCGGCGGTTACGTTTTATTCGAGGTTAAAACGCAACCGCGCTCGATTCTACTCTCTTACCGGATCGACTCAGACGGGAGGGAGCTCTATGCGTTTCAATATGTACACAAATATCCAATCGACAAAACGGTAAAACTGTAGGACACACATACGGACGTCTCGAGTCACGAAAGGTCCCTTCGGTAAAGGATTTTCTCCTTGGACGAACATCGAGGACGATCGTCGTGCGCAAGTTCCTGGAGAACGCTCCGAGGAGACGTTTCGTGGTCGTGCTCGAGACGAGAATGGTTACTTGGGTGGTTGTGGAGAGTTTCGGAGGGTGAAGGACTTCGAATGGACCATCCAGAGTCCGCTACTGACTTTCTAGGAGAAGTTACACCCCGTTGGTACGACCGATTCGACGGAGTTTTACGGGTTACCATAGAACGTACGGAACATGAAACGGGTCTTAGCCTAAGGGGAGCCGATACGCATCGTTATGTACACTGAGAGCGGATAGACTCGATAGGTTTTCCCGAATGCTCCCACTCGATTTCTTAAAGCGACCAATGCAAAGACCAAGGTTCTTCCTATTGGAATTTGGACCGTCGAGATAGGACGGTCCCGTGGAAAACTGGGAGCTACCTGGAGAACGGATCGAGCCGCTCAATGTCGATGCTGCAGATCGACGGAGACGGTGATCGGCGTTAATCATGGTGAGAGTTGCTAGTGACAATATAACGAGAGTACTATGAGACGGTGTAGAGTTACGAGTCGACGATCGTACAGTCGAAAGATCGGATGGACGAGACACGTAGAACGTGAATGGATAATGGTGCGTACGAGAAGCAAGCAGTGCGATACCAACTAAAAGGGTACAAGCAGAGCAAATGCTGTCTACGTGGCAGCAAAATACTCGTTACGATACTCTCCGAAGCGGAGAGAGCAACGAGGCACGTTTCATCGATGATCGACGAATACGAGGGTGGATAAAACGTCGGCTTCTCCTCGGAGAAAAACTCGCGTTGGAATGTCGCGTGCCTCGTTGCTCCTCCGCTTCCGTTGTACTGATTTTACTTTGGTTTTTGGCCGAAAGCCGTTGGTTGATTTTTTACCTTTTCCTCAAATGCACGTTGGAGGATGTCGACGAGGCGGGTGGGGGTGGGGGTGGAGCACCCCTTTCCCTGATTCTGACAATTGTTAGCATTTGTTAGTGCGATGGAGGTCACACACTTTGAGGTGTGTGCGCGTGTAGTGTGTTTGTACGTGTGCGTGCCTGTGTCTATGTAACTACCCGTACCAAATTTTCCACTTTTTCTCTCTCTATCTGTCTCTCGCTCGTTTTTCTCTCTCTCTCCCTATTATCGGTCGCGGTTTTCAAAGATGCGTCGCAAAGTACGACGCAAATATCTCGGATAACTGTTCGCGATGAGACGAATCGATTGCCCGGTTCTCGATCGCCATCTCCGAAGGAGAATGGCGAAGCGATCGTTGATTGCATTTTTCCTGAATTGGTGTGTCGCGACGGTTCACCGCGATCGACCCTCGTGACCTCCTCGGCCGTTGTTTTCGAGAGATTCCTCGGTAACGAGGATATCATCGCCTATCCTGGCACCGTGCAACCTCTCCCCGTGCCATTTCCGTTCTTTTGTTTTTCAAGTAGAAAAATACTATTCTAAAGCGATCGGACAGCCGCTCGCGCCGATTAAATGCTAATAAGTCTTTGCGATTTTTTTTACGGTTAAAGTCGATACTGTCAATAAATAGTATGTTTCATATATATATATCATATAGTCTTCATATGCATATATATATAATATTACGTATAATACGAAATAGAAAAACATCTGAAAGACTATGACTGCCATTTGCGTAAAACTGCCGGGGGCGATTTTCTTTCCTAAGCTCCGCGGCATTAATCGTCTCTCTTTCTCTCTCTTTTTCTTTCTTTTTCTCTCTATTTATATATATATATTGCTATTCGTTGGTTCGTTTCGTCCACTATAAATTTTATTTCACCTCATTTCTCCCTACGAAAAACTGACGGATATATATTTATATATAATCTCTTAAATCTCTTCGCAAAAACCCCACTAACTAGAACCATAAATATTTTACTCTCTATCCCTGGCAGCTAAAAATTCGATAAAATCTACCGCGCCTAACGCGCTCGGTCGAAACATCGTGATAAAAACTTTTTCTCTACTCTCTTAATAATACGTATAGAAATTTCTTTGCTTTTGATAATGAATCGTCAATAACGACAAATCGTCAGAGTTTCCTTCCCTCTAACGACGATGAAAACGACTTACTCCGCTGGCACGTGATACTCAGTCCTACGCTCGTCGCGCGCGATATTCTAAAAAATTTAACGCGTAAAAAAAGGAAAAAAAAAAACGATAGAAAACCGATGTCTATTATCAGTCTCTTGAACGATGATCCTGGTCCTTCGTCGGGAGAAGAAAAATCGAAGCAATCCAGCGGGATTAGTCGTCCCAAATTTTCTCAAACTTCATCCTCCGCCCAGAGATCCTGATTTATCGAATTCTATGATCATCTTCCATCTTTCCTCGCATTTTCGGTTACTCGTTCTTCTTCTCCCGAGATCGACGGATTAACGGGAACGAATTTGTCGTCGGCGGATTAACCGAAATGAGTAAACGGGACCCAATTGGGGTAAGTGAGAGGTGGCTGGTGTGGGAGTGCGTGTGTCGCTGCGTGTGTGTGATAGTGTAAGGTACGGCCGGCTCCTGGTGGCATTACTGGAACGGCAATCGTCGACTGGGCTTGATGGGCCTGATGGCCGACTACGTCTACGAACGGACCCGTTGCTGGGATCGCGGCTGGGATCGCGCTCGGCGCTGCGGCAGCCTGCCCGGCACCCGTATGGCTTGTGACATAGTACGGATTGTGTGCAGGTGGCCTCACGCTGTTGGTGTTGTAGTTGTTGTAGTTGTAGATTGTAGTTGTAGATTGGTAGATTGTAGTTGTTGTAGATTGTAGTTGTCGCAGTTGCGTTGGGTTGCAGTTCGTAGTCGCGTACCAAAGACACCACAAAACCAAAACCACAAAGAATTAGCCCAGAAAAAAAGGGACGTCGGCTGGAGAAACTGAAAGATTGGAAGGACGGAGAACGCGAAACGGGGAGACCCAGCGGCACGAGATTGTTCTCAGGATTTATCGACGATGATCGTCGTGCCGATGGGTCGCACCGAATAATCGTGGAGAGAAAAAAAGGGCATCGATTTGCGCCGAGAATTCTCGACGAAAGAAATCGCGACGGTAACCGAGTCAGAGCCAATCGACCGGTACTTGCGCTTCCGGTCTCTCAGCCCTTCTCTTTTTCCTCTTCCTCTTACGTTCGTGGAGGTGAAAATCAAGTGGAGAGGCGGATGGGTTTCGAAGGCACGAGAATTACAGAAACGTTAAGCGCTAAAGCGATAAAAGCTCGCCGAAAGCCACCGCTATAACGATGCGCGCGCTTCATATGTTTGCCGTTCTCTCGAAACGCGAAAGAAAAAATGTTACGCGCAAAATAATGACGTAGACTTTCGTCCATAAATTAATTTTCCTCCGAGCAGGCAAAGCCGAGGAGATATTTGCGCGAGCAAAGGAGTCGTTAAAGGGCGAAGTGCGATCTGTCTTTATTTCCTTTTTGGGCTACATTTTTCATCGTTGAGATCGAATTGAAAATACGTGCTGGAAACAAGTAGAACTGTAAAAGAATTGGACGATAGAGCGCAAAATGCGTTTCGCGTTGCAGATGCTCGAAGGGACGACAAAGCGAGGAAGCGGAGGCTCGGCCAAGATTGAATTTTGACGAGTTCGGGCTACGGGAAACGTGAAAGAAAAGAGAAACGCAAAGTCGAAAGAAAACGTTCCAACAGAATCGAAAGGTGCGAAAAAAGATCAGTCCAGTATATATGCCCGTTTCCAGTAATGCCAATCAGGTTGAGGTATTACGAGGCCTCGAGCGCAGATATGCACACGACTTTCTCTCCCTCTTTCTTTCTTTCTTTTTCTTTATATCTTTCGTTCTTTCCTTTTACTTTTTTTTTCTTTCTCCCCTTTCTCTCTTTTCCTCTTTCTTTCTCGGGTAGCCACACACACATTTTCTCTTGGACGATCGTACGTCGTTTATGCGCAATCAATCCTGCACCGAACGAGCAACAACATCAAAGCCCAGTCTAACAGCGTACGTGGAGAGCACAAGAGCGTGTGAGCTTCTTAGTATTCAGCGAGAAAACGGAAAAAATCTTTGGCTGTCGAGAGAAATTAATTTATGGACACGAAGTGTGATTCGCGTGGCATGCGACATGATTCGTGTTAAGAGAGAGATGATGAACGAACGATTCGACGAGGTCGCACCATCCTTCGTCCTTCTTTTCTCTTACAATTGGCTCGCTCGTCGAATCGTTCGTGCGATGATGACAACGACATCGTAGATCTGTCCCGTTCGTACCGGCACGTTACTCGATCATCGAAATCTCCCGACGATCCTCCTACAGTCGAATCGTCATCTCGAAAGATCGACGCGAGCTTAAACGATTATGTACTTCCGACGTCGACGGATTTTGGCGGGCGCGAACGCGCAACGGATCGATCGACGGACAGACGGACAGACAGACAAGACAGACAGACAGACAGACAGACGAACGCGAAACCGGACCGATCGTTCGCGCGAGAAACGGTCGACGCTTTACCTGTTCTGAGCGATCTTTCTGAGGGTGTCCGGGCTTCGTATCAGCTTGTCCAAGGTCTGCGTAAGGTTGGCGAAGGTCGGACGATGAGTTCGCTCCTTCTGCCAGCAATCCAGCATCAGCTGGTATATCGCCTCCGGACAGTCCATCGGCGCTGGAAGCCTGTAGCCCTTTTCGATCGACTTTATCACGTCCTGATTCGACCAGTTCCAGTAGGGTCTCTCGCCGTACGACATCACCTCCCAGCAAACGATGCCCATACTCCAAACGTCGGAGGCGCTGGTGAACTTTCGGAACGCTATCGCCTCCGGAGCTGTCCATCGTACCGGGATCTTGCCACCCTTTGGGTCGACGATAGAATCATTAGAAACCACATTCTCGAGAGTAGAAACGACGACGATTGCTAGACATCTTACCCTGGTCGTGTAAGCTCCCTCGGTTGCACTTTCGATTTCCCTACTCAGTCCAAAGTCGGCGATCTTGCAGACGAGGGCGGCGTTGACGAGCACGTTCCTCGCGGCCAGGTCACGGTGGACGTAATTCATCTCCGCGAGATACTGCATTCCGCTCGCGATCCCGCGCAACATGCCCACCAGCTGAAGAACCTGAAACTTGCCATCGTTCGCGCGGAGGAACGTATCCAGGCTTCCGTTCTCCATAAACTCGGTGATTATCATGACTGGATTGCTCTTGGTCACGACTCCTTGGAGGAATATCACGTTGGGATGCTCAAACTGGCCCATTATCGACGCCTCGGTGAGGAAGTCGTTTCGGGCCTTGTCCGCGGAGCCAGGTTTCAGAGTTTTGATAGCCACGTCGATCTCCGTTCGTCCGTCGGGCGGAAGTTTCAATTTTCCTCGACAAACGTCACCAAACTCTCCGCCACCTGAGGACACGAGGTCACGGGGTTACGGAGGATCGTGATTTGCGAGACGTGGGGGTTGAAGTGGATAAAGGTCAAAGGAAAGGTCGAAGATGTACCTATGATGGCTTCTATCGTTATGTATCCCGCGTCGATCTCTCGGGCGAACTCTCGAACTGCCTGATTGGGATCCTCGTAGGTGTGAGGATCGACGTAGCTCCTCGCTCCTGCACCACCGGCGCCTCCAGCACCTGCCGCGGTGACTCCCACTGCAGGTGTGAACAGCGGCGTGGTCACTGCAACGTCACCAAAACAGAGTTCATTATATTAACACGAGGGCCGGTGTGTTACATTTTTTCCGGAATCTCGGAGCGCGAGATATGCATTCGCTCCGTGCCTTTTCGACCGTGTCATCCCGTGAAAAACACTCACACACCCTTCCTCTTTCAACGACACTGCGAAACGTCAAACTCTCAACAGTGAACACAGGAAAGAAAGCTACGTTTGGCAGCTGATAATATGAGATCTAGTTCTATAGAGTCAACTAGTCTCGTTCGTATCTTCGTTCCGAGGTAAACTTAGACATTTCTCTATCGTCGTGTCGTCGGAGAATCTCCGACTAAAACTCGGTCTAAAAAGTTCGCTAAGAGAACGTCAAAAGAAAGAACTAAAAAAAAACAACAAAAGAAAGTAACGTAAACCGCGCACAGCCAATTGTCACATGCCAGAGCAGAAATTCACGCATGCCTGTATGCCAAATTATCTCAATTACTGTGCATCGGATCGAACGACGTTGGTCGTAATACGACAGACGGATGGACGGACAGAGAACGTGTGAAAGAGATAGAGAGGCTAAGAGAGAAAGAGAGAGTGAAGAAAGAGGAACGGCGAGAACAAGGATGCTTCGGTCGAATCGAATTACTCGGTCTGCCGTAATTTGCGCCCGCGAATGCATCCGGCTATCTCGTTGGCGCGTAAACTCAATTAATTCGAGTGCCACCGAAACATCCACGTTCCTTCTGCCGTACATCGTTCGTATCGAAGAGAGAAACGATCATCGGAAAGATCGATGATCCGGTCGAAGCTGAAACGATGCAAAGATACGAGACAACGATCACGATGCAGCAACGTGAAACAAAGGATATACATTCGCATGCTTTCACTCGTGCTCATCCGATCTACGCACGTAACGCGTCCAACTAATTGCAAAGACAGCGAAGAAAAAGAAGAGAGAGCGGAGTCGTCGTATTTGCCTGGGTATTCGAGGATTCGCTACTTTTTTTTTCTCTTACATCGCGCACGATTTCTTTTCCATCCGTTTTTTCCTTTGTTCTTTTTTTTTTTACTGGGAGAGAGACTAAGGACTTACGCGAGGACTTGCTCTTGTTGTTGGTGTGGGTTGTCACAATCGGTGAACTGTCCATTTTGCAGTGCACTGTGAACAACACAACAACCAACACACTAATTGACAAACAGCAAACAAAAAAAAAGCGATGGGTGTACGGTGATGAGTTGAAATGGCGCGAGGCAAGTAACGGCACGGCTCGAGAATGAAAAAAAAGAAAAAAAACAAAGTTCTATCGGGTGCACGATGACGAGCGATCGTTATCGTTCGAACGACGAGCAGGGTCGGTGCGCCGACGCGCGTATCCGCGTCTCGTCTTCTCGTCTTCGTTCTCCACGATAGTCTGGCGCGTAGATGAGACAAAAGTGAACGACAAAGCGAGCGACGCGAGCCGCGGCTCGAGAAAGGTGCAGTGGCAACGCGTCGATGCGCTAAAAACGATGCAACATACGCATGCACAACGTGGAAAGATAGAGACACAGAGGTAAAGAGATAGAGAGAGATGGAAAGAGAAAGAGAGAGAGAGAACGACGCATAAAAGTACGGCAAGCACGAAAAGCACGAGCACGCACGAAGAAAGGGTGGAAGCTTTTCCATTTTGATATCGCGCATTGCATTTGACGTTGTTCGTGCGTGCCCGAGCGTCAAAGAACGTCCAATTTGCATCGTCCGCGCGTCAAAAATGCATGTACACAGGGGGTGCAGATCTACGCAAAACCGAGTTCCTAGAAAAAAAACTTGAGGTGTTGGAGAAGACTTACTGTAGGTCACAACTAGTCCTGTAGTAGCAGGCGATTGTGTACATTGTTTCATTGGGTTTTTTCATGGATTTTTTCATGGAGGCAGGTTCGATAGATTAGGGGAATCGCACATGAAAAGAAAGAATCGAAAGAATTTGGTTAGAACAATGGCACTTAGGCTGCGGGCCGGATCTTAACGAATTTTGCTCTCGATTTTTTACTTCCTGGCCGAGGTATTCCGAGTTCGACAGCTTTCTTTTCGCGCTTCTCTACATAGACTGACCTCTTTACGTATCTTTCTTTCGCAAAAAAAGAGAGAGTGAGAGAGAAAGAAAGAAAGAGAAACCTCTAACAGTACTGGGGGTGTTCAGCGACAAGACATTAATCGTGGATCTTTGTACACGTGAGCGGGGTTTCGGGGTTCGATACTTGCTGGGGGTTGAAGGGGGTGGTCTAACGGGTAGTCCAAAATATTAGTCGCAAGACACGAGGGCGCAGTGAGACAACTATATGAGAGTGACAGGGGGGCGGGGGTTGTGGTAGCGATAATAAATTGACAAAGAAAAGAGAAATATCGTAATCTCGAATGCCTATTGGCATCGGACGAACGTACCTTCGCCGTTCCTGTACTCCAGGGTGTCACAGTCGCTCGGCTGCTTCTTGTTGCACTCGTCCGAGGCCCTGCTGCATCGAAATCCCATTATATCAGTCGAGTCGAGAGAAAGGTTCGATTAAAAGCAAACTCGGTCGCGTTCGCGCCAACTTCCAATCTCGAAACTTATCTCGCACGAGACGCGCGCGATTCGAGGATGACTCCTCTAGACATCGATCGTTCGATATCAAATATCGAAAGCAATTTCGTTTACCTTCTGAGAATCAAAACGGTCATGATGATGATGATCACCAGAAGAACGACCACGGCGACGATCGCTCCGGCGATGATCCTCACTTGCATGTTGTCGTCCTCCCCTACGTAGTCTGGGGTAAAGGTCAACGATAAGTCGAACGATCGAGAAGATCGAAACTTGAGAAAAATTGATCGATAATTACCTAGACCCATGGCATGAGGTGTCTTCTTGTAGACGAGTGGAGTGTACTCTCCCCATCCTCTGGTAGTCTTCGCCCGCACCTGTATCGCATAGTCCGTCGAGGGTTTTAGGCCTTTGAAAGTAGCCGAGAGGTCGGAGGTCTGAATGACAGTGGCGTTGGTAGCATCGTCGTAGCGTGGATAGCATCTCACTGAAGGAGAAAATTGAATTAAGCAAAGTCACGCGAGTCTTATTCTTCCATCGAGAGAAATCTTACCTTCGTATCTCTCGACGAGGTCACTGTCCCCGCCGACTTCGGTCACCGGGGCATCCCAGCTGATGCTAAGTTCGGAGCTCTTGACGCTGGTGATCCTAACGTTGCTCACCAAACTGGGAACGCTTGCCTCCGTCGTGACGGTGATGTCCACGTACTCCGACTTGCCAGCCAACGAAGATACTCCATTCTCCGCGAACACTTGGAATCGATAGGTCGTCACTGCGTTTAGGCCGGTTATCGTTATCTTCGTGTCGTTGAAGATCTCCTGTTGAAGAAACGGCCGTGGTTTTACGTCGATAAGCCATCGAACAGAAACGTGTTTGCTTTCCATGGAAATAGACTCACGGTATTGGGGATGTACTTCACCCCCATGCTGCAGGCGTCGCAGACGACCCTGTAAGTCGTGTCGGTCCTACCACCCTGCATGTGCGGCGCATTCCAGGAGAGAATAACCGTAGACTGATCGACGAAATTAACCGTGAGATTCTGCGGCGCCGAAGGAGGCTCTGCAACAGAAATCGTTCGAATATCTTACGTTGCTCCACCAGGAGAGAAAGGTCAGAAAAAGAGGGAAGAAACTCACGCGTGCAGGGCATCTTCTTGGGGTCCTTTTCGGCTCTGTAGTAGCCAGGGTCGCATCGGCACTCGGTGAATCCATAATCTGACGCCTTACTGTAGGCCGGACATAGGTCACAGTTGTGGGATCCCGCCTCGTGCTTGAACTTGCCAGGTTGGCACTTGGTGCACTGCTGCTTGTCGACGTCGGCCTGGTACCCGGGTTTGCAGTGACATCCTCCGGAAGGAAGATACCATTTGCCATCTCCCTTGCAGAGATAGGTCGGTTGATCGATTTTCTCGGCATTCGCGACGCAAGTGCCGATCGCCTGCTCGATCAGGGCAACCTCGCGACCGGTCGGAGTAGCCGGGAAGTGAGCAAAGTTTACGGAGATCTCTGGACAGCTTATGTAGTAGATCTTTATCGCCAGAATGGAGATACATGCTCCCTGATCGCGGAAGGCGAAATAAACGCCCTTCTTCGTCACGGGGATGGACTTGACCTCGGTGTTGATAACCACCTCGGAATTGGTGTTGAACCTTCCCTCGCCTGGGGCGATGCGACCTGTTAAATGGAAGAGACGATTTGTTTTTTTCCGTTCTCCATGTAGTTTGGAGAATTCGACGATTTTTGAGAGAACTTACCGATCAACTTGTAGCTGTCGGGCTCCCACGGAGGCGGTTCCTTCGTCGCCGCGTCAAACTCATAGTAGAGAAGGCTGAAAGTCTCCTTGCAGCTCAGAGCATTTCCGGGGAACAGGGAGCAGTCGCGGGTTGTGAATTTGATTTCTATGTACATGCGGTTCGCCGGTCCCCTCTCGATGAACGGCGTCCACAGCCAATTGTTGACGTTGCTGTATGCGACGTCGCAGACGACGTAACTCCGCCAATTGATGCCCTTGTCGAAGTTCGTGAACGACTCTTCCACCCACTGCAACCGAGCGAATACGGGAGGACGTTAATTTCGCCGAATTCCCCGGTCAACGATCGAACCAACGGTCGATCATTTTGTTTACAACGAGCTTAAGCTCTTCGAGTTCTTTCGGGTCGAGCGCGTGGCTCACTCCCGCGACAGATAAGACACCGAGCCAGTTTAAATAACGCCCTCGGATTTCCCTCCCATGTTCTTCTCTCCCTCCGATCTCTTCCGAGTTTGCTCTCGGATTACGCGAGATTCCACCGAGTCAGCATCCGCGAAATCGGCTTTTCGTCGAACCCTTACCAACTACTTTCGACTTTGGCGCTTTAAAAGTTACCCGGCCATTTCCGGCACGGCCGGAGGTTCGCCGAAACAACGACGTCGAAGATTTGGAGTTTTCCAGAGCGATCGTGCACATGGATGCTCCAAGCTTGAATTTCGAGAGGGAAGGAAAGGGAGAGTGAGAGAGGGATGAGAAAAGGAGGAGAAGAGAGAAGGAGCGTGTCCGATCGGAGGAACCACTTGTCCGTCGACGTCGGACGCGGTATCCTCCCTCGGCAAATGACGAGGCGGAGAGGCCAGGTCGTCGACTTGCGACAAACAGACCGCAAGGAATTACCGGCGCGCGTTACCATTAGTTTTATTGCTCCCCTCGGCTCGGCCTCGTCCCGAGAGAGACCGCAAAAAGTTCCGACCGAGCAAGAAGGATTCGTCGTCGTCTTCGTGGACGAGGCCATCCTCGTCCTCGTGCTCGTCCTCGTCCTCCTCGACTCGCTTCGTCGTCGGGGGACTCGTTCGACCGTAGGTCCTTCCTTCGTATCCTCGCGGGGAGAAGTGGCCGCGAGTAAGCAAGGGAGGACAAAAAACGGTAGATCGAGAAGACCGGGCAGGCCTCTTACCCAGAAGATTTCCTTGCGGACGCGTTTCCGGCAGGGAGGCCGCAATAAATTCACCCGTACGGTTACTCGGTAGGCACAAAGAGATTATTACGAGACGAGACGGTGGGGAAATGGAAAAAAATTTCATTAGCGTACCACCGCCTCTGGAGATCGAGATCTCTCGTCGAGGTAGGAAGAAAGGTTCGATCTCGTTTCTTCGACCTTCCGACGTTTCTGCCGTCGAGATTCCTCGGATAATTTAGATTTTTTCGGGAAAAAGCAATAACTATGGTGTTTCGCCTATGGAGAGATTTCCATCGGAGGATCGTGGAAGGCGCGGACCAGCTAGGAGGTCGTTCCGCGCCTCGACAGGATCGGAGGAACGAGGAGAAATCCCGCCGGCGTTATTTCGACGCCTCCGAGCGAGCTTTATCGTCTGGGAAATTGCGTTAGGACGGTAAATTCCGCCCCGTCCGCTTCTGGCCCTCCCTTTCGCCCTTTTATACCATCCTTTTCTCTTCGCTCATCCCTCCCACCGTGTCCGTCTCGCGTTCTCCTTCTCTCCCACGTTGGTTTGCTCTTTCGCCGAAGCCTCCGAAGCTGCGAAGCGAAAAAAGACAGAGTGCGCGCGTCGTTAACGCCGCGGAATTTAATTGGATCCCGCCGAGACGTCCTCTTTTAACGTGCCGCGTCAATTTTTCGGCGAGCCAGATTTCCCACCGGCGCGACTCTCCCGTGAAATTACTCATCAGTGGTGGAAAATAAAAAGAAAAGAAAAGGAGAGAAAGGAAAAAGGTGAGCTCGCCGGAGCAGCGAGGAAAGGTACATCGACAACGTCGGGGTCGTTTCCTTTGCTCGAGTCCCCGACGGAAATTAGTTGCGCGCTCTCTTTTTTTTTTGCAATTCCGTCGACGTGCCACTCGCGATTCCGCGCTAATTTCGACCGCCGTTGCATTCGAATGGAGCCAGCGAGAGGAACGAGACCAAGCGTATTTCCTTTCTCGAGGGGAAGATGCTGCAAGGAGAAACGGCTCCGAAGAACGCGACGTCGAGTCATCGATTCTCTCGAAGAGCGAGAATTCCTATCGCGAGACGAATTCGTCCGTCTTTCCGTCTCCTCGCGGACGAGCCACGATAGCAAATAGATCCAAACTACGGTTCGGAAGCCAATAAGTCGAACGAGGGAGGAGGAGGACGAGGGGCGAAAGGAGAGAGGAGGCACCCTCTGTCTTTCCTCGGTCGGCTCTCTCCCCCCGACGTCGGTCGCACCGACCAAACGGTCTTCTCCCTCGTTCGGCGTAATATCGCCACCATAATCGCAATTCCGACGGTGTAGCACGGGGGTGAGACGGGGTGGTAGAAGCGGTGGCAAAAAGGGCGGCTGGAGAGGGTGGCGAGAGAAGACTCGGGGAGTCGCGCGGGGTGGACGAACTTTCGGTCTGGCGGAGGGTTCGCGGATCTTAATATATATTGAGCTCTCGTGCCGTCGGCCATCCCTCGCCCTTGGGGTTGCTTGCAACGAGGCGCGCACGTACCCTCCTTCTCGAGGTACGTGCATCGCGTTCTATCGGTCTGCCGGTTCGAGGGAACGCGCGTTGCACGGCACGGCCAGGGTGGCGATCCAATTGGCCAAACTTAAATTAACTCTGGAAACCTCGGACGGCTTCCTCGGACGGTTTCCTTCGGACGGTTTCCCTCGACGTTTCGTGGTTCTCGGTTTTTCCTCCTCCTTTGAAGAAGATCCCCCTCGGACAAGAGGGGTAGCTCCGTTGCTCGGCAATCAGCGAGTTTACGCGGCAGTTTATTCGTCGACCCCGACGCACGTAGGTCGTCGTAGGCGCGAATCGAGAAGGGAAGGCGAGCAAAAGGGCCATTTAAGAAGCAGTTGCCCGTCTTCGGGGCGTCAACCGAGATTTTTCTCGGAGCACGATAAAAGGGAGGGATCGAGGCGAGAATTTATTTCAGGATTATTCGCCAAGGATGCCAGGGTGGATTGCTGGCGTTCGGGGGTAGGACAAATCGTTCTCTTTCTCGGGATAGAAACGCTAGGAAGCAATTTTCTGCCGTCGGATTTACGATCGGAAGATCGACTCCCGCCGCCGTCGGGGCTTCGGGGAAAATTCGATTATGACGCGCCGACGATATTTCCATTTGCCGCCTGGAAGAATCGACTTCGATCTCGGACAGACGGCCGGCGATTCGAAGGAATCGCAAACACGACGGGTAGAGGAGAAACGAAGACGGAGAAAAAGAAATGGACGTTTCGAGACTCGCCAAAGGGGGTGGGTGGCGCTCATCGATGCTCGGTCATCCGGAAGAAGACCGACCGCCGTCGCGATATCTCGACTAAAGTCCGCACCGCCACGGTCCTCGGTGTCGCGTGTCGGAAGGGCTGAACGCGCCAATGACCGTCGCCCTCGACGAGACGACGCATCGCTCCGTAACGAGGGCTCAAGGCCGACGGGGTGAAACAGGAGCGCCTTCGTGCTTCGCCTTCTTTTTCTATCTATCCTCGTACGAGTACGTCTTCGAAGGGAGGAATTATTTGCCGAGGGAAGAGGGCGAAGGGAGGGAAGAGAGGGAGAAAGACCGGAAGGAGGCGCCGAGAGTAGCGCGCGATAAAGCGAGAGATAGCGGCGGCGAGGCCCAAAGATCCGGGACGTTTGATGGCGCTTGGAAGGGCGAATGGAGCAGTCTGCTCCAAAGATACACCCGGCGATATCCCGTGCTATTTCGAGTCGGACGATGCCAGCGACGGAACGAGAGGAGCGCGAGAGGCGTAGCCGGGCAATGATCGTCGAGCGACGCGAGAAAAACGGAGGTCCGTCGTTCACCATTCGCGTAGATGCGACAGAAAGGAAGAAAGAAAATTATTCTCTGCCTCCGAAACCCCTTCGTGCCCAATGAAAAGGGCCAATGCGGGGAAACGAGTCCGATCTTGCTCCATTTCGTAGATACGCGATGTCCTTCCTTCTTCTCATCTCCCTGCGTCTCTTTCGGAGTCGTTTGCCTATCGAGGACGAGAAGGAAATGCCGGCTTTATAAAATCGTCACGAATTAGCCCGGAGGGTCGAGTCGAGGGGGTTGGGTTTAATATCGGAGGACCCGGCCGTCGGCCCGGGCCCTCGACGCCCGCCCCTGGACCTGTCAGTTTGACGTATCGCAGTCGCAGGAATCCATTATATAGTCAATTACTCCCTGTGACAGGGAACGCGCCCGGACGCGAGGCATCTGACGCCCTCCGCTGCACTTGCGCTCGCCCTCGTCCTCACCCTCGCCCTCGCCCTCGCCCAAGCTGCCCGTCGATATCTGCGCGCACGAACGGCGCTCCTTCTCTCGCAAATCGAACCTCGTCGATTTCAGAATGGAAATCGCGAGGCAACTCCGAGTCGATCGATGAATCCGATCGCGGACGTTGGATATTTGGATAATAATCGAGTCCTTGGGCCGCACCGGCACCCGGGTTGCACAATGGACGTCCAGATGGTACGCGGTGAAACGATCTTCACCTGCTCCGACAGCTTTCCTGCGGCCATTGTTCGAACTCGTACCCTTTCTTTCGATACGACCTTTGACGCATCGTGTCTTCCAGTTGGCCAGGGAGACGATAGACGAAAAAGAAAGAGCGGAGAAAGAGAGATATCGTGGAATCGAAAACGGAATATCCTCGACGAGCGCGTATCTCTCGAGTGCGAAAACTTTTCCGCGCGTTTTCCTCTCGCGCTATGCCGTCTGCGCTTCGAGAGATATCGCTGGGTGGATGTAAGCCGCGGGAAAAGTTGGAGCGATTACAGCGGGGAGAAGGAAGTAACGGAGGAAAACTCGAAGAAGAGAAAGGTGAGAGCATCGACCGTTCCTCTTCTGCCCCGGAGAAATTGAGTTTCCAAGTTCGCGTTGCCCCGAGAAGGGTGGAGAATTGGAGGGGTGTCGGTCGATCCTGAAGGAGCACGGACGACTTACACCTTTATCGATGCAATGAAACTGTGTTTATGATAATCCAACGACGAAACAACGCGAGTAACGAGCGAGGGTAGAACGAAGTCGCGATAGCCCGCGGCTGTGCGCCGAGCGGCCCTTTCTCGTCTGGTCGAAAAGGACCGGAGAAACGAAGAGGTACGACGGGGGTGGCCGGAGAAGAGGGTCGTTTCTGCTCGGAGTTTCGGCTCCCGAATCTTAATTAGGAATTTCACGAGAGGCCGGGTTCGGCAGCGAGGCCTCCTCGGCTTTAGGAGACGGAAGAGGGCACCGTCCGAAAAAAATGTCGTAGTCGTCGTCGTCTCGGCACCCCGAGACTCGATCGCCGGGGAGATAAGACTCAGGGAGATAGCGAGATCGCGTGGGTGAAACGAGAAAGGGTTCGAGGGGCTCCTCGTTTTCGAGAGTTGCAGCGAACTCAAAGGGAGGACCGCTGAATATTTCAAGGTATCGAAGCTCGAGATAATCGAGCCGGTGTTGGCGCGTGCTCTCGCTCGGTTCGAGAGGACGATCCGTTTGCTACGAGAAAACCGTTTTGCCGATAGCGAAGTACCGGTGGATCGGTCGGTCATCGATTTCCCCTCGACCTCGAGAATTTCCTCGGTACTCTGGATTCCTCGACCGAAGGTTTCCCAGGAGGATCGTAGTTTAGGGAGGAAAGTTCGGTACAACTTGCGCGACGGATTAATAGGACGATTTATCGTCCATAATTAACGCGAGGTCCGAAATATTTAACTGTATCGCTGGCGATAAATTCCTTCCGTATCGGTCCAACTTTGGAGCGGCCAGCGCGCTTCCTCTCACGTCGAATCCCCGTGGAGAGGAAAACTTGGAACGTTCGGTTTCCAAGGTGGAAAGAGAAGACTTCAGTGAGACTTTTTTAGGGCGAGAAAGGTTGATTTGGGGCGAGAACGCGTCGAGTTTCGAGCTCGCTTCTCGCTCGACCAAGTCGAAGAGGAGCCACTCGACGACTAGTGTCAATAAACGGAATCTCCTCTAAGGACGCGGCTCGAACGACAGACACGAGCAAGCCAGAGGCTCGTGCGCTCTCGAGAGAGGAAAGAGACGAGAGGGCGGACCCGCGAGAGAGGAGGAAGAGAAAAACGAAGGGAAATGCGAGAGGACGGCACGAGAGGAAAGGGAGGAACGAAGAAAAGAGGTAGAAGCGAGCATCCAGTGGAAGGAAGAAGAGAAAGAGAGAGCGGACGAGCAGGCAACGGCCTGCAGAGGCCCCGAAGGCCGTTCGCACGAATACCAGTCTTTCCATTAGTACTCCAACGGAGGACTCCCGGCCGATGCATGATCGATACTCGAAGATCCAATCTCGCTCCAGCCTCGTCCAATCGCGATCGAGGACCATCGCGAGATACAATGTAACCGGGAGTACGCTCTGCCGCTTTTTCCGCGCTTCTCTTCGACTCGTCCGAGACCTCCCTGGCAGTTGGGAGGACTCGGAACGATCGAGCTCGATCCTCGAGAGTTCACGAAAAGAAGAAGGAAAAGGGGGACACGGAGGTGGAGGTGAAAAACTCGGGTCACCGGGTCAGTGAGGCTCGGTTTGCGGAAAAGCGAGCCGGACTACGTGGTGGTCCTGGTTGGCCTCGGGTTGCCGGATTTCCACCCTCGCTCGCGGCATCTCTCCTTCTCGCGCTTTCTCCTAGCCAGTTCCGTTCTACCCACTTTCCATCTACCGCCTCCTCTCGAGAGGGTCGGAATATTAATGTCTCTCATATTTTATAGAAGCACTCGGAGGGCACCGCTCGGTGTGCGTGCTGTCCTCCTCCCCCGCTTATAACGACTAAAAATATACGTACGTAGGGCGGTGCGCGAGAACGGTAGATCCTTATCCGCGGGGACAATGACAAAACGAGGAAAGGTCGAAATACCTGGAGAAGTTAATTCGGTTGTCGTTTCGCGGCAGCTCCTCTTTCCTTCTCCTTCCTCGTTGAAACGAGAACGACCTCTTCTTCTGTCTCTCGTTTGCTACTTACGGCTGACCTTATCAAGCTCACCTTTTTGTCTCTCGAGCGATTTCTTCGCATCGCTCGTTCTTTCTCCCTCCTGTCAGTCGGGTTCCTCTTCTACTTCTTTTTATCATTTTCTCTCTTCCTCTCTCGCTGTGGCTCATGTCGTGCACGTCGGATAATTTTAACGAATGGCACATTTTTCCGTGGGAACAGCTGCCTCTCTTTCTCTCCTTCCATCGTTCCATCTTCGTATCCTTCTCTCCGTAGATCGTTCTCGCGGATCGAAGGGAGCCGCTGGCCGGTTCGAAAAAGGGGGACCCCCGCGCGACTGCCCGCAGCGCGGTACTTTCGAACCCTTTTAGCGACCACCGACTCTATCGGATTTCTAGCTCTTCTTTTGTTCGCACTCCCAACAGTCGAGGAACAACGCCGCCCGATAATAAATAGCTCTCGCGCCAGAGAAAATAATTCGGTACCCCCGAAGCGCGCCCTTCCCTTTCGTTCCCCACGATTCTCCTCTCATCTCTTCCCTGTCCCTCGCTTAGAATCGTAGAATTAATTTTCTTCGTGGAGCCAAGAAAAAAAAAGCGAGACGACGAAGAGGCGAATCCGTCCGAGAAGTCGTTACCTGTCACGATTTTATTAATCTTCCCACGTTTCTACGAGCAATATCCCCGATTAAATTTTCCAAGGCGAAGCTTAACGCGTGCCTATATTTTACGAGGACGTTAGCGATATTGCCGGCTCGTTTCTGCCGTAATAAAATTGCGCGATATTATGCGCGCCGGCGCGGGTGGTTCTCGCGACGATAACCGAGAGGATTCCCTTCCGGTGCGCGGAATCGGATTACGATCGCCTCGTTCGACCGTCGGCTCCGCTTACGAGTCGATTCGCCGAGAAGAACAAATGGAATCTCTCGTCGCTGAGAATTCTTCCGTCGATTCGTCGCCCGACGAAACGGAATTCCTCCGATTCGACGTTTCTCTCGCGAAAATGCCAGAGCTCGAAAGGGCGCGAGGTCGACGGGGGTGAGAGAAAGAGTCACGAGGGGATGTCTTTTCTCTTTCGGGCGTGGAAATACCAGTTTCGCGGGTGCCGTTGATTGCGTTCCTCCCTTCCGGTTCTCCGCCGTTTCCGTCGACGTTCGCCACCCACCGGCGAGCTTTCCCAAATTGACTTTCGCCCGAGCCATCCTCGCCCTCGTCCTGGCTCTCACCCTAGTCTTCGTTTTCTCTCCGTCCTCCTCTCCTCTCTCCTCGCCAAGGCCATTCCAACGGCACGGTCGTCCCGCGTCGGGATAAAATCCAGGAGACGGAGGATTCGATCCCCTCGGAGCCACGACGTCGCCGAATGAATCATCCCTTCTGGTCCGTACGTGCCCGCGGATGCGGTTCGTTCGCTCGGCTCTCGTTGGTTACCTCTAGGGTCCTCCGATCGGCCAGGGATCCTTCGAAGGGCCGCTTTGTCCGATCGGTGTTCGGTGGATCTCCTCTCGAATCTTGGGGCGAGGAACTCGAGGGCACTCGATCGCGACGCCCCGATGCTTTCGACCCCCGAAGATAATCAGGGAGCCGGATACGGTCTCGAGGAGTCCCGGATTCCCAGGGTTCTTCCGGACTCTCTCTCTGTTCCTCGAGGAAAATGTCGTTATCCTCGCGGAACCTTCGGGCGCGCTTATATCTCGACCCGGTTGAATTTAATTCCGGCTACTTCGGGGCAAGTTCTCCGCTCTCCCGAGTTGCACGGAGCATCGAAACTTTTTGCGAAGGGGATGCCTGGGTCCCGCGTGACCTCACGGTTGGTTTAACCACTCTCCTCTTCGCCGCTGTATCCATTTACCCGCGACCCGAGGACCCTACCTTCGCCCCTTCGCCCTTCGGGGTGTCGGCGGGGTCGATGGAAGAGGGAAAGACGCGGAAAGAAGCGCGGAGATACCTCTCCTCGTTCTCTTTCTTTCGCACCCCTTGTCTATACTCGTTCCTCCTTCCCTCGTCTTCCCCATGGGCAACGTGGTCACGTCCCGGTCGTCATGGAAACCCGGCCGAATCGAGATGGAAACCCACCCTTCTCCTCTTTCTCCCTCTTTCGGTCCCGTTCCGTCTTTCCACCTATCCTCCGTCGGCCCTTGCTCGATCCGTGTACCACGTATTCGGTTCTTTCTTCATCCCCCTAACCACCCACCCTCCCGGTTTCGTCTTCTTCTGGCCCTGTCCTTCCGCGTCGAGCTCTCGCCTCTCTTCTCGCCACCCTCTCGCTTCCAGTCGCCCGGTCTCGTTAGTTTAACCCACGCGCGCCGAATCGTAATGGGAAACGTACAGATGCATTAGCAGAGGCTTTGCCATCCTAGATACCTCGACGGAGGGTGACGCGCTCAAAGGTATCCTCGCTTCCCGTCCTTCCATTTTCCACCCTGTCTATCCTCCGCTCCTCTCCTCTATCCGCCTCACCCTCCAACGACTCACTCGGTTTCGTTTCTCGCGTGCTCCAGAAGAACTTTCGTCCCGACTTTCCTCTCGGTCGTTGTTTCGTTCTCCGCTGGATCTTCTCGAGACGTCGTGGGTGGAGACGGAAACTCGGACTCCCACGCGACAGGCTCGAGTTTGAATTCCATCGTGGAATCTTTACGCGCGACAAACGCGGTACCAAAGATTCCAAAAGCCGCCTTAAATCGTTCCACGGACCGAAAGATCGCAGGAATCGCCGATGAAATTTACGCCGGCGAGGATACCGTGTCCCTCGCAGCGGCAACGAGCATCGTAAAGTATCCTCTTCTCCGATCGTTCGCGTCCGGAAGAGAAAGTGGAAAGCCGCTGGAACGAGCACGACGGGGACGAAGACGTCGGGCGAAATTAAATCTCGATCCGATCTATTCCGTGAGGAACATAAAATTGGGCGGACCGTGTCCGAGGAGGAGACAGATCAGAGAGGCCGCGAGGAAGAGGCCTCCTTGACTTTCCAAGCGCGTCCGACCTCTTCGTTTCCCCGGCGAGGAGAAACGGGAGACAGGACCATGGAGTTTATCGTAACCTCGGATATCTCGGCGTACCAGGAATACGAAGTACCATGAGAAATATGAATTGTCCCGATGACGCGACCAGGAACGACGTCTCCGCCGTTCGACGATGGTTCGAGCTTGGAATTTCTTCTCGGAGATGACCGAGTCTGAAGGAATTTCGCGTTTAAAATTCGCCGAGTGGTTTGCATCGGACCGGAGCGACCTCCGCTGAAAAGACTCGAGCAAACGAGCCGAGAGCGTATTTTTTCGATCTCGCCAACCATGGTCTCCTTTTGCCACGAATGGAAGATTTAACTCTGACCATCCTGAGATCTTGTATATATGTATCATTCGACAACCTCAAGAAGTCTCCTGAGCGGCGGAGCTTCTCGCTAAATACCGCCTATTCGCACTGTTTTTTTTATTTAATCCATCCTGCTCAGCCTTCTGAAGGAGGCACTTGACAAAGTCGTAACATTGAAATATCTTTATTAAATTATCTTGACGCCTGGCGAATCAGATCCTGCCGAAACAGTCCTACCTCCGAGGAGACTTCTTGAGGTTGTCGCGTTATACCTATTCGTTTTTCTTTCCTCGATCCGCATTTTGCCACGATCTCTAATTGCTGTATTACAAGATACACCTAAAGTATCTCCAGCATAGATCGTCTCCAAATTTGAGAAACGATTACAAAACAGTAGAAGTCTGTCAGTTTAACGAGACCGGAGATTCGAGAGGATCCATGATATGATACGAGCCCGTTCCTCCTACCGAAAGGTGAACACGGTAGATTTGGTATTCAGGATGGCTGGCGTTTTTACGATTTTAATTCTTGGAAGTAAGTTCGTAGGTGAAGCAGTCAGAAGGGAGAAGGGCGCGCGTTTCCATTTACTCGTAGCTCGATATTTCCTCGTCGCTCGGCGAGTCGCTCGAGAGACGGATGAATTTCAAAGAGTCGAGGCACAAAAGTGCCCCGCGCGTCTCGATCCCCCGGGAAAGTCGGCGCGAATCGAGGGGAACGCGAAAGCGATCACCCCGACGATTTAGTCGACTCTCCGAGAGGAGTACCTACCGGAGTCGGATACTCGCTTGCGCTCGTCGAGGAGGATTCGGGTTTGACGCGGGCTTTCATCAATCCTCGCGAAAGAGCTCGATGCTCGACGCTCGATGCTCGCCGTTCCAACCTCGAGATTGACACGCGCGTCTATACCTCCGAGCGAATTTACCCGCGAGCAGCACCGTTTTGCTCGTTCGATGTTCCTCTCGAGCGCACAATCGTCCGCGAGTCGTGTTCTCGATTCGCGAGGAATCGATTGCAGGAGAGAGAAAGAAAAAAAAAGGGGAGAAAGTAAGGAAGGAAGGATCGGAAAAACGAGGAACGGAGAAAAAGAGGGAAAGAACAGAAGTTTCTCCGTGAAGCGGAGGAAGAGGTAAACGACCCGAGTTGCGAGGAACGAAGGGAGAGTCGCCGGAAAATTCCACGGGAAGAAACCGAGTCTCGGTACACCCTCGAAGACGGGGGTGGTAGAGGATCGAGAGGAGGCAGGGAATGGACGAAGGGCGAGGGAGGAGAAGCGAAGGGATGATCGTGCATCGCGAACCCCTCGTTCTCTCGCGTCTCGTTCTGGGCGATGCGCGCCGTGAGTCTTTTGCACCCCCTTTGCGCGCTTTCATTGGCAACCTCGGTCGGCCGATCGACGCGGAAAACTGCAATAACCAACGAACCGTGTCTTTTTGTTTTCTTTTAATTAACGCAACCACGACGAACGCCCGAGGATCGTGCGCGTAGAAAGAGAAACCGTGAGCGCTCGTTACATCGGAGGAACAAAGACGGTCTCTCTCTCGGTTAACTTGCTCGTAATCGGTCGCGCTTTTGTCGATATACGAATCGAGGAGTCGTTTGTCGTTGTTCCGGCAGTAACGATGGTAATAAACGAAGAAATCTTGAGTCTCGCGCTCGGCACTTTCCATCGGGATCGGCAAAGGGAGAATCCAAAGGAGACACGAGTGGCAGCTGCACGGGCGATTCTGGGAGAGCGACGAGGTTGGGGAAGAAGAAGAAGAAGAAAACGACGAAAGAGAGGAGGAGCAGCGAGCACGTGTCGCGATGGCGATGTAAATTCGTGCGACGAGTGGCCGTGATTTAAAAATTAAATCTTAATCCAGTGGAATTCGGCCCACACGCTCGGTAACGAGAAAGAGCGTGCTCTCGCGCGAGCACACCCGGAGAGCAATAAACGGAGACGCGGCTGGATTGGTTTGGATAGCCGCTAGAGATCGTTTTCTCCTTTTCTCCTTCTCTCCTTCGACTCGTTCCTCGACGGTTGCCTTGGTGCGTTCGCGCGACCCCTTCGCCTCGAATATCTCGACCAGTTAAAACGCTATCAGTTCTAATAAACCAACGATCGTTGGCTCGATTCGTCCTACCGCGGTATCGTCGCGGACACGAAAGAAGGGTTCCTTCGTGCCGTACGACAAATTGGACCTCTCGAGGAGATCGCGAGAGAGGAGAAACTCGATCGATCGTCGCGAGGAGGATCGGCGAAAGCGAAAACGAAGCTCCGGAGAGAGATTTCCCGACAGGTTTCGAGCAAGCCATTGCCGAAAGTCGCGACCGGTCGAGGAGGAGGAAGGTTCGAGCGAGGGAAAGGGAGGAGATCCGTTAGGTCCGCCAAGGAATCGGCCCGATCGTTGCTGCTTCGGTGTCGTTGAACCGGGATTATTCTTCGCTTCGAATTCCCGGTAATTATCGCGGAAAGGCTCCGCGGTCGCGCTTCGAGGGAGAAGAAATTTACGACACTGCAAATTCCCGGAATTTACGATTCTCCGCGTCAAAGCGATAAAATGTCGTATCGCCGGGTGGACAGGAGCCGGAGGATCGAAGAGGAGAGCGAAGCAGGAGAGGACGTGCGCCGCTTCGACCGAAGGAGAATGCAAACATCCAGGCGGATAATTAAATGGAAAAATTAACGAGCGGAAAATGGGCTTCCACGGAGAGGGAGAACTACGAGCGATCGTTCCTCGGGTGCTTTAAATTTTCGACGGAAAATCGCGCATTATCGGTTAACGCGCTCGTAACGCGAATCGGGAGCGTAACTCTCGATCGAGGAGCCAGGCCGTTGCCTCCGCGGATTTTCTCTCTTTTCCTCTTCCTCTCTCCTCTTTCCTCGTCCATTCCGATCGTCGCGAGGGCACCGAGCGGTACATGCTCGGATAGTCACGAGGGACAGGATGAAATAAAGGACCGGCGATGCAGATCACGCGACAACGATCCAGTCCTGAGCGAAGACGATCGAAGGATCGTACATCTATCGAGCGTCTCGATAAAACGTCTCGGCACGTCGGCTCGCGGGAAGCCAAACGGCAGAGGAGAGGAGCAGAGGAGGGTAGAGAGGAAGATGGGACACGCTCGTTCTCGATCCTCAGTTTCGCGGAAGAGAAGGAATCCTGACGAACGACAGCAGAGAAGGTGACGGTTCTTTGGACGAGCGACGATTCGAGATGCGTCCACGTTGAAAGAAGAAGAGTCGCTTCTGCCGGCGAAAATCTCGATCGCGCGTGAGGCCGATCTTCGACGGCGCGAAGTCTCCTCTCGAAAGGGGGACGCGTCGAGACCGATATCGAGGGTAGGATCGAACGATTACGAGGCGAGCCCGAGGAGGACTTACGATACGAGCGAGCCTGAGTTAAGACGCGCGTATACTCGAGCCGTGTAATTCGAAGAGGTTCGAGAGAAAGAGAGAGAGGATCCCCTCTCCGAGATGCCCTTATCGATCGGGGCCCGCGATTCGTTTCCGCTCGGCGGTGCTTCGATGAGAAATCTGTAATCGATACTTTTGGTCGTCGGGTCGGACGATGGGTCGATCGGTAGGTGGTTGCTGGGTTCGGCGTTTCGAGCGGTCGATCGACCTCGCACGGTGGTCC
The DNA here is from genome assembly GCA_910591515.1 of Cerceris rybyensis. NCBI lineage: Eukaryota > Metazoa > Arthropoda > Insecta > Hymenoptera > Crabronidae > Cerceris > Cerceris rybyensis. Next base: position 2,080,419 of record OU342801.1, on the reverse strand, counting down.
TCCGGACTCTTTACGAGAAACGAAGAGAGCTCATTTCACGACTGGAGAACGAGTTTTACCGTTTCCCGGCAAACCCACCGCGGATTAATTTCCTGGATCGATCGCTCGATCGCCGGAGAATTCGTCCTCCCCTTCCGGAGAGAAAGGGGCTCGCGATTACGATACCGAGAAAGTCGATCGGCAAGATCGACGATCGAGAGAAGACTCGGTGGAGTCTGATAAAGAGAACGAGCATCGTTGAACCGACTGGCGCGATCCGAGAGGAGAGCTTCTCGAATTTCCGTCTCGAGGAACCGATAAATCGCACTCGGAGGTCGAATTCTCGGACGGAAGACGTTCTCCATCCTTGGACCGATCGTCGAAGGAGAATTCGGTGCCGCGGATCGTTCCTCGACTCGATAAGGCATCTCGAGCGATCGATCCGAACGACCACGTCCAGAGTTGTCGTCGTCGACGGAGGAGCCACCAACGACGACGAGAGGCGCCGTTTTTTTCCAGGGCAGGGAAGGCGTTAATGCCTTTCACGCGAGGGAGCGGGTTGAAATAAATCAAGCACTTATCTAGCTAATAAATATTTGCCTAATAGCCAGTTAGTTATTCTAGACACACCCTCGAAGGTAACCCGATATTTATTATTCCCGCTCGGCGCCCCGAAATGTTCGCAGCTGTACGATTATTAAGGGCCACGGTTGGGACGTCCGAGGCGCCTCGACGCCACGTCGTCTCGTCGCCTCTCGTCTTCCCTCCTCGAGTGGATATTTACGCGCGGCAAATATCGTTCTCTTTCTCATTGAACGAGCAATTACTCCGACATCGAATCTCGAGAAGGATTCGCGGGACGTTGGAGGGATATAATCGTCGTTCGAGAACGGGGATACTCGCCGAGACGCGACGGTGGTCGGGTCGGCCTCCCGTCGAGGATCCAAAGTTCCGGGACGGCTCGTTATCCCCGGATAATTAATCGGACGCCTATTGGCTCGCGTCGCATCGTCGGAGAACTCGTTTCTCGAGGAAGGAAACGTCCTCGAGCGATCTCGACTAGCGGGACGTCGCTCGTCGGAGCGAGAAGACTTTTCTCCCGTCGCATTCCGGGAAGACGATTCCTTGACGAGCTTAGAGCCCCCGAACGACGAGCTCGCTCGAGTCACGTATCTCCGCGTGACGTCCTCAGAATTTCGCATCCGAGGAGCGCATTTAGATGCAGATACGACCACGAGCGCGGTTAAAAAGACCATCTTGCTCGGGGGAGGGAATCGCGACGAGGGGAGGAGAGGAAATCGCGTCGCGAGGAGAAGAGTGGAGATGGCGAGGGAGGAGGTAAAAAGAGAAGTCGAGCGGCTCGAAGAGGCGGAGGAAGAAGCCGGAAGATGAAACGGTCAGATAGAGGTTCGCGTGCCACGTGCGAGAGCGAAGCGGGCCTTCTCGCCGTAACCTGGCTCTCGCGATCGCCGAAAGAGAGATCGACTTGGCTTCTACTTTCCGCGAGCGACGATCCGCCCGCGATACAGAGGGATCCTCTTTCGGTAGCCGCGCTTCTCCTCCGACGCCTTCCTCTTTCACGGAGATCTTCCTTGGTCGCGAGCCCTTTGACCAATCGGAGCGTATTCCCAGGAAGGGGGCAACGGAGGATGCCTCGTTGATTGCGCTTCGAACCGTTTGCCCCGCGAGAACCGAGGGGATGGTCTCTCCGAGGAGTTCCCGCGGGCTAGATCGGCGGAACACGCGGAGAATTCTCGGGATCCCTTTGTGCGAGGAGCAAAAGGGCTCCCCAACCTCGCCGTCAAAGCTCTCTCTTCGTTCTGCGCGCCCTTTTGTCGTCCCTTATCGTTATCGGACCTCGTCTCGTCCTCTGGCTCGTTCAAATACTCGCGGCTAATTCCGTTCGGTTCGTTTGTCTCGACCGTGCCGTACCTTTGCACCCGTGTCTGGACGACCCTTCGTCGGGCGCGGCTCTTGGAGTGCAGGGATCTCGGCCGATTGGAGAACGATCGGAGAAAATCGCGCGGTTCGTCTCTCGCTTCTTCTGGGACACCCACGATCAGTGTGAGCCAATCGAGGGTCCGTCTCGCGAAACAAAGGGCACCCCTTCGATCCGCTCTCCCGAGATATCCGGCAGGAGGAGGAACGAGGGGTGAGCCGACCGTCGCGATCGTTAATCCTGTCCGAGGAAACTGATTAGACCGGCTTAAGACCCCCGGCAGGATCCTCCGTCGGCTCGGAAAACCATCGTTTCGAGGAGAGAGAGGAAACTGGACCGTTCTAAGAGGATTCCCCTTCGGCCTGGGATTTTCGATCGGTCGAGGGTATCCTCTCGAGACGAGGGAGAGGAGAGAGACGAGAACGGAATCCGCGGCGAACCGGCGAGCCCTCCTCGCGGTCCTCGTCGATCGAGGAATTCGAGGGGAGAGTCGTTCGTGGAAAACTCGATCGAGCAATCGTCGAGCAACGATAATCGCCAGCAATAATACCGAGCTCGTGATCGTGACCGAGTCGGTAAATAGTAAGCGTACGCTCGATAAATCTGCCGCGGGAAAAGGCATCGGGATTCGACGAATTTCCGACGAGCGGCTCCCAGCCGGAGACTCTCGTCCTGGATGACTGAGGCCGAACGTCATCCGGCTCGATGGCGATGAGCTAAGGCCCCGAGGAATTCCAGCGGTAGCCGGCTACGGAGGTGGCGCACTTTATCGTCGATGGCTCGCGGCCACGAAATCGATAGTTTTGTTTTATCCTCTGTCCTCGCTTCCGAGGGCGGAGGACGCGCGGAGATCTCTTTCGGAAGAGAGACGTCGAGAGAGAAAGGGCCACCGCGGGACTATTTGGACGTTCCACTTCCGCTTTTTAAGTGTCGCGAGAAACGTAACGACCAACAGGGCCAAAAAGAGTACGTGACGTCGTTGACGCGAGGGATGATTCTTTCTCGCGAAGCCGTCAGGCATCCCTCCGTCGACGAATCAACGATATCGGCAATTTCTGCCACCGTACGGTGAAAAGTCGACGGAGGAAGTCGTCCTCCTGTTGCCAAATCGACGGAGGTGTCTAGAATGATGGAGGTTCACCCTGACACACGGGGTGAGGTCGAACGAGGCGAAAGTTTGTACGACCCTAGTCGCGCGTTGGCGCGACAACGGCGCAGGAAACTCCGCGTTTTACGACGTTTAAATGCGCGTATCCTCTCTCTCGCTCTCGACGCTTCTCTCCTCCCTATCCGGCGGCCGTCTCTCTAATTTGTCCGTTCAAACAAAAAGCAATTTGTTAGCCAGCGGACCGTCCGTTGGTCCGGCGATGCGCGAGACCAGGAGGAAGAGCGAGAGGAACGAACGGAAAGGGAGAAAAAGCGAGACCAAGAGGAGAGAAGGAAGGCTTAAGCTAGACCGCTGGAGCGAGAGGAGGAACGCACGAGGGAGGAAAAGAGAGAAAGAGGGAACGAGGGAAAGGGCCGAGAAGAGAGCGACCGGTGGAACCTCGGCGGTGGCGAAGGAGACGCGGAGAAAGAGAGACAGAGAGAAAGAGGAAAAGGGATAGAAAGAGGAGTGGGAGGAGGAGGTAGCGGCTGATTTAAACCTGTCTGGCGGCCCGCTGCGCGCTTAACAACTGAAAAACAAACATGGCGCCGAGAGAGCGCACCGGCCAGCGGGAGCCCACGTATGCCGCATCGCGCGCACCGAGACCATAAAGTGCTTCCGATACCCTCAGACCCCCGGACAATCCTGTCCCCCTTCCTGGGCCCCATCGGAACCGGCCGATATTTCCCTGGGTCCGCAGGGTGCGAAGAAATTTCGGGAGATCCCCCGAACGGTGGATCGCGTCGTGGTTACACTTACCCCTGGAGTGCTAGCTTGCGCGCCGTAGGGGTACTTCGTCCACTCGAGCTTCTCCTCCAACGTCGTGTCCAAGAGAACAACTGTAAGCAAAAAAGAAAGGAACGATGAGTCGATCGGTCCGCTATCGACGGAAGAAACGGCGCGTATCGCGCTTATCGGATGGGGAGAGACGAGTAGGTTTTTTGGTATCTCGTCGCGCACGGATGTCGCTGTATCGAGACACGAGAGAGGGCCTCTCGCCGAAGGTTTTACCGTGAAAAGTCAACGTTTCGAGGGGGATGAGGGAAACGGCTCCCTCTCAAAATGGCGGATCCTCGAGACCGTGCTAAAACACCTTGCTTCTCGGCGGCTCTCGCTCTCGTTCTCGTTCTACGCGAAGGGTGAGAAAGCACCGACGGGGAAAGGAGAAGAGGGAAAGAGGTAGAAAGGGCGGAGAGGAGAGGAGAGGTGAGACTCCCGGCGGATTCCCTCTTCCTCCCTCGAACCTCCTCCACACCCTCCGCGTACCGTCGCACACGCGGCCGGCACAACCGGTAGATTGTGCGTCGTGTCCTGCGACACGTTCGCGTGGTGCTCGTATCGACCGGCTCTCGGCTGCTACCACCCACCCTAACCCTCTCTTCTCCCTCCTCGCCCCTTTCCCTTGAGCCTCCCTTGGCTCGACCTCCCTCTCGCGCCAACCTCTCGTTCGACCCTCTCGCTTCGTCTCTGCCTTTCACCCCGTTCCAAAAGCTCTCTCGTTCTCGCTCACCCCTCTGCTACCCTCCCGCGCGATCCTCCCTTCCCTTTCTTCCTACCTCCTCGCGTTTTCTCTCTCGGTTTCTCCTCGCCCATCCTTTTCCCTCGGTGTTCACCACCGTCGCGTCGTCGTCGCGGATTCAACCCCCTCGACTCTCTCCCTCTTCTCCCTCGTCCCTCACCCTCGGCCACCGTTCGACCCTTTCGCTCTCCCTCCCTCTCGAGTCCGGTGTCTCCGCGCTCTTCGGCGCGTCCGTCTTGCTCGCTTTCGCGCGACACCCGTTCCTCCTACCCCTTCTGTTTTTCTGGATTACTCCGTCTCCGTCGTCGTCGCAGGGTGTTCGACATTGCAGCGCAGCCATCGGCTTCGTCGCCCCCGACACGAGCATCGTCATTCTCGTCGACGCTGCCGTCGTCGTCGACGGCGTCGTCGATCCCTTCCCAGACTCCGGGTCCTTGAATTCCTAGACCAAAGTACCGGAGCCGCGACGGGCGGGTGCACGGAGCTACCCAACCCTGCCGTCGGATGGAATCTCAAAGGTGAAAACTGCGCGCTGCAAAATCCATCCGACCCCCTCGGTCCTCCTTCCCGGCCTGGCTTCCCTCTTTCCACTTCCCTCCGCCCTTCCACGTTCCGTCTCTTTGCCATCGTCGCTACCCTCTATTCGCCGCTACCACCGACAGCTTCGACGAGCACGCAGAATCCCAGGGGCTCTCGCGCGTACCGCGATTATCCGGCCTCATCGAGACACCGTAAAACGGCCTGCCGGTTAAAATAATTGTCTCGTCGACACCTCCCACCCCCATTTTTTTTCGCGCGCACCCCCAATCTCCCGCCGGAGGATCCTACTCCTCGTTATCCGCCAAAAAACTCGTCTCGCGAAGGGGTTGCAACGATCTGGGAATTCATATCAGAAGTTTCCTCGACTCTTCTCGCCCTATGGGCTTGTCTCTCCGTCACGAAACGGATCGTAACGGGTTTCGCGGTTATTCGAGGCGGCCTAATTCGAGAACTCTCCAGAAATACCCCGAGACGCGCGAACGACCACGGCTACGAATTCGCCGACTAAGATCGGACTCGTTTCTTCCCTCGGTCTCGTCTCTCCTTCCCGTCTTTCCGCGATAAACTTCGAGAACGATAAAGCCGACGGATCGAGGCGCTATTCTCGAGCAGCGGGCGGGAGGATTTGCCGGAGGAGCGGTTATATCCCGGACTGGATGTTAGTTTCGCGCCGCGAATCGACCTCGTCCTCCGGCTCCCCGGTGAGCTAGGATCCTAAGCTCCCAAAGCCGAAGAGCTCGACGGTTAGAATTCCTCGAGCCACTCCTAGACGGATAATCGAGAGTTTCTCGAACGAGAGGCGCCGCTCGGAGAGGGTGAGAAATTTTCGAGGGAGAAGAGCTCCGCGAAGGAGGAAGGAATCGGAAGGTCGGCATCGAATTACCATTCCCCGGGGTGTCCCCGATGAGCGGAAACGAGTAACGGGTCGCTCGGTCGTCGTGAAAACTACGCCGTCACCGGGTGCTCTCCGTCGTCTCCGCTCCCTCGACGGGTTTGTTCTCTTCCGAGGAGAGGACCGGTCTGGGTCTTCTTCCTGCACGCAGTTGCGAGAAGGTACGTAGGAGAGCGCACGTGTGAGTAACCGGTGTACGACGCGGTCCCGTGAGACGTACCGAATTTAAATTTCAAATTTGGAGCGTGTCGCAGGGTGTGACGGTATGCATAGCGTTGCCCGCCGTCTCCCCACTCGCCCCGCCGATCTTCCTCCTCTTCCCTTCCACCCTTTCTACCTTCCTCCCTTCCTCGATCACGTTCCTGTTCCCATTCCCGTTCTCTCTCCCTTTCCCCCGCGCGGTTTTCCTCTTCCCGCACCGTCCGCGGTATATTATCCGCTTATCCGACGATCTTTTCCTCTCTCACTCTTCGGCGAGAGCGAGAAAGAGGGAGGGAGGGAGGAAAAATCTGGCGGACTCGATTCGAGAGGGAGACGTTTCTCGATCGACGATGCCGTTCGGCTGGAAATCGCTGCCGGTTCCCTCGGTACCTTCCGCCGCCGGGAGACCCGACGTCGATCGGATACGAGGCTTCCTCGTCGGACGATAAATCAATGACCGAGGTCGTCGATGGAGACGAATGAGCGACGTAACGAGCCTGTTCCTAGTGCAGCCTCCTCGACGGAGACGGTGCCGAGGAGGGCACGATCGGATCGCGCGAGGGAACCTGTTGCCCGCTTCCGAGACTCGGCTACTCGAGGCCGGTCGACGTTACGATTCTATATCTTGCATTCGCCCGCTCGTCCTCTCGTTTGCGCACCTCGAAAGACGACGGCCCTTCGCGAATTCCGTGTCTCTGCCTTTCTCCCTTTCACCCTCGACTCGATACAGTCGATCGTTGATTCCTTCGGGTACCGTTCGCCGGAACCCACCCCCGGAGAACGCCTTCCAATGATGCACGTTTTCGAGGATCGCCCTCTCGGTTCCTCGATTCCCTCCCTTCCCTCGAACGAGCTCGCCGGAAGTGGGTTACCGCGATGTTATCTCCTTCCGAATTTGCCGTCTCCAGCACGAACTCCGGCGAGCCCTAGATCCGGAAGCCCATCGACGTGCCACCTTCGAATGTTCGCATCGCGTGCTATCCTGCAGTTTCGACGGTTCTCCTTCCTCTCCGGAACCACGGCCAAGCGATAAATTCCGGCCCTTCGCGGACATTTTCCGACTCGTAGAATTTCTCCGCGCATCCGCAAGGATCGCGGGAAGACGGAAGAGGGAGCGGGACGAGGGAAGGTAGAGACGAAGGGGAAAGGGCACGGGATGGGAAAGAGGGAAGACCACCTACGATCGTGCGAGACGCGACGCGGGGAAGGAATAACCAGCGGTATACGTTCTTGGACTTTATTTCGGCTCTAAAAATGCCGGGACGAGGATCCTCCTGACACGAGTGTCGCGCGGCTCGTCTTTTCCCCGGCTCACCGACCTTCTCTCGGCGAGCATCGAGCCTCTTTTCTCTTTGCACCGAACGACGCCTCCGTGCCTTTGGCTTAACGGCCTTCCAATTTGTCAGGATCTCTCTCTTCCCTCGCCTCTACGGCTCCTTCTCCTCCTCCGACCTCCGCTGGTACCTCTTGCTGGTACCTTCGCTGGTACCACCGCTGGTAACTCCCTGGTACCTCACTGCCGGCTCTCGGTGCCTTTCTTTCTTTCCCTCCCTCCGCGACGACCTCTCCCTCTCCTCGTTCCGTTCTTTCCGCTTCTCCTCCCGTCTTTCTCGTCGCGGCACTCCGCGGTCGCTCCTCTTCTCCGGCGTATGCTATCTCGCCTCGAACCGTTCACCAGGATGTCGTTGACCCGACGGACGAGCCGTTCGCTCCCGGCATGTTCGATCGCTCGCTCGGTTTTGCCAAATTCGTGCATCGCCTCGACGAGACGGAGGGACCCGAGGCCGATAGATATTCAACGGGGAGGAATCCTCCGGCTCCTAATTATCTCCCGGTCGCTCCGTCTCCCGATTCGCGAGACCTTCCTCGCGGTATCGCCGAATCTCGAGATCTCGATCGCCATCGAGGACCGTCGTTTCGTGCTTGGCGAAGGCAAGCTCAAATCGTGGGAGGAAATACCCTCCCCTCGAATCGAGAGGAAGAAAGGAGCGAGAGGATTCCGAAGGGAGAAGACACGGGGAGGAGGAAAAAATATGAGGTGCTCGGAAACTTAACCCCGGTCTCCCTTCTCTGCGGGATCCCGTGGGCATGGTGGGCACGATGGGCACCGTGCAGGATCTTTGGGTCGGTCTGGGCGGCACGGGGAGTCCCGAGGAGGAGAGAGGAGGGAAAAAGTTCCGAACGCGGCTCGGCCCACGCCACGACGGGGCCAAGCGCGCAGGCATGGCTGGAATTACCATTTACATAGCATTATTATGTTTGTGCATAATGTATGTACACATGTTAAATCAATTATTTAAACAATATGGGTCCCGGCGCCGATGGGGATGCAGGTTCGGAGGGAGAAAGGAGGAAGGAAGAAGGGAGAAGGGAGGTGGGAGGAAGGAGAGAGAGGAGAGTCGGATGCCGCGTGTCCACGAGATGTTAGATTACCTGGTCGGCGCGCTCCCTCTCTCGCTCACCTCGCTCCTTCCCTAATTCGAGCTCCCTCTTTCGCGTTCGGGCACTCTCCTTCTCGCCGGCATTCTCGCCTCTGCCCTCTCCTCCTCTCTCTCCCTCTCGCGACGGCTCTCGCGGGGCTCTTTGCATATGGATCTTGAATTTCAATTGTGCTTTTCAAGTGCATCTCCCTCTCTTTTGTTTCCACCGTTCGTCTCGGCTGCTCCCTTCGCCCTCACTTTTATTCTCCGTCTTTTTCCTTTTCAATTCGCCTCTACACCTCCATCGCCACCCTCTCCACCCTCTTTCTCCTCTTTCGCGCGACGGTCGAGCGACGTCGCGAGAAAAGATCACCGGAGGACGTGGAACGACGATGGAACTCGGCTCCCTCGGTGGTAATCCCGCTCGTTGAGATATTTCTTCGCGTCCGACTGTCCGAATAAACAAAACTCGTATTTCGCTCGTAAATTTCCTCAGCGGCGTTTAACGCTTAGCGGAAAGCTAACTGCGAAGTCGAGTTTTAATTTATCCTCCACTCTTGGGCCCGGGAGCCGGCGACCCCCTCCCGGGCAACTCCCTCAGGGGCCAGATTCGGACTCCGAGAGATTCGGATCTGGTACGGGCCTAGCAAACCCGAGGTGCCCCAGCTATCGAGTTCCTCAGGACCTGCCAGTCTCTGGCAGGACGGGATCTGGCAACCCCGAGGTGTCCGAGCTAAACGTAAATGGTGATTTTGGAGCAAACCCTTCAGTAGATCCTCGTCGGTGCAGTTTCATTGCGGAACTATATATTATATAGACTACCGGTCTGGAGCTAATTCGTTTTCTCCTGGAAAATGGTCGAATAGCTTGGATTTTTCTCATTGCTCGGTTCAGTTAACTTGGTAAATAGTTGGTCGAACGAAATCGCTAGGAGGCGGATACCAAGGGAATAAACGTCGCGTATGGTAGATTTGGCGAGGTAGCAAAGTCTAGTTCGCCTCGGGCGTTCAGACTCTGCAATGACTCCTGGGGAACGGCGACTCCTCTTCTTCGTCGGCGGTCTCGCGGGAATTGTCTCGCCGTTTCCGTTTGCCGCATTAGCATCTAAATCAGTCGACCACGCGGGAAAAGAATGCTCCGCCAGGATGGAACGATAATCGAATTTATCGCTGAAAAGGGGCGAAGGTCGAGCGGAGGAGGACGAGTGGAATTCTCGTCGTGAGCGTAGACGATGATCGGACTCTATCTTCTCTCTCTCTCTCGTTCGCAAACGATTCGCCTCTCTTTTCCTCCGGAACGTCGTCTCGCGTCCGATTCTTCCTTTAATCTGCGTCGAATCTTAAATCGCTTCACGATCTCCCGTTTTCGATCTGTATATTAGCATGTAAATTAGTCTTTGACCACGATAATCAAATTAATCGTCCTAAACAACCGTCGGACCGAACGACGGGACAAAGCCGGCCGATGATCCGGTTTGTCGTTGGCCTCCCTCCGGTCTCGACTCGTCCTCCCTTCCTCCATCGTTTCTCTCCTTCCTTTTGAAAGATCCGCGTCTCCCGTCTCGCCACGACGAAATATAAATTCCTCGTTAGAATCGGTCCCCTTCTCTTCTCGTCTCTCCTCCTCTCTTCTCTCCGCATCTTCGTGCTGCAAGGTTTATTATTTTTTTTCCCTAGCGAGCCGCAGCTCCGTCGATTCGCCGAAGCGATCAACGAAAATCACTGGAAAATTGGCAGAGCCGATGCCGGCGCGTCGCTCCGCGCACGAAACCTTTATTGGAAATTTATGCGGGTCAGTAATTCCACGTACCGATACTGTTAGGTATTCGTGGATCGTTACCGTTTTGGTCGTATTACTCCACGGTCTATATATCGCGGCTCGAGCGCGCCGGTTAATTAATAAAACGAGGAAAAAAAGAGAGAAAAGAGGTGGGCATTTCGTTCGGCGCGGTTGGCGCTGTTGGAGCGATCGTTCGTTTGTTCGTTCTCTCGTTGGTTCTGCAACGACACGCGTATCCGTATCCCCCTTTTCCGAGCCGACTCCATTTGTCGGCCACCTGTCCGATCGGCGATTTATGCCTCTCGCTAATTTCGCATACCGAGGATATTAGACGTCGAGGCGCTCCCTCCGTTGCCACCGTCGCACACGCGCCACTGCAACGTGCCCGATCCCTCTCGCCTTCTCTCGATTCTCTCCTAGTCTTTCTCTCCCTGTCTATCGACGTCTCACCCTGTCTCTCCTTTTCAACATCGACGACGACGGAATCCGCGAGTCAATCTCCCTTCCTTCGTTGCCTGCCCTCGCACCGTGCACCCTGTGACCGCGATTTATCTCGACCGGTTGATACGTTCCGAGAATCTATTACAAGCCTTCCAATATTGTAATTATTTTATTACCGGGTCACCTCGCTATCTTCTTTTTTCTCGGTCGATCAGATTCGATCGGATTCGACCCGATTATCCGTTCCTCCGCTTTTCAATTTCCCATCCGATCGACCATCGTCTCTCCGCTCTACCTCTTTCCCTGCATTTCGTCGCGCCCGCGCAAATCCGTGTCCTCCTTGTCGGATCGAGCGATTCGACTCGACCTCGGATCGATTCTTTTCGCTCGACGCGAGCCGATCTTTCCGCTCCATATCGGTCGCGAATCCGTGGCTCGTTGGAAAGAAAATTGCCGGCGCTCCTCGCGAAAACAATCCACCGGCTTATCGGCGGGGAGAGCGAGTCGACGAGGCAAGCGAGTCCCGAGGATAATCGGCGGACAAATAATTTTCCGAAAGACGGCTATCGATTTTTCAACGACCAGGCTTCTCGATTCGTTCGAGAGGTCGTTAATCAACGCGACGAGGGCGAAGAGAGCGACGAGAGGGTTCATTAGCGAGGCGCTCGGTCTCGCGGTCGAAGCAAGTATTTGCGGTTTCTCTCGACTCTGCTCGCCTTCGTTCGCTCTCTTCTCTCCTCTCGTTCCTCCATCCTTTTCCTCTCCTCCTTCGCCCTTCGCGCCTTTCCGCGAATCTTTTAATTCGACCTACCGGAGAGCCGGTCTCGGCCTTTCGGCGAGAGTTCTCAACGCCGTCGTTTTACGACGCGATTCGAAATAACGAACGCCAATCCGACGAATCTTTCGCCACGTATCCGCTACTCGTCTCGTTTACCTTCGTTCGTGTTACCGTTCGACCACCGTTTGCGTCGATCGCGAAAGAACCGGCTTCCCGCACGGTTCGACGATGCAAAATCGTCGTACAAGGACGCAGGGGTCCTCAGGTGGGGCGATCTCACGCGGATCAACGAGACTCGCGAATGGCGATTCGCGAGCAACGATATCCGTTCGCGATCGTAACCGGAGACACCGCTCGGCATTATCGTAACTGAAAAACATAATCCTCGAGGCAATTCTCCGTTCTCCAACGACGGGGTGCCAGGTTTCGAGACAATCCGCGAGAATCGCGGCAACTTTCGGCCTGGAAATTTGATTCGCGGAGATCGCCGATCACCGCGGGACAATTTTCCCGCGAATAGAAACGCGCTCGATTATCGTTCTGGAATCGCGTTTTCGCGCACCTGACTGCATTCTAGGCGAGCGATATGAAACTCGTTTCGAAGCGCGAGACCTTCGTGCGCCAGATCTGGAAATTCCATTTGCTTCGTCGTGTCGAAGATCGACCGGCACCGATTCCCAGTTTCATGGGAAAACGTTGATTTTTCCTTTGTCGTTCAGGGACGAGAGCGCTTACGTGGCACGGTCCCTTCGCGAATAGTCCACCGAGGAAAATCGTCAAGTTGTCGTGGAGGAAGGAGGAGAAAATTGCGGGAGGAAAACTCGCGCGGGTAGCGAAAAGCTTTTCTCGGATGGCCGTAAAAGCCAACGAGCAGGGCCGATAGATCCTGGATACGAGAGGTGTAGGAGAGACGAAAGAAAGGTACGGTTTATCGTGAAAAAGGGAAAATTTAGGACTCCCTTTTGCCGCCTCTCTTCTGGCCGTTTCTCCTCGACGGTAGTCTGCCATATTATCACCGGCCACCAACTACCTGTATTATTAATGGTGGCCTCCGGGCACAATGGGACGAAAAACAGCCTCGGGTTATCTCGCCTCGTAAAATTCTATTGGCTCGGACGTGTGCGGGGAAACGGTGGCTACTCTCGCTCGCGCGCTCTCGTCCCGTCTCCTCGGCCCTCTTCTTATCTCTGCTTCTTCCGCTTTTCCACCCTCGCTATTCCACTCGTCGACTTTTGTCGCACCTTTCTCTAGGAAGATCGTGAAAATTGCAACACCTGATTCGGAGTAGCGCTCGATCAAAACGAATTTTCCCGCCATTTCGCCGAAACCGATAACGATCGAGCGGACGTAATCTCGTGAACAAAGGCAGCCGTGAGCGACGATGGAAAATGTCTCCCAATGATAAGAATTATCGCGATTTCGAGCGAACGACTCGTCACTCCTCGAGAATAAAGGAGTTTCAGAAATGGACGGCAGAGTCATCGATGAAACGTGGCTCGGAGCGAGCGTGCAGGTGACGAGACGACGAGGTCGCGGTTTTCTCGTACCAAAAGCGTCGCGGGGAACGGGGAGGGAGGAGAAGGAGGGGAAGATAAAAGAGTTGCTGAGAGAAAGAAGTCGCGCTGCTCCATCCTCTTCCTTCTCCTTCGCGGATGCGGTTGCTGGATGACGGAGGGAAGTCACAAATTTTTTCATTAATATGCAGCGAGACACCCTCCCGAGTCCCTGCCTCGGCAAGGTAACGCGGCAGCAGGGGCAAAAGGGGAGAAAATGCGATCTAGGTGTGTGCGCGGCTGCTCGTTCTCCTCCTCCGCGTTTTCCTCGTCCGTGAGGTCGAGCGACCGCGTGGGTGTAAGAGAGAAATAATGGTCTGCTAGAAAATGTAGCCAGCCGACGCTCACGCCCTCGTCGCGACGCCTCGAGAGACTTTTCTCCCTTCGAGGGAGGAGGAAATCGAAGAAAAGGGAGCCTGAGAGAGGTAGACGGAGAAAAGGGAACGAAAGAGGACGAGAAACGAGCGAGAATACCTAGAAAACGTGGCGCCGATATCTTCTCGGATATACGAACTTCGTGGCTCGGGAAATCTGCCTCCTCGCTTTCCACCTATTTTTCTTCCCATCGAATTAAATACGCGGCAGGGCAATTTTCTCCATTTCGCAGCTTTGAGCTCCCGCAGAGGGAAAGGATCGACGGAGTCGACCCTTCGAGAGCAGGCGGGGAGAGTATAAAAATTTGTGTCATCTCTCCCTCGCTCTTTTGCCCTTCGTGGAGATCCTCCCGCTCCGATCCATCGGATCTTGCCTCGCTCCTGTCTCTCGGCGCTCTTTCCGCAGATGGAAACGTCATAGGAGAATACCGCGGCAAAGGGACCGCGACGACGATCGCTCGGACCTTTCGGCAAAAGCGAAATTGCGGCATCGCCGGGAATTGCCTCGAAACCGAGCAAGCTTCGATATCGAGAGCCGCAGACAGCGCGAGAGAGCTCGCCGCGGTTTCCCTCGATCGTCCAGAGATGCGAAATCTATCCAACGGAGATATCGATTTTCGATCCGACCCGTTATGCGAGACCTTTGCGAGCCGCCCCCGCGGGACGAATATTGCGCCTCGTCCGGGCCATCGAATATTCAAATCGAGCCGAACAAACGAAACCGAGGAGAGAACGGTGCGAACCTTTCGGCCCAACGGGAACTCCGCGAATAAAATACTCGATTCGCGACCACCGAGGAACTCGTCCTCGATTTCCTTGGGGAGGATGGCCAGAGATTCCACGAGATCCTCGGTTCTTCAGATCGCTCGACGAGATGGTACCCTTTCGCTCTCCAACCCCCATCTTTTCTTGATTCCGAATCCACGAAAGTCCAAAATCGTCCGCACGATCCTTGGACGTTCTACGACCGCTCGACGAAATCCTAAGCCGTCCGTTTTCCGTTCCGCCCTCGGTTCGGGAGCAACGAGGATCCAGGAGCATCGGCAAACGCGAACGCGCACCCATGGGCGCGTACAAAGGACGCCAAGAAGCGGACACACGTACGATCTCTCGTAAGAAGAGACATCCGAGCGCACGCAAACTGCTGCACGCGCGACCAGATACACAGGTACGCAGGTAGGCACGCATGCACGCATTGAAAGGGGCAAGCGAGCAGGCGGGCAAGCAGGCAGGCAGGCAGGTAAGCGAGCAGGCACGAGAAGAGGCTCGGCAGCGGCACACGCACCGTCTTCCTCTCTCTTTCCGGCGATCCTGCCTCGTCCTCGTCGTTCGAGCGGCAGGGGGCAAGTTTCGGTCCGTCCTTGTCCAGCCGACGGGATGCTGCCAGGACGGAGGACGGAGGACGGCCAAGGAACGGCCGGAGCACGGAGCACGGATCGGAGTAGTCAGAGTAGTCCGAGTAGTCCGGGTAGTAGGCTGTACAGGTATGCACGAGGTGGGCCGGTCGGGCATTCCTGCGGCGTTGCCGCGTCTCTTACTCACCGTGGCCCCGGAGTAAGAATAAGAGAGAAAAGAGGATAGCCGGGAGGGACGAACGAGCCGAACGAGCCCAACGAGCCGAACGACCGGAGAGAGAGGAACGAACCGAACCAACCGAACCGACCGAGCCGCCACAGCTCCAACGAGTCTTTCTGCCTTTTCGTGGAGGCAATCGAGTTTGCTCGAGAGAGGACTCCCGCCTCCCAGGCTCCCGAGAGTGCTCTTCCTCGACGTCCTTTCGCGATAGCCGATTCAACCGCGACCGGATCTCTCGTAATTTCGGATTCCCGCTTCCACTCAGTCCTGGCTACGCCCCGGAAATCGGGGCGAACCGTTAGATCTTGGGGGACGATCCACCAATTTCGCGAGTTTGCCTCCCTGCACGAGGGAAGGGAGAATCTCGGAGGAAAGAATTTGGAACGAACTTCACCGTTAAGGGTATAGCTCGTCGCTTCGAGAGGTAATCGAGTTTCCATCGCCTCCGTTTCCTCGGACCGAACACCCTCGACCGTGCAACCTTCTCGTCGATGCAGCCACCTACGGGAATCGACTTTCCCGGGAAAGCGAGAGAAAGAGAGACCGAGAATTCTCCAGCTCGAAGCTTCGAAAGAAATTAATTTCCAGGGATCGGAAATTCTCGAGCTGTTTCCCGTGACGTGGCCCTCGGAATTCCGCTCGGAGAGGCAGCCGCGCGGCCGATGAGTTTATCGTCGAGGAGGATCAAAAAGTTTACCGGTCCGAGGGAGCGGACGCGGTAACGCGAGTAGCCGAGTTCTCGCCGAGAGATCCAACCGAAGAATGAAATTCAGAGATATAACGGGAGAAGTCGAGAGGTATCTCTCGAGTCGGAGCCGGAGAACGGGGTATCGGATAGGCGAGAGTAACGAGAAGCTCGGGTTTCGCGCGGCTACGAGGAAACCGAGTTAGCCTTCTCCGTTGCGCGGACACGGTCCACCGGGAACCCATCCTTGCCAACTTCCATTAAACGCGTTACGTGCAGAGTTCGCTCCCGAGGGAGATTACGGGAGGAACGGTTCCTTCTCGTTGACTTTGGGCCACGAAGAGGACGACCTCGCGAGAAGGATCGTCGAAATTGGGACCGACGTTTCTCAGACCGTTCGAAGATTCCCGATCGATCGACTACCGCAACCTTCGAGAGGTTCGAAATTATCGTTATTCCCGTCGAGAACAGGGGATGCCCGAAAAGGGGGTGTGGATAATCCTCGGGCGGTGGATTCCTTTTTTTCCCCACAAATATGGAAAACGTTCCGAACAGTTGGTTGAACGGAAGATCCCCGACGAAATTGAGGCCTCCCCGCGTCGAGTCCTCGCGCGAGCAACCATCGGAGGGCCGCCCCCTTCGATCGTCCGAGAATTTCGAGATTTTCTCGAGACGAGGGAGCGGAATACGCCACGAATCCTCGGCAAATATCGCTGCACTCGGTCAGGAGAATACCAATTAAGTTGCCCACGTTCGAGGGCTTCGAGTATCCTTCGTTAACGCGAGGAGAAGCAACGGGGGGCGAGGGAGAGTCTCCTCGGGGAACGAGGGAGAACCTACCCTCGCTTCTTCCCGCGAAACGCGCTTCGCGTCGATGGCCATCGATCCGAGCGAGTTCTACCTTCCACTCGGGCCCAAAGTCGATCGAGATGTTCGCGACGAACGATTCCCGGATCGCGATAATCGAAGAAAGGTTTACCTTGTTCCGCGTGGGTCCCTCGCGGGCAGATCAGCAACAGCAGCAACGGCAGAAGGTGGGCAGCGGAAGCAGCAGCGGCGACGCAGGTGGCCAGGAGGCCTGCCAAGCCCGCCATGTTGAAGGGGGCCTGGATTGCCATTCCGCTCGCGGCCCCACCGCGGGGCCGCCGGTCCGCCGGTCCGCCGATCCTCTCGCGATTCCTGCGAGCCTGCGGCGCACGGCAGCGGCAGAGTCGTCACTCTCTCCTCCTCATGCCTCCTCCTCTGTTCCTCCGCTCGTCCCGCGCGTCACGCGACGACGAGACGCGCGACAACCACCCTCGCGCGACCGGCTTCTTCGCGACTCCTCCACCTTCGCCGGCACCGCCGGCACCACCTCCACCCCCGACCGCCTCCTCCTCCTCCCTCAACTCCCGCCTCTCCTGCCAGCTCCTCTTCCTCCTGCTCCAGCTCGCGCGGCCCTTCCGGAGCCGCTGTGCCCTCTCGACCCGACCGAGAACGCTCTCCTCCTCTCCTTCTCTCCTCCTCTTCTTCTTCCTCTTCTCTTATTTTCTTCTTCTCTCACCGACCTCGCCACGCTTATCGCATCCCTCTCGGCCTGCCGGCTAGGCCCCGCAGGTGGTCTATTCCAGGCCGGTCCCTCTCGGCCAGGCCGCGCCGCCCCCGCGCGACTCCACTACCGATTTAGCCTCCTCGAATCCTGCATTTATTCGCATCGATGCGTCTACGCTCGGAACGAGTTCGATTTTTCCCCACCTTCGACGACTTCGCTTCACCTACGAAGGGTCGCGGCTGCTCGCCGGTGCTTCTCACTTAATGACGAGGCGAGATTCGTCGCGTTTCCTCCCGCTCTTTCGTCCCGGTCCTCGCTTTCTCTCCTTCGTCCTCTGCTCTTCAACCCCCGGCTCACGGGCTTTCGACGTCGTCTGAATCTCCCGCAGACGCGCGCCGCTCTACCGGCTGCCTCGTCTGAAAGAAACAAAGATGAACCGCATTAATTAAAATCTGGGAAATATCCTTTCCCTCGTTCTCGCGCCACCCGCCATCCGCCTCCGATCTCCGCCAGACCGACGATTCCGTTTCCATCTCTTTTCGCTTCAATTCGGATCGTTTGTTTTTTGCGACGACTCTCTCGCCTCTAACGATACCCCCCAATGGAAACGGCTGTGCGAATTCTTTTTGGGACGAGTCTCCTCGTCGAGACATTCCCCACGGTTTCGTCAACCCCGAAATTCCACCCCCTGGCTTCATCCGTGGCAACTCAATCGACTAATCGGAAAATCCCTGTCGCTCGATTCGAGACGGTCGGAGGGTGATTTTTTCCACCCTACCGTAAATATTAATGTAGCATTTTTTCAGATTGGAAGTGGATAAACATAGGTAAAAGAAAGAATAAACTCGGGCAAGAGAAAGACGGGACATACAAAGGAGCGGCAGAGGACTAGCAGGACACGCAGAGATCAGAACAGGTCAAAGGGACAGTCAAATACAATACAAATACAATATTTATTACATAATTAATTTGGGGGCACTTTTGTCATTCTGGTCCGCCTAGATCCTTTGGAGCGCACGGAAGATACACCTTAAAACGATTCTCCGTTGGAGGGAAACGACCTTCTGGATCGAGAGGAAGCTCGAGAAGAGGCACGCTCGAGAAAGTTGGTAAACGCTTTCGTTCGGCTTTGCCGGGTAGTTTACTTTCGCCGAGCCGACCGAGTTGAAATCTTCCACCCTCGCTCCGCGGGCAAATAAAGTCGAACCAACCGGTACCCCCGTAGCAGAGGCAAGGCCGTCCCATACCGAATTCATCGAGCGGAAACGAGGTTCCTTTGTGGCGAACGTGACCGATCGCTCGCCCCTCGTTTCGACATACAATCGACGTTTTCGAGCGTTCACCAAAACCAACTACCGACCCGCGCTCCGAAAGACGCTCAAGGATGACCCTCTGCAACCGATCACCGACCGTTTGGCACCTGTACTGTTAAACCCGATGACTCTACAGGGATCATTGTTTCTTTGGGTATCACTCGAGGTGTGCAAACGGCGCCTTGGAGGGCCAGGCAATCGGCCGTTGCCTTCGAGGATCAGTCGTGTTTGTTTCGTTGCGCCGACACTTTGCGGAGTTTGATGCTTGAACGGGAGTTTATAGGAGAGCGAGCTTTATCCATGTACCTGTGAATGACTCAGAGTTTTTATAGATATTGCAGTCACCCGAATAAGGGTGACGCGGCAATCAAAGTCATAAGATGTTTGTGGATTCTCCGAACACGTGGGACCCAAAAAAAGAAGGACGTTGATCACGAAATTAATAGGCGAACAAGGGAAAAAGTTTCGCGAGAATTCAGTTTTCACGGAAGAGGAACGGACAGGAAGGAAGAAAAAGGAAGAAGGAGAGGACATAGAGGATATAGAGGGTGGTAGAGCAACGGATACTCCGGGCAGAGACTAATTCCAAGTTCAAGGTCGACTCGCATCGCACATACGGGGTGTGCGATCTAAGCTCGCTGAAATTCGCGTTAGTCGCTGAACCAGTCATCTAGTCGAGTCTAAAAGGGGGAAATACCAAAAGCGGAAAGAAAGAGGGTGCTCGAATGAGTCCATGAAAGACGAAGAGAGACGGAGAGAAAGAGAGGGTAGGCAACTTTGGGGTTGGTTGGCGTAGTAGAAGGGGTGCTAGGTAGAGCGTGGGACGAGGAGAGCAAGGGGTTTCGGGATCAATACCACGCGTTTATCCGTCTCTCTCCCTTTACTCTCTCTCTTGCCCTCTCTCGCGAGCACACATAGAGACGAGGGAGAAAGAGAGAGGGAACGGGAAACATCCTCTTCCTTGTTCGTCGGAGGGTGCTCCCTCGTTGATCTCGCTCTCCCCGGCAGGCCCCAGGGTCTGGTCGACGTCTCGCCATTCTTCGGCGAAAAGAGAGGCACGAGGGAGATGAGAAACCGGGAGAAGCGAAACGATGAAGAGAGGAAAGAAGAGAAGAGAAGGGAAGAAAAGAGAATAGAGGAGAGAAAAGATAGAAGGGTTCGCGCGAGCAAGAAACGAAGGGTTCGAAGACGAAGGAGAGAGGGCCGGGCAGAGGACCGATGGAAGCACGAAATTCTAGAGTACCAAAATATAGTAAAGAGGGAAGGTGGGCCGAGGGAGAGGGAGGTGGAAGGCGCGCTTTAGGAGTTCTTCTAAAGCGGGCAAAGACCCTTCTCTCTTCGTCGGTCGGTCGTTTTCTCGCTCTATCCAGAGCAGCCAAGACGCATCCGCGAAATTGCAGACTCCAGTGAAACGCTGCCGGTAGCTTCGCAGCGCCTTCTAGCTCCGTGCTCCTCGCCTTCCATCGTTCCCATTGCCCACGAGTGGCCTCGTCAAAAATTTAAGATGTCCTCCTCCTTCTCTCCTCTCCTCTCATCGTCCTTCCCGTTCGACCGCCTACTCCGCCTCGACTTCCTCATCCTCCGTGGCTCAGCCTCGGCTAGAAATCCGTAGTGCCTCTTTTCAGCAGCCTCTCTCTTTCAACTTTTTGACAAGACCTCCTAGCAATTGCCGAAAACAGCTCCGCGTCTCGAGAGACAGAGGGACGAGAAGAAGTCCGCTCGAGGAGCGGACCGAGCAGCTTCCAAAGATGATGGAAAGAGACGAGAGATAGGAGGCCAACCGAGGAGAGCTCCACCGAGACTATCTGGCCTTCCTTTGATAAGCCACGATTTCCCATTTTTTTTTCTCTCCCTTTCCTCGTTACTTTGCCTTCCTTCGAAGCAGACGTAAACACGACGAGGATCGTCTGCCAGAACGGCGCCGGCCACTCGGGAGGTGGTTGGCCACCTTCTTCAGCGAGCAAAGGCCTCGTTCTTGCTACCTTTTCCACCCCTACTAGCCCCTTCTTCCGTTCCTGCGTCTCTCGTCCTCCTCTTCGGTGGCCAAAGTACCAAGCTACGACGAATCCCGCCAAATTGCAGATTTCGGCAGTCGGAGCGGCCGGAGGAGGCTGCCTCGAGAGGCTCGTGAAATTTTTAAGCCGTCTCCGGTATCGCTCGAACAGGTGCAACGGAGATTACGACGCCACGACCTTCGACGGTGGCTCTAACGAGCACCTCTCGACGTCTTTCGCGAGTCGTTACAGGCGTCCGCGTTTCTCTTTTCTCTTCTCCTCTCTTCTTCTCTCCTCTCCTCTCTCCTCCTCACCTTTCTTCTCATCTCTTCGAGCTCCGCAAAGAGATACGGCTCGAGATATCTCGCCTCGGCGACATTTAAAATTTTATTCTCCAGCGTGAGCTAGTTCATCCTTCCGTCTCTCCGACGGTTTTATCTCCCCTCTCTGCCTTCCTCGCTGCGCGGTTCCTCGTAAAATACTCCGCGAATATTTTAACCTCTCGATCCCGATCGTAAATCAGGCTGGTTTGTTTTCGCCTTCCGGAGGGAAAATTAAATTCTCCCCTCTCTTCCCGACGACCCTCTCCTTTCTCGGCGATGACGCCTCTCGGAAGGAAGAATAGCCGCGCGAAAACCATCCGCTTCCGCTTCCTATCCTCCTTCGTGTTTCCCTCTTTCGCTATTTAACCTCGCGGATTCTCTCGCAATGTCGGTCCCTTCCTCTCGGTCCATCGTCTCTCGGAGTCTCTTCCTCGAGCTTTTTCCCTCGCGCCGCTGGCTTCCGTGGCCGCCTCGGGACAAATTCTATTTCCGCTTGAATTTAAGACCCTCCGGAATATACGGATTTATTTCGCCGAGAAGAAACCGAGAGAACGAGATGCGGGGAAAGGGGGAAAAGGAAAAAGTAAGAGAGAGAGAGGAGAGCGAGAGCAAAGGAGAAAGAGGGTGGAAGCTCGACGAAGGGTGAAGGTTTTACTCCGGATCCGAGGAGGCTCGTAAACGTAACAAAGGAAAGACGTATACTCGGGAGACGAGAGAGGAAAAAGTGCTCGGACCTGGAGCAAGAGGAGAGAGGGAGGGAAAAAACTAGTTGGCCGTTAGGGGTGGAAGAAAAGTTTCGTGAAATTATTGTACCTTGGACGATCGACGCATCCAGCGACTTTCGCTCTATCGTCGCCGAAAGTTCGCGACATCGAGTCGCCGTGGAAAACCTACGGGGGTTCTTTGCCGATTTTCGTTTACGAGAGAGAATTTTATTTCCCCGGGATTCTACCTCCACCAGAATTGCTCAGCTCTTCTCGATTTCGCCGCGGTAGGTTTGCTCCAGGACGAATTTAAAAACAACCCTTTGAATTTCGAGCTCTCCGTCTCCATTCCTCCCACGTTCCTCCTATTCTTGCCAACGAGGCAGCTCCTCCAGGTTCGTTTCTCCGGCTGTTCCTAAGCTCGTCTCGCAGTCTCCCTCGGTGCGCCGCGATAGAAAGAGGAAGAGCGAGGAGAACTCGGGGGTGAACCGGAGGGAGAGAGAATAATAGAATTTTTTCGGCGTCTCGGTGCTAGCTGAATTTCGCGCTGTTTCTCGCAGCTTCCTTTTTTTTCCTCCGAGGGCGTAATTAAAAATAATAACGTCGTCCGTCTCCTCTCTCCGCGTTCGCCCTCGTTTTTCCTCCGCAAAGTCATCCACCCGAGAAGCGAATATTTGCTCCATTCTCAACGATAATTCGATGTTAATCATCGACTGCATCGCTCTTCGTCGGTGCAACGATGAAACTCGCGCTATCGACACGGAGAACCGCGAGGATTTCGCAACAACCGCGCGGTCGTTTCCACCGGTGAAAGTAAGTCGCGCAAACTACGCTGACGCTGCATCGTTGCACCGTTGCACCGATACACCGTTGCACCGAGCGAGCCCAAAGTCCAAGCGATCAATCGACGTTTGGAGCTGACTCGAGAACCTTTGTGGAATTTTCCAGTGGATATTCCAATTACAAGTTCCCTCTTGGTTAAATTTCGATTAAATGACCCTTACCAATGAGAACGAAGGACGAGAACAGCGAGAAGAATGACGATCGCGGGCAAAAGACTAGCGACGGAAGGGCGAAACCGGTCGTTGATCCGCGTGCCGCGTTAACGATCGGTTGGCTTCCGCGATCGTGCCATTTTTCCCCAGGGTTTTCTCGCGGCTCTCCTCTCTCGGAGCTCTCTTTTTTCTCCTCTCAACGGGGAGTCGCTAACGGTCAAGAGTCGACCAAGCGAGAGGAGAAGGATAGAGACAGACCGGAGGCGAAAGTAAAAAGGAAGAGAAGGAAACTGCGAGTCCGTTATCGGATTTCGTGGAGTATGCGACGATAAAGCTAATGGCGTCCTCGGTCCGCGCGACGTCCATCGGCCCGGAATCGGTCACGCGATCCCAAAGAGCCAGAAGCCTCCAGCTCCTCTCCTCTTTCTCCTCTCGTTCCTCTTTTGCTCTCGACGGAAACGGTGCCTTTCCTTCGTGCGAGCTTCTATCGGCTTTTCGCCGGGCATCCACCGACCCGAGCAACCCGCTGGAGAGACGAGTTTCAGCTCCCTGCCGACCGATAAGTCGATAGCCTAATGGTAATTCACCTTTCTCCCGTTATCCAGCAACCGTGACAAACGTCTCTCGCCTGCCGATCGCATGCGTCAAAATAGTCCGACCATTAGCGGTCTCCGATGAGTCTTCTCCGCTCGTATCGACAATTTTCTCCTCTCCCTTTCTCCGGAGGAAGAAAGGAAGAAGGATTCTCGACGAAGGGAGCACGGTCGAAGGAGAGAACCACGAGAATCGTGAGAGGGAGAGGCTCGGCGCTCTCGTAATTTATACGTCTACAATCTCGACGATAAGCTCCTCGTCCTTCGCGCCCTGCTCCGCGTGAAACGTCATAGATGCTCTTCCAGTAGAAATGGAGAACGCGAAGGGAGGGAAAAGGGCGCGGAAGCGGGAACTCTAGGACGAACATAAGGCGCGGCGAGCAATGGAACGTCTCCGGTGGCAGAAAAGTTCCAGCGAGAGTCTCGGGTGCCTCGTAACTTCTCTCGCGGGGCCTGTCAAGCCCTACGTATTTCACCGGGGCGAGGGTTCGGTCCCTTTTCGCGGTCGGTCGTCCCGCCGCCGATCGTCGTGGATCGTGGCACGCTTCGCGCTCAGAGGGCCATATGGCTTTCGTTTCCTCTCGGTCGACTCGAGTTATCTCTCCTTTTCTCTCCGCCCCTCGCTTCTTTTCCCTCGACTCTCGCGGATCTTTTGCTCTATATTTGGAACCGTCGGATAACTTCCTCGAATACCGCGACGACGGACCACCCGGTCGCGACGATACGTCGGCCTGAATCGCGCGGCGATCTTTGCTCCTTCGCGAGATTCCGTCGAGCAGCGTCGATAAAACGAGCTTCCCATTGCGCCTCATGCTTTTTAATTACTGGGAATATTAATGTTTAAAGTTAAATTACATCCAGCGAACGAAACAAGTGGAGCGAGGTCGGCCTCTCTTTTCCTCTCTCTTTCCTTCTGCCACTCCTGCGTCTCCGTTCGCCTCCGTGAAACGGCGCCTACTTACTTTATCCGATAAATACAGGCGAACGAAAGTTCTCGACTGGAAAGTTTGAAGCTCCGCGCGAATAAAACGCTTTTGTCAGTCTCGGTCCCCTCGGAGTTCCTCCAAACGAAATTATTTCTCAAAGGAGTCGCCTTTCCGTTCCATAGCCGATGGCTCAAACGAGAAGGCGCTGCTCCCGAGGATCCTGCGAGCCTCCTTCCTCCTCTTTCCTCCTTTATCCTTCGTCTCTTTTCTTTTCGCTCTTCTTTCCTCTCTCGGAGAAAAGAAAAGAGGAAGACGGACCTGTCGTGGAAAATGTCCTCGTGGAATTCTAGTCGGCTCTTCCGGATTATGTCGCGCAGTCCATGGGCCAGATCCCAAAAAATTCTCCGGACATTTCTGCGTGGATCGGGCGAGTCGGGGTTTCAAGTTGGGGTAAATCGTCTACGGAGAGACGAAGAGAACAAGAGAGAGACCATGTTTTTCCGAGATCCCTCGAGATTCGGCCCGTTTCTCGCCGACGGGCATCCGGCCTCGCTCTTTTTCTCAGCCCTCGATCTTTGGTGCTCTTACATCGAGGAAACACGCCGGGAGATCCTCTCTCGTTCCCCTCTTTCGTTTACCTTTTTATTCCCCCCGCGCTAGATACGTCGATGGATAGCCAGAGCTGTCTCCGAAGAGGGAGAGAATTATTACGGAACCGAGATAGACTCTGTATAGAATTCCAGATCGTCCGGATAATCTCTCCCTTCGTAAACTCCGATCAGTCTTTTCGAGCCGTCCGTCTTTCTCGTCGAACTACAAAGAGTTTCGTCCGCGACTCGACCGATGGGAGAGGTTTGACGAAGATGCGTCCCACGAAGGCGGACGAAGGGGAGAACGTGGACAGATTGCGGAAGAATAATTCGAAACGAGGACCCTTATGGTCCATGGTTCGGTGATGGCGATGGGGCAACGAGACGAGACGAGACGAGACCGGAGCAGAGGAGAGGAGAGGAGAGGAGAGGAGAAGAGGCAAAACGAGACGAGACGAGAGCACGCGAGGATGTTTTCCACAAACGACACCCAAGTGTCCGCGATGCGACGGAGGGAACGGATGGAGATTGGTGAATCGAAAAAGGGGGTCCCACGGACGCAGCGCGCGTCAAACTCATCCCAGAGGAAGCAAAGGCAGCATGGGGTTTCCGCCCGCAGCCCCATGCGCGGGGACGAGCACCGATCCACAATGGGGGAATCGTCCCATTAACGAGCAACCGTTCATTAGTCCTACGCTCGTCGGTAATGGTCGGAGGCGAGGTCAAGTTGTGTTCCATCGCTTTAGGTGGCATGCACCTGACGCACTCCGAGGAGAAGAGGGACGAGGGGGGAGGACGATGCAACGACCCGTCGTCGACCGTCTCTCCTCTCTACCCGACATCCCTCCACGACCCTGAATTCGCCTATTTTGCGGCCGGTTCTTCTTTTATTCCCTCGCACGCAAAGCCTCCTCGGCGATGCGTTTCCGGCGTTTGCGCTCCCCGTCTCCGGGGGAACGAACGAAAAGAAGTCTTCGAGCTGTGCAACGATTTCGCGAGATTCTGCTCCGGAGAGGAGAGAAATTAGACGATCGACAGCCGAATCCGACGAAATTCTGGGAGACTTTCCAGGCATTTGCGTCGTTCGTGGCCTCCAGCCGATACCAGGCTACTATCCTGGATTTTTCTCGTTAATCACGGCCTCCGTACCGAGGGACTTCCGGTGTCCGCGGGACAAATAACAGTGATTAACGAGCCCGCGCGGGAGAACGATCGGAATACGAGGCGCACAGAAGGGCGGTGGGTGGCGAAGGGTAGCGACAACTACGTCGACGACGACGAGAACGACGATGTCGGGGAGGACTGCGAGGGCGACGGGAAGAAAAAGCCGGCACGCCAGAAATCCAAAAAGAAACTCGTCCACCTAAAGCGAGAGAGCTCGTGGGACACACGGCTCGTACCGCTGGATGTTTCTAGGTCGAGAAATGTGAGAATATCGCGAGGACTTTGTCGTCGAAGGACAAAGGCCCGCCGTACGTGAATAGATGATTAATCCACCGGGAATGAGAAAGAGGGACTCGCGTATACTTAGGAGAATGTACGTCCATAAAACGATCTTGGAAGTATCCCGCGTTGGCGCGCGCGCGCGCACTCGCTCGCTCGTTCCTCCTCTCGTTTGCTCGTTCGCTCGCGTCCGCGCCGGTGGCTTTTGAAGGCCTTTCGGACGGTTTTCAATTAAACCGGCCGCGAGTCCGGCGAGACTTTCACCTCGCGTACCGACCGTCTCCTTGCTCGCCGAGCACGCGGCTCGATCGCCGGAAACTTTCGCTCTTCGTCGATTCTCCTCGATTCCTCTCTCGATCATCCACCGACGTTTCGCGATCTTCTTCGATTCCGTTTGATCGTCGCGAAATAATCGAGCCGTCGAGAGGCTACGGTTTCCGGAGGGGCCGGCGATAACGAGGGACGATAGTCGGGAACGTTCCCATGGTCGAATCCGGGGCAGCGGGGCGCGTTCTCGTTCCCTCTTGCAGCGAGGAGTCCTCTCCGGCGGAGACACCACCTGGTAGACGAGGCCTCGCGCACGCTGCCTCGTTTATATTTAGTTTCCCAACTTTGGAAAACTCTTAATGGATTCTTAATGACCCGGAGGAGCGCCACCGCGACGGAGGCGCGCCCGGAGGAGGGAGGAACGCAACGTCCGTTGCCACGGCGCCTCGTCCACGGTTTTCGTCGACGACGACGACGATTAACCGACTCGTAACGACGACGAGACGTGGCCCAACGTTGCACGCTCGATTTGAGACGAGCCTGCAGGGGTGAATAGATCCTAACAGGACTGTAGACTCATCGGAGGACCCTCGAAGTGAATCGTCTGGCGAGAATTTTTTGGGGAAAGCGATTAACGAGACCCTTTCGAGTTCTCGCCTACCAGCAATTTGGGCCCACGAAAACTTGGTCGATTTTCAGGAGCGATTCTCCCTCGAGATAAACCTGTCGTCTCGAACGGAGGACGTTGCTCGTAATCCGAGGGACGAGCGACCGGAAGAGAGATTAGCGCTTACTTTGCGCGCCTCTTTGCCCGCCTCGATCGCGGTCCCCCCTCGACCGGCATGCTCCGCGTTCCCCCTTGTGCCTTCCAAGGCCCTCCAAGGCCCAACGAGGCCCCGATCCCACTTAAGACGATAACCGAGAGACCGACGGAATTCCCACGTAATCCTTTCCACGCACGGACACACGACAACGCTGCCGTGCGAGCAGCTCGATCAGCAAACGGACGAAACGAAACGACGGGATCAATTTGTTCGCGACGAATCTCCAACGAGCGTGCACCGAAACGATCCGTCGCTATCTACGAGCAATTTAAAGGGTCCGCGCGAGAGAGCCTGGAAAGCATTTTTCCGGTAAAGCGAGTAGCTCGTTTCCGTGGCAGAGGGACCGAGGGTGGATAGGGATGGGAGAGTCGGACGTTTTCCCCCGGTTTATCGAGGCGTCCGATTCCTTTTTTTTCCCTCGATTGGCATCGATTTGCGTCCCGACGTGTATGCGCGACCATCGGTCGTGCGGTGTCGGTGAACGATAAAAACGAGCGGTGCAGCGAGCCAAAGAGGCAAAGAGGCAAAGAGGCAAAGCGAGAGACGGAGAGATCGAGAGGGCGAAGAGAAAGAGAGGAAGAGGGAGAGAAGGCAGAGCAAACGGGATGGAGGAAAAGCGCGTGCGGTTATAACCGCGCTACTCGCTCGCTTAAATAATGTCGACCGACCGACGGAACGTAATTCACGTCGGACGAGCTATCGGTTCCGATATTTCCTCGTCGAGGAGCCGAAAAAAGGGACGAGCAAGTTCGACCGAAAAGCCCTGCAAGTGGGGGAGGATCGATCGCGCAATTATTGGAAATTCGCCGATCGCCTCTCCATCGACGAGCATCCTCCGCGATGGGGTGCATCGTTCGCGAAATAATTCCTAGCGACCTCGGGACGATCTTGCTCGTGATCGCCAAAAGTTCGCGAATCGGGCGACACGCGCGCGAGAGCTCGCCAGAGATCGGAGATAATGCAAACTCGTAAGTTGTAATTTACGATCGGAAAGGAGGTCACGACGCTCGGGTCCGGTTCTACCCGTTCGCGCGCTAATACGCGCCTTCGATAATTGATGGTTTCCTTCGAAAGTCCTTCCGAATGTCCCATTAATAATAACCGCGATCCCTCGGAAACGAAATCGCGTTTCGAACGCTGCCTCTACGTTCGAGAAGGAGGAGAGAGTCGAGGAATTTTCACGAATGATTCGAGACAGCACGACCCAATTTTTCACGGGTTCCGTTCGCGCCGGGAGATCGAACATCGAAGCCAGAAGACGAGGGAGACTTCAATGCCGGGTAAACGAGTCTTTGCAGAAGAATTTTCAAGTCTCACGAGGATGCGAGGAAAAGTTGGACACGGCGATCCGGTTAATCAGCGAGATTAGCATAAAAATACGCGGACTAACGAGGAAAGAGAAGCGAGGGTGCATTGTCTCGGCACGAAGGGCAACCAGACCGTGCCGTTTCGCGCCTGGAGCGTCCTTTAATCCCTTTTTCCTCGGTGCATGGAGGATTCCGAGGTATTTTCATGGAAAATTGTGGAAGGTTGCCCCGGACGAATGCAAAGTGAATTTTTACGGGTCGAAGGGGGCATATCGAAGACAGAGGCGATTCGGATGCTGCGGCACCGACCGACAACCTTGCCGAGAGAGGATCGCGGAGGCCTCGAGAGGACGAAGGACGTTGCGGGTCGCCAGAGACGGAGACGGAGATGGAGACGGAGTCCAAGTCCATCCTCCATCCTCCGCACGCTCCGTTTCTCCTTCGAACCGGCCGTAGAGCGAAGGAAGAAGGACCGAGAGAGCGTGTCACGCCAATTACTGGAGACGCCAATGGAGGAACAAGGAGAAACGCCGAGAAGAGAAGACCTCGAGCAACGGAGAAAGAGCTTTCGAGAGAAAGAGGCGAGCCGAGTGCCGAGTGCCGAGTGCCGTGAGCCAAGAGACCTCGGAGTCTCAGGTAGGAGA
Source organism: Cerceris rybyensis (assembly GCA_910591515.1). Taxonomy (NCBI): domain Eukaryota; kingdom Metazoa; phylum Arthropoda; class Insecta; order Hymenoptera; family Crabronidae; genus Cerceris; species Cerceris rybyensis. The sequence goes on along the minus strand of OU342801.1, from coordinate 2,051,143 downwards.
GAGAGTCGGCCTCAGGTGAAAAAGAGAGGGGCCGACCGAACGGAGGACGGTGGACCGAGGCTAGAGGAGGGCAGAGGGAGAACGGGAGGAGGGAAAGACCGAGAGATGCTGGAACGCTGGACCGTGCAAGAGAGCAAACGAGCGATCGAGAGAACGCTCGAGCAAAAGGGACGGAGGGAGAGGATAAAGAAGAAAGGAGGACCGGGGAGGGATCGGAGGACGAGGAAACGAAAAAAGAAACGATCGAGCTGCTCCCGACTCAGCGGCTCTCATATTTAATGATATACTCCAGCGTGCCAGAGTCCCGCTAATGCACGGACACTACAATATGCCAGCAGCCTCTTTCCTCCTCTCCTCTTCTTGGCCCTTCTTTCCTCTCCGACGTGCTTTTCCCTCGTGCTCTCTTTCCGCCCCTTCCTCCCTGCATCTCGTCGTCGCCCTTTTTCTCCCTTGGAACCCACCGTTCCTCGTCGACGCCGACCGATAATGCACCACCGAAAGTCGCGCTTTTCTTCTCCGCGAAAATGGCGAACTTGCGTCTAACCTTTGACCCGTCCACCGGACGTCCAAGACCGCGGAAACGGTTTCTGCTCTCGACGATCGTTGGACGGAATTCCATCTTCCGATCTGCTGCGATCAGTTCGAGAGGTAGACTTTTTTGCACAATTTTGCAGATTAGGCCAGCGTTCGAAGGATCGCCGCCGGCCCGCGTGGCTTACGAGAGGCGGAAGGTGCGAGAGAAGACCTTTCGAGTCGCCTTTTTTTACCCGATACCTCCACCGACCACCTCTCACCACCCCCAGCCTTCCCTTTTTCGGTTCTGCCGCGTAATGGCCTCCACGAATGAATGATCCTGACAATGAAAGGCACTCCGGGCGATAATTAATCGAGCCCTGGGAATAGTAGCCCGACCGGTGAGACGTTCGAATTTTTAATTACTGGAAAAATAAAGCAGCCTCGGCTCGCTCGTTCCTCTCGTCTTCTACGGCCGCTCCTTCCTCCTCGACTACCGTCCCAATTAAGGATTAAGGGACTACCGATCCGCCGATGTACGCTCGCGCATCGATGCCGGAAACTATGACAAATCGGACCTTTTAAAATTCCTCCGGGACACCAGGGGCACCGGACTCGCGAGCCACATCAAACTCGTTTCTCGTCTTTCCTCTCCTCTACCTTCCGTCTGTCGACGACGCGACGATGAAAATGTGTCCTTTTTCGACGAAACGACGAGGACGTTCGAGGCGAGAGGAGAGGAGACGAAGAGAGAGAAGGGCGAGGGCTGCGCGAGACATTCCTCGAGGTTTGACCGAGGGGATGAAATTTCAAAAATAGATGTCGCGTAGGTACGGTCAGGTCGATCCCAAGGGAGCCGTAAAAGTTACTTTTAACGCTCATCCCGAAGCAGCTGCCGAGAGCCAGCGAGAAAACAACCCTCGAATTCGAGGGACGACGAGAATCCTCGAGAGCCGATGAAAAGTCGAATCCACTGGAATCTTCGCGATCTCGAGGAAGTCGCGGAACAGTCGACAAAAAGGTCAGAGTTTCTCGTCGATTGACAAACGGAAAGGAAAAAAGTCGACGCGATTCCACGAAATCTCCTCTTTCTTTCAGCGAGGCAAGAGTGAAAGTGAAGACGAAACTGGTCGGAAAGGCCGCGGTCGTCGGAGTCGTAACTCGTAAGTCGTCGCGTGAAATCGCGCCGGTCGACTGCAGTCGCGGGTTCGAGGGACGTCGCACCTTTTTACGACTCCACCGAGACTTTTACGAGTCGCGATCCTCCGTTGATTTTTCTCGCCCCCGGGTTCACCATCGATGCCACCCGCCGTTTCGTTTCCTTCGAGAAACCTCGCGATTCTCGTACGACGCTGCCCGAAATCCCGACTCTCAACGAAATCTAGTCCTTTTGTTCGTTTCCTCGTCTCTTTCCTGCCGTTTGCACCCAGTCCGCGTCCACTCGGAGGTCGCGGCTCTACGAGACGTCCTCTAATAATAGATGCCCGACGATATCGCGTCGACGTCCTCGCGTAAAAAGGGTTTACGCCGTAGCCAGCTACCAGACGCGATTGCCGTCGTAAATTCATTACGAACGGACTAGCTGGTAGTAGCAGACCCCGGGGAATTTTATCTCGGCAAGAATGGATACCGGAAGATACTTCTTGCAGCGCCGGAAACGATCGGCGTGGAATCTCTGCTGGTGAGCGCAATTTTCCGCGCAGCCTCACTTTTCGCGACGCAGACTCCGCGAACGATCGCACGGTTTGGAGGGAAAATGAGAGGGACGGAGAGAAAGAGAGAGGCAAACGTGTTCGTTAATGCGAAAAGCGTTTACACTGTGAGCTTGTTTGTCGGTTTATTTATTTAAACGACAAACTCAGCCCCCGCTCGAATCCTCTCGCGACAATGGGACAACCGAAGCGAAATGTTTGGAGAATTTCCGGGGCAATCTAGCGTATATGGGCGCGGACACGCGTGAAATAATATTTGCACGTTTGTTGGTTTATCCGGCGACATTAGGGCAATGGGGTGTCTCGGTAGGCGCCGGTTACATAAATACCGCGAATAACCGTGGACCAGTTTCATCGGGGAAAAATATCAGTCCCGGTGGGGACCGGTTTCGTTGTTTGTTCGCGCAACGGGGACTATCGGGACGCATTTGCTCGCAGCATCGTCCCCTTTCCGCCAACGTAGACAACGGAGATGACTTCGGGAACGTCGTCGTTCGTCGAGAAGCGGTAACGTTCCTCTTCGTTCCCGGCGACGAGCTATCGGTCCAACGATCTCCCTCTCGACGACGTTCCTACCGGCAGACCACGGCGAATACGTAATCGAAGGACGAGCCGGTATCTTTCGATCGGCTTTCGAATTAATCGGCTCCGAGATTTCTCACGGTCCGGCGAGTCTCGTTATCGACTCTCGCGTGTCTCTCGTCTCGTCTCGTCTTCGACTGCCGTTCTATCCACTCCTATCGCGTCCCATGCCATCCTATGGAGTTTCATGGCAATGGAAACGCGTTCAGCCGGAGGCTCGACACTGTCCGGTTAAAGTAGGAGGGTAAAAACGGGCGAACGGTCCCGGTCGGTCGCGGTGCTGCGCATTATCGCGTCCAGGGCGTCGTAGAATCGCGGTCGCCTCCGGGCAGGAAGAGGGTTCGCGTACTCCTAAGTACGGGGACACCGGTTACAATGGGCCTGTTTTACATACGAAATTACAGTCCGACGCGTCACACGTATATTTCTCTATGGGCGACATTGTCATTACGTTTATTAGGCTCCTCTCGTTACCGGACGCGGTGCGCGTACAAATTATTACTTCGCACGTCCAGACGAGAGGGCGAGTCCGCGTCCTTTCCTCGACGCGTTACGAGAAAGTAGGCGAACGTGTACATCTATCCTATCCACCTTGATCCGCGAATCCATCCTCGATCGGAGAGAAACGTTCGTCCGATCGGAAACGAAGAAAAATCCTCCTCCGCCTCTTCTTCTTCCCTCGATGCGTATCTCTTCGAGCGGGCGTTTGGTCTTCGTTTCGCCGAGAACGATAATTAGTACCTTCGCGCGAATCTCGATTACGCTCTCTTGCTCCTTCTCCCTCACCGTTCGTTTCCTCTCGATCGTCGAGGCTTATCCCGCGGAGATAATACCTTCGCGCAAGGAATTCCGTGCCCTCGAAAATTCGTGGCTCGAGATAAGAGCGCGGCCGCGTCAGCGTTCACGCCCCCGCCCGCTGATATCGCGTATCGATTGAATTCGCGCGACCGACCTCCCGTTTCTGGCTGCGCGCGGCAATCTTTTTGCCGTTGCTCCAACTTTCCGCGAATCGACTCGACCGACTCCTCCGGAATTCCTGAGACGATCCGCCGTGCTTCCGTGCCCGCCAATCTTTTCGCCGAGAGTCCAACTTTCCGCGAATCAACTCGGTCGATTCCTCCGCAATTTCTGCGACGAGAGAGCGCACTTCCGCGCGGCAATAACAATTATCCGCTTGCGGGAGAGGAGAACGAGGAGGAGGAGAGGTGAGGAGGGAGGCTCGAAATGGAATTTCTGTATCCACCCGGATAGTTGGTCGACCGAAAAGAAGTCGTTTCGGAGGCAACGATTATTGCCGGCTCGCGAGGAGGAAACGCCAGCACGTACCACTCTCGAGGAGGCGATATCCGCTGGAGCGCGGCTCGATGCGCTCGATCCGGCGGCATTGGCAGGCCTGGAAATATCCAGGGGCACTTAGCGCTATCTACAAAGGCTAATGTAGCCGCCCGATAGGAAGGTAGACGCGCCCTCCGCATATATCCTGCTGGCGAACGAGAGGAAGAACCGGAAGGGGGGAGAACGCACGCACGCGGCGGCCCTTCTCCCTCCGCGATCCTGATTTCTCAATCTCCGCGAGGACCCAGCTTCTGCTCCGGCTCCTGTTCGACGATTCGACGTCTCGTCCTCTTCTCCCTCGAGAAGCGAAATCAACGATTTCTCTTTCCCGCGGTTAACCAGCGGCGAACGATTACTCGTCGAGAGTCGATCGGTTCGTGAGAGGTGCAAAAGGACTGATCGTAAGTTAGGAATTCAACCGATGGACTTTGAGGAAGGACGAGGGAAAAAGAGCTACAAATCACGTCTAACGAAGCTTCGTCGTTGGAGCTACGATGCAAAACCTCGCCCGTAAATAATTATAAACAAATAGGCGAGTCGCGTGTACCGTTAAGTCGATAAGGTTTACGCGCGCATATATAAATAGCGGAGAGGCATGCGCCAAGGCTTTGGCCACTCGTTGCAATTTCTTTCATCTTTTCCTCGAGGATCCGACGGAGCTCGAAATCATTAACCTTTCGAGAGGTTCCTCTCGCGAATGAGTATGAACGCTATCGCGATCATCGGCGGCTCGCTCGACCTTATCGGCAGCCTCGAGAGCCAGAGAGAGAGAGAGAGATCGAGAGAGAAGAGAAGCGAGATTCAACGGTCCAAGAGGTTCGGCTAATAGACCCTTTTAAATCGCCTTCTTTCGAGCATTGACTTAACCCACTTTTGAGCCGAGATGAACCAGGAAAGAGGGAAGGGAAAACGCGGAGACAAAGACCAACGGAATACGAGATTGATCCATGGGAATCCGGTTCTACGCCTCGCCGGAGATTCTTTCCTTCTTTATCTCTCGCGACTGATAATGAATATAGATAAGTCCACGTTGCTGTCTTTGTGCGCAATGACGCTTCTTGGTATTATTGCCGTGATATCTCTCTCCTCGGGGTAGGAGAGAAAAATTGAATCACCGCTTCGAGGAACACCGGAACGAGTCGGATCGATAACGATCGCCGTGACTCGAGCGTTCGATCATCGAGAGAGGAACGATCGAGGTGCGATTCAAATTTGCGCGACACGATCGCGGAAGCGAAAGGGAACCGACCTTTCCTCTCGCCCTCTTTAACCTTCGCCCGAATATTTCCAGTCGCCCCAGTTACGCCCGGGGGTGTCGATCGGACGAAATCGTTTCCAAGCCCCCAGGTGTCCTGCGGCAACGTTTAACGGAACAAAAGCAGCCGTTCCAAAGAGAACCGCCGCCAAGGAGGCTGAACTCGAGGGTGAACGAGATCGGTGAGAAAATACACGAATTCGAGAATTCCTTCGCACCTCGGCGAGGATAAAGGTATCCTGCCGATTCGTTAAACTCCGTGAAATTGTGAGCCGATCGAGCGAAGATTTCCCGTAAGATCGTCGAAGAATCGTAAAAATGGCGACTAATCTCGCTTAATCTCGTTCCGCGGGTGAAGATGCCGCGAGCGAGAAGCTCCTGGTGATCGAAGGAAACCTTGCGCGCCTTCGAGCGCAGCTGCTCGCAGCTCAAATATTTGTCGGAGGATTCCGCCTCGAGGAAGGAAGAGGATGGAAAGGACCACGTTCACTTGCTCGAGCGAGTCGATCAAACGGACCCAGGACAAACATCGTTTCTGCCGTTCGCGACCTTTCGATCTCTTCGAACCTTTCCTTCGTTGATCCGCGAATCTAGAAAGGGACGAGCGAACGGAAAGCCCGAGGGCAAACAGCTCGGTCGAAGAAGGAAGCCAGAGTTTTTCTAGAGATGCTTTCAGAGTCGATTAACGTGCCGCTCGATCCGTGAATTTTCGAACTTCCCGTTTTCACGGTCCAAAGAGCGCGCGCGAGAAAAGGGAGGGAAATCGGAGGCACGCGGCACCTGGCAGTAGAAACGAACGGGAAAATCCAACTCGAATGAAACGACCAACGAGATATCTCGTGGAAATGATATCGCGCGGGAAACCGTTGCCGACGTGGTCCTCTCCCGAGGTTCTAGGGAATGGAGGAGGAGAGAGGCAAAGGGGGAGGATGAAACTGCGAGAAAAGGTGCGAAATTAATCGCAGGTGGCTCGGAGGACGCGGGAGAGATTAACCTCGACCCGAATCTTTTGATCCTCTCCGCGAGATAAGCGTTCGCGAGCTCGGACACGGGAAAGAGAGGCGAGAGAAGCACCAGTTCTAACGGTTCCTCCTCCGTGGCCGCTGCGTCCCGTTCCTCGCGGAATTCTTCCTCCGAACCGGGTCCGCTCGTTTCTCGAATCTCGTCTCTTCGTGGCACGAAGACCGTTCTTCTCGAAGTCCTTTAAACGTGGACAACTCACCAGGAGGAATCGCGCCCTGAAGGGTGGAAAAGTAATTGGGTTGAGCGCGGCGAATCGTTCGCCAGTCGGGAGGAAAAAGTAATGCTCACGGATGAGGAAATCATTAATTCGAGCGTATCGAAGCCGAGTCGATACGGAACGCGTAAAAGGGTCTTTCTCTTTCCTCCCCTCTCGTCGTCTCTCTCCCTCTGTCCCTATCTCGCTCTCTCTTTTTCGTCGTTCCTTTGATCGCGCACAAAAAATGTCCCTTTGTCTCGAGGCACAATGCGAGCGAGCCTTTCTTTCGAGCGGGCCAGCCTAACCTGTACTTTACGGCTTTTTCGAACGAAATTGGCCGACCGACCGCGTCTCCTCGCCGACGGATCTTCCGTCTTCGAGACTCGCCGAAACAACGCGATTCAGATATCTCGCGATGAACTCGCTTTCCTCGAGGCTCGTCGAAGTTCTTCTCGTTCGACTCGAACGGAAAAACGATCATTTTTCCAACGACGGCTAGGAACGGCGAATTCCTCACCGCGAATTTGTCTTGGACGCGATACTGGTTTACGAGAGTGCAACTCGCGGACGTATATTTGTAGACACGCGCGCGAGCAAGTATGCGGGCATAGCGCGAGTCGCGGGGTGCGCGGATTCGCACACGAATTCGCGAACACGCGTGCAAGCATGCACACAAGCGTATAAAAGCGCATATGAAGAGGAGCGTGGAAGTGCACGCACGCACACGTGAACGCACGCATACCGGACCGAGTACATTCTTGCCGGGTGCAAGAAGAAGAAGAAGAAGAGGGCGTAGAACCGGAGAAAGAGGGAGGAGGAAGGGGGAGAATAAAGAGGCGGAGGAAAAGAAGAAGACGACGATGAAGAAGAAGAAGAAGACGACGACGAAGTGGAAGAAGCAGACAGGGCGGAACACAATGGTCCAAAAACCGGAAAGCGGTACGCCCACTTCCCAAAAAAATGGTCCCTCGAGTGAAAACGAAAAAACGCAGCCATATGTACATCGGTAACTGCACCGTGCAGCGTGGAAGAAAGGTAAGAGGAAAGGAGCCGGGCCATTGGCCAGATTTCCATGAAACTCGAGCACCGAATAAGGCGAATCTCCATTCACGCACGACCGTCGACGAGAAAATAAACTTCAATCCATCGAGCGACTCGCATGCTACTGTGGGAGCATAATCGAGGCTCGCCCGAAATCCTGGCAATTACTGCCATTGTTCCGACGATTCGCTGACGTGCGCGCGTCAAGGGATCTGCTCTCGAAACAATGAGCAACGCGAACATTATACTCTAAATTCCGAATTAGCAGCTGCGAACGTCGGATTAGCCGGAGTACAGGAGAACCGAAAGAAACGAACGGCCGAGGCTACCGTGGGCACGAAGGTAGAGGCTCGGACCCCGCGAGAAAATTTTCTGAAGAATTTTCTACGCTCGATAATCGCCAGAAGGTCTTTGGCAGTGCAAGTCTCTGCCAGGAGGAAATTTTACAATCTGGAGGTGTTCTAGGAATATGCGCGCTCCTTCGGGTCCTACTCCGTCTACCTGACCGTCATCGACCGAAACGAGAGACGAAATCGTCCGTGAATTCGCGATCGTTCGCTCGTGAAAGCCATTTTGCCGGATCCATCGGCAAAGGACTCGTTCTCCGTGGAGCACGCGTGCCGATCGTTAAGCCGGAATTCGCAGCCACGTGCGACACAATGAACGGACGAGTTTACCCCGCCGTAAGGATTCACAATCCGAAAAGGAGGCGAGTCGAGTCTCCCTTCGTTGGATATCTTGGTCCCTTTGCACCGAGCGGAACGACGACGAGTGCCTTTTAAGCGGGCCGATTGAGATCTCTTTACGGTTCGCGCTATCGATCCCGGCAAACCGAGAATAATAGACACGAGCCTGCGAGTTCCGACGTCGACGACCGAGTACCGAGAAACTTCTTCCTTCATCGCCACTCTTTGCCTCTCGATTCACGCAGAATCGATGGAGGGAACTTTTTTATCAACTTTTTTCCTCCATTGATCGGAATATCGGGGCAACGATTTCGTCGCAGAATCATTCTCGAATTCGCGAGTAAACCTCGAGTCTTTGAAATCAACGATCGGTCGTACGTCTCGAGGAGAAGCACGGCCGAGATAACTGGGTCGAAAGACCTTTCACCTCGAGGTCTCGCGATACGCTGGCAGAATTTCGCGATAGTCGTGCCGCCCTGTGCTAATTGCCGTTGAGATTAGACGTGCAGGTGCTCGTCGAAATCAACCTCGGTTTCTGCCTCGAGATTAAATGCCGATTGGCAAAAACTATCGAGGCAAAAACTCCTGCCGTTCTACCTCTCCCTTCTTCCCTCTCCGGGAAGGAGGGAAGAGAGAGCTTGCCACGAGACTATGCGGATTCCTACGTAAATCTCGTTGCGCAATGCCACTGTTTTTCTCTCGTGGCATCTCGCTCTTTAACGAGGAATTATTAATGTCCAGCGGATAGGAATTTCAACGAGCGAAGAAATTTGGTAAGAGCCTTCGGATCAATGGTGGAATCTCGAGGCACTAGGAACTTGGGAAAAAGGAGCTACCCTTTCCTACGAAAGTTCCGTTCGCTCGAAAATGTACGATGGCGAACGAGGAGATGGCAGGACACCGAGAGGACGAGGAGCAAAGTTTAAATTGAATTTCCACGGGGCGCTGGGTGCACGGAAACGGCGATCTTATCGGTGCTATCTCGACTGGTATCTCTGGCGTCGGGTCAAAATGTGACCTTGCGAATAATATAATAATATGGGCAGAGAGCAGCGGGCATCCCGCGTCGGCAAGTGCGAGGAAGGTGCACGGAAGGTGCACGGACCGGGTAACCCTAGATCCTAGATGAACGGACGAGATTACCCGGAGCAAAAAGAGCCCCGTCCTCGTATCCCGACAGCCTCCGGACAGATCGGAATCGCTTCTACGTCTACCGGCGCTTTGCGATTCGAATTTCGCGGGTCGTTCCCGGAGAGGAAGTCGAACCTTTCGGCGAGTCGATCGATCGAGAGGAAATCGAATCTAGCGGAAAGAGAGCAAGGCGCGCGACGAGATCAAGGTGCACGAATGGAAGAAGGTGGAAAGAGGGAGGAAGCCGTCGTCGGTGCGAGCCATTCTCCAAAGGACGAGCCAGGTGGTCGAGCTACTTTCACTATTTCCCCGGGTAAGCCACCGTCGACTCGATCGAACTTCGACGGCTTTCCACGTAGCCGGCTCCGACGAGAATCGCTTTGTAACACTTTCGCGATGCAATTACCAGGCAGGGTGTACCGAGAGCGCGACGGGCAGTCGCATCCGCGGGTAGAGGAAGAGAGAAAGAGCAAAGAGAGAGACGAGAATGGACGAGCTCGAATCGATAAGCACCGCATCGCGCGCTTCTAATAATACCAGTAATCACAATTAATTGCTCGAATCCTCGACACCGAGGAGATTGTTCGTCCGGCACGTCTCGACGATGGATGCCATCGAGAGAGGAGGTAGAAGAGAGGAAAAGAGGAGGACCAAGACTCGGACTCGGTCCTTGGCCGCCTGCCGTAGCGAGCGATCGTTTTCGTCTAACGGTTCGACGATTATCGGGCAGATCGAGAGGAGGAGGGAGAGGAGAGAGAGAGAAGAGAGAGAGAGAGGAGAGTGCCACGAGCACGGAGACAAACGTCCAAGATAGGTTTCTCACGTGGACCGCGAGTCTACGAGGTCGTCGGGTGAAAGAAGCCGCTCCGCCACGAATTACCGGCTTTTAGACGCACCTCCAAATTGAGGCTAATTATCGTGAATTTCCGACCGCTCGGCTGAAAATGAAATAAAGCCTCAACGAGCACCGGCCCTATCGATCGCCCCGTCAAATTGCTCGCGCTTTTAGTGACCGTGTTCGCGCGAACGATTAGCGAGAACGTCGTCAAATTTGACCCATTGTCGTCCTTTCAACGACCAAACCACGGTCGTTCCGCTCCTCTCTACCGAGACGATTCTCGAAATCGTTTCGAGCCGAGAGAGGTCCCATCGTCGAACGGTCGTCACCTCTAGGGCAATTTCGTCGCGTTGCAACCCTGCGAGATTCTCGAATGGCCAATTTTCCGCCCCAAAACGGTACAGTTATCGCCGCAACGAGGCACATTCAACGACCTGGGACTGAGTTGAAAACTCGCAACGCGGCAAACCGTCGGAAAATCGGCCAAGAGGGACGAAGATCCCGCTACCTGAGCCAACAGGTAGAAATGCGCTCAGGGGTTGCAGGATCGTCGTAAAGTTACCGTTCTACCTGGCCACGACGGTGTCAACCGCGATACCGATCGGCTACCCGAGCACGGCCATTCTCCTCGTGGATTGCTCGGCCTACGAAAATTCATTTACCATCCCCGTTGATCGTGAACTCTCCCCCTTTTCTCTCGGAGGAGCCGGAAAACCTTTCCACCGTGTTCCTATCGCGTTTCCATCTCTGCCGAACGAACCTGCCGATGTCTCGCTCGAGGAAGCACGCAACTTTCGACGAGCCGTTTCGACTTCTCGCTAGAAATTGGATCCTAGACTCGCACGATTTATCGTCCTCCGTGGCTTCCTCTCGTTCGGTCGAACGGTACTTTGGCTCGGCTCGCGAAACTACGACGATGGTTCGCGTCGGTGTCGGTGTCGCGACGAGGAGATCGCCGAAAGTCCGAGGGGAAATCCCGTTTTGGTGGCAACGACCGCGACGGAAGGCTTCTCTCCGTCCACCTTCTCCGAGGGGACGATCCGTCGCGGCGAGTGTTTGCCCGCCTAAAATATTTGCGCGCAGAGCCGAGCTCAAACACGTCGGCTCACCGATAGCCCGCGTCGTCGACGAGGCTTCTCCGTTTCCTCGTCTTCGTTCCAACCGAGGCGAGTATTCTCGGCTGGAGAACGAGAGGAGAGAGGGCGAGAGGCAAGAAGGAAGTGCTTTTGGCTCGTCTAGGATAGTCTAGGCGAGAGCAAAATCACCTTCGAGTTTCGCACACATCGGACATCCGTGGGACTTTGTGCACGTCGTATTCAGTTGGGAGAGATTCGCTTTGTTTTGCATCTACTCGGATGCAGCTGCTATGGTCATTTTGCATAGAACCTTCTGGTTTAGGTTCCGAGCAACCGAGACTCTGATTTATTAACACTTTGCGGACCGGTAGTCTATTGATCGACTATTAATGAATTAACGGAGAAATTACAATTTTCGAATAGATATCAGGGAAGTATTTGCGGACAAGTAACTGTCAGAAGTAGGTAGGATTTTAAAAAAATACCGATCGGTAAAGCGTTAAGTTTTAAAGTAGGAGCAAGTTTTGAACGTGAGGGGAAATTTTAACTCGGTCTCGCTAATTGCGAGACCCTAGCTTCTGACTCACCATGGCACTCTACTTGGTTATTTCACTTGGAGCCTCCTATTTTAGATAGGTTTGGAGCCACCAAGGTTACGATATACTCGACAACGAACAGAACAAATTTCCAAAGAAGAATTCGAGCTGGGACCCACTAATTGCGAGTCAAAGTCTTTATATACCTCATACCATGGCCCTACAATATTCGTGCGTGCCTGGCCGTGCGTTTGTCCGCTCCGCAGACTTTCAAATACTCAGAACTCGACCCCCCGACACGAATCTCCCGAAATTTATTTGCATAATTACGGAACGCTTAATGCGCGATCGTGCTCGCTCAGTCTCTCCTCCTGGGACCCTCCGGCGATTCTTATCGCGACAATGAACGATCGCGCGTCTCCGTGAAAACGAACGTTTTGCGCGTCCACGCGAACCGTTCTCGATTATCGAGACGATCTTCCCTCGCCTTTTTTCATAGCTGCGATTTTTGCTTGAATCGAAAGAAGACGCCGATCTGGCTCGAGTAAGTGAACCAAGTTTATCGGAATCCGCACCTGGAGAGTTCCGTGGACTCTGGCGAATCGACGCCTTTCACCACGATCCCAAGATCGCCGATATCTCGCGTGGCGCGAGTCGCCGAGGAAAACTAACAGTTTTTCCCGCGAGATCGCTAGCATGACGAAACGAAAGGATGATCGTTCGACGAGCAACATCGAGGGGAGATCGAAATCGTGAAATCGGACGGGGAATTCCGCGAGGTCCCGCCCGTTAGCAAAAATTTGGCCCAGCGAGGTAAACAAGGGCCTCGCGCGTCCTCCGCGGAGGGCGTCTCTACGCCCACCGCCTAAAAGATATCCCTTTGCTTCGCAATTTAACGAACCCGAATCGCAAAAATCGGAAAAGAAAAAGTCAACAAACTCACCGTGTTCGGTCGTGCAGTCCAATCCTAGGAGCCCACGCAGCGCAGTCTTTGAAAATTCCAAAGAGTTCTCTGCCCGGAATGCGCAGCCTCCAGGAAACCCGTAGCTTCGAAGCCGATCGAGGAGAAGCGTCTCCAAGGTGGTCCTCTACGACGACAAGGTTACCGATCGTTGGATCCTCTCGACGATGGGGTAAAAGATCCGTCGAAACGAATGAAACGGTCCAAGAAGCAAGGACGCCGTCGAAGGTTCGCGCGTTAAAAACGTCGCGATCGGCATCGAGGCGATCCCACGGTCGGATTATTCGTCACGGTCGATAGAGGTGCACGGACGAGAGCAAGCGCCATTTTATCCCGTGCACTCGCGGCAACGCGAAAGGTGGACGGACGGTGCACCGTGCCGCCGACGGCTTGGATTTGCTTCGTTCCCTCGGCTCAAACGATACCTAAACTCGAACCGTTCGGCAACCACTACGTTTGCACGATCGGATTATCGCGGACTCGCGATAATATACGATCCTCCCCCGATACGATCGCGGGAGAAGGAATACGCACGGGAAGAAAGAATCGCGCACTGGGTTCACCACTTTCGCACAAGTCACTACGAAACTTCGCCACCGGCCGGAACACTATCTCTCTCCCTCTCCCTTGCTCGCTCGTTCTCTATCTCTCTCTCTCTCCCTCTTTCTCTCCGGAGGCTCCTTTCCGTAAGACGCGTCCACCTCGTGACTCGAATTTTCACGACACAGTTTCTCAAACTCGACCCGCAACCGATCGCGTTCTTTTCCGCTCGCTGGACGCAGGGCAACAGTTAGTTTTTTTTAACGAGCAAGGCTCCGCGACGCGCGACGTCCCTTCCGTCCGTCTTGTACAGCGAGAGGACACGAACTGAAGCGCCGAGCGAAGCCGAGCGGAGGTTGCCCGGCTGGTTTCCACCGTACCGCTATTCGGCTGTTTTACACTAGCGCCGCCACCGGGTTGCACCCTCGTCGTTCGTCTCACTCGAGTTTTCTCGTCGCCTCTTTCCTTCGCCTAGGATTATTCTTCTTCGAATCTTGCGGGCGAATCCTCGATTCTCGATCCACGCCCTTCGAAAATATCGTTTGCATATGCGATCTCTTCGAACGATCGATGAAGATACGCTAACTGGCCCACGACGAAGCGGGGTCATTGATTTTTTGAGCCCATCAAGTGTAACCCGCGCGCATGCGCAGTGGCGTCGCAAGAGCGACATCGGGCGTTCTCACACTCATCCGGAATTGCATCTCGGGCTCGAATTTTGTGAAATGTCTTCCCTTGGTAGTATCCTTTGAAACTCTCACAATCATCCTTCGCCTCCGCCTCGAGAAAAAACTGGTTGGCGTTGCACGTAGGCTATTTACCGGGAAGAGAGAGCTTCCTTACCTACGTGAATCTGCCACAATCCATCCGATTTCTTCATTTTCTCCGAAACTTGCGTCTTTATGGAAATTATCTTTATCCCTTTTGCCAATAGTTTCCGCGAATAGCATTTGCACTTTGTTTTTTCGCGCCAGAAACTATCCACATTTCGATTACTTCGATCTTTCGAAAGTCAGATGGCGCTCCCGTCTGATGTTTCGCGGTCACGTGACTCATTCGAAGCGGGAAGTAGCAACGTCGCGGTGGTTGCCGGCCGGTTCGTCGACGGATTCTTTTATCGTTTTTTCCGGATAAAGTGCTAACAAATATCGTCGTTGATCGTGTGATCGCGTTTGCTTCCGCGAAATCTATAGGGATTTCGTGAAAAACACGAGTGACGTTGATCGAGGTATCGTCAAAGTTTCTCGTTTCTCGTCGACGCGAGCCACCCCCCTGCTCCTTGCATCCAATCCGTGGATCTCCGTTTTCCTTTCGTTTCTATCTCCGATTAACATATATATTTCGTCGAAATCGCTCGCAATCCGTTCATTCGCGAGTGATCGAAGTGACATCGAAGAAGTTTGCAACCTTCTTAATCAAAACCCATTCTGACGACACGGGATACCATGGTCCGAGGAGGTTGTCTCAATCTTCGTCTCGCCGAGTTTCTACCCTTCCGATGGTCCTATTCGTGGAGGATTTCATCGGGACTCTACACCCACTGATACTTCGTGGCAAGGATCATCGAAAATACTTTATTAAACATCTGACGGTGAGTACGCAACGTACATAACCGCGCTTTGCTCGTGCGCATTGCTCTCGCGCATGTACTATGGCAAGAATCTACTGCGTCCATCGATATTTCGTTATCGACGATACCCGCAATCCAACGATCGTGCCCACATCTATTACTTTCTCTAATCAGTCCGGAAATAATGAATTACCTTTCTCTATCGCAACAATGACTCGATAAGCTTAAATAGCATTTTCCGATATCGCCGCCGAATGACACATATGCGCGACAAAGATGGGTAGATCTCCCTTAACCCATTCAATACGGCGAAAAATCCAGTCCGAGTGCGCCCCATTATCGGGATCAGTTATTTCTCCTCCAAGCGATTATTAGTTAAAATAATTTTTATGCCGAAAACTGAGCAACCTTAACAGTCGTCGCTTGTTTGATTAAATCGGGGACGATCGAGATGAGAAATTTATAGACTCAGAACGATTGAGAATCAGTTTGGAGGCCCAACTTGGCGTTATTTTTGGCCCTAGATGTTTTTCAGTAACTGGGACATATGTTGTCCCAGCCGTAATATCAAAAATTTTTCAGACTGAGACACCACATGTCCCGTCCGGTGCGAAAGGGTTAAGCAATCGATCTCAGGACATAGATTCGGATATGAAATAGCCAAAGGTACCCACAAACGAAGGATTTCTAACGAACATCGAGCAGATATCCGCCAATGGTTCCAAGTCGAGCGAGTAGATAATCGGTCGAGCGATCAAATTCCCTCCCCCTGATCGTCCTCGAGCATCGGTCTCGCGGCGGCGACGTCGGCACCGAGCAGACGGACGGCTATTTCCGCATGACATCACACCGCCCGCATTTAGGAGCGCAGGATTTTCTATTTTCTCGTCGGTCTACATTGGTGGCCTCCGTGAAGAGTTGCAAGGTCAGCCGCACCGGCCGCGTCTCGATCGCTTTTTATTCCCGAACGACTTCCTCCGTCGTTCCCCCTGTCCCTCCGCATCGGCAGAACCCTTGGCCTCGCCAACTGCCACCTTCTACCCCCTTGCTCGTCACGAGGGGCAAAAAATTCTCGTTAGACGAAGAGAGCTCGCGAAACTTCCGCGATTAAGGTCGCGATTAGAAGCGGATACCTTCGAGAGGTGGTGAGGTTCGTCTCGTTGAAGTATCCCCGCGTCTAACCAATGGATCTCGAACATCGTCTTCTCTCCCTAATCGACAAATAATTGTACGAATTTGTCGACGACCGGCAAAGAACGGGACGGAAAAGAAATCCTCGCTTCTCCCGTCCCTCTCTCGGGACTTCTCTGAGGTCCTTTTTTAGCGATTCGTACTCTCAGGCGGAACAATGGATTCGGCGAGACAAAGGGGCCGGTGCTCCCGCTAGCCGCGATACCGTTCGCCGTGCTAACTCGGTTAGCTGTTCGTTAGCAACGTTAGAAACGATCTTGACCGCGGAAGAACTCACGTTCGAGGAGTTAGGATTGCGTTTTTGGTATCGTGTTGGAAAACTATGTTGAGCAGACGTCGATCGACGATGCAAGACCGCTTCACGATACTTTCGACGGCAGGTGAAGGCGTCCGTCTCGAGAAAGGTTCTCAGAAATTCTCTCCAGTCATCGCGAGGAATTCCACCGAATTTCCGAGCGGACGCTCGGTGATTAATAAGTTTTTACGCGCATTACACTCGACCGCGTGACAAATCGATCTTTTTTCTCGCTCTCCATTGTGTTAGCGTAGTCCCCCCTATAATTGCTCTACAAATTGATTCCTCTTTTTGCTTCCTCGTGGTCTTCGCGTGGAAAAGTGGAGGCATGCTTCTATAGGAAAAATGGAATAGAAAGTTGGAAAAGAGAGAAACCTTGACGCCGGCGTCGAGACGTTCGCGGTTTTCCGTTTGCGCGAAATCTCTCTCGCACGGGACGACCGGTTCGCTGGTCCAAGGGATACGGCAAAAACGAGAGCGGAGAGATGACGGTAGCGTGGGTACGCGAGGAAGGCGAAGAAGGCGAAGAAGGGAGTCGTAGACGAGACCGGCCGAAACTGTCGGAAGAAGGTAGGGGAAGTTGTGCCGAGGGAAGAGAAGCGAAGAGGAGGGAAGAGCAGCAAAGAGAAGCAAAGAGGAGAGACGAGAAGATGGAAAAGGGATTTCGGTGATGTCGTGGAGTGGGAGGACGCAGCGAGGAATAAAAAAAGGAGAACACGTTAAACGTGGAACCGGGGGTCATAAAAATCCGAAGCGCAGGTATAAACCAACGATCTACAAGTCCGTTGCGAGGACGATCCTAATCTCTGCTCGCTCGTGGAATAGCGAGAGACGGAAAGCCAAAAAGAAGCGCCAGAAGAAAATAGTCGGACCGCTAAATTGCAGCGGCGCGAGCTCGTTAGAAAATCGGCGGAATGCGGCTGTACGAAGCATCCTCCTTCGACGGGAACTTCGAAGAGGAGTGGCGAGGAAAGGGGAAGATTGGAATACGATCCCGGAGGAATTTCGAGAACACGGTCGTCTATGCGCCAGAAATTTTGAGTCCCTTTTAATAGCACCGTGGTGCATGAATTTTTTCCAGCTGGAACGAAAGGTCGAGGCTCAAGGCACACAGAAATTTCCAAGCGCGATAAACCAGTTGATTTGCGCGTACTCAAGACTGAGCTCCTTCGTGGTAGATTTCGCAGCCCATTTCGTGATTCGAGAACCGCGACGCGTTCGAGTTAATCGTCCCGTAATTGAATAAATGCGACCGATTAGTCGCCCTGCTGCCGAGACTATTTAACGAGCTATCGTTTAAATAACCGTTCAACTCGCTGAAAATCGAATTTAGAGTTAATCGGTATTTAATTTAAATATGGCTGCGAACGTAATACGTTTAACTTTCTCATCAGTCACGAGACGATCGAATCCGTCGTCGCGTTAACTCGCAATTTACCACCGATCTCCCATCGATGGGAGGAAACGCGATCGTAATTCGGCCTGAAAGAGAAATAGGAGGATTTCCGGTGAACGCTGGCAATTAAACAAGATAAAGTCAGAGTTTATTTGTTCGCCAGTTGATTCGTCTGTTCGCTCTTCGTCTCGAGGCGAGGACATGAACGAGAACCCGGACGAGAATAAAGTTTCGGACGAAACAACGGCGGAAACGTTCGTGCAATTTTTAATGACAGACATCTCGCGATAAACTTTATTTCTTCTTGAACCTGGCTTTCTTCGATACTATCACGGAATTGGAGGGTGACTTTGGATTCGACTGGTTCTTGTGTTTTTTACTCTCCACGTGTTGAGCGAACGTACTCTCAGAGTTTAACGAGAGATTGCACGGGGCGCAGTAGTACTGTCCTGCAATAAACAAATTAACGTTAACATTCGATCAACGCCCTTAGTCCCTTCGATGATAAAGGAGTCTTACCCGAGGGCGTCCTATATATAGAATAATCTATGGGCCCTGGAACGGTCGGAGTACTTTCGTTTTCTGCAACTGAAAAATCGCACAGATCAAAATACTCGGTAGCTACGGCGAAGGTGAAGATCTCGAAGAACCAAATTCTCACCAGATTCAGGTACGGGTAGCCCGTTCATCCTGAGCATTCTGAGATGCCTCGCGCCACGCTTGTGTGTTTCCAATTGGTCCTGCCGATTTGCCGAAACTCCACACAAATCGCAACGCAACGGTGTTGGATAAGGCGGTGGGGTGTATATGGTCCCCGTCGTTGGGACTGACGCAGGATTTGCGGTAGTCGATGGAATTGGGACCAGTCCTGGAGTTGGAGCTGGCGTACCGTCGACTACCACCGGTTGAGTCGGGGTTGCCTGGACTTCCGGGTGAAAGGCCAATCCTATTCCAAAGAGACCCGTCGAGTCTATCTGACCGTACTGATTCTGAGTCAGCGACTTCTTCGATGGCCTGCGAAATCGAATGGTAAACCGTGAAAATAGCGTTGGATTTGACGAAAGAAATCGAAGAGCAGAGGAAGATTCCTCCTACCTGCTGCGACGTCCACCGTTTGCCGCTCTAATGTGCTTTTTGCCGGCGTAATGTTGCGTCGCGTCCATCTGCGAGGTGAACCACGTCTTGCAGATCTACGAAGATAAGCGATAATTAGGCAAAAAGCGTGAATCGTCGGACACTCTTGGAATATGTTGATGTCTCACGTCGCAATAGTTTTGCCAGTCGTTGGTCGTGCTACTGACTTGACCATCCTCAGTTTTCTGCTTCTTGACGCTCTGATTGAGAAACATGGAAACCTTCTTCTGATGAGGCTTCCCATCATAATGAAGTTTCGCTTGTAACGTCGAATTCATCTGAAACATCGTCGTTCTCTATGATATAAGAAACGAATCAAGATACCTCTACTCGCGTATCCCTGTTTCAAGGAGACTTTGCTCAACGAATATAGACGTTTTACAGGATCTCAATACTTTTATCGGATAACGTAATCGAGGCTTACGACTGCGTTGCAGAGATCACAGTTCAGCGGTTTCATTAGCGCCGACAGTTCCCTCTGGGCACTCGCAACTTTCTCTACGAAACAGAAACACAGATCGATCTTTAATTAGCTCGACAACGAGCAACAACTTCCCGATAGTCGAGAGGACTACATCGTAAACCAGGAACCACTTGGTCTCGTTACCTGCGTCCTGCGCGGGGTCAATGAACTCGCTCTTTCGTTTGTAATATTTGCTCTTGGCTTTGGCCGACGGTAAACTCGTCGCCGACGGCATCGTCGCAGCGGTCGCCTTGTACGTCGTGTCGTACCATTGAGCGTAGATCTCCGAGGTGTCCGGATCCATGGGCACCCACCAGGGTGGTTGACCCGGAGTCTGGGGTTGAACCGCTGGATGAAGAATGTACGAACTGCCTACGGGAACGCTCGGAAAGGATGCAACCGGTGCTTGAATATTCGTCGGATTTGCCGCCGTCACAGCCGTCGTAGGGGCGATCGTCGAGACCTCCACCTTCGGTGACACCCGGGGTTCCGTCGTCAACGGAACGGTCTCGTTCTTCGTGGAGGCAATCGGTGGAGGAGGAGGTGGTGGCGGAGGTGGTAGAAAACATTCGAGTCCTGAAGGAGGGACAGTTTTTAAAAACAAAAACGATACGTCGTCGCGCAAGATGAGCATCGAGACCGAAGATTGGAGAACACTCGGGAGAATCTGATTGCGAGTGGAAACGAAGAGATTTACGGCGACGATAAATGACTTGGATGGATCGGTCGTTTTTTAGGATACGCGTAAAAATACGGGGCTAAAGTATCGACGAAGCAAAGCGAGGAAATACGAGCGCGTTCATCGATGGAATGGGTGGCGAATCGTCGTAATCTGGCGAGATATTGAATTTAATTGCTCGCGACGGTAAATACTAATTGGACTAATTTCGAACGCATCTGCCGACGTAAGGGCATTAATGTTGCCCATTTTTATTAGTAACAGAGATAAATTTAGCGCGCGGCCGTCGAAGGCAGCACGCGCTACTCTCTTATCGACTGTGCGTCTTGTCACGATGCATCGCGATGCACCGTTGGGTGCTTCAGGGCCGAAAGAAGCAGTTTGGGGCCCTTCGTTGGATTATCCGTGTTTTAACGCTGGGATAACGGAGAGTAAGGGTGGAACAAAATTGTGAGGACAATATTTAACGTCGTTGGAACGCAGGAAAGAAAAAATAGACTGAAGAACGGAGAATGGAGAACGCAGCGTTCTCCATGACGTTACGCGATAGTATCTTACGTTTGCAACCAATTGCCAGGGTAAATAAGCACTGATAATCGTATTCGAAACAAAAACATGGACTGTTTTTGTTCTATTTCCATGCCGTTGCAAATTCCTAACAGATTTAATCTAACTGCGAAGATTGTTGTTTGACTCTGTACATCAATTGTACGTGTCTGACTTTTTTATATTTTGAACTGTCAGCTGATTTCGAGGAACGAATCTTGGCTGCAATTTTGACAGAATGCTTGGCGATGGATCGAGGGTTGATCTATCGTCTCCTTTCGTATGTCCGACGGGAAACGTGAAACGTGCGTTCTTCGAGTACTTGCTTCGATAATTGATCAATGTATACCGATATAGTACTTGGTAATCGTATCCGGCTACTTGCAATGGCACCCGTTCGATCGTAAATACCAAGAAAATCCTTGATCCTCGAGTAAAAACATCTTAATTAATTATATACGGATACGCGAGCTGTCCGACGGCAACTAAAGAAACGTAGATTCGAAAGATCGGCTTGTGCGTAGAAAATATTCTGACCCTGCTGACCGCGAAGGGCTCGAACCGACGAAGAAAATTGTTCCTTACCAGTCGACACTCACCCGGCACTTCTGGATTCTCGATGATCTTAGCACTGGACATATCGTTGCTCGAATATCGAGATACTGGCCGTTTCTGTCAGAGAAAACTTAACAGTGTGGAATAACTTGTTGGGCGACAAGGGTTCACTTTTTCGATCACTTTGCACTCGCGAATTAATTTTGTATCCGTCGTTTTACACCTCGTGTGCCACGTCGAATCACGGTATCGTTACGATACATGTATCAAGCTCGACTGTCAATTATTCGTTGAAACTGAAATGTTGGTGAGGTTAATAGGAGAGTTTGACAAGCGACCCGACGACATTACGCGATATTGACCTGTGATGCAAGATGGCTGCTGACACTACGTTCGTCGGTCGTGAACTATCCAAAATTATTCGAATTGGCAGCGAAAGAACGACCGCCGATGATCTACCGTTTGTTAATCGTTTGAGCGAGATCGATGGAGGAAAAGGCTGAGCTTTTGAGATGTCTCGAGGAAAAAATTTACAGTGGCAAAGCCATGGTAGATCGATTGAAACTCGTGGAAAAGGTTGACGGAGTAGAAAAGCTCGTGCGAAAGATACAGCAGGAGATTCGATTTTTAGAAAAGGTACGTTTCTTCATGAGTGTCCAAACGTTAGCAAACTATACATAGATTTCCCTCGTCGACGCCGTCAAATCGTCGGTGATCGTTGTCTTTGACGGATAGCCTTCAAACTATTTTGGCGCAACAAAATTCCGCTGTTTTTGCGAATTACGTTCTTTTGGATTATCGATGTCTGACTTATAATACCGTAATGTTCTCATAAAGGTACAATCTACAGGGAATGTAAAAAAGGAACACCTGCAGAGCACAAATCTAATTCATCTGAATGCAATGGTAACGAGGTTTGTCTGTGCAAAAGAGCCTACCAATGTTATGAAACCCTTTAAATATCAGAAATCACGCTTGGAGGTTGATATAGTGTGCAAGGGAGGAGCATCCTGGATAAAAGTTATAGCCAGAAATGCCAGAGCACTTACATTGATTTCCATGGGCAACGGAGAGTACGGTCAGAAATCTGTGATCGATCAAGCAATCTGCTACCTGGAGTGTGCCAAGTGCTACCCTCATTTGTATAGACCACCGGATATTGTATTTTATTTTGCTTATGGCATAGAAATACCGTTGGCCATGCGATTAGAACAAATGGGAGTAATCGTGGAAGGAGAAAGAATAAGTTGTCAGGATGCCAAAACCTTAGAAACATCTGGCACGGATATTTTTCCTAATATGGTAAATGTAAATGATGAAAATAGATGCAAATCAGTATGGGCATCCTTGTTAGAATCTAATGAGGAAATTTTGGGGGAGGCTGAAAGAAATATAGTCGCGGATTTAGAGACCCTAAATACTTCTTCTCTTGCTACTGAAATTAAGATTCTTAATTTAGACGTGTCCACTTTGTTGGCATTTGTTACTAACATGACCAACGGATACGACCATTTTGTCTATCGAGAACCATTGCTCACCCAGCAGGCAGAGATGGAGAGGAAAAATCCAGTTAAACCGATTCTAGAGAAGCTATTTGAGAACAAGGAGCTCATTGTTTGCCAAACAGCTTACGAAAATTTTATGAATATTATCGATATTATCGGTGGACCAAAGGAGACAGTGAGGGCAAGAGATTTATTGAACAGAGTTCGAGTCGTTGATGACGTGCCGACTGGACGAATTATGGAAAGATTGTGTTTGGGTGGTAAAATCAAGGATAGATCTCGATTGGTATTTGCAACGGGCGATCACATGAAAAGTATTACCGTGTCTGCAAACGAAGGTTTCGTTAGAGCAGCGCGAATGCAGGTATAGCATTGATTTAATAGAAATTCGGAAACGTGTCTTATCAATAATATCTTCTTTTTCAGGGAATCGAATGTACAGTTTTCCTTCATGAGCCTAGGTCCCTTTCGGAAATCAAAGAGCTTTATGCCGAAAAATTAAATCCGTCCTGATAGCGACTGAATGAACTTTAAATTGAAAATAAATTATACTCGATACTTGCGAGATATTTCTATTATTTATTCTCTAATCCTGTACTACGTGATAATGGTGCAGTTGTACATCATGATTTTATGTGTTGCCTTTAGCTAGATTTTCTTCGAATTCTGTGGAAAATGGAATTAAATTACACAGTTTCTCATTGTAGTAGAAATGTTTCTAACAACTAACAATAATACCATTGATAAACTTTTTGAAGTGTGGATTTCTTTCTCTGGCTAGTTCGAGAAACTCTTTGCACTTCTCCTCGTTTTCAAGGCGTTTGTAGCATTTGGCGGTATTTAAAAGAGCCTTTAAATTTGCATTATTCACTTTTAAAGCCCATTCGCAATCGAGGATGGCTTTTTCAAATAAACCAAGATTAATGTAGGACAAGGCTCTGCTGTTCCACAAGACTGAAGAATCTTTTCGTTGTTCGATTGCTTGGCTGTAATAAGTCACAGCTTTTTCATAATTTCCCTCGTTAAATGCACCGTTTGCGATTCTTTTCAAAGTCTCTGCTCTTTCGTTTCTAATCTTTCGATTTTCGGCTCGTTCTTTCGCGTCTTTTTCCACGCTTCTCATAAACGCCTCTAATTAAGAATTACATATTAATTGCAGGTCTAGCTACTGCCGCGAAATTTACCCACCTTGCGACGAATTATTTTGATCCGAATTGCTCTCGTTTGGGCGATATTTATTGATCACCGTACGATCAGTTTTTATTCGCAGATCTCCAACTTCGGAGAAATCTTTTTCGACCTTCCGTTCCAACATTTCGTCCGCCAGCATTTGTCCGATTTTTTGTTCCTCGACGTCGGAAGATGCCAATTTTTTAACAATTTTCTCTTGAACAGCAAAGTCATTGGAGTCTTGAAGGTGCAGTGCTTCTTGAGAATACTTACCTACTTCCGTAACACGGTTCATGAAATTTTGGAATTCTTCTTCAGTTACTTTCTTATCAGTGGTTAAATTATCCATGGCACTGTGTCCCTCCATCACCTTTTCATTTACCCCATCATCTTGGAACATGTTGCTGGCTGTGTGTATCAAAATTGCTGTAAATTCTAGCTGTAATACCTCACCACAGACTGTTTAACTATGGATTCTGTTTCCATAGTAACTGTTGCAAGAGTAAAGCCTTTATATTTGCTGCAATGGAAACTTTACATTGATAATTAGCTAATAATAGGGACACAATAAAATCTACTAATGTCTCTGCAGAATAAATAGAATTAATATAATAATACGGTAGAAGAAGTAGGTACAGATGTTTAGGTTGAATTGGTTTATTACAAAAGGAATTGGGCTTTGTAACAAAGTGACAAATAAGACAATAAACAATGGTTAGTACACATGTAGATGTTTATGAGTTTCTTGAAAAGTATTTCTATCTATAGAAAGACTTATAGCTGGGTGAAAAGATATTTATTGAGCTTAGGTTTTGTCTTAATAACACGCATTCACAGATTGTTTCTTTCTCCAAAGCTAGTTTCGTTAACCATTGGAGCCCTTCCTAGATGGAAATTCTGGAAGAGTACTACTATTAAAGGATGGCTGATCCCTGTTTGAAAAGGAGAACAACCGGGTAGACCCTACAATATTTTCAGAACTCTCATTGTCTATTTCTTCGACTTCCAGTGGATCCATATCGTCATCCTCTTCCAGTTCTGGAGATATATCTACTTCATCTTTTATAAAAACTGCACAATTCATAGTATGATTGTTGTCCGCATTGATATTGGGTTTCCTCCTATCCAGTGGTTCGTTTCTCCTAGAGTCATGAGCAATCGGTGGTGGCTTTCCCGCTGTAATTTCCACTTCTTCCATGATACACAATTTCTTTAAGGGCAAAGGCTTGTCCTTCGATATCGCGGACAAAATTCGGGGCCAACTGATAACTGGTTCCGTCGATTCTTTTCGTTTTTGAGGCGCCGCATTTGTTATTCCTCTGCTGGTACTCGGCATGTCGTTGATATCGACAATACTGATTCCAGAACGACCAGTTTCCAGTCTCTGGTTCAATAAGTTAATATTACTCTCGTCGTTTTTCTTCGCAGCATCTTGCGGGGTCTTGGGCCCCGATTTGTGCGAATGGGTCGGCGAAATAAACCTCGTCGTTGGACAACTCGCTTTGCTTTGCGACCTCGTATTGTGCTCGTGATCTTGCACGGTTTTGGCACATCCACTTTTCGTTTCCTCGATCTTCAATCGTGACACCGTCGTCGTCTTTTTGGACGAATCGTAAGACGCATTGTTCGACTCTCCTACCAAAACAGACGTCTGTATATGCCTGAGACCGGTGACTTCCAAAATTTCGGCGAGCTTGAGCAACCTCCTAACCTCACTTTGAACCACTTGTATTTCACCGCAATACATAAAATTCACGATAGTCTTTAAATCGTCAGCCTCGATATCGTGAAGAATGATCATGGGATGAGGATGATCATTGGCGACTAGTAATCGACGAAAGAAGGAGCTCGAATTAGCCAGAACCATTTTGTGACATTTTAAGATCGTTCCATCCTTACACACTAATGAAAGATCTACAAACTGTTGCTTCTCGTAGCAGGTATCAAGCGAAACCGCTAAATGCGACGGGAAACTGTGCCACTTTAAACTGAGCACCGTTTCTTCCCTCATTTTGAACCTTGTATCTGATATCTTTCAACTCAACACTGAACGTTTCAAAGTACTCGACTTTCGTTTATGACAACACTACTCGCCATGACACGTGCCGCTGTCATCGCAAACTACCCGATAGCGTTTAGAAACCATCAACATGTGTAGCTTTTGCGTGCAAATTATTCCTCAATGATGTATTTATAAACGATGTAGAACGGTGACCAACGTAGAACAGGAACCTGCGAAGCGCGCAAAAGCGTTACCACCGTTTTTGCGCCCAGCGATAGCGGACCTTTTTGGAAAATTCGCGTGAGTGGGGGTTCTGCTTTTTAAAAATACCTTCTACAGTAATCGATTTCCGCCCGCACAGTAGCTAGCGTTATCTGTGAGATAACAAACAAACTATGACCACATAAACATAGTCAAAAATCGAAATCATCTCTTTGGAAAATTCGTCCGACGGATCCACCTTTCCGACGGATCTTCAACCTTCTTTCCTCATCGGATTTCCGCATTCTTCCGCCGTCGGATTTTCTTTCTCCTCCATTCCTAAATATTTTTGATCCGTCGGTCGATGGAAAACGCTCCAATGTGTCTGACGGTCGCACACGAAGTCGTTCTCGAATTTTTAACCCTTTCTAACGTAAACTCTTTTATAAAGAAAAGAAATTTTTCTATCCATTCGAAGAAGGCAGCTTGCTTCGTCGCGCTCTCGATTTGGACGTCGCGCGTATTTCCAGCGCATGCGCCCCGGCGCGTACCGGCGCACTCTCGAATGATCTCGAAGTCGAAGCGTGGCGATGCGATTCCTCGATGCCAATTGGCTTCGATGATTGCAAATGGTCGTTTAATAACAGATGATTGAACGCGTTCCGCGGCGCGGCCTAGCATTTATCTGTCAAAAGTGGCAACGGCTGGCCGATCGGCGATGTGCCGGCAAACGTTCGCTTGCTGACTGTTCCGCGCCTCGTTTATAGGTTATCGGACCCAACGTTCGCCGAGGAGAGACGTGCATGCGTGCGTGAGCTGGTGCGTTTGTGCGTTCCGTTTTCGACGTTAGTCGCGTTTTTCGAGCGGCACCGTTCGGGAGCAAATGAAAAGTGCCCTTCCGACAGTCGCGTGTTTTATTATGTGATCACGATAGCCGAGTTTCGAGGCTAGTATAATCAAGTGACGAAGGTACGAGGGAACGAAGGGAAGGCAGGACGTGAAGGAAAGAAGGGAAAATGCGAAACGTTCGGGCCGATGGTTTCTGCTATCTCATCGCGGTTCTTCTCTTTCTAGCGCCATTCAGCCAGGCAGGTAAGACGAATTCTCGGAAACGGTTTCGAGTCGCGGTCGGCTTGGCAGTAAATCGAGAACCTCTTAGCTGCGTGCGCCAACGAAATTGGTTCGGTCGACTTCGACTCCGTGAGCGATCCGTCGGGGTCACCCCGGCACGACCACAATGGTCTTCTTCCGCTCTTTCTCCCTCTCTCTCGTCTCTCTCAATCTCTCCGTCTCCCTCTTTCATTCTAACCGTCTCTCTTTCTCCTTTCCTCCCTTTTCTCTCCGTCTCTCGGAGTCTGTTGGTCCAGGAATCGAGCGAGTTCCCTCGGGTGTTGCGTCGCGTCGACTCGCGTCTCCGTCCTACGCGTCCGTCGGATCGTTTCGCGTGCCCCTCTTTAAAAATCGTTTCGGCACACGACGAGCTGGATTTCTCGCTCTGCAAACGCAACATCTTTTCTCGGAAATCCTCTTAGGAGGACCGACGTCGACGAAGCTCGGAGAGAAACATTTGCGCAGCCTGTGTTCGATATCTTGTTGCTTCCCTCCGAACTTTTCCATTATGAGCTATATCGTCGTCGGATGGCAACGGAGACGACGAAAATAAACTTTCGGACGCTCAATGAGACACGTTTCTGTGCAATATCGTGAATTTTAGTTCCGAAACGAACCTAAAATTCGATCGTATTTGAAAATACGAATTTTGAGAAAGAAACGCGAAGTTAAACACGATCATTCAATAGATGCGGACGAAAGAAATTTTCTCTGGTTTCGACATCAACTACCAGTCCGGTATTCCCGTCCGTAATTGCTCCGTGGAAAAAGGAGCGCGATAAAAATCGAGATTCCGTCCGCATCTTCGCACGGAAATTGCAATTTTTCCCCCCGGGCTTTCCTGCCGTGAGATCCCCAATTACCTCGGGCGATTCTCGTTTGATCGACGGCAACGAAAACCCGCTCGCGATTTCAACGGGCTCTCGGTTCGAACGTGAATGTCGTAACGCTCGATAAAAAAAAACCTTAAAGTTACGTAAGAGCGTGTAAGTCGAAAATATTCGGCGTTGCTTAATGAGAAAGCGCCGTGTCGGTTGTTTTTTTTTTCCGAGCGATATTTTACTCGTCCCTCTCTCTTTCTCCTTTTCTCGCAAGGACACCGGTAGTTCCGTTACGACAAAAAGAGACGAGACGAGTCGTGGAGATAACGCATCGTGCGTATGCACGCACGCATATCGCCGTTGAACGTTTCGACGATGCGTTTTCTCCAACTAGCAACGACGAGGGACTATATGGTGGCTATGGGGATACGAAGCCTCGAACTCCTCTCAATTAACGGACAAGAGTTCTCCGATCCCCTCGTCGTTCCCTCTGGGAAATTTTCCTAACGCGTAGCTCACCGATGCATTCGGACATCCAGATGTATTTTTGTTTTATTTCTTGTTTTATCTCTTATATGTTTGACATTTTCGATGGAATTTTCCGACACTTGGGGGCATTCTTCTCTGCTGACCGTACCAGAACGTTTGACGAATTTACGGTCAGGGCGCAAGGTTAGGAGATAAGCCAAATTACCCTATCTTTGTCGCGGACACGTTTCTACTTTGAATTTACTTTTGGATGTAATTACAACTGTGAAATTTATACGTGGCTGGCTGAAATTGCTGCTTGGTGAAACGCAATCGGAGCGTAGAGATATGGAAACATTTAACTGCGAACACGTTTGTTTAACACTGGATACTCTGGTGTTTAGTCTATTATGTTGAAATATATTCAACAAGTATGTAATATACTGACCCACCGACTAAGATTGCTAATGTCTTTAGAAGCATTTTGTATATTGACAACGAGATAAGAGTATAGTCTTTTCTCCCCGATTGCTATCCAATTTTCGGTCTTCCATTTGTTTCTGCATCGATTCGCAAAATATCGACGTAACTGCGACCTTGCAGCAGAGACGATGGTCAATTTTGTACAACACGGTCGATCGTGGCTAACGAAGAGTAAGGTTCTAGGAGGGAGAGCGAATCGTTTGCGTAATTTCGCGCCTCGTGGCCCGAGGGGACGCGGTCTTTCGCAAAATTTGCAATGTGTCTCGAGAAAATTTAACTTTACTATACTTTCCTCCTCGAGAAAGTTACATTAATGCGATCCAACCAACGAAAAAGATTCGCAAATAGAAAATCCCTTGCCATCGCGGAAAGAGAGGTCGAAGGACTTTAAGATCGCGGTTTCGATTTCGCGAGAGACACTTTCCTAATGGACGTTATCGAGTTAAAGCAACATCGTCGACTCAAATCGAAAGTAACTCCCTTAATTTGCTTGACTCAAGCTCGGTGTAGTTAACCCCCGAGTATTCCGGCTGATAAAACGAATTCGTCCCAATTAACTGATTCAGCCAATCTCGACTCTCGGTCCGTCGATACGCTGACGAAAACACGTCGTTACTCGAGTCCCCCCCTTTATTCGCGTCTTTTGTTCGGCCACGAACGAGCCGGAGAAACCAACGACGACGAGTCACCCGATAACGACAGATAACAAGTACGACGCATATACCCGATTAACGCCGTTTCGCGCGCCAATCGATCTCGCTTCGACGATCGTCTTTTGTCCCTCTTCGTTCGCGAATATTTTCGCTCATCGGTCATCGACGGGAGTGCGCATTTCCGGCCTCATCGCGCATTAGAATATCGCTTATCGCGACTTGCACCGTAGGAATACGTAGCCCGCGAACAGAAGTCACCGTTAGAAACGAATGTATATCGTATCCTCCAGATTTCTCGTTCAGTGGTAGCTTCTTGGCTACACAGTCGAAACCGAAATTCGATAACAACAACAAGCGCTGGTCGACCTGGTGTATAGACCGGATAGACTAAGAAGTCACTCGGTTTGAGGTTCGGAGTGAGGGGAGATTCTCGCACCGTCTTATTCCTGTCGTATGTTACTTTTTCGTCGGACGAACCGGAACAAACCACTTATCGAGTGACTTCTTCCTAAATTCCTGCCGTAAAAGTTTGCTCGATTTATCCAAAATGGTTGCGGAAGAGTCGCTTCTACATTACTCAAACAGTAATTCCCAAGTCGTGATAGAAAATTTATCCTCGTTGCGCTCATCGCAGCGGAAAGCCACGGCTTTCAAGCGATATCATCATCCCGGACGAATACGTATGAGGAAGCGAACAAAAGAGCGACGTATCGCGCAATGAGCCGTCGATCGACGTTATCTCGTAAGTCGCGATTCTCCGCGTAACCTTTAGAATTTCCTGTCCGAGAATGCGTCCGATGCATCGTCGATTCCCCTCTTTTGCTCTCTCGTCGAGACGATTTACTGCCAAGCCGCGGAAAAGCGCAGAGGGAAGTCGATCGAGACGGTGTCCCTTTCTCGCGAAGAGGATTAGAGTCGTTCGAGGACTATCGGGGATAATTGGAATTTATTTCAGCAGGAAACGTTAGCACATCCTTTAGGCAATGCAACACGCAGAAGGTGGAGGAGCAGTGCAGGAAAAACGAGAGATGCGTTCAGAGTAGTGCCGACGAGGTAGCGCGATGCCAGTGTCTGATTAAGTACCGAATGGTGGATGGTGTTTGCGTCGAGGACGCAACGACGATCGCCGTTAATGCGACGACCGTTCGGACGAATATCAACTCCGACTCAGGAGGTACATCCGTCAATTGTCCATCCCAAGGATGGCGAACCGTTTCAATCGATTGGGTTACCTCTGATACCTCGATTTAGAAAAGAGGAGAATTGCAAAAATAAGTAGAATCGTAGGGTTCAA
Source organism: Cerceris rybyensis (assembly GCA_910591515.1). Classification (NCBI taxonomy): domain Eukaryota; kingdom Metazoa; phylum Arthropoda; class Insecta; order Hymenoptera; family Crabronidae; genus Cerceris; species Cerceris rybyensis. The sequence goes on along the minus strand of OU342801.1, from coordinate 2,020,182 downwards.
TGGAGTATCAGAAACAGAATTGGCTCCACTTAACCGTTGGAATACCGGGAGGGTTTTAAAAAATTACTTCGAAAAAAACCAAAAGCCAGTTTCGCGCTTTTGAGATTTTATTTCAAAATAAGCTAATGTTGGTGTTTTATTTTATATAGTGCACAACAAGAACAATCTTCTTGTGCTTGTATCCTAATTTGGTATTACTTTATATTCTAAAAGAGAAACCTGATGCATTCTTAACAAAGTCTTCCTTCAATTGCCAACATTGGAAAAATGTCCTGGGGTTTTTCGACACAAAAACTGAAGAGCGCGAAAGTGGCTCGTGGTACGCAAACGGTTAAATACACCTGTTGTTCGCCATCCTTGGTCCAGCCGATGGAAATCTAAACTTGCATCGAGATATCTTTGTTGCTACGTTCATAATCGGTTTCATTCTCTCGTTTTCTCTCTCCCTTGGTCACCAAATCGAACGAGAAGTCGCGATTCTTAATTTTAGCTCGTGGAAAATCTCTCAAACTTCTTCCTCGCAAGACTTGATTTTGCGAGAGGAACTCTCAGCCAACGAGCGCAGAGTTTTCCACGATCGAACAGTTTACATTCTCGTTCGATATCTCGTTAATGCTCTAGCTCGTATTCACGCCGCGCGATAGAGTTTTATCGTTGAAAAAGAAAAGAAGAGGAGCGCACCCTCGACTATTCTGCATGCCAACGATCCGCTAAGACTAAACTCACTGTGAATTTTGTTTAGGTAGTTCTGTAGCTGCTGGTTTGTTAATACCAACCTTCCTCGTAGTAATCGGTGTCCTCTTGTATTTCGGTGCAAGACGATACAAATGGCTCCAACGATTTCGGCAGTTTCGTCAAAATCGTTACGGTAACGTCCTAGTCACGAGAGACGACGACGACGACGACGATCCGCCGATAGCGTAAGGTGTCTCGCGGCCAGGGTGGGAGGATGGGAAAAACGTGGAAAATCGGGTACCAGTTCGCCGAAGAGTCCATGGAGATCTGGACTTTCCTTTGCAACCATCAACGGCCGCTCTGAGCTTCGAGTTACCAAAGACCGCTCAATTTCTCCCCCGATTCTTCGCGAATTCGCCCCCTTTCCCGCGAATTCGCGAGAATCGTCCCTGGCGAATTTCCAATTCCACCGACGTTCAGGAAGACAGAGGAGACTCGAGGCTCATTGCTCCAAGGACGTCGGGAAAATCCGGAGAATCGTCGAGGGAAAAGAATTTTCCTACAGGCACCAAGGGCACGTAAGTACGACGGACGTCGAAAAGAGACGTTTGAGTGAGCGAAATGAAATATTCGCTACTCAACGGCACGGTCAAAGGTTCCCGCGCATTTATGGACGAAGAGAAGGAAGGAATCCTCGGGTATTCGGGAAGGTAGGGTTGGCGAACGTACGTTGGCGAACGACGTTCCTTTCCGCGTTTTTCCTTCGGCGCACCGAGCAGCCGTTGCTCGCACAATCGCCGATTTTGCGTCGACGAGCGTACGTACGGTTGTACGATACGTGGGCGTCAACAGACCATGTTTTCGATAGCGATAAGTCCGTGCCGAGATGATAATTTTGTACGATGATATTAGTAAGCTGGTCAGTACACGTCTTTTAATCGAATAATCACCTCTTTCGCCGAGCGCGAATTTTAGAGGAATTAAATGTTTTATCGTCCTTGAGTCTCAATAGTATCGTTAACTGTATCGTACGACGGAATCCGTGGATGTAGCGTGATCGATGCTCGCGGAAAGAAAAAAATTCCTTTGTCGAGGACTTATCTTCGTGTTTCTTCGAGTAGAGATCGATATGGTGGAGGATATCTGTAGTGATCGGTGCGATAAGAATCGGAAGATCGTTCCTTGTTCCTCGTCGCGCAAATTGTCAACGTTGGAGCACACGATCACGTTGAATCCATGGAATTTCATCGTTTCCTCCGAACGTCTCGTTATTTCGGGGATAACTCTCTCGAACCGAACGAGTCGACGTTCCTCGACGTCGCTTCTACCAAAGAACGATGGATTTGCGGGATAAAAAATTGCCTATTACAAGTCTAAATATTTGAAGCCTGCTTTGACGAGGTTGGAGGAGAAAAATCTATAAATCTTTTCAACTGAGCTTTTAAACCGCGAGACGTTCGGAGTGCTTTACCGCGCACTTATACCAAAAGAACAAGTTACACCCCTCTCATTGCGGTCGATGGTCGGTTTCTGTAATTCTGTAATATATATACATATATATTATAACAAAATTTGTAAATAATCTTTCCGCTTCTCGTGGCCGCGTATTCTTGCCAGCAACAAGACTTTTCTTTTCCTATAGCGCCGTATAATCGTGACATCGTGGTAAGGAAACGAAGAAGGCATTATCAATATATTGTCAAGGATTCAACGAGCCTGCACCGTCGCGAGGGATTGTCGCGATAATTTTGCGGGATTTGTATGTACGTGTAAATATATAAATATATAAATATCTTCGCGCCCTTCCTCAATTTACGCGGGAAATTTTCACTCCGTCAATCGAGCAGAAGTTTTAAAAACAACTAAACGACAACACCGGGAAGAAAATACATTGTGTTAATTTTATAGAAGCCAATTATAATTATTTTATTCCCAATAGTTTTTCCTTCATATTAGATGGACTTTGTGCACATGATTTTTATTCATGATTCCACGTGGAACAGATAGCCCGCGTAAATCGAGGGCCGGACGTTTATCTTCGTGTTTTATATTTATATATTTACACATATATGAATATAGATATAGATATACATATATACATACGATATATGTAACCTATTCTTGTACTCTATCATTTTTGTACAGAACGTATGCGCTAGATGCTAACCAATATAGCGATTAATTGGACGTATCGGGGATCGCGACGAGATTTCATATTTTTCTAGTTCGCGAGTACAAATTAAAGCGGTGCGAGTGTTACCGGTGAATTTACCAGCCTTCTTTTCCCTCGCGTATCGCCAAGGATTTACTTTTGTATCCGATCCACGCGATACGTTCAGAAATGCAACAATACCGACGAGAGTTCTTTCAATTCGTTCGTTACTGCGCACCGGATCGGTCTATTCGCGATAATGCATTTCGATGATTTGACTGAATATAAATGTTGTTACTGTTTTAGCCATAGCCACGTTTATGCAAAGCCTCTCTATTTTTTTCCATTCACAGAACTCTCATGATATTTTAATCGTTTGACAATTTTAGCGGTATCCTTTCCCAAAGAGTTTCCTGCAGGAAACTAAGATCGTTTGATTTGGTATTTTAATACAATTACGTTTTGCGTATCCGTGGCTCTGTTAAGTTGTAAATTCTTTCACTGTGATGTATTTTACGTTATCCTTGACTGAAGATTCGTCATCGACTAAATCGCACTATCTTGGCACAATAATGTCAGAAATGATATATATAAATATATTACTCACAATACTTGGCCGCAGATATCGTATTGCTCTTGAAACACCATCGATGCACCCCGCTCAGTTTGCGAGCAAAGACGCAATCCGACATTTGCACACCGAGATAACTCGTTTGTTCTTTCTTTCTGACAACGAAACTTCGCTTTCGTATCGTAACGTTTATGAATACCTTATTCTTTAGAGAATGCCATAAGTTCCGTTGTGTAATTTATTTTATTTGTAACATAATAATAAAGATCTTTGAAAGTTCTTACCGCAACCGACCCAATCCCGGCGATCCATGTCTCGTGACTACGTAACGGCGAGGAATGAAAAACATACACGATACCCTTTTTTTTTTTTCTTTCTTTATATTGTACGTCAACGTGGACATAATTTACAGAATTTTCCGACAATGTTAACGTTCTCGCGATGACATTTAGCATTGCTCGCGTCGAGGACAACCGAGCAATCGTAAATCGCTCTCGCGGGGAATCGCGCGAGATTCGCTTTTCATTAGAATAATTTAATTCGAAAGAACGGCGAAATTGGGCACGATCCTTCCTCGTATATACATTCGACTCGATATCTACCCTCGCAGACCCACCATACGACCCCGTTATACGTTCACGATCCGCTTTATCGTTAATACTATCGTTAGGAAGCTACTCTAAATATCGTGTTTATCCGAGCAAAATTTTCCTCGTTCGTTCAAATTTCCTTCCTCGTTAATTTTTCCCTTCGATATCTCAACGAACGAGGATACTTTTATCCCCCAGGCGCGTTTAAAAGAATAATTTATCATTGCGCTCAGTGCCGATCGACGATCGGCATTGCTGATTATTTATTTTCTACTTTCAGACACTCGAAGCATGGAGGCGATCCATCTTCGCGTTCCTTCGCATGAAAGACGTTGAATTCCGATTGCACTGATGTGCGACGAACGTGTAGCTTATTCAAAAGATTCCAGTTTGATGAAGAGTGACTCGACTCGATGGAAGACTTTGGAAAAAGAGAAAGACTGACAGAGAAATACATAGAGGAAGAATAAATTGAATAAAACAGTGGCAGTACGAGTCAGAGTCACTCCCGATTCCGCAGCTAGTGTCTCCTAAACCTCCTAGACCCGCCAAACTCCAATGCTCATCGTTGAACCTCTTGCTCCAGGTAAAATTTCCATTTAGTATCCGGTGTAATCGTGCCACGGTCCTCTCTGCTGTCTATACTGAGGTCCACTGATCTGAATGGTCTCTGGGGCTCTGTAGTAAACCGTCCTCACTCTGTCGCTACTCCCAACTGTCGGGAGGAACTGAGGACTCGGTACGAACGGTTTCTGCTGCAGCTGTTGTTGCTGCTGATTGATCGGTCTCGACAGCTTGTAATTGTTCTCGGTGGATTGGAGATTAGCGTCTCTGCCGACCTGTCTGTGAAGGGGGAGAACAAATCCGCTGGGCAGACTGGCCTCTTGATTCAACGTGGGCGTCAGAGCGTCGTTCAAAGTGACGTCGTACTCGCTCTCCGGGATGTCTTGGAGGCGATGCGTCACCTCGTTGATCCTCTGCTTTATTCTGTAGTTGCCAGGCCCGGTAGGTTGCTCGTGATTCTCCTCCGTCTTGTAAGTCGAGGTGTAAATATTCGGAGTCTCGTTGGTCAATCTGCCCTTCTGTCTGAGCGAGGGGTTCGGAGAGGTTTGGGCGTTTTCCTCGTGATCTCGATCCTCTGGGTACTCATCGACCCACTTGAGCGCTTCCTCCTTGGATCTCTCTCGATTCTGATGCTTCTCATCCTCCGTCGACTTCGTTTCCTCCTCCCTCTGCCTATCGATCGGCCTTCTGACGGCAGGTCTGGCCAAACTGGCCTCCAGTTCCTCGGTCCTTCTTTCCTGCTGGATGTTAGTCTGCACAGTCTTGTAGGCATCGTAGCTCTGCTTCTCTTCCGTTCGCGGTTTCTCTTGAACGGATTCTCTGAAGGTCTCGCGAGGATTATCGTGAACGTAGTAATTCTTGGCTCTCTCGGATCCTCTGTCCGTCGTCTCGTCCTCGTCTCTTCTGGGAGGAACGGCCTTCGATCCAACTGGCGACAACCCTCTTGGATTGGGGGTGCCACCACGGGATGGCAAGAATGGTCTTTTTACGATTCGAACGGCAGTCCTTGGCGGAGGTGCCGGAGGTTCTTCCGGCTCGTCGTAGTACTCCTGAGGATACTCCTCCGACGAGGTTGAGTGATACTGATAATTTTGCTCGTGAGGTTCGTCCCTGTCGTGATAGTCCGGCTGAGAAGGAGCAGTAGGAGAAGTTCGATGAGACTTTTCAAAGTGATCTCTGGAAGGATCGCGATCGTCGATCGGCGGACGGGACGATTGGCCCTGAATGGGCCTCGTTGGACGTTCGTGGATCGGTCTCTCCGATCGATCACCCAGAGACTCCTTGAGATCGGCTTCCTTCCTTGGAATAAGCTGCTCGGGCAGGCAGGTCGTAGTTGTCGCCGTGGAGGTGCTCGATGTAGGAGTAGTCGTTCTGTCGGAGGTGCGATCGTAAGAGTTAGATCTTCTAGGAGAATCTGCTGGGTCAGAGAGGTCCTTGGACCTCGAGGCTGTTCTTGGACGATCGAGGTCCCTGTCTCTGTCGACGGGTCTGCCAGAGTAGGGCCTCTCAGCGTCCTGGGCCCTTCCACGATCGCGATCGGTTGTCCTCTCCGTTGCACGATCCTTTCCGCGATCCAAGGAACGATCTCTTCCACGATCGCCGGCTCGATCCCTCTCTCGATCGTAGAAGCGATCTCTCGACCTATCTGGATGCTTCCTGGTTCGTGCGTCATCCTCGTCCTCTCGATATCGAGGTCTGAAAGCAAATATCCCGTTAATCTTGAGATCATCGATCGACATCGACGATCCGTGTTTGTTTTGTTTCGGTGTTCTTTGGGAACTGTACGTTGTCGTCATCTGAAAAAATGTCCAAACATTAAGTACCCGAGTCGAAAAGTCCAGCCTAAAAAGAAACTTCAAATCCTAGATTCTTTTGATCTCTCATTTGCCGCTTAATTATGTATACCATTTTGAACCTCACAATCCTCAACTAGGGTGTCTACGCGCCTCAAAGTCCTGTAAATATGATTTTTAGGAGTTATCTGGACTGATCAGGTAAAATTTTTATTCCAATTTAATCTGACATCCCCTAAAAATATTTCAGAAGTTCCAAGTCTGTCGACTCATATTCTAAAAATAGGGCTTTCAGGAGCAAGTTGGAATTAAATTATCATTTTATTCCATATAAATTCTAAATTCCTAAACCAAATTAATTTTTAGTATATCGAGAATTTTTTTGGACCTCGATCATTCCACTCCAATTCCAATCCAATTCTAAAGCTCCTCATTATAGAATGTTGAGGATTATTTTGGACTGTATGAAGCCTAAATTGCTCCTAAACTAGGTAAAAGTGGCAAAAAGTAACAAGTGTAGGGCGATTGTGGAATTAAAATTTACATTCTTTTATATGTAACATATTTTTCCATATTCAGCCTAAATATCCTAAGTTATTTGGTAATTTAGATGGATTTTGGGCTGAAATTTTCGACTCGGGTATCGAGTAGAGTCAACGAGGATGAACGTTTTTAGCGATATGATGCGTCGTTAGGAAGATCCGCTACTGTGTGTTACCGATTGTGAGTGTTACTGGACGTTACAGCGTGTTAAGTGTGGTCAGCGATATTCGTCAATGCCGTATCGTTCGAGTTCTCTCGACGATGGCCGTCGATTAATCGGTTACGATCGACGAGTATAACTGTATCAGTGTTGTGTACGTTACCTTACCTGAAGGGTCGATCCCTGTCCCTCTCCCTGTCTCGAGCATCGTAGAAATCTCTGTCCCTTTCCCTGTAAGCAGGCCTTCTCCTGAGAGGTCTTCGAAGCGGTCTAGGATCGTCCAACTCGTCGTCGTAGTAATCATCCTCCGGGACATCCACTGGACGTCTTCGCGGCTCTTCTACAGGGAGAAACGTCGTTCATCGTTCGATCTTTGCCTAATCTTTCGATCTAAAGGAAAGTTCTCACCTGTAGGCTGAACTGAAGTCGCCTTATAAGCGTATCTGTCCTGCTCGGAGAGAGGAACCGGTCTTCGAATTTTTGGAGGAGCTCTCGGTCTCGAGTAGACGGAGGAGATCGGTGCTGCCGGTTTCACGAGGCCCTCCGTGTTGGCGATCGTGACAGGTTGACCCTGGGAAGGTTCCTTGTCGTCGTAGTCGTCCCTGAATCTATCTCTCGGCCTGGAGTCTCCACGGCGATCGTCCAACTCCGCGTCATCGACCTCCCTGGAGGCTGATCTGCCACCCTGATCGGGCTCTCTTCCTCTGAGCCTCGTATCCTCCTCGATAGGATCTCTAGGTCTGCCAGGGTCTCTCCTGTTGTTTCTGCTCGGATATCTATCCCTGACGGTCTCACGATCTCTGTCGTCTCTCGTTCTGGGCGAATCTCGCTCTCGAAAGTCTCGATCTCGATCCCTGAACTCTCTGTCCCTGTCTCTTCTGTACTTTCGATCCTCGTACTCGTAATCGTCCCTGCCATAGCCCCGTGGACGACCGTACTCGTCGTCGTAGTAATCCTCGTCGTAGTAGTCGTAGCTGGGCCTCCTTCTGAGAGGTCTTCTCCTCCTCGGAGAATCTCGATCTCGCGATCCTGCTCGTCCGTTCGCGGCGGTCACCGGAGGAGACAGGGTCGTCGTGGTCGTTGTCGTTGTCGTGGAGGTAGACGTGGTAGCTGCCTTGTATAGGGCATCGTTCCTGTGCCAATACTTCTTCGAGTTAGCGCAGTCGACCTCGGAGACGAAGTGGCATATGAAGGTCTTCTGGTCGAAGGCCGTGAAGTTTGCGCACAGGAAATCGTATCTGGTGCCGAAGAGGCAATGATGATAGACCTTGAGGATGGAGAAAAATTCAAGTTTAGTCGAAAGTAACAATTAATTGAAATCGAACGGACGTCGACTCGAGGTGCTTTCTAAACTGTCCCACGAACCGTTCGACGATCGGTGGGTTCGATCGCGAAACTGTCCTTTCACCGTGGATCGTGTCGCTAAAATTCCAAAATACACGTAATTTACGAACGACACGAAGAATTTTGAGATTTTTTGGGGACATTTCAGCGATTGTATCTTCCGGTGTTGCTTCCTCTTGGGCCATTTCGCGAAAGGGAGTCTCGCCGATCGACGTTTCTGCAAAAGCAGAGTCGTCGGCTGTTGGTCGATGCATTCGATATTGCATACACCGTATGCGGTGCTCTATAGTTTGTACGCTACTGTAGCTTTCACACCGGGACTACGTGTATGCGAGTAATTGCTTCGGGCCACACTAACTCGCATTGTGCGCCATTGCACGCACGAGAAATTCATCTCTGTAGGAGTAACCGCGATTCTCCGCCACGTACGGCCAAGCTGGATTATCTCAGGGAATCATCTCGAATCATTCAGAGCACGTCCTCTCCCGCTCGACCAACCTTCGCATTCGTTTCTCCAAAAGTCCGACCTCCTTCCTCCGAATATCCCTCTCAATCGTCCGTCCACCTAGCCGAACGATTATCGCGCGAAAATATCTATTATTTTGCAAAACGTTGCATCGAATCTTTCTCGTTAAATAATAGGAGACTTCTCTTGGTCAGCGTGCAACTTAATGGCGCACAGTTTCTCCACGGTTTGGAGTCTTTGTTGGAAAGTCAGCGAAACATCTTGCGTCGATGTTTCGTTTTCCAGCTTTGGCAGGTAGCTCGAGGTTGAAACGAAAAAAGCATTTCGTCTTTTTGCGCCAATGCCTGGACTTTGCTCGACTCGCCGATCTCTCGGCGATGGATTATGACTCGCTTGCTCAACATCGGCTCGGTAAATGTCAGAGGAACATTGACCGTACCTCGGTAATTTTGCTCGAAGAGACCTCCGAAATAGTCTTGCTAATTGGTAAATTCAATCGACCGCGGCAACGTTTGCAATTGTGAAATATTTTCGCGGAGAAACGGTGCTGCGAACAGGTCGAGGGACTTGGAGAACCGGGAGGAGAATTTTAGCGATTTTTTTCCTCGCGATATCCGGTTTCGATGCACCGCGAACACTCGAGGGAAGCGAATCTGCAAACATTTGCATGACAATGGTCCGTTCGCTCGGCAGCCACGGCGAATAGATCGATAAGAAACCTCGGAAAGGGATACTCCGCAATCGCTTTCACAATCCTAAGATCGGTGCGCGTGCATCTGCAAACGGTCAGGGACGGGAAGTGTATCGAGCCGCGAAACGATTCTTCTTTTCTTCGAGCTACGCCAACGTCGACTTACTTTCTTAGGAATTCTAATTTCTTCGCTCTCCCGAAGCTATTTTCGTTAACATCCGCTCCTCGACTCGGTTTACAGCCGACTATCGAAGGAAATCGGTCTCTTCCTTTTTAAACCCACTTGATCTTTCCCGGTGAAACGATCGCCTTCAGCCGTGCTCGGTAAAAGCATACTAAAATTGTCATTTTTTGCATCTCCCTCTCGTTTGCAGCTTCCCGTCGAGTCTACGAGCTTCGCCACAGATCTTCTCTCGATCACTTTGCTCCGTGACTCTCAAATCGGTTAAATTTATTCGTCATACCCAGCGAAAACCGGTCCCATTCGAACGATCCCGGAGAGATTCCACGCGATCAGCGATACAGACCGATTTACCTCGAGAAACTGGACCTTATTAGACCACGTCTAAAATGGTTCTATTCCGATGACCGATCCGAACGCGTCGATCCCTCGGCGAGAACGACCGGCTGCTTTCTCGGCCGGTTTTCGCGACGTTTTTAATACCGATCTCGCGGGTCAGTCCTTACCGTCGGTCCGGTCTGTCTCACCTGACACTTGTGGGGCACGCTGGCATAGAATCCGTCATGGAGACCGTCGCACTTGAAGTCGATGTCCTCCGGTATGCTGTTGTAGAAGGGATACTCGCTCAGGTTGTATCCATTGAGCTCCCGCGGCAAATTTGGATCCCAGATGTAGTCGATCTGAGGAATCCCCGTGAGGGTGTGCCCATTCGTCGCGTTCGTCTCAGCGGCCACCGTCGTCGTTGGAGACTGAAAGAGACGAGGATGATTGGGAGGAAGTGCATAGGGTCGAAGTTCATCGTCGAAGCTTCAAAGATTCGCGAGTACAGGAGAAAGGGTTAACACGATGTCTCGTGGATTCACCGTGCTCGCGTAACGGTCGACGGCTATCATCGTCTAATCGATGATGTCACAGTCTCGTTTGCGCGCGAAGGTAAACCTGTCGTGCTTTTAACGGGACGAATTGAGCTGGACGTCTTTTCGTTTGACGCCAGCACCAGGTAATTGGACAACGAGAGGTTTCGTGGAAAAAATCGAGGAAAAGAGAAACGGTACCTCGGCATCCTCGTTGTCTTCGCGAGGCTCCTCGGTGGTGGTGCTGGTGGTAGTCGTTGAGGGCTGCGCGATCTTGAATTTCGGCCTGGTAGCTCTCAGTGCGCCCGAAACTGCACTCGCGAGGGCTATCCCTGAAATTTGGAAAAATATTGGAATCATTCTTTTCCTTTCTCTTTTTCTGCGCACGGTCCGAAGTGAACCGGACCGAAATGTCGTTGAAGCGACATTTCGCTGATACTCGTTTTCTCCGAGAGACAGGCGGGATACGACGTGATCTACGCGCATCGAGGACTCGCTACTCATCGAGGGAAATAGTCAAAGGCCAGGACGCATCCGTGGATTGCGTAAACGACGAAGAAGCGTCGGCGTTGCAAAACTTGCGTCGTTAGGCGAGAATCGCGGGGAGAGAACGGTCGGCGCAAGTGTTGCAATTTTGCACGGTAGAAGCCAGCTCGTTCGGTTGGGTAATTGTTTTCAAACGGATCAAGGCTGTCGATCGATCCTTTTCTCTCCGTGTGCATTCGTTAGATTTATACTTTTGCCACTGATTCACGAAACACCCGTCTTACTCCGATTCCACGCACGATTGGAGGTAGAAGTCGCACGTTTCTTCGCGCCTCGTCCATCGTACCGTCTCGTCGATCCTCGCTAATTGCCTCGGAATCTTCGTCTCTGAATTACGTTTATCGACAGCGTTCTTTTAAAAAAGCCGGTTCAAGGTCTCCACCGATTAATTAACGAGATCCTCGCGGACAACCGAGCCGGTCGTCGAGCAAAAAATCGACGATACACTTTCGCCGTTTCTCCCTTTCAATGCGATCCGACGCGATCAAACGTTCCACCTTCGTGATCCACCGTCCTCGGTGTTACCCTCTTCCTCGTTCTCAGCGATAAGGTTGCCAGATCGGCGAACGATGGGCGAAATTTCGTTGTGAGAGTAGCCTTACGGACCGGAGAGTGGACGTCCTCGATGCTGAAAAGGCGCGCAGTCCGGCACCAACGGTTGTGCACCTTATAACGGGATCGTGCTCGTACTTTTCCGAGCTGAGATCGATAACGAGCGCGCTGGTTCGAGCACGGTGCATGAAAATGAATTATGGGAACGCGCTCGCATTCCGTTTGTGGGAAATGTTAACGTAGGCGTGTACCGGGTGGAAATCTTACGATCGACAGGGTTTTTCGTGACGAAACAGCCGCGCTACCATATCTGGCAAACAACAAATCGCTTCCCTCGATGGCTCTATCCATACGAGGATTGCCCACCCGCCCCCTGGGAATGCCCTGGCATTTCGTCTCGAAGGGCGTGACGACACGGTCTCTCGAAGTTGGACGTTTATCCTCGTGAATTGAAGTTTCGTCGATCGAAGGATTCGACAAAGTTGAAGGAAATTTTCGCTCGACAGTCGCGCGCCACGTCGCTCGACGTATCGGTTCGTGGCTTTCAAACGAGTTTTCGAAGGCCTCGAATATCTCCGTGGCGGGAACGAGCAACGCTCGATCGGTGAAAATGTCAGAAAGCCCTCGAAACTTTGCTCTAAAACGGTTGTGCACGTTGCACGAGAGAACGTTCTTCCGCTCGAACGGACTCCGAGGAAGGTTCACCCCGATCGGCGATCAACATTCCTACGGTTGCCCTAAACGAGCACTTGTCTCGAGAGGTTTTGTCGTTTTGCTCGAAAATTTCGACCGATGGCGACTCAACGTGCGTCACGGCCGGACAAAAGAAGAATCTCGTTGATATGCGCGACGGGTTCACCTTTTCCTTCGTGGAACTCTTCGGTGCGTCGATTTTGCGAGTTCCATTCGCAGCTTGAATACGAACCGTACCGTTCGACGGTGGTCGCGGACTTGGATTTGATCTTGCATGGAATATATTCTTCCCGCGGACGTGGAGGGAGCGGCTCGATTCGGCGCGAACGAACCTCGAGGGCCGATGCAAAACGGGTGGAAGGTCGACCACCGCCTTCGACATTCCTCGCCGAGGATGGAAAGTCCAAAAATACTGAGGACAGTCGGGAAGGCTGGGAGGTAATTTCGTCGTTTCACTTACCGTACAGAGCGAGCAGAAGCCACCGTTTCTCCCGCATCTTGGCACTGCTGCAACAGACAAATTCGAACGGTCAGTGCGTTGCTCCAAACACTTCGATTCGTATTGAGAAAGGAGGAAAGTAGTTTGGGAATTTTTGTACATTTGTTGACACAATTTTGGAGCTACGCGTTGTTACGCGACTTCTGGCATAATCGGCAGAGCCGAATCGCCGAGCATAGTCGCAAGGTAGAGCGTAGAACGCAGAGGTGCTCGAGCATATGGGAACGGATAGGAACTTTCTCTGTGCTGTCACCACTGCTAACCATATAATGCAAGGATAATGTGGGTGTTATATAAATGCGCGATCACGTAATACCGGGTGTGACTTTGTCGTTGCCGCGTACGTCTCGTACGACGATCACGTAGCTTCTCCGAGACCACAGAAATCGTTACCCCGAAATTCCTCGAAACGTCCGTCTCCTTCGAGAGGACTTCTTCTCCGAACGAGTCGCTACGAGTCTTTGCTCCGTTCTCGTTGCGAAAGAGCGCGGAACCAGAAGCTACCGACACCGTGACTCGTTCGCGATGGAAATCCTCTCGTTTTCCTTATTGGAGAACTTTTGAGGTCCACTCGACGACCTTGAGGTTCCCAACTCGGAACCTGTTGGAACCACGGTGACTTTGGCATTTCGATACACGCGGGAATCTTTGTCGCGAGACGGATCCGGTGAAAGTAACCTTGCGACGCTGGCTATTACGATAGATTCGGTGTGGTAGATAGCTTAACTGTCGTCGCGAATGCGGAGGCGGAGTGTCCTCCGCCAGGAACGTCTTCTTCCCTCGAGGGGTTGCAGCTTTGAGCTCGTTTCCGAGGGAAATGCTGGAGAAAACGGGAGGGAATTTTCGAAGTTGTTCCGTCTTTTGATACGACAACGTCAAGTTCTGCTTCGAAAGCGCTGAAAGAATTTCGCGGCAATTGCACAGGCTATCGTGCTCCAGTTCGCAGACGGGTCTCCGTTGTAGGTGTAAAAGGAGCAGGAAAGGAAGGAGGATGTCGAGCGGTGAAATAAAGGATCGTGCTATTCGGTTACAGGAGTTTCGTAATTGCTTTTCTTGCCGGTGTCACAATGAGCTGTAGCGCGCGAGTTCTCAGGCAACTTGGGAAATCCGAGCGGGTCGGGATCGTTCGGTAGACCAAACCGGGCGACAAGACTTTGAAATATATCGCGTGATTATCTCCAAGTTGCCTCGAATATCGAGAAAATCTCTCGATAAGCTTGAACGATCTTCGCGAATACGAGGGGCCAGTTGATTTCTCCGAGGATTCCTCCTTATCGTGTCGCGGCTGGAACGCGACACTCGTAACCTCGCCTTACGGTAAATTACATCGCGTTACGACACGCGTAACGGTCATCTCGCGTCCGTTAAAGGTCACCGGAAGCGGTGGCCGCTGCGACCAGTTCCAGGTCTCTTTAACGCTCATCCTAGATCGCGCAAATTCCGAGGTCGGACAGTTTTGACCGAATCGGCAATTAATCGATGGCCTGATCGAGAAAGCAATCGATACGGTCTCTCGGGGTCCCGTCGTTTTCCCCGGCGAGAGACGAATGTTTTCGATCGGCAGTAGGCCGAGGCGTGGTTACAAAACTCGATAGCCTTCAAAAGCAAAACAGGCCGAGAACGGCGGGCTTTCATTTCCTCGTGTTCGCCTCTGGAATACCGGCCTCGAGGAGTTGCATTATCGTTGCTAAATTTCCAACCACGAAGGAATCACTGGCGACATCGAGGAGCCAGAGGCGAGAGTCGATCGCGATCCAACATCCAGAGGATTCCTCTTAGGGGCTTGTTCGCGAATTTCCGCCTTTCTTGCGGTACCCTTCTTCCGTGGGTTTGCTGCTCGTTTCGTTAAGTTTCGAGGTGCGACCGGTTGAGAGGGATCTTTCGATTTTCGTCGGTATTTGTATCTCTCTGGATCGCTAGCTCGTACAGGCGATCGTCGAGGAAAGAGGTTGCCCTCGCTTGGAGAACAGTGCAGGCAATTTGCAAGACATTTTCTTCGATACGGGCGCGACTGGGAATTGTTTCGCTCCACAGTGCGGCGAATCGGGCGAGGTCAAGGCGCGAATGCCAATTAAAACCGATCGTGAAAAAGAAAGGTACGGTAGTTCGCTCAGATGCGATCTTACCTCTCACGAGTGAGCGCAATTCCGCGCTTTCGGTGTTCTTTTCTGCGAGACACGTTTTCGTCGGACGGATCGTTAGAAAGCGCCTCGTCGAGTAACTCGCCCCCGCAATTCTCGTCTTGCGGAAGCATCGCGGGAACTTTTGCAATTCTCACTTTGCGGAAGCATCGCGCAAAGCTTGGCAATTTCTCGAGGGTGCGGGCGAGCGTCGATAATCGAGGCAAGATCGAGGAAACTGCCGAGAGCGATTTGCATCCCGGTCGCTCGCGTAACCGTTGGAAATTGCATCGCTTCGATCGCCTCGAGTGAAATGCCACGGCCGCCAGAGGAAAATCGTCGATCGCGATTCCACCGAATACCGTATCGACTCGCGTAATCGCTCGTTATTCCGCGGAAGCGTCGATCGTTACGTCGACCAATAGAACCGTTCTGTTTTCGCACCATTCCGAGGTAGAATTTGGAAACGAGCTAACGGAAGATGTTGATCGAATCTCGAGGGTATCTCCTTTTGTCGGGAAAACGGAGATCGGTCGAACCGGAAGCCGCGACGGCCCGATTTCTCTCATTAGAATTTCGAAATCTCGAGTCCACGGCAATAATCCATCGACGGGAGTTTCTTTCGCGAACGGGGCGGCGCACCTTCCTCTTTTCCGCGCGAAGAGTCTTAGGCAAATGGGCTCCGCGCATCGTCGACTCCTGAAATTTGCAAATTCCGGAGTTCGTTCAACCAGGAATCGCGAATGGTCGCGTTACGTTAATTGAAAAATTTGAAATTTTTCGAGCGGGCAATAGGCTTGGACTTAGACGGGTCGATCGGCAGGAGACGGCGAATGTTTTGCTCGTGCCGTCGAGGAAACCGGCTTCGGAATAAATGATTTCACTCTCCGCCGCGAATAACATTTATTCAACCGTAAAGTACCGTTCGCGCCGTTTTATCGGCGCATTGTGTAAGCCACAACGAAGAAAGGAGCTTCGAACTCCCTCTTAGAAGAACCGTCGCCCGTTTTTGCGACAGGAGAAACCATTGAATTCCCGTCGGATCGACGACGTTGATTCCTCGGACTCGAATTTATCCCGAGTTACGTAGGAGGACGTTGAAGAACGTAATCGTGCGAAAGTTAACGCGGGAGGAATTGCCGGAATCAGAAATTGAACGGACCTCTCCTCGCTCGTCGTCGATTTCTTCCTTGAGAGACTTCCATGTATAATTAGCGCAATTAATGTGTCGCGAAGTTACCGTGCCTGCGTCTCTCTCTTTCCCTTTCTCCCTTTTTCTCTCGCCATCCTCCTCGGGAACGATTGTTCTCCAAGATAGCATAACGAGGCCGACGTTCGGGAGTCTGAGAGATATTTTCCAGTTCCTCGCTTCCTACCGCTAAATTACAGCCGACGTTGCAAATTACACCGTCGGCGAGATCGTCGAGGGAGACGAGGAAGAACAACTTACAATCCGTTGGCATTAATTCCTGTCGATTCCTCGAGATCTCAAGGGTATCCTCTAAACCGGACGAATCGCGGTTTCACCCTTCGCAGAGAATCATCGCATAACAAATGGCCACGATCGAAAGTAGGCTCGCACGATATCGACGCGTGCCGCGTAGAAGACTCTGACACACTTTTCGTCGATTCGGTCCACTCTCGGTGTCGTTACATCGTTTCGAAAGTGGCGATGGTCAAATTTCGCTCTATCCCAAAACGTCTCTTTCACTACGCGCTCCGTTGTCGTTTCGATTGCGAGCATTTTACGATCGTTTTCGATTCCTCCTCGATCGGTTATTCGAAGAGCGAAAGGACGAGGAGAAGAGACGAGGGGGAGATCCTCGTAGAAACAGGGAGGATCCTTTCTCGAGGGGCATCGTCGAGAAAAGATTAGGATTCAGGGTCGACCGGTGCGTCGATTCTCTCGAATCGAAAGAAGCGAGAAAGCGAGCTTCCGAGAGTTAATTACAGTCACGAAACACGATCCAGCCAGTAGTCCGGCGTGGCGGATACTCGAGAGTGTCCTCGCTCGATTATCTTACACTCCGACGCAGCGCGAGGAAAGAACACCCGCGATGTTCTCCTCGGAGGACGATTCCGCCTACCGATAGATCCACGCGATCGGAGCAATCTCTTGGTCGGATGTCTCGCGGTTTTTCCCGTCTTTTTTTTCCACCGGAGCAATTAGCCGCGGTTCTTCGACCTCGACGACCGCAGAGACGATGGTCGGATGATTTATCCGATCGTCGCGGAATTACGGAACACCGAGAACGATTGTCTGAACGAATAACTCGGTCGAGGGGAGGGATCGAGACAGAAATTCGCTTCGGTCTCGTTGCGAGTCTCGGTCGTTGGTTAAAACTATTCCGAGCGTTCGATTACGACGAGGCGGCTCGTTTATTTTTCCAACGGCGTATCGCCGGGAGAAAGCAGCCTGCGCCCAACCGACTCGAGGGTTCTGTGTCGTAACGCGCCGTGCAATATTGTTTATGAAAAAGATCTCGCAAAATATCGAACGTTCTGCGCACGCTCGCCCGGTCTCGATTGGCGCGCGTCGACAAAACTCCCGCGAAAGCCGACGCCGATTACGCAATCCTCTTTCTCGCGATCTACGCGCTTCCCGCTAGTCGCGATCATCGAAATTGGCTCGTCTCCTCGCTCAAAAGCGATCCAAATATCCTAGACTCCCGACTACCTGACCATTTACGTCGAATCGGCCGACGATCGAGCTCGAATCGGGAGGCGTGTCGCCTCGTCCGTTCTCGGTCGAATTAAATTCGCTTTCGAGCAACCGTACGATCGGTAGGACGGAATCCAGCGATCGAAAGTGAACGTGGACGCGTTAGAATGCAACAGGGAGGAAGGAGAAGAAAAGAGGGAGAACCTCCGTCGGAGGTACTGTCGAGGCACTGTCGAGGTTACGGAAAACTTACTTGCGGATTAATCTGCGAAGCGATCGGCCGGCCAGTGCAGCCAAGAGAAAGAGAGAGGCTCGCCGATTTGCATAGATCTCCGATAAGCATCCCGGACGAGATTATCCGACGTGCCTTCCACCTCAGATACGATCCGTTCGATCGACGGTTCAAACGTGCCGCGCGTAACGACCTCGCCGGTTGTTATCGACGCTCGTTGATTTTCTATTTATATCTCGATCGTCTTCCCGTCTGATCGATGCTCGATAGCTGGACGAGCCTCGTTCGCGATTCCTCGCCGGAGCGGAATGGAAATTAGCGAATCCGTTCCGAACGAGCGAGAATTCGCGCGCCAAGGAAGCGCGCAAAAATGCGATCGCGAATCGTCGAACGAGCGGACGCGTTCCTCGAGGTCTCTTCCTTTCACCTTATTAATTTGGCCGCGTGGGCGGTAGCCGCGCTTCGGAGGATCGTGCTCCTCTTTCCGTCGGGGAAAAAACGAATGGAAAGTTCGATAGCCGGCGAATTCGGCGATAAAACCTGTTCGCTTTCGTTGTCATTCGAAGATGCAAAAAAAAGGTAGAAGGAAGGTGGAGAGGATGCGACGGGCAGCGAAAGTCCTGTCGACTTTATCTTCCGCTCGGAACTCGCGCGCTCGAACACCTCGTCCTTTCACGCTTTTGCTGTCGGCCCGATTTGCCCGATTTTTTGCTTCGTTAGCTACGCTCGAGGAATCCTCCGATCCGTCGCGCGAAACCGAGGCGGCGAGGAGAACGCTGCCAAGAAACTCGCTCCTTTTCGCGACAAAGTCTCTCTATCTTCCACACCGAAGAGAATCGTGTCGCGTTTCGGTCCTCTTTGGCATCGTCGAAGCGAATTCTCCGAGCGGTTTCGCGAATCGACTGTCGCAAGAAAATACCAACGTTTCGGGAGCGATTCGTGTAAACACTGTCATTACGCTCGATGAAGTAATCCAAATTTCGTTAGATCCGAGGGCGTTAAGCGACGGAAGAAATCGTCTCTGCTTTCGCCGCGAGTAATCCTCGAATCCAAGAGCGGAGACAGTTTCGATCCGCCGCGGTGTTGCACGCGCGATACCGCTCGGTGAAGTCCGCCTGGAAATTTCTCTCGGTTCTCCGGCGAAAAGGGACGGTGAAATGAACACCGGAGAGTCGGAAAGTCGGAACGAGAGGAGGAAAGGAAAACACACCGACCTGTCTCTCTCGGCTCCGGCAGAGTCTTCTTCGTTAATCCCTCATGAAAGCACCGTCCTCACATCGAGGCGCACTCGAGGTATATTACTTCACACCGCGGTACTCGGCTTTCGACTAGCACTTCCGAGACAAATGGAGATACGTCTCTGAGAGAAAGCACCCTCGGTTCGACGGGCCCGCGGCAAAACCTGGCCTCAAACCGACCGTCCGCTCAAATTTCCTCGAGGAATTCGCGAAGGAACCCGCGCTCGATCCTTGATTCGGGGCGACACCGCGTCCGGTCCGGCCAGAAGACTGCACGATGGAAGTGGAAAACCCAACGGCGGAGCCTTCTATGCTGCCACCGTCCTCCGATCCCTCCTGTCCCTCCGATTCCTCCGATCCCACCGATCGAGCTTTCTACCGGCGAGAAGAGTCCCCAGGTGGGGGCAGCAACCGACATAGGCGCCACTTGCGCGAGCAATCGGGCCCCACAGTGGCGCGGCCCTATCGAAAACCGGGCCCCGGCCTTCTCCTTCGGGGCCTTCTCCTCGGAACACCTGCGTCGCCACCTGATAGTTGGCTCGAGCCGCCTAGAGCGGCGTAGAGCAGACGGAGCTGATTCTAGTCGCTGACTATTCTAGCCTTTCAAACTTTGCTTTCCTCTTCGCGCCTCGAGGTCCTCCCTACGTCGTCGTCGAGACGACAAAAAACGATTGAATGCCGATTCCGGATATCAAACCTGTCCTCGTGACCTCCGAACTCGTTTGAAATTGTGGGTTCTCCGAGGACTCCTTCCCGGATGCTCGTTTGCAAAAATGAAAGAAAAATTGGAACGAAAAATAGTCACTCGGTGTTTTCATCCGATCGAGGACAGGATGAGTCACTGGGCACGCTTGAAACTGTTGGAAAGGTCTTGGAATGCCTTCGGGAGATTCCACCAACATCCTTTTGCTCCTCCATCTCCTACTCTTTCGTATTGTTTCGAATCGAAAAGCAACGTCTGCCTGGTGTTTTCGAAAGATCGAGCGAAGAAGAAACGAAGTGAAAGTGGAACGCGCACAGCCTCCTGACAAAGGACACTCGGAAAAATGACCAACGACCCGCGCCGTTCGTCTCGCGTAGACGCATCGGGGATGCATGGCTGGATAAGAATCGCGAGGCTGCCTTCTCCTCCTTGCTCCTCGTCGATTGCGGCTTTTATTTAGAAATAGGAAGTTTACGTTCCCATTCGCTCGAGAGCCGACTTTCGCGATCGAAAGGCCGATTCGTTTTTGACAAATCGCATCTAGACCTAGTGAACGAGCAAGGGGGACGGTGGATGCCCGTCTCTTCGAAGGAAGAAGTCCGAGGACACTCCGGAGCGCGTTCACCGAGGTGGCGCGAGTTTTAAAAAAATTCGCGGGGATCCGGTCGTGGGCGACTAATTGCCGAGTTCCTCGCAGCCGTCGTAAATCGCTTTTAATTGCCGTTCGACGGGCGAAACGAAATCCTCCCGGTTGGCGAGCTCCTCTCGACAAAGAGACGCGATTGCCCTCGCGTCCATGAGGTGGAAGCTTTAGCGAGGGCTCTCTAAGGTCGGCCGGATCCTCTTTTCCTCGGGCGTTTCAGGGACGATCCTCTTCCTTTTTCTTTTCTATTTATCGCCGGCGAGACTGCGGATCGAAGCACCGAGGATGCAAAGGATCTTCGCGGCTCGATCGCATCTTTGCAAATCCTCGTGGCCACAAAGCCCTCGAAATATCGCGGCCTTTAGCGTCGAGACATTAATGTCCAAGTTTTTCTACACTCCTTGGCGCGCTCGCTCGACACGCCCGGTGATCTTTGAAAGGGGATCGTCGAGAATTTACAAACGAGGCGTAAGTCGAGTTCCACCCGTGATATTTGCAAGTACGAACGATGCACTTGACTCGACTTTCACTTTGACAACCTTCTACAATCGTGTCGTGGTCCGACTCCCTCGCCCCTTTGAATTTGAGTTACAAATTTTGCGGATCCTTCGCTGGAGGACAATTCAAAGGAATAATTATCTTCGCTGCGAGGCGCACGTATCTTCTGCGCTGAATCTTCTCTGAGTTGGTACGGAGGGAGGTAATTAATTCTCCAACGTGTTTGGCTTCACGATTTTCGATGAGAGCGACCTTGGCTCTCTAGAAATACGCGTCCGTAGAAGGAAGTTACGATTTCGTAACTGGGCGGAGTCGAATTTCTATCAGATTTGCGTAACGCGCCCATCGAATTCTTCCACGCGCTTCGAAAACACCGTTCGATCTATTTTTGCAACTCGTAAAAAGTCAATTGCCGTTACGTCAGACCCTCGTTTAACTTGGATGGAGAGGAGAGTCTTGCAAATCCCTTGGGAATCGCGAGGAAATGGAAATCGTCGTTATGAAGGGTGCAGCGAGAAGCGCGTGGAAAAAACGTAGCCGAAAAAGTTGAACGTCATAGCGAAGTTAGTCGTTTTGTCGAGAAAAAGTAGGGGACGAGTTGGCCACTCGCGACGACCGTTCACTTTCTATTGTCCGATCGTGCCAAGAAATCGTTCGACTCGATTTCAATTTTACGCCGTTCGACTCGGCCGTCAACCTTCTATCCGCTCCTCGAAGAAACGCTCTTTTTTGTCGCAGAAAAAGAACATTTTTTGCACCGTCCTGGGAACGAGCAAAATTGTTTGCCGAATCGCCGAGAATAAGTTGATGCTTTGAAAAGTTACATTCTTTATTGTATAATTGAATTGTTATAAGGCGGACAAAAGCCGATCACATTGTGCACCGAGGCTCGATGATTTCAACGGAACGGTGGAATTCGCGCGCTCGATGCGCACGTTCTCGTCGATTTTCATCGTGCAAATTTAGCCTCCGACAATACGATAGCTTTCTGCAAATCCGTTTCTCCGCCGGCAAGCTAGGAACTCGCCTTTCGTTTCACGGAATTGTGCCTCTCTTTCCCTAAAATTATTTCTAGTACACCGAAGTTGTTTCGCAAAAGCGTTGTTTGATAAGGTACGTTATTTTTTCTTTTTATCAGCAGGATAAAATTTTATATCTTGTTTCCATTCACGTCCCTGTAGAGGTCATCGTTGATGCCGTACAACCTCGGCGAGTCGTTGCAATCGACCTAAAAGTAAATCGATTTATTTTGAAAAATTCATTCTCATCGACATAGAGCATAATTTTAGTTTTAAATTCATACCTTGAACCACCAATCGCAGACGCGAGTAGATTGACTGAAAACCGTGCCATTCGGACACAGGAAGCTGTACTGACGTCCGTTTGGCAAACACCAGTGCCATACCTGTAAAAAAAATATCCAGGAAATTTTCGAAACTCTTAGAATCGATAGAAAATTGCACAGCAAAATGTGCTTTACTTGCTTTTATCGGCAACTCACCTGACATCTGGCTTCAGGGTCAGCGTAATATCCAGGTAACTTTCCTCCGCAGGTAAACGTTAGGCCGAAAGGCACAGAATTGTAAATCGGATAGTCGACGCCTGGTGTATAGCCGTCCACTTGCTGCGAGAGTAGAAAAGAAATTTTATTCTCAAAGGATAGCCCGTGAATTTTCTCCTGAATTTTGCAAACCTCCCCGTCGAGCACTCGGTACGATTGAAATTCAAATGTGACCCGAGTTGCGCGACCCACCGGGAGCTCGTGCGAAACAAAGGCAATAATTAACCGAGAGACGAAACTGAGGAAAGTATTTCCATGGTAATTTCGTCGGGATTCTGTCGAAATAATAACGCCGGCTTTCGTCATGTATCATCGTTCACAATGGAACGCGGACCAACGTTCGAAAGGATGCACGCCGTAAATCGTGCTTCCTCCCTTGCTCGACCCGTTCGTCGAGCACCACAACTCCCTAATTTTAAACCTTTTCATCCTTTCATCTAAATTTCGCAGTTTTCTTCCAATTTTCTTCTCAACGCGCTCGAGCTTTCCATCGTTCTTGATCTAGCAAGGACAGCCTATCGATCTCGAAGGAAGGAGGTTAAAAAACGAACCCGTTGTTCTCGGAGGATGGTTAATGATCCGGGTGGGTCTTAAAGCGAGGGCAGGCTACCGCGTCGGACGGGATCTCGCCGTAAGATCTTTTTCGCAATTGACTATCGGTCAAAATGAGAAGAAAAAAGGAGGCCGTTGCGACACGCGAAACGCCGGAACGAGCCAGTCCAGTGCGTGCACGTGCCGATGTCTGACCGGAAGTCGGGTTACATTGTTCCCCGCAAGCGGATGCGCATCTCCGTGCCTTTGTATTCGATCTCTCGTACACCATCGTCCACTACCGTCCACTATCGTCCACAACCGTCCACGATATCCAGCGTGTAAGCGCGTGTAAACGTATACGCGTTCTCCACCCTCTTCGCCGTGAACGGCCGGAGATTTCAACGCCTGGTTCGGAAGGCACGACCGCAATGAACGATCTCGGAGATCGCTGTCTCTTGCCTTTGCATGTTCTCGGTTTCTCCTACTATTGTCATTTTAAACTGGAACCTATGGCTCACCATAGTCTCAAATTTCCATTCTCCATGCACGGGGTAGGTCATGGTTTTCTCGAGGAGCGCGAAAAAAGAGCGGAAGCTGCGCTACTCGGTTTCTCTTCGAGAGATGCGGGTGCTTCGATAATGGATGAGATATTCTGAGGATTTAGGGAGAAGTCACTTGATAAGTGGTTTGTTCTGATTCGCTTGGTAGATAAAAGATGTCCCTCGTCCTTCTCACTTTCGATTTTAATGAGTGACTTCTTCCTAAATTCGTCCAGTACACGAGGGTGAATTTGAAGGTTCGAATTTGTAGAGTCGGGTACCGTGAATGTCAACGCGATAACGATCACCGAATTGATTAATCGTTTCCACTATTTCCAACTGGTGCTTCCGTGGCATTGAAAATTTCATTCCCTTGCATCCTGTCCCCTGATTTTAATCCGCGTTCACGGTCGCGGTTTCCGGTGAAAACGAGCGTTCTTCTGCGGTTATACCTTCGAAGTTGTCGATCTTGGATCGCTTGATTATTTATTAACTATGGTATTTCAACTGTCACGATACTTGTTTAATTATTGAGCCGCGAATTGCGTCAAGGTGGATGCAAAAGAGTGGATGGTGGGGTTATTAAAATACGCTCGGGAATCTTGCCTAACGTTTTCCGAACGATTTTGTCTAACGAGGTGCTATTCGCACGCGAGAAAGCACGCTCGCGTAAGGCGAGCTAATTAATGAATTACTTAACGTCACCGCCCGCGGAAGATGACGCGAGCAGATACGCTTTTCACTCTGTCATTGTTGCTGGATGAGCCGTGAGAGAGCCCAACGAATATAATAATTTTCTTGCCCGATTTGCGACCAATTTCGCAAAGGGTATTGTCTTCGCGTAATTCCTCGTCCTTCGTATCGAATTTACAAAAGTAACCGGTGACCCTTGACCCTTCCAACTTACCGCCATTGCCTGGTACAACAGAATCGCGCCAAACACCAGAATCCCGCAGAGTATCTGGTACCGCGAAATCATCTACAAAAATGAACATCCTCATTAACCACCATAAAACACCCTCTTCAAAATTCTACCCATCCCTTCGTACAATTTCTTAAATCAAATCCACCCTGCGACAATTTCCCACCCCAGGGTGGAAAAATCGCAAGAAGATGAACTCTTCGTAAACTTACCTTTAAAAAAAAAATCCAATCACCTTAGTCCGCAGGGTCTTTCCGCGTGGTGCTCATTTATCTCGTAATTTCTCCTATCGTCCGGCGTTTGCGAATTTTTTGCACAACTCGCGTTCACCGTTTCAGCCCCGCTGGACCTCCTTTGAACGAGGTTCGCGAGTTTCGTTCGACTCGACGGTGCTACCGTCAAAGTTTCTTTCTCGAAGGATGCTTCGTGCAAGTGGTGGTATATATATGGCTTTAGAGATCGCGCAGAAACAAGGGGGGATTTCTTGAGAGCCCCTCTTTCCTGGGGCTCCCACACCGGACGAACGGACGAACGGAGAAAGAGAAGATCCCAGGGAGCAAGAGGAGGGATCGACTCAGAGTTTGAGTTTGACTTGGAGCTCCACGATGCCGCGGATTCCTCTCTTACGCAATCTCCACGGTTCTACCCGTGCTCCTACACCCGTGAAAACACTCGTTACGATCGTACTTGAACCAGGGTTGCGGTTTCTTCCACGGATAGGAGGATATACTTTTTTATCTCCTTCGACGCGCATCACCGGAAGAGATTCCGAGAGAGGAGAGAATCGAACGTTCGTCCTCTCGATGCTAATTTACGTTGGGATCGTTTCGCAACGTTTCTTCCTACCGGAAATTCAGCGAGAGTAGATCTATCCTTGCTCGACGACGGTGGAGATCCTTCGACGCGTTTTAGGGAGGAAATTCGCTTGACCGACTTTTTCTTGGGAATATTATTTTAATTGGTCCGAGCTGAAATTGCAGGGAGTCTCGCAACGAGGCGATAGGAAATCTCGCGAGACGAGATTCGCAAAGGGAACGCATTTAAGTCGATCCTTCCACGGGCAATTGCGAGAGAAACGAAAGCACGTTTCGGAGGATCGTTCTATTTTGATCGCTGATCGCCAGAAATGTTTTCTCGTTTCGATGAAGCCTGATCGGCGAAGAGGAGAATCTTTATGCAATTTCTTCCCTTCGAAATCCCCCTCGTCTGATGCGATTTGCTTTGCGAAATTCTGCAACGACTCGTCGAGGCGCGATGGTATCGATTAATTATACTTTTCAAAGCATTTCTGAATGAGGATGCTCGAGATGTTCCTGACATTTGGTAGATCAGATAGGCGCTGTTTTCGTGGAATTCTCTCGCGAAACGGAAAATTATAATCGCGAGGACGAAGTCCAAAACGTCGACTCGTTATCGCGCAACGAGGATCCAAGGTTCCGGCGGGAATCGTCGAGGTTCGTGCCTGTCCATCAGGAGCTAGCGAAGCGTCACTTTTTCAGCAAAGATCGACCGAACCGATTGCGAGTTTCTCCTCCTCGTCTTCCCAGAGGGCCAACCAAACGAAATTTGGATCCCTCTCCCTCTTCTCGCCTCTCGCACTTTCACCCTTGGATACAAAAGGACCGCGTGCGCGGGAACTTTGACACTTGAGAGGTGATTTTTGCGCCAGGACGTCAAAGAGGCGAGAAAATTGGCAATTTTGCTTCCATCGCGATAATTTGACCTTGTCGAGAGACGAAATTTGCATGGAGCTGCTCGCAGGCCTCAATTTTCCAGGCACCTTTGGTGCAAATTAGCGCAAACGCGTAATTTTCGAGCGAGAAGTTTTACAGATTGCCGGCCTAATTCTAGGGGATTAGGCAGTCGATCTCGACGATGGCTCGTTTCGTTTTCCCGCGAATTAGATAACGCGAGAATTGCTGATGCTTTATAAGATTCTCGTCGACATGTTCCTCGGGTTTTTCCAGAGGGAATTGAGTTCTTTTTGCTCCTGGTTCGTGTTTCAAGAAGACGCAAGAAAGTTGTAGTTTCTTAATTCAATTAAATCTGTCTGCTCGTTAATTAGATATCGAGGCGAGTGGAAAAAATGTACGCAACGTTCGTGAGAAGGTCCGCTTATTACTTTTGCGATTGAGGAGAATACGAGGGAATTCCGAGACGGGGAAAAGGCACGCTCCGAGAGAACTTCTTTTTTCATCTTCGCGTTGAGAAATCCGCGAATATTTCGCGAAAGGCTATTCCCAGTCGCGTTCATTCGGAGTCATACGCTCGACAATCCATCCGAATTTTTTCATTAATCCTAGAACTGCCTGTTTCCATTTTGTAAGATAGAATGAGCTGGTCTCCCATCAATTCTGCTAATTTGACAATCTTGTCAGTGTTAACATTAACAATCTGGAGCTCGAGAGTACTCGAAAGACGCGGGAAAGTCTCGTTCGATGATCAATAAGTAATTATTCAGCGTGAGATCGGCGATTGCCGGGCGTTATTTTTCCACGAGTGAAAAACGAGCCTCTCGAGGAAGCAATCGGAGGAAGAGCATTCATTTTAATGGACACTTACGTCGGACGGTTACCTCCTTTGCCTCCGCGTCCCGAATATTCACACGCTCGGCGATGTTCACCACGTATAAGCTCGCGTAATTTCATAACCGCTCGCTCGACTTCCGAGCATCTTTCCTGTCATCTGTGGGCACAAAGAAACACGAAAGTCTTTCTCACGTTTCTACGGCTCTCGGACCATGCGGGTCTCGTTTGAGACGATTACGACGTAACGCCAATTTCGTGTCGCGTTTCAAGGTTCACTCCTCAAAATCTTTCGTCGCTCCTTCTATTGACGCGCTAGAAACTTTGGTATCTCTCTTTCGCGAAAGTTTCTGCGATTTACGGTGAAAATAATTCCGACAGGATACACGTCATCGTGTCGGTCGAATTATTCAATCGTAGGACTCCTTTCCCGCGTTTTCCACGATCGGGCGCGTGTGCCATCTCTCTTACGTAAGGTCGTGCCAGCGTCGCATGAATTTTATTGTATCCAGGAGTTACGCAAGCGACGTAACAATTACACCGAGACCTAGGAAGTGGAAGCATACTTGCTTCTACCATAAGAGTATCTTTAAAAAGTGCTCATACGTGATATTAAACTTTTGAAGTCTCGTTTCTCATTTTAATCAGCCTCGCGATCCACGCTGACGGAGACCTTCCGCTGTCATTTCCGTCTTTCCCAGACTTTTCCTCCAACGAGAAAATAATAAAAAATCGTATCTGAAAGCTTTAGACAGAAAGTTATCTCAACCTCGTGGTAAGTTCTGCGAGCAAAAAAGAACCGATTCTAGATACATCCCGCGATAACTCTTTCGATCTTATCGCTCGTAAATCAGTCACACCGTCTTCTCCCGACTCGTTCCACATATTCGCGCGAGTCAACTAATAACCGACTAGATTGTTTCGCAAAATCGCTCACACCGCAACGAATCTCTGTTCGATAACGGAGTAAAAATTTCTCGATGCGACCCACTCCAACATACCCCTCCCAATCGAAGATAGACTCCATAATCGATCCCCAAAATCAGTCCGTACAATCGTGAGTCAATAGATCACGAATCACCTCGTTCCCTCTATCTTATCTGCGCAGGGGAGAACAGACGCTTTTACATAGTCGCGGGGAATTCTCCGCCAGTGGGTTCTGTCGTTTCCACGGGAGGAAATTGGATCGGTGCCAGGTAGGTGCGGGTTTATTGCGAGGATCGTTTCGAATTCGTCGTTCAGGAGGAGATACGCAGGCATACGCGATCGCAGTCGCGGGTAGAATCGCGTAGAGAGACAGAGGCGGCAACGAAAGCGCTCGAAGCCGCTTGGAGGCGCGGCTCGAACCGGTGCGAGGGCAGACGCGCGTTTTATCAGGTACCGCGAGTCGAACACCACGGCCTGTCCCAGATTTTCAGTCGTTCACAGTCGTCCAGGTTCGCTCGCTCGTACACGACACCGTCGACGGCGGCGCATACCGCGAGTGCCGGTAGATCGCTTCGCGAACTCGCGAATTCTCGGCTTCGAATATCACGAGAGAAGCGCGCCGCTCCAATCGCTCGGCGCAGAACAGTTTCGCGGGTGAACGAGCGCGGTTCGGTCGACGCTGGAGATCGGTGGAGATGTTTCCGGAAATACGGGATTCGTAGAGCGTTCTCAAGGTGCGTCCGACTCGTTACATCGTCCGATCTGCTCTGCCGGTTAACCGTCCTCGAGTCTTTGCTCTTTCTCTTCTCCTCCTGGAATCTCCCGCGAGTCTGGTGTACTCTTCTGTTCTCGATAGGAACGACTTTGTCGCGAGGATGGTCTCGATCGGCGACGAGAAGAGGAGGAAGGTAAACGAGTGCAAGATCGTCGAGAGATCTGCTCGATGATCTTGAAAATCGCAGCTCACAAACGAGACGAATCTCGGGCGTTTTCCCGCGGTTATTGGCTCCCGTTCTTTCTCAAATACGTCGTCGATCGGGACGAGGCCTTATCTGCGACAGAGCTCTCGTCGGTGATAAGATCGTTGATCGGTCGAGGCCTTCTCTTATCGTTAGGTCGATTCACGTTCCTGGAATTCGTTTCTTCGCGATAGTCTACTCGCGATGGATTCCATCGTCGCGAGAAAGTTTCGCGCGAAACGACGACGATTCGCTCGGGATCGTTGCGCGCCATTTCGAGCCGCTCGTCGATAATCGACCGGCAGGAAGTTGTCCGGAAAACGGGTTTCCTGCGACGATTACCTCGCCGATTAATTCGTTCCGGGTGGTTTCGTCGAGCAATCTTGGCCCGTCCTTGCCAATATCTCGAGGCAATTGCAACCGATGGAGCAAACACGAAAGAACGTCGCTCGGAGCGAACAGAGACACGCGTCGATGCACCGCGTTGGTGACGCGAGCGTAATAGCTTCCGGCCAGACGCCCGTCTACCGCCACTTCCGGTATCCTCGTTGCCCCTCCACGAGATCGAGGAGGGACCTGAGTGGTCTCTCTCGATTCGAACGAACGGAATGGTCTCCAACGTTGGAGGAAAGGAATCGTCGGCATCCGCTCTCTTCCGCGATCGTTTCCGGTTGCATCTCTTAGTCGTCTGGACCCGCGGGAGGACGAATATCGCGAAACTTAACGGAAATCTTGCGCAACCGTAATAACGAGCGACGACTCTGCCGTCTAATGTTCCATTTCGTCTCGAAACGATACCGTTATCGCGACTGCACTTTTCTCCCTTCGACCTCCTCTCGCTTCCCTCGCCAAGCGACTCTTCGACCCGAGTACGCCTGGGAAATAGTTCGTCTCTTCGATTCCCGAGCAATTTTCCTGCAATGTCTCGACTCCTGGGGAAAATAGATTCCTTTTTTTCGCGACACACGATAGGTGAGCGCACGCGTTAACAGTTGCACCATTCTACGCGGGTGTAATTGGACGACAGGTGCACGATCGCGCCGGATATACGGGGTGCTCCAAATCGAGGGACTCTCTCTCTCTTCGTGCGAATGCAAAATATTCCAATTCGCTATATTCCGAAGATCCTAATTACATATTGCGGAAAAATGCACCGGTTACGTGGTTCGCGAAGATCTACGGGGAAAAAGGAGGCAGGAAGACGAACGGGAAGGAAGGGTATCGAGTTTCGCGGGGACGGTCGAAGCGCGGGAGTAAAATTTCACGTGCTCGTCGGAGAAGCGTCTTTTCGCGAGTCTCCTTGGTCACTTTGGTTTTAAATTTCCAAGTTTTGCCGAGAAGACGGAAAATCGAGAGGGCGATGCTCCTCGTTGAGGCGCGAATGGCGGGGATTCTCGAGCCCGGCAAGCTGACACACCTGACCGACCGACGAGTCCCCTTTTCACCTGACGAACGTACACCCGACTCTTTTCCTGTGCCGTCAACCGAGACCCCCGTGCGTTTCGAATCGTCGATACGATCGTGTCGCGCTTCATTCCAAAGCAAAGTGCGCCTCTGCGCCTGCAACTTCCGCTGTCGAATCGGCTCGGTCGGCGCGCACTCCTTTTTTTCCCAGAGCTCTCGCCGAAGCGACGGTTGAAAGTTGTTTATAGACGTCGGTGGACTTATTTGCGTTTCCGAAATTTCATGGAGGGACGGAGGTCGTTGCGGAAGTGAGGACAGGGAGAGAGAGAGAAAGAGGAAAGAGAGGATTCCGTGCGAGCGCAAGGTGCAGCGCAACGGCGTTCAGCTCGACAGCTGTTTTCCGGTGTTAAGCCGAGACGAGTCGAGCTCGTTTTTAATTTAACGGCTGCCCTCCCTATGGGATAACGATGGCAATAACTACGGCGATGGGGGGTGGATTCTCCCCCCGTGGCCGTTGAGCTACGAAAACGCCGGCGAAAGAAAGTGTAAATTGCGGGACGAATCGACGATAAATTTCTCTCGTTTCATCGCAAAGTTAGGGGGCAGAGAGGACGGAAAACGTCATGGAGGATGAGGATTTTGGATTCACCAAAAGGGAGGAACATCTTCTGAGGAACGTCCTAAAGGATGGCGATGAGCCCGTTCGCGAGAAGCGGGAGGTACGTTTTCACTCGAAGGAAGAATTGGGAAACTTGAGAGACACTTTGGTCCTTTGAAACCTCACGATTCGAGGAATCGTTGGTAACGGGAGGGAGGATGAAGAGGTTGAAGAGGTGATAGATGAAATTTGAAAAACCCGTTTTAGGATCGAGAAATCGACGGTAGATCGTTGACGGCAGCGCCTTTGTCCGGGGCGGCTGGGGCCGGAAGCGAGGTCCCTGCCCGTCCACCGGCCGCCTCGTCGTCCTCTTCGGCATCCTCAGTCGTTCCCGATCCGTCGAACAAGCCGAACACGTCCAACACACCGATCCCGCCGAACATTCCGAACGTCGTCGAGTATCATCTCAAAGTGAAGCCCTCGCCTTCCTCGAGATCCTCGCGCCTCGACGTTGACCCCGTGAGTACAGAGATACCAGGGCGCAATCGTTGTTTTTCAAAGGAATCGAATCTCTGGATCGTGTCTCACGCTTTTTCGCCTACCTTCAAATTTTTCAAAGCAGAGGAAAAGCCACGGTGACGAGATGAGGAAAGAAAAGAGTCCGGAATCCGAGACGAACAGGAAGAGAGATCTCGTGTCGAAACTCTCGAGACTTTCCATCGACAGCAACGTCTTCGAGGGCTCCACGGATTTGCCTCAGGTCTTCCAGGTACGATTACGCCCTCGCCAGTCTGCCCTCCACTTGTTTCGTCCTTTGTTTTTGTCTTCTCGAGCCAAACACTTCGAGCTTCGTCGGACCTTCGGCCCAACTTCTTTCGATTCTCTTGCAACCAAATCGCGCAACGTCTCCTTTTGATCCCAAAGATCAGTTACTCGTCCTGAACGAGCCAACGCGACGTAGGGTTTACGGAGGACGAGGGAAGAAGGGAAAGGTCCGGGCTCTCAAGGTCCCGACGCGGGTTTAATCGCTACCTGAGTAGGTCCGCGCGTGGGAGACTAAAGGGGGCCCTTTTCAGGCAAAGTATCTCGGCTCTCACGACGCCAGGGGCCTTTGGGGTATCAAGCACACGAGGAGGCCCGTCGATAACATGGTGGCTGCCGCGAAGGCCTTACCGACTAACACGATGCTGCCGCTGATAAAGCTGGTGGTCTCTCGAGAAGGAGTCGCCCTTTTGCCTCTCGACAAGAGAAAGCACGACTCCAATTCCGGAAGGGTCTATCCGATCGAGACGATCTCCTATGGGGTCCAGGATCTCGTCTACACCCGGGTATTCTCGATGATCGTTGTCCGGGAAACGGAAAACTTCCGGAGGGTCTCGCCCTTCGAGTGTCACGGTTTCGTTTGCGAGTCCAAGCATCACGCTAGACAGTTGACCTATGCCCTTGCAACGGCCTTCGAGATCTACTCGAGGACGGTCAAAGCTCAGGACAAGATGACAGAGATAGCCGGAAATAACGCGAAGAAGAGGTTCGCAATTGACCTGAGGAGTCCGGAAGAGATCGAGGCTGATCTTGCGGTGGACTCTGAAGCCTGACCATGGTCTCGTCGTCCCGGAAGGGACGGAAGCCCTCCGAGTGCAGGGACGACACAGGGTACACGTTACAGAGTAGATACTCCAAAGGGCATACTTACGTTTGCCAAGACGAAAATTCGTCTCGCAAGGGTTCTGTTTTGAGACGGAAAGAGTATTTAATATATTTTCGTACTTGTACATATTTTATGATTACAGGCGTGAGGTAGTTTTAAGAGGCTTTGAGTCTTCGAGAATCCTCCCTCGAGGGTGGAATAGAGATGTTTCGAACAAATATGATAGCTTTAAGATGACGGAAACTTGCAGAAGGTACAGGAAACTCTCGTATAACACGACTCTCCGTACAACGTGGCAAATAATCAAACACAGGAGTTACTTGACTTGAGAATTTAGTTGGTGATAGATTTTAAATATGGAAAATAAAATTTAGCGTAGCAATAATAATTTCAAACGTGTTGTACGAGAGTATATCTTGTAACGATAGATTAAATCGAACGCAAATCAATTAAGTATTAAATGATTTTATCAGCCGTATATTTGTACTTTAGCGATCACGCGCACGAATGGCCAGTGGTTTGTATGACTTTAAGAAGAAAATCGACAGAATTGTGAGTCCTCGGCGGTGCTGTCTCTCCGCGAATTTCTCGTCGATTTTTATTATTTTATCGGCATTGTCACAGGAAAAATAGGTACTTCCTATCCGCGACACGATGGCTAGCTATCCAAAGATACCGAATAGAGGAAATAACTGAGAGAGAGATCATCGAATTACCTCGATGACTTCAGCGATTTCGCGAAACTACGATATCACCGGAATCGAGAGAAGACCTGGATTAATTTCTAGCTGCTTCGCGAGCGCGCGTCTCTTCCTTCTTTTTCCGTAACGGGATAAGTTGCGTTTCTTTCATTAAACGTCGATATATCGCTAAGTTCTGACCTCCCTCGTGTGCAAGAACCAATGTTTTATTGTTTTATTGCGTTTTCAAGTCGCAACGTGGGAGATATATTTAACGTTCGCCGCCTTCGTCGACTCCTGGAGTCGAAAGGAACCAATATCGACACATATCAGTTGCTGTAAATAAATCAACGAGCGAAGCATCCTCAGCGGTGCTTCCTTGGCACCGTAATAATTATCCGAACCGTTCTCCGTTAGTCGTTAAGTCTCCTTTCGCTTCTTACGATCGGTGAAATTACCGGGCAACCGATTGGAACGTCGGCACGATATTTCTTTCTTCAATAACCGTTAGAATATTAGAACATATCTGTCTCATCAACTTCGCGTATAAATGAGTGTAAGTACTAAAATTATCTTAAGCACTTTATTACAAGATCTCTCGTTTTTTACACCATTCTTAAGTGACTAACTTTACGACGACACTATAGTACACGATTTCTTTCTAGATACTTACTAAAACGTTAATTACAAGTCTTACGATTAAGGCATTCGAGGCAAGGAAACTTACGATTACGTTATAATTAATGGCGAGTGATTTTGGCGAACACTTACGACACTTGTTCGCTCGATTCCTGAGAAGATCGAGATCCCGAGTAACGTCTCGATCCTCTGTCGCGATTTAAGATCCTCGAGGACCTTCCCGGTGGTTTGCTCGAAATCGGTTCGACCGGTTCCGCCTCGGAATCTTTAGCCGGCTCGTCTGCACTACCCTCCTCTTCCTCTTCCGGTTCCTTCCCGATCGCCTCGTTTAGACTGTAGAACTTCTCCGATTCTTCGCAGGGAATCGAGCTCTCCGTTCGCGTGCACACGAACGTCGCCTGTAGACGTTGCGAATTGAATTATTTGCAACGTTAACTAGGAAGACCGACGATTTATGACGAAAATAACGTTCGATTTTACCTGATTAAACACCGTTTCCGCCGGGCAGATGAAACTCCAGCGAACTTCTCCTCTCGTTTGCGGCATGCAGACGTGGAAGATTTGACAGTCGTTCTCCATGTCGGCATAGTAACCGTAGATCCTCTCCTTGCAGGAAAATGTGTCGACGATGTTTTCACGGATAAGTGTCGCATTGTCGGGCAACTCTAAGCCTCCTGTTGCGTTCTATAGATCAGAATGATTGTTTTGAGCTAATGATGTTTGAGGAATCAGCGCGTAAATTCTGGTAAAGGTGACGGACCTTGAAAACGGGGAGAGGTCTTCTGGATCGTGGATGCTGCTGTTGCTGAGGTAAGCTCGAGCCGATAGCGAGCACAGCAAAGAGCAGACCGAGAAAGAGACCTCTTTGTATCGTCATTTCAAGCGGGTATTTCTTAGATCGAATAAAGTCGTAATGTTCGTCGTGATCGTTTTGTCTTGGCGGATCCCGAGAAGACTGACGATCCGATCCGTGGAAGGGTGTTATATAGGGGACCGACGTCGAGAATCTTGAATATCGTGCCGAACGTCCGATTCTCAGTAAACCGAAATCAGTAATTTCATCACGTTTGGTCTGCCAATGACCATCCAGACGTCCGCATCATTCTCGAAGGCCCGATGCAAATGCCTCTCCCCCGATCTGACGAATGATTTGCTCGTGCATCGATCTACGACTCCTCTTTCTCCCAATCCGACGACTAACGATTCAATTTATCGAGAAAATTGCGGGTAAAGTCAAATTTTATAGATGATTGTAACGAAATCGTCGCACATGATTCCTTAGATAAACGATCTGTTTTTGGCGGAAGGATGTCTGCTGTCTAGGCCACTTCCTGGACGATGATACGTTTTTTTTTTTATTTGAGAAAACAAACTCCAAAATAATGACCCGCGACGAATTCTTTATAAGCTTCCCAAAGACGTCCGCCTCGAAGGCCGGATGCAAATCGGATCGCGGAAGGTTCGCCAACCTGAAATTCAATTTCTTTGAAGAAATTGACCCATCCGGCATCGTGTGTGGCGATTATTCAAAGGCGACACGGTGATCTCGTTTGGATCTTGGCTTCGATCCAATCGGAGGACCCCGAAAAGAGGTTGCGGGCGATTTTTGCGATCGAAGGGGCCGAGGGCAGGCCCTGTCTCGGCTAAAGGCCGCGAGTGCCGTTTCGGCGGGGTCTGAATACTTAACAGTTGCCACGAGAGGCCCATCGATTGCGAAACAGCCCGTCTTTCTGGTCATTGACCATGAGAACGAAAACTGTCCTGAACTCTGCGCTCGTGAATGCGTTTGCGGGGGTTTCCAGAGTTCCGCGTTGGACTCTGAAGATGAATTGGCTAGTTTTTTTTTAGATTCTAATAGCAAAGGGTCGGAGGAGAGCGGGAAGGTGAGGTTCGAATTCTTATCGGACGATCAGCTTGGTCGATGAGCCGAGTCTGCGAGGGTCGTCGCTCGTTCGGAATTCCAGCCGCATTTTCTTTCGCACGATTACGAGGAATACAAAGACTCCCGGAGGACCGGCTGTAAGATAGCAGGCCAGAGAATGGCGCAGATTTTTGGCCACGTTCTTCGAGCTCGACCTTCCGCGGCTACGTTTGCATTTCTTTCTCACGATCGGCGACCTTATGGTCGCGCCTCGTGTGAAGGTGGAGCTTTGAACGATGCCTCTGCGCTATTTAAGGAAATATAGATCACACGTTGACTCTCTGTTGATTGCTCGAAGCGAGTGGAAGAAGGTGTACAGATTTCTATGATATTCAAATTTAATTATATTCAATTTACGTGGAATATAAATAGTTCCATCTACCCAAATCCCTCCTGCATTATCGCTTATGATGCAAAGCTTTAGAGGTGAAAAAATTGCATGTAGTTTATTAAAAAAGTCACTTCAACCGGGATAATAGTCGGAGGGTACCTTTTTTTAATTCAAATTTGCCTCCAACCGCCCTTAGTAACGAGTTTTTTCCCTGGTGTCATGGCGTCTGCGCAGAAAGCTCACGCGCATGCCCTGTGTAGGAAAGCGTCAGACATCTTGGAAAGCTTCGCCCGCTCGTTCGTGGAAATCTGTGCTCCTACATTTTACTAACTTTTTGGTAAGAAGTTTTCTAATGCAGCACTCAAATTCTGCTCCCAGTTGCTCATTAGTGCCTCGTCTACCCGAATATAACACTAAATCTTCGATTTATTTCTGTTTTAGAACGAGAAATTGAAATACGGTGGTCGAGCTCTTCCCCCCACGCCGAACGGCACGCTGCTACAATCGAGCTTCAGATATTTCGGAATATGTGAGTTCTATTTCTTCTCTTTCGACGCAAAATGAGTTATTATTAGGCTTACTTTACGAATTATCATAGTTTTTTGATCGAACCGAACGATATGCACGTAAAATTATTGTATAATTGGAAAAGTATATTCTACGCCGGTTCGAATTTGCCTTTCCTACTCTTTGTTCGTACTTCCCTTATGGCGTCTGCGCGCTGTACAGAGAAAGGGGAAGGACGATGACTTGTTTAATAAATTGTCGAGTTTAATGGCAAAATGAATACGATTGAATCTCTTATTTAGAGAATATAAGTAAATTTCGCTGTAATAGCGACCGTTCACGTTTGCCATTCTGTGTACAGGCAGCAGCGTACGATCGATACGACGCTCTGATTGGTCACCGCTACGGCTCGCCGTTGTCGCTAGAGGGGACGCTGGCTTCATTCTACTGCTGCCTTCCATACCGACCACCTGCAGTGAGTACGATTTTATTTCGCAATTTTATCGTTTACCAAGTGCAAAATTATAGTTTTCTCATTAATTAATTACGTAATATTGCATTCTCTCGTGAACTGAAGTATGGCTTATGAATTTCATGTTTCGAATAATATTGGCTAACAACTTTTCGACATTAGTTTTTCCATTTAAATGATTCTATTGCTTCCAAATAATCGCGATATTCCATAATTCATAATATTTTCCATATTATTGAATTCTCGGTTGTCGGCATGATATGTAATTTATAATTTCAATTATGCTTTTTTGGAATCATATTTATTCATACGTTGGAAGCGATAGTTACAATTGTTATTTACGTAGGCAAGGCTAGATCCGCATTTTCTTTTATTTGTTTTAATATCAGGTACAATAGAAACATAGGTGTTAGCATTTTACAATTTTAAAAATTTTTTCCCGCTGCAGCGCCATACTTCGTGGCGTTATGTGGAATCAGTGGCGCTTCAGTTGCCTTCAAAAATTTCTCTTCTCAGCTTGCAAGAACGCGAGCTCCTACATTCGATTCATCTTTCGTTAGGAAATTTTTGAGAACAGTGTCCGAATTGTACTCACAGATAGTCATTAGTGTCTATTGTGTCTGAATGTAACATTGACTCGCTGAGCTAGCTGTTTGTTATAACGGGAGGAGGAAAATTTCGATCGAGTTCTTTCTCTCTTGGCGAAAGGGACGCTGCGTATATTTCCGAATATGTGAGTCCTATTTCATTCATTACAACGTAGAACGAGGAATAGTTAATACTATGTTTCGAGCTATCTCAGCTTTTTAATCGAGTCTAACGGCAGATAAAATAAATGTACAAGTCGAAAATTACACTTTACGCCGGTACAATTTGCTTTTCATAATTCTTGTCTGCTATGTTCGTCCATTGCCAATATGGCGTCTGCGCAGAAGGCTCTTGCGCATCTACTGCGTAGAGAAGGGGCCAAGCGGCAGCCATATTGGAAATTTTCACTTGTACGGACGCATCACTTCGAGCTCCTGCATTCTATTCACTTTTCGGTAGGAAATATTGAAGAACAGTGCTTGAATTCTAATCTCAGTTGTTTATTTGTGTCGTGTGTGCGTGAATGTAACACTGAATTGTCGATTTCTTCTGTTTTTACCAGAAAAGGAGGAAAACTGTCGGACCAGCCACTCCACTCTCGCCGGCCGGTACGCTACCGGCACCGATTTCCAGTATTTTCTAATCTGGGAGGTATATTTCTTGAATTTTGACGCTATCCAGGCCATTTGGTGACAGGACAGGTAAAAAATTCCATTTTAGTACTAAAAGATACGGTTTTTCGTGTAGTCGGTTGACATACTCTCAAGTGACTACGGTCACATGTCAGTATGCATGTACTAGTGACCATCCTGCGTCGTACTTTGAAATCTGTCTGAGGACAAATAATATTTTGATCACTTTTAAATTTTCACGTCATTTTTTATTATATTGCGGTCGATTTATCTGCTTGTATTATATTTATACACTTTTTTCCATCTTTTGTAAGAAATCTTAATTATATTTATGTAGACTTGGCAATGCAAGTGTAGCCGTCGTGTGCAAATAAATCTGCTTATACCCTCATGGGACGGTCAAATCCCTAGAGTACACATTAAAATTTTAATGTTTGCAATAACTTTTGAAAATTTATTACCAGATAGACCTAACTTATAATACAAAATAAGAATGAGTATTTTATTACGTAACGCAAAGTACAACAATCTATAGTATCATTCTTCAACGCAATAGAATCATATTCAATCTCCTCAATAACTTGTACTCTTTTGTGTATAATAGAATGGGAATAATTGGAAGGCTAATATTAAAAGCTAATACTAATTTGTAATATAAAATAAACATGAATGTTTAATTACGTAGCACAAAGTACGACAGTCCGCAGTATCATTTTTAAATGCAATAAAATCATATTCCGTCTTCTGAATTGCTTGTACTATTTTGTATATAATAAAATAGGAATAATTAGGAGCATAATATTGAAAGCTACTAATAGATACACAGCAGTTTATCTTTCACAGAAACGATCCAGACTGAAATGACAATAAAGATGAAACAAATTGTTGTTCATATTTTTGTTAGGCCTTCTGCTTTCCACCCAACTCCCTGCTCTTAAAAATTTTTATTTTCAGTACTTTGTGGCCGTGCGTAATGCGGTCTAGAGTCTGTGTTGTTACGTATTAACTTTGTTTTGATGTAAGACCTGCCCTTGATCTTATCGGCGGTGAGATCACGCGATCGGACCTCGGAGACGCGTTATTATCGTTGACGACCGAGCACCGTTTGCTCGCCGAATTTCGTACCGAGGCAGAGTCAATGTTTACATCTCAAGTACATTCTCACCGCGCAGGTAGAGTCTGTGTTTGTATCGACATCCAAGTGAGAAGTACATATTTGACGCAGAGAGCATCGCGGCTCTCGTTGCAACATTTTCATCGCGCAAAAGTAGAGTCATTTTTTCCGCCGGTTATGATCTTATCGGCCGCGGTTTTTTTATTTTCGTAACGGTAGTAGAGTCAGTGCCATTCTGAAGCCAAGAGGGGTTCCAGAGGTCCAGAGATCCAGAGTTCCAGTTGGCATCACCAAGACCATACATTTTATTTGGTAAGTTGAGTCTTCTAAAATATATTCGGTTTGTAATGTTCCTTTCAACGATCACGTTAGGATTTTTATTTTTAACGCAAAATTGTGCTCCCATTTGTTGATTAGCTTCACGGGACGGTTCTACCAGCCTTTGACGGGACGGTTTTGCCAATCATTGTCGGGACGGTTCTGCCAGCCATTGGAGGGTCAGTTTGCGGTGCCTAGCAGCCTCGGGTCGACATCCTATGAATTATTTTCTGCGTTTGGTGAGTCGCATGCACTTAGATTCCTCCGGGACCCCAATTCATGTCGTAGGACGGATTGGTCCGAATCGGCACGGGCGACTGGTTGTATATTTTGTTTTTGCGAGCACCGTGACCGTGGGTTCGATAAATAGTATCTTACTCACGAAAAATTGCAAATTTAGGATATTTATTTAGCTCAGGCTAGGTCTTCTTGTGTATCGCGATCGCGTGTTGAATGATTCTACGAAAACGGCAGGCTCAAGTCGCGAATGAAGTCCGCGAAATTAACTTTGCGCGTGTAGATTTTGAAGACGGATTGCCCATCCGACTTCACATTATATTTGTTCGTTAGTTTTTTTCATGTTCATGAGAAATGCACGATGAGGTGCAGTTTTCCAATTTTTTTCGTTCACGTAAATCTAGAGAGCCACGGAAATTTATTATGGAAAAAGCGCAAGAAGACACTTCGCGACGGGTAGATTTTAGAATCGAAGTTACATTTTGAAAAGTCTTTCCACTATTTTTTAATTCATTTACTTCGATGATGGAATCGTCCGAGGGTAATGCATGCATACAATTTTACTGATTGAATATAAGTCTGTTCATTCCAATGTAAAACTTTTCATGTTATAAAGTAAATTCTTTGATTTTTGAAGTACTTTAAATATTCATAGTAGTCTTTGCTTTTCCATTTACAATTAACTTTCAATGCATATCAATATTTGAATTTAATGAACAAATAATTCTGAAAAAGACAAACACATCGTTAGATATTACTAATTATACCTTTTTTGAGCTCAGGATTTTCAGCACTAATCTGGTGAGACTTAGCTTCTGCTGGTGCTCGCTTTTCAGCTCGGACATATTGGTGTGCCCAGGTGCTACACTGATAAGTCTGGGCGGCGAGCTCAGCCCTGATAGGACTAATCATTTTTAGCGGCTGACAATGTCAAGGCGAGTCGTGCACGACGTAATTTCCACGTTTGTGTGTTGTGGCTAGGCCGTGGATCTTGCGTCGCATTTTAAACTCATAGAAACGAACAATAATTTGCCGTTCGTTCTTGCTCGAATTCATTCATTTGAAGGAACCCTCCGCGATTGTAACTTATACTCGGTTTCACCGCTTGGTGAATAAATTAATGCATATGGTATTCCTTATTAAATTTCAAATTAATCCAATTTTATATGTATCATGAACACGAGCCATATGCGTTACCGTTCTTCCTAAAATTGCTTTTAATTGTCTCGCGCGACGTTTTAAAGATATATCGATACCACGGTTCCCTTGTACGCGACGTAGATGATAAGTTCACTTTAGTATTACGCAATGGCCGCTTTGCTTGTCAGTCGATTTCAGGAAATGGTACGTACACTTAGAGAGTGAAAGTTGAGTACGGAGTTCGGGTGTCGGAGTCACCCCGGGGTGGCTCTCTAGTGTAGGCCCCTGCGCCCGGGCTCTAGAATGATGATCGTGAGTGAATGTTTTGTGATGCTTGAGTCGCGATTTGCCATTTTAAATATAGGTGATAGGTAGGTAGGTAGCATACCATCTCGTGTGTGTGGTTACATTTGAGTAAGTTAAGTAGGCAGGGCCAGGTGGTGAGGCTATCACAATCGCGCGCGAGTAGGGTGAGACGTCTGCCCCTGGGATTAATCGTGGTTGAACGGATCCGGATCTCGTTCGATCGCGATTCTTAGTTTTAGTGTTTCAGCTTGCTCGAATATCATGCCCAAATTGGAAGCAACGCGAGCATTGGTGCAGGCACGGGAGGCGATTTCTGAAATCGCTTCTCGTCCTCGCATCGCTCGGTTCGTTTCGTCGCGGAAGCTCCTCGGGGTAGCTGAAAATTGTAAACACGTTGGCGAGATATTCGGGCAACGTTCCTGGGGCAGGAGCCCGAAAAAAGAAGAGGCATCCGCCGAAGAGGTCCCGACAAACTGTCGCAAGAAGGGGCCACAACGAATGGTTGACCATTTTCGAATCCTCGGATTCTATAATGGGGCGCCATTATTTTTTTTTAACATTTTGTCACTGTGCTCGCTTAGTCCATGTAGTATCGTAGTTTGATGTAGTAGTAGTCAACACGTTGAACGCCACCGGTATTTCATTAGTCACAATTCTTTCAAAACTGCAACTTTTCCAACACCAATATTTAAATTTGGAATGAATTAGAAAATTTGTAAATATCGTAGTTTTAATGTTACATGAAATTACATTGAATTTAACAGCACCGGTGATCCCTGTGGCATTCAGCTTGTTAATATAATCGCGATTTTGTTCGTATTAGCTCCCGCGAAATTAGCATTGCGGAACAAGAAGCAGCACCATAAATGGCTGCACGGGTTTTTCACGCATTAGGTCTGTAAAATGTAGAGTTGCGAGATATATCGCATCCCAGATGGATGCGCGGGAGTTTTTTGGAAAATCGACTGTTTAAAGTAGCGTTGCGATTCAAGAAACAGCACCATAGACGAGTGCACGGGTTTTGCTCGTATAAGGATTCTCTAAAGTAGCGTTGCGAATCAAAGAGCACCTCAAGGTGGTGCACGGGAGTTTGCTGAAATGAGGGCTTTTCAGGAATCATCTTATTTTACTTCTCGCGATATTAGCGTTGCGATAAGAATTAAAAAACGGGTTGTTCTTTGCTCGGTACTCGGAGAAGTAGAGTTGCGAATACCGGAGAAGCATGCGTCTGATTGACGTCGAACCTGGTACCGAATTTGGTACCCTGGAGTCGCAAAAGGGCGACTACGAGTGGCTTGAAATGGCCGCTCCCTTCTACCGCGAATTAGTGTTGCGTTAATCTCCGCGAATTGCTCGCGAATTTTTAATTAGAGTTGCGACACAATAGCGCCCACAGTGGCTGCTCGGAATTGTTTTCTTGAATTCGACAAAGTAGAGTTGCGATTGAATGGCAGACGAAAGAGCTGCACGTGACTTTGTTCGTCATAAAACACCAAGGACTTCCAGTAGAGTTGCGAAATAATAGAAGTTTGGAGTTGCTTCTCGGGTTCTTTTTGCTATCAAACTCCTCCCACCCCAGCCCCTGATTTTTATTGCACTTATTGTCATTTCACCAAAATGAAGCGTTTCTGTGTTGATATACTGCCATACAATATGCCATTGAATTTTATCAATATTTTTTTTACAAATTCTGAGTTTCTTTTTGTCATTTATGAAGCGTCAATGGAACAGTTTCC
This sequence comes from Cerceris rybyensis, assembly GCA_910591515.1. NCBI lineage: Eukaryota > Metazoa > Arthropoda > Insecta > Hymenoptera > Crabronidae > Cerceris > Cerceris rybyensis. The sequence goes on along the minus strand of OU342801.1, from coordinate 1,976,974 downwards.
TTCCTTTAAATATTAACATGTTCACAAATTATTATTATGCATTGAATTAAAATAATGCTTAAGATTCTTGAAACATATTTATTGGGAATTATTAAAATATTTTTCACTGAATTAATTTCAGAGTGTTAACGGTCATTTTAGTTATTTTTGTTTTTATTATTTTTATTTAAATGTATTTGATGTATCTACATACTGTTGATTGTCGTCTTAAGTGTTCTATATGCAGGATAATTTTTCAATTTTTACACGTCATGGATTTACGAGTTAATGCATGAAAATTATACACTTGCCTTCTAAAATACATATCATTTTAATTATGATTCTTTAAATTGATGGAAAATAACGGTGTCGGTTAAAGTCAATTGCTAAATTTTTCCTATGCATGCAACTCTCCCTTTTCTTAGGTTTCTTTTTTGGGCAAAATTAATGAGATTCTGTTGCAGATTGGAAAAGGTCATTTACAGATATTTATGATTTAGATTGATGATCATTTTTATAACTACCAATGGTGACGGAAATTGATACTCTTTATTAACGATCAAATAAAATCTTGGATACAGAATGGAAATTGAAATAAACCATAGACATGGAAATCAACAGAGACATGCGTCTAGAGACGTTGGAGGTATCCACAGACTAATTTAATTTTACTGACCAATGTGCTATTGTTACAGGAAACTCATCGATCCAACGAAACCAGAGGCCAGTCTATGGATATTTGTTTCCAGCATCTTCTCTTCTAAATTTTGTTCCTCGTTTCCATATATTGCACCTGAGATTTTGTTCGTTTGTCCATTTATCGTTTTCCTTCGTTAATGGTTCCTCTGTCTTTGGTTTTTGAACGAATCTGTCACTTTTCCTGTGTTCACTTGAATTTTCCTCGAAGTCTGATTCATTGGATAATTGTCCTTTCATTTCAATTGTCCTTTGACTTCCTTTATCCTTCTATTAATAGGAAGTTTATTTTTATTCTGCGTCGAGCAGAATACATTTCATATGTTCTTGTCTAGAGGTTAATTTCTGGTTCACAGATAGACAGGCAGGCAATATTCTTCAAAGACATCTTTGCCAACAATCAGGCAGGGCATCGTTGGGTTTATACCTTCTCTTGAGGGGAATACAACAATCGATATGATTTTTACTTAGGTAGGGTTTCCGAATGGATAACATACTTTTGTCGCAATTCGGTATGGTATATGGGTAAATGTGGGTGATGCATGGGTTTTTAAACCCGCTAACTGAAGAAGGAAAATCTGCAACAAGTGTGTGATTACATACTCAAGATCGTGAGTGGTGTTTCAGTTACACTGAAACTATTGTAGGAGAACTGTTGGCACATACGAATTGGTTTTTGCTGTGTGTCAAAGTTGACCCCCTGTAGACGGCCAGACTAAAATTGTGGCCGGGGGACCCACATCGCAATGGGTTAGTAATTAAAATCAATGGTAATTCAGTCAATTATGCCGAAATTTTGGTGGGAAGAGTATTCGCACTCACGCACTTTTTGCTGTGTGCGAAAGCTGCTCCCATGTTGACGGCCAGACTGAAATTTGGGTCGGGAGACCCTCATCGGAATGGGTTAGTAATTAAGTTCAATGGTATTTCAGTCAATTATGCCGATATTTTTGTGGGAAGAGCATTCGTACATACGAATTTTTTTCGTTGTGTGCGAAAGCTGCTCCCATGCTGACGGCCAGACTGAAATTTGGGACGGGAGACCCACATCGGAATGGGTTAGTAATTAAGTTCAACGGTACTTCAGTCAATTATGCCGAAATTTTTGTGGGAAGAGCATTTGCACATACGCACTTTTTGCTGTGTGCGAAAGCTGCTCCCATGTAATGAGTTAGTGTTTAAGTTTATTATAGTCTAAGTCTTAAGTTTAAGATTAAGTCGTAGATTGTATGGAACGAATGTTGTGTGCTAGTCTTTAAGTGTCGAATATTCGATGCATCACGGTCGGAAAACTATCCCTCTTGTCATAAGAGGGAAAGTGAAAGTAAAAGTAGAAAAAGAGATTTCGTCTGAGGCATTCTTCTCGAATGTTTCACACGAAAGACAATGTGATGGTGGATGGATGGCAATTTTTTGGGTCCTCAATCGCAGCAACCTCCACGTGGTGGGACCTGGGTCGTTATTGCTCGCAATGCCATTAGTTTCCTCACATTGAAAGCAATAACGGGCGAATTGGCTGCGAATCCCTTAAAATAGGGAAGTTTGTAGATATCTTTTGACCATTCTCCATCCTAATTATCAAACTTTAGCAATTCTGCTACTGAATTTAATGTCCAACTCGTAGAATCACGGTTACTTTAAGTTAAGTTCTACGCATTAGCTATTAGATATTTGTGGACCATCGATCATCGTTAGCTACTGACATCAAGATGACATCTCTACATATATGAATATTCAGCAATAGCTACTTCTTCTCTTTAGGTTTCAACTTTTAAGACAGATTATACAGTAATTATTTATGTCTTTCGAATATGTTATTGTTTCCAAACTCTTTTTCAGTCTTCCAATACTACTCGTAACTCCTTCTGCCTCAAACAATTCCGTCTCGTTCAACATATTCTTCTCTTCGACTTCCCACTTATTCATCTCCAATGATTCACTCGCCTTATTTATTCCTTCAAAGTATGTCTCTATTCCATTTGATTTGAATAAATTACTAAAAAGAATCTGACAGGATTTCAAGTGTTGGGTTAGTAGAATGAATTTCAATCAGAGAAAAGCAACACATTTAATCTATATTGTACATGATGCGCCGTCTCGGCGCAGATAAATAGAAAATAAATAATTCAAGATAAATACATAAATTACACAATTGCTGCAGTACCCGTGTTAATCCGAAAAGACGATCCTCGCGGAAACGTCACGATCTCGAATCTCTCCGAGAATCGTAAAGCAAATCGCTGCGATAACGCGCGAATTTGTTTGCTCTATCTTCACTCCGTCGTTGATTATTCCCTCGTCGCATCGAGCGATCATCATTTTTGCGATGCATAAGCCGAATATGCAAGATTGTGGGGCGAATCGTTCGACGATCTTCCCCAATGATGATCGTGTTCAACGTCCTCATGATCGTAATGATGTTGATGTTGCGCGTGCTCGTAGTAGATCACTTTCGAAGGGTGACTCTTCTTGAGATCGAGCCAGAACTTCGCCGCGTTGAGTATCAAGCTGATAATAGCTATCACGAAGAACTTCAGCTGGAAGTGAGTGGAGATAAGTTGCAGAAGTAGACTCAACTTGGCCTTGAACAGCATCGCCAAGCCGAGAAGCTTCTGTAGATGCTTCTTCTTCTTCTTGCCGAATTTCTTTCTGCGCGCTTCCTCTGTAACAACGATTCGAGACAATTATGGGGAATTACTTTTCGATCTTACCCTACCGATAATTCATGGGGAATCGCCGCGAGGCATCCAGCGAAAGCTGGAACATGGATGACCGTTAACTTTGTATTCCCGAAGGCGAGTCCGAAACTCGTGGCACCAATTTTCCCCGCCCATTCTCCTTCCCCCTCCGTATTTTTGTTTCTGCCACGACACAGAAACCGTGAAAATGGCTCTCTTAAATGCGAGTCACTCTCACCGTTGCCTTCGATATTGGCAATTTATTATTTAATGACTGCTGTCGCTTCTACGTGATCAACGGTTATCAGCCTTCGACAGGTAACTATGACTGCACCGACATAATTGAGCGGCGTGTAAAGGAAATTTTATTCGGAAATTTGACGTGCGTAATGCTGAATCTATTGGCGATAATTTTGTTATACTTGAAATTATTGAATAAGCATGTTGAAGAGAGGGATCAACCGGCAGAGAAGATTATCAGTTAAGTAATTTGTGTGTTATGAGATAAACTGGCAATATTTACTGCATCGTTTCTCTATAACTTTGAGGTTCGTTATAGGACAAGGATGTATCTGTCAATTTGTGATAGCTTCTGTAGATTTAATGCTAACATTGAAGCTACCATGGTTATCAATAATTGATGGGAGAGCCACACAGTAAATATTCCACGTTGATCTTGTAGAACAAAAATTACTTAACCGATCATCTTCTTCACCTCTTGATCCCTCTATTTCTGAAGTACTTACTCAGTGTATTTAAATATAACAGATTTAAAGCCACTAGCTCTAGTGTTAAGTTCTACATACTCGCAGCTATTGTCGAAATATTATTCTCTACCCTTCTGCAGTCTTGATTTTACCAAAATTTCTTTACTCTCAGCCGGATATCATCTTTCGTTGTCTCCTTAAAATAATTTCCATATATCGCCAAGGAGATTATGCAATTGAACTAAACCGATAGCTTCGACTTTTCGATAAATCTACTATAACTACCAATTATGCCGGTTAAAGTCTCAATTATAAAGGGGTGGCCTATCGAGACGAGTCAATGTCAAACGCCGGAGGCCTTCTTTCATTTCATTCACCCCTATCGTAGATACTTTCTCGCGGTCAAATCGCGGTAATTTCTAGTCGAGCACTCTGCGGTCACTGTTTCGTCGTTTGAGCAAACTCGGCGCCGAAGGTCGAGCGACCTCGAACGAGAACGAGGAAGGAGAAAGAGCGCGCGAATTTCCCCGCGGTTCCCTCGCGAGAGAACGAGACCGTGCGAACGTCTCATGAAACGGAGTACTCGAACGAGGGTCCAGTCCTCTAAATAATTAAAGTAACTCGCGAGAGGGCCGAACCGACTGACCCAGAAACCGGTGCTGGAGGACCGGATAAGGTCTTCCCAGTGAACCTTTCGAGAACGAGTTCCGCGATTCTGCTCGAAAAATGGCGAGGAGAGGAGGAGCATCAAGCTCGATTTTTCCAAATGGGCTTATCAGCGCGAGAACTGGTCGACGAATTTTCTAAATTGCCAAAAATTATTTCAAATGGTCAAATTGTGCAATCTTCTCGGCGTAATTTTCCTCCAAGTTGGAGCACCGTCAGGCAATTTTGCGCTCGAAAAGATAACCAAGATAACGACTCTCTGTACCGTTAACATCGATTTGTCTTGTTTGACTTATTGTCGTATTAAATTTGTGAGCAAACATTGGCGCAAATTTGAATAGTCGGTGCTCTGTAGACGTGGTTATTGGATTTTGCTGTTTGACGAAGTTCCAGCAATCTCCGTAACCCGTTAATCTGAGACTTATTTTTAGTTTTGCCAATTAATTGGGTAAATCGATTCCTTCGGAAGAGGCTTCGACGCGATGTAAATACGAGCGTGGTTCGTTAACCTCGATCGGCAGAGAATCTGGGCGCTATGAGCTCCGTTTGCTTGTTCTTCGCGAGATCGTGCTAAAATTCTCGTCTCCTCGTCTCTTTTCTAGTATCGATAGATCGAAACCAGTTTCCGCTTCCCCGTCGATCATCATCGGCACGAAACTACAACCGGGCAAGGTGTGACTTTCGTTCGCGAATTTCGAAAAGTAGCAACGATCACGTGCGCGAATCGAGGCCGGAAATCGGAAAAGAGAAATTCGCGGTTATCGCTGGAATTTGTCGAAAGCTCAAGTGAGACAGACAGACCCCGTATTCGAAGCGGGCAAGTTTAAGGTCGGTAAGAGTTAACCGACTTTTTTTAACGGTGCTCCTCGCGAGAGTCGTCAAGGAAAGTTCCCCGTTCCCGCCTGATTTTATCATGCACTCCACGTGCCACTCGTTCCATCTGACAATCCGCACGATTATCGATAGTAAAGCTTAGATCGTTTCCTATTCTCCTGCCAATTCACTCAAATAATATCTCACCTTCTCCGCGTCCCTCCTCCTGTACTTCCGTGTCGTCCGCTTTTCCTGGATTTTGAAAGTCATCGACGACCTCCGCGACGAGATCGGCAGCCTGTTCGATGACCGCGCTCATCGGAGGTTCGCTGCTCTTTCCGGTAACTCCGAGTTCAATTTGATCGATGTCCCTTGCCAGCCTCGTTCTCAGACATCCCAAAGAATTGTCGTCGAAGACGCAGTCCAGGATGCCGGTGTCCTCCTCGTCCTTTCGAGCGGTTTCGCTCCTAACGCACAGGACGGCCACCGCGAAGAATATTATCGTCGTTATCCTCATGATTGTTTTCTTGATTTTTCTTCTTCAAACTGGAGAAGGTTCTAACTCGTCTTCAGTGAACTTTGAAAGTAATAGCGACACTGTCACCACGCGAGATCACAGTTTTCCTTGATGTCCCGGAAGACGACGATACTGCACCCTTGTCCGATTTTTCCTCGGCTCGCTGCCGACCTCTCAGTTTTTATATCCTTGGACCGCGTGTCACGGCCACCAAGTGGTCGTGGAAGGTGCGTGGTCGAACATATATGAGAGCATAACCCCTTCCTTCGTCGCTTCCTCCAATCGTCGCTGGCAACTCAAACGGAGAGACGACTGCTTCAGGATTCTCCCCACTGCGATGAATTTCGCGGGCGCATCGTCGAAACCGAACTCTCCTTAAGGAATTCTGGACGTTGCGCCAACTCGAGGTGCTCTCCTGAATGGAAAAGAATTCTGCCGGACGTTCGTGTAACAGGGAAACTCTCGAGGTCTCCTTAATTTAGGATTCAGGCTTTCGTTTGCGAATCCGCATTCGTAGAATCGCATTGTCGGCGAGATTAGTCGTCGTGAATGGTCTACTATGATCAGAGGGATGATTCTCCGCCGTAGATAGACTTTGGAGTTTGCGAAGATTACGCTTGTAATTAGGGAATTATAGATCGCTCGAGTGTGAGAAAAAATAGCAAGATTTCGAGTCTCGGTCACAAGGCGACATCCGTTTCCATTTTGGACGAAAAAGTAATGGATTTTAGGCTGTCGCACGTGTTAGTTGGCAAGCGCGTGAGTCACGTACGTCGGCGACCGACAGAAATTCCTCCTGAACTCGGTAGGATGCTAATACAACCCAATTCCGACCACCTTTATCGTACCTTGGAGTATCCGACAAGAACGAAATCGTAGTGAAATCGTTGCTTTCGGGACATCGGTCGCGCTTTTTTTCCCTCCTCTCTGCCTCTCGATAATTCGTGGCGTCCGACTTCGACAAATTGCCTGCGACGGAGTTACGCCGAGAAAACGAAACTTTACCAATTAGCATAACAATCCACCATGGAAATTGGATGTTGTGACAGGGTCTGTCGGTACGATTTACTCGTTCCTGTCAAAACGGAGCGACCGAAGATCAACGGAGAACCTTTTTCCCGCGCTTTGTTCACAATTTCTACGCTCTCGACGTTAACGATCGTCTCGCGCCTCTTTCTCTCGTTGATTTAATTTATACGACTCGAGAGAGGCTGTTGTGGCTTGCTGCAATTACTATCACGTTGCGTAATGCTAAACGGCGCACATTTAAGAGAATTACGAGGGATTTTGTAACTGACGTCTCGTCAGGTATTCGTGGTGAATCTAGTCGATCGAGTCGCTTTTAACCCCTTGCTGTACAGCAACGAGTGATATGATAAATGATGAATTAATAGTTAATTCATAAGCTATATTATTAATATGGATCAGGTTGTAATTTTAGGAATCAATACCGATTGAGCGAGTAATGAAATTGTACGGCAAGGGATTAAGAAAAATTGAGAACGCCGGATATTTTGGAAAGGAGAGCCCCATGCGATGCGAAACTTCCGTACCATCCGGCACGCGATTTTCTCGCCGTACATGGTAATTTTTGTAATGCCATGTTCCCAGGATGAAACATCTTTATGACAATTTTAATTTTAATTGGCGACAATATTACAGAAACACGCACAGCACCGTTTGACCCACCTGAAAGTAGATTATTCGCGAAACTAGGACTTAGAAAAATTCTCATCCTAATGTGTCGCCGTTGAACGTCGCTCATAGTTAAATAGAATTGCCAGGGTAGATTGATCGAACCATGATTGAATTGTATTTGAATTTATTGGAAAAATGATAACTTAGAGACAACATAAATCGAGGTATATAGTAATTTTTGATCATAGAAAAATTGAAAGGCATCGAAGGGGAATTTTTCACGACCAGTACCAGAGGAAGGAGTAGCCCTTTAGCGGTCGATCCTCCTTTTCCTTCGAGGAGTCGTTTCGCGGTATGAACGAGATGTTGGGCTGATGACCGAATTCGTTCGACAGATACTTCACCTGCGCGTCGACACCGTTTTCACTTTGGCTTCGATAACTCCCATCCTTTTTGCCACTTCGATATCCATCCTCATGGTGGCCATGCGTGTTCAGACTATAGTTGAATCGGTAGTAAATATCGTTGCTCATTTTCTCGAGGATCTTCTTGTCGAGGGGTTCGCCCGTCTTCCCTTTTTGAGGCAATTTCCCAGTAAAATCTGTTGCTCCTTGCGACCCTACTGCGGGAAGATTCTTTCCTCGGCGACTGTTAGACAGGTCCTTTGCATTTTCGAGAATTTCGTTGTTTCGATTTATCGGCTTCTCCGTCGGCCTTTTATTCCCTGGAAAATCGCCCACAGTATTGTTCGAGGGAACTTGTATTATTTAAAATTATTTTTCGAGCTTTCTTACCGATTTTGATTCTTCCTGGCGAAACTTTGGAGTCCGATTTTCTCGAAGTTGATGCAAGAGGAGCTTTTGTCGAGGCTCGACCATCATTTTCCGCGGGAATTTTGCATCCGCTGCAAGCTTTAGCTACTGCTTCCACCAGCTTCTTTGCAGCTTCCGGGTTATCCTTGAATATGTCTCTCGCGTCCTGCACTTAGAAAGAAATAGATTTTTCGAGGTACAGCAATCGTTTATATTTTGTCGATTGTACTGTTTGAAAAATGGAGAGACTCACAGCTGCCGATCTTCCTGTTTCTCATTTTCGTAATGAGGAAATCACCCTTCTCGTCCGTCGCGTATCCGACCTCGTGATAAACACCATCAGCCGTAATGAATCCATATTCCCCGGTCACAATCCCATTGGCATCTCGCAAAATAGAAATTTTATTTCCCTCTCGATCTATCCTCTCCCTGAGCCGCCCTCCTAACGATTTTAAACGTACCTTTCTTCTCGAATCTGTGCTGAAAATCAACGATATCGAAGGAAAAACTGTAGGGTCTATTGTCATCGTCCGTTTCCTCGCCCTTTGCCCAATTTCCCCATAAAACGTAACACGTCAGGCACAGAGCGTACAAGATTAGGCTTGCCCTCGAGTTAATCCCCATAGCAGAAATTAATTTCGCGAATACACCTTTGCAAGTCGAAGCTCCACGAACGAATGAAGAGACTATCGAGTCTCTCGAGTCGTCTAACGATGATGTAACGATGGAGAAAAATGATTCTCCCCTTCGTCAATTGGCAGCGGGAAAAAGAGAGGATAAAGTCGCACCGAGGAAAAAACAGGGAGGCTGAACGGACCTCCTCTTTGCTTTCACGAGTATCGTAAATTCGCGAGGAACTCTGCGCTCACGGTGTTCGTTAATTTGTAGATTGCACCTCGTAAAACTTTATGTCCCTTTCTTCTCGCTGTCTTCCCCATCGACGCTGTCGACTGATAGGTAAAAAAGTCTGAAGGATGAATACCGAAAGTTATGGTGAACGATGATGCATTGACATTTTCCTAAACGTCCGTCCCTTTGATCGACGGTAGATTCTCGATTCTCTCGAAGTACCTGGGGGCAATTGAATTCCCAGGATGGACGTAGTGACCTTTAATTGTACACCGTTAGACGGACGGGTATTAATGCGATTACCATTACCGCGATTATGTACGGTAGAGAGACGATAAATATTCTCTCGAATCGGCCTCGATCGATTCTTGATAAACGCTCGACAAGGACGTTCTCATCGCTGTTCTTCTCGTCGAAGGCGATCGGTCGCAGACTCGTCCGTGTTCGTGGCTAATAAATCAAGAAGAAACGAGACGCATAGGTCATTCTACGGAATCATTCTCCTCCAGAGAAATAATTTTGCGAGAATAGCGTATAAATTACGGAAGAGACGATCAAAGAAGTGTAAATGACGAGGACAAAGGCCATTTATAGAAATGTAGGCGTTAGAAGTATACCTCCTTGCGCGAGTATTCACCATGCAATTAGAAATTGACCGAAACCGGATTGCTGGGTGATGGAAAACCTAAATCCTTTCACGTAGAATCTATGGCCGATCGCAAGAGAATCGAGGGTTTGCGACGTTTCGCCTGTTCGATCCGAGTAAATTCCGATTAGTCGACGTATGCGTCGTGCATCCTGCATTTTGTAGTTTAGAAAACGGTATAGCGACACTATAGGTATGGCGAACCGTCGATATAGGATCGATGACGATGGCATACTAACGAATGGGACACACCGAAGCGGGGTTTCTGGCACATATACGCACTGCGAATATCGAACCGCTGAAAAAAAAACAATTCGTCGTTGACGAAACTTTCGATGAGAACGTATTCTGACGATTTCCGTCCGCCTCTGACGTTTCACGACCGAGTCGAGCTTCCGTTTTCGTCCGCCGCGAATCGACCGATCGAAAAACCTCGTTGAAAAGATAGTCCTGTCGATTTTGCAAGGTATTCTCCTTGGATTAGTTCACTTGGACCGTTTCGTCATCCCGGCGCGTAATTTTGGCGCCAATCCGGCTCCTCTCACGGTGCACGTGTCGATCGAGCTATTCCGATTTCGATTTCGACGTTGAATTTAACGTCAGAGAAAAGGGAAAACCATGGCGCGAGCGTATAGTTGGCTGGCCACAGAATCTGGACCAATATCCCGTTATACGGGACCAAAAGTAGGTCGTCGAACATCTTGTCTGCCATCGAATACTCGGACACTCTCGGACGAGTCATTGAGCCCCGATTTGACATACTCGCCACGATCAAACGCCGATGAATCGTAGGAAGAGACCTCATCTTCGTTAGGATAGCATTTGTTCCAGAGAACAAATATCTTCAACTTCCTAATTGCAAATTTCCTTTCCTTATGAGTCCATTGAAGCTCTGGAGAAGTATTTTTGTCCTCTGGCAGGTTCGAGCCTATCACGTTAAAATGATCAAGGAAATTATAAAGATATTGTTTCCAGTGAAACGTCCAATATATTTTTTAAGAGGATGCAATGAAATGGATAAATAGATTTTGATAGTTTCTCGATGAGGTAGCTGCGAAAATTCGGACGTTTCTTCTCATTTTCTCCACCAGCTTTCCTTCTCCTCCTCTGGCATCCCAAATTTGCTATAGTAAGGATTGGGATGATGTGGTTGATGAATCACGATCTCGTCCGTATTTCGCGAATTTCTTAACGTATTTATCAGCATTATTATCAGAGCCAATTTTCCCACCATTATGCTTCTTAGGAGCGACATTTTTATCGTTGCGAGAGCAGCCGGTAGGGAAAACATCTAAAAAGAAAAATTTGATTTCAGTGTCCTTTCTATAAAAACATTACTAGGAAAGTTAAGGTTCTCAACGAGTTTTGACGGGTTCTCGTCAATTTTGAATTAAACAAAAATGTATAAAAACCTGCATTGCAAAGGGGACCATCATCATCATCATCCCTATCTGTTTAACGGGGATTTTCTTCGATCCTTTCCCCCTGCTGATGCTTTTGCCCGTTTCTTCGACTTCTAAAAAACGCGTTGCGATAGTTCGTCAATTAATTTTTATTTCAACAATTAATATAACTTTTCGTAGACGCAAAATTATGACACCTTCGAATAAATCCACCAATCTAACGTTAAGACTGACTTCTTCCTTCGTCGCAATAATTTTCACTCCTCGGAAAATTTCAACTTCACTAATCTGCTCCGAACGATCCTCGAGAATCCTCGAATTCTCCTCGGCTAGGACGAAAAATCTGCATGCGATCGTCAGACACAAATAGGCGAAAATCGTTTTCATTCCGTCCATTTCCCACGTCTTAGATTTCCTTGGTCCTCGTCTCTGTCGTTTTAGATTTTCTTATTTCCGCAGCGATTCCAAAACCGAAAAATACGCCGATACAACATACCTATCGGACGGTGAAAAGTACTTCGATCAGATACACAAAACCTTCATTGATCCTCGAAGAAAATTGAGGAACTATAATTCACCGTATCTAATTAATAATTTGCACCTTGCAGAATAATGAGATCCAATGATTCACACACTTGCGAGCAATTTCTCTAATCTCTACCTGATTTTTCCGCCTCTTTCTCCGAGGCTGTTGACTCTACCACTCTATTTAACGTTTCTCTATCGACGCAATGGAAACATTTCCACAATGTTTTCCCGTAAATAGTTCTTTCAGGTGCAAATCTAAACACGTTGTTCTCTCGTTGAAGGATAGCGCAAACTGCCCATCGTGGTCCGCGAACCGCGGAGAGGATATTTTCCTTTTTCCTTCCTATGGTGTACCCCACTAAGCCAGGAAACTGGGTCTCTCCTCTAGCGGAGAAGGCGATTTATATCATAGAAGGTGTAACACGCCCCATGTTGGTCACTGACTCGAGAAAATTCACTCGACCTTGAAGTACGCTAATTACAAAGCCGGAACGACTATGCTAACTCAAAATTGCCGGAGACTTGGTAATGAACGAACGATTAGATCGATAAAGGATTTAATGGAATTACAGAAAATTTACAAGTAGATCAATCGTAGATTGCTTCGTCGATTAATTGCTATTCGCAGTTTGAGGTAAAGAGTTGTTTCTCAACGCGCCGTCCGTTCTACAAAGTATCTATTCTTTTTTGAAACGTTACGTTCTAAAAATTGTCGGTGAAATTAGGAAATTTGTAGTTTTTTTTTCAAGTAATATAATTCTTTAAGAGTTTCGATTCGCGGACAGAGCGTTGAACGATAAAACGAGGAGGAACGATATCGTTTCTATTGTTTGGTCCTGAATTAATACTTCCTTCGTGTTGCGACAGCTTGTAAAAATACGTACAATAAAATTGTGATATTTCTATCGCAATTTGTATTCTTGCTCATTCTTCTCGAACTGCAGAGTCATTACAGTATCGTGGCACGCTTTTCCGAAGAACGGCACAGTAATTCTAAGAGTACAGAGAATAAAGCTAATAATGCGACGAGTATAAATAAAATAAAATAAATAAATTAATAACTTAATCGTACGTCTACAAGATTCCTTTGGTTTGCGCGTTAATTCGGCTAAATTCGACTTTCCCCTCAAGTCGCAAATTTATCAGACTATCAGCTCTAGAGTTACTAAATTTCCTATCATCCTGACAGGAGATTTTTCTAAAATGTATAATTCTAAGTAATTCCGCAACTCAAGGGACAAAGTTACAACGGATCGCACGTCGCTAATGTCAAAGACGGCTAGATACTTTGCGCGCGCAATTTTAATAGCCCCATTTTCGAGTCGATCGGTCGTTCGTTCTAGAAGACAGGGTATCATTGGTCGTCACTCGTTCATCCTTTGTAATAATAGTGTTCGTCGTCTCCCGGTGCAGTGTCCGGTATCCATCCGTGATAAGGTTGACCATGACCGGTAGGTTGACTGTTGTGAAGGTGCAGGTGAATCGGCTGAGCAGGTTGTGCCGGCCAACCGTGCCAGCTAGGCGGTTGGTGCTGCCAGCCCGAGGAGAATTTTCCAATCAATGTTCCAAGTTTCAGTATGAGTAGAATGATTCCTGCAATTTATTAATGTCCATAAGTATCGAAGTAGTTTCACGGCTTGAAGATATTCTTAATTGTTTCCACGATAGATGCGGGTTTTACGGGCAAAACGTAGAATGTACAGTGGTAGAGAAATTTTGACCCGGTTCGAGGAATCGTGCTCGGTGACAACGAAATGGGTCGTCGATGTCTCCTGATCGCGTATGCACGTCGCAGGCTAGTACACCGTTATCTTTTTGACGAAACTATGGCTAGTAACTCGTACTTACCTATGAGCACGCCCTTCAGCGAAATAAACATCAGTACTGTTAGCATCGTCGTCATTACTCCCATTTTGTACATCATCGGCATTAACATGAATTGTATCCTCTTATGACCGAACGTCCGACCTTCTGCGCCTTCGACTGTGAGTTGAAACGTTTCATTGTAAAATAGGAACGATGCTATACGTTTCTCGTTACACGAGAAATCGTTTTTTGTATTTCTCATTAACATTTATTTAATATCGAGATAAGGAAGAAAGCAAATTTTAACTCTATAGAAAGATAGACCTTTTACTGACCTCTGGTATCTGTACTTGCATCGAAGTCGACTCTGCGAACGTTCTCAGTTTCTTGACCGAGGGGACGGACGTTAGTTGTATTAGAAATCGGCAATGATTCCGTTCGATTCGTTAGAAGTCGATGTCGAAGTCGTGTCCCCGCGGAAAGCGAGTTTTTCGCAAAGACGATCGCGAGGAGCACGCACATAACCGCCCAACCAATCGGCCGCATCGTCGAACCGGTTATCCCGATCACGTGATTCTCCTCATCGACGCTAAAGCTCCTCTTGTAGGGTCGTTGGTTCGCGGGTCGAGGCACGATCGCGATCGGAAATCGCGGCTCGAAGGGAAAGAAGTAAGGCCGAAATGCGAGGTGTTAATCCGTCTCGCACGGGACACCGTATGCTTCGGACGAACGGGCCCGGGGACGTTCGAACTCAAAAGAGGATCGGCCGGCGGGTGCGCGGTAGATCTGCGCACCGCCTCGAATTTCCACCTCGTCGCCGATTTCGTCAGCGCGCGGAGAACTATACGGACTTTGGGACGAGCGCGTTTCTCGCTTTCCCGAAATGCCGAACGATTTTGAGAACGACCTTGATTCTTAATCGGTTCCTACGTCCAAAACATTTTTAATGGCGATGGGAGAGAGAAAGAGAGCGACCAAGAGACGATGACTTCCAACACACAGACAAATAGAATGGCTTGGGAATTTGTCGAGCAGTCCTCGGTGAGAGATGAGTCTCGACTTTCTGTGTTACTGTCACGGTCATCGTCCGATAGGAATTCGTGGATAATAGTCGACTCTGCGAGATGACTCGCGTCTATCCACGCGAGAATTCATGCGAATAGGGTCGGCTGATAAAGTAGGAAAAGGAGAGAATGAGAACGTTAAACGGAAAGCTGGAGATGACGAGGATAGAGCGCAAGAGAATCGAGAGTAAAAGTGAGAAAACGAAAGTAACTTCGAAAAATTCTCCCGCAGGTTGGTAGACGCGATGTGAGCGCGGCTTAAGAGCTGACCAGCGGTCGAGAGATAAAAGAAAGAAACGCAATACAGGTTTAGCGCATCGACTTTGCGCGGTGAAGCGAGCCTGGAAAGGAGAGAGGAAGAGGCTGAAGGAGTCAGAGAGACCATCTTGGAAAATAATGTCCGCCGTAAAAATTCTCTTCTCTCCTCCTACCTCTCCTCCTCCTCGAGAGTTCCTCGAGAGTTCCCTCTTCCTCCCCGACGATGCCCTCGGTTCTCCGATACTTTCAAGGACTAAAAATTCAACCCCTCGCTGGCAGGAGCGAGGAGCCGCGTTAAAACGCGAACTCGAGATTCGCTCTTTATTCGATTCGCGTATCTCAACCTTCTCGACGACTTTTGCCTCCCTCTTTCCTCTTTTTCTTCGGCTTGTTTGCCATTTAGAAGGAACGTGAACTATTAACCGGTTTGCCTCTTTCCGTCGAAATTGTCAAAAACGTGGAATCGAGGAAAAAAAGGAAGGTTGAGCTTAAAATTTGCGAGCAACTCGATTCCTCGAGTCGATAGCGCGGACCGAGTCTCGATGTCGGTTTTAAACGACCGTCGGACGGTCGTAAAACGTCGCCAAATGGACTCTAAGATTTTTTCTCCTCTTTTTATGAACTCGAAGAATCAAAGAGGATTTTTGCGCATCGTGAATCGCGCTCAGCTCGAATTCTACCGACGAAACGAGGTCTTACGGTGTTTGTTTCCGAGCACCGCTGCTTCCCAACTAATAGCCTCTTCCGAAGAGTTAAATGTGGTTGAATTTTCCTCGCTCCGATGCGCTCTGACGACGTTTAGCCTCATAGTCCAAACTCGCCCCAAAAACCTTGCCCATCAATTGCACGACATTCTCAAAATTTTCCCAGTCTTTCGTCCCAGTATTCGAGGAGGCGTCGTCAAAATTCAGCAAAGCAGGATAACAATTTCTATCTCTGAGCGTCGAATCTCAAGGGAGAGGATGCTGCTGGACCTCGCTCGCAAGAGGTCGGAGCACGGCCGTTAGACCGTGAACCCGATATCCCCTCGCAACCCCGAAGAGTCTCGTAGGGGGACGCCGTAAAAATGGAAATGCCGAGCTGTTACCTCTATCCACACAATCTCGCTTGCCGCGGCTGCATGCAACGTTCTCGCGAACGCCATCCTCTCCGGGCGATGGTATGCGTATCACCGGTGGCTCTACCATGGCTGACCATAGACCGGCTCGCAAGTGGCCGAGACATTCGCCTCTCGACCGCGACCATGAGAGCACTCGATTCGCGACGGCCACGGCCACCAAGTATCTTCTCCTCTCTTCTCCCTCGTGGCTTTATCTCTCTTCTCCTGATACTCCTGGCTCTCGATGCCGCTCGAGCTCGCGGTTTACCTCGCGAATTGCGAGTCGGGGATCTGATCGAACCGCAGAGTGAAGGAGATTCGATCGACGAATTTATTTTGCACGTACGTACGCGATCGGTGGACGATCCGGAGATTAAGTCGGACGACGACTCGAAATCCGAGGAGACCAGGAAAAAGAAGGACGTCGTTGATGGAAATGACCTGGAAACAGCCGGAGGAAAGACCGAGGAGAAGGAAGATAGTCCTACGGAGGGTACAGACGAGGACGGTAGCGTAGTGAAAAAGAGAAGGAGGACCGACGTAGTCTCTTCCGCAAAATCGGGATTGGAGGAAGCTCAGGAGGGCGAGAAGATCGAAGAGGATCCAGGAGAGGCGAAGAACGAGGGTATTCGAAGGTTCGACGTTCGAGTAGACGCGGAAGATCGTGTTTCCTTGGGAGAGAAAGAGGTAGATACTGGCGATAGACGGTACAGAGTGACGAAGGACGAAGAAACTGAGATTCCGGATGCTCGTATTTCCGGTGCGATCGAAGGAACGGATGGAGGCGATAATCCCGAGGAGAACGTTTCGAGTGAAGTTGGGGACGTGGGGGAGGAAATACCGGAGGATGCGAGCGCGATCAGAGGGTATAGATTTCTCGGGAAGAGCCGTGGAAAATCGAGGTACAAGAGCTCGACCGTTTACTTGAACGCGGAGGAGAAAAAGATCCCTGTAGGCGAGCAGGAATCCATAGTGGATGGTCAGATCAAGAAACTGATATCGATTCGCGACGATGCTCTCGGCCAGAAAAGCGTGGAGAAACTCGACGAGGCTAAGGTATTAATTTCGAAAGAAGGAATCGAGCCGGAGGAGATCGTCGTCGAGGAGGATGTCGTCGACAGGACCAGCGCGCAAAAAAATTTGTTAGACTCTGAGAGAAAGGAAGACCCGGACACTCCCAGCGGTCGACTTAGAAGGATCAAGAATCAGGCTCTGATTCTTCAAGAGCAGATTAGAAATAGAACTTTCCTGCAAAATTTGAAGGAACAGGCTACCGAGATTCTCCCGGAGATTCCAAAGTTTACGGAGGTGCAGTTGCTGAACGTTATGAGGAAAATCCCTCCGTCGAAAGTTTTAGAACCCCCGAGCGAATATTTTTCAAGTAACGTGACCGATCCGCCCTTAAGCGAAGATCAGCTCCAGATAATAAAGTGCGCGGAATTATTGGTGGCTCCTAAGCAAAGACAGCCCTTCGTCACGAACGTGATGGAATGCATTCGAGGCTTAAGTGTCCTCAATTGTATGAGAATCTTCGTCTGGCCCGTCGTCGTTGAAAATCTTCCTGAATCGATCAATCAGAACCTGGGAAATCTACCGATCGAGGTAAATCTTTTCGACTTGTTTCAAGGTGTAAGAGCAAAGTCGGCTAGAGCTCATGAGTTTCGAGAGATACATCTCCTTGCGCCGGAAACCGTGGTATTTGGTATTCTAAGAGAGGCCCTTACTTCTCGTCGCGTCGACGAATCATCGCCGACGTTTGTCGATCCGAAAAACGAGACCCTGAAGAAGCTTCTGACCGAAGGTCAAGTCGAGATCCTTCGAATGGCTGAGAGGCTCCTACCCGAGGCGGCACGACGAGAATTTTCCGACAGGATGTTCTCCTGCGTTCGAAGATTCGAGTATTATAGTTGCGTCAAGTATTTTGCCTGGCCCATGGTGAGGAATTACTATCCCACTCTTCCGACTTTCCCCGAATATCAAGCCTGGTATCCGACGGTTGCATTTTTCCCAGAATATCCTATCCTTCCGTTCCCCGGTTTTTCCGAGGACACCGGCGAACTTCCGGAAGTCGTCGAAGCTGACGCGACTAGAACGAAAAAGCCCAAACCGGAAGCTGCAATCGCTGAAATGTTCCGAAATAGTTTCAAGGATCAGGAAACGCCCTCGTACGTTACTCTGGTACCTGTCGAACAATTAACGGCGATTCACCCGATCGAGCAACTTGTTCCATCTTCTTATGCCGAGTTTACGAAACCTGCTTCCAATTGCATCACGCAGTACAATCGCGTGATCTGCTACAAGTACACGTATTCGCCAGTCAGACAATCTTTTCCGAGTCTGTCGGATATTACTGGAATCTTTTCTGGAATTCAGTATCCTGGATGGTCAGATCTCTTTGATTACGTTCCAAGTTTGGGCTCGTTCCCAGATTTATCCACCTTTTGGCCAGGTGGTACCACCACCACCACTCCGGCACCCTCGACGACGACGGTATCCGCCAGATTTGGCGGGGAGACAAGTAATTCCTTAAACGAACTCGAGATAAAACTCTTAGATATTTTGCTAAAGATCGCAGGACCTCAGGAAACAATTCCCTCTAAACCTCCGAGTGATTCTTCGTCTACGGACGAAAGCGCGACGTATTCGCCGAGAAAGAGGCAAAGGGACATACTTAGATTGGCCCACAACTTGGTACCTCCTTCAGAACGCTTCGATCTCGTTGCCACATCTGTTGTTTGCTATCATTATACCTCGGATTTCGCGAACTGCACCAAGTACTACGTTTGGCCCGTGGTCCAAAGATATCATCCAGATTTGCCGGAATTTCCGAAATTCGAGAGCGAGAACGTTCAATCGGCTCAAAATCAACTACCGCAGAATCTTGGGGAGAAAGCTCAGGAACGACTCGTTCCAGACGGTTTGGAGGATCAGAGTCCGAAGATTACCTCAAGGACTCCGCTTCAGAGCGAAGGATCGTCTAATAAAGGACCTCAGAGTGTCCCTGTGATTACCGTTACCGGTACCAGATTCGTTCCTATATTCACTGAACATCCGGAATCGGTGATATTTAATATTCTGAGATCGGTGCAACTAGCTTCACCGAGTCCCAGCGAGGGAGAAAAGGGTTCCCTCGTCGATACTCAACAGTTCACTGATTTACTAAATCCGCAACAAGAAAATATCGTTACAGTCACGCAAACTCTACTTCCACAATCTGCTCGGCCCAATTTCGTCACCAGAATGGTCGACTGTATCCGAGGATCAAACTTTTTGACCTGTTCAAGAGACGTTCTCTGGCCTGCGTTGGTAGAGTATTTTCCCAGACTACCTAATTTTCCAAACTTTGGAATTCTACCAATTTCCTCCAGCGGCACCGTTTCTTCGTCCTCTCCGCAAAATTTGACCGAACCTAGCTCCAGCTCCGATGCTCCTCCTCTGGCAGAGACTAACGTAAAGACAGGTCAGCACGGTGATGCAAGAGTGACGATAACCGACACGAGATTCTTTCCAATCTTAAACGAACTCCCTGAGACCGTGATCCTGAACATTCTCAGGGCCGTTGAACTCTCAACGCCGACCTCACCGAGAGAAGCGGCTCCCCTCAGAACAGAGAATTTGCCAAACTTGTCCGAGCAACAGCAGAATATCGTACAGGCTGCTGAAAACCTTTTGCCCTTCTCTGTGCGACCGGTTTTCATCGAGAGAATGGCGGCCTGCGTTAGAAACAATAATTTCTTACGTTGCACTCGAGACGTTGCTTGGCCAATGGTCACTGAATATTTTCCTAGACTTCCGAATTTCCCAAATTTCGGAGGCGTTCAGAATTCACCTAGATCGAAGCTCGATGTGTTTCTCGATGATCCTACCTTGGGCACGATCCCGCAAGAGATTCCACCTTTTGAGAATTTGAATCCGGAGAATAGCCCGACGAAACAGGCTGAAGAGAAACTCGAGGAAATTTTAGCGACAACTTTGGAACAAGCTTCGAAGCCTCGTCTCGAAGAGTCATATCTAAATGCTGAAGATCCGGCAGTAAAGTCTCTCTTGAACGAGAGAGAGATCAACATCGTCAGACTTTTTGAGAGCGGTCTTCCAGAACCGGATCGGGCAGGTTTCATTTCTAAGATTCTCGAATGCGCAAAGGACCAGAGATTTTTGAGCTGCGCGGAAAACATTGGTTGGTCCAGCTTAAAGCAATCCCTTCCTACCATTCCGTCTTTCCCGAATTTTGATAATCTGTTCGGGCAGCTCCCTTCGTTGCCTCAGTTTCCCGATTTTGGCCAAGTTCCCTCTCTCCCAGGAATCGGTAGTTTTCCTTTCCAAGATGTACTCGGAATTCCTCAGCTTCCCGATGGCTTTCCTCAGTTTCCTCCAGGAATTCCACAAATACCCTCCACATTTCCGATATTTCCACCGGTGCAGCCACCCTCGAGGCCACATATCTCAGGATTACCAGAGTTGCGTGGAAATCTTCAAACGAGATCGGCTCAAGGGGAGACACCTCCGCATCGACCGGCTGTTGCGGATCTTGAAGAAAAGAAGAGGCTGAACGAAGCATTACCTATTCCGCCAGTAGTAGGTGAATTTTTGGTTGGTAGACGAACCTCTATTCCTTCTGTTAGCGTTATTCACGCGCGATCACCTCTTTACTTTCAGACTTCCGAGGAGGAGATATTCCCGAATCCCCAGGGCAACCAGGAGGGAACTTCGTAAACGTCACGAGTGAAAAAATCGAGCTGCCCGAGGCCACGAGCGAGGAGCAATTAACAAAAGGGGTTGAGTCGAAAGCATCAGAATCCATAGAAACGGGTAAAACCAGAAAACGTAGAAACGTCGTTGATCTTTTCGCTTCTTATCGCAATCTCGAGGAAGATGCTGACGAGTCTTCACTCGATGGTATTCCAAATATCACGGAATCGGAACTTCTTCGACTTCTGATCAGTTTAACGAAAAATAAAAAATCTGTGGAACTATCATCGAGCGAACCGAAGAGATACTTTGTCGATACTTTAAATTCTACCGTGAGAGATACTTTGACCGCGGATCAGTACGAAATTCTGAAGATGGTGGAAGATCTGACGTATCAGCAGAGTAATAGAGGTTTCGTGCAGCAAGTAATTCGGTGCATTCAAGGTCTCAGCTTTATCAGATGTATGGGAATTTTCGTTTGGCCTATTATCACAAATAATCTTCCCTCTCTGATCGGTTTGCCATCGTTGCCCACCCTTCCAAGTTTCGGTTTCTTTGGAAGATCGACCGAGACAGAGGTTCAAGACTTTTTCGGCATGAATACCGTAGAATTCGAGAAAGAATTATTACTCAGAAAAGAATCGATGGAAAAGTTTCTTCTCAGTTGCTACAAGAAACTGCTAGAGGAGAAGTTCCAGACGAACGTGGGATTTTTGAGGATCAACGGCTATGGAAATGGAGAACTTGGAATTAGCATTGCAGGACATAGAGAAGGCAGGGGGACAAAGATCAAGGATAACAAAAATCTTCCTAGCATATTGACCATAATCAGCGACATCATGGAAGAAGTCCTCGACCAGCGACCCGACAATGAGAAGGTGAAAAAGGACAAGGATAAAAAAGAGAGAAGTCTAGGAGACCCTGCAGAGTCGGATATTCAATTTTTGAAAGACACCGAAGAATACGCTGACGTCAAGAGATCGATAAACGACGATCAATTGATACAGATGTTCCTGGATAAAATCAAAACAAACACCTCAGAAGTAACCGAGAGCGAAGGTAAACAATACGTGAATCGTGAGCAAGCTTTCAACGCCTTCGAAGGTCTCTTTGGCACTCGTCTCACTGACAAATTATCCTCCAAGCGAGACACCATCAATGCTAATCACGATTCCGACGATCAGGTGAAGGAGGTTCACATCGTTCCTCTCGAATTGCGGCAAAAGAATTCGGATCAACCGAAAGTCTTCCCATTAAAAAATCAGATGTCTTACATCTTAGAAAAGGAATCTTCAAGACAGCAGGAAGATCAACAGAGGCAAAAGCGAGCTAAGAATTTTGCCGCGTTCTCGTTGGATGAATTCTCGAACGAATACCCCCCGGAAGTTCGAGCGGAAGTTCTCGAAAGCGAAATCGAGGAGAACGAGATCGAAAAGTCGCGATGGAAGGATGCGCGAAAAGAATTTGTCGTTAACTTGCCTAGCTTGGACGAGGAGATAGTTCCTCGAAAGATGACCAGCTCTATGATAGAATTCGGCAAAGGTTTTAAAACGAAGGTGATGCAATTAATGCCAGGAGTCGGTCTGGTTTTGTCCTTCCTTGTTCAAATGGCCCTTGCACATGCTCGTGCTGCAGCCTCGATGGCTGGAATGATCAGCAACATGGCTCTGGGATCAGCTATGTTCACCATGATTCGTCAGTCTCTCTTTGGACCTAGCACCGAGCCGAAAATTAAGTACGTCTATGATAACGATAAGATGGGCCCCGGTATCTCTTGGCCGCACGATTATAGCTCTCAGACACATTATCGTTCTTAGGTCGCGTTAATTTTTTTACTACAGTTAGAAATTTTTTTAGACTGATCGTCCGCGGTTTTGATCGTCCAGAAATCATATAGTTTGATTTGATATTTTGTAAGTTAAGAAAAAAATGGTAGGTAACTTGAGAGATACTGATATTAATTTTTTTTAACACTGTGAGAGTTATACGGTAGGTGCTCGGTCGTTTTTAAGGTTTACACGTTCTTCTTTAAAGGCTGAATAAGTTTAAACGTTTATTGGGCTAGCTTTAATTATCTTTCATAGATGGTCAATGGATCTGTAGGTAGATTTTTAGCAGCACGGATTTGAAATACTCGGATTTTGTTGTAGGTATAGCCGATAGTTTGAGATTATTGATACTCGTGGGGATGGTTTTCGTTTTACTACGAAGGGATTCGGTTAAAGACGTTCGAGAGGTCGAGTCCTTTCGACGGACTGTATTTATTTCGTTGTTACGGGGTTTCATGGTGGTGGGTTTGATATATTCCTTTTATTTTATCGATCTCCATATAATCGAAATGCTCAATAAAGGATATCGGTAGCGTAAGATCCTAGAACATCGCTAGAATTTAGAAATTAAGACTGTCAAGAATGCTCTCTGATCGTCTGTTTGAAAGAATAAACGATAACAATTTACCCCTCCTCCTTTATAATCTTGAGTAGATGTTTAGAAATAATCTCGTCGATTTTTACGAATGCACCAGCAATGGAATACATGATTCATCGTTTGGAATAAATTTAAAAAAACAATTTTCGGCGTGAAACGAAAAATCGTTTTGGTAAGATACGTTGATCGACTTTCCATGGAAATACGAGGCCGAACTTATTGGAGCGTTAAACCGAGTAACAAAAAATATAACGGAGCACCGAGGAGCCGTGGCTTTAACAATGGAATATTGTTCGCGATGGAGGTAGCAACGAATAGGAACGTAACAGTCCTTGCGACCGAGATTTGTTTACAATTTTCACGTCGAGTTTACCATTTCGCGCCAGTGCCATTACGGTGCCAGGAGAGGCAACACGGATGGCACTTCTTCTCTCTCGGTCGGTGTAGACTCATTTTCTTCCGTCAGTTCCATCGAATAAGGCAACTCGTTTAAATAATACCTACAAGAGAGTTATTTTTAAATGTAGCGTTAGAAGAGATATCAAAAACGGGTGCCTTGAAGAAAATCAAAAGAAATAGGTACCATTCATTTGCGTTCTCGCAGTCGACGTTTTCCTCCTCGGTGCAAATTCGTTCTCGCTGATCGAAGAGAGTCTCGTTCGGACAAATAACGGGGAATCCGTTACCAGAATCGTCACAGGCGTGAAAAATTCGACAGCTGAAATTCAAATCAGCGTAGAGTCCCGTTGGTCTGCTCTCGCAGGAAAATTGGAAAGTAAGATTCCCAAAGATGTCGTTTTCCATCCTCTCCGACAGATCCTCGTAGGTTTCCAAACGATTTCGATCCTGTACGATAAAGTAAATAAGTCAAAGAATCAATTTAAGATCCGATAAAAACTTGAATCCCTTACGACTTGACCCAGAGTTGGTAAACCATCGACGGCGTTTAATATTCCTGAAAAAAAGTATGTATTTAAATATAACCAATTGAAGAGACGCAAAAATACGTTCTACTTACGAAAGGATAATAGCAGTTGCAACATCAATGACCTTCCTTTCTTCATTTTGCGAAGAATAGAGGGATGACGCGTTTGGCGGGAATTCTCTTGCGATTATACAATCGCGAATCTGCAGAGATATTGCGCGATTCGATGCTCCGCTGGTGCAACAGTTCTCGGCAAGTTCTTCCTGGCAGGTCTCGAGACGAACTGACCAACTTATCGACCTTAATGACCGCGAAATTTCTCAAAAGGCATGACTCTCTTTAGTGTTATGAGGCAAATTATATTTAATCGACTCATCCCATTGCCGGAAATAATTTTACGGGAGATCGTTAAAGCACAAATTGAATTAAAGACGCGTGAAAAATTTG
The DNA here is from genome assembly GCA_910591515.1 of Cerceris rybyensis. Classification (NCBI taxonomy): domain Eukaryota; kingdom Metazoa; phylum Arthropoda; class Insecta; order Hymenoptera; family Crabronidae; genus Cerceris; species Cerceris rybyensis. The sequence goes on along the minus strand of OU342801.1, from coordinate 1,952,327 downwards.
AGACCTCCTTGAATCAGTTGCTTGAGCAATTGAAAGATAATGTTTTATCGTATAAGGCAAATTTATCGTCTCGGTTATTTTACAATGATTAAAAATCGAGTTTTCATTTTAATAAGAACTTAACGATTGAAAAGGTACTCTAGGATATCAACAGATGTCTCTTTCAGACGAACTAGAGTGCGGCGATTTCAAGGCAACCAACTCCTAGGACCTTTCACTGATCACGGTTTCAAAAATTCTTGCCGGAGATAATTAATGAATACTTGCCAGGAAAACAAAGTGGAAAAATTCTATCAGTTGATCCTTCAGTTTACTATTTGCTCCGTCGATACGTGAATTTTGTTATCGTAAAATCCCATTGGTTGTCCTCTCTATCGACGTCTTTAGTCCATGGCTTCGCTGCCTACTTTCTCTTCTCTCGTGCATGTCTCTCAGGGACGTTTATCGACTCGGGGCATCGTGCATTATAAAAGAAAAATGATTTTCTTCGTCAATCACCAAAAGCCTCCTCTCCAGTTCCTACAAAGAGTCAGCAAATAAAGAAACTACCCAATTTCCATCAGCCATCCTCTCCTTTAAGAGTGCAATACTCGATAATCAAAAATTTCTTCTTGATACGATCCTGCGAATGGAGAACCAATGATGCGCAGCTTTAACTATAAATTTCCGATCGGTCCAAAGGAAAGTTAGCGTCTCAGAGGCAAAGGAACCCATGTCCGCGAAAGGACAGCGCGTATCTACTGCCAATGAGGGAGGTCTCTCTCCTTGGCCGTCGCCTTTCTCTTTAGAACTCCGTACCTCGGCTCAGTTTTCACGGCAACTTCGTCAAGGAACCACCGGCAGAATGTCTCGAAGAGACGTCGTGAAACGTTCGTGATTTCTCTCGTCAGGTTCGCGATTTCCTTCGGATTGTCTTCTTCTCCCGTTTCTTCCCGAGGAAAATACAATACGTCGACGACGAAACATGTGATCGGTCCTGTCGCGAGAAACCAACGACGGTCATCTCCTGCTTTCGGGGATCTTCTTTTTCCTCGCTGGCAAAGCGCGCCGAGGTACATCGCAATATTTATCTCCGTACTGGTATTCGCCTCGAGTTATCTCTATCGTTCGATGAACCGTCAGAATTCCGCGTTTGTATCGAAGGTATATCCAACGTATATTTCTTAGAAGTAGACTACGTGCGAGCGTAGAAGTTTTGAAGAGTTAAGTTTGCAATTGGAGTTCGTAATTTTCCCGCGATATCGATAAGAGTAACGTCGACTTCACGAGGCACGTTCCACGTGCGTCAACCACGTTAGAGATGTGGCCAGGTGGAGATTTCAATGCGTGGATGAACGTGTTGGCGCGTTCTTCGAAAGCTACCTCTCGGTTCTTGCGTTAAAGTCTCCAACCAGTATCGAGAAATTGATCGAAGAGTAGCAACGCAGACGCTGCCTTCGAGAAAAGGAGAAACGCAACATTCCTAGGTAGTTTGACATAATACCTGGTCCCTCTGGCGTTACACCTTAGGTAAAATGGTAGCCTGACATTTAACAGGACTCTTGAGCCTTTCGCTGCTCTCGACGCACATATAACCGTAGCTAAATTGTCACTTCCGCGTTAACAGCTCAAACCAGAGCTTGTTTTTGCTCCCATTATCGTCCCTGTCGCTCGTAGAGGAGTCTAGATAAGGCCACGGCTCGTACAAGATCACTTCTCCGCAATATTTCCGGAACGGTATAATTTTTCGTTAATTATTCCTATGTCAGTTACCTCGAACTCTGGTATTACAGCTGGTCTCGAGATAATACGGCGCGCGAAATAAAATTTTTTTCTAACAAGGTGCATTGGTGCCGGTGCAACGAAAGCAAGGACACCCGGTGAAGCGAAAATATCCTCGAACTCGATCTCTGCTGAAATAAAAGAAGAAAGAACGGGTTGCTAGTCCAACAGGCTTGTTATTCTCTTTCCTGAATACGAAATTACGGAGGTGAATCGCGAATCGTCGATTATATTCCAGATTCTCGAAGCTTTCCCCGGCGTCCTGTCATAATAACATTAATTGGTCGAGCCTAGGAAAGTGGAGCGTGGTAGATCTTCTTTTTCTCTTGGAATATCAATTACTTCTTCCGCCTCCGAAAGAAGGAAGCTGCCTGACTTTTCTCACGTTGCGCGAGCTTCGATTTCTTTTCGCGATTGTTCATCCACGACTTTTCGCGCCTTTCCCCTCGATTCGAAGCGGGGCAGTCGATAACGATGCACCTCGCACGAGGAAGCCTCTGGATAATCAGCGACTTTTTCTTTCTTCTCGTTTCACGCTGCTGCAAAGTTCACGAATCTATCTCTGTGCCACGGTGCAATCTCATCGGTATATACCTGTCCGTTGGTTTATTACGTCAGCGAAACAGGTAGGATTTTTTAATACGAGTATCACGTCAAAACGATTCGGTCCATTGGCCGGCACAGCCGCGCGAGTGCTGCTACTGGCTTCAAATAAGTGAAAGGCACACGCGTTTTTATTTCTTCATCGATTCCACGTATAATTCTAATTATATTGTACGCGAAAATTCATCCTCTTTTTTTCCTCCATTAAACTCTATCTCATCGAGTTGGATTATGCGCGGGAAACTCTTTGAAATCTTTGTTGGAAATGTGACGTCTCCTTTGGAGTATTCTACTCTCGTTTCGCGAGTGATTTTTACGGTAAACGATACTCTGCCGTACCGCTTCTGTTTACCTGCTCGTGGCGTACTCGTATTATGTTGTGAACGTTGCATAAACGAGCCGCGAAACTAGATCACCGCGCCTTTCTTTTTACCTTCTTGCTCGGCTGAATTACTGGAACCGTAATAAAGCATGGTTATTCGTTTCTCAGGTCAGTGGGTCTCTCGAGCGTTTGCTTCTAACGTCTCTTTGCTCCCTTGCCGCTCTTTTAATTCTATCGTCAAATTACCACCTAGTCTTGCCTCTATCTCGGTCCTTTTTCTCGCCAGTCGTTAATTCGTCCCGTTTGTTTTGGATTAAAAAATAGCTTGTAGGCGGAGGATAGAGGTTGTAAATATCTGGGACGTTGTTATACGGCGATTGCCTTGGCGCATCGTTGGCCTTTCGAAATAAAAATGTTCGATCGTCAATTATCATGGGCCCACGCTTTTCCCTGGGAGTTCTTCCCTACGCAAACTCTGCTTCGTGGCATAACGGTGGATTCGCGGTGGAAATTTAACGCACGATTACGCAGGTAGCTCGTCGCGCTTGCGGTTTCGCGCGGAGAAAACGATTTCGATTAGTGAAATTGATAGCTTCACCCGCACGCTCGATTCCACTCGTTCACCGGTAAATCCCCCATTGTTCCTTCCTTTCCTGTAATTACAGAGAAAGCATTTTCATTCGATATCGCATCTAATTGGATCCAACGTTAGCCGATTTCCAGCGCTTTCCTACGGTGTCTCGCGGTCGATTCGTTTCAATGAAATTCACGCACGACTTTTCACTTTCCACGACTCGTGCCTATGCACCGGTAGGCACCATTAATGCTCGGTAACGCAGCTTATATGCAGACTCTCGTGGCTGTTCGTTCGTAGGATGGTCGTAGAAATTGTGCTTTGAAGCGTAGCGCGAGTGGAAGTCGGTATTTAAAAAGACGCACGGAAGATAACAGTTTCTTGGGCGCAATTTCACGTAAAGACGGTAGCGAGAAGGCGCGAGAGTACTCAACGAGGTGGTAGTTTGTTGGCTTATTATCTGGATACCTTCCTCTTTCTTCTGAGCTTCGACGAGGCGGAATTGGTAGGCAGCGAAGAGAATTAGTCGTAGCTAGATAATGAACCGAGGTTCCCTCGAAAAATTTACTTAACGCGGTGCGCCCACGAAATTCACATTTTTCGTAGACAACGGTGAATCATTCGTGTGGGACTCGAGTCAGGGAAAAAAAGGAACGAGAAGCCTCAAGGATATTTTTTTTTGACTACACGGGACGATCCGCGGCGGTTAGTCACCTCTCGATCCGTAGATCGGCGCATGGACGCGTGGGATCGCGATCGACGGTGTTAATCTTTGATTGGGTTGTAACGCAATTGTTTGGACGAAGAGATTCGCGAATTTAAAAATGTATTATATATATTTTCAATATCTACCTCTTTTCTCATACGTTGCTCTCATACATCGAACAATCCAAGTACTGTAGGAAGGATTAGAACGAAGTAAACCGTAAAAACGATCGATTTCCATAGTCACGATTTAATTTGCATAGTTAATACGTCAAAGAACGAAATTTACAAGCGAGAATTCTTATCTCTTCGGCGATCTAGCTCGTGCGATCGGTCGCAAGGAAAAAGTTTCTCACATTCGCGTCGATTGCGATAGCACTCCATGACTAATAAAACTATCGCTAGTATTTTCACTGGCGTTTACGTAAACACCCATCCGATCGTTGGAAATATCGTCAGGAAAATAGCATATCTCGTCGACTTGACGGAGAAGATGTTCCATGTTCGCAGACATGTTGCTCTGGACGATATTTTTGGCCTCGATCGCCGTCGCGATGGCCGGCTACGTTCCACCGGGGCCAAGATTCAAGTGTCCAAAGGACAATAGCTACATCTACCCCTGCGAATGTCTTCGGGGAAGCGACAGGGGAATTTACGTTCGTTGCGAGAACACAAATTTGGCGAGCTTGAGTCTGGCCTTCGTTAATCTCGGAAACGATGGCGTGCCGATCGAAGAACTCGTCCTCTACAAGTGCAATATCGGTTAGTTCGATTGATCTTTATGTTAGAAAATTTGCTGTCTCTTTTGCAATGGAGAAATTAAGATTGTAAATTCACAGAGCGATTTTACGGGCCGGCTCTTTACCCGTTGGACATCCGAGTACTAAAATTCGTTGACACGCCTCTGAGATTGATCGAGGAACACAGCTTTCTCGGGGTGAACAGGACACTGCAGGAATTGCACGTTACCAATAGCAAATTGGAGAAGTTTCCGCGCGAGGCTCTGCAGATTTTGGGAAATCTGAGCATCCTTAGTATTAACGGACATCGGATCTCTACTATTGCGGGGGATATTTTCACGGAGAGTGCTGCCGCTTCTAAGATAGAGAGGCTGGACATAATTAATGGTATCGTTTGTGTAATAATGAAGCAATGGGATGAAGTGGACGAAATTTTACGAATTGATGCTTCTTTCTCGCAGGAACTCTTTCCGGGCTGCCGGTCGAGGCTCTCGCACCTCTGAAGAAGCTCAAGAGATTGGATCTTCATGACAACAAGATCAAAGAATTAAAGAGAAATCAGTTCAAAGGTCTCAGAGACACGGAATATGTCGATTTGTCGAGTAACTTGATAAACAAACTGGATGGCTCACATTTGGCAGATTTGACGAAGATGGGATGGTGCAATTTATCTCGCAATGCTATCGCCGATTTGAAGAGGTTCGTTGACTTATTGGGAAGTGGAATTTGCTTAGTCTTTGTTACGAAATCTCGTCTTTGATTTTAGAGGAACCTTCGCGAGGAACTCTGTTCTCAAAGTTTTAAATTTGAGTCACAATAAAATCAGGAAACTCGATTCAAACACTTTCCGTGGGATGCGTTTTCTGATACGGTTGTACTTGAGCGATAATCAAATCGACGACGTTGGCCGTGGTACTTTTGGATCGGTTACGAGAATAGCAAGTATAGATCTGGCTCGAAACTTCATTAAAAAAATCGACTTCCAGATGTTCAATCAACTACAGTTTGCAGAGGTATGAATGCTTCTTTGCAAGGAAACTTTGGCCATTTTTTAATATCTGCGCTCTTTAATCAGTTGCTGGACGTCTCGGAGAATTTTGTGACGATCGTTGAAAAGCTGGCTTTTAAAGATTTAAATCTAGTCAAAATTAATTTATCGCGCAACGAGATATCGAAGATCGAGCCCGGCGCTTTTGAAAATTGCGTTAACATTACCGTACTTGACATGAGTCACAATAAGTTGGAGAATATTTCGAAGTATTCCTTCGACAGTGCGACGTACGCCACGGAATTGCAGCTGAGTTATAATCTTTTTACATCACTAGTTCAGGTGAGTTTGGAGAACAACCTGGAAGCTGTTTTACCGATTAACAATTCTTTCGTCTTTTAGGTTCCATTGCACAACATGACCGGCCTCAAAGTTCTCAACGTGTCGCACAATTTGTTACATTCGGTGCCCCGTCAGACATTTCCAAAGTTGTACGAGCTCCACACGATCGACATTTCACACAATAATCTCTCGGAGATACACAATGCCGTTTTTCAAACGCTGTTTAGCCTACGTTTCTTAAATCTATCTCACAACTCTTTAGAGAAGATCAAACCTTCGACTTTCGGGCCGTTGCCGACTTTACTAACCCTCGATTTGAGTTACAATCGACTTAATGACGTTGCTCGTGGTAGTCTGACGAGACTTGCCAGTTGCAGGTAATTAGAAATTCCCTCTCTTCCTCGGCTTATTTGTTTAAATCACCCTTTGTCTTTGGATTCATTCCGGTACGATTTGAATTTTGCGAAAATTGTTTTCCAGAACCATCACAGTGAAAAACAACCGTCTGAACAAGATTTTCCAACTGCCCATTTCTCTGGGCAGCTTGGACTTTTCGGAGAATCTCTTGGAGGATATTCCTACGACCGATGTTTGGCCAGTAATGAACGCCCTTCTCTCTCTCGATCTCTCGTACAATCGATTAGGCGACAATCTTCGGCATGGGTGCTTCGAGAGCTTGCTGACCTTGCGAACTTTGAACCTTCGCTCCAACAACATCACCAAACCCCCATGGGAGGCTTTGAGCACCCTCACAAGTTTGCAGTACCTCTACCTACAGGTTCGATTTCAACGACGATTCTGTTAAACTTTAAGATACATAGGATGAACCAGCAAGTTGAATGTATGCCCTTTCAGGACAATGGACTGACGGAACTAGGAAAATCTTCCTTTGGCCGATTACCGATCGTGTTCGAGCTGAACTTGGCGAACAACGAAATTCGGAATATAAGTTCCCGCGCGTTCGAGGGTCTCCTGCAGCTGCTGACCTTAAATTTGACAAATAATAGACTCGTTTATATTCCAAACGGTGCCTTTCAGGGTCTCGTTTCCCTGAGGACTCTCGATCTCTCGCGAAACAAGTTGGAGAAGCTCGATAACAAGACTCATGGGCTGCTAGACGATTGTTTGTCTCTCGAGAGACTCGATCTTAGTCACAATAAGATTTCTTTCATTACGAGAAAGACTTTGCCGAACGATCCATGGATACCTTACAGACTGAGGGAAGTAGATCTCTCGTACAATACTATGCCCGTAATGACATTCGACCTTACCGTGGGCGCGAAGAAAATTCGACACTTGAACCTTAGTCACAATAACATCAATGAGATCCGAAGATGTGAGTAGATATTTTCAACTTAATAGTCTCTGGAAAACTTGAAAATTTCCTGTTCCATTCACCACGTCTCTAATTCAACACGTTATTGAAGACTAAAAGGTTAAAATGCTAAAAATTCGTCGTTGCAGACGTCATCGGAAACTTGACGGCAATACAGACGTTGGATCTCTCGTACAACGAAATCGACGATCTCTCTGGGCCGGATATCTTCAATCCACCAATAAATTTAACCAATTTTTACATAAACAACAATCACCTGAGCAGTATACCGTCAAAGAAGATTCTGCCCTTGCCGAATCTCAAGACCCTCGACTTGAGATCCAACGAGGTCGCGATATTTAACGATGACTTCCTGAAGATTGTCAAAAACGGAACACAACTGATGTTCTCCGGTAATAAAAGAGGCGGTAATCGATCGCTCTCGAATCAAGGACGAAAGTACAGTGTGAAAAATGTCTTCTAGGAAACCCATTGCAGTGCGATTGCCTCGTGAGGCCTCTGAAAAGGTGGCTCGACTCTCACACGCATTTCCCAGAGGAGTGGTCCGAGGTTTTGTGCCAGAGTCCTAGTTATCTGTCTACCAAATCTCTCTCGGAAGTCACGGAGGACCTGATGGGATGCAGCGAGAGAGATATTCAGGACGACCCAGAGTTCGACGTTACCCCTGATCTCAAGTATCGCGATATAGAATAGTACGTCTCCAATTTTCCTCCTATTTCCACTAATTCTTGCCAAAACTATGTAAAATCGTGAAAAGAGAAATTCTGAATTGAGTCTGAACTGTGCGCGAACAAAATTAAGCGACGCGATAGCTCTCGCCTGTCTTTGCATCGAGAGATTCTGAGTGTAGCTTCGGTCGACCGTAGCGGTCAAACGTTCTATGCCTTTCGGGCGCGACCACGCCGCTCGGAACTCAAAACGGTTATCGATTTCCTTTCCAGCAATTCGGAGGACAACAGCTGGAAGGCAACGTGGTACGTGACTTCGAGGGAGGACATCGGGGATTTTTACGTGGTGGTAAGAGAACTGTCCAGCGGGAAGTCGACCCTCGAGAAGGATCTCGTTTACAGGGAGAGATCGTTTAAAGTCGAGAATCTCGGTGGCTCGCGAAGCAAGTACGAACTCTGCGTTCTCGCGAGAGATTCTGAGGGGAACGTGAAGCACTTTAGAAGCTCCCAGTGTCAGACTCTGACGCGGCACAACTTTGACTCCGGCTCGACGAGTCTGAAGGCCGGCGTATTTCTGATTCTAATCGCACTATCCTTGAGAGTTTTAGCGTGAGCAAAATTGCGACATCGTAGAGAGTCATCGAGATCTCGAGAGGACGGCTAGTTTCGTCGTTCTTAGGACAGATGCACGGCTTGGCTGTGCGAACAGTGGCTGGATCGATATATCGATCCTGTCGCACCAATCGGCAGGAACATTTCGAAGAGTTCCTCGTCGTGTCTGTACATAAATTTCATTCAGTTCAAATTGGGAGGACGTTGAACGTCGTGTATTTATTTCTGTAAAATATACGTCATTGAAGGAGGACAGACCCCTCATTTCCTCTTCTTCGGACGACGTTGCCGAATTACCCCGTCAAATGGCACAATTACGTGCGGAGGAAATTTTTTTCATTCGCTCGGAATAAAAGAACACAGAAGGCAAAAAGCATCGAGTGAATTTGATCGTTAAATCGACTAAGGCAGGAATAGGAGAGAATAGACAAAGAAGGAATTGCGAGAGGAGCGACAAGATTTATCGATAGATTGGAACGAGCAAGGCGCGAGGTACGAACGCCGAATAATTTACGGGCGTTAACGAGCATAGAGGCCGACGATTAGCGGACAATTCGTCTTAACGACTCTCGCTAATCCCACGAGGCTAATTCGCGCACGGTGCCCCATCGGTGCCCCATCGGTGCCCCTTCGTTGCGCGCCAACAGAGGCCCCTTTCTCCCTCCGTCTTGGGCCCGGGAGAGAAGTTCTCACGGAAGTCAGCCAACTCGCGAGTTGCGAGATGATTTCATTATTTCGCGGTTTATAATTAGTATCCAGGGCCGACACGGCCAAAGGGGAAAGGAGAGAGGATGCCTCTAACGAGGCCGAGACGGCGCGTGAGTAGTTTCCGCGAAAGAGAGCACCGTCACAGATCCTCGCCGTTGTCGTAGAGGTTGCGATTATTCTCTCGATTGCTCGTCGAGGTGCACAAAGGAGCGGTTGTTTGGGCGTGCTTCGTTTTGTCGTTGATTTCGTTAATTATCCGTGCTTCGTTAACGTCGGCAGCTCGAGCGGGACTACCGGTTTTCCACGTGCTCGCGCGACACTCTCGCGATTCGGAGAGACAATAGCCACCTCGTCTCGGGGAGCCGTGATCACGGTCGAGTCCGTTCGAGTCTGGTCGAGTCCGGCGGATTAACGGGAATTTAAATTAGCCGGCGTGCCGCGTGCATGATTAATATTCCTTCGATCGTGGCGGGGAAGAGGAAGAGAGAGAAAGAACGAGAGCGCCAGAGAACCAGACGAGTCCCTCGGTAGACCGTTCGACCGATTTTTATTCCTAAAGATCGGAGTTGTCTCCCAGGGATTCTCGCGATTGAAATTTTTTTCCAAGGCATCCCGACTTCTTCCGCATGACTTTGTCGCTCGACGAGATCTTTCGAATGAACGAGAGAGAACGTATCTTCGCGCCAACAAGGATCGACGTCGAGCCGTGAATTTTTTAAGCTCGTTCGCGGTCAGCTTCGATAGCTCGTTACGAAATCCATGGACACTTTCACCCAGAGTCCGACGTCGTCGTGCCTGTGGCGCGAGGAGGGAAGTACTCGAGCGTGTAGGAGCGGGTACGAGCGAACACGAGCGCATACGAGCCGACACGAACAGCCACGAAGACGAGGCTACGGCGAGAAGCGAGCCTCGAGACGGACATCCGTTTGTCTGGCTCTCGTCGGCCCGTAAGGCCCCAAGGCTGTTTAACGCGAGGAAATTTATGCGCGTCCCTTCCTTCGTCGAGCGAGACGCACCGCGAGCAACGTCAGTTTCGTTGACCCGAGTCCAGAGCGTGACGCGAGAATCCTCGTCGCGAGACCGATTAAAATCGCCCGCGATATCTCCACAGTCTAGGAGGAACTTCGCCGCGTTTACCTCGAAAAACTTTTCGATTCTCCCGACTCGAATCCTCGATCGACCTCCTCCGATCTGAGACTTTCTCTCGAGATCCATGTATGGTTGATCTCGAGACCGTCTCGAGTCCGCCCACGGTCAGAATCTTTCGATCGACTCCTGCCCAAAGAGGAGCAAGGGCAAATCTGTAAAAGGTCACTGCGAAAAATCCCTCGAAACTGAGAGGCCCTGCCTTCGCGTGATTCACTCGCGACTCTTTGCAATTGCAAAAAAAAAGGAGCGAAGGAGGAGAGGAGGATGGCACGGTAGATACGTGGGAGCGCTTAAAAAGATGTTGCCCCCGTTGAGACGATCGACGAGTTCGGAGCGGCGTGGCGGGGCCCGTCGGAACTCTCCTGGCTGGGTCCGGGCCCGTCGGTTGCGCTCTACGCCATAGTCAGCGGCAGTCAGTGTCTCTCGCGAACTCGACCGGGGAAGAGCTCCGGCTCGTTTTCATCGCGCCGCGTGCTTTGCTTCTACCTTCGTTTTTCTCTTCGTCTTTTGGACTCGTTTTTCTCAAACGATCACCCTCGTTTGTTTCTCGAGCGCATTTCGTGGCGCGTCCTTGCCTACCGTGCACTTTCCCACCGCGTGGACGTGCACCAACTGTGAGAAAACTTGTCCCCGAGGAGCCACGCCGATCCGACTAAATGAGACTTTTCTGTGGTTAGAGGAAACACTCCGTGCCGTCCCTCGTCCCCTCTTCCTTCCTCTTTCCTTCTTCCCTTGTCCCTCTCCCCTTCCGTCGTCCGGCCTTTCCGTTTCGATCTCGATCTTCCGGTGATCGTCGAGGAACCGGAGATGGCCGACCGTTTCTGGAGGCTGGCCCTGGGCTGGATCTGTATTCTGGCCGCGGCGACGGTGAGCGCCAACGGTGAGCAACTCATTCACCTTCGACGCGATCCGGACAAACGTCAGACTAGAACCGATAATTGGCGATTTCGGAGAGAATCGACGGAACAACTGATGCGACGATCGAGGCGCGTCCTGAATTTCTATGTCCTCGACGCATCACGTGTCTCGCGAATGCGCGCCTCAAGGCCGAGCCGAGTCGAGCCGATTACTCTTTCGTTTCGATCGTTGACTTCATCGTTTGCCCGGTGCTTTTTACTTTGAAATTATTTCGAAAAATCTTTGAGATGAGTTTTTTTGGGCGATTCTCCATCGCTCGTTGTTCGAGGAGAGGACAGAGACGAAAGTAAGTGGGAGGATTTTGAAAGTTCTCCAGAGTCTCTCGGAAAGGAGAGACGGTAGCGAAACGAGCGGACACTTTCGCAGCCGCGAGAACCGCGGGAGCGTTGAATTGCGTAAGGAAATAATTCCTCGCGAACGAGCCTCTGCGTGTTGCGTGATTTACGTGCTACCGATAAAACGCCGATGAATCACGCGATCTCTTGGCAAACTGCACGTCGATTCTCTCGAAAATCGAATGGCGGCTGATCGGCAAACAGCTCGGTGGATTTCCCTTCGTGAAATTCTCAAATCAGCCTTAGTTCATCGCGTGCGAGAGGATCTTAATATCGATTCTCTCGGTCGATCTACAAGACAGAGCCGAAAACGTAGAGATAAAGGAAGAAGGGAAAAGAAAGGTCGATCGATAATCCGAGGTATCGCGTGCTTCGATTTAACGACGGGGCGTTTTTGCGAAATCAAACGGAAGACATATTGTTGTTGATTGCTTCCTCGTAGTAATTCGCTTCTCCGAGTTAATTCCTAAGGCGTAACCTTAATGGGCTCCGCCGTCCGGCTAGATCGACCGCAATCGATTTTCTTCCTCGTTTCAGCCTCTCGCCGCGCCGACTCTCCATGATTCTTGGATCGGCGAGTTGGTGAAATTGATTACTCGAGGTTCGTTGGTTGGTTCGTTCGCGTAATGGACGTAATTGAAGCGACTCGCGAGAAACGGGGAGCCGCGCGAGAACCGCCAGCCGGAGAAGGAATCTTCTCGCTGGCGGAAAGAAAGGGAAGGTGAGGAGGAAAGTAATTTTCTGTTCTCCGTGTTACGCGCCGACTCCGCCTCGCCTCCTCTCGACTCCTCGAATTCTTGCGAGATCCGCGTTCTTTCGCGATTCGCGGATCACCTCGGCAGAGCCTGGCGCATCCGATGATCGATGCTTTGCGAGCTTCCAGGAGAAAAGTCGATTGGACGATTCGTATTCCGCTCGACCACCTCGCCATTTGAATTCGCGGCACGCGAACATCGAAGCCGAGGAGAGAGAAGGTGAAATTGAGTCCGTCTTCCCTCTCGTCCGGGTGGAACGGCGTTCTTCGAATTTACGTGAACGTAGACGAGGCGAGAATCGCCCATGGAAAGCGAAAACAGTCTGGCGAAGTGCATAATACTTTTGCTACTCCAAAGCGTTTGCAAACGACAGAAACACGTGGCGAGGAAGTAGGAGCAACGAGAGTACCGAGGATCGAACAGAGCCGTAGCTACGGTACAAAATACCCTTCTCGATCGGTTGAAAAGTCAACGAGACTTCTCTTTCTCTCTTTCTTCGGTCTCAGGAGAACACGAAGGATAAACACGGACGAAGGATCGTCCCGGTAGCTGCCGGAAATCGGCGGGATAACGATCGAGAAGGAGGGATAGCGGGATGGAAAGCGGAGAAAAATCTAACGGGTTCGCCGGCGCGCGAGGTCTCTCCGTCGAGTCGAAGCGACTTACCGACTCGCTCGAACGGTCTTTCGCGTGGATTTAATTGCGAGGCAGCACCTAACGACCGATGCTTACCTTGTATGCAAACTAAGTATTCGCAGAAAAGTGAATCGAGCGAACACGCGCGAGTGGGTGTCGTGAGACAGGAGCGTAGTCGGCCTCCCGGGGAGCCAGGTTCTCGTTTTTTACCATTTCTCTTCCTGCTGCTCATCCTGTACATGTATCTAAGATCAACTGGAATCGTCGATATCTCGATCCTCCCGCAGGACGTCGATCAACTCTACCGAGTCTTCCTCTTTTCGCCGAGAACGGATACGAAAGGATGAAGAAGGGAGAATCGAGGGAGGATCGAGGGAGAAAAAGGAGAAGGAGGAAGAAAGGGCGAAGGTGGAACGGCGTTCCGGCACTGACTCTCGATAGACAGAGTCGAACCGGAGGAGAGAGGAGAACGGAGAATGCGAAAGGGCCTGGAATGGGAATCGGAGGTGGGAGTCGAAGTGGGAGTGAGGAATCGGTTGGGAGAGGCCATAGGAAAACCGGTTGCCAATCTGCACGTTAGGCACTGCCCGAGAGAGCGAGAAAAAGAGAGAAAGAGGGAAGGAGAGACGGAGCGAGAAGAAAAGGCCAAAAAGAGCGGAACTCCGGTTTTCAGTAAAGCGAGTAAACTTTTATCCTCGACCAAAGAGGAGCGATCGTAGCGCAAGGCCCGCGGACCGTTCGATCGACAAGGAGGAAGGAAATTTGCCGAGCAAAACTGGACGAAGACCGATAGCACTTTATCGTGGAAAAAACTCGATCGATCTTGAGAAAAAAATCTCAACGATCTTGTCGACGAGCTGGTTTGAAGTCTTGCCGGCATTCCCGATAGTTTCTCGATTCGCGATTTTCACGGCGATTCTGTCCGTCGATCCATCACTCGATCGATTTCAATTCGCCGGTTGAAGAACGATCTCTGCGAGAACGACCGCTTTGTTCCGACGTAGATAGAAGAACGACGAAATCGTATAGGCATTTTTAACAAACTTGCGTAACTCGACAGCGTGAACGATTACGAGGCTGTCGGGCGTGCCACTTCTTTTTTCCCCAGCGATCCGTCAATTCACGCTGACGATCGACGATCATCTTTTTCTACCTCCACGAGTGACGGAACTGGGTCTCGTCTCTTTGAACACCGATGGACGCACGACTCTTTCATCGCGCTAAAAAATCCATCATCGAGAATTTCTCGCGAAAGACCTTAGAAGCCGAACGAAAGTTCGAACAGTTATTCCAGCGTGTTTCGTAGCCATCGCGGGGAAAAGAACGCAGCGAGGATCGTGAACTCTGACCGAGGACTTTTACCGCGCTTTTACGAACGGTGACCCAGTCGAGGAAGAAACGTTAACGATCCCTTCGCCTCGTAAACGCTATTCTCCGTGGAATTTTTTCCCGCTACGCCACTTTCCACCTGCAAAAATTTCACCTCTCAACGATGGAAATACAACGTTCTAACGTTCCTCACCTTTCGCGATTCTAACGATTCTTTCCCCCGATCGTTTTGTCCTCGACGATCGAACCTTCGACGGAGATTCAAGATTCCCAAATTGCATCGATAATCGGCAATCGTGAACGGCAGAGATTTTCAAGTTCCTGGAGGACTTATTCACGAAACGGTTGGTTCGAACCACCAGAACGATACCTTCGATGACCTCTCGGTACGCAAGTTTCTACCTCTGCAGTTGGTGCTCGTAGTTGGTGCTCTTCGAGGTGTATGCGTGAGGCCCGGCCAAATATGGCGGATACCGGTCGAACCACTCGCGTGCACTCGTGTCACCGTTCCTGCCAGGTAGATTGCGTGAGTGCGTGAGTCCATGAGTGCATGAGTGCTGCGTGGGCACGCGTGCACCTCTTCTCCGCACCTCTCGAGAAGAAGAACAGACGGGAGCACCCACGGGGCTCTCGAGTACACTCGGATCGATACCTCGAACTTACTTCAACTAATTGCAAGATCGAACTTTGAGAAAAAACCTTCGTTCCGCGTGAGCAATGCTTTCTTTTCCATTTCGCGCCCTCGTTTCGGCAACCGCTTTGAAGATTACGGAAATGTCGAGAAGAACTTGAAAAGGTCGATGGCAAACTGGAAGCGCCGGTGGAAGAATCTTCTGGAACGTGATTTCCCAAAGATATGAAACTTAACGTGGAATTAATGCTAATTAATTGGCCTCGATGGAGGAGAAAACTCTGGAATGGACCGACAAAGACGAGAGAATTTTCTCGATCGAGAGGAAAAAGGGTATCGATCCCCCTCACGATGGAACCGGATTAAAGGAATCATCGGTCGAAGATCGAACAGCTCACGGTGGACTCTTACGGTCGATTTAACGAGGAATCGCTCGTTAATAAATTTTGTTTACGCGAATTCCTAGTTGAGATGTAGCAATGCGTTTCGACTAATTAAATTCGCACGATCCATGGTATCGCTCGAGTGGGCTGCGATTCGAAGAAGATCGATTAAATCATCGTTTTTTCCTCTGGCAAGCTAATTTCCGCGAGTCGAAAAAGGAGCGAGAATCGCGAGACTGGTCGATCGATCTGGAAATCGATGGGGCTCGCGGAGGCGCGGGAAAATTACGAATGCGCACCACGAGGGACGCACGATCGCTCTTTTTGTCGCTTTGAATTTATCGATCGCAATTACTTGGATCGATCGTCATTTACACCTGTTCCGCTTCTCGCTGTCTTATTTACGGACTGGCTTCTTACGACTTTATTGCGCGATAACTAAGTGTGTGCGCATTAGAACCGCGACTTTTTTTTACAAAGAACAGCCTTCCTCGATCGTCGTCAAACGTCAACATTGCGTCGAGACTCGACGATGATAAATCTAGTCTCCCTTCGCAAATCGCCCGCGGCGTTTGCCCGAACGATCTCTTTAATCGTGCTGCCGATAATAATTCGGAATTAAAAATAAATCAAGCACGGTTTGGCAGCCACTTTTTTTCCTCACTGAGCTGCGCCCGGTTAAATCGAAAATTAATTGTAATACCAAGCCGCCTTGCAACCTTACGACTACCTCGATAATTTAGCGGCTCGCACGACCCAACTTTTTGCCGTTTGTCCAGCCTGATCGAGAATAAATTGCGTCCCGATTCTTCGACGGACACTGAGAATTTTTGCGGCAAGTTTTATCGCCAGTTTTATTCCCCTCGAAATCGTCTCGAGGAGGACGGCTCTCGAGGAAACAATTAAATCTCTCGCGATCAGATAGCGGCGCGAGTATCCTCTGGAAAATGTATTCCGGGATACGTGGCTTCGGATAACAAAGCCTGCCGGAAGTCGCGAGAAGATGAATACAACTCGATTCGATATCTCGAGGATGACGGCTCAAGGAAGTCATCCTGGACGACAGAGGCCTATCTTTGGATTATCTCCGCTTCCTTTGAGGAATTCTCCAAGATAATACCGGGCCTGCTTGGTCCTCCAAGCCGGACAGAGCGGAAGGACGATGGAAATTCGTCGACAAGTTGCATCGAATAGATCGACCATCCTATCGGCGGAAACGATAAAGGCGATGATCGAACGAACCGATAATTTCGCGATACTCCGCGGTATTTCCGTTTCCCCCGCAACTCTGAACTTTCCGATCGCCTTGATTCAAACGCTGAAGGCTCCCAATCGATCGAATTCCGTTAGCGTGGCGAAACTCGTCCGAAATCGTAAGCTACGAAGAAATCGCCCGAAGTGCAGGAAATACCATGGCAGAAAGTCGGCGTGGCTGGCTGCGTTTCGCGAATAATATCCGGGGAATGCGAACCGAAAAAATGCACAATGAGCGCGCCACGTAACGACGCGTGTGAACGCTTTACGCACCGACGAGTCGAGGCGTAAAATTGTTTAAATAATCGTCCTGCCATGCATCGCGGAATGCCGATTTAATCGTTGCCGCTATTACCGAAAACGCGCGTAACGGTGATCGTCGGCAGGCCGCATAATTCGCTCACGACGCCTCGCGATAAATTATTCATTTCCCTCGCGGTTCGTTCGTTCCTCCGAGATGCACTCTTCTTTTCGTTAATTCAACGTTGATTTGTGCACCAGAGGAATCGCTAGATTTCGAGACATGTCCATTCAGTCGTCAGTTTCTCAAATTGTTGCTCTATTCCTCGGTGCGGAGAGAGAGAGAGAGAGATTTTGTACCGCGACAACTAGAAATAAAATTGCACGAGAGAAAGAGTGAGTGCCTCTGGAAGAGGGTGCGAGGAATTCTCCAGCGCGTGTTCGTAATTCACCTTCGTGCTCGCAGCTTCGTGCTCGACGAGGAAAAAGGAAGAAGAGAAGACTGAAACGAAACGGAAGTCATTTTTTTCCGCAGTTTCATTGCGTTAATATGCAGGAGCGGTAGATAAGAGGTACAAAGTCTGACGAAAAGAGGAGGCAACGAGAGCTCGCCATTCCTCCTGGAATGCCGCTCTGAAGGAGCCAGCTGGTGGGAAGAGATTAAAACGAAAAGAATGTCCGGGCCATCGGCGATCAGGTTTTCGCGGTTCGCCGAAACGAGTTTGCGAGCCGCGATATTGCGTCGTTCCGCGAGCTGCAAAATCCTCCAAGGAAACCCTGCTATCGCCAGGAGCTTAAGAACGATTCACGAGAAGCAGCTGGAAAGTATTTCTGAGATATCGATTCAACGAAAGGTCCTGGATGAGCAGGAAAACCTGCAAATCTAAAGTATCTGCTCCAACATGCTCTGACTAGATTTGATGGTGATTCGACCGTTTCCTGCAGCTCGACAGACGGAATCGTGGACCGCTAATGATCACCAATGATCAGTGATTTACCGCGGGCAACCCTCGTAATCGGTTCGCAGCGAGTATTACCGCAACCGGAATGAAATCACCGTTACCGAGTCTATCTGCGAGTCGCCCGCTCCTCTTTTATCACTCTCGAAGCAACCTGCCTCGCATTGATTAAGAACTTTCGATCCTGTTACGTACAGGGTGTACCAATGAAACCATAAGAGATCTGTACGAAAGATCAGACTGCAATTCGCCAATGGAAGTCGATCGATTCATCGATTATAAAGTATAGAACAACACTTGAATTCTGCGTCAAATATTTTTGAAACACCCTGTAGTTGCTAGTCGACTCTTGCTTCTCTCTCGTTCCTCTCGTCTCGAGGAGAGACAGAAGAGCTAGAAGAGCCAGAAGAGCCCGAAGATAACGGAAATACGGAATTTTTCCGCGCCTTCGCAATTTGCGAGCCAGCGTTCGAGAGTTTGGCAGATGGGACTGCGCTCTCAAGAGATTATCGCAATCTTTCTCTACGATAATCGCGACACTAATGGACTCGGGGAGTGTCTATTAATTTGGTTAATTTGTTGCTGCTGATACGCATCGTTGGATAATCGAATTACCCAGCTGCCAGGATGAAATACGCGCCAAGAAACATAGCATACGCCCTCGGCCCCCCGACGAGAGACGACTTTCGCAAATCTATTCGCAACTGCGAAAACGCGTTGCTCGGCGTGCCACGAGCGAGCCTTATCCGACCAAGTTACCAATCGGGGACGCTTCTATTAATTTGCTGCTCGTTGTTAATTACGAAATCAGCGTAGGACGTCGGCCAACCGTCGGACGATCGTCGATCACTTCTCCTACCTGGGCTTCTGTCGAGAATTAGCGGATTGCGATGGCTCAATCTGAGGAGCAGAGTACTTCGTCGCGATTCAACGTCAAATCGAATCTCGGCAATTCAGGAAAGCAAATTTTTTATTTGTTGCTCGTCTCTGTTAAGTACAAACGTTCAGTTCCGTTCTCGAGACGAGAACGCGATTCGCTCTTCCTCGCGACGTGGCCCGCATGAATTTTTTCTTTTACAGTTATCGATTCCTTCCTCGAATGACAATCGATCCTCGCGTCGGATCTGCAGCCTTCCGGCGTTTGTTTGTTTATTGGCGAGGATCGTTTTGGCTTAGGTAGGTCAGTTCCAAAAGGAACAATGTCTAAGGGTAGAAAATTGCAAAGAGTAGCTTTAAGTTTCCGGATCTGAACCCTCGGAGGGAAAAAAGGCAATAACGCGAGTTACGAGGATAATTGCGCGGCTTCACTCTCGTCTTAACGCTTCGGCGTAACGGTTGGAAATTATTGTAATTTCGAGGAACGTAGGTTGGCGCAATTTGCATCGATTTCTTCGTGGCACTCTTTACGAGAATTGAGCGAAGCGAGAGACACGAGGCAAGAAAAGGAGAAGCTCAGGGATGAAGACACGCGCGAAATTCCTCGGGGAGTCGTTGTTTTGTCATCGACGGTAAAACCGGTCAACCCAAGACCGATTCCTCGATTTACGATCGCGTGCTCCTCTCGAAGCGCGAAACGCGAGAACTGGAAGAGGAGAAGGAAGTACAGGGTCAAGTCCGGAGTCTTCCACGGAGATCGTTTGTCTTTGCCGCGAAGTTGGTCATCTCGACGGGAGAATCTCGAGAATAGGGGTCGAACTATCGAAGAGTCCCAACGAGGAAAGCTCGAATACGAGACAATTGGAAAAAAATGAAAGGCAAGGCTAACTTGGGCGGTTTGGCCGCAAAGAGAGAGAACGAAGAAAGAAAAGGAACAGAGGTCGCGGGGTCAACGCTGTCGGGTTCTTCCATTTTGAAGTTCCCGAGATGTTAATCTGCCGAGGTGGAATAAGGAGCTCGAGGCAGAGGGAGGCGGAGGAGAGGAAGAAGCAGGAGGAAGCAAAGCCCCGAAGGAGGCGAAGGGAACGAAGAGGGAACAAGGAGGAGGAAGAAACGGAATTCTCAGGCTGGAAGGAGCATCGGAGCAACGTGCTTCCCCGCGCCCCGAGTTAATGGTGGAAAAGAGCGCAGGAAGGAACGAGAAACTCGGCTGGCATAATAAGGAGGCGCGTTTCGTCCGAGCGAGAGAACACGCGGGTCACGGACCTCCTTCGACGTAAGCGCGAGCTCGAACTCTCCGCCGAAAATTATTCTCCGCGACGAAACGCGATCCTTATCCTCGTTATAAATTGCGGAAATGGCGGAGGCGCGTCGTCGCGAAAGAGGAACGACGGAGAAAGGACAACGTTGAGAACAAAACAGGGAGATCAGCGAAGAAAACCGGCAAAGAGAGCAAGGACTCTTGGACGTCGCGATTCATCCTCCGGAACGTCGGAGGACGAGAAGAGGAGTCGAAGAAGAGCACGAGGGAGAGATCGCTCGAACCTGGAGGAGAGAAGGAAGAGAAAAAAGGAGCAGATAGAAACGGAAGGTCACGGACCTCTCGGAGAGGATCGTCGGTGGCTGGAGGTAGCTCTCCTTCGGTGCGCTTAAACTTGCTAATGGAAAAGAGGATGTTTAACCGCGACACGCCGCTCGGTCACGTAATTTGCGCGTTAGCCCAACACCGATGGCTGCTAACCGTCCGAAGGGATGCACCTCGACGTCCTTTCGTTAATTCCTCGCACGAATCTCTCCAAGGCGGAGTCGACCTCCGGAAAAAATATCGACGAACGAACGTGCAGAGCGAGTCGTGTATCGCGAAACGCTCGAATCGATCCTCGACCCACGGAATTTCTTCCCAGAGAGCAACGAAGAGAACGTTCTTTCGCACGAACGGAATGCAACGTCAAACATTGTTCGTCGTCTGCGTCGAGAGATGTTTGCTTAACCTCGTGGTTCCCTCGTCGCTTGGAATGCGATTCTTTTCCAAGGAGGGAAACTGACAATGAGCAACGATAGATCGATGGCAGTCTACGTGCAATCGACTGCCGGAATTTCCGCAAAGGTAGCCGCCGGTCTTCGATACGGAGAAAGAGTGACGGATCTTTTTCTTCCGCCGATTCTTTGGCGCGATGGAACGGTTGCAAAAAAATTGCTCGACTCGACTAGCCATCGCCAAATTCGCTGTAGCTCCGTTGCAGGGGAAAGGCATTCATCGAGTCGCAGAAGGTTTATTTTCTCGCGAATTCTCGTCGCGGAAAAGGTTGCAAGGTTGGACAGGTTCTTAGCGGCGCGTTGCGCGCGTGACGATGATACCTCACCGTGAATTATCGCGCTCGGTCCGCGAACCTGGCCGTGAAGTGCGTGCTTTGCGTCCAAGGGAAATATTGCTCGCTCGCGCGCTATCTACCAAGATTAATGCTGAATTATGTCTTGGACGAT
Source organism: Cerceris rybyensis (assembly GCA_910591515.1). NCBI lineage: Eukaryota > Metazoa > Arthropoda > Insecta > Hymenoptera > Crabronidae > Cerceris > Cerceris rybyensis. Next base: position 1,931,019 of record OU342801.1, on the reverse strand, counting down.
GTCCGCAGAATTGTTTCTTCGTGCTTCCTGCTCTCCGTCCACGGTCGTCGTCCTTTCGTTTTCTGTCCTCGCTTAATTGGATGTACCGCCCATCTTCGACTCGATCGTACCACCGAATGGAACCAGGAGTCGATTAAATTGGAAACTTTTCGGTCTTCATCCTCTCCATTCTCAAACTCGATCGTCGATTTCCATGAACCGGTAGTTTGCTCGTATCTCCTGGAGGTTGGCCGACAACGGTGAAAGTATCTATCATCGAGTTCCGCGAATAAACAGGGACCAACCCGTTCGGATATCGCGTCACGGTGCATTTCTCGTGCTATGCGAGCTCCTCGCTTTTCAAGGTCGAGACGTTTACGACTTTATGGGGCAATTACCGTGGTATACTGCGAGTTAGTTTGCGGTTACACCGGACTCGTTCCTCTTTGTCCCGCGTGGACCAAGATCGAGACCGGTGAGAAGCGCGGTTCGCGGTGCATGTATCGAGAACTTTGAATTTTTATCTTCTACGGAGATCCGATCTACCGAAGTCGCGACGGTGAGCGAGATCTCGTTCGATTGCTGAGATTCCTCGCCGTTTCCGGGCACCACTTCGTTGGCTGATCTTTTCTCGTTTGCTTTCAGTTCAGAGCAAGGTACGATGCTCGGAACAGGCGATGGAGGTGGACATCGTGAGGAGTAGTCCTCAGGCGAGGATATATCTTCAGCAGCTCAGAGATTTTCCAGGTATATCCTTGATATCGTCGTTATCAGTTAACGATACGCGAAGTAACTGAAGCTGGAGAAACGTAAGAGTAACGCTTTCGATACCCGTTGCTTTCAGACGAAGCCTGCCAGCCACGACTCAGCGACGGCGTCGCCACGTTCAGATTATCGCTCCTCGAACAGGACATGTTACGATGTGGTATCACGAGAGTCGTTAACAAAGTCACGGTGAGGCATAATTACAACTGCGATCGCCGATAGAGCCGCGAACCAGCTATAAACTACGAATAATTAAAATACTCGAATAATTAATTTCCAACGTCGATGCCGCGCAATTTATGTCCGGAGCTTGATCCAATTAAGCCCTCAGCCTGCGCGTAATTCATCTCTTTAAGGGTGAAAAGTTTCAAATTTCCTCTCGTCAAGTCGATCGATTTAACGCTGTACAGGGACAGAAGGTGTACTATCATCGAATAATTGTGGAGGAGCCCGCGGATTCTAGCAAGCACACGTTCACCGCCAAATGCGTTATCACCGAGGTGACCGTGAATTCTGGAATATCCGTCGCAGGAAAACACACGACGGTACGAAGGAGCGTCTTTCCGGCAGGATTTCAAGAACCCGAGTGAGTTGTCCTTTTTCCTCATACATATCAGTATTTCCTTTTATTTCGTCTCGATCGAATCGCGAGCTCTGGTATGGAGGAATCGACGTTTTGACCATTCGATCGCCAATCGGACCGAATTTTTGCCACTTTGACGTACCAACCGATCCGTCGATGTTGCGTAGATAGGAGGCGGGAGACTAATTACCCGGAAGATACGTGAGAAGAAACTTTCCTCGCGGAGAAGCGCAACTTTGTTGGTCGTTTTGGCGAGCGGGAATGCTTCCGAGAGAAAGAGAGAGAAGTATCTCGACGGTACACCGATAATTAGGCGCGCACTAACGTCGTTCTCAAATATCTTAACGACACAACGCGTCGATCGGATCGACGGGTAATGAGAAGGTAGTGGAGGATGTAAAACGAGTAGCAAAGATTCTACGGCAAAGAGAGAATTCCTTTTTTTTCGATGGGAAAGACGAGGATACTTCTGTCCCCTGGAAAATAGATCGTTACGAGTAGAATCGTTAATCCATAGTAGATCTATATTTAAAAAAAATCATCTCGTTCGATCCGAACACGCGAGAGATTTCAAGGAAAAGTGTTCGCGAACTACGGTCAGATATTTGTCGCGATTCACCAAACACCGCTGTACATTTTCGCATTTTCCTTTCTCCTCTCGATAAAAGCACGTCTAACGAGTCGTCGACGTTTTACTTGAGCAAAAAGACTCTTCCCTTTCGAAAGGAAAACCTAAATGGGAGAAGACGGACATTAATGGCGACGAAAGGAGAAACGGACGGAAGGTCCTTGAGTATCGACGAGACGCGTTTTTGAGTCGGTCGTTAATTAATATTCGTTCCATTCCTTGCTCTCAACCTGCCACGTAACACTTCCTCCCAGAGGAGATCTTTTTGCAAGATCTCGAACCGATCGTTTCCGTAGACGGAGCGAGTTTCTCTCTCGTTTGAATAACCACGGACGAATTAATCTCACGGCCAGAGATTCTGCGAGATCTCGACGAATGAAATTAGACAGACGAGACCGGTAACCGACGAATCTTGCCAAATTGTGATTTACGCACGACCTGTCGACCGTATTTGCATACCGGTTGTTTACGGACATATGGCAGAAAAGCCGTAATGTAATTTTAGCTCGGGACGAACACGTCGCCTGTCACCGGGTCCCTCTTCCTTTTGCTCGTTCACGAAACTCACTTCGCGAGTCTACATTCTTCTCGAGGAATCGCCAGGATCGAGGAGATTCGAGTCGAGACTAGACTCGCGGGGGAATTTTTTTTCAACGACGAGTCTCGCTTGCGTCGCTAATTTATTGGCATTAATCGATCGTAGCTGACGTTGGCTCGTGCGTGGATTCCTCGGATTTTCGATGTCGCCTCTGCAACCAGGAAGCCGTAAAATCTTTATTGTCGAACTATCGCGCGGTATTTGCACCCCGGAGATCCTCGTAGAGCCGAGGTCGAGCCACGCGCGGGAAAATTCTTTCTCGATCTTGATAACCATTCTGGCCTGCACGAGGAGGATAGAATCGAGCGCTACTTCGATTAGGTGGTGCGTCCGTCGATTCTCCTCAGGATTCCGCTAAAGTTTATCCATTTGTCCTCTCCCACGATCGTGTCCTCGCCGGATAACGGAGGACGAGAAAGGAGAACAGGGTCGTTCCGCGATTCTCGTAGATTCGAAGCGCAAAAATCAACTCCAATTTAATCCTCCTCGATTCTCCCGTTTTGCATCGACGTGGAGGATGACGAATGCAGAAGCAAAAGTATTCTAACACGGATCGATGTGTACTTTTCTACGTTTTTGCAAAGTCTGGCAAGGACTTCCCGCAGAGATAACTGTCCTCTGAAAGATTCGACCGATCGCGAGGTGTGTGCCTCGTTTGCAATCTGCCGCAACGACCGTTTCTTTCCCCACCGATGTTTCTTCGAGCTGCTCGATAAATCCGCGTCGAAATCGCGTTAGATCGGTTCGTTCCGTTTGCCAGATGCTCACGATTCAATATTTCGTTCTCGAAAGTGGCGCAAGATTTCAAAGTGGCTCGGTCATTGAATTTGCGCGTGAAGCGATTCGATTCGAAGAGCACCTCGACCACCTTTTCCTTCGCTCTTGCGTCGTTTCTTCACGAAGAAGAATTTAACGGGTATTTTTTTTCCATTGATGACAGAATGATCGATATAATAGGAGAGATCAATGGGTCAGCGCCAATTCCGATTTTGGGGGTTGGCGTGAAACAGGGCAACACTCTGGTGACCGGTGAGTTGAACGTCAGTCCGGGAACACCCCTGCAAATGGAGATCTTCCTCGACAAGGATTCCGCGCCGATTTACGGCCTGTTGGTCATCTACGTCCTAGTCACCGACACCAAGTCCCAGGAAGAAACGATAATTATAAACGGGTAATTGAATCTTTCTTCCATGTACTTCCGGTCTATTCGTTTGCACACTGAGATCAGCGAGGCTGAGGTCTCGTTGTGCAAACGTCAGAATTCCTGCTGCACTGTCTGTTTGCCTTCAGCTGTTCCGTGGATCCTTATCTGTTTGAGAATTTCAACACCGTGGATGGTGACTTCTTGTCGGCGAAATTCCGAGCTTTCAAGTTCCCGGAAAGCACTTACGTCCAGTTTCGCGGTACCGTTAACGTCTGCCTGGACAAATGCCAAGGGGTATGTCAATTGTTACGCGTCATGCGCGCTTCCGTCCCCGCTCATTAGCCAATGTCGTTTCTTTTATTTACCCTTTCCGATCGAGCCTCGCAGTCAGTTTATTTTCATCCGTCGTTCGATCACCGTCCTTTAAACTTCTTTCGCTCTGTAATCCACGTAATCGACTTACTCCTCGCGCTGTTTCCGTGCAACGAAGTTCGAGCTCTCGGAATTTGTTGCAGATCGAGTGTAGCAACGGACAGATAGGATTTGGTAGAAAGAAAAGAGCCATCGACGCTTCCGGAACGGACAAGAACAAGGTCTTTGAAGTTACCATGTCCACGTTTATCAAGGTCGACTTCGAGGAGGATGCCGTGGTCGATAAAGGTAAACCACCTGTTGCTTCTCGCAACGATTCATTCGGTTTTGACGTCCAATCGGTTCCATTGTCTCTACAGCCCTCTCGGAGTTGTATATTCGCAAGGGAAGGAACAGGACGAGAGCAAGAGCCGTGATCGCCGAAGAGATCAGAGACGTTCCTGCTCCAACGACGATCAGGAAGGACGGCAAAGTGTTCAGGACGGAGGATGTAAAGGAGCAGTTCAAGTACGAGGTCACCGAGAGCGATCAAAGCGGTTCATCCTCTTCGACGGAAACCCTCGCTCTTATCCTCGCTCTTCTCTGTCTCTGGAAATTTTTGTAGAAGGAGCGACGCTCCGAGCGAATGCCGATACATGTAAATAGAACGTAGCTTCGAAGCCGGACGAATCGAGGATGGAGGAAGAGGAACGAGCTACCTCGAGCCGATGACTCGAGCGTCTTTAGCATAATTCTTTTTCCGAGGAAACGATTGGAGAACAGTGAACATCGTACTCTCGTCGACGTCGATCGAGTTCCTCCGATGTTCAGACGAGATAGAGTCCTTGGACATTTCGATGAATGTATGGATAACGAACGGAGAAAGATAATTGCAAGACTCGAGAGAGATCGAGGAGCGATCGAATCGCGAGGATTGAACGGAAATTGTTTCGGATAAATGAAGAAATAGCTGACGGATAACACGTGCTCAAACAGATTTCTCCGCTCTGCGACCGTCTAATTTTCTGTTGAATTTTGCCGCTCTTTCTCGTAACGAACTCTTACTTTTTTGAGTTACTAAGCACGCCAACGCGATTAATCAGCGCATTATGTAATAACAAAGTCGCTACACTGCCACGAGAAAATTGGCCTTTGCGAGCGGAGAAAGTAAACGAGACCTAGTCGCGCGACAAGGTGTAACATCGCATTCTGACGTAAGTAACTAGATAATTATTACATAATTAATTACCGCCCCAATATCAATATAATTGCATCGTAACGCAAATGTAAAATAACTTCCAATAAAACGAGAGCAAAACGCGCCGAAAGAGGAACGAGAGTCTACCTTCCTGTTGCACGCGATACAACGAATATCCCGATTTTTTCAGTTCAAAGGACCATGCAAAAAGGTAATTAAAGCGAGCCGGAAATGTAACAAAATATTTATTTGGAATGTTAACGCCCATTCACGCGTAACAATCTTTTATACAAAAAATAGAAATGCATCTTTGTCTCGAATCAATTCGAGTAATATCAAATGCCGCATCGTCGAGCACGAATCTCTCTCACATTCGAAAAATGCCGAAATTGGACCTCGGTATGGGGGCGTTTAGGGCCGCAGATAAGCTCAGACCAACCACTGCTCTTGTGTCTACGGGGTCGATTACTCCATCGTCCCATATTCTAAAGATAGGACGAAATTTAGTATTTAAACAATTAAAAAAAAAATCCGCAAGCTCGCTTACCTTGCACTAGAGTAAAACGGGTTTCCTTCCTTCTCGAACTGTTTTATGATCGGTGTTTTGAGACGATCTTCCTCTTCCGCCGTCCACTATTAGCAATTCCAAGATTCTATTAGACACCCGGGTGAACATGAATCACAAAATTCGTACCTCTTTGCCTTCTCTTATTCTTCGATCCTTGCTAATTTGTGCCAATACTCCGGCCGCCTGTTCTCCACCCATCACAGATATTCTCGCGTTTGGCCACGAATAGAGGAACCTCGGGGAATACGATCGGCCACACATTCCTGTAATTAAAGTTCAATTTTTCATCAAAAGTTCACCGTAAAAAGAATGTAGGACTTACCATAATTTCCAGCTCCATAGGACCCACCAATGATGACGGTAATTTTTGGTACTTGCGCGCAGGCCACCGCGTGCACCATTTTGGCACCGTTCTTAGCGATTCCTCCAGCTTCCGCTTCCTTGCCCACCATAAATCCTACGATTTTCATGAAAAACAAATTGCAAATCCCTACAATGCGATGGTGATTGACCGAAGAAATATACCTGTGATATTTTGAAGGAAAAGCAACGGTATTTTTCTCTGCGCGCAAAGTTCCACGAAGTGAGCACCCTTCAGCGCACTCTCGGAAAAGAGCACCCCATTGTTCGCGATTATTCCCACCGGATAGCCGTAGATATTTGCAAAACCGGTGACGAGAGTTTCACCATACTGTTGTTTAAATTCGTGAAATCTTGAACCATCGACGATTCTTGCTATGACCTCCCTCACGTCGAAAGGTCGCTTCAAATTGGTCCCAACGATACCGTAGATCTCGTCGACCGCGTGTACCGGAACGTCCACGTTTCCACTGACTTTTACGTCCATGGGTTTCTGTATGTTCAAGTTCTTTACGATCCGACGTGTCAGGTAAAGGGCATGAGTATCGTCTACGGCGAAATGATCGGTGACTCCGGACGTCCTGAAACAAGGGTATTATAAGTCCGTCATGGTAGCAGGAAATAGAGATCGGACATACTTGTTAATTACCGACAGTGAAGAGCAGCTCCACCCAAGTCTTCAGCGGTGACGTCTTCCCCCGTGGAAGCCTTCACCAAAGGTGGTCCAGCCAGGAAGATGGTCCCCTGATTTGCAACGATTACATTTTCGTCGGCCATTGCCGGAACGTATGCACCGCCTAGGCTGATTCAATGACAAATATAAAAATACAAAGGCTAGCTTATAGAGTAGACAAGGAGAGAGATAAAAGAGAGATCAGACCTGCTGTGCAACTTCCCATTACCACAGCAATTTGCGCGATTCCCTTGGCACTCATGACGGCCTGATTGTAGAACGAACGACCAAAGTGCATCTTATCGGGGAAAACCTCGGCTTGATGGGGTAAATTTGCGCCACCACTGTCCACCAGGTATATGCAGGGTAAATGATTTTCTTCGGCTATTTCCTGAGCTCGCAGGTGCTTCTTTACAGTGATAGGGTAGTAAGTGCCACCCTTTACGGTTGCATCGTTTGCTACTATCAAGCATTCCGTCCTAACGAATTTTCGAGGGTTCAAAGTACTTGTTTCCTATTAATTGGCGCTGAGTCGTTGCTCGATAGTAGATATATTTACCCTTCTACTCTGCCTATCCCCGTAATGATCCCACCAGCGGGTACTTGTTCATTTTCGTACATCTCATGGCCCGCGAGTTGAGAGAATTCGAGAAAAGGTGAGTTCTGATCGAGAAGATTGTTCACTCGATCTCTTGGCAAGAGTTTACCCTTGCTGAGATGCCGCTCTTTGGCCTTGTGTCCACCACCCTCCACGATTTTTTTGACGGTGCTTTTTAAATCATCCACCACCGTCTTCATTTGAGCATAATTTTCCTGAAAATTTTATCCGCGCTTTTCCACTCTTCATACTATAATTTTTTATCACCGAAGACGATAAATATTCATTCGACAGATTTGAATTTCATAAATTCTCAATCGGAAAATCTGCAAATCGGAGCGCGAAAAGGCGGGAACTTGTTTCGTACTACGCGCTCAGTCGGCGCGCGGCAGCTGCGCAGTACACGTCACTGTATATTCTCTGGTATTGTTTTGAGTGCCGCTGATTATCTCTCCTCCACGATAAGGCAGAGAAGACCTCTGAACTCTCATTATTATCGTTTCTCGCAAAATGTGCAATCATATAACGCCAATATATCGCTGTAAAATTGTTGCCGAAACGCGAGAGAAACGGAGTACTTTTTTTTTATGAATGAAACTTACGAGGCAGTTGTTCTAACCTGGTAAATCGATGAATTGGTGTCTTGCGTGCTACCAATAATTGCCACTTCATCGTGATAATTTCTTGCAATCGAGCGCAAACGACTGGATAAAAAAACTCCTCGTCGTAACATCCTTTACGAGTGATATTTTAATTCAACTTTGCCGATTCACGTGGCTGCTGCGCGTACGCCAGTGCTACGATTTACGCACGTGTGTAAAAAGTGGCTACTATTAGTACTACTACGAGCCGATTCACTGTTTGGGGGAAGAATCTCGCTGCCATCTGGTGGACTGTATTTAACGCGTTGTAGTTGAGTTTAACGTGTGGCGCGATTAACTTGCTATTGTGATTGTGCAAAGTTTGCAAAACGGCGGCTACAGTGAAAGGTATTTAGCATGTCCTTCAAAACATTTCTATTTCAAATGTAGACGTTAAGCGTTAGGATAACAAAATATATTGATCTCTGTGCGCATACTTTGAAAGAGACAATGACAAGCATTGCAACGCTTTCTATCGCTACTTTATGAATAATTTTGTGGAAAATAGTAGTCATGGAAAGAGTTGTAGGTTTGATAGAAAGGTTTGATCGTTAATTAGGTAAAAGATTATGTCAGTTAGACGTGTAGGAGGTTGCAATTGTAATCGAGAGGAAAGTGAGGTTAGCTTCGACTTTTATATGGAACTTCATTGAGTTCTGTCAGATGGCGATAGCTGAGGAGCGCTCATTACATACGCAGTATGCGTTTCGGGTTACCTCGAGGAGGACGTTCTTTGAGAGGTTGTTGAAAAGTATTTCGACAGTTGTAAATAAATAACGATCGTGACTCGAATAGCAAGCTGACGCAAGGAACTCTGACAGATATTGGGATTCGAGATATATTTGAATTAGGTTCCAATTAAATTTGACGTCTTGAAAATGCCGGATATATCTAGTATTACTCACTATCCCTTGAAGGTAAATATCAGCAGAATTTTGTTATAAGCGTAAGTTTTATTCGATGATGACGAATTAGGAGTCGTTGACTTTTTGTTTCAAAAACACATGTTATCGCTAGCCGAAACTTCGTAGTCGTAAGCCGCGTTATCTTCTCACACGTACATTCTTCACGCTGATACTTTCGTGCGACATATAATACAACCGATTACAGAAACAGATGTCTAGTAATCCTTTCCTTGGTGCAGTTGCGTGCCGCAGAATCTTTTGTATCATTTAGAATATACTCGATATTCTATTGGCAATAAATGACAATTATATAAGTAACCGATAATGCAACAATTCGATAAGTTGCTTGACAAGTTTCTCGGGTTAACATCACGTAGGTATAGCGGCGTAATTATATTCATGAAATATCCGCGATGTAACGAAATCATGGTACTACGTAATTACATTTTTCAAATGTATCTATGGCGCGGGAAAGATCATTTTTTACGATCTTACCTGATTTTTTCAGGTCATATTTGCCATTCATTTACTCTTGGTAACATGGTAAGCATATATTTTATATTATTATTGTTTTACAATTACTGGATATCATTCAAGTACTTAGGTATTTATGGTGACATAAAAGATACACCGTACGGTTCTCAAATACTTTTAGGAGCCTACAGGGACACTGGTGTCCAAAGTCTGTGATATTGTACAATTTACTCTTTTTTGTGTGCATACTCTGGGCCATTCACAACATCGAGTCGGATGAACCTCTTCAATTTGTAAGCTTCCCAACCTTAGCATAGGATAAGTAAGAAATATCTTCAGGTGTTCTAACAATTAGGAATTCTTTTTAGGCTCTCTTCATAAATGTTCTCTCCATATTTCTTGACATAGTAACATTGTCAGTGTACTTTCCAATATTGTGTAAGTTATTCTTGATAGTTTCACTCTTGACTGAAGTCTTTGAGGCAGAGAATCATAGTATTCCTAAACTTCCATGCAAGAAAAGAGTATCTATCTTATTCTATCCATTTGTAGATGCGTCTGAGAAATTTAGTGCGGCAATGATGATTATAAATATGATTGTACGTGTTTTCACGAGTATGTACCTCTTACGGACAGGCCAGGCAAGGGGAGGTACCCTGGCAACCATGTTCACTCAGAGTCCTGCGATGGGTCAGTAAAATGTTGGGTTCGAATCTGTGTATTGTAGAGACGTCTTGCTTCTTCCCAGGCTTGTTTTAAGTATGTGCACGAACCTATCCATCCTTTGTGAGGCTTAGCAGAATTAAGTTTTTCGCGTTGTAAGAAGCCAAGTCTATTATGTTTCAAGATTCGCTTTTAGCGCGCCGCTAGCAGATATCGCAAATTCCATATCTCTTCGAAAATGTGGCAGTCTTCGGTAAAAAGGATTTCAATTCACCGATATATTTTTTTCGTAGGATTTGGACGACAGGATTACGAGGACATATCTCATCCGATTCCACAAAATTCCGATTTTGCTGGAGTATAAGGACGATGAGGGCACTTAGGAAATTCGATAGATCGAAAGTTCGATTTTTGTCGCATACTTTGCGCGCGCACAAAGTCGCGAATTTCGAACGTATTTTTTCGAAATGAATAAAAGGCAAAGTACATAAGCAGCGTCGTCGGAAATGATACTCAAATTTTGTACAATAATAATATAATATATATTTACCGTTGTTGACCAGCAATAAGGCGGAGACTCAAGCCCGTTCGCTCTTCTACTAATCATTATTTATTTGTTTTGTGTTATATAAAAAAAATATTAAAAATATATATTACGTAACGTTATTTTGAGATGAATCTAACACTCTAAAAAGCGCGAATTAATTTATCACAGTTAAATTGCAAATACATTTTAACACGTGAAACTAGCAACTATATATTCTGTACGATAGTTTTTACATGTCAATAAACGAATTTACAGTAATTGTAAGGCCTATTTGGAAGCAACAACTGCGTCCTTTCCCGTGATAAATGAAAAAAAAAAACGAGTAACAATTGTCTCGTTTTACTAACCAATTTCATTGGTTTTTTTTTTAGGTTCACCACCTGGAAAGGGTGGAATTCAAAGCGGGCGCGTAGCGACGGTGGCGCAATTGGAGGGATGCAGGGTGGCGCCACTGTTTAGGTATAAGAGCCGCATCGGTGAGGCGGTGCAGTTCAGTAGTGTGCGTGATCGTTCCGGGAGGAGGGTGGCTCCACGCGCGGCCGCACCGCGAAACCGTGCCCACTCGCCTCAACCACGGACGTCCACTCGTTTTCTCGTCTCGTGAAAACATGGCGGCCAGCGACGACGAGCCGATGCATCTCTACGAGGTCTTTCAGAACTGCTTCAATAAGATCGCCAACAAGCAGCCCGGTGAGTGTCAACGGTCCATCAAAGTTCGCCCCACGGGGCAGAGTTTGGTACGCGAAAAGAGGCTGTGTTGTGCATGTGCCCTGTGAAAAATAGAGCGACGGAGTCTCTCGAGTGTCTAGTGTCTCCTGCGAAGCACGGTGCATCGAATCTGCCGAGTATCTTTTAACCTATTCCCCGGTGTCATTGACACCCTCCAAAGGGTCCAACGGAGACCCGGGTGTCGTGGCAGGGTCAATCGAGCTCTCGACCGTCCGTCGAGGATCGCGCCAGTCGATTAGTCGGTTCTCCGGACTGCATCCAACCGCTGTGTTTTGGTTCGCTTGTCAGTGCTTTGGACGGTGCTGCCCCGTCGCAGTGAACTAACCCGGGGGAGAATCGTTCTCTTCCTCGTGTTCTACGCGTCCGGAGGGTCGTCTCGTTCCTCGTTTTCGAGATCCACGAAAACCTGGAACAGCGAAGCGTGCTTGGACGCTTCCCTGTTGCAATATAGTCGACATAACCTAGACACTCGTCGAGACTCCGCCGTGCCTCTCGTCGCTGTCATGTGCAACAGCGTCGACTCGACTCGATTCGAGATTGTTGTGACGTGCTGGTGACGCGCGAGTAGATACATCGAGAAGGAAGTCTTCTCTTGATTATCTTCTCTTTGCTAGGTATTTTGAATCTATCTTCGATCATTCTTGCGAGACGTGAATCGAAAGTTGGCCCGCGATTGGGCGAGCCCTATCGGCGTACCACGTGTCTCGAAGACGTCGCTGGAATCGTTAGAGGTTAATCGTTCGAACGTAATGCAAGAGTCCATAAATCCGAGGTTCCTTCTCTCTCCCGTGGCCTTTTGCTCGCTCTCGCCGTTATTCTCTCTTTTTCTCTTTCTCTTGGGGCAGTCAGTCTCTGGAGTTCGCAAGGGAAGGGACCCGTCGTGTTTTTCTTTTATTTTTCTCTTTTCATACACCTGCCAGAGAGAAGCGGCTCGCCTCGCGGAGTCTTACCTTGCCTTCGACAGGGATTCTCAACTCACGGCGAGTTTCGTCTCCGTTGCGGCACGTGCCGATTTCTGCAACATCCCTCCTCCCGATATTTCCCTCGAAAATCACAAAAAACGGTAGTTCGTTCCGTTTCGAGTGTCGATACATTCGATCGAATGGTCTTATCGGTTTTTTTTTCAAGTAATGCGATATCAACTGGCGCGCGTGCGGCCACGGTTTTCGATTTATCTGCGACGAGAACGATACGCGGGTATGCACAGAGGAGGAGAGACGAGGGAGAAAGAGAGTAATCTGAAATTATAATTCGAAGAAGACTAGGAGAGATTTCGATGCGCTCGGATGTTTGCACGCCAGAGTCGAGATAGTTGGTCAACCGAGTCTCGGATGTTTGTTTAGCTTGAGCCGGTGTTTGGAAAAGCGTGGGTGGAGGTACTCGGTAGTTCCGCGCTCCGTTTGCCATAGCACCCGAGTAACCGAGAATTCGGATATTCGGCTCAGCCTTTTCGCCTCGTTGCTGCCTATATTTTCATCGTTTTAAACGTCGTTTGTCAGACGCGTCTCGAGTTCGATTTATCGGACTTCTTGATCGACGAACGTTTTGGCAAACCGATCCGCAAATGACGCGATACGTTGTTTGGAATCGAATCGTCTTCTCATTTATGTTTCTCCGTTCAAACACGGTGTCGAGTTCCCGCGAATCCTCGATCCTTTCATCGAGACTATCGACTATTAACTTTCAACGTTCCAGTTGATACTTGTGCTCGTTAATACTTTATCGATCAGTATTTTTTTAACATCCTACCCACTTCTGACCGTCACTTGGCCGCAGATACTTCCTCGATGGCTCTTAAAAATTGCAAATTCTCGTGACTGAGTCCTTGACACAGTATACCGCAATGATAAATAACAATTTATCAATTCCCGTGGCAACTAATTAATAAGTTGAAAGTCCAAAAGAGTTGAGCCCGAAAAGTTTATTATTCTAAAAGTGTTAATTCGTCGCCTCTTTCCGTAAACTCTTTCGCCCATCGTCGCACGACCGAGAGAGATCGTTCGATCGAAGGTTGGTTAAAATCAAACGCGCGAGTCATCGATACGATCGACCATACAGGAACGGGAGGAGATTCTCGAAATATCCGTCGAGCAGACGGTCGATCCATTAGCGCTCATTGTCTAATTTCCTAAGGGTCAGGGCGCGATCGTTCAAGTGCAAGGGTAGCCAAAAATAGACACCGTGGTATCCTCTAAAAATATTTCCTTCCTTCGAGAAGTATTCCTCCGTCTCTCGCGTGGTTCCCGTCCTTCTCGTTTCTCCGAGTCGAACTTCCTCGGAACGTTTCTTTTTAATTTCTCGCTTTCACGTCGGAAAGCCGTGCGAATTTGTTTGTCGTTGCATCTCGCCGAGCATCTCTCTCTCCCTCTCAGCATCCCTCCTTTCGCGTCTCTTCCAAGTCCTCGATATCGGCTGGAAAATAATCTTGGAACGACGCTCAACGCTTCGAAAACCCGGGCCATCCTAATGCCCGATCCGATCTAAAATTATCGTCCGGTGAGTCACCGGCAAATCTACCTGAATGCGAGTTTGTATCAGGAAGCGCGAGACGAAATGTTATTTGAGCGTCTTCCGGGCGATTTTCCATCTGCAAAAAGACTTCTAGAAGTAGCGCTATTCGCGATATCATTGCGGACGAAAGGATCGGCGATTCGTTGCAAGTCCGAGGCGCCATTTCAGAAACTCTCCTTCCTTCGGGCGAGAGTTTAACCGAACAGCCATAAACGAGCTCCAGACACAACACTCGTGACCGAGCTCCTTCCTTTTCCTTCGATCGCGCGCTCCTATCCCTCCGGCTCGTTCCCTCTTTTCCTCTTTCCCTCTTCTTCACCCCGGTCTCCTCTCCCCGGAGAATTATCGAGGGAGTGTCACCGTGATGCACCTGCCTCTTGCTCTCTCTTTCTCCGATCCCTGTTCTCTCGCTTGGACTAGGTACCTCTCTTCCTGCCGCCCTCTTCTTTTCTCTCCTCCGCCACCGCCTCCGCCACCTTCTCTCTTCTTCTCTTTCTCGTTTTCCACCTTTCTCCAGTTCTCTCTCTTCCCTTTTTATTCCGCGCTCGCACACGCGCCTCGCACACGACTTTGGAATTGTAATGGCTCGCCCATGGAAATCCGCATACTCGAGATCCGGATGGGAGTTCGTCTTTTCCGATTCTACGGGAAATCTTTCAATCGCGATATGGTAATCCGTCTTTGCGCGATCGGCAATTTCCCCTTCGAGATCTATGTCGAATATGCTCCACCGATGAAGACGAGTCTCGTTGGATTTCTCGTATAGGTTCGATTCTCCTTTCGTGAAATCCTGTTGACCCTGTGGTCCTTTGAACTCTGCGAGCTTTGACGCGCATCTTGCCGAGATTTGATGGATTCTTGCAACGAGACTTTTCGATTCGTTCCTTAGGAAAGGCCAAGTCTAAAGTGCGTATGGCTCACGCACGCACACGAATCGAGGGTGAACGTAATCTACATTTACAGGAGGGGCCCGATGAGCATCTGCTTCGACCCCTCTCATCCTCTCCGTCCTCTCGTCCTCTCGACCTCGTCCCTCGGTCGGCCCAACCTCGATCCCTTTCTCTGCCAACGATCATCCTCCCACCGTGTCTTCTCGCAATCACGATTGCTTCTCCTCTCTCGATCTCTTCTTTCCTCGTTCTCTCCCGTGCACGCACGTACGCGCGCCACGAATATGCGTGCACCAGGGTCGATAGGTCGAGCAAATCTGCGAGAATTATCTCGAAGCCTTCTTTCCCATATCTCTTCGAAACGGCCGATCCGAGGCGGACGGAAATGGAGTTGCTATAGTTGCAAGTATTTTTCGAAAACCTCCTCGAACTTTATTGATCGGAGGAAAGGTGGCGATTTTGAAGTTTCAAAATCGTCGGTCGAGCAGCGAGGAAAGGCTGAGGCAACGCTGTAACCGGCGAATTTCCGACTAATGCGAGTTCCTCGTTAGGGAACGGCATACGCCATTCGCTGCGCTCCCGTTATGGTCGATATGAATTTGCCCCGGCGCGAAACATTGCCGTCGCGGTCGTTGTTGTCCCGAAACTCTCTCGTTTCTCTCTCCAAGCTTTCTCTCTCTCGTTCCACCCGTTTCAGCGAGCTGTTCTCTCCTCGCGAGCGATCTTGCCCTCGTGCTCTCCACGTTTCTCTTCTTCTCGCTTGAACCCTGCTCCGTTGCTCTCGGTAAATTCGCAGGAAAGAGCAAAAGTCCATTAGCCAGCGCGAGAACTGGGTTACCGAAAGGGGCTTGAACCGATAAAAAGAGATTCTCGGTGGTTCTACATTTGGTCGGAGCACCGTCCTCCTTCGTCGCAATTGTTTCTGCAGTCGTGAGATCACGACGGCCTTGAAGTCGAGGAAGCGTAGGAACTCGAACGATTTCCGTGCTCGAGATCGTTCCGTCGAATTTTGCATCGTCTCGGAAAAAGGAGCTGGAACCGAGGGAAAAGAGCACCCTTCGGTGTTCCCTGTCTCGGTATATCCCCAGGATCCATTGGCGTAGCCGGTGTCTCGGTTCTCAACTTTCTCTTTCCACTTTGCGCCGCTACGTCTTTTTCTCCTCTCTTCGCGATCCACTTTCGATATCTTCGTTCTCCAAGTCCGATCGTCTCGACGGCGAGAGGAGGTGGTTGAGCGTCTCGTCGAAAAATCACGGGCAAAATCAAAGGTACGATTGATACCACCTGCGAGAGAACAAGGCGCACGTGCAATTGGCGAAAAGCCTGCGAAACGAGCGCGTGTGCGCAAATACTTGGTGAGCATTTGCGCTCGTGCAGGAGTGCACGCAAGTGCACGAACAGGCTGCCGGTGGCTCTTTTGCGGCACCGACCTGCACCACGTTCGGAATAGACATCTGGCCAGATTTCGTCAAGTCTGTCCGGAGTGTGCGTACCTACCGCCTGTACGGGAATGCGTGCGTGTTAGTGAGTATACGCGCAACCGAACAAACCTTCGAACAAATGCTCACATGGCTCCTGGTTCTCCCGGCTCTCCTGGCGCCACGGCCGAAAAGGGGGCTCTGATTTTTCGGCAGGTGCCACTGTCCTCGGCCACCGTCGCCTTCCGACGTTCAATGGCCTCCTCTCTCGGTCGACGCGACTTCTCGGAGGAATCTCGATTATAACTGGCCGCGAGATTCCAACGAGATTTCCCCCGAATGCCAACGAGACTCCGGTTTAAGTCTTTCCCGAACTTTCACCAGCTTCGTCTTCGCGATCGACTCTTTCGCCGATTACCGGACCAGGTATTCGTTTTTCGGGGAATTTGCACTCGAAAGCGACGAGCTCTTGATGCGAGAGTCGCTCGATTCTCGAGATTCTTCCGATTGGAGATAGAATTCCTGAGATTCTTCGGTGGTTCGATCGGTTTGGAGGCAGGAGAATGCACGTCGCGGAAAGGTGGAAGCGAAAATGGCGTCGGAGTCGCGATGGGGTCACCTGTTGAACGCGTATCCCCCGGGCGAGCCGGAAGATTTCCTCTCGCCTCGGAGCACGGATCTCCTGCGCGGCGCGCGCGCCGCTTCCCGTGAATCCGTGAATGAAAACGCGCCTCGAGAGACCGGAGAAAGATCGTCTCGATTCGAAGGGAACGAGAGAAAGAGAGGAGACGCGGGAAACCGGAGCACGTGTGTGCCACGTGCCACCTTCGGATGCGCGCCCGCCGGCACGCACTTGCGTTTCTCACCTCTTGGCCGACGATTTTGCGCGGAGACTATCTCCCATTTTCGATTTCATCGCGTTACTCCGAATTCTAATTTCCTCCCGCTGGACTTTCGTTTTTCCTCTAGTCGATCCTATCTGGGCGAACAGTTTTCCCGCTCGCGTTTGAGACATCTTGGGCTCCGTTAAATTTGCGTCAACAGAGTCGCAAGGTCGAAGGAGATTCCTCTCGATTCCGCTCCGTTCGATGTCCGTCGAGGAGCGGCGAAAAGGCGAGCGGCCTCGAACGAGAGTCAAACGGTGAGGAAGGATAAATTTGAAAAGGAAGGTTGAGGATCACTGGAGCCCCCGCGGTCTGCGCCACTGTCCTCCGGTGGGCCCCTTCTAGGGTAACACGAAGGGGGCACTGGCAGCGACAGCTGCCGCTGCTGCTGCTGCTGCTGCTGCTGCTGCACTCCTCCCCTTTCGTCCCTTCGCCCCTTCGGCCCGGTCCCCTGGCCTCTGGCCGCTCCTCCTCCCCCGTCTCCTCGAGCAGCCACGACTCGCAGCCCTCTCGGTCCCGCGGGGCCCGTTGGCACGTCGACTTCCCCACCACGGGGCCCCATGGTCGCGTGGCAGGCAGCCTTCTCCTCCACAAAATACACCTTCGCTGTTCCGTTTACTCCCGAACGGCACAACGGACGATCTCCCCTTTTTTCTCCTCTCTCCCTCTTTCTTCCTCCTTCTCGACCTGGCCCTCGATTCTTCCGTTTGCCCACGGACCGTGACGCTCGCGCCGTGCACAAACCAACGCCGTTTCACGGGAATTTTTCGCTCACGAGGGTCGACTTGGCTTTTGCATTTAACCTACGTGACTATCTTCTCTTAGCTCTTTTTCTTTTCACCTTGTTTGCTCGCGCATTTACACCCTGTTCGTGAAGGCACCTCTTTCGAAGAGTACGCTCCCCTTTTCTCGAACGACAGGCCTCTCTTTGTTGTTTCTACGGTTTCGAGGGATTTGCAATTTTTTTGGTGCAATTTTTGCATCGAGAAGTTGGAAAGATTTACGGTAGATATCGTTTTTACTCCAAAACTCTTCTCGCTACCGTGTACGATTTCAGTTCCTTATCCCGGTCCTTGTCGGTGGGATCTGCGGTTTTTGGGCCCGACAAATCCTTCTAGCGTTGAACAAGGTGGGATATAATATCTAGAAGCGAAGCGTGCACGTTCTTCCGATTATTCTCAGTCGGGTGGTTCCACTGTACCCTCCAGACCGGGCTTTCGAAATCCTGGCCTCGGCCAAAGGGTCTCGATTCTTTGCTCCAACGGGTGGCTCAGAAGTTTCGACCGAAATCACAAAGTACTTCATTGCTCATTTAATTTTCGCGTTTCACCGGTGCCATGGATCGAAGTACATTTATTTCTACGAGAATAGAACCAACTTCTCAGTCGACACTATCAAATTGTTTTTTTCTCTTCTCGTCCACTGACAATATTCAACTCAAGCGTGCGCAAAAATCTAAAGAATATTCCACGTTGTTTCTCCGCATTTTTAACTGCAGTTCAGCAAACAGAAATGTTGAACAAATTTTAACGACGTTATTATGAAAGCCTGAGATAGAAGTATCACGACACCCGTTACAATCGAGCGTGCGCGCTCGGTTGAGCACCAGTGGCTACCTGAGATCTTTTCTACATTTTTTTCGCCTCTCTCCTCGTCCTCTATTCTTCCTCCCTCCGTATAGGTGCGCGTACCCCCTCTCCGATCGGGGTCGAGGGCCCCGAGGGTGGCGAACCCTCCCCTCCCTTTGCTCGCCCTATTCTCCTCTGGACGGCGACTCCCTTTTTCTCCTCTCTTTCTCTCCTTCTCGATTCTTACCTGCGAAAGCTTCGAATACCCTTTTTGGGTCGCGTGGCACCGTGCACCGGCATGGCACACACGCGAATTCTTTCATAGAAATACCTCGTTGGGGTGCGTGGCTCCAAGCGGTGGCGGTCCACTCATCGGGTGTCTCCGAAGCTTGAATCTTCTTCCTCCTTTGCTTTTTCCCCTGCTCCCACTTTTCTCAGTAGCGAAAAATTCTCGTCTCTCTCGACGGCGCTAAACGTCAGAAGCAGCTTACAAAATTTTTGGCGTGAAAAAAAAAAAAGAAACACCGATATTTGCGGAGGAAGGTAATCGAATTAAGTTCATCTTCCTCTCCCCCTTTCGTTTCTTCGGTCTTTCTCTTTACAGCGGTGCGAGCAGGTGTTCCATTATTTCTTTTACCGTTGCACGAGCCTCGTCTTGTCACGACGCATTCTCCGAGATTTTTCTCGCCACTCATTTGCCTTGAACTCGAGCAAATCGTAAGCTCGGCAGGTGGTGACGCGGAATACCGCGACGCGATAGAAATTCGATCGAGGATCGGATAACGGGACGAATTATTTCTCGAGTGCGAACCCGACCTCCAGATGCTCGAGATTCGCCAACATTCTCACCTCACCGTTTCACTCGTGTGTTCCTCTTTAATCGTCGGATGTGTCGCTTTTCGAGCGATAGTTATCGCGTTACTTGCCGCCAACGAGTTTGACCCTCGCGAATTCCCCGTCTCGGTTTCATGGGACTGCCGTCTGCCAGTTACCCACGCCGATCGCTCGACGACGATCGTTTTTCGAGAGATCCTCCCTCTTGGGCCTCTTGCACGAGGGACCCCGGAATCCAGGGTCAAAGTCCAGACCCGTGGTTACCCAATCCGTCCGTTAAGTACGTTCGATCGAGCGCGTAATCGTATATTTTCTCCCTCTCTCGAGTCTGTCGTCCCCGAATTTTCAAAATTCGCAGACGGCCGTCATCCTGGGAAGGCACTCATCGTCTCGATAAAGCGCATCGGCGCGATCCTCCGTGGTAATCCGAGCAAACTTCTTGTTCCAACGCGCGAAAAATCTCTAGGTTGCATTTTTTGCTGGATCGTGAATCGCAGCCTCTCCTCGCGCCTTTTCGTTTCTCTTTCGTCGGCTGTTTCGTCCCTCTTTCTCCTCTATCTGCCTCTATTGCTCTCGTTGCTTCCCACTTTTTACGAGCGCTCTTGTTTTTCGCCGGTCGGCCGTTCCACGCGCTTTTTTACGAGATCGTCAACGCTGAAAGTGTCTGGCATTTCCGCGGCGCGTAATATTCGATATTTTTTTTCCCCTCCTTTTTCTCTCCCCGCTGCCGCGAATCCGCGGAATTCCTGTCCGCGCGAGGGTCACAACGGTTTTAATTGATTTTCAGAATTTCATTTGTAACGATCGATTCTGATTTCTGACGCGGCTCTTCCACCTCTGCGCTTCGTTCGTTTTATATTAAACGTTCGAAAAGAGGGGGAAAAAAAAACAACGTCGCGATCAGCACGAATGCCGAATCCAACCGGAACGGATAAATGCGTGCTTTCATCTGGATCGGCGAAACGTCGAGAAAGGGGAATAATTAATAGAAATCTAATTGGACGGCGGCGCGTCGGTGGACGTTCCTGAGCCGTTCGCGTTCTGAGCGGCCGCTTCGACCGCGGAATCGCGGTCGTGTCTCGTTCCCTGAAAATCACCGACCGCACCGCGCGCGGTTTTCGAGGTCGTGTCTCGCGCGTTTTGCGAGCCGTAACGTCGAATCGATGCTGGCCCAAATGCTCCCACGATGCATGCGAGTATCTCTTTCGAACGAGCCATTTTCTCCCTCGATTCTCTCCTTTCCACCCTCGGGCTTCGTTTTCGACCTGCGGAGATATCGTGGAACGATGGAAATTGGAGAAAAAGGAAAGGGATGCTCGGAGAGGAGTCGATAGAGACGACGCGGGCAGAGACAGCACGGAAGACGAACTAGTCGTGACACGGAGGACCGGTGCTCAACACTACGTCATTACGGTCGAGCTGGTTTGCACCGGCTCTGAGGATGACACGATGGTCCATGGTTTAGCTTGTCCTTTGATGCATGATATTGCAGAGTCGGTGGTGCACGCTTCGGCAAACGTGTCACGAGCAAGCCGAAACTGTTAGGATTCATAGTTATCTCGGCCGATCGTAGTCCCGCTCTCGGACACTCGCCCTATCGTCCACGCACGCCTCTGTCCCTTCTCCGTCTCTTGTCCTCGATTTAACGCAGCCCTCTGCTCGAAAATTTCTAGACGGATCGTTTGCACCCTCAAACGGTCTCTCGAGCCCTTAAATTAACCGAGGAATTTGTGGAAGTGTCGCGAAGAAAGATTCTTTAAAAAGGAAAAAAAAAATCTACTCCGATCGCGAATAGGAGGTTGAGGCGAGACTGGAACTTCGGAGCGAGACGATAAAATATCGTCGAATTAAAATTAATCTCAATAGGGTAACGCTCGACGGGCCGCAATTCTTCGAGGGCGGTTTTCGAAACGTAAATCCAGCCGATCGTCATAAATTCTTGGCAAGACACGCCGTGCGCACGTAGGTTACCGCGCCTCCCGTCGTTGCAGGGCTCTCTCCATAGGTATATACGGGGTGGGCATTAATAACGGACGAAGCCCCGACTGCGGCAACCTCGTAATGTTTGTCTCGTTGTTTATTCCGCGTGCGTACCATCCGCAACGTGGAAAAGGCGCGCGTATCCGAGCGCGGATTCTTAGCGCGATCGCGGTTTTGATTTATAAAGACGCATCGCGAATTTATGCCCGGCATTAATTTTGCATCGACTCCGCGGCATACGTACACGGAAGAGAGGTAGAAGCAGGGGGAGAGAGGTATCTTCCTTCGATTCCCCCTTGCCGTTGCGACTAACGCGCCAAGAATATTGCACGATCTTCCAACGATATTTTTTTTTTTTATTCTTTCCGCGTAGAATTTCTCTCTCCCGTTTCCACCGTTTTATACCCTCGCGAAGGATCGTTCTCGCGTTACCGAGGTTTGAAAATTAATTTTCCACCGCGCCCACGAAGCCATTGGAACACCGTCTAATGATTCTTCATTCTCTTTGTTGCAGAAAAGTCTGGCTTTCAGTCGCCGTATGGCCCCACGATGGACAACGGAATGGTAAGCGTTCTCGTCTTTCAATTTGACCGACGACACGGTCAAAAATTATTTTTTCCGCTCGTTTCCTAGCGCGTTAATGACCCTCGTTGGCCTTTCGTCGCGCGAGCAATCGGAGACGCGAAACTTGGGAGGTGAATTCGAGAAGCTCCCTCTTTTTCTTCACGGACGGCTCGAACCTTAAAATAAGGCTGGGTTACGTAAGAAATAGGAGCGTAATAATTATTGCAGTCGCGGAGGGAAATTTATCCGAGAAAAAGTTACTCCCCTTCTTTGTCTTCCTCGCTCACTCTTCTTGCCTCCTTTTCTTTCCGTCTCTCCCTCGACCACCCTCGAGATAATCCGAAAACTTTACTCCGGACGATATTTTCGGGAAGTGGTTCTCATGCGAATCTCTCGTAATGTGTTCGCTCCTTTGTCGGATCTCTTGAAACCATTGGAATTTGAAAACTACCCTTTCGAGGTTTCTTATCATCCATTCAACAATCGTATCTTGCTTGGGTCTAAATCTAAAATAGAAATCCTCTTCAAATATCGTATTATACCTTCTGAGAAATATCTTCCGGATCGCTTTAACGAAAGATCGACGAGAAGGAAAGAAATTTCTCCGAGGAGAATAGGGATTATCCGATTTGGCGAAGGTTGAGCGTCGCCAATCTCCAACTTTAATATCACTTACGCTCTCCCTCATCCGCGACGATGTATTTATACGGTTATGTAGCAGTAGGTGCACACGCTCGCGCTGCTCTATGTACCCTGGTCTCCGGGTACATACGTAAAACAAAGGAACTCCCGAGGGTTGCGGGGGGTTAAGCGCTCGCGGATGAAAAGTTATCCCGGAGTGCGGATAAAGTCCCTCGTATTTTCCTGCTCGCGGCATTATACCTCTATTCCCACCACGGAACCACCCTGCCGCGATTGTCTTTAATTAGTTGAAGAACACCGGAACGATGCAACTTCCTCTTTCGAGGCGTGAATTTTTTGTTTTACCTTCGCAAAATCGAACAATCTTTTCAGGTATTGTTAATTTGCCGAGCGAATTTCAGATAGGCAGGAGGGATCGCGAAGGAATTCCGAGAATGACGGTGACCTTACGCCCGCATTTGTCGCTCGGTGTTGCGACGTTGTTACATTTTCAATCGTAGTTCCTCCATGACCTTCCTCTTATCGAGAATTGACGCGATTACTTGAAAGTTGTATAAATTTTCATAATTTTTTTCCTTTGATGCCGAGGTTGCGCTTTTTTGATGGAGTTCCTCGATCGATCCTTTGGTGCAGAGTCTGGTTTCTTATCTCAATGAATTCGTGGTTCGAGAAAAAGCAGAGTCTTGGTAGAAAAACGTGCACGGAGATAGTATAGATTTTTCGACAGCACCGAGAGCAGTATCTAATCGGTAGTCGTTAAACCGTAACCGATAAGGAATATTGATTTTGATGGGTGATTTATTGGAGCACCGTTCCATCCCCTTGTTTCCCTGTTTCTTGCTCCCGTTGCCCGTCTTTCCGCGAGCGCAATCGATTCAAAGTGTCGGCTCCTGGGAGCACGCTTTAATTAAATTTCCATTATGGGCAAACGACATCGTTTCTTCCACGAGTAATTCCGACTTTAAAGATAAACGAAGCATGTTTCAGTATCGTGATCTTTCTTCCTCGATTCTTTGTTTTGTCGTTGCTCATTGCTTCTTTAACCGATCTCATCGTCGCATGGATCCACTGCCACCATGACAAACAGGTCTCCACGTTTACAAACCTGTCTTTCCTCTCTTATCTACCACCGTTTCGTTCCTTGGAATCAAATCGGTCGTTATCGAATTGCTAGTGAGTCAAGGGAAATAACGTTCATTTGTTTGTTTTGAAAAACTTCGTGAAGGTGGGTGAGAAAAGATTAGAACTCGGATGATACTGACCACGATTTCAATCTGGAACAATGAGTTTGACGTCCTTGCTTCAATGTACCATTTATCTCTCGTTCAGGTGAGGTAACGTTTCTTTAACGGGGTGAAAACGTTCTCTTTCCAGGCGTACGGCGGAGGAGCGTTTGGGCCCACTGCTGGAGGGCCTGGCGGGGGGCCCGGAGGAGGCGGGGGCGGGGGTGGAGGACCCGGTGGAGGACCCGGTGGAGGCGTCGAGGGTGCCACGTATCCTCCGGATTCGCCTTACTTCCCTTTCGGAACCCGGGGAGTTCCACCCTCCGTTGGGACTCCCACCCCCGCCGCCAACCCTGCAGCACCTACCGGCACAAACGGAGCACGACTACCTAACCCCACTGCCGGTTAGTTCTTTCTTCCACTTTTTTTTATTATTTTCAGCCTCCTCCGTCAGCGGACGGATTTTTCACCTTTTCTCTCCTTAATTGTTCCAGGTGCCGCGGCCGTAAAGAGAAAGAAAGATGTGAGTATCTCCGTTCCTTTTTCCTCGGTGAATCTTTTGCCGCGGTGGATCGATCGTTTCCGTAACCATTCCATTTCCGGAAGTTAAAGAACTCGAGTCATGTTTGATAACGAGGCGAAATTTCAACGAGACAACCTCGTGGCGGATAGCACGAAGAATTAGACGATATCTGTTATCGGATCTGTGTTTACGAGCTACGGTGATGTTTTTTTTGATAAAAATCGTCGAGAAATTTCAACGGCGCCATTGAGAGAGGAAGAGACCGATGTGTTTTAAAGCCGGCAATTTTTTCTTCCCTGTAGGCCCTCGACGGAGCGGACGGTGAGGTCGTCACGACGCAACACTGGGTGAGTTAATCGAAAAAAATTCTCGTTAATCGCATGCCTGTAGGAGAAGATTCCCTCGTTGAATCGAGATTGCTCGATTCGATGGAACGAATGTTGGGGAAGGGTTTATCGCGACCGTATGATCTCAGCTTTGCCGACCGATTGATAAACGGAGGCGCGAGAAAAACGCTCGAATTAGGTTGCCTCGTAAATTGCTACTTTTTCTGTCGAGATCCCGAAGAGAGTACCACGAGGAAGTCTGTGCTCGAATGATCTCAGGAAGACCTCGTGATCGTAATCTTTACGAGCACAGTTACGGAGGATAATGATTTTACCAAGCGCGACTAGCGGCGAGAATAAAACTTGGCGATCTCGAGACTCTTTCTCGTAAAGTTAATTCTCAGCCAGTGGTCGCTCCGCAAAGCTGCCGTTTTCCTTAATCCCAATATTACGGCTTCGATTGTCGAAGCGAGATTTTTAATCGCTCCATTTTCAACGATTCGATTGCCATTAGTTGACGGCTCCGATTCGCGTCGCGTAAACGGAGATACGTTTTGAGTCGAGCGAGGATCGAGTTTAGGCATCGAATTCGCCTCGAAGACGATCTACGAGCGAAAAGGAGTGCGGGCCTTTTGTAAATAAAATATAACATGGATCGATAGGAGAATGTTCAATATTTGTCGTCCGCCTTTCGTGACTTTCCTCCGCGCGTCGAAGAAAAAGAAGCGAAAACAAATTGTCTCTCGACGATCAAACACCCTCGCACCTGTTTAAATCTTCTCGGTGTATCCGTTTAACTGATTTATTGGAAGATAAATCAAGAGATCCTCGCGGTACACAATTTCGATCTCGAGAAGATTTTCGATCTTACGATTCCTTTCGATCAACGGAAAGACGTCGGACAATTCGTTACCGATTTTCGGAGCGAACAGGGCAAAGAACGTGAGGCGCTAGGGGTGGATCAATCTCCACGTTCTCCCTCGACGGTGACTGCATTCAATCGTCAAAAAACCCTGGTCCCCTCGTGCATCGTAAAAGATGCACGCGACTTCAAATGGATCATCGTTTTCTCTCCACTCTTCTCAAAAGTAATCGCGGAATTATTCCGCCGAGATCGGTTGAGCGAGTCGCGATAATTTATCGGGAAACGTCGATATCTGCGAATTCGCGGAGGATCGAAGAAATTCAGGGCCACCAGTGATTAAAAATACCTGATTTACGCGATTGGACGTCTCTCGGAGTCGATTCTCGATAACGCGATCGGGAGAAAGGAATCGATAAGATTAATTATTACGATTCTTTGTTATTTTTTACCTCTGGTGACGTAACCCCGTGACAATTATTCGAGCGAATCTTATCTCTCCTTGCTCGTCGAACCGTTTTCGATAACGTCGACGCCGTCACTGTTGTTACTCCCGTTTCGTGTTCCCCATTGGTATCGATACAAATTTTAATTCGCCACCGATCGATCTTACCCTAAATATATCTCGATATATCTCGATACATCGTGATACATTTGGATACGTCAACGTGCCAAGAGATATCTGAGACTTCCTTAGACTCCGATCGCTGAACGACGAGACAAGACCGGCCTCGGTCCGTCGAGCAACGACGGAACGATCGATTCGATATCTCGCGACATTTATCTCGGCATTCTTTTACTTTCGCCTCTCTCCTCGATAACGTTGCTTCGGTAGCTCGATCACCGGGCAATAACGCTTAATGGAGTCAAAATAATAACGACCGACCGGCAAGATCGTCGGGCAAATAAACCGTTCCCTCTGTCCCACGCTGCACAGGAGTTCCAACCCTCCACGTACACTTCTAATAATTTATTCAACGCGCAGAGATACGCTATTACGTTTCTATTAGGATACGAGCGGCTCCCGGTTCTCCAGGGTGCTCTAAACGTAGCTCCACACTTTCCCGCGGGAGATTCCCTCGTTCTTCTTCCCCCCACTCTTTTTTTCGAGAGCTCTCGAGCGTGTCGATTCGCTCCGCAAAAAAATACCCCCCTTTATCTTCTTCGATGGCTAGGATCGTCTCTACCAACGAGGTCAGAGTTTAAACTCTCCTTCGCCTTTACATTTTCTGGATACCCGATTTTTCTTTCCTCGGTTCTCGACGACTCGAAGAAGAGAGTTGCTCGAATACAGAGGGACACGTATGGGGAAGAGTGGGTCGACGTCGTGGTCGCGGGGCGGGCGGATCGTGCCATATGGTGTCGCGTGCCGCGGTCGGCAGACCGTGGAACACCGTTCCCCCGACAAAATCCCATGCTCGGATCGTTCGTGGTTCGAGAGCACTATGAACACCATGAGCAGCGTAGGTACCAGGGCCACTTCGATGGCTTCGCGTTAATCCGTGGCCTCGAGGAATTTCTCGGGCAGCTCGCGGAAGGTTCCTCGGTGCTCCCGTGTAAGTGGCTCGCATTTACACGGCTCGTTGATCCGAACGTGGACGCGCATTCACGGCGTGGACCACCGTAACGTTGTGGCCGAACGATGCACCGGAGCGGTGCATCCTGTCCGCGTCCGGTGCACTCGCATTCTCGTCTCCCTCTCTGGAGATCTTTTGTTCTCTCGCTGTCCGCGGCAGATGGGCCCTGCCGAAATTCCCGCTCCCGTTGCCTTCTCGATGCACTTTCCGCATTCTTGGGGAAAGGATGGCAATCGTGGAGACGATGATCGTCAAAATCGCTCCTCAAGTTCTCAAAGTAGCAAGACAGCTGCTAGCCTCGTCTCGTCGTAGCTTCGATTTTCTCTCAGCCTCTTCGTCGACACGTTTCGATCTCAGCCAACAGATACGAAAATCCAAGAGGCAATTCCTAAGAGAAGGTGGGAGTTTGCGGTTTTGTCAAAACACGATGGGTCGAGCTCGAACGAAATCTCCGGACGAACGTGGTATTTCGCGATAATTGGTCGTTCCAGAGAAAAGCCGTATCATTCGCCGTTAATCGTTCGTCTCGCGTTTTGTAATAAATGGTTGGAGGCTCCAGCAACTTCAGCCTCTCGAGACGAACGATTTGGAACGACTCGATGGCGAGTTTTGGAGGCGCCGCGAAGTCCGGGATCGGGAGGTTCCCGCCTCCTTCGGATTCCAACGGGACTCATTATCGAGAGCAGTGTTCCTCTCTTGCTGTTCGGTGCCTTTCAAATTGCCGCTCGCGTCTTTTTCCTCTCGAGGTCGAAGGGAAGACGAGGCCCTCGAGTCGGTACCCCGGAATTATTCTCTTACGATCGGAGAAGGCGATAATGTCGGTGGCCCTTGAAATCCTCGGCATCGCGGAGTCGCTCAAAGTTCGCAACGAGGTTGAACTCGGAGAGAGGGTGGGAAATTTGGTCTCTCGGTCGATGCGCCAGGCGATCGGAGTCGTCAACGAATCAATTACGAGAAGAATCGCGTGCGTGGCCAAGGGCGAAAGGGAGAGCCGAGGGAAAAAGGGAGAGGAAGGTCAGCGAGAGTCGGAAAGAGACGGTCTGCTAGAGACGTTGAACGCTGTTTGACGGGCACCTGTTGCTGGTAGCACACGAGCCAATGCCTCTTGGCGTGTACTCTCCTTCTTCCTCGTTTCCTCTCGGTACTTCGCTTTCCTCTTTCCTTTCCATCTTTCCCGTACCGTTCTTCCTCTCGGTCGCTTTATCTCCTCGCACCTTTTGTTTGACTCTCGTTTGTTCCTCCATGTTTCCACTCTTCCATCTCCCGGTTGAAGAGACAACTCTTTCGCTCGTTCGTAGTGGAGGTTCGAAGGGTTAAATCTCTCGCTGAAATTAAAGATACCTTTGCCGTCCTTGGTAACACGTTTTCCTCGGAGAAGTCGTTTCTCGACGAGAGAATGCGAAGAATTTTGAACAATTTGCGGACTTTGCCTTTGAACGCTATTATTGGACACCGTGGATGACGCAACGGGCAGACCCACTGTCTCACCGTCGCGCCAAGAGAAATCGAGCATTTTTTGCGCGCGCATTCGGCTCCACTAATGTCAAGTTAAACTCGTAAAGCGAGGTGTCGAAACGGCGATTACGAGGCGCGTAAGTGCACTTCTCGATCCTGCCTCTTATCTCGCTGGCAAAGTGGTCCCGTTAAAGAAGCACATTGTATTTATCCCGTTGTCCCACCTCTCGCAACCCGCGGTTTTACCTCGCTCCTTCGCGACGAATGCGGCTACTTCTCGGTTCTGCTTCCGGTCTTCTCGTCGATCGATCGTTCACTCGCCACTTCCGGCTATCACCGTCTCAAGCTCTCGCCTCGACGTGGAATCGTGCGAGCACTTCTCAGGAAATATCAAACGGCTCTTATCAAATTTATTCCCCCTTTCTTTCCTCCCTCTTCGGTCTTCGGCTCCGTCTCCCTCGAGCAAACCCGCAGCGGTGTACAGAGTACACAGACCGCCAACGGTTTACGAAGTAAGTCGTCGACTTACAACGATCAAACCACCCGCCGTGGAAGCGAGGAGAGAAGAGAAGAGACAGAGGAAAGGATAGGAAAAACGAGAGGAAAGAGATGGACCAGGTCAGAGGGTGGTTTGTCATGGCCCACGGATAGAGGCCCGCAAGACGGTCAAAGGGGAGGGTCGTATCGCGAATAACTCGAAGAGAGAAGCGTGATACGATCTGTACACGTATTTTCTGCCTCCAAGCGATACGATGAGCGCAACGTGTACGCGCTCTCCCTATTGTTTGGCCAGTCGTTCAAATTTGTCACATCGAGCGTCGTTAAGCCGTGCAATTGAATCGGAGATTGACTTTTATTTGGATCGTCGACGGCTCGGAAAGATGTTTGCCGCGTAGCGGAAAATATTTTAAACAGTTCGGATGCAGGAAGATTTACCCTCGATCCTTGCAAATCCTTGCGAATTTCCAATCGCGTGGAATTTTGGCAAGGCTTGTATCGGTACTTTGAATTACCTGGTATATTCGCCATTGTACCGTTGGTTGGGCGTGGAAGACGGGAAATATACCTACCAGCTCGAGCGGGCGAAAATGCAAGCGTGAGCGATAGTTTACGGTCATTGTGGGATTATCGCGATAAATTATTGCGCGTGTCGCAACTGCGCCTATCGGTATGTCGATGGTATTAATTGGGTCGTCGAGATTATTACCGGGAATGTATCAATAATAATTACCAATGTACCAGGATTTCTCTCCAAATTGTACTCGCCCAACTCTTGTTTATCGTTCCGTCACCGATTCTATTTTATTGCGGTAGTTGTCGCGAGAAAAATTGACAAGCTCTCTCGGAAAAGCGTCGATTTTCCCAGCAATCGTCCCTTTAATTTCCCTTTGCACGCCGTTGCAGCAGCATACGCGACGAGACGGAAGAAGACCAGCCTCGCGAAGGGTAGCGCACCGGCCCATACGGTCGATCCCATGGATGGTTGAATCTTCCATGGCGTGTACGGGATATTTAACGAGCCGTCCGTTTCTCTTGCCCTTTCATTTCCCGCCGACGTACGAGATTAATCTATTACTTTCGACCGGCACGAAATTTCGAGTGGTCGCTATCTGTTCTGCCCCTCGGCGGGGTCACGTGGCTGCTCGTCGGGGGTTTTATACTCGAGTGGGCACTTCACGTGTACCCCGATCGTTTTCATGCCGGATTAACGACCGCGGTGAGAACTGCACGCCAATTAACATATCAATGACGATCGATCGAGTCCTGCTCCTCTCCCGACTCGACCTCGACCCCCTCTGCACCGTTAAACGTTATTTCAAAGTAGCCGATCCAATTTCGAGCGTGGCTCGATTCGCGATTATCCCGATAAATCTCCATTCTCCAATTTTTTTCCACCCCCCTTTCAACGATTGAATTCTGCCGGTCTTTCGAGGTGCTCGATTGATACATCCGCGGCCTCGTTACGCGAACGAGTGCGCAAGAGAGTACAGAGAGATCAGGGTTGTTCCCTGAAACATCCCTTGGAAATTCCAAGAAACACTGAGGGCGATTTCCACGTATCCTCGCGTGCAACCGCATGTTAAACTCCGATGGGCCGATTTCCTTCTTGCTCCTACTTGCTCGAGGTATTTCGAGGGTGTTTCCTCGTGGAGATTCCTTTTTTGTTTGCTCCTCGCAAGGTGCATCGTATAAATCAAGGTGGTCGAACAAGTGTCGTTAAACGGTAGGGAAATTGGAGTCCTAATGGCATTAGTCTTCCTCCAATTGGACCTTCCATACCTGCGGGAAGAATTATAATTGCCGGCAGGTATATAAGCTTCGATCCATTGTTAGGGTGCTTCGTCGAAGGCTACGGGAGGACGGGGGAGAGTTTCGAGGGAAAAAAAAGACAAAAGATTCGACAGAAAAGAATTTATTTTAAAAAGCTCATCGGTCGGTAGATACATCTGGAAATTATTTTACATTTTGTACACTGTATCGGTCTCGTAGTGGCCGTTACACGATACGGTTACAATTGACACGTCAATCCCGCAATTATATCCCACGAAGAATCTCTCGTGCTCGCGTGGATGCGACACCCCGATTTCGGGGTTAGCGTGTAGGTACATATATCTACGATTCTCCAGGTTACACGTGTACGAAGGGCCGACCGTGTGTTTGTCGTAGGTGCGTGGCAGTGTTTGCACGATGCGTAGAGGGTGCGGGATGATACGAGCTAAATCGAGCACCACCCAAGTGTGCTTCATTTGTGGCGTACCGGCCTGTGAAATTCGGGATGGCTCTCTTTCCCCATCCCTCGTTCCCCTTTCCTCTTGGCGAAATTATCCCCGTACCCTCTTCGACTCTCGTGATTATTGGCGACATATTTTCGAGGATTTTTAATTCAAATTTGTCGACTGAACGATCGGCAGAGCATCGAGATTTCTCCAGGCAACGTTAAAAATCACGTAGGCTCCGATATTCGAGGCGAGAGGTAGAAAAGGAAAAAGGGGGAAGGTGGACGAGGGTAGACGAGTATAAATTTTTTTTTCCTTACGAGTTTACCGCTGTCATTATAATTCCGTGAAAAATGTAGAGTGGCAGCTCTAGCAGGGCGTAAAACTAACAAGCCTGGGGCGGAAAGGTACAGGTCGGCTTGAAAATCGAATTCGGCAGTCGTTGATGGTCCAGGGAGCGAGCCTCGGACTTTAGCCCTTGGAACGACCGAGAGAGAAGGGTCGAAGGAGCGAGCGAGAGGAGGGATCCTGCAAAGGGACGGGAATAGGAGAGAAAGGGAAAAGAGAGAGAGAGATACGCCGGAAAGCCGCGATCGTGTGTGCAAACAGCCCCCAGAGTAAACAACCCATACACCCCGTAGTGAGCTCGTATTATCTGCTCCGACGTGTACTTAAGGCACGCTGCGCCCTTTAAATCTTTCCGGAATGCCTCCATTTCTATCGCTTCTCGTAAACTCGATTTTCCTCTATGGCATTCGATATTTTCGCCGACGTATTCCTAACTTCTTCAAATTCACCGTCTTCAGCTCTCTCTAATAGATTTCTCTGATTTTCTATCTTTAATTAGCTCCTTTGAGCGTCGATGGATCTTCCCCGTCGACGGGGCGTCTTCCTTTTCATTCTTTCTCGAGGTTTCGCGCTTTGCCTTCGAGACTATGGAAAACTATCGAGGGGCGTGCTTCGAGGACCGATTAGAATTTTATTATCGCGAAGGAGGAGAGCAAAAAGGAGGGAAAAGCTCTCGGAAGGGCGGCATATGGCGCGATTCGTGAGCCGCTTCTCCGGCTTTTGAAGTTTCGGGGATGAAAGAGGCCGACGTTCTTGAGTTTACTCGACTCCCTCCCTTGGATCATTCTCCTCCACTCGCTTCTTTCTCCGTCTCCCTTTTCTCTTCTCGTTCCTCTTCTCTCTCGATCTCCGTGACTGCTCACGAAACGAGCTTCCTCCTCCGGAGTGCCTCGACTTGTCTTTCGAACTCTCTAAACGACTACCGCCACGGAAGACGTTGGACAAACATCCGTGTGAATTCTGCACTCCGACGAACTCGCCCGGAAAGTATCCTACGTGTCGCGGAAAATCCGGTAGAGTTTGCGGTGGAAATTTCGAAATATCTCTCGGTTTCTCTTTCGATTCCTTCGATCGGCGAGTCTTCTCGCAATTTCCTCTCGAAGGCCACTAGAGCGTCGAATTCTTGCGCCCTCTCTTCTGCTAGAGTCGAGGGTCCCATTTCGTGGAGTGGCTTCCTCCTGCAGAACTAATAGAAATTTCGGAGCCCGGTACTTTCGTATCCGGGCAATGTAGCCTAAGTACAGCCATACGAGATAACGGTAAGTGGGGCGGAGGCAGGATGGATAACAAAATCCATCCTACAGCCAGCTGAAGTCGGTAGAGTTCCTCAGCCTGTATCCAGCTTTTCTCCTAATTTATTGCCATCGAACGACGCTTCTACGACCTTGCATCCTGGACCCTCTTGGTTCTCTCTCGCAAGGACCTCCGCTTCTATCCTATCTTCTCTTCCTTTCTCTCCTCCGCTTTGCGAGAATTTTCCCGCGCTTCACCCCCGAAAGCTCGAGTGGCTCGATAGAGGACACGGAAGAGCGTGGAGGCGCGCTCCAATTTTGACGAGGATATTCCCCGGTAGTTTGATATTTCTCATGAGTATCGACTGTAGTTTGGGACATACACGCTAGCTAGGCTATACAGAGGAGGATGGGTAGACTAAGCGGCGGAGGTTGGTACTAAATCTCACCCTAAAGCATCCCTACCGAGCCACCCCTAACTACGGTACTAGTGCTCCTGCTTCCCCTCGCTCGGTTTCCCGCATTGGCGTACTCACGTAAGAAACATCGCGCTCCGTTTGCGCTCGAGCACTCAGGAGATTCTAGAGAGAAGAAATTGTCGAGGGAATGCACGGTAGTTGCGCGAATTCTTTGTCACGAATTTGAAACGATACCGAGGAGAAAGAGGAGAGGGAGGACGCACGGTTGCGGCGATACGGTTAATCGAAGGAGGGAATTTCTTTCAATGAAAATCGCTGTACGTCGAGCAGAACGATCGATAAGAACGCGAGGCCCGCGGTATTCGACGGGAACGGTATATGGCCGATAAAAGTGAGGTAGAAAAAAATGGTACGACGCGAGCAAACGAGACACGTCTCTCTCGATATGGTCGTTGCCTTTCGTCTCCTTTTTAGGACACTCGGCTTGACTCGCGAGTATTCGCTCGTACGGCCGTGTATTATGTATTTCTCGGCGTGTATATTCAGCGGGCGTACGCGCGCGCTCTCTCGAAGATTTGCCCGCGTATTCGCGTACTCGCTCGCGCAAACGAGCATCCATGGATCGACGTGCCGGATACATCGTGCTCTGCCTCGCGATCGAGATTCGTTAGGCCGATCTATATTTGGACGAATCGATCGAAGGGGGAAAATACACCGCTACTGTAGCCTCGATTAAAGCTAATCGAGATTAATCTCGCGGATCTCACAATGAGAGACCGCGCTCGTTCCTCTCGGTCTTTCTCTCTGCCTCCTCTCCCTCCGTTGCTCCGTTCCTGACTCGCTTGAGCGAGCAAATTAAAAAGAATTAATTAGAGAGATTAGATATCGAGGCTCGCTAACGACGAGTCGCCGAGAGTCACGCAGTGATTCTTTCGACGGTCTTACGAGTGCATAAATCTATCGAAAATTGACCCTTCGTTAGTGGCTTAATTAACGGGATAAATAACGCGGAGAATGCGATACCCCCGGGGACTCGCGATTTATTTCCCCGTTTGTCGTACTTTTAAGCCCACGAGGAGAATCAATCGTATCCTCCTTGCTCCATTCCCAGATTTGCGACAAAGAACCACCATGTTTCTTTGCAATTGTCGCCACTCGTAAAAATAGTCCAACGTCCGGGGTGAGATTTCGCGCTAGAAAAGAAGAGGAAAGAAATCGAGTCTCTCTCGATCGGTCGACGAGCATCTTCTCGACCGTCTCTCCCGAGGAAGTGCTCGAGGGTGCATCTCTCGGAGAATACCGAGGACGGTACTCGAGTACGGTTGCTGGCTCGCGAGAAAGGTCAGATTATTAAGCCGTTTCCTCGCTAGGTTCTCTCTCTCTCGAGCAATCCCGTTTTCCATTGAGCTTACGCCAGTGGCTTCACCCCCGACCCATCTCTATATACCCCGTCGCCCTGCAGTTAATGTGTTCCAGGGTGGAACCCTAGCCCCCTTTATCTCCCCTTTCCTCCCTCCAACCCGCCCCCAATTTCAGCCCTCTTTCCACGTCTACCATCTCTCTCCCTCTCGCTCTCTGTCTCTCCATGTTTCTCTCGCCATTGCCTTCGAAACCCACCCAACTACGGGATCTCGGGTTCGCCTCAACCGGAGAATATCTCTCTTCCGCTCTCCTCCTCCGCCGTCCTTTATCCTTTATCCCTCATCCTTTCTCCTCTCGCCTACCTTTTCTCCTCCGCCGTCTCCTCTCTTTCTCTCTTTGTTTTAGAAATTAGAAGCGGATTACCGAGTCCCCTTTTCAGCCGAGCTGTTATTAACTATTACCTCTTGCCCGTTCACCCACCCACCCTATCATCCTTGCCCTCCCGTGTCCTTCTATCGGGAAATTAAATCACCCACGAGAAGAACCTAGTTGGTTCTGCTTTTTTTTGCTTTCTTCCTCGCTCGTCGTCGCGTTGGAACGCGCCTTTTATTATTTCGATGATCGAGAATCGTCGCGTTATCCAACGATCGACCTTAATTATATCAACGAGTCCGGGAGTCGGTGCTTGCCGGAGACGTTCACGCTCGTAATGGCACGAGGCACGGAGTTCCGTTTTCTTGCCAGCGCGAGCTTTTTTGCCGGTTCTTCGCGATGCCTCGACAAGGAGCATCAGCCGACAACGAGCGCAGGGTCTTGCGATATTTTTTTCTCACGATGAAGGGATCGTGCGAGAACTACGACGGCGACGAGCGAGACAACGAGCAAGACGACGAAGAACGAGGAGAGGAGTCCGGGTCGACGACTCTCCACCTTTCTTTCCGCTCTTGCCGACATATTTCTCTCCTCTTCCCTTTTGGTTTCTCGTATCTTCCTTGTTCCTCGATGTCTTTACGCGACTCGACGAGGCGTAGAAAGAACGTCGATGATCGCGAGGAGACGCAGTTTACACAGTTGGCCAGGCGAGGTTACCTAATTATTTGTTGGCCGTCCAATGACGAAACGTTCCTCCAAGTCGGGTTACATCGTCGTATCTCTTCTTTTATGCCGTTTCTCCGTCTCTTGAGGCGGATCGACGAAATTTCTCGACGTCTCGTAAATTCTCCGCTCGATCTTCGAATCTTTCGGGGGCAAACGTCGCCTTCGAGATTCCGTCTCGCCGGAGCGAAACGGCTCTGGGTATCTTCGATTTTCCCTGCTTCGTCGGACAGACTCTCGCATTTTCTCGGATGTAAATTTATTCGCGGTTCTACCGCCACCCTCTCTCTCTCTCTCTCTCCTATCTCTCTTGAGTAAGGTGTTTCAAGAGGACATCCGAAGCTAGGCGCGGCATGTGCCGGTGATCTCTCTCCGCGGGTAGTTCGGCGGTGCGACAAGTACCTTTCGAGATTTACAGCGGCTATATTAATGCCGGCAAGTGCACCACGGGTGTCCAGGGAATTCCCTGGCCCTTTCTGCCAGCGTGAAATTCTGTCTTGCTCGTGCACCGTCCACGAAATCGCGTCTTCGGATATTTCAAATCCACCCATAGATCCCAGATACGGGAGAGCAAGGAGAAAAAGATCCGGTAGGCGAGACAAGCGAACGGAGCGCACCTTATCGGCCAAATCAACCGAATCAGCCGAATCAACCGAGTGAAAATTGCGCAACTATTTATTTGAACGGTATCGGTTATTTACTTTCAAACTCGTCCAAGTTCTATATCTCGTTAAGCCACCGCGGAATTCTATAGCGCCGTTTTAGGATTTACTCGCCGCCCGATCGTCGATCCCCGATAACCGGGCGGGAGAGAGACGGCTCGTAATTTTATCGCTTTTTAACGAGTTCGATTAAATTGCCGTCCTCGAAAATTATCGGATGCCGTCCCGTTGAAATATCGTTCCCCGGGAGGGATGAAGGAAAAGAGAGAGGAGAAAGAGAGAACCGAGTTCCCTCGCGGCCGAAGGAACAGGTACGAAAATTTCCCTAACTGTACATTTGCTGGTGTTCCATTGTACGTGCACCGTATTTTCATCGGGTTTTGGTACCGGTACCCGTCGGCTTTAATTACTTTACGACCACTACCAGCCAGTCGCATTCAGCGTTTCTTTACACCTGACTGCGAACCGTTTCCACAAGGTGGTCATTTATTTTGACTTTCCGAGTCGCTTTATTGCCCCGCTCCCCTTTGTCCGCAATTTAATTGTTTTACGGCCGATTTTCTGTGAACATTGTTCCGAACTCCGAAAAACTTTGGTTTCATTAAAAATCGCTCTTTTTCCGCGAAGTACCATTGAAAGAACGAGGGCCAATTTTCAATGGTGAAGATACCTGTCGTTTAACTATCTTCATCCCCCTTCGGGGAGAAACGGTCACTGTTTTCCTCGTGGAATTTTTAGTTACCCCGTGGCGAACCTGAGATCAAGTGTCTTCGATGAAGAAAGGTCGTCGGCAATTGATGTCAATTCGCTTTAAACATTGTTTCAGCTGGCTTTGTTCGATCGAGTCCGTCTCTCGTTAGAATAAATAATTTAGTTTGGCATTTTCGCCGGCACGATCGATTCCTCCTCGCGACTCTCGTTCCACGTGTCTTTCCGCTCCGAATCGTAATCATTCCGAGGGAACGTTGATAAGAGACGACGGTGAAACGGGAAGATTACGGAAATGATGGAAAGGAAGATGTAGAAACGGTGGAAAAATCACGGCAATGGAAACCAAGAGACGAGAAAGGAAATTGAATGACGGTAACCGTAACGGAGTCACGGTAACGAAGTCACGGTTGCAGTGACGAACGTTCGGAACCGAAGGGACAGCTTCAACGGAGTTAATTAGTCGGCAGGATTTTCCGCGAACTCGGGGAGTGGACGGTCATCTCGGGGAAACTTTTTTTTTCGCAGATCTCTCGCCATATCCGGATTTCAGCTAGGAAAACTGGAACTCTCGTTCGTTTGCCAAGTAGGTTAGATTGGGTCGGGTGAGGTTAGGTAATTATAAACCTTCGGCCAGTCGCGTGGGTACGACACTAAAATTACTCACGAATTTCCAACTAACGAGCTACCTTTGGCGCCACGAGATATCTCGTTTGTCTCTCGGGACAGATTTTCCGAAATCGCGGCATCGTTACGAACATTTCCGTCCGAGTGGAATAAAGATAGTTCTCGGTCGACGGACCGTTTAACTCCACTTTTATTTTAAAGTAAACATCGTTCCGACTTGTGCTCGAAGATAGGCGTATTCCACTCGCCGTTTCCTGTCGCGACGAAAAAAGCACGCCGCTTCTGGAAGGGTCGCAAAGTTAATTCTTCTTCCTGTCCTTCTCAAAGGTCGTCCCGTGGAATATCATTTGGAAAAACTCTCAGAGACTTTTCCCCTCTCACCAGCATCGACGTTCTTTTTCGCGAGAGCATCGTGGATTTTTCCCTGGTTCGCGCGTCGAGCATAGCAATGCCCATGGAAAAAAACGATTCTCTCCCCAATGAAGTTTCTTGCGATCCCTCTCGCGGTCTCGATACGTCGAAAGGAGGAAGAACGACGAGGCATTTCCGTCGGAGAGGAATCGAAGAACGCATCGAGACTTCTCTTCGATTTCTATGCATGAAATTCGTCCCGGAAAAATTTGTTTTCCCCGACAGGGTGTATCCTCGTCGTTCGTCCTCGCGAAATCGAAGTTTCCCCCGGAAATTTCTCGGGAACGAGACAATTTTCCGAGATCGGTCCGCGACGTTGGAGCGACGGTATTTTCGCAAACGCGGAAGATTGGCGCGCACTCCTCTTTGCTTTTCGGTCTTCCTCTCGCTCTCTTTTCGACTCAACAAGTGGACCGATGTTTTCGGTACGGACCATAATCCTTGGAGAGAGAGCAGGAGAATCGAAGAAGGCATCCACCCACGTCGGTAGGTCGGTCGGTCGTCGACGGTCGTCGGTCGTCGGTGCAGGAGAGAAGCCGGTGGGTCGTGCGGGCAAAAACGGTGGCCCTTCGCGCTAGGGGTTGCTTCCTGCGAGAACGGCAGAAGGGCCGAGGGGAATCGAGCCGAAACGCTTCGCGGAGGCCCAGCGGGGAGAGAGTTAGGGCACAGGGCAGGCAGGGTAGAGACGAGGGCTGCTAGAGAAAGAGAGCGAGGAGAGAAGGGAGAGAATGGGCCGAAGCGGGTAACGGAGAAAGGGACGTATCGACTAGAAAGAGATAGGAACGGCCAGGAGTGGCGAGGAGAGGAGAGACGGTGATCAGTGGTGGGAGTAGGAGAAGCGGAGGAGGGGAAGGCGAGGCAAGAGAGGGGCGAGACGGCCGCCTCCCCTCGCCGAGCGTCAGTCTCGTCGCGTACCCCGTCGAGGAAGGAGCTCGCGTGAATTTTCCGCACCCTCTTCGATCGCTTCTATTTCGTTTATCGGTAATCGACCCTCTTCCGGGGAGATCGATCGGCTATCCCTTCGATCGAAGGGCTCGGTGCAACGATCAGTGTTTGGTTTTTGGCCAGCGAGAAATCGCGGAGGGACTCGCAAAAGGGAGAGAGAGACGCCGTACCGAAGGTCGATCGTGGATCGCGGAGAATAATCGATAGTTCGGGAAAGTTTTTGCGTAGAGGGCGATCGGTGCGTGGAGGAATAGGTTAGATAGAGGTGTTTACTTCGATTCGAGATTTCATCGAGAGGGTGACCTGTGACGCGTGCACGCGACAATGCATCCTCGTGGCACGCGGTGGCGTCGGTGACTCGGCGACTCTCCTTGACGCTTTGCAAACAGTGAAACGAACCTAGTTTTCTCGATGAATGTTGACGCGACCTCTCCAGAGGACAGGGACGTTATATCGTACAGTGTTCGTGGTGTGCTCGAGGCGAACGGAACGAAGACCGATCTCTGCCGCCTGGTTGGTCTCTGATATGCTGCGGAAACGTCGCTCCGTTCCTCGTGCGTGACGAGAGGCGAGCCTTTGCCGATCCGTCGTCTTCGGAGGCTCTCCTTCCTTCGGTCCAGGTTGTTTTGGCGACCGATGCTCGTCGCGAAAAATCAGCCTCGTTTCGTCGGTCGACGATCAGAGGCGAGGAACGATATCGGTCGCGACGCCGCACCGTCCTCGGCGGTTAGCGATATCGCTCGCGAGTGATTCGCCCGTTCAAAGTTTCGTAGCTGCCCTCCCTATCGTTCTTGCTCCGATCGCGAGTGCAAAATGCAATCGAACACAATATTGCGCGACGTTGGAAACACGGAGAAGTTAATGGGCAACAACAACAATAACAACTTGAACAACAATGGCTCTCCTGGTGCGGACATAATGTTCCAGATGGAAGACGACGGTCTCACTCAGCTGGGTAGCGTCTTTCAATCGGCGTATCAGTCGATCGTTGGTGGTGGTGCTCAGGTAAGGGACTGAGACTAATTGATAACCTCATAGGCTATAGTATCGCGAGAAACTTTGTCTCGATCGAATCGAATATCCCGCGATTACGTCTTCGATCGGCGATCGTTCCGTCGAGTGCCGTTGCTCGCTTTGGAGCGTCTCTCCCTAGGGTTGCGTCTTGCGGAGAATCTTCCGAGAAAGGGAAATAATCCCTTCCGGGCGAAAAGCTCGGTCGAGGGAGCCTCGAGTTCTCTCGAGGTCGCCGGTCGATCGAGAGCAGGAGCGCGTTTACGATTTTCTCGGGGTATCCGACGGAGCGTGCGGAGCACGCCATCGGTTCGCTGACGTCAGGATTACGTCACGATCATGGCCGTCATCACGTGGGCGGGCACGTCGGTCGCTCGCTCTTTTTGTGCCGGCAGCCCTCTTCGAGATCGTTAGCAGGGTGCTCTCTGGAATTTTTCCTCTCGAAGCAAACAAATCGGACGAGACACGGACTAAAAGTTAGCACTATGCCCTTCGAGACTCGCTTCTATCCCTTCGATGAAACCACGTTCTAGAAATTTATCCCCGAACATCTGACCCTTTTGACCTCTCCGTTTGGAGAACGCGAAGGGACTTTTCGGCGATAAGACGTCCTCGAGAATACGGGAAATTCGCGAGATCGGCGAAAGAGCCGTCTATTTCGACTCGCGCGCCGCCAGTGAGTCATCATCCCTGCATTGTTTCGTTAAATGGAATTTCTATCTAATTTAAATGCGGCTTAGCCAGAAATAATGCGATTATGCGTTAGCTTATTCTGTTTGTTAATCTCCTTTGCACACCATTGTCACCCTGACGGCGAGAGAGGCGATGGTAGAAGAGAGAAAGAGAGAGGAGAGAAAAGACGGGTTGGGAGAGAGACGAGGGAGTCATGGTGTTCCGCGCAGCCCCTTCCCATTTTCTCTCTTTCTCTCTCTCTCACCGTCTCTCGCTCTCTCCTTCTCCATGTTTCTCTGTTCTCTCCGGTTTGCCATTTTGTGCGACACTGTACATTATTTCAGTACAGTCCACGCACAGTCGCTAGATCCTCTCTGGCTTATGGACTGCTGGCAGCGGTTCTCCTTTTCCAGTTGTAACTTTAATTTATCCATAATCGTGTTTCCGGAAGATCCCACGTTAACGCTTCTCCATCCGTTCGTCCACGGTTTGTCTCTCGTTTCGTCGACAATGGAC
This sequence comes from Cerceris rybyensis, assembly GCA_910591515.1. Taxonomy (NCBI): domain Eukaryota; kingdom Metazoa; phylum Arthropoda; class Insecta; order Hymenoptera; family Crabronidae; genus Cerceris; species Cerceris rybyensis. The sequence goes on along the minus strand of OU342801.1, from coordinate 1,889,633 downwards.
GGCGGTTTACGACAGATGAATCAGAGACGTTGCAAACTTCCTCGTTGCAAATTTGCAAACTGTTCTTCCTCGATCGAATCAATAGAAACGTTGGTCCTAGTAGGATTTTCATTTTTCGAACGCTCGACCCATTTCAGCCTCTCTTTCGGCTCTTTGGAGTAGCTTATTAACCGTAACGGTACAAAAGCGCCGTATAATTATGCCGCTCGTATTATGCCGAGTAGAAGACGAGTACAATGACGCGGAGCATCGCGAGACAACAGGTTGATACCAAGTAGCGTATCTAAATGACGTTAGATCGACAGCTGCGAGTCCATTATTTCTCGAACTTCGTTGCCGATGTAGATTACCTTCCGCGCTAATTCCAGGAAATACGATATTCGTGACAATTCGATCGTTCTCCAGTTCCATTCTCGCGAATATTTCCAATGTAGCTCCGTCGCACTTTGCTTGAACGTGAACGAAGCATGAGCGAAAACTCGCACGATGAATCGGCCCGCGAATGAAAATATTTATCGTTCGCCAATATAGAGGGTGGAGAGGTTTTTTCGTTGGCTCGTCTCGCCGGTACTCGCGGAGAGTCTGGTGAAACCAGTTTTTGATCGCGTCGAGGTAAGGGCAGCCATTTCCGGTGTTCGTGCTCCTCCCTTCGTCCGCGGCTCGTATCCGGTACGGCACTCGTAACGCTTTAAACTCCCTCCTCTTCTCGGCTTCGTGCAACTTTTTCCTCTCTCTCTCTGGAGCTTCTTCGGGCGTAAAATCTTCCTCCAGCGATCATCGAATCACCGACGCTGCTGCGCGGGAAGACCTACTTTTCGGAGTCTCGGGGAAAAAAAAGCGTCTACTCTCGTTGCGAGACCTCTTTTTCTCTCCCAGCGTTAATTAATTCACCGCGTTTGTTTTTCCGATGAAAGGGCGCGCACAGAATTGAGATTAAAACTTGGAGATCGCGGTCGCAGATTCGCTGGATTCCACGACGTTCTGGAATTTCTCTCGACTTTTCCTCTCCACTTTGGAGACGTCTCTCTCGAAAAGGCGCGTCGGTTGCGTAAACATTGATCGTGAAATTGATGGCCCTCGTTAAGGTGACTTTGTAATTCGCGAACGATAACGCGATCTCGAACGATCGTCTGGTTAAACGTCACGATCGAACGTTTCTCTCGTTAGTACACGTCGGATGTAAGGACCCGGCACGAAATTTCTCAGAGAGGAAGAAACGAGGAGACGTTGTCCGTCGGAGAGAAGAGGAGAGGAACGAGAAAGCGAAAGTGCTCTCCTCCGAAGGAGCAAACGACGTTTAAAAACGGCGCGGTCGTGCAGCACCCGTCGGGCTGCAGTGCTCTCTCGGCTCCGATTGAGACGAAAACTCGAGCCGGTCGTCGCGGATCGTGAAAGCTGCCGAATTGAAGTTTTACGAGCGAGTTACTGTCACGATGGACGTCCTCGGAGAGAGAAGAAACACGTTTGCTCGCCTTCGAGGAGGTCCACGGTAATTGCATCTCCGGAGGGAAAAAAAATGAATGAAACCGATAGGGCCGTTACGTCGTTTCACCTGCCTTCTCGACGTCGTTCCGCCAACGGCGATGTTACGTCGACGCGAGAAGAAGGCCGCAGTTATTATCATTAGGTTGATTCTTTTCGAGTCTGCTCCGATCGATGTCGTTCTCACGACGAAACGGAGCTCGAGGAACGCGAGTCGCGAGAACGTTTCACGCTTATTATCCTTAACCATCTTACAAAGTAGCCAGGGAGAAACGGTCGAAGTTAATCGAGAGAAATGTTCGAGTAGACGGCGATTGAGAGACACTGGCAACGCGAGGGCTAGGTTAAAAGCAGCAATGAATAGAATTGATATAAATGGGACGGCGACCTGGCTCCGGTCTCGAAGCTGATTGTTTTTTCTTTCCCCTATCGTCGAATTGGCAGACAAGTGTCGGTTTATTGCTCCGAGGAGCCTCTCCGTTCGGTAGACTTCGTCGAAGGAGAGAAAAGGCTGGACTTTGAAAGTCTGTGAACTTCTCCGAGGATCGTGAATTCGAGGGTTCTACTCTCGAGGAACGTTTTGAAATTCCATGCACGGAATCGGGATCGTTGCTTCCGAACCGCGACGGTAAGCCAGCCTGAAACCGAAGGAGAGGATCGGCGGAATTTCTGGCGCGGAATAGTTCCGGTTGATCGTCGCTGCTCGCCTCGTAATCTATGGTTGGGATTAGCATTGGTACTTAGGCGCGTATGTGTAACCCATATGATCACGCTTGTAGCTACATCTCCTCGCGCGTATTGGCGGCCCTGGCATATACGCTCGCAGTCCACTCCACAATTTGCACCCGACGTACACACTCGCAAATAGATACACCGCCGGTAACATATTCGTGCGTGCGATCCTCACGTACATATAATTAGATACACACAGGCACAGGCGCGCGTGGTATCACCGGCACGAGCGAAGGTAGACGCATACCAGCTACTCCCGTGACACACAATGTGTCCCTATGCCTCGAGCTCTACTAATAGCGGTATCCTAGGATCCTACACACGCCGACTGATATATCCATTCCTCGTAACCATTATCCCCTTGGTACTGTTTGTACGGATACGTGGCTCCGAGGACACGCGTATTTCGCATATGGGCACACGTGCCAATGCTAGTGCTGGTACTCCTTCGTCTCCGTATTTCTCTCTGCTTCTCTAACTCTCATCTCGCTCTCATCTAGCTCTCCTCTCTTCCTCGCTCCTCAACGGTGCGTCTCTTTGAATTTCCTCGCCTATCCTCCTTCTTTGGATCGAGCAAATGCGCGCATCGTAGCTATTTGTATTTATCTCCGTGATCCGACGATACGTAGAGAGAGAGAAGATGCGAGGGATCGGAGGACAACGAGAAAGTTCGCAACGGGGAGATCGACCGTATCCCTCGGCGTTATTTAATAAAACGAATATTAATAAAGTCAGAGAGAAGCGGCGTTTTGATAACGATAAAAGCGCGATAGGTCGGAAATTTGGCATAAAATCACGTCGGTCATTTCGTTATAATTACCCTATGTGCCTTGGGCTGGATTTGCGCGTGTGCTACACGACAAGGCACACATGTATCGCGTAGGTATGTTTACGCGTTTGAAGCGCGGCCGTGTAGGAGTATATAGAGAGTACACTGGCGGCTATGTGGACGAGGAAGGTGGCTCGAATACGAGGAACGTACATAAGCGGGGGCTCCTATGTATACACGTGTGTTTCGGAACACTGTATAGACACCATATATACGTCCGATTATTAGTGTGTCACACACGGTTGATTTGGTAGCGGGCTTATAACGGCGGCCATAGCGCCAAGAGGCGCCAGCTGGATGTGTTTCGGAACGCACCCCTCAAACCCCTTCCCACCCTTTTCTTCTCTCTCACAGTTTCTCTCTATCTCGCTCTCTCTTCGTGCTATCTCTCCCAATGTATCCTGCCCCGCTGACGATGATGACGTTGATGATGACGGGGCTAACGACACGATCCGCCGTGAGTATTCGACGGAAGTTTATTCCTCTGGCAAAGAGGATAAAGAAATAACCACGCTCATTTCCTTGCTTTGCCTCGCAAACGACAGAAACGTATCGCTCCCAGGGGTTTCGATAAACGGCGGCTATTTGTATCGATAACAATCGGCGATATCGGCTCAAGACATACGCGTCGCGCAACACGATGCACTAATGCGGCCCGAGTGGGCGTCGACCGTATACACGATGGGATAGTTGGATGCTACTATCGTCAATTGTGTTTAGAAATGGTCGGTGAATATCGTACGTCCCTTTGTAATTTCTCTACCTTTGGAAGTATCAGTTCGCGAGACTCGGACGAGCGTCGATTAAAACGCCCGGGGCTCAACTTCCGTGAGAGATTTCAACGTTCATTTTTCTACGGTTACTCTACGCTGCATCGGAACGAACTTTGAATCGGATTTTCGAACAAAGAATACGTAACGTTAACGTGACTAGGGATCTTCTTAACGAGGAGAGAGAATCGGAGAGGAACAGCGTGAAAAAATGAGAGACTTGGGTCCGTTCCGAGACGAAAGAAAACGAAGGAAGCATGGCGACTTTCGGGCCATATGGCGTTTACGGATACCCAAGCACCGTAAAACTTTCATGGACATAACCTGACCTCCCTTCTCCACCGCTACTCTCTCTCTCTCTTGCTCTTTCCTCTCTCCTTTCCTCTTCCCGCGGAACAGGAGCCTTAATCAACGACCGTCAGGCCCTTAAAGGACGACGAATGGTTTCTGGCCGAAGTCACGAATCGCGGTGCTCCTGCCAGAGGCAGCCACGCTCCGGTAGTTTCACGTTTTAAATTCGATTCCAGGCTGCACCGTGAATTAACAACGCCCCTGCATTCCCTCTTTTGCACCTCTCTTTCGTCTCTTCCAGCTACGTGCGTACACGCGCGTACTCGTTTCGAGGGATCGTTTGTTTCTCCCCCGTCGAACGTTATTTGCCCCCCCGGAAAATATGTCGTTGATTTGAAACCGGGGAACGTCCCCACCTAAAATCTACCCAGGGGAAAGAAAATACCGAAACGATTGGGACTTCTCTTTGTTAAACGCCTCGGACTCGCCGACAATTTCCGTTTTGTATCCAAAATTCCGCGGATAGAAGGCACCCCGAGCTAGGAGGGTGACACGGAATGCCGATATACGGTCGCGCACACCGATCCAGCTAGCTCACACCGACACGGCCGTTCTTGCCACCGAAACGGGCTTCACCTTCGACCCCGGGGATCGATCTGCATAGCGGTAGCTCTCGCATAATCGTGCAAAACGTGCCGGAGGACGTGTGCCTACACCAGCCATTTCCGCGTATAGCCATGCAACTGTGCAACCGTGCGCGCGTCCACATGCGCTGCAATTGCATCGTATATCCGCGTACGCGTGTCCAGTGCACCCAAGTCGGGGCCTGGTAACGCAACCTCGATTCTGTCTTGGGGCTAAAGCTCCCCTTCCTCGTGCTTTCGGCCGGATAGGGCTTAGATTAGGTTGGCTCGAGCCAGTTCCGATTTCCGGCGAGATCTCACGGTAGATCGTGCCTACCTTCGTACCTGCCTCCGGATTCCACGCTGCCGATATCCCCTCGTGCCTCCCACCCTCTCTCGCCCCTCGTCTTTCTCCTCTTGCCTCTCACCTTTCGCCTCTCCTGCCCGTTTCGAGGCTTGCTTCTCTTTTCTTTGGATTTTTCTCTCGTCGACCGGTATTATTCTACGCGCTCCATCCTGTAATTCGATTTTACGCAACGCCCGCGCACCGTAATTCAATTTCGCGCAAACTTCCCCGTGGATTTATCTCGCTCTTCTCTCCTCACGGTTTCCTTCGATGAGTTTGCTCCTTCCTCTCTCTCTCTCTTCTTACATCGCTGCAACCGTGATAGTTTGTTCGCTCTTGATCGGTCCCATTTATCCGCGATTACAATATTTCAAACCGTTCCGGTGACGTTGGCGCGGTTATTGCGAAATCGTTACTCGAACGATCGAATCCTCGGGTGGAGGAACAGCGAGGGAGAGAGACAGAAAGAGAGGGTGCTCGTCGTATCAGGTTTGGATTAGGGGTTGGCTCGAGCCAGTTCCGATTTCCAGCAGAGATCTCACGGTAGATGGTGCCTACCTCGGTACCTGCCTCCAGATTATATCCCGGTGATCCTCCAACGAGTTTGCCAGTCCCTACGTGGCTCTTGCCATTGTTGTGCTCGCGTTGCCGCGCCCCGGCAACTTCGTGCATACAACGCAGCTCGAAACTTTTACCGATTCTCCGACGCAAACTACCAACCAAGTCACGAACCAAGTTTTTCCTTCGAGATAGCCCCACCGTTTTAATTTCTCTCTCCGTCGGTTCTCCGTGCCACGGCTTTTGCGCGAATTATTCGACCATTTTTGACGTCTTCCCCAGGGGCCTGCCCGGTCAACTCGGGCAGGTACGGGCTTGACGCACCCGGGGCCACCTGAGTCCGCGAATCCACCACGGTATATTGGTGGTAAAGCTTCAGAACAACTTTTCGTCCTGACCGGGTCATCAGTTGCGAGTTCAAAGGGCCTCATCTCTAACCCCCGCCAAAACGGGGACAACCAGATTGGGCATCACCGTGCTACACCTCACGTTAAGCAAATACAGACTAGTTCCCCGACGAACGTCATCGTCATTGTATAAACGCGTTACCTATCGGCGTATCATGGCGGCGTGTATGACGTAATCGATATCCAAGGGATTAACGCGCGGAGCATGGTCTTAGAGAAGCGATGGGGTTGTCGCGGGGAAATTACGGAGGGCTGGCAATCTTCGAAAACGACCGGCGATGCTCCATCCTCCCCCATGCTGCTCGTAGCATCGATTACGGTGCTCCTTTCGGAAAGATAATTTTCTCGGAGGAACCGAGACGACGTTGTCCCCTCTTGACGAGGAAAAAACCGAGGGACACGTGTACCTCCACCGCGGTCGAGTTGATCGATGCGAATTAACTTATGGACGATACGTCCCACCGCGGCAATTCTTGCGGCGAATCGGCTCTCCACCGTCTTTCAGGCGATAATTGTCATCGATAGGGTAATTTCTGAATCGAGAGGCCGTCCACCGAGTCAACCTCGGCCCTCTTTTTCATACTGGCGAGGAGCACTATCGCCTCTATAGCTCGACTGTTCCGCTGTGTTCTCGATAAAACACTGCAGAGTTTTCTGCCACGAAATTATTGACTTTTCCTATAAATATCTCTCGTACTCCGTCCTATAGTCGTACGCTCTAGCCTTTGACTATCGAGATAGTCGCTTGAGCGACGCACCTTGCCCGGCGAATTTTTTCGCGAGGAATATTTATCTGGTGATTGTTCAGGGTGTCTTGAACCAGGAGATGGTCGAGGATCGAGGTTGCAGAGTCCGAGGGACGAATTTGTTCTCACGCGAGGTTATTTGGACGAGGATTTTAATTCGAACCGCGTGACCGGTCCTGAAATTCGATCCGAAATTACGAGGACGGTCCCCTCGAGTTCCGGGGCCGGCAGAAACACGAGAGTATTCCCTCCGACGCTTCCAAGGAATTATGCTTTCCACGCTCAGAATTATGGTTTTGCCGCGCCAATGGGTGGGTCATTTCCTGACTGTCGGAGCTCCTCGCTCGCATCTTTTTCCTCGTTTCTCTCTCGGTCTATTTCTCTCCCGCGCTCCCTTTTTTCCCTTGGTTCTCCATGGTCCTCTTTCGTTCCTCCGGGCTTTTTTCCTCTTCTCACCCCTCCGTAACCGCGCTTAAACCGTGCCTCTACCTTCCGCTATCCCCGCCGGGGAAGAACGGTTCGTTCCACCACGAAGGAGGAAAATTACAGATGTAAAAAAAAGAACGAGAAGCTCCAGGAAAAAATGTGACCCTCCCTCGCGATGGAACAAAAAGTCCTCGCTCCGGGATCTCGATGATGTACACGGTCTAGACGGGAATGACTTTCCCGTCGTGTCGAGACGGACCGCTCCTATCTTTTTCATTCTTTCTTTCTCTCACTCTTTGTCTCTCTCCTTTTTCGGTCAGCTCGGATTAAAAAGTATCCGATATTCGAATCACGGAGAAGCCAGGAGGATGGATAAGACTCGTCGCGTGACCATTGGAGCGTTCTTTTTCTTCGAATCGCCTTTCGCGAGGGGATTAACGCGATACAATCGAGACAGAGAAAATGTTACATCCTCTCGAACGTTCGAGACTCAGGCGTCGATTTCTTTGCACAGGTGTAGCTAATCTGGACATCTTTTCAACTATCGACGATTAAATTGTGCAATCGGTGCTCGGAACGCGAGAGCCCTCGTCACTATCGATTCCCGTTCCCGAGATACGTCGCTTTTCCACCCTCGAAAATGGTTAACCGTCTTCGTCTCTCTTCTTCTCTTTTCCCTCCGGCTCTTTTATTTACAACCCGAAACAGCGTTTGCTGCTGCAGTTTTACGAACTTTCGTGTTTCCCTCGCCGGTCATATTTTTTCCTCCTTATCTTTGCATCTTCGTGAGAGCCTCCGGAAAATCTGACCCTGGAAAGTCTATCCGCGGATCTATCCTCAAGCTTCCCAACCTATCTCCGAGCGGGTTCGACGACAGTGATTTAGGTTTTTGAAGGTCCTAATCCATAGACCCTCGTCTCCTTGCACAACCTCGTTATTGCTGTTCCGTGTGTAAAACAATGAGATTAGCGCCGCTCGAGAACCGGTCGCACGCTTTTAAAACCCATAATCCAGGGTGGAAGGACCTGCCAGGACGATGCTACCGCCTCGGCCAGTCCTCCCTCCCCCTCTTTCGCCCGCAACCCTCGGAACCATTGTCTCCGGGCCCTTTTGCTGCTGGTGCGGCTGCCCTTCTTGTTACCCCGGCCTTCTACCTGTTTCCAAATTTCTTGCAACGAAGATTCGCGCTTAGTTCGGGGCCTCTTCCGATCGCAAACTTTTCGTTTGCCTGTTCATCGATTCTATGCCGCAAAAGTATTCTTCGGAGAGAATGCAATTCCACGTATCGCCGTTGCAATTCCGTTTCTCAGTGGAACGCAACGTTAATGGAACTCGGCGGAATAAGCGGTGCAATTTCTCATTCGCAGGATTTACATATTCCCGTAATCTATTAGGAGGCGTTTCACCGTTTTCTTTCCTCCTTTAATTCAAAGATTTACATTCTTGCACGCGTTGAGCGTACGCTGGGCCTTGTTGACACCGATGCAGGGCCCGTTGTGCGCATGTGCGCGAGCGCTTTCACACGTACACGCCGTAACAGCGCTGACGCATGCGCGTACGTCGGCTCGTAGCAGCTGTCCGCCAGGTGCGTCGTCCGCTCGACCAATCAGGGGCCTCCCCTTGACCGGGGGGTGCTCAACCTTCGGTGCCCTCGATTACCTGCGCCCTTTCCTGGCCCTTCTAACCTGCGAGACGAACCACTTCGAAGTCTGCCTATGCAACGGCCATCCTCCCTCGCCCTCGAATATTTTCCAACCATCCTTTCGTCAAATTTTTCACCGAATCGGCCAGGAAGATGAGATTCCCTCGGTTAAAATGTTAGACCCACCTTTTGGGCCAGTCTCTTGGATATTCGGCAAACGAAGTATTTGCTAGCCGAAAGCAATTTTCGAAGGAACATCGATGCAAGAAGGAAGAGGAGGGAGCGCGTTACGCCTAGCTACCGAGAAATCGAAACGTACGAGCGATCCATTAAAGGCGATCGGCTTCAGCTGGCCGATCCGGCTAACTTTATCCATGGCGAATTGTCCTCCGGTTCTCGACAATGGACGGCACTCCGTCTTGGTGTCAGGTCGGAAAAGGACAGACGGAGCGGCGAGAGGGAGGTTGTGGGAGAACGATAACCGTCGTGTATTACGGCGAAAAATTGTATAACTACCGAGTAGACATAATCACTTATTGTACTTGCCACGAAAAATTCGTTACGCCGCGCAGAACTTAAAAGGATACAAATGGCAAAACCGGGTGGAGAAATCGCCCGTACGTTTTTCCTTCCACGCGAGGGAGACAATTCAACGCCAGGATCTCGCGTGTTCCGGTGACGATCGTTATCGAGAAAAGAATCGAGCTCGATGGAAAAGTTTACGGCGTGAATCGCACTCCGAGGGAGGAGAGGGATCCTCGCAAGCAAGAAGAGGAGGAAGGAAGAAAGCGAGAATGGAAAACGATCCAGAGAGGAGAAAAAATATCTTCTCCCTTTCTAGAATGTCGCGTAACGAACGGGAGTCTAGCCGTTTAGGGAAAACGTCGGCTCCTTTGAGACGCCCGCGCAAGATCGCCGTTGATTTGCCGCGGAAACGTTAGGGAAATGTCGCTGCACCGAGAGCTTGCACGTGCACGTGCAACTGACTTATGCGGCGAGTTTAGGCTCGAGAGGATTAATGGCGACTGTGGAAAACACGAGAGAGGGCCACACCGCGAGAAGGAACCGACTACGAACTGACATTTTCGTCTCGGCCGGTTTCGCCGCTCGAGAAAATGCTAATTGTGGGAACAGTGAGTCGCTAGAGTCACGGAGAGAACGTGTGTCGCATTGCACTTTTTTTCAACGAGATTTTCGCACGGCAAGGAACCACGATCGAAGCTGGATGCAACGCGGATCGCTCGACAAATGCGTTATTAATAACGCATCAATGCGGCAAACGCGATCAACGAATCGGCGTATCTCGGCGTACCGTGAAATCGGCTGGGTTTACTATCGGCCGATCAAACGGTTCGCGCATCACCGGTCATGCCAGCTAGATTAACGCGAGGGGCTTTGATGCGTGCCAGTAATCATTAATTACGTACATTACGCGATGCTTACCGATCCAGGGAGAGGGAGAGAACGCTAGGATGGAGGGAAGCTCCTCTTTGCATTTGGTCGCGTTTAACCGCGTTGGCCTTAATGTACCAGGAAATGGACTTGCCTTTGGCGATCGTGTGGCCTTAAAGTATTGCTCGTTTTCGACGATATTAGCCTCATTGCGATGCCCCTGACGAAAGATTGTCATCTTACGTCGACTGTATAAGGGTGAGAGTGACTCGGTACTTTTAAGCATTTGCAGAGAAACGGCTGCAAAAGTGCATTCCTCCTTTTCCCTTCCGTTGTATCGTGAAGTTCTTTAGCTTTCTCTCTCAGTGTCCTCTGCTCGTTCTCTCGGAATACTCACGCAACCGGATGCCAAATTATTCAGCAGGCTGCCGGTTAATTGGCCCTTAATTAGTCTCCGATAATTTTCCCCTCGAATACCAGTCGCGTTTGGCGTAGGAGGACGAAATCGAGCGATGAATTATTTATCGTCCCTCTCCCGTTAGATGGGTCAAGGGTACTCGTCGGAGTCTCCTTCGTGCCGAAACCCATTAGCTCGAGAAGGTTGCGATCGCCTCTCCCGACGAGGCGTGCACTTTTTCCGTCGTCCTTTTCCGGGCTTTCGCTTTTCCATGCTAATCTCTCGGCGAAAAAAAATTCCTTCTCTCCACTCGCTCCAATTCCACGGCGTGTTCTTTCCTTTGAATCGTCTCTTTCTTGGTCCCCGAGTTCACCCAAATCCTCGTAATTTTAACTACTCTCCTTCTCCCTTTTTTCTCGACTTTTATCCCTCTTCCTTCTCCTAGCGGGATCTCCGAGTCGAGAATTCTTTTCTCAGCCGTACGTAAAATCCCATCAGGATTTCCTTTAGGTGTCTTACGTTGAGGTTGTCCCTGGAGGATCGGTAGGGAGGAGGAATCGCGAGGACACGGACACACCGACACATCGAGCAGAGTGTCCTCCCCGAGGGGGTTGCCACTGACTACTTGACTGACAACCAATTATACGACCCGGTTGCCAAGGCGGACGCCGTTTAGATCGTCCCGAACCGTCGAGATCCGGGAAGATCTCCTTCGGTTAATCTCATCCAGGGGTTAGAAAACGTCTTAAGAAGGATTACTTGGCCGAACGAGGAGAAAACGATCGGCGATGCGACACAGGAGGAAATCGGAGCAGGATTTCTCGATGCCAAACGGAAAACGCATTTCCTTGGCACGTTCGCGAGATCTCCCCCTTTCTCCTTCGATCTATCGGTTTATCGTTAAAAGGCGATACTTTTTTCCCTCCTTCTAGCGGCGTAATTGAATCGACCGGCCCGTGTTATATAATTGCCACAAGCTTCTTCGTCGCAGATGCAAAGTACTCGCGTGGCCGATTACGGAGGTAATCTATTAATTCTTCCTCGGGGTGGAAAAACGCGATGTCCGTAGAAAAAAGAAAAATAAATCGCGATATCACGCGTAGTAGCCTCGGATCGAGACGTAAATCGAAGAGGAGTCTCGATAGACGAGGAGAACGAGGAGAGGATGATCGAGGCGATAATTAGCGTCTGCTCGCCGCCGCTGTCGTTGGTTCTCGGAAGCGCAACGCGATTCGCCATTTTTCGCGAGAACGACTAAGAAGAGGGACGAGCGAAGAAGCGGGAGGAGGCGATCGAGAGGAAAAATTGTGATAACCTCGGGGTGCGGAGAGATAAGGATTGCGAGGCAATTGGTTTGTTTTAACGAAAGCGCGAGCGATAGTCGCGGATCAACGAGGAGCGCCATGTTGTCTGGCCCGCTTATCGCTGCTTCATTGGCCGATCAACGGGACAGGAAGAAACTTTGCGGGCGATCTTGCCAGCCGATTAAAAAAATCTCGTAAAACCCCGGTCACGACCGCGATTCGTGATTTTTCCAGCGATACGCGCTCGCCCGATTAAAACGCTCGTCGATCCTTTTGCGCTTTAGATCGAGTCACGTTCCCGTACTACGACAATAGCCGGCTTATCGGCCGCGATGTCGATTCGCCGATTAAATTTAATCGCGCGAAATGCTCATCGGTCCAAGTATCGCGATCGTGGTCTCTCTCTCTGTCTCTCCCTCTATGGATAGGAACGATTGTTTAACGAATATCTGATTTATTGAAGCGAGCGTGGGGCTATGGAGGGGCCAGGAATTAAATTCGTTAAAACGAGCCAACTTTTGTCCATGTTATCGCGAGGGCAGTTTTTTTTTGCGTGCAGTTTTTGTGCCGCGGTTTTGAGATATGACCTCCGGCGGAAAGTTTAAAAATTCATTTGTCGGGAGAATGAAATTTTCGATTTATCCGGTCGCGGATGTGTCGCGTTTCGGGGCGAATATACATTCGGGGCAGGGTGGAATTATTACATAATTGTTATTCACACCGGGCGTGGAAAATTAAAGCGGAGTATCGCGAAAATAAAGCCGAAGTGGCCAATAACGAGCCGGTCACTCGTTGCTGGGAATCGCTCGTAATTTTCCTATCGGCGCAAACATCATTTTCACCCCCTGGAGCGTCGCGTGGTTCTCAACTTGCCCTTCTCTCGTATCTACTCTTATTTTGTCTCTCGCTTCTTAACGATTCCCAGCAACGCATCGCCGTAGTTTGAAGAAACAGCGCCGAGAATCCGTATATACGCAATTGTACGTCCCGCGGTGTTTCTACGATCGCGGAAGAAACTATTCCGCGATAATTCCAAGTGACAAAAGTGTAGAAAAGTATCGAGAGGCAATCGATTTATTCGCGATGGGACGTTGGAGGACGTGGAGTCTGCGCCGGTGAAGTGTCGTTGGCCGACGATTATCGTCCTTTGGTGGACGACGATGCGTCGGTGAATAATTACGGTATTTGACTTGGATGGAGACTTTGCCGCTTCCGCGTTGTTGGAAGTCGGCGAGAGAATTGCCATGGTCCTCTCGAAGAGGACGATCTTGCGCGTATTTCTGCGATATATCGCGCGATGTCGATAATAGCTTGCGAGTTGGCTTTTCGCGAGCGAGGCTGGCGCGCATACCATTAAAGGCGCTTTCCTCGCAGGCCGTGGCTAATTGTAATTATTATTATCATCGCCGTGGAACAAAGTGCAGGTTCCCTTGCCGTGATCATCGTCATTATCTCCTTATCGTCTTTGGCATCGCATTACCACTCTCGTTTACCATCGATTCATGCCCGTTCATTATTCCAGTCGGAGATAAGCATCCTCCTTATCGAATCTCGACGTATAGTGCCTCTCGCCACGTGGGTGGAAGTTGCAAACGAATTGAAAAATTTTTTTGCAACATCTCTATACTTTCCTGTTTCTTGCGGTTTTCTCTAACCGCGATAATTGTTTTCCATCTTGGAGAGAGAATCGTCAGGAGAGATCTATCTGAAAGGATTTTGTGAGATCGTTTCTCGCAAATCACGGCGTATCGGTGATTCAACCGGCGGAAAACTCCATTCTCTCGAATGAAATTCTCTCTCTCTTTTTCTCCATCTCTCTCTTTCTCTCGATTGGCACGAATCGCAACGAGCACGCGAGCCTCCTCCTCCTGCGGCAATCCCGTTCAGCCGCGATTTACATATTTCGGCGTGCGTTTGACCGATAATAATGTTTCGTCCCGTTTTCGACGAATGGCTCCATTACCAGGACGCGAAGCATCGTGGAGTTGACTTTCCGTTATTATGTGCTTTGAAAAATCAACCACCCACCTACGCTCGTGTTCGCGTATCGTCGCGTTAACCCGCACACAATGGCTCACTAACACGCCGACGAGATTCCTTTGTGTGACTCAACGGGTGCGCGCACAAAACGCCAATGGGGAAAGGTACGAGCGGAAAGGGAGAAAATCGGAGGGAAAGGGGATGCTAGAACGGGAGGGACGACTGTAACTTTTCACAGAAGCCGAGTCTGCACGAGCCATTGATCATCGGTCTGCCGGTTGTACCTGCGTGTAGGGTGCCGATCGAGCGGATTTCGCGAGTTTTTCAGTGGATTAAAACTCGTTAAAATGTTAACGGAGGATGTTTTATTGGCTCTGTTTCTACGTCGGCCACGAGTAGCTCTATGCATTGGATTCGATCGACTCGATTTTCCAATGCGAATCGTATCACAGGCCAACCGATGGAAGAGAAACCACCGAGGTGGTTTAATAACTCCCAGGAAAGATACGAAAAGCGACGAATTCTCGAGAAAGCTTCTCGACGAGGCGCGAGAGGGTAAGAAATACCCTCGTCGAGGTTTGGTTAAATATTTAAGTAACAGGGTATTTCACTCCCGAGAGTATAAGGTAGCTTCTCTCCTCGCGAGGGCGCGAAGACGACAGGTGGAAAGGGGTGGGACCTAGGACGTCTCGAAGCATCCCTTATCTTTATCCGTGAGATATCTCGCGGTGGCGAAGACGGAGGGAGAGTTCAATCGCGGTTTTATTGGCCCTCTTAGAAGCCGGCTTAAGTACGTTTCTGTGTCCCGCGGAAATTCACCGAGCGAGGAAATGCCTTTCGAAAATTCCAACCTCCGGCAGCCTCTCTACTCCTTTCCCTCTCTCATTCTCCACATCTTCCTGAGTTTCTTCGTTCTCGAGGTTTCTTTTAAGTCGCTCGTCTCTCCTCGGATGACCCTCGTTTTCCGAGCAGTTCACGGAACTTTTTCCGCTCGTTGTATTTTTCCTTCTTCCATTTTTTACCCACTGGCGCGTCTTTCCCGCTCGACCGCGTTTTCAGTCGACGAGATCGAGCCATTCGAGAGCAGCTCTCGGGGCGAGAAGTGCGCCCTTTCGAAATAACGAAACAGTCATCGTTCGTTTCCGAGTGTCGTCGATGTTTCAGAAACGATATTCCACTCGATGGTGCGAGGAATAATTGAAAAATTAGCCGAGTACCCTCGAACAGGCTGACTGGGTGGCTGGTTGGTTGGTTCGTTGGATGGCTGGTTGGCTGGCTGGTCGGTGCTCGTCGAAAAACGCACCCTCGATCGCGCGAGTACCTCGAGAGCCCTCGACTCGTTCGATACCGCGAAATGTTTTTGCCCGCGAATGCCGCTCTTCCTCTTCCCCTCTCTCCTCCTTCAATTTTGCATTTTGCACCCTCGACTTCCGAGTTTCGCGCGAGTCGGTCAATTCCAGGAGATTCGCTCGGAGCGATCGGCCTGCTCTTTTTCGCGACCCAATTTCCTCCACTGCCAACGATCGTCGCTGGAAAAAAAATGGTCGTGAGCAGCGAAAACTCGTCGCTCTGAGTCCGCGCGTAATTAATTATCCACTCTATATGCTAATTAGTCGTTGGTTCGGTATTCGCGCGCCATTGTCTCCCGGAGAGTGGAAAAAAGGGCTCTCCCGTTTACGATCTTCCCACCTCTATCTTCGCATTTCTCTCAGTTCTCGTCTACGTTTTCTGCGGTCGAGCATTAATTCGTGAAAAAGCACGCCAGGAGACCATAGACTCCGTCGAATGTTAATCCCGTGAGGTTACTCGCCCCGCTCCATAAAGTGTCAAGGATGATCTACGCGCGTACCGGTGGATGCGCGTTAAAAAAGAAATTCTTTCCAGGTGTGTGCCGTGTTTATGCAAATATCGGACAACGCGCTACGTATATGCCTCTCTGTGGTCAGATATTTATACGGCGATACCAGTGGTTCGGCATTAACGCGAAAGGAGCATTGACATTCGCCGGCGCGTTCGGAGATACTAAAACTTCGCTCGCGTATTTTTACGATACGTTATTATTATTACCGTTTCCTCGACGCTCCGGTAATTCTAGAAGACTCCACGATCCAGCCTATATTCGTCGAGACGGAACTTTCGATAGTCTCGATCCCATCGACCTCGGAACTACGTTCACCAAAAAATCCTCAAAGATATCAATCCTCCTTTCGCGCCACGCAGTTATTTGCTCTCGTTCAATTAATCGGATAGTACACTTATTTATTTCTCTCGATACCCCGAAAATATCGATCTTCCACACATCGGAGAACTAGGAGCGTCGAAATTAGCCAGTTTGCCTGTACCATTAATTACCTCGGCGCGAGAAATCCGGCTTTTGTAATTCCACTTCCGCCGCGGCAATCGTAGATTCACCGGGATCGAAACAACGATTAAAACGTTGCGAAATACGAGGTGGCATTTTTTAAAAATACGGGACAACTTTAACCGTTCCTCTGAGCGAGTTTCGCTCGCTGCATCCAGGTCTCGAAGCCCTTAGGGCATACCCTTCGAAGAAGGTGCACGCACGACTCCCGATCCATGGAGAGAGGCGCGCACTGACTCTCGATTCTCGATACAAATATGTATGCCACGTATGCGCGTATATATCGCGGCCAAGAGAGCGATTTATTAGGTTTTTGCGGCGGGCTCGGTCGTTCGGGCGCAATATCTTGTGTCGCGGTAATTGAATATCTGAAAATGTCAGCAGGCATGTGGAAGTTGGGCCGAGAGGGGTCGTCGTCGCTGTTGTTGCAACGTCTTTTCCAAGTGGAATTGGAATTTTACCTCGTAAAAATTCTCCCTCTACAGTCACAGTTGGTCCCGATTTCCTGCAAAATTTCTACCGAATTTTCGAAAACTTCGTATCCTCTATCATAAGATATTCCGGCGAGGTCGTAAGAATTTGAGGAAGGAGGAAAATTGTCTTCGCGAGTCTCGTGCGAGTTCTCTCTAGCCGGAAGGTAGGTTTCCGACGAGATTGGAAATTACCAGCTGAAAGCCACGGGTGATGTACGGTCGTTGGATTGATCTACGACGAATTTGGCGCGAAGGTCGGAGCGAGGGACGGTTCGATCGGCGATCGAGATGCGCCTTCTCGTCGAGGCAGAAATTGCCGACGATAAATAATAAAGCGAGCCGTGTAATTTGAGGTAACGGCTTCTCCTCGTCTCCCCTTTTTCTCCGCGTCGTGTCGTTCCTTCCCCCTTGTACTCCCTCTCGTCCTCTTGGCCTCTCGTCCTCTCGCCCTCTCGCCCTCTCGTTCGCCTGTGCTCGCGCCAAGGCGCGTGCTCGACACGCACAGCCTCGAACTTACGGCGGGCAATTCGCAAACGAGAAAAATAGTCCTCAGATTGGTGTCCCTTATTGTTGCATTCTCTTTTCAATATTAATCGATCATTCGTCGCTTCTCGAGATCGACCATCCGATTTGCCACGGAATCCCAAAGTCACTACAACTCGTATCGCGATAAACGTTACACGAATTAGTCGCTTGAATGTGCGTTTCGCGTTCGTAATTCCCGCCGTATCGAACTCGGCTCTCGATCGAGAAGAAATCTTCGTAATTGCAACGGCGCGCGAATTACGGTGTTACCGGTTCGCGAGATTCTGCATAGTCTGGGAGGATGAGCGAGAGGAGGTGGAGGAAGAGGTGGCGGTGAAGATCGTATTTTAGTTTAGCATGCGTGCGCGAGTGTGGGTCGTGCGTGAGGGTCAAAAGACGGTGAGGAGTACCGAGCCGTAAGATATTTATCTCGCGCTCGCACGCGCCTCGTAAATTCGCGCGCCGCTGAACTTTTATACTTCGCCTTTAATACACTTTGCAGCGAAGCTCGGAGAGGGAAAGATGGAGAGAGGGCTGCTTCACCTTTCCTCTCGGTCGTCTCTCTTCGTCCCTTCGTTCCTCTCTTCTCTCGCAAAAAGAGTCGAGTACGAAATAATACTTACGATGTCTGGATTCTCGAAGATTCGCGAGCGGAGAGGTTGTGCTCTGTCAACGATCGATTTCCTCTGGGGACGAAGAGGTTCCTCCTCCGAGGATTTTAGTTGCGCTCGTTCTTTCGCGATGTCTACTTTCACCGGCTTTTTCCATCGGGAAACGTATGCCACGATCGCACGGATTATCGAGGTGCAGAGAGAAAGAGGAGGAGACAGGGGCGGAGGAGGAGGAGGTACGGGAGGAAAAACATTGCACGCGCGGAGTTCGATAGCGAGATAGCCATTAATTATAGGAGTCGAAGCTGGTCTTCCAATTAACTCGAAAAACCGGGTCTCACTTCTCTCTCCGATCCACTCCACGAGTCTTTCCCTCCTCTTCTCGTTTCAACGGACTCGTAATTTATGAATGATCGCGTTAACGAGCAATGAAAATAAGAAACGCACTGCACGGATAGGTCGTTGGACCGTGCGATTCGTTGACCGGCTTTTCCTCCGTTTCCTCCCTTTTCCATCGACGCGAGCCAATCGCAATCGATTGCGAAAGAGTTTCTTTTCTATTGAAAAAAAAGGAGAAGAAACGAAATCCAGAGCCGTGCCGAGGGTATTTTCGGGGGTGCGCCTAATCTTCTCTACGGGGGTGCGCTTGTCCACGATCGACGTTGTTACCTCGTTGTTTCCCCCTCGAAAGAATATTTTCTCTTCTCCAGCTCTTTCTCGTCTCTCCTCCGGTTCCCTAGCTTCGAGCCAAATCCGACTCGACGCGTATAATTCTATCGGCCGATCAAATAATTGAAACGCTTTGACGCTCGGACCCTCTCGGCCCTTCTCTTCGAACCGCTTGTCCCGCCCTTTCTTTCTCCTTGCCCCTGTATCTTGGAGCGGTAGCGATTTCTCCATAGAATGCATCTTCCTCTCAACCACTTATTCTGCTGCTAGATCGACCGAATCTTTTCACCAAGGATTGTTTACCGTCCGACAATCTTTCCCTTGCTCCGTTTTCCTAAGCAGCAGAATTTCCACGCCTAAACTTTGAGACGGCATTGCTCAATTCCGTGCAAAAAGTAAAGTATATGGAAAAACTCGACGACCAAAAAGCGAAAGGGGTGGACGATCGTGGTAGATACGCTAGTCCCTTTCATGGTAACTCTTTTTCCGTGTGAGCGTCAACGGAAAAGGTTTCTACGTGTTGCTGTATCGCGGTACGGTCGGATAGGGAACGAGAGAAGAGAAGAGAAGGGACGAGGGGTGCCGTTGCAGGGCCGAGGTGCTTACGTGTGTTTGTGGAGGGCGAGCAAAGGAGGGTGGCACGGGGAGGCGGGTCGGCGAGAGAGGGTGAGTCAGGGTGCCGGGTAGTTGAGGCATTATAGTGCTGCTACAAATCATAGGGCAGACTCCCCCCCGGTTTCCGTGGGTGCGTGGGCTCGTGAGCCACTGAGTTTGTGTTTCGTTCGTGTGTTTCTCCGTGCACGTTCTGGCTTTGCTCGTATTTGGTGGAAGGGTCGCCTGACAGTGGGACGTTACACGCTTCGTGTACTGTATATTTCGTTGGTGCAAGCAGGGGTAGCTGGCACCCCCGAAAACAGCCGCTCCACCACCAAAGGGGCCACGAGGAACCTTCGAGATCGGCGAGCGTGATCGTTCTCGTACCTACACCTTCTCCGTGGCCCCCTTTTTCTCTCTTCTGGCAAACCGTATTTCCGATAATTCCTCTCTGTCCTCCTTGCGGACGGAGGATGCGCGCTCTAATCGGGGAAAAATCGATGACCCTTTTTTGGTTTACGAGGAAGCTCGTAAAGGAGGCTCTAGGTCGCTCGACTTTGCGGAAGATGTGGTCTAGAATGTATCCTCTTTGAGAGGCCACTCCAAATCGCCTGCAACCTCGAGCTTAGATCCGGAGGTCGTGGAAAGCAAGGAGGACGCCCTTAGCTTTCCTGGATGTCAAAGAGGAGGAGGACGATTCGAAATCGGGAGTAGTAAACTTAACACGAGTTGAAAATTCAACGTCTTCGGCAGTTGGATCGGTTTATTGGTACACCCGGCATACGGGGCCGTAAAATTTCTGAAGATCAACATGGAGACGAATTTATGGCAGTTTTGTAGTTCGGCCACCGCGAAGGGGAAGAAAGGGAGAGGAAAGGGAGGGAGAAAAATGTTTTATACTCGTATCGAGGAAGAATTAAGTCGGTGGCTATAGGGTGGCGAGAAATCGGTCGTAAAGTGAGAGAAAAAGAAGCTTGGACCGCGAGGGATCGAAGAGAGGAAAGTCTCGGACGAGAATGGTGCTCGCGAGCGAAACGACCGCGAGTAGAGGGAGCTCGAGTTAAATCGCGAGAGGAAGATGGTTTTGCCGTTGTTGAGCCGGAACGGGGGTGAAAAAGAAGGGAAGAAATCTAGCGGCAGTATCGTCGGAGGACGTGCGGAGGAAGGGTGAAAGGAAATGGTCATAATTCGATGGCACGTCTTTCAGTGATTCTCAGTTAGTATCAGGAGAAAAATCCGCATGCAATTACGAGCTCGATAATAGGGTCGCATCTTGTGGTCAAAGTCGAAAAGCATTCTCGTTGCGGTTGGGTAATCAAATCATCGGGGAATCTTGTTTTCCTTTTTTGCATGCAATCGCACGTAAGTCGAGCAAACGCGGTGGTAATCGAAGGAACCACGGACTAGTGGTGAAAAGGCACGAGAGGAAGCTCGAGGATGCTCGAGGATGGTCCGTAAAAAGGACGAAGATTGAAAACCACTGGGCGAAAGAAGGGTGAGAGAGGAGAAGAGGGAGAATGCGCGGTAGACTTCTGGATTTAGAGGGATCCCCTTAGCGGGACGAGTGGGTTGCTACCTAGTTTACCAACCGACCGAGGCGAGTTATTAAATTTTTAATGCGTCGAAGTTGGTACAGCCCCCAGCAACCCCCGTTGACCCCCTGCAACCCCCGTCCGGCTTCTCTCGCCCCCTGGCCCGGTTTCTCCGGTGGAGCCATTCGAGCTCGGCGATTCTACCCCTCTGTGTCGAACGAGTATCGGAGTAAGGGAGGGTTGCTTTCGCGCGACCGACCAACGAAACGAGGGTGAGCGAGAAAGGGAAGCAGGGAAGACTCTAGTGTGTTGTCTGTCGCAATAAATTTATGAATTGTTCCCAATTACACGGAAGCTCGTGGCCAATCGCGTTAGCTCTCACCCTCGGATAACGGATACTCGCACGTTTTTCCAGCCACTTACCGGACCACGTAAGTGTCTCTTTGCCGGACCTTAATCGTACCTCCCCCGAAAGGGATGATTCTTTTTCCTGCACCTACGATTCTAGTTTTTTTTCCCTCAATTTTTTCTTCCAACTAACGGCGAAAGGACTCAAGAGACTCGGTAGGTGGTCCAGGTTTCTCTCGTGAAATAAAACAACGCTTCGATCTTCGGAGAATTTTTATTCGACACGTCGGATTACAAGCTCGTGACTCACGTAACTCGATAGACGGGAGATAGTTAGCTGATGACCGTGCGTTCTCATTAAACACTTGACGCGGTGTCAAGTGACGGCTGTCAAGGATTGTTTGCGTGTCGTGTCATCTACGGAGAACCCACCTACACCTTAACGCAAAACTGGTGATTACTTTGTCGATAAACCGATGGGAGAACGTCCGTTCACTCGAACGTGTAAAATAATTTCGGAATTGGCGCCATTCGATCGACCAGGAGATTCGTCCTGGTTACTCGAGCGATTCCAGCCATCGATCGAATAGCGCTCGTTATCGAATCGATCGTTTCTCGACGATCGTTTGCTCGAAATCATCGAACATTCGTCGAGGAGGAGAAACAATTGACCACGGTTTGAAATTCCCTCCTCCCCTCGGCCCTTTAGCTTCTCGCGTTACTCCGGTCGGATTATTTTCGTTCATTTTTTTATCTCTCGCGTATCGCCAGCTCTGGTCGTTCCTCCCACGTAGCAGTCGGTGCTCTCCGGCGGGTTTCTATGAAACGGCACGAAAAATCACGTGTCTCGAGGGTGCACCTCTCGAAGGATGACGTAAGACGTCAGCAGAGGAGTCGCATAACTGCTCGCGAAACTTCGCGGAAAGTCCTCACCGCTGAATTCCGCGGATCTGTTCTCCTTCGATGGCAAATTTCGCGATGGTTTTCCGCCCTTGGATAACTTGGTGTCTCGATCGACGAAGGAAACGGGGGAACTCCGAGAGAAAGGTCATAGAGCCAATGGGTCGAGCGTTTTAGAATTTGAATCGTAATTTAACGAGGCTTCGATGAAAACGCTCGTCGCACAATGGTTAATCTTCGTTTGGCCCGGGTGAAATTTATCGTCGGCGAGGATGATAGTACAAACCACTGTTAAATAACAATTACAACGCGACGAGGGAAAGCAGCCGCCGAAATGTCCGTGTAACGTCAACCGGCGGTAATTTAACTGCCGCCTCCATAAACAATCGTAGCCAGGACCATAATTATTATTGTAGAGCTCGGGCAGGGCCAGCGAGAGAGCACATTGTATGCGCGCTGCGGTGCGACAGTTAAATCGCCATCGTTAAATGTCCAGCTTTACGAGTGTCGTTGAATCGACGTTCTCTTCGTTATCGCTGCCAACTCCTCCTCCTCTTCATCCTCCACCGTCATTTTCTCTTTCTCTCCTCTTTCTATTCTCTTCCTCCTCCCGTTCTCTGCGTTATCGAAGTCATACGCGCATACTTTTGCGTCACCCAGTGCGTGGGAGACTTCCGGCCTCCGGTGGACACCGTGGAGGAACATCGTCGCGGAAGTCACTCTCGAACGTGCCTCGACGTTGATCCTCCAGGGTTAAAAAACCCTACGATTCCTCCTCCTCGATAATCCATTCCCATCGTTATCCAAGATCAACCGTTCGACTCTTGAACTTCCAACTAACCAAAACATTTACTTTTTTGTTTCAGGTAAGTCAAGCAGAAGGAGTTCGGAGGAAGGTGTCGCTTGTTTGGATAATCGCGCATCTCGAGTGTTGCGCGGCTCGAGTACGAGTTTTCGTTCGTCCGTTGTTGGCTTAACGTGAGCGTAACACGTGGGTAGCCGGGCAATAATCATAAACGGGCGTGCTTAATTCATTCAACTTTCTAGCAACGGTGCGGGGCGCGCCTACTTGTCCCTCTTTCTCTCTCGTTCGTTCTTTCCCGTCCCACCTCTGTCGTCCCGCTGCCCGTTATTTTCCACGATCCGCGCAGAAATATTTGTCATTCGCGTTTATGTCGTTTCTTTATTCAGCTGCAATATGCAGCCATTTTACGTGTGTTTACCTAGCTGGATCATTAATCTTTGACCGCGCCTCGCGAAACGACCTGTAAATCTCGCGTAGAAATCAAGCGAGCCTCGTCTACGCATCGGGAAAGTCGTAAGGCAGACTTTTATAGTTGCCCGTCGATACGATATTTATATCTCGCGGGCGTAGCGCGCGGAAAGAGAGAACGGCCGCGGCTTCTCGAGCGCGCAGAGAAGCACGCTCTCCCCGATAAAGCGAAAATCGTGCCGTTAGAATCGATCGTAATTTTCCGAGTGAACCACCACGCAAACGATCTCTCTCTTTCTCTCTCTTCTCTCGAAACGGTCGATTCTGTTGCTCGTTAATTTCACTCCAAGTAGACGAGGGACGCGGAACGATAGGATGATTCGGCCAATGCTCGGACCAAATTACTTTGAGATTCAGGAAGCTCGCGATCGAGCTATCGACCAATCGAGCTAACGGTATGGGGAGCTGCTCGGAAGTTGGCCAAGCAACGCCTTCTAATTCTACTAGGGAACTTATCTGCCTTCCGTATCTTTTCCTCCCGCGAGTGTCGCGCGGATAGGCGAATTCAGGGCCGCAGCGCGCTACTCGCCGGCCAATTCGCCGTTTGGGAGCGTTGAACTTTCAACGACGATGCTATTTTTTCGGTGGGCCAACGAGCCTCTCCTCGAGCGGAGATAGTCCCGGTCAAAAGTCCGATTACCCTAGAAATACGCCGGCAATTGATGACCACCGTTTAAAAATTCGTGCCACCCTCCTCGGCCAGCGGCTCCACCATTAGACTCTCGCGGTTTAAATCGCGAGAGCGAGTTCCCGCTTCAAAAATTTGACCGACAAAGAGGAGCTCGCTTCCCTCGAGTTATTTAAAGACGAAACGGTAATCCTGGCCGATAGATTTCTAATTTGGTCGAATAAGGTCAGGAAAGGTGTTTGAGCGGCCTCTCTGGTCTCCATCTCCTCCCGCGCCTCTCGTTCCTCATCGGTTCTCGACCCTCGTTCGTTTTATTGGCACGTGTATTACGCTCGCAAAGGCGACAGGCAGTCTGGGCCAATTTGCTCCTCTCTCCGATTAATTCTTTCATGGAGGGAACGAGAGGACGACGGAGTTGTCCATGTCGCGCGATCGATCCCTCTTTCTTGGAGAATCCGAGGCCGCCGTGGATTTCTCCCCGTCTATTTCCAAGTCGCACTTTCGCCGGAAAAATATTCCAAAGAGAAGCTCGAGATGCTCGCTCCGTTTCCTTCTGTGCGTTTTGTCGCGCCGCTCCTGCTATCCGTTTCCCTCTCTCTTTGTCTCTCTTTCACTCTCTCCCTCTGCTCGTCTCTCGCGGTTCTCCCTCTCGCGAACGGCGTTACGTTGTCGACGGCGGCAGGCAGTCTGGCCAGTTTGCTCCTCGGTGGCTAGTCTACCTCTTCTTGGTTATCCGTCTTTCTCCTCTCGTCTGTCTCTTCTGTTTCTCTCTCTCTCTCATTCTACCTCTCTCTTGGACGTAGGCACGTTCTCGCTTGATCTCCGTCTCTCTCCTATTACCTCGGGTTCCTCCTCCTTGCCGCGCGATTACCAGCAACCTCCTCGTCCTCCTCGCGCTCACCTTTGCGCCACCGCTTCTCAGGTAAGCGAGCACCGTACCTCCGTTGCACGCGTTTGCGATACACGTCGCTCCTTCCTCCGCGTTCCTCCGCGTTCTTCCTCTCCTCCGTCTCCACCCGACTCTCCGCAGTCCTTTAAAACCGGTACAGTACCGATAGAAAACGTTTCTTCTCGAACACGCCCTTCTTCCTTGCTCTCCTCCGTCTTTACCCTTTTTTTCTCTCTTGCTCCGTCGGGCAACCCTTCCTCTTTGTCGTCCCGCGAATCTTCTTCGTGGACCAACTCTCTCGCGATTGAACGTCCTCCGCAAGTGCAGGTTGCGAAACGTTCCAGTCGTTTCCTAGTTTCGCGCACGTCCCACTTAATATCTCGATGAAGAAGGAGAATATTTCCAAACGCAAATATCGGTCTATTTTGCCTCGATTTTATGTCCATCCAACGTTTCGTCAGTTTACACGAGCGATTCGCACCTCCCGGATAATTTCGCATCGGGGCCGAGCGCCAATGAACTTTGCCCTTGCCATCTCGCTCCGAATCGTCGATACGAAAATTTCCAGAGCGCTCGATCTATCGACGATACGTGGACCAAGTCAGTTGGTCTCGATTTGCAGACGAAACGGTTTTTTGAGCGAATCGAACGTCCTCGAGGCGGATTACTCGAATGGCACGCGGCCCGTTCTCCGTCCCGTTTCGAGACCGAGAGGAGTCCCATAATACGTTACGGCGCGTCTGCGTAACGCGCGTTGGCGAGATTGAAATCTGTTCGGAGAAGAAACCAAGCCGAACTGGTCGCACATGAATGGGACCGTAATCGCGCGGGGACCGAGGACTCGCATACGCTTAGACGGTCCCTGAACCGACCTCGCTCCTCTCCTCCATTCTCACGCGCCTCCACGCCCTCCGATTCGTTCTCTTCTTTTCATTTTTCTCCTCGCATCTTTCTCTCCGCTCGAATCGATCTCGAGGATCTCACAAGCGGAGGTATAAGACCCACGGAGGTACCACTCCGACGAAAATTCCGGTTCTCCGCGATTTCATTCGGCTCGACGAAATCGAGAACGCCTACTAGCGAAAAGGCGTATTTGTTGCGCAACGCGCATACTATTTGGACGCGTTCAGCGGATCGAACCAGTTCTTCCTCCACTGCGCTCGCAATCCGCGAGTTACCGTGGTAATTCGCGACATGAGAAAAATCGGAGTTGCCGATCGTTGCGGCGCGTGCCTCGCGCCTTCGTGTAACACCGGTAACTGCGCTCCATTTGAAAGGATTCGAGATTAGCTCGAACAAACGCGACACTCCGACCGGAGTACCAGTCGCGTTAAACGACCGATTCCAAGGCTGACTCTTTTCTGCGATTTCTCGCGAGATTTCGCACCACGTCTCTCGATCTTGACGGGCTACTCGATAGTCGGACTCGCGATAGCGCCGGTACACGGTTTCCTACCTGTTGCATCTCGGCCACTTTTTCCTCCGGTCGATCTCCTCCGAAAGTCGTTTGCCGTTTTCGTCGTGCAGGACGCAAGAGCGAGTTTTGGGCGTCATGGTAAAATCGATTCTTTCTCGTAAGGTACAATCGAGGTCGCGCAAATTGGCAACGAATCGGTGAGATTTCGATTCGAAGATATTTCGAGGAATCCGTCAAGAGGGGGATCGCTCGAGAGATATTTTGGAAGCAGGAATCGCGGATCGAGACGAGGCCGTTGAGCGACGCGAATTCCGCGGAAGAATCGATTGGCACGGAAGTCAGGACAAAGGAGCCGATTCACCGGTGGCGGGCTTCTCCTAATCCTCACAAAGCGCCTCGCGTCGCCACCAAGTCGAAGTTTACTTTTCGTGCTCAAACATAACTCCGGGGCTTTCGGAAGTGGGGGGTTAAACACACATAATCCACCGTTTTCCGCCGTAACTCGTAACTCCCGCTCGTATTTTCTCTCGTTCCTCTCTTTCTTCCTTCTCTGCCACGTCTCTCGTTTCTCTCCTCTCGCCGTTCCCGCCGCGTCTTCCGAAATCCCTCCGCTCCGTGGACGAACTATTTCTGTATCCCTGCTACGGTGCAACGAGAGATGCAACGATGCACCGAGCAACTCGTGCGCGGCGCGAGAGAGAACTTGCAACTTCTACCCGGACTTGAAGATATTTCCATGTTAATCATCTCCCAGTTTCGTTGGGAGAATTTTTGCAACTCTACAAAGCAGGACGATTCGAAACTATGGCTTGGTACTTCAATCATCTCCCATCTTTAAACAGAGAAGATGTAAACGTCGAGGAGAATCGGCCGGAGAGTATACGGTCAGTCCGGCGACTCCGGCGATCGTTCGCCGAGGTATTTGACCTCTCGTAAAAAAGGGAAGAAATAGGCGATTAAGATATCGCGTCGATCCACGATTAATGGGCCGCTCGGAACGAGAGGGCAGATAGCCGTCGCAAACAACGCTCGCCTCCTCGAATCAATATACGATTCTCTTTTTGACGATCTCCAGTACTCTCGCTGAATAAGCCATATCCGACAAAAGTCTTTTCCTCTTCTCTCTCCTTCTTTCTCTCACGACACACTCTCATCGAGTTTTAAACATCCGTTGTGAGCTGTCAAAAATAACACCCCCGATGAGACACCGGCAACTTTCCCGAGTTTCTGCAAATCTCCCAGTTTCCATTTCGAGATTTGAATTCTCACCGCGACGTCGATCCCGCGACTCGCGGAAACGAGACGTGTACCGTCGAGAATCGCGAGAAGCGAGCGTAATCCGGCAGAATCGAGAGAAGCGAGCGTAAACTGGCAGAATCGAGAGAATCGGCGAAGAGAGACGGTATTCAGTGGCAGAGAGAAAGAGGTAGAGAGAGAGAAAAGGCGTTGGTGTGCGCACAGCATTCCCAGTGTGCACCGACGCGATTGTAGGTAGTTGTACGCGGTTGTACGCGCGGAGAGAACAAGCACACTTGCCGAGTACCGCTCGGTGGAGGGGTCATGCTGGACCCCAGCCTCCGTGTGCGGTGTAGCTTATGAGCCGAGCAACAAAACCAGTCGTCTCTCTACTGGCTTACCAGCTGCCCGTTGCCTTCTAATCCTCTCTCGATTGTTTCGCCACTCGGACCCCGCCACTAGCTCGACTGGACTCGACTCGACTCGACTCGACTCGTTATCGCGCTCTATCAGCCTCCAGTTTCGCAGTTTGCCAGTTTGTCTTTTTCCCCGAGAGAACGATCTCGCCTTCGATCCGCTTCGGTTCTTGGCGTTTCGCGGGATAATTCCGGCTCGAGGAGAACCGTGCAAGCTCGACGGTGAACGGTCTCGCGGTGGATTATTTTCGAGGCGATTTAATCGAGTTCAAAGGGAGCGCGGTTTTCAGTGAATGCTCGAGAGAAGTGCGCAAGGAACACATAGTGAAAACGGCAACGTAAACGCATTGTTTATAAATAGTCCGGTGGCGCTCGTGCCGAGAGAGACTCGAGTAGTCAAAGTCGAAGGTAGTTGGGTGAAGAGTTTTTGTTATCTTTGATCTTGTGACTTTTGTATTCGGATTGACATTCAACCGGGAACCACGGCGAGGGGAAGTCATCGTTCTAAATGAACCTCAATGTCGTCTCTTTGGAACAATGACGCGACGTCGACGTCGAACGCGATTCCTCTAAGCTTGGCAAATTCGGTGAAGGATTCCAAGAGGACCGAGCAGAAATCAGAATGGACCGTAGCTTCGGAAACGACGCGGACTTCGAGATGAGCCAGCAGAGATTCAAGTTGACAGATTGCATCGCGGAAACCAAGACCATTGACGATTCTATCGATCGGAGCAAAGCCGTGCAACTTAACGGTCGGGTTAATCCAAAATTCTCGAGACTCTCGAGCACCGGACAGGTACGACGACAGGTGCAAACGAATCCTGGAAGTCTCGCGATTTTCGGAACGACCGACTCCATCCTTCTGCGAGTCCCGTGCAATTCTCGACAGACGAACACTTCCTCCAGGATATCTTCGTGCATCGAGCAACCCCGAAGGAGTCCTGCTCGTTCTCGCTCGATGGGACAAATGAGAATCCTCGTGGATCGATTCAGATCCTTCAGCCCAACCAGCCTCTCCGGAAATGGCTCGATTCCGCGGACGAACGTTCCCTCGATCTCGTCTCCGAGTTACTGGAAGCACTACGCTGGACAGGAGAGCGGGGTAATCGAACCAATCCAAGCAATCGGGGCGACGAGAAACCGTCTCTATCGTCAACGAATCGACTCGTTTCTCGTTCTACGAAGTATCCGGCAAATTGACCTGCTTTGCGTCTAGAAAACGAGCCTTCGGTAGACGTGTGACGGAAACGACCCTACCTTCCATCGTCGTTCCTCGATAGTCTGTTCGATCGTAACGAATCGACCATCGTCTCGATTCAATTAATGACATAGAATCATGGTGCGTTAAAAAAGCTTGAAATTTCTCTCGAAAGGGACGTTCGAACCTGCCAGGTAAGGCTTTCTCTATGCTGGCAGAAGTCCAGGAATCGTCCCGTTCGTAAATCTTAAGGGGAAAGGGTCTCTCGAGTCTCTGGGCCCGTTCGACCGAATCACCCCAGGGTGCCGTGGGTCCGCGCGAAATTTCGTATTCGACCTCGGACAGGTATGACAGTTTTACGACTGGAATACCTGTTATCGGAGGAAAGTCTCGCGCCAGGACCGTCCCGCAGAAACGGCCGATTAGTCCCGGACGGTGTAGGACCGGTTTAGTACTTGTACGTGACTTCGAGCCTGTTCTCGCGTTTTATTGCACCGTGCCACATGCACTTTGGGTCGTTTATTCGCCGACAAGTTTCGACCTTTACCCGCTAGAATCAGCTCGAGGACGATCTTCGAAGAAAGTTCGAGGATACTCGAATTCGCTGATTTTTTGCGGAAGTTGTATTCGAATTGAATAGGAACTTCCGGTAGGTAGGAAACGTTCGGTGATTCCGAGGTTGAGCATCCAGGTAACCTCGAGCGTGGCCTGACTCGCATCTAACGTTGGTCCCTCTAGGCTGGAAGTCGTCGTATTCACGGCGCGTTTCGCTCGCGAAGCTAATTAGTATGTGCCGCGGTGGCACGTATTAGGCGGTGGTCACACTTGCATACGAAAGGATCTCTTGCGCGCAAGCAACACACCAGCAAACGCAAAGGGGACGTTGCTCCTACATCGCACTGGGACTCTGGGAGAGAACAAAAAAAAATTAGCTTCCCTGGAATTTGAAGAATTTTGTCCTCCTCCTCCTTGGCTCTTTGTTCGCTCCTTGCCATTTCTTCTCGCGTCTCGCTTCTCGAGCATCGCGTCGACATTTCCGTTTCTCTCTCGCCACGGAACGAGGCATTCCGATCGAGAACGCGACGTAGATCGATCGATCGGCCGATCGTTCGTTGCGAACGGGGAGACGGATTGAAGTACATCAAAACCGGATTGCCGCGGTGCGCTCGATCGAAATTCTCGCGGCTAGCGTCGACGATAACGAGTCTCTCTCCCCCTCTCTCTCTCCATCGATAGAGATCGATAATGCAATCGTCGAGGTGCAGCCACGAGCGAATTCGTTCCTCGCGAAAGCGCCTCGCCGATTCGGCAAAAACGAAGGCACCGATCGTGACGAGATTCGAGGATAATCCCGAGGGACCGGCGCACGTTCAACCGTCTTCGCTCTCGCCCAATTAAAGGGGATTAATTGATAATCGTGGTGTCGTTAATGCGTGCCAGGTGTATTCCTCCGACGAGATAAATAAATAGGAGAATCGTTCGCAGGAGCTCGCGGCAATTTCGACCTCCTTGCTCGAGCACAATTATATTAATTAGTTCGCGAGATCGTTAAAGTGCCTTCTTTGCTGCCTGTCGCTCGTACTTCGTAGAGACACGGATCTCCTCTTCCGCCGAGGCTCGAGATTTATAACCGGCCAGTGACTGCTTCTTCTCGACTCTCGATTGCAATTTTTTTTTTCTTCAATCCTGACGACGTTTCCGCGAATCGACGGGAATAAGCGAAATGGAGGAGAAATCGACGGATTCGAGGTACAAGGAGAAGGATCGATCGGTCGTTTATCCGCGAAACGAGCGGGCGAGTTCTCAGACCATGGCAATTGCGGTAATAACTTCGAGACGCGATTGTGCGAGGAAAAACGAAATAATCCGGGTCGGGCGTGGTGCGCGTCCTACACGATGGAGGCTTGCTGTCGTTCTCGCCTTTCTAGCTTCTCCTCTATTGGACCTTCGATTGTCTAAAACCTGCCTGTTAAATGTCAGTCTCTTGGTTTCCATAGTTTGCGTTTCAATCGTCAAAGAATCTCTCGATGAGAATCTCGAGTCATTCGAGAAGAAAGGGCCGCGCTCTTGCTGATCGTTTTCGCTATAATTGCCGCGCTTTTTGTCCGGAGATCGTAGCACTTTTCGCTGGAAAACTTTCCTCGAGAAACGTCGGAGAAAATCTGGAGAATTTCGTCGGGTATCGTCCGATTCGCGGGAATAAACTTTAGCACTTCGTTACCGCGCGGCGAAGGTGCAATTACAATTACGAAACATTTTCCACGAACTGGAGAACGGAGAAAAACCTCGCGCTCATGGTGAAAATGTAGGCTACCTGCTCTCCGTATCTTCGAGAGCGATCCTCTCGTCGTTAACTTCGTGTTTCGTGATTCCCCGTGAAATTCTCCATCTCGAGGATGTATCGAAGGGAGGAGAAGATCGATTTCCAAAGGAACGATTGACTCGCGAGCTAATCCCGATCCGATAAGCTACCGTTCCGTATTCCGTGCGCGCCGAGGAGAGAGAAAAGTTTCTCGTCGGCTCGACGAGCGGAACTGCGGGCCGCTTGTAATTCTGCGCGACCGTCGTCTTTTATGCAGGCTCAAATCACATTCTCGAAGAATGAGTCGACCCTCTCGGCAACGAGAAATGCTCGTTCGGTCGATTATACCGGGTGATTCGAGAGAGCCGATCATCTCTCGTAACTCACCGCGAACCGTCGCCAACCGATCTGATCCTTTTGCGGGAGGCTGACTTTACATGGATCTCAGTAGCATTCTCATCGAGTGACTGGACACTCGAGAAACAACGTCATAGAATTGTATCGTGTGAAAATTCCCACCTTCTACCCCAACGATCATTTTTATCATTCTGCTACAATTTATCCTTCGTCATCTCAATTCGATTAAAAAAGATATATCATCTTCTAATCTCGTCTTCCCATTTGAGCTAATTTCTTCCTCGATCTTCCCGTTCGCGATCGAATTTCGCGCGTGCCAGTGGAAACAGCAAAGCGCGCGAAACGTCTATTGAAATTCCATCGGGAGTTCTCGTCGGAGCGAGAAAAAGGTTACGCTATCCTAGTCCGAGTTCTCGCGCGAGGGGGATGTTCACTCGTTGCAAACCGATCACGTAGCTCGTATCAGCCGACTAATTGTTGATTATGCAGCCGTTTGTCTCGGCTCTCGCTATATACGCGGTGCTGATACGTCTAATAAATAATGTAGACGTCGTGGATCTCCTAGCCTCTTTTCGCGCGGCGACGGTGATGGCGATAGGGACAACGATGAGGATGGCGATGGGGAACGGTGGTGGTGGCGATGTGGCGAGCCACTGCTGGCCATGGTACCCATTCGGAATTACATATGCACACCTGCGCGCACTGTGTATTATAACGTTGTAAAGCGACGTCTACCTTACGGCAAACGACGATGGTTCTTCTTGCTTTGGTGTGCGTTTGCGTGAACCGTTCGGTACTGGTACCACTGCTACCAGATCTTCCATCCAGTGTAAACGGCCTTAAGCCTCTTACCTCGGGTTTCCACGAGTGGGTACGCCTGATAATTACCAATTAGTGGCTGCCAATTAAAACGGGAGGTCTTCGAATCTAATTCCTCGAGGATATTCGTGCACCCTCACCGTCCGGGTGGAGAACGCGAGCGTTTTTTGGCATTTCTCGAGTACTCGTTGCTCGGAATTCCCGAGAAACTCCGGGTTTTATTGAAGAGAAACGTTTCGAGGAAGGAAAATTCAAATCTCTCGGATCCAACAAAAAAAGTTGGACTCGAAGTCGCACAGGTCTCGTTCCTCGATAACTCGAGAGCTACCGTGGAGCGAATGGATTTATAAACTCGGCAAAACACCCGATCAGATGTCGGATGAAATAACGTCCACTAATGAAATCTCAAATATTAGAGGGATCGTGTCTCGTGTTTTGCTAAACTCGTCGTCGATCTTCTTTTGTCTTATCGCGGCAACTCTCCAGTTAGTCTCGCGATACTCGCGTAACTTCTCGATAAATGCGACGCCGCGAAATCGGAGCTGCCTTTAGAAATGGCAATCCACCGGGGACCAAAGTTCGAACGCTCGGTGTTCCTTTGTTATCCAACACATCGAGGCCGTTTCTCAGATGTTCGCGCGACTCCTTCCTTCTCAAATTATGTAAAATACGATTGACCTTTGGACAGAACCAAGGAAGAGAGCGAGAAAGAGGAGCACGTCACGATTTCTATTCGTTACGCCGGTACGAAATGACACAGCCGGAAGTCGTCCCGCCTCGGAACATGCCTATTCCATCTACGGGTATTTCCTTTATGGCCGGCCGTTCCCTCCGTCGAACCGCCATGGGAACCCATCGGGACACCGTCCTACACGGGCGAACCTACGAACGTTAATTCTGAAAAAGAGAATACGGGAATTACCATGAAGCGCTAAACGTTTTATCGTTTCTCGACTACGCAAGTTGCACGCGCCTCGTCCCTTTCCCACGTTTCACCATTTCGAGATTCGTCGCTGGCGATAACCGTCAATTTTCCACTCCCTATCGACTCTCATTGTTCTCCATGAGTTTATAAACACTCCAACGTAACTCGTCGAAGGAGAAGAATCGCGGATATCTCCTTTGGTCCTTGGCGAAAGTGCACCCGACTTTCGAACATCTCGAAGTGCCAACCTCACCGTTTATTCAACCACTGAATTATTTCTTTCGTCGTCGATGTCGTGAATTATACTTCTGCGTGACAAGAGCAATTTGTAGGGATATTCAAGCGATACCCGCAGGTATCACGTGCGTGCGGGAGTTTGCGAGGTTGTTAGAACTTATCCGACGGTCATCTACGACACGGCGCCTATTAAACGGGAAGACCGTTGCATCCACTCGTTTCTACAAACGACCCGGTATTAACTCATTACACACGGAAAGGAGAAAAAATGGCTTGGAAAGAGGACTGTTGGATGTCGTGCCGGTTGATAAGATACATCGATTTATCAATTGCACTCGACGCAACTTGCCGTCGAGAAGTCCAATTGTGCACTTTCGATCGTCCCTCTTCGACGAGTCGATAGACGGTAGTCGTGCGAGGAAAGTAGACGAAGGGTTGTTGAGAAAAACCGCATGATTTCTGTAGAAAGCTCTCTATTTCCTTCAACGCTCTTTCGAGGGTTTGTTTAAAGTTTTTTTTTTAGAAAAAGAAATTACCGAGAGAAAGAGATGAGCCAGGAAGACGGTGGTTTTTAAAGTGGACTTCAAGGGTATGCGTAAGGGGGTAGAAAATTCTCACGGTAGACGGTGGCATGCCGAAAGGAAAAAAATTCATTACTCGGTTCGACGAGACACCTGGTTTCGTCTACTCGTCTACACGTCCCTCGTCGGACGAAAGTCTCGGTGTAGTAATTAATAAGGGGATAATCGTCGATCCATTATCCCTCGGATAGTGGCCCTCCACTTCGTCCTTTCCCCCTTAGACTTCGTTTTTCTCTTCCATCGTCCCGACTCATTTCCGCCCACGTGTAGTCGATAACGGGCGAGAGAAGAAGGAACGATCGAGGAGATCGTCATCGATTATCTCGTTAAGTATGTTTTCTTTTTATCGGCGTGTTATTATCGCGATCGCGTTTTGATCCACTTTCCTGCTCCGTCGCACGGCATGGCCTCCCCTTCTCTCTGTTGTTTGTTAAATTAGCAACGAGGTACGTCATTAACGCTAACAGCTACGATATCGTGTTTTACCTGTGCTCGAAAGATTCACGGATCCTCGATACGCCGGCGTATATCTGTAAAATTAATCGCTTCCAGGAATGCGATTAAAAGGAGCACGAGAAATGCAATTTCTATCGAACCCCTTTAACCATCTTCTCCTTCCTTTGGCCGTTTTGCAGGGCATTTTTGCAATCGAAGGGAACTACACGCACCGGACTTTCCTTCGATATTTTAACCAAAGACGAAGGAAACGACGAGAGACTTCGGAGAACATTTGAATTAAAAGAATTTCTCTGGTATCAAAACGCGGAATGGTTGACCGAGTACGTGAGAGGGACATCACGTGCTCAATTTTACGGAGGCATCGCGTAACATGCGTTGCCTAGCTCGTAGAAGGGAGACCCTTCCGTCCTATTTCGAGCCTTCGGAAGCTAATTTCCCTGACAGAGACGTTTCCAGTCGGCAAACCGGAGTTCTCGTTCCTCTCCATCCTCTTCCTTTCTCCGCCGTTCTCTCGTTCGTCTTCGACGGGCACGAGGCAGGGTAAAAGAGAACTAAATCAATGTAGGACATTTATATTGGCTGGAAATCGCTGACTCTCGCCACCGTGGACACCCACCAGGACATATTAAGATTTCTGATCCGCCGTGTCGGCCAGCGGACATTTTTATTATTGCGTGTCCTTTCCCTCCTCAGGGCAGGGAAATAAAAGGTGAATTATTGTCCACGCGGTGTCTCCTCTCTCTCCACGTTCGAACCGACCACGCTTCCGGATGTCGGTCGTACGTTTTTCTCGATTAATTCTCCTTCTACCGAGGTCCATGGTGTTTCGACCCTCTCTTAGCTCCAGGCGTGTTTAACTCGCTCCACCTTCGATCCCCTCGTTCTGCGCTCCAAACCGAAACCGACGATCGTTCGCTCTCGTTTATCTCCGAGACTTCCGGATAAAAAACGGGGCCGAGAATCGCGAACCGAGGAATCGGCTCGTCGAAGAAAATCGAAGATACGGGGGCGGATGAAATCGGCTGCGTATCGTGGCTGCTGGTGTCAAAGCAATTCATTTAAATTAATAGGTCCAGAGGCCAGAGTCGTTATCGCGAGATTAATGCTCGCATCTTCTCCCTTCCCTCTCTTCCCCGAGGAGTTCGCGTTCAAGTCCGTTATCGACGCGATAAACTCCATGCTTTTATCGCCCGCAATTATTCCCCGTTCCTCCGCCAACAGATGAGGATGCGCCGAACTCTCTCGAACATCTTTTGTTCGTCTTCTCGATCAGCTAATGTTTTTTTCTTCTCTGAAATTCGTGGTTTTCCATCCCTCTTGAATTTAGCCGATCGCGAAGATCCACGGTCGAAGACAACCCGCCATTTTCGAAGTTTGAAATTCCCTCTACGAAGCAACTTCCCAATTGGTCGGATCCGATAGCTGGTGGGGGTAGTTTCGAAAAAATATTCCGACGTTGGTCGAAATGCAAAAAAGCCATCTTCGCTTTCCCGAGGAAGCCACAACGTCCCACGATTGGTGGTTCTAGACGACCCCACTACCAGCACGGAGAATCGGTCGGAGGAGGCGCACTCTCTGCCCTCGCAGTCGCGCGTCGACCTTCGAGTAGTTACGTTCGTTTCTTCGCCTTTCTTCGACGACATTTCCAATAGTTCTTTTCCCTCGCAAGGTGTCCTTTAACGGAACCATCAGTGAATACAACGTATCGCGTGGTTTTCTAACGCAAAGGAACAAGAAGTCGCGAGGCGAAAGACGCGCGCGACAAGAAGTTGCAAAGTTGCCGGCAGGGAAGTTGCAGCATTCTTTCACGGTCCCCCGGAGGCGTTAAATTTGGGGTTGCCGGCGATAGTCGTCGCGTTAGACGAAAGTTTGTCGTCTTTCCCCCTCTGGCCGTGACTCGCGGTGCGCGTAGCTTTTCGACGTCGCTCGAAGCGAAACGAGGAGCCGGAGCAGGTGGAGGAAACCCCGGGAAAAGGGCACGAAGAGAGAGAAGAGACGAGGAGAGGAGAAGGAACGTGGACAAAAGTTTTCGGCACGACGGTAGTGGGAGGAGGTTTCGTCGGGCGGATAAGGGAAGCACCGTGGAATATTTTAACATATATCACAGTGAAATTGGGACGAGGGTATGCTACCACGGGAGTCTCTCAGCGGCTCCCTTGCAGCCCGTAGCACCGACCACCGGCTCAACCGCCTCCTCTGTCTCGTCTACCTCGTCTACCTCCCGTCGTCTGCCCGGTGATCGCCAATTTCGCGATTTTCTCTTCCAATTGCCATGTCATTCCACGATCTTCTCTAACGACTCACCTTCGAGTCATTTTTCAACGTTGTCGCCGATCTTCTCTTAGCCAAAATGTTCCTCTGTCCCGCGGAATACTCCGGTTACAGGATGGTAAGAAAATGGAAGTCTTTTCGAATGGCTCATTCGCGCGCAAATCCACGGGGAGAAATTTATTCCCGCGTTTTTCACGAGATCCTCTCTGGAAAGTACACGCCGATTAAATTAACGTCGTGGGGCAGTCGCAGCGCGACACAATTACGATCGTAACTTACGCGCGGCAACGAGCTCGCGATTTCTATCTCACCCTGCGGAGATAAACGATCGCAATTTGTACGCGCACCTACCCTCCGTTTCTCCTATCTTGCTGACCGTCTTTTTTTCCTTCTGTTGCAGTATGGCTCGGACGAATTCGGACAGGACTCGCCGAGATACACCTCGCCAAAGGCTGCAGCCCTCTACGCCGACCCCTATTACATTGGTAAGTTTCCCTCGATCGAATCGATGCTGGAATTATCGTCGAGATTAGAGTACACGATCTTTCTACGTGTCGGTTGATTTTGGCAAAAGTTCGTGGTGAATTCGACTAGGATCGATCGATTATCTGCGAATCCTTGATCGCGTAGGAGGACGTATTCGGTCTCGTCGCCGTATCCGCCGGGAATCGCATAACGATTCGAATGGACGATAAAAGGGACTTTACGAGCGCAGTAATATTCAACTGTTTAACACCCGCTCGTAAAATCCGCCGCTCTGCCTGTCGCGCGTAAAAACAATAACAATCTCGTTATTTGTTCGAACCGCGGTCCATGGAAGTTCGTCGTTGACATCGGTGGGCGCGTTTGAGAGAAAAAATATTCCTGGCAAAATCTCACCCTCCAGAGGTTCGAGATCGAGGAGAAGGCTCAGCTCTTGGGTATTTCCTCGCGTCATGATTATCGCGAACGATTGCAAAGTTTACTACGATTCGCTGTTACGCATCGCGGATTTAATCGTCGCGAACAGTTACGTCGTGAAAATTGACGTTGAGCTTTGTCTAGGAGGAAATCTTTTTTGCCGTTTTCTCCGTGGAAATTGTTATTTACGAGTCTCATTCGTTGCCGTTCCTCGACACGTATAAACGTAATTGCGGTTTACGATCGTCCAACTAGCTTTGCAAGTCGAGCAGGTTGCTTCGTCTTTCTCGAAGGTCTTTCTGTAGAGGAGAGGACACCTTGGCGAGTACGCGAGAGACATTAGCGAGGGTAGGACGGCAAATCAATAAAATCAGTAAAGTTTCCGGTAAAGTTCTTATTAAAGATCGGCGTAAGAAGACTTCTGGTCGGCTCTGAAATACGTTCCTCGCTCGTGACAGCCGCGCTAGGCGACCGGAATAGCTTATAAACGGGGAGAGGCAGGCGCGAGGGGAGAAAAAGTTTTATCAGACATCGAATGCCGGCAGTTGGGTAGAAACGGCCGAGCAGTTTGACTTAGTTTCCCTCGCCTCGTCTCGCCTCCACTCGCCGAGGGGCAAAACCCGCGACGCGGAATTATATCGAGCAAAAGTATCAAGAAATACGTTCTCGGAGCGTTATTGCCGTTGTTTTCAACCGAAATAATGGCCCTCCTTCCTCTCTTCTTCTCTCTACCGGGTGTCCCGTGAGACCGCAGAGCGAAGACGGGATGCACCGGGGAGGATCGAGGACGGGGAGATCGGTGATCTGGCGAAATTCCAGCCAACTTTGCTCTCGCTCCGAGACGCAATTACCACGCGCGCAACTACGAAACTGGAATCTCCGAGGGTCCTCGCTTCTTCGGCAAACGAGAAAAGAGAAGACCCGGTAGACGTCTTCTCTCTTTCGCTTCTTCGCCATTATCTCGGGGCCAACGATCGCTCAGAGAGCGAGAATTCTCCGTTACCGCGACGAGAATTAGTCGCGGGGGGTGAATAGAGAAGATGGGAGAAAAATTAAACGGTTCTGGTTTCCATCCGAGTACGGTTATCCTCGAGACACGCGAACGATGGGGTCCCATTGGCGAACGGCACGCGTCGACGTGATATCTCCCTCCTCTCCGAGGTATCCTCGAAAATTGAGCGAGCGCGACTTGGTAAAATTGGTACCCGGTTTTCCTAGCAGGAGAACGGATCGCGTCTCGTCGAGAAAACGTGAATATTTTCTCCCCGATGGAACTAGGCTGAAACTCCAGGGGGAGAATCTCAGCGAACAAGTAGGAACGATCGAATCGCCAACTGTTTTTCTGTTTCAGATGGGAATGCCGCGGGAACGGGTCCCGGCGACCCCTGGACGGGTGGCGGCGGAGGCGTTCAACCCCCTTACAGTGGATACGCACCCCCTCACCTGGCCCAGCCGGCTTACCCCATGCACCTACCCCACGACCCCATGGTAAGTGATTCTCTATCACCATTCTCCACTGTTTCAACTTTGTTTTTCACCGTTTCACCCGGAGGATCCTCCGGGACTTCAGTCGATCAATCAAACAACTCCTTTCCTTCGAGACGGACGTCCTCGGGATTCGACGACTTCCCGTTACACGCGGGAATGTTTCCCCAGAAATTCCGAGCCCTCGGACGGCCCAGCTGCCGACGATGTCGTCGGATTAAAACCTTCCGCCACCCCTAATCTCGTTCCTCTCGAAGATCGATGCGCTCCGACTTGCCTCTTACCCTCGCGAGTATGGCGATCCTGAAATTCTCTTCCTCGAGAAAAGATTTTCCCTTCGTTCACCAGTCGGTCCGGGAATCCTGACTCCAGGATTTCTCAGTGGAAACGTCCTTTCCGGTTTTGCAAAAGGAAGAGACCGTTTCGACGAGACTATGACTTGATCTCTCGGAACTCACTGGGTCAACTTGCGAGCCACGAGTTTAATCCTCGACATCGAGCGTGATCCAGGAGACCAGCTGGCTGATCTTCGTGCTCGTCTTATTTCGGACCACCCGGTCGACGGTGTCTCGGAGGCAGTCGGTCGAGAGACCAGTCCTCTTTCCCTCCCCGTCGCTTCAAGGTGGTTGAGAGACACTGTTGACAGTGCCTCCGTGTACTCGGAGTAACGTCAAATGACTCACTGGCTTCTATATATAGCACGGCCCTCCCGCTACTCGGTGTTTCTAGTCAAGTGCAGCCTTCGTTTGATTTACGCCGTTCATGGTTACCACGAAATCCTCCCGATCGCGCCACCCTGAATTACCTCCCCTTCCATCCGGATCGTGCGCCGTCCACCCCCGATCCTTCTTGTCGCGTCGAGCGAAATCTCGATCGATCGTGTCGACGAGAAGACATCCGGAAACGCTGTATCCGAGGAGAAGAGGTCCTTCGAGGGGAAAATCGCAAAAAAGGATCGTATCGAGGGTAGAATAGAGGGCTAACTCGTTGCGAGTAAGGGAGGTGAACGTTCTACTGGAGACGCGATCCAAGAACGATTCGGCGGAACCGGGGGGACCTCTTTGGTCGAAAGGTTAAACATTTACGATCTTACGGTTTAACGATCCCTCTTTCCAAGAAGCTCGTCCTCGCGTCTCGAGAAGGGACTCTTCTCCTCGCTCTTGGCATACTTTTTCTTTCTAGTTTTCTCGTGTTCTCGCCAAAGAACCGGCGGACGAGCATGACGGAGGGGAGAAAAGAAGCTGAGGAAATATCCAGCGATGATATTCGTCGTTGGTTATCTCCTCGTTCGTTCCGTTCGTAAAATCGTCGATTAATGGCATCTCTTCGGTGTCACGATGGACGCATCTCTCTCTCGCTCTCTCTCCCTGTCGTGGGCGTGCAAACTCTCCTTAATTTGTTGATAAATACACCCCTCTCGGTTGGGTCTCGCCGCGGTGCTTAAAATTAGACGTTTTACGAGCGACTCCGTTAAGTGCGAGAGAGAGTACCATGGCACTAAGCGTATCCGATATCAAAGCTGCCCAGAGTGCTCCATTATGAGCGCGAAAATCCAACCGTAAGAATACCCTTCTTTCTCTCCATCCGTCCATCTCTCCGTTCGTCTCGACGACTCTGTGGAACGATGCAAGAGGGATTTGGGTAATTGTTTGCAGGCCTACTCGGCGATGTCGCCGAACGGAGAACCGGCGGCGCCGATTCTGGGCTCGGCGGTCACCAGCGCGGCCTCACTGCCACCAATGTCGACATTCCGGGGTAGCGCCGCGGTTGCGGCCAACAGCGGCACCGGTGCACCCTCCCCGGCGTCCTTGCAATATAGTCATAGTCCTGGCGCCCCGACGACGGCACCCACCGCGCCAAATTCAGCCCCCACGACGAACCAACAGCCCACCACGGGGGACAACCTCGGAAAGACTCTCGCATCCGTAGTAAGCACCCGAGTACGTTGATTATCTCCTTGAAAATAGGATGGTTTCGCGTCCATCCACCTCGTCGACGACAAATCGACGGGGAGGTTAATCGTGCGACGAAGAGAGATGGTTCGTTTCGAGAGGTAGACGAATCGATTGTTTTTTTGTTTACAGATCTACCCCACGGACCAATCAGTATCGAGTTATAGCAGCAATCCATCGACGCCAGTGAGTTCGCCACCACCGTTGACCGGTTCGGCCCCGGGCTGGGCACCGGGTGCCGCGCCGGTTTCCCCACACTTCACGGCTGACCCGAACCGTGGAACTATTCACATGGTATGCACCGACGATTTTATGGACTCGGCCTTTCTCGAATTCTCGTCTCCTACGTTTTTTAATTCCTCGCAAGTCGAGAGTCTCCCCCGAGAACGACCACGAGGATGGTTGGTCTCGTTGGAGGCGCCTCGTTGGGCTTAAGAAAAATACGGGACAAGAATGCTCGTCGCGGATAGTTCTCCGTTCGCTGGATCGTCCGACGATTCGCGATCGATCGTGCGGCAATCGTGAAACGCGTCGATTTTTATTTTTACTCGGAGGAGGATCGGTCGGACGAAGAAATGAACTCCGAGAGAGGCCTCGGCGAAGAGACGAGGTCGTAAAACGGCGATAATACCGGTAACGCGATCTCCGATCGAAGCTAAGATCGTCCCTCACGCACTCACGTTTGCACCGAGGCATATGCAGTATGCGTACATTATACATATACCGCACAACTGGCATGAACTACAACCGATGCACCGAAAGTTCACCTTCTGTGTTGTCCTCTTTGGAAATTATTTATTCGTCCACCTATCCTCCCCCTTGTCTAATTGAGTTGGTCGTCTCACCGTCATTTGACACATTTTTTTTGTTCACCATTTACCCCCGCCCCGCCGCAGCCCTGTTTGTTGTGAACGTTGTGTTGACTTGGTTGTTTTTTTTTGGTTTTGTTGTTGCGTTGGTGTTGTGTGTGAAGCCGGCGCCTGAACAGCAGAGGCTAGACGATGCCATCGGCTTCCTTCGCGACCACGCCGAGGTGAGGATTGCCGATTTTCAGTTTTTTTTATCCCAGACCCACTTTTATTCGTTCGTTTCCTCCCATCCTACCTCTCACTCACTCGTACCGTTAACGACACTCTTCTGCATGATCTCTCGGGGTCGCGAATCGTCGGGAATCGTCGCGTTTCGCGCGCCTTTTCAAACTCTCTCGACGATCTCTCCACGGCGACTTAATAGCGTCGATCGGTCAACGAATAACCGGGAAACTCCATCTCTTCTTTTTTTTACTCTGCCTCTACTAACGACACTTCACCTCTGCCGAGAACTCAAACGTCCTCCCTGAACTGACTCTACGATCAAAAGCGAACCTCTAACGAGCCATCGTCGAAGCAATTTTCAGATACGCTCCGACGACAGATCTCTTCGGCGATGGCACATCGATTTGGCAGATTTGACAAATCTGCAGCGAACCGTTTCGTTGGGTTCTCGCTGCCAAGATTACCTCTGCCAAGAGTCGACGTTTTCAGGGAGCGCGTTCACGGAATTAACAGCATGCCATACTTCTATCACTGCCTTCTCGTTTTCTTCTCTTTCGCAACTCTATCGCTCTCGGAGTCTCTCCGATTAGAACGCTCGCCGTCAAAATTTCTTTCTCACGCCTGCTTCTTTCCGTCGAGTCCTGCTCGAAGTAATTCCCCGTCGTTGCGAAAGCTGCTCCTTTGGATCCTCCGAAAAGGAGAGAAATCTTAAAGGAGTCACCCTCCTTTCCGATCGATCGAGCCGACGTGTAATCGAGTCGCATCTCGGGTATTCTGTTGGTACAGGGAACGCGGATGGAGGAACGACTGGACGATGCCATAAACGTTCTGAGGAACCACGCGGAGAGCCAACTGGGTCTCCATCTTGGTCCCGTTGG
The DNA here is from genome assembly GCA_910591515.1 of Cerceris rybyensis. Lineage (NCBI taxonomy): Eukaryota > Metazoa > Arthropoda > Insecta > Hymenoptera > Crabronidae > Cerceris > Cerceris rybyensis. Next base: position 1,846,437 of record OU342801.1, on the reverse strand, counting down.
TCCACACGGTTCCCTATACTCCCACACGTCACCACCCCAACTGGACCACTTGGTAAGTCGTTAAAATTCGATTTTTCTCTATTTCTATCTATCTTTAGAACCGAGAGAAATTAACGTCGATTTTGTTATCCCTTTCAGACGAGTCCACACCCTGCGGTTACGGTGGCGCAACCTCAGGGCTCTTACCCCGGTCTCACCCCAACCCCCGACACGGACGGCTCGATTAAAATCGAGAGGTTACCTGTGACGAATGCCAGTAAGTTTAAAAGATGTTTTTCAACGGTGGCGGCTGCCTGTGATTCGCAAAATGTAGAATAAATTCGCGAATTTCATCGAGCAAGACCTTCATCCTGGACTTTGATAGCTTCGGTTACGACAAATGAAATGGAAGTAGAACAGAGATTCATCCGAAACTAGAAGCTCAGGAAGGACTCGGTGCAGGGTCTCCTGAAAGTGGGTGGCAAAGGAGTCTGGACAATGGCGCGTTACCTCGATCGCGGCATTCTATTCTCGGCGACGCATCATCGGGCAATCACTTTTTCCCATGAGCTCCGCGAAGGAGAATGAAAAAAAAGGCAGGAGTTCCCAGGTGTTCGGAGTGCGGCAGAGTTCGAACCCGATAAGGAAACGTTAGATAAATCACGCGAGGTTGCTACTATCCCCGCGTTTGTTCTCTCCAGCCTTATTATTCCTGACGTCCGTCCTCTCGTTCTCTCTGTCCTTCGCTTCCGTTTTTCAATTGCCTTATATCTCGTCGACTTTCTTCCTCCCAATCTATCTTTCTCTGGAAAGATCGCAAAATATTCTGGACCATTTTCCCTCCACAAAGTTTCAAGTGTCGAGAACTTCGAGGAATTTCCACAATAAAATTTCCTTCGAGAATAATCGATCGTACGAAGTGAGCGATTAAGGATACGGTTGAATCAGTATCGTGCTCGATTCGTAAAGCGCCTTCCTGCTCGTAATTGGTCGTTTTTCACGGTTTCGTGACTAAGCCTTTTGCCCAAAGCTCGAAGATAATCGAGAATCGCGATCACCGTCTTGGGCGAAGGTCGAATCTCGCTCGTACACCTCGTACTTCCGGGTGGCACTTATCGAAGCTACCTTTTCCTTCTTCTCGACGGAGGACGTGCGAGACCTTCCGTCAATGATTGTCATTCCACGAATCACAGGCAGTCACATTGTCGTTGGACATTTAATTGCAAGCTTTAAGCGGCAGTATCAATAATGAGTAGAATACGTCTCTTTAGAAAAGAGAAAGGACCCGCCGGACAGTAGCGGCGGTGAAACGAAGCCCTCGAGCAGCGAATTGGCGGCGGCTGGTGTTATCGGCGCGGCCACGGTTAATTCGACGTCTCAGGGAAAAGGGACGAAGAGATCGCGCAGATAGTAAGTATCCTCGATTAATCGATTAAATTTTCGATCTTTTAGATCCGCGCTCATCGAATTTTTACCGATCGAACGGCAGCAATAAAACCGAGCCCGAATGTATACGTAGAATCGACCCAAACTTCGCGATACGGTGCCAATCGTGTGGCACCGATTGAAAATAAACCACGAATTTCTCGGGCTCATGGAAAGCCACCTTTTATCGCTCTCAATCGATTGGAAAAACTCGCGAGAAAAGCTTTCCCTAGAAAATGTAAGATGCAACTAATTTATACGTTGTCTTTGAACAACCGTTGTTCGAGCGCCGATGAAGACTGCGACGATCCCGGCACCAAAGCGGTGCGCGAAAAGGAACGTCGCCAGGCCAACAACGTGCGTGAAAGGTTAGTGAACACACGCAGTACGCACTCCAGTTGCATTTTGAATAAATCTCCGCCGATCCCACCGACCGACCAAGTCGACGGTATCCAAGTTCGAGATAATCCTATTTTATACCTTTCCCAGTGCATGCCTAAAATTTCTTCCTCCTGAGATCGGACCAAGAAACGGTCGATTTCTTCCTGATCCTTAGAATTCTCCTACGGTGGATTCCTTGTGAGGCCCGTATTCAGGCGCGAAGATTAAAATGTTTCTGGTTAAGGACAGAAGTGACGTGTACGAGATCGAATGAAAGGTATTCTCGTTGCTCAGCTGTGGAAAAATCAGGCGCATTTTAATTAAGCGATTCATCGTCCCTAGGCATGCTCTCCTCATCTTTCTCTCTTCTTTTTTTTTCTCCTTCTATCTCTGTACTTTTCTGTAGAGAAAGCACCCCGTAAGTTGCATCACCGAACGCTGCATCGAATATGTCCGATAGAGTAGATCTTTTCTCTCGATTCTTTTTCATACCTTCCTCTTTCTTCGACCTTCTCGTTGTTTCTTTCCTTCGCTCGCTTTCTCGCCGTCTTTCTTCATTCGTTTTCGCCCTCTTCTTCCTCATCTTGGCCCTAGCTCGGCTCCTCGTTTAACGCGCCAGAAGTTATTCTCGGATGGCAGCGAGTTGATCTTTATTGCGATATAAATTCTTTTACTGGAAAAGTTTGCCGCGCATTACGACGCATCGGGCTCTTTTTTTCTTCGGCGCTATCGGGCTTTCTCGCTGCTCCGTCGATTATTTCTCCAGCGATTCGGCTCGTTGGCTTGTGTAAATGGAACGAAAAGAAAGCGAAAGGAATGTCTCCTCTGTGAATAATGAAGTTTCTTTCAGACCCCCGACACTACCCATCATCGAGAAGACCATCTTTCCATCCTCCCTGCGACGTTTCTCTCGCGCTCCCTTCCTCCGTGACCTTTTCCCAATCTAATCGTCGCAGATGTCACCTGAATTCTCAATTTTCTAGGTAACAACACGATAAAACAGGCTGGCGCGTTTATTCGTCAATCAAGAATTTGTTTGACACTTGGTTTGTTTTCTGCAAAGAATACGGGCCTTTAAACGATAAAGAAAGAAAGAAAATCGAACTATATAGGTTCTTGTAGAGAAGACTTTAATATTTGATCGGAGAAACCTCATTAATGTCGATTCGATGAAGCAGAGAATACAGAGAGAAGAGAGAGAGGACGTACGTATGCGTGTGTTCACCTTCACGAAACAGAGATCTCCCTCGAGGACTCTCGATTCCCGGTTTCGCTGCCGTTCGATATCTTGTCAAATCGTATTGCGCGCTTAGTTTAGACTCTTGCTAGCTTACTATCTACCAACGTCAGGTGATTAATCGAGTATTGTTATTGCGCAACTGTTGTTCGAGCGCCGAGGACGAGGATGACGATCCCGACGTGAAGGCGCAAAGGGAGAAAGAGAGGCGGCAGGCGAATAATGCTAGGGAAAGGTAAGAAATCGCGGAAGGACCTTCGACCTCCCCTCCGTAATGCCAGGATTCTTTGCTCTCGATCGTTTATTGCGGCCCGTATTCTATGTATGTGTGACAAAAGAGGTGCGAAAAATCTTCGGACGCGCATCAATGAGATATTTCGCAATATTTCTACGCGATTCCGTTCACTCGGAACATTTCCACGTTCGCTAAGTTCAGATCGGTCGTAGATACACGTTGAATTTGTATCGCAATTATTTCTCTCGTTTCCATTCGAGCTAGCACTTCCCTCGTAGCTCCACTCTTTTTCTTTATCTTCTAAGAAAAATAGAACGTAATCTTGCTGGTGTCGGGCAACTTTGTTGCGACTCTGTGAAAGTTTGCTAATCACTCGAACGCACGTATCACTTGATAATGCACGTTTGGTCCAGAATGTCTCGTAGTTGCAGACGCAACGGGTCGCGTAAAAGAGATTTCTCGCTTCAGGATACGTATCAGGGACATCAACGAGGCCCTGAAGGAACTTGGTAGAATGTGTATGACGCATCTCAAAACAGACAAGCCTCAAACGAAGCTCGGCATTCTCAACATGGCTGTCGAAGTCATCATGACCCTCGAACAGCAAGTCAGAGGTGGGCACTTTTCCTTTGTGATTTTACTACGTTTTTTCCTAGGTCTTTCTCGATCTCAATGTACAACGAATATTTTCAGAACGAAACCTCAACCCCAAGGCAGCGTGCTTGAAAAGGAGAGAGGAGGAAAAAGCGGAGGACGGGCCTAAATTACCAGGTCATTTGGCGGCACACATAGCTCACCCGCATCCTCATCCTCACGCGCATTCTCAGCCACCATTCTCCGCGATGCCTGTAAGATCTTTTTAATAATTCCAATTCGCCACGATTATCGACGATTATCGACTTGTGGCAAGTGTAGGACAAAGCATGGATGAAACGTTGAAGATATAACGATTTGATTTCAGGGTCCGCCACCATCCCTTCAGCACAATCCAACGCAACCGCAGTAGCAGCGGCTCAGCGGCGGTGTCATCCTGTGTTAAGGGGTAGATACACCTTAAAATTGTCATAGTTTCTAAAAAAAAAGAGCGTGTCTTGCGGATACAGATAGAATTTTTTCCTGATCTACCACTACATATATATACACACGCATATATATATGAGTCGTAAGAACTTAGCAAAAATTAGGGTGATTACGCGCGTTACGTCGGTATTTTTTTAAAACGCGAAACCTCGACGGAAGTTCGAGCGCACAATGTGTATTTTATCGTTTCGGGACGAATCGTTCTTTTATTTTCCTTGACCCACCCCCTGTTTTCTTTTTTTTTTACTTTGACCCTTCTCGTTTTTATCAAATCGTGAACGCGCTTTTCAAAAGCGTCGCCGAATTCATACTCAAAGAGAGGCGAATATATGCGTCGTTGGTTGGAAACGAATTTCCTTGTGATCGTTGTTTTATTTGAACTATGTACGCGCGTTTTAGCAAAAGGAAAAGTTCTGTATGTCGATGCGAGCATAGTGCACACACAGGTACTTTTAAGAGGCATCTACCCCCTTAAGGCGGCTTCAAATTATTTTTATAAATAGCGAGAAGACAAAGGAATATGGTTCCTCTCTTTCGAGATGTAAGAAGCGTAGTAGTGCGATCGAGATTTTATTAAACGGTCAAATCCCGCTATCCCGATAGGAAAGAAGGGAGAAATAATAATAATAAAAAGAGAAAATGAAAAACGGATCACCTACCCATCGAACACACGAAAAGTTCAAACATATCTCGCGCATAATTGTATATATACAGCAGTGACGTATACCTAATCGATTACCTAATTACGATTATTATTATTAATTATTATTATTATTATTATTATTGATTATTGATTATTATTATTATTATTATTATTATATCATTACGATGATTATTATTGTCACGATCATGATTAATTATTATTATTTTATTATTATTATTAATTAATTATTATTATTATTACTACCGATTAATTATCACCGAGGAGATCCTTCGTGAGAGAAAAGGGGACATTTTTGTTTTTGAACAAAAATATAGCTCAACGAATGTGTACCCAGTTGCCATGTATTTTAATTTATTTAGATTCTTAAATAAATTTTATTGAAAAAAAAACAACAGCAACACCAACGAGGACACGCCGAGTGCCTGTGTATTTTTCCGTCTCTTTTCGTTTGCTCTTTCGCGCTTCTTCGTTTATTGTTTTCACTTTGACTTTCTCTTCGTTCTCTCTATCTTTCTCTCTTTCTTTCTCTCTCCGCGAATTGTCCCGCACTCCTCATCCAACGTGTTGTGTCACGCGTTCAGCTATATTTTTCTTCAAAAGCATAATACCGGCAGTTTTCGCACGGTCCTACGATGAAGATTCGCGCGCACCGACGTACCTTCTTCTTCTTTCACGATTGCGATCGTCCAAGAACCGCTGATCCTTCGAGTCGCCGGCTTAAGATTTCAGAAGGAGGAAAAGTGTTAGAAAAATGGGAAAGAGAAACGATTAATCGTCGCGATAATCGAGCATTGCGGCTAACTTCCTTCTTCGTTTGATTTTTTCTCCAGCCACGGAGTGTCTCCTCCGATCCTTCGTACGAATTCGTCGGACGAGAACGATAGAGTTCAATTTAAAAAAAATGGGCGGTCAAAGGTAAAACGCAACGATGACACCGAGGATTGCAAAAAGCGAGCAAGTTCCTTCGAAGCAACGTTTTCTACGGATTCTCCGTTTATCCGGGAAGGGCGTTTCTTCGAGTTGCGCGATAGCAAAAAAAAGGAAGAAAAGAGAAACATATCAAATATATCCTCGGAAATCGGAATTGTCAAATCATTCGTGCGCGTTCATCGGCTCGAGGTAGACTGAGAAAGAAAGTAGGACCGTCGGAACATTCGTTAGCGTAAAATTAACGACAAGATCGGTTCTTCGTTCTCGATCGAGCCGATCGAGATTAACTCGCGGAACCTCGCTCTAATCTTTTTAATTAATAATCATTAATCATGCATCGCGTCGCCTTGGTGGCGCGGCCAGGAAGTGTGAATTCTTATCGTTATTTACCGTCGGCAAGAGGAAGAAGAAAGCGAACGAAGAGACGAAAAGAAAGAGGAAAAGTTTCGAACGAAGAAATCGGACGCGCGATAAACCGGGGGCGGGTTGTTGAATTACGATCGAGAGAAAACGAAGGAACAATGAACGACGGAGATTCGCGAGGGAGCGAGATAAAGAGATGAACAGTACGATGACAGTTATATTCGCGAAGGTAATCATGTAAAATAGTAACGACAATAAATAGCTCGTAAGCCAGTCTCTAAGCTAGGCACCTGTCGATAGTCTTAGATAGTCAAAAGTGACGGCGAGAGGCGAGAGTGCACACCGTTTTCGAGTTTAAAATCGACGATCGCGGTGGTCCCTTCGCGCCAAAGACCCCGCGAGGAGATAGGTTTCAATTTCAACGCGTTATATCATTACTGTACTATAAGTTTCTTCGGACCATTTCTCTCTTCTTTACTCTTTCTTTTTATATATATATATATAAATAAATATATATATATATATACGCGACATTACGTTTTAGGCCATTCGCAGCGGTGCACGTAAATCCCAGTAATGACTTCAGCGGCTCTCATCGACGCCTCGTTCCGTTTGAGAAGTTTATTTGCAAAGTAATCGCGCGAGGGACTTTGGGTAATACACTTTTCCATACTTTGAGCAAAGTATATCATTTTTCGCACCCAAAGTCTCATTCGCGATAAGTCTGCGATAATTGCACGAATCGCTGCAACCCGGCGCGAATGGCTCGACCACTCGAGAGTATTTTTAATCACTCGCAATTGACGATGATTTGCGAATCAATGCCGCGGCGAGAGAAGAGCGAGAAAGAAAGAGAGGAAACTCTCGTCTCTCTTTCGTCCTTCGTCGACGATCCTCCTAGTCTAGTCGGAGAATCGCCGACGAAGCATCTCGATGGAAATCGGCCGCGAGTCCATTTTGGAGAACAGCCTCCCCGGGATATTCGTTTCCCGAATCTTCGAGGAAAGACCTCTTCGACTTTACGAGCATTTCGGAGGGACGAGCGATTATCGATTAACACGATTAATCGAAGAGAATCGAGAGTGAGAGTGCGAAGGATGGAGAGAGTGAAAGAGAGTGCGCGTGTTAAAGAGCGTGTCGTTTGAGAAAGAAAAAAGAAATGTATAATTGTCGGTAGTAATATTATCGTCAGCAGTAATGTAATAAATGTGCCATTTTTTCCATATATTTTTTCAAGCCATGGTGCGGTCATCGGCTAATTTTCTCTCGAAGCTCGCTCCGACGTTTCACCTTTGTTTCCTGCTCGTTCCTCGCGAAAAACGGAGAGTGAGAGACAATGAGAGAGTCTCTATTCGATCGTTTCCTTTTTTTCTTTCTCAATTGGACGAAATTTGTGAGCTGCGCTTTCGCTCTTTCCGCGGCACCGTTCTTTTTAATTTTTTCCCGCGCGACTTTGTCGCTCTGCGTAATTAACATACACAAATCTGCGTTAGTACGTGCGCATACACGTAATGCACGTACGGGCGCGCAACGCACACCCAGGCGTTTCTATACATATATAAATATATTATACATAATGTAGATATTTTTAAATATCAACAGGTACGGCCGCGTTCGCTCCCGTTTGTCCGTAAATCGCGAAACTGTAAAGGTTCGATGACGAACGTCGCCGATATGGATATTTCTAATACATATTTTCAACGTTCCACCGAGAAACCGTCAGAACAAATTCTTTCTCCGAGGTCAAGCCTGGGCAAACGACCGAACGAGATCGCTTACCTTCCACCCTTCATATTCCCTTCGATTATCCTCAACATCCACCTTAACATTGCGCTCTCCATGAAGCTGAAAGTGAGTAGGTTTCGCGAATGAAAAAATGCATATTGTTTTGACTCATCTTTAATGACATTTTTCCAGTACAAAATAGTAAATACCGATGAAACTAAAACTAAAACTGGGCGCTTTTAGTCACGTTCGACTATCCGGCGAGACAGGGTACTCCACCTTCGGTGGAATTTCACCGGCTCTCTTTCACCATAGACACGGTAAATAAGTGTTAGAAGCGTCTCTCAATTACCAGGATTTCCTTATGTTACGTGCACAGCAACAAAGTCACTCTGTTTGTTTTTTTTCCGGTACACCCACCATCCTTTCATCTTACACTGGCAGAAATACAGCGGAATGCTGCACCGCGTATCATGAACAGCAGGTAGAAAACTTGAACAATTATTCCTCAAACCGTCGAGAGTTTTCTCTTGAGCGTGCAATACGCGACGAGACGAAAAATAACGAAACTAGATAGAAGAACGACCATGTCGAACCAGAATTTGCCATCGGTCATCGCAAGGTCTTCCATCACCTTCTGCGGCATCCTGTAGTGACAATAGTTCTTCGGACACGTCAGCTTCTCCCTACCGTAGCCGTAAACCGAAAGAACGAGCCCATGTAGCCCATACCTCATGTAACTCAAGTAGCTGACGTAGTAGAGAAATTTCGGCATGTGATCGAAGAAGATCAAGAAGCCGGCAAAAATAAGCATCGTGCACGTGGCGATAGCTCCAAGGAAGGTACCGTTCACCGGATCCACGATAGTGCCAAGGAACAGACCAATGCTCTCCGAGATCAGAGCCAACATTACGGTTGTAGCGAGGAACATTAGAAATCTGTCGGTATCCATTGGCTGACTGCTGAGAAAGTACGAGATAGAACTGTATATAACGGCGAAGAACATCTGCAGAGGAACATTGCAGATGAGACTAGCGATGTAGTACGTTCTCAGCTGGTACCAATTGTTCAACCGCTCCTTCCTCAGAGTCGGTAGTTCCAAGGGGAATTTCACCACTGCCGGCATCATGCTCGTGTAACTCAGATACACCGTTGTGACGAGAAAGTAACCAATGTTGCTAATAGTCTTGCTACCGTCCTGGCCAGCATTCGTGTAGAGAAGTCCCAAGACAATTGCCACTAAGGCGTGCACCATCACTCTGAGATGAGTGACAGTCCAGTCCCTGTAGAGTTGCACCAACACCCGATTCGTTAGAACGAAGAATCGTTCGATCTCCGTGGGAGTTTTTATCATAATTGTCGTTTTGCCCACGTTCTTGGCAAGATACGCTGCCTCGGTCTTTGTCGGGGTTGAATCGTTAGATCGCCAGCAACGATCGTTCGCAGCGGCTTGCTTGACGAGCTGCTCACTGAAGTCTCCGTATTCTGCGCTAACGACTTCAATCATATAATCCGCAGGATTATGATATTTGGGACACCAGAGTCCCAAATTGCCGAAGAAGGCGATCGTGTTCGTGGCGGCACCCTCGTACATGCAACGCCCGCCCGCCAGCAGATAGACGTGATCGAACATCTCGTACAAGACCGCACTTGGCTGATGGATCGTGCAGATGATCGTTCTTCCAGATTTTGCGAGATTTCGCAGAATGCTGACACACTGCATGGAGGAGAGCGCGTCGAGACCGGTCGTTGGCTCGTCGAGAAACATTACAGGAGGATTGTCGATCAACTCCAAAGCGATGCTGACTCTTTTTTTCTGTCCGCCACTTAGCCGTTCGCAGCGGGTATCCTTGACCTTGGTGAGCTCAAGACTCTCGAGAATATCGTCGATCAGCATCTGTTTCGCCTTACGGTTCAGGCTGCTACCGATCTTGAGGTCCGTCGCAATCCACATGCTCTCGGTTACGGTGAACAGTGGAAAGAGCTGGTCATCTTGTTGAATGTAACATGAGTCCTTCCTGTATTCCTTCCACGATTGTTTACCATGGGTTCCAATGTACTCCACGGTACCATTCCAATAGTTCTTCTCGAATCCCGTCAAGATATTCAGCAGCGTAGACTTGCCGGATCCAGAAGGTCCCATGACAGCGGTTAATTCACCGGATTTGAATTTTCCACTGATACCTTTGAGTATGAGCTTCTTTTCTCCACGCAAGTTTTTCCGAGGCTCGTAAATCAAATCGGCAAACTCGATGTCGATCGTCTGAGCCTTCGGCAGAGTCAGCATCACTGAGCGCTGATACATCTCGATCCGACGATCGGCGCGACCTACTAGGAGGATTTTGCCTCTTCTTCCTTTTCGTTTTTCCGCGATATTCTTCCTCCCTTGCGTCGTTCACGCTCGTTTCCTCCTTGTTTCTCCTCTTTGACTCGTCTTCGATGAAACTCGACAATAAATCGTCTCTGTTATCGTTCCGACCGTTATCGATAACTCCGACGTCTCCGCGGTTCGCTCTTCTAATCGAGGTCGTTCCGTCGTCGCTGCGTTGGCAATCGTTTCTAATTCCTCTTTCGATTTCAGTATCTAACTTCTCGAGCTGTTTAATGATCCAATTACCTCGGCAGAACTTTTTGCCCTCTTGAGAGATCACGATCACGGACGCGGTCGTGCACTCTTGATCTTCCAATCGGAGCGCGAATTTATCCGTGAGGCAGGGATTCGCGGTTGCTAAACGGTTTTACCCCGAGCCGCATTTTCTCGATACAAAAAAGAACGATCGTCTCGCGGTCACTCGTGAAACTTTGATCGATATACTCGTCTCGAGCGGTTACACTTTTGACTTTAATTACGCACTGTCTGTTCTCTCTATTTCTAACGACCTATCGCTTTCGTACTCCTTCTTATCTCCCTGTACTCTGCGATTAATGTTGGTTCGTTAGCAGCTCGTCCATTGCGCAATCTTTTTGGAATTGTAAAAATTTTTCCGAGATAACCGACTCATCTTCTATTCGCTTTTGCTAGATCCACGACTATCGATTGTCGGTTTGACTTTCTCGACTGCAGTTTTCTGATTTCCCCTCCTGTCCTTCCACTTTTACCTGGAACAGAACAAAACGACAGTCGGTTTGATATAATTTCTATACATTTTAGCAAACGTTGCTGTACGTAAGGTAGAATGAACGTCACATTTATCGTACAAAAAGTCTCGGTAGGCTATTAACACGTTGAAATAAAATCGACAAGTAATGATAGCTCGTAACAAAAATAGACATTAAAAATCATCCAGCATAGATTAGAGATCGACGATGTGACATCTTTTTCTCCTCATTTCATCACGACGACATAATAAGAGTCTCTTTTTTCACCCTTTTAAGTTTTTCCTCATAATTACATATGAATGGTGTAATTGTCCAATTATTCCATGATGAGAAGACGTTTGGTTCTAAATGCACGATGCAAATAGTACACTTACGTTCGTTTTATTTCATTGATCGAAGTTCAACGATTTATTTATTGCTTTATTAGACACGACTAGGGAGAGATCAACGAAACGAAATTCGCGGCAGGATTTTTGGTACATTGTCCATCCACGCTGGGATGCTTTGGACGTATTTCCTCGACTTGTTTTACCAAAGTCTTCTTTTCCTCGTATTTCGACGTTTCGCCCGGTATTCACGAAATTCTTGTTGCAAAGCAGCCCGTGAGATGCTGCGGTTCCAACATAAATGCAAACTGCGGGTTTCCGAGTACGTCAAGCTCATTAACGGTCACGATTTCTGAGAACGATAACGTCGAGGAAAAAGATTAATTGTTGTCTTTAACAGTCCACGTCTGATGACGTACAAATACCAATTAAATTAATTTACACATTAAAAATGAATGCGTAGGAAGCGCGATAAGTGGATCCAATTGGAGCGATTTACTTCTCTTTCCCTTTTCTCCAAAACATTACCCGATAAGTTTATAAGATTTTTGCATCATTATTTCCGAGAAGCAGTCGATTAATTGCCTTCTCGCTTTAAATAAGTTTAAACGTATTACTCTAATCGGTAATTGCAACGTTAAATTCAATTTGCAATCGGCACAATCATCGATGCTTTTTTCGCTGCAACTTTTTGCAGTTACTCGTGCCTCGAAGCGCGGATGTTGCAGGCAAAAAGAATCTCGCTGACTTCATAACACGTTCCTCCTTTAATCTGCATTCGTTTTTTCCGACTCTATCGAATCAGTTTTTCCCAGCAACAGTATAAGTGCGGTCTCGAGTCAAATGGATGACAAAAATTTTAATTTCGTCGAGGTGCTCGATTGCGCATCGTAAAGACAATGATTTATGGGAAGATCGGTGGCACGATGAGTGGAAAATAGCTTGGCTTATTGCGAAATAACATCCGACGGAAATTGCTCGTTCATTTCTGTCGCAAAGGCCGTCACGACAGAAGGATTCCGTTAACACGTTGACTGCTATGGTGCTCACCGATTTTCCGAACATACCGAATATTTAAATATTGACATTGAAATGATAAAGGTCTTCTGAATATCTATCTATCAGTGTTTTTAAAGTTTTAGCTTTATAAAGACGTGATTTTACTACAAGAGGTTTCACGTCAGGAGAAATGATGAAACTAGCAAAATACCGGTGTCGTTCAACGTATTAACGATCTTTCCTTAGAGAGTTCGATCAGCATCGATTCCACGAGATGGTGAATACGGTCAAGGATCTGTTTATATGATTATTGTCGAATTAAATCCGCAAGTGGTAGGTGCGGCTCGTGCGGCGAACTTACGATTGCCAGAGATTCTTGGTACATTAAAATTCAATCGTAATTCCAACATACGCCCCCGATGAAATGCTATGAGCCGTGAGGTAACACGAGTAATTACATCGTTTATAAGATCCATTATGGAATCATCCGTGCATTATAACGAGTACGATGCAATGTTTATCACCACTTCAGGAGCAAAATAAGGTATTTCTCAATTCAGGTTTCTCTCGTTTCTTGTGCGTGTCGCAGAGTTTTTAAGTGCCTATTCGGCAAACGTAAAAAGACGAATGCAGTCGACCGGTTTTTATAAAATAAATGCATCGCTTCATATTCATCCTTCTACTGAAATATCTCAGGATTCTGCTGCTACCGAAATCAGATGATTTTGCATTCTTATAATTTAAAACAATATCGTCATTGCTAATCTTCAATTGCAACACTATACGTCTTATGTTTCGGATTCAAAAAAAAGGTTTGTTTACCGACGAAAATATCATACGTGGGTACCACGTAATTCAGATATAACGTTATAACTGTTATTAAGCGTCTGCATTCCACCAACGGAAGATAGCGAGTTGTTTACAGTAATGCAGCGAACTCGGTACGATCACGGAACAACGTAGATATGACATAAGAGGAAGACAAAGCCGAGCACGATTCATTTTGTTCGGTACATCCATGGAGTCTCCATCGTGTCTCGTTCATTGTAGACGCGTTTTCAACGATACCTCCGTGAAGTTATGTTTATTGAAAAGAATTTAAAGGAAATTATGAACGTTTTATACCGAATGTCCAAATGCAAAATCAACCAGAGACAAACATCGGGAATGACGAATATCCGGTTATTACGTTCACATGAACGTTCGCGAGAGTGAACCTACGTACAGCCTGATAAACCGGATACAGGTGCCACGCGGAATCACCGAGAAACGAAGTTCTGATAGATGGTTCTTGCATGTTGGACGCTTTATGCAAAAACAAGTCCGTAATTGTCCTCCCTCCAAAGTGCGAGGCGCTGTACTATACGGCCTCGACCTTCGTTTTAACAGCTTTCCGGAAGCATCTGGTTTCCGTGTCTTTCAGCATAGCAATTTCAAATTTTTCTGACCTCTCGACTCTTTTATTATTCTTTGTAATATATTCTTTCTGTATATTCCTAAAATTTTGCGTTTTTCGTTTCGTTTCTTTGTTCGATCAGAAAAGGTCAGAATCGTGAATGAAAGTATTTCCTTCTAGCTGATAGGAAAAATTGACAATAGAATCTCGAGTAGGAGGCGCAAAAATTGCAATAGTTCTCACGCACAGGTTAAGTGGTCAGGTCGAATGACTTATAAAGAGGTATCGGGTGTGTACTCGATTATTCAATCGTTACGTCAACTACGTACTTGAAGGCTGATTCGTGTTATTCCAGATAAATACCAAGGTGTCTATCAATGTTGGTAAATTATATTTTCATCGAATCATTGGAGTATCATCGTTTCTCGTTTTTGCGCGATACCAGAAAGATTAGACATTCTTAGGTGAACCGAACTCGCTACCTTGGTGTTCCACTGGCGAAATTGAGAAAGGTATATAAAAAGGCGAATATAAAAAGGTTCTAGGTTATAATTCGTACATAAATATACCAAAGAAGGAAACGGAGAAGCTAAAATTTACATTGCTGAAGTTTGCTCCGGGGGAATCGTTGGAAAGCCTGTCCGTGAAGAAATAGAATTTCAATTGAACGTTCGAGGCTCTAAATGGACATCAGAAAGACTTCTTTGTTGCACTCACGTCTATACCACATACTTAAATGGACTAAAAACAAGCGGAAGAAGTAATTTCTATCGAATCACCAGAGGTATGTCGTTTGTTTTTTCTCGGACGTAGGAAAAATCGTCAAGAAACGCTTGGCATTCTGTGATACCATTAATTCTGCGAGCTTCGTTTGCATTTCTCCGACGTGGGTCTTTGGCTGTTTAACGTAAAGCGCGAGTAAGCTCACGCACGCGAGTCATTGTTTCATATAATTGCTTAATCGACAAGTTTCAATGCCGATTTATCATTTCGCGATGTGTGCGATTACGCGTACAACAGTCGCGGCATAACTTTGGACCCGTTTCTGGTTTTAGTCGGAGACACGGTCATGGTCGAACGCGGTTTCTGAAATTCTACCGGTCGAATTATGCAACTTCGCGGTTTTTGCAAATACCCAGCTTCCTAGATGTTAAAGGTCGAAGCTAAAAATGACGCGGAGTGTGGAACAACTTTGAATGCATTGCCAAGTGACGCGACGATACGTATCAATGCACGAGAAAGGATTTCGAGTTGCAAATCAAATTCCAAAAACCGGTCTTTTTCGCAGTATTTGTGCGATGCGTCGTATACAAGATAAAGCAATTATGTTTGCTTGTAGTTTGACGGAACTAGTTCCGATACAATTTTTAATAAATTCTTCGGTATGTTGCAATTTCCTTCACGAAAGAAAAAAAAGGTCTTCAACCTCGAGATTAATCGTGTAATCGTGCTCGACTTCCTCCTCGAGCCGTCGTCCTTTCGAATAATCGCGAAAACGTTCCGTTTTTATTTTCAACTAAGGTCAGCATAAGTCCACGATATTAGTTTTTTTTCTACGTTTCATTTATATACAGTGTGTGCAAGCCATATTACAAATTGCTCTATTTATTCGTGGTGTTAATCGTTATCGATAGTTTTTCCGGCTACAAAGATCAGCGGCAATTGCAATTATGATTGCCTTTAGTGTTTACGATTGTGCAATGTAATTGCGTGTCGGTCGATTGACTTTTTTCTCCTGCTGGCAATGATACCGATAATTTTCTTTCTTTCTCCATCTCGTCTGTTTTAACATAAATCATCGTGCTGTCATTGTTATGATACCTTTGAAGAAATTCTAATTTTCTCATTTCAATTTTCCGCCCGCTCTATACGATGATCATTGCGACATTCTGCGACATTCTGCGACAGCATCCAATTTTTTTTTTCGCTATCACCTTAAATTTCCATGCTCGAAAGCATGTTATCTCGTATCCGCTGATTACAGCTGGAAACGAGTCATGTTGCGCGGATAACAAGAGAGTAAATTGTTCCAAACAATTTTACTTGGAATACATTCATCTTCGATCTTTCAAAAAATATCCAGTGTTTGTTTAACAATGGCACAATACACTTGTCTAGTCGAAGAGTCATTTTCATGACGAATCGGTCTAGTTTCGCATAAGGCCACGGCCGTTTACCAACACAACCAATATCGCGAATTATCTCGCTACATTGCAACGTTGCCTTGACTTCCTAGACTCGTCGAAATGCAAAGACAAATCAAGCGCGCTCAACTCGAGGAATATCTCCGTTTCTCGTTTATCAATGAATTATAAAATATATAATATGAACCGACGCACCTAAATTCCACCTCGCAGTACGTCGACAGCCTCCCACAGATAATCACCATCCACGAAACCTTATTGGTACCTAATTGTTCACCCTTTGAAGGTTCACACGGCAATGATTCGTCGGTTATCGAAATCGGATGACACTAGGAGAGACCAATTTGAAGAACGTCGCGCACACTCACCCGCGGAGGAAGAACCGTCGCCGGCGATGAAGTCGGCACGAGTTGTCTCTTGTATCTGGCGAACCGTCGCAGTCGGCTCGTCCAGGTGATGGTGCGACGATCGCAACGTTCGCGACGATCGCGTCGAGCGAGTTCTCTAGCGAACCGAGACTCGGCATAGACGCAGATCTTCCTCCGCCCCGCTCGATCGCGATCCTTTCCCCGCTCTTTCCGACTCTGCGACTTTGGATCGACGCGCGAAACCTGTTCCACGCTTCTTGTCGAAGCTTGTTCCTTCTCCTCGAGGTCGCGGTCGTTCTGTTTCTTTTTCATTATCCTTCTCGTCCTTTTTCTTCGTCCTTTTCCTCTCGAGACTACGCCCGACTTAGCCGTCGACCACGGTGACCCTCGACCTTATGTTTCAATCATTGATCATCGATCAATTCGCTGTGCGACAATTTTCGTCGTATCTCTTTGTATATAATGGATCATTATCAATCGTGTTTTTTTCCGTTCTTTTTTTTTCCTTGTTAAGTTTCACTGCGAGCATATTTTTTCCGAATTTATCGATAGTGGATAGATATTGCGATTTTCTGAAATTTTGTTTTCTTCGATCGAACGAATTTTCTCTAAGACCTGCCTTTGTTCTCTGGAACATTTCTATAATCAAGGAACGTTGTTGATCGCAACAGGAAGCAACAATTACGAATCAAGGTGATCTACGCAGATACCATCGTCCTTCGATGTAGCCTCCGCTCGAATTTCTATGTAAGTATTAAAGAAATTTCATAAATATTTGTGCCGGAATTTCTTTTCCTCGAAAGAGTGCAGTCGGACGATTCTTTTTTCCTATTCACGCGAACACACGGACATGGACGAGAATAACTGGAAATTAACCGCAAACATTCGATCGAGGAAAAAGCAGAGGCCCTGCGGCGGCCTTTTCACCGGTCGCTTCGAGCGATTTTCCTATTTTCAATGAAAGAACGATCGAATTCCCGCTACGACTTCGACCTTTCTTTCGGTGGAAGGAATGCCGGCGAATTTTCTTCTCGATAGTGAGAGAATCCGCAAAGGTTGCGCGCCAGAATTTAAATTGCAAAATCCTGCACCAACCAGGCGGGGATAAGGATTGTCGCCTTCTCGCTGTCGCTACT
This sequence comes from Cerceris rybyensis, assembly GCA_910591515.1. Lineage (NCBI taxonomy): Eukaryota > Metazoa > Arthropoda > Insecta > Hymenoptera > Crabronidae > Cerceris > Cerceris rybyensis. The sequence continues at coordinate 1,828,950 of OU342801.1, read as the reverse complement.
TCTTTTACAATGCGATCCTTTTTCTCTCCGCGCAAACCAGTTCTGCCCCTCTTTTTCCCTGAGACTTTCGTGTCTTCAGGTTTTTCCTTTTCGCTTCTCGGCTGTCCTCAGAACCGTCCTTGAACCGGCGAGTGTTCTGGCCGGTCAAGGGAACAACGAAAAGATGAAGGGTTCAAAGTCCTCGTGAAAATAACGATTCATTTCCTTTTTCAACATAAACCGTTCCAATACTTTTCGATGAACACTCTACACGAAATTCTTTTTTTCTCTTCAAGGACTGTGTCGTCCATTTTGATTGGCCAATCGATGTACTTACCAAGTACTTACCGTGAGAAACAGGATGGTCAAATTACTGTTATTCGAGCGGCTATTGTTAAGGAACTCGGCGAAGCAGGGAATTTCCGAATACTCTGGCTTGTAATTTTTACGTTACATCAAGCTCAACAATCATCAAGCGAAAGCAAAAAAAGAAGTGAGTTTAACTTACAATTACTAATATAGTCAAAATAATTGGTATATCATTATTCTGTTAATTCTCCAAGTTTAGAAAAGAAGCATAGAGTATATGCTTTACGCCCATCTTATAAAACTTAAATTACTCAATTGATTATCTTTCCCATTATTTGATTTCCCTTATCCTAAACTACTTATTCAGGAGGATTTGGTAATTCTTTTTCAGGTCAACGTAGAGAGGCAATGGACGGGCAAAGGAGGGCCAGCACAGGCAAAGAACAGCCAGGACAGGCACAGGACAGCTGGGGCAGTCACAAGAGAGCCAGAACAGGCATAGCAGAGCCAGGTCAATCACAGGACAGCCAGGACAGGCAATGGAGAGTCGGGAGAATCGCAGGATCGTCAGAACAGGCATAGCAGAGCCAGGTTAATCACAGGACAGCCAGGACAGGCAACAGAGAGCCGGGAGAGCCGCAGGATAGTCAGGACAGACAGAGCAGAGCCAGGACAACCGCAGGACAGCCAGGACAGGCAACGGAGAGCCGCAGGATAGTCAGGACAAGCAGAGGAGGGCCAGGACTACCATAGGACAGTTAGGGCAGGCAACGGAGAGCCGGGAGAGCAGCAGAATAGTCAGGACAGGCAGAATAGAGCCAGGACAACCACAGAACAACCAAGACAAGCAAAGGATACGCAAAACAGGATTTATTAAATAAATAACTCGTAGTTTTAGCAACACACTATTTTATTTCATAAAGTGTAATACAAATCATGTTGTATAATATAAATAATGAATAAAGACTTTATTAATTCTGAAACAATGTTATACATTCTTCACCTTGTTCTATTCCAAAAATTCCTTTTTCCATACACACCAATAGTATTTCATTATTTTCTAATTGTCTTGCTTGTCACGGACTCGTATCACTTGTCAGCTTGTCATTCTTTGCCGAAATGTGATTCAGCTGGTAAATGAAGTGAATTAATAACTTCAGGTTGTATCTTTTCGCTCTGTCTGACTTTTCGTTGACTCGTACTACTTGCAACTTGTAGAATTTGCCGAAAAATTCTCAATCTAAGGTAGAGTATTCGAATTTTAGCTCCGTCTGACTTATCACTGACTCGTACTACTTGCAACTTGTAGAATTTACCGAAAAATTCTCAATCTAAGGTAGAGTATTCGAATTTTAGCTCCGTCTGACTTATGACTGACTTGTACTACTTGCTTACTTGCAAAATTTTCCGAAAAATGCCAAAAAGTGAAAATCAGTAGTATAACCCGAAATTGGTCAGACCGACTTTCAGCTCCGTCTGACTTATGACTGACTCGTACTACTTGCTCACTTTGAAAATTTTCCGAAAAATTTGCAAACCCAGCAAGTAGTATAACCTAGGATATCTCAGACCGACTTTCAGCTCCGTCTGACTTATGACTGACTCGTACTACTTGCTCACTTTGAAATTTTTCCGAAAAATTTGCAAACCCAGCAAGTAGTATAACCTAGGATATCTCAGACCGACTTTCAGCTCCGTCTGACTTATGACTGACTCGTACTACTTGCTCACTTTGAAATTTTTCCGAAAAATTTGCAAACCCAGCAAGTAGTATAACCTAGGATATCTCAGGCCGACTTTCAGCTCCGTCTGACTTATGACTGACTCGTACTACTTGCTCACTTTGAAATTTTTCCGAAAAATTTGCAAACCCAGCAAGTAGTATAACCTAGGATATCTCAGACCGACTTTTAGCTCGGTCTGACTTATCACTGACTCGTACTACTTGCTCACTTTGAAATTTTTCCGAAAAATTTACAAACCTAGCAAGTAGTATAACCTAGGATATCTCAGACCGACCTTTAGCTCGGTCTGACTTATCGTCGATTTTACTACTTGCTCACTTTGAAATTTTTCCGAAAAATTTGCAAACCCAGCAAGTAGTATAAAGTAGGATATATCAGACCGATTTTTAGCTCCGTCTGACTTGTGACTGATTCGTACTACTTGCTGACTTTGACATTTTCCCGAAAAATTTGCAAACCTAGCAAGTAGTATAACCTAGGATATCTCAGACCAAGTTTGACTTCTAACTTATCGTCGACTGTAATACTTACCCACTTGTAAAATTTTGCACAGAAATTATCATTCTCGCAAGTAGTATAAACCAAAATATCTCGGACGTAGTATTGGATGTGTCTCACTTGCCAAATTGGAGAACTTATAAATATGATACGCTCACAAGGTATTTCTAGGAAATAAGGAATTTTAGGAATAGAACAAGGGTAGCGGTTAAAAAAGTTTAACAATGTGTCCGATTTAACAAATTCTTTATTCATAATTTATATTATACAACAAAAATGTATGTGATACAAAATTTATGGAATACAATTTTGTATTTCTAAGAATAAAGATATTTATTTAATAAATGGTTGTACTGTTTGGTACTCTTCCTCTTTTGACTGTCCTGTGGTTGTCCTGGCTCTATTCTGCTTGTTCTGATTGTCCTATGGCTATCCTAGTTGCCCTGTGGTTGTCCTGACTCTGTTCTGCCTGTCCTGACTATCCTGCGCCTCTCCCGACTCTCCGTTGCCTGCCCTGGGTGTCCTGCGGTTGTCCTGGCTCTGCTTTGCCTAATCTGACTATCCTGCGGCTCTCACGGCACTCCGTTGCTTGTCCTCGCTGTCCTGTGGCTCTCCCGGCTATCCCTTGCCTGTCCTGGCTGTCCTGTGGTTGCCTTGGCTCTGCTCTGCCTGTCCTGGCTATCCTGCGGCTTTCCCGGCTCTCCGTTGCCTGCCCTGGCTGTCCTGCGGGTGTCCTGGCTCTGCTCTGCCTGTTCTGACTATCCAGCGGCTCTTCCGGCTATCATTTGCCTGTCCTAACTGTCCCGGCTGTCCTGTGCCTGTTCTGGCTCTCCTGTGCCTGTTTCTGACTATCCTGTGTTCGTCCTGGCTGTGCTGTTCCTGTCCTGGTTGCCGTGTGCCTGTCCCAGCTGTTCTGTGCCTTTCCTGTACTGCCTTATGCTGATCTGTCAAATATATTTATATCGAATTAGGAAGACACGTAATATAATGATTTATTTCTTTGTACGAAACTTTTCAATAAATTTCAAAGTTAAAATGTAAATTTGGACGTCTTGTAGACGGTAGTCGTAAGGGGTAAAATTAGCGCATTCAATCTATTCATCCTCCGTTCGCTATCGAGCGACCAGAAACGAAGTATTTTCACTGTAGGTAGTGAGAAGCTTTTCTCGCTTTTGTTTTTACTGCTGGAACGGGAGCCAGTGGTAGCTCAAGGCTCTAAAGGAAACGAAAAAGAGAGAAGAAGGAGGAAAAGAAGAGTGCAGGGGGAAGAGATGAAGTAATAAGGGGCGTCGGTGGGTAAGAGGCGGAAAGGAAAAGCAAATGAGCCCCGATGCTCTCTCGCTGACGAGAGGATGGGGCCAGTAATGCGAAAGGTATGCAAGAAATCGCGAGTCGTTTCTGTTTTACCCATTCTCCATCACGGACTTTTCCTAACGTCGGAGAATGTGCAAAAACTCAGGAAATAAGAGAAACTGCAAGATCGAACTATTTTCTCGGCGTTCTTTCGGCGAATTTCTTTGGGGTACGTGAAAACGTATGTATCTTTGATTCACGGAATCGGCTTTGGAATAGCTTTTCGTGTGAGTCAAACGCGATGGGCAGACGATTCCTCTTCTCGATTCGATTCTCTCTCTTGGTATTCGTTGCCTAAGCACTATCACGAATTGAAAGATACCTTCGTGAATTATTGCACTGTTCAAAGGTCGCGAGTTATCTTTGAAATGCACGGCTGTGAAAAATTCTATCTTTTATATACGCGATTCTAACGAATAAACCGGGTTTCTACTTTTAAATAAAGAACAACACGTCTACGCCAAATCGCATTAACTCGTAAAAGAATGAAACTCTCCCATTCGTCTGGCTGGGTGAAAGCGCGCATTTCGCTCCTCGTAAAATATTCGCTAAGGATCGATTATCCCCGACGGAAGTAATTCGTTGGTAAAATAATGAAGCCCTGCCGGTGTACCGGTGACGTTTTACTATCGTCGATGCGTTAATGCATTCGCCAAACAATATCCCCTGGCATTGGTGAGGTCGATGAGGCTGCTATCAGCAATGGTGGAGGTGACGATGGTGGTGGCTAAAACGAGCGCAAGTCGCGAAGCGATGCCGCCCGAATTTGGATAATTTAATGATCCCGCTAATGAGACGAAACGCGCAATTACACAGAAACGAGCCGGCAGGCTTCCTAGCACGGCTGGAATTTAATTAATTCGAGTATCGAGCAACGCTGGTGTCTCGATCGGACGATTCGCCGATCGTCAGGACATTAAATTACGGTTCGACCAGTGGGAGCGCGATTTCGTGCAAGCGACGACCTCGCGAGGATGAAGATTCGATCGACGATGTAGAAAATCGATTTTTATACTTGGAATCTAATGATAGAATCGATGACATCCCAAGTGTTTCGTGAATTTAGACGAAGCTACGATTCGGTGGATGCAATTGAAAATAAGGGGAACAAAACGCGAGGAATTATTCGTGAAAGGTGCTTCACGGCAGGAAGCCACCGACTCTTAATGCACTCGCGAGTCGCGCGTATTAATTACGTTAAATCTCCGGCTGGCAATTAAATTTGCTTCCGAGTACTTCGAAAAGACGACGGTAAACTGAATCGGGGCAGCGTCGTTGCGGCGTTATAAATACACAGCCGAGCTGTTTACCAAACGCACGACTGGCTTTGATCGGTATGCAAATATTTAAAGCCTGACCATCCCTTGGAGAGGGAGAAAAGTACCTTTCGAAAAATCGAGCCTTGATATTTCGTGCAGCTGCTTGTCTATTGTTCCGTAGAGTAGCTGGCTTTCTTTTGCGAGAGGATTTAAACGAGAGAGAAATTTTTGAATGATTTTTTGTCGGATTTGTCGATTTAATCGAAGAGGAATCGACGGGTAGAATTTCAGTCGAACCGGGGTGTTCGCTCATTTAACCAATGATTAATCGATGGCAGTTTTATCTTTGGGTAACAAATGGCGCTAATGGGAAACCAGAAACGCCATGGCATCGAACACCATTATGGGGTCGATGTTAGCGGTTGCCGTGGCCGAGCGCGGAGGGTGGTAAAGCTCGATCCTCCCTCGACTGTGCGCTCTCCTCTTTCTCTCTCCCTCGATCGAAATAGTTTTTCAATTTTCACGGACGATTGGTCACCCTCCGATCGCAATTTTCCCGTCGCTTAGCTTTTCAATTATCCGTCGATCGTCCTCGACGGATTCTCCACCTTCGGCAGCCCGAGAATCCGCGGTGGAATCTCACGCAACTTTGTCGAAAAAAGCGTTCAGTTTTTAGACCAAAGAGAGGGCTTGTTTTCTCGGTTCCATGGGAGAAAAATTCGAGAACTTCTCCAATCTTATCTCTAACCATGAAGGGAAAGAGGGACGGTCATAATAATTGCTCCAGTCCTCCGGGGAAGATGTGGTAGATAAAGTTGGAGAAAACTCAAATCTACGAAACGGTCGCGAATTCATGGAGGAACCTGCGACACGAGAGGTGGACGGAGATTTCGCTGTTTTGATAATTTTCTGAAAGGGACAATAGCCCAGGGAAAGAAAGGCTCTTGTGGAAAAGGAGGCGGAAGGGTGGCAAAGGATCGGGTTGAATAAATTATGGTGTCATAAGGCAGGCTGTGCGGCAAAAACAAAAGATGCGCCGGCACTCGGGAAAATAATAAAGACTTTTTCATCGTACTATAAATTTAAGAACTTTTGTTTTTACGGAGTCCAAGAACACTCAGGAAGGAAGTTTCTCACCGTGTTTCCTGGTGCAATTTCTTTAGCGATTTTCGCAAACTCGTTTGGAAAAATTACTTGGAAATACTTCCATGCAGTGTTGACTGGAAGAGGAGAAGGTTAGTAGGGCAAGAGAACATGGAGTAACGGCTAGGGGTTGCAGAGTGGTAGAAACGAGAGGGACGAAAGTTATGCCACAGCCAAACAGGTTTCGGACTCCCGGAAGCCTTTCGGTCAGGCTTTTTTGCATTTTCAAAGGCAACCCTTCCAAAGGGTCGTTCGATGCTTACTTTCACCCCTTGACGATTTTCCCTGATCGTAACTTTTCATTCTGTCGTCGAAAATGTTTGATAACCCATGTCCCATAACTTCAAAAAATGTTCTAAAAAAGTTTTCAAAGAATTCGTGGGGCTCTAAAACGTAGCGTTCTTAATTAAATAAAATTAGAGGCCGAGGTAGCACCTTTTACGATCAGCCACCCCGCTGAGGAGAGGGCGCGAAGGACGTTGATCGCGGGACACTAAAAACTCCCGCTTCGACTCTTTTACGTCCTTCTAAAAAGTGCTGGCAGGACGATAAACGGTGGCCCCCGAGAGGATGTCCTCGTAAAGTCCTCGTAAGGGCCGGTGAGTGGTCGATTGTCCCAGAGAATCCAGAAGGAGCGGGGTGGGTTTTGTCGTAAATGAGCCAAACGGTCTTTCGAAACCCCACCAGTTTCAGGATATTCTCCTCCCTGTTGATTTGATTTGAGAAAAAAAAATGAAGGAGGAACCCTACGGTAATTGCGAGCGATCCCCCGCATACCAGATAACGCTGCTTTCCTCAGAGCCCACGGTGGAAGACTGTGCCGTAAGGAGAAAAGGGGTGAAAGGAGCCCGTAAAAACCGTAAAGTTCTCCCCACCAGGAGGTCATCCCCACTTTTCTTTCGCTTCTTTCTCAAGTTTTTCCTCCTTTCGTGTAGCACGAGAACGAAGAAAAGGACGGGGGTGGACCACCCTCCAACGAGAGAGACCGAGGAAGACGAGGGCTGGCTATGGACGGAGGCCGGAAGGCGAAGGGTGGAGGAAAGCGGCTACCTTCGCCTCTCCGGCATTTCAGATAAGAATAAAGTAAACGGCGAATGGGGTTGCAGAAGGGGTGGCTGGGTGACTGGGTGGTTGTAGCGACGGAAGAGGGTGCAGTCGAGGATGCGGGCAGGGGGATGATGTGCTTCTCCGACTGGGCCGTATCAAAGCGAAAACGGGGATGAAGCAAAAAGTACGACGATCGATGCTACCGGCCACACAGAATACAATGAAGACTCTTCTGCACGGTTCTTCCAGTCTTTCGTGCAGTTCTGCGAATCTTTCTATCTGTTGTGGGTTGTTTTTTCTGTAGCTATAACGGTGTCCTTGTTTCGGGACGATGGATCGTGGCAATTTTGAGAGTAGAGGGAAAACTAATAGACGTTGAATTAAAGTTGGAAGTGCTAACGATTGATAGATGTATTATGATTGTCTAAATTGCAAATATTAGTCTACAGTAACGTGCAGAAATGGACAGAGCACATATAACGATGCGACTGCAGAGTGGAGAAAAGCTGGCTTTAATTCTTGTTTTATAAGTTTGTTACAATTTCCGTTACTGTTAACTGAAAAACGGCGATCGTTAGCTTTTTCCTACTCTCATCCCCGTCGGTCCAGCTCACCCTCAACCCGTCCACCCTCGCAGGCTCCGGTGGAACGTAATAGAGGCGAATGAAGCGGTGGGATGAATTTCCTAATTAAAACTCGCGGGAAACTATTTAAAACTTAAAAAGGAACGAAGCTAGACCCAAAGCAACTCCGGGCCCCATTATCGCCCTCGCAACGAGGAACTTTGGCAAATTATAAATTTCATCGGACCTAGCCGGTTTCTCCGAGAGTAACGCTCTTCCGTTCTTGTTGCCCGTTTTATTTCCCTTTCCTCTGGCTTTTCTTTTTCCCCACCCACGACCCTCTCTTTATTAGCTGCTCGCCCTGGAAAGCACGGGAACTGTAACTCCGGGCTGGATTTACTTTTACAAATTGAATTTCGTTACAATTTTCTACGAGAAGTTCGCCAATAATTCCCGTGAATTTCCACTATCTACGAACGATACATGTACTTGGAAAGCAATAACAATTTTATTACCGCAAGTGAGATTTAAAATATCATCGCTATTTTCAATGACCAGAGTATCAATGTCGTTGTTCGATCCTTGCGCTTTTAAATTTGTGCCGAATAATTACCAAAACATTCTGAATTAGAATGAGATGAAGAAGACCACCATTTGCAAAATTATGGAGAACAAGGCAGAATTAAAAAATAGTGAAACGATTAACAGCAGGTCAAACGAGGTTCGTTTTCTCGGAGCAACGAAAATTGGAGGAAACAGCTGGGCTGTTAGCTACTCGTAGTTTCGTTCTTTTTATTTTAACAAACGTTTCCGCTCGAGACTTAGTTTAACGGCCTCCGACCTTCCGGCGAGCCAGTCGTGCAATTAGAAGCATCGTCTTTTAAGCCGGGTCATAGATTTTTCCGCGTAGCTACCCTGCTTAAAGTGGAAAATTTAAGGGCAGTTTACAAGCCACTTGATGCATGTGCTCGCAATGCCACCGATTTCTCTCCTACTCTCCTTTCAACCCCGTTTCGTGTACTACGAAATGATTCCATTTTATTTAGAGTCCAAGAAATATGTGTCTTTAAAATTTGAAGGGGAAAAATGTGAAGAAAATAGCTTGGAATGAATTAGAATTTTTTAATGGCTCGTACGATAGAGATAGTCGAGTAGCAACCCTTTCTTGCAGTAAAACAAGAAGGGATGCTGTTTTATCGGCACGGAATGTGGAATAGGTGCCATCTGTGTCGTTTCGCGACACTGTAATAGGGGTTGTTTCTCGGTCGATCCACGAAGGAATTTTCTAGTCCGATATTCGTTCAAATTTACAAGATAACAGAGGGCGGCAGGATAAAAGAATCTGATAAAAATGCCAAGCTATTTCATTTCGAAGAAAAATATTAAAAGTGAAATGCCTAACTGCTTTCCTAATCCTGCTATTTGGAGATATTGCGAAAGAACAATGAGTGTCACCAAACAGGGTGGGAAATGTGTCGCAAAATTTTGTACTTCGTTATTCACCCGATGTGGAAACCAATCGGTCGTCTTATGAATTCGCAAAAAGCTCGTCGGGTCGGTCTGGCTTTTAATAAATAAATTCACCCGACGAGAGCGGACAGTCGGAAAAATATTTTCGGGCAACGTTGAAACGCGAGCGTGTGGGCTCGGCTAATGAAGTTTATAATTAACGCGACAGACGACCTCGAAATGCGAGAGCCACCGTGTCGTTTCGAACGAAACCCGACAAACGAAACGATTATCGCAGCCTGAAATTTCCCCGTGAAATGAAATGGCAGAAAGGGGTGCTATAGTTGATCGATGAGTTCTTCTCGACTTGCAGAAAGAATGGGAAAGTTCGAGATCGATTCCAAACTATTTAATTACATCGTCAGAGTCCAATGATCGTAATAAAATTATCGAAGAGAACAGGCACGAAGGGGAGTTGGGAATTCCTGGTGAAAATTAAATACGCGCAATTATACGCGCAGGACGGTTAATTGCTTGGCCGGTAGGTCAATTAATTTTTGTAAGCGCTCGCTGGCCGTTGTAATTCGATACGCGTGTATCGACAGATTCGATAATCAATTTGAGCCGCGTGTTGCGCATTACCGTCGAATTAAATGCACGATAACGAACCGGATAAAAAGCACGACGAGGGGTTATTTCCGCTTTATTGCGAGCGACAGCTTTTCTGACCGCATTAATCGGAGATATTCCAAGCTCCGATTAACGGACGTTTTGACGTTGGAAAAATTGTTAAGCGTTCACGGGGATGAGAGATGCGTTGAATAAAATTGAGGGGAGAACTCGCTACCGTGTAATTTCCAACGAAATTATTTAGCCATAATTTACTCTAAAAGCGGTGAAATTATTCTGGAGATTTAATCGGCGATTAATTGCATCCAGTATTTGAAACTGTTTCGCAGTTGCTTTTATACCATCCCTTCAGGAGTTGTCGCTTGAATAACATTTTTCCTACAATATCTAAGGGCTGAGAAACATCATAGGGACATCTCAGATAGAAAAAGGGACGAGGAATTCCTTATTTCGCTGAGTATCGATCGAAAGGGTCTCGTTGAGAAGAGGGAAAACCGTGAGTCTCGAAAATACGGAGAAGAGGAAGAGCCCCGAACTAATCATCCCCGAGAAACGTCGGACCTTTTCCCGCAAAAGCGAAAGCTTGCGAGACCGCTTAGAGGGTAAAACTGCGTTTAGAGTTTCGCCGAAGGGACGAGAAAGCGGAGGAGCCCGGCAACCATTGCTAAGGGTCTCCGAAAAATTTCAACCCCTCTCCGTCACCCTCGTCGCTCGTTTCTCCGTCTAACCGGTGGCGATGGACGAAAGGAGAGAAAGAGAGAGGGCGAGAAAGAGAGTGAGAGAGTTCTCCGTTGCTCTCTAAGCACGGCTAATTCAAAATGGCGTCGCAGCCCCTATATCATTCGCAGGCGTCCCTGGCCCCGCCGTTTCCCTGGCAGAGCCACCCCTTCGTTTTCTCCTCGGCACCCCTTGCAACACCCCTGCATCCCCTTGCCGCCCCTCGGCGATCCTCGACGATCCTCGACGATCCTCGACCCTAGGCAAAGCGGCGCGTCAGGGGTGGGGCCACCAAACTATGGCGCCCCGTACACCCTCCGGTCCTGCACCCTAGTATGCCCTATGCTACCCTATCCTGCACCCTTGGACCGACGGATCCTTGCCCGACGTGTCTCGCAACTCCGTCAACAAATTGAAATCCCGCATTTTCCACGAGCCTAAGCCTAGCTCTAGCTTCTGTCCGTTTCGAGGACCATTTCTTGCGGGGCTTCCCGTCTGTTCTCTCCGTTTTGCGCAAAGTTTTACCGATCCTGGTGGCAGGGGTGGAATTTTTACGGTGAGAAAAATTTGGCTCAATGGACAGCGAGTTGCCATTTTGAAGAGTGCAGAGCCAAAGGGGTGGGTTGCGTGTCTGATGGAAAATAGTTGATGGAGGCGGAAGAGAAAGCTGGCGAAATGTTTTTATTTCTTTTTCCTATTGCGAGTCTTTTCTGTGATGACTTAATTCTCCATGGTAATGATAAGTGTAGATTATGATGTATGATGTATCAATTTTATGCGAGCGATTAAAGGGCTTCAATATTCTTCCGATATTCTGATTTATGTTGATGAAACAGCAATGCACATCGGAGGTTTGAGATTCGCAATTTGCAATTACCTTCCATGAAATAAATAGCACCCTCTGAAAGAGGGATGCAACGTAAAACAAATCACGGTGCACCGTCCCATGGAATGTAACTTGCACTCTTTTCTTCTCTCTCTTTCCTTCGCTCTTTCTCTCTTGGAAAAAATAAAAAGAGAAATCGGTCGGATCGATCGAAAATCCAGGTGGGATCGTAAAATTTGCAGACAGACCGTGACGCGCGAAGCGTTCACCGAAAGCAGGAAGCATGGGGTTGGTGTTGCAGCGAGGGTGGCAAAAGAGGGGGAGGTTTGGTGTGTCGGAATGCGAATTCGGACATCGTGGAAGGGGTGAGGGCCGAGAGGGGAACGGTCCGCGTCCGTCCCGCAAATTTCGACGGCCACCGAGATTTCGGTGTCCTGTCCATATAATCACCGTGCTCCGAATTCCAGAAACGAGATAGTTAGGGCACTTGTGGCCTCGAAAACTTTCGTATTTTCTTCCCGATTTTTCTACCGCCTCGCCGCATCACCCTCCACGACGAGAAACGCGGCCGAATCGGCATCTCGTCGAATTGCGATCGAAATTGCATCGGCTCTGGTCGCGAAACCGCATGACCAAGCTTCGTTCGCGATCGACGAATCGCTCCTCGTACCTTGACACCGGAGCATGCGAAAAAAAATGAATTCCCAGACGTGTTTACCGCGGAATTAGCGAACGGTTCGATGTGCGGTCGCCGATTGCGATTGTGTTTCAAGGTGCGTGGAATTTTATGAAGAATTCCGCGGTGTCCATACACTTGCTCTGACGATTCACGAAATATTTATAGATTTTTATTATTTGAAGATTTGGTGGTATTTAATTGTTTGGGGAAATTTGTCGATGGTCTAAACGACATTGACGGCAAGTTGAATTATATGGGTAACGAAAATTGGGATGATTTTGTCGAAATATTGGCGGAATACTTTTAGACGGTCTACCCACCTTGAAATAATTGGATTGCGAGTTACACCTCTCAAATTATGTACTATAGATATTCACTAGAGGCCAATATCTCGAAGGGTGAATCGAGAGGAAGAAAGCACGATATAAAACGGAAGTAGATCCGTTTGTTCAGCGATGAAGTGAAGCGCGGAGAAGTTGTCCCGAATTTTTCCACGGCTCGCGTCGAACTGACCTCGCCCTTATTTTTCGAGCCTGTTCATTCCTTGGTTCCTGCTGCTCCCTCCTCGTTGGCGGCCCCTCTCTTTCTGCGGCGCTGATTTTTACGATTCTGCGCGTGGAAAAATCGCCTTTTTCCAAGAACGGAGCCTGCGCGACGGCTGTCGACCGCAATCGCTAATTCTTTTTAACTCTTTCGCGTTGGAAACCCAATTCTCGGGACATAGAATAATTTCCACTGTAGTCCTCGCACAATTCCAACGTGCAATCGAATAGACCAGCGCGTAGAACATCGAATTTATTTTCCCTCCAAAGTCCTGTCTTAATATAATCTTCGAAGATCAGAAACAATTGTTGCTACAATTTCTCACCCGACTATGGAAGAATTAATACCACTGAGAATCTGCCGATGGACTTAAAGATCTCATAGAGGACTAACTGAGATGGATTTTGAACCACCGAGACTACGATATATTATTCAACGGAAGAAAGAAGTCACTTGGCAAGTGCTTTGCCCCGATACATTTTCTTTAAGTTGAATAATATTTGTGAAATTGTAATGTTGCAAATAAAATGGCTGTATTTCTGAAATTCTTGTTTCTTTTACGATACCCTCATCACTCATCCTATATTATTTGCGTGGATAATTAATTACCTATCCGACACTCTTCCTTTATCCCGTAACCGAACGAAATGGCTTCTTAATTCTGTTAAATGGTACATCTCTACATGAAAAATATGCTAGACCTAATAAGAGAAGATTAGAATTACGATCTCACTAATTGCAAGAATAACCCCTTACATTCCTTACTCACAGTAGCCACCAATAAATTTCAGAATCGAAAATCCAAGCAGTCAGACTGTTGTCGAAGAAACGAGAGACAGAATCGCCGAGAGGCGAAGGTAAATTCAAAAGGGGTGCCCTGGACGAAGAGGAAGAGAAAGATGTAGAGGGTGAGAGGGAGTCCCGCGGGACCATAAATTCGCCGTTCGTTGGAGATTCTCGGTCTTGCGCCAGGAGACGTAGACGTCTTCGCACTTGGCCGTGTATGTATACCAACGTAGGTAGAGTCATGGAGGGTTGCACGAAGAGAAACGCGCGTAGAGGTGCACGCGGAGGGTGAGCATATAAATTCGCTTCGCGGAATAAGGATCGGCCCCTTTCAGACGTCGGGTGGGTGGCGCGGCGCGGCACGGTGAGTTCTAGTCGAGCGAGGGGGGTAGGTCGAGCGAGCGGGAGGGTGAGTGCCACCTTCTTGGATCAATAAATGATTTAACATTCACAAAATGGCGGGTGAGCCCCCGGCGGGGGCGGAGAAATAATATAATCTACCTTAGACTCTCTCGTCCCGGGTTCCTCCACCCTCTTCGTGGCCGTGGTATCGTCGTCGTTCGGGGCTCGACGGAGGGGTAAGGCAAGACGCGAGGGGCCTCGTTGGGTGGGTGGGTTCCCCTTTTCCCAGCTACCCCCGTGCCACCATTGCCGCCCAACTTCCCCCTCAGCCTCGCCCTCTTCCACCCCCGTCGGCTTCTCCGTAGACTCCTAGCAGAGAACTCCGGCAATACCTACGTTTCTACCTCCAACGGCATTAGCAGCTAAGGGAGAACGGGTTCTGCCGTTTTCCTCTACCCTCCTTCCTCCTTCCTCCTCCCGTTTCCTCCGGATCGTAGCACCGAAAAGGCGGCCCCCGCAGCTGCGAATTTCGACTTTTCAAATTCCTCGAATAGTTCTGAGGCAGCCTCGCCACGCTGGATGGAGCGTTCCAATGGAAGGATTGCGAGGAGAAGACGATAAAGTCGATTTGATCTCGAGTGGTGAGATTTTTTTTCGAAGATCGACGTCTCTCGTAGAGTCGTTCGAAGGGAAAGAGGCATCGAGGGGAAAGGAGATCCATTGGGGTATCCCCGATCACGGAAAGTAAGCGACTTTCTCCCGATCGATACGTTTTAACCGAAAGCAGGAAGGGTAAAGTGGATTTTAAGAGGGAAGCGAGGAGGATGGAGGAGACGGGGTGGTTCGACCTCGAGGCCCGGCAGACGTACAAGATCCCTAAATATTAAGGGGGCATTAACGTGGTCGGCCATTTTGCGAGCTAACGATGAGGCGCTGGTACGCGAACCTTCTCCTGCGAATATTATTATATTATAAGGGGGTGGCCGAGAGCCTCCCAAGATTATGGAAATCGCAGCGGGTATTAAGGGAAGGTGGCGGTAACGGCGACGCGCCGGAGAGGAAAGGAACGCGAAACGCACACCCTCGTTACAACCCTCTCGTTCTCCTCTTTCTCCTCTGCGCCCTATCTTCCACCCTCTCGTCCTCCTATCCTTCTACCCACCCCCGAGAGTCCGCCAACTCCTTCGAGATTAGTCGAAAATTGATTTCGTGATGTAATGCCTCGTCTTCTTACGACCCCACCCTGCTCGTCGAATATCTCGCGCGTGATTTACGGCGATTTCGAGGGACGATAAAGCTAGCCCGGGAAAATGGTCGAAACTTCGGAGTAATTCCGGCGAACGTGCCGTACGAAACTCTACTTTGTTCGTCGGTTTGCCAAAGCCTCCTCGATATCGGAGAGATACGCGTCTCTTTGGTATCGAATTCGAGGGGTAGTTTGGTAAATTCGTCTTTCCCTCGAAAGCTGAATTTTCATTACGATGATACGAAGGACGAATTCTTTGGAAGGTCAGGAAGAATTAACGGAGAAGGAGGAACGCATTAGGGAGAGAATTTGGGGGAATTTTTGGTAAGGAAAACAGTGGTGTTCCAAGAGAGGCCGGAAGGCAGAGATTCGCAGGGCGGTTGGTCCCGTCACATATCTTCATTAAGGGGGTGGTAACCGGCAGGACAGGAGGGTACTTAGTTCGCGGAGGGTGGCAGAGAGTAGAGAAGGAGGCAGTAACTACCGTCGGAGAACCAGCTTCGGAGTTCCTCCAAGTTTGTTGTGTGAGAAAACAGGGACTGATTTGAATTTATATTACTTGGCCTCCCCTCTGAATACGGTCCTGGCTAAGGAAATTTCCATATATCTGAGAAAGCCCCGACGTCGAACCCGCAAAATGAATGCCCGAGCGAAATTCGAATTTTGAATATCGCCCAACTCAGGGAAATCCCTATTCGACGATCGGTTCTCCGCGTTACGACCGCTTCCGTTTCAATCCGCCTTCCGGCAGCGAGAAGTCCGGTAATACCTCCGACAGGAATCTACGAGAAATTAGCACGAGAGAATCAACGAGAGAAAAATAGTTACTCGAAATTCTACCAGCAATTTTCTAGATGACTATGCTTCTCCGAGTAAAATTAATTTCCATGGAAAAATGAATATATTCGTGGGAAAAATCCTCTGCTTGAAGAGAATTCAAATGAAATCAATGGCAATCGGCAAGGGAATGAATGTAGAAGACATCGAGAAAGTCATTTAATTCAGTGCGTTTGGTGTTGGCGCTTAATTCTCGCTTAACCTCCGGGTTTTTACGCTAAATTTTCACTGGTCTCACCCTCGTTACCGCAACAGGGGTGGGTTAGGTAGCCGGCTATGCGTTTAAGCACTTTTTAAACGTCCCGTATATTTATACCACTCCCACCCCTTTCTTTCTTCTACACCCTCACCGCGTTTCACCTCCTCCTCTCGTTCTCTTTCTTCCTCCTCGTTCCTCGTGCCGGCAGAAGCGGCGAGCACGAAACAATTAAAACGTTGAAACGAGGGTCCGACTGTTTCACGGAGAAACGTGTTTTCACACCACCGTTTTCCACCCTCTCTCTCACACCCTGCCGGTTACATAATCCGGAATGAAAAAGAAAGGTGTCCGCCGGCAGCCCCGTTTTCCACGGATTCTCCATTCCTCTTGGTTCTCGCGCGCGTGAAACGAATGTGAAATTCGCGAAAAGTAATTACACCGTTGCGCGTTATATCACGACCGACCGTTTGATCGATGACCTCGTTGATTTCATACGTAACTTATTTATCTGATAAAAATAAATTACACAAATTCACGTAAATACACCTCCGAACTCTTCGACGTGAGGAAACGGAATGATCGGCTGTGGCAACTTTCGAAGTGTGTTTCAAGGAGAAAAAAATCCGCAATCATACAGCGCACTGAGTCGTACGTCAAAGTGTTCCTCCGCCAAGAAACTATATGAGACTGTTTCGTCTGGTATCTGCAATCACGAAGGTTTTTGTCCATTTCCGAAGATGATAAACCTGTTGGACACCGGTCGTCGCGCTGACCAGTCACGTGAGAATCGCAACGTGGTGGCCCGATGACCATTGTGCAAAACGGACTCGCTTTCCGTGGGCCGTGAATGTGGGACAGCAGCAAGGATTCCCACAGGACTGGTTCCAGTAACCTGTTATCGTTGTTTCTGCTCGCATGCTCCGCAAACAGATATACTGACCACTCGCTGACCAGTCTAGTCGCTCCTTCAAGATTCGAAGGAATTACTATAACTCGTTCTACCCTCGACAGGGATCATTTCGTGAGGAAATCGATGGTCGGAAGGGAATTTTCTCAAAAGAAAACTGTCCCTGAATCGAGAGAGGCAAGATGCAGTCTTTGGATAGTGGTCTAATTGTAAGTTTCGTTGGACTTTATCGAGATAATTGAGTGCACTTCGTGCGGCGAATTCTGGAAGATGATTTTATGGGGTGAAAATTATTGTGTCATTGTGAAAAATATTTAAAAATTAAATCTGTGGAGAATGCAGTGGAGAAAGAAATCTGTTTTGCGGAGGACGTGATTCGGTGAAGAAACGTGGTGCAGGAATCAGTGATAGAAGTAGAGAAATAGCGCGGCCATTTTCCGACGGCGGGCGGCCGTCGCTGAGCGTGAGACTTCGTTTTGAATCAATGGAAATATTTCTATTTTAACTTCGAATGCACGTCCCTTCGATTTCGAAGTCTCAAACAAAGTGTCGAAGGAAAAGGAAAAATTTCAAACGGTGTAAATAATTAATTCTACTTCGATGGAACTCTGATTGAAGGCATTCACATAGGAATGGCCTCTGTCAACCGTCTTTCACGACTGCGAAAAAGTAATTAGTCAATTACATTGGTCAGCCGTGCTATTGTCCGTAATTTTTTCTATCCGCAAATAATTTGCATCATTCAACGGGGGTTTCTGGTAATCGTGATTGGCGTTGGGTCTCGTGTACGGTCTTGCGGACAGTGAAACGTCCACAAAGGCCGACAATGCTCATTGTCGTGCCCCGGAGGAGAAACTTAAGTTCTCAAAGGCGACAAGTGTACAATTAAGTCGTTAGGGGGACTTCCGGAGAACTTGGACCGTGCAAGTTTTCGCAGGAGAATGGACCTAAGCGGCCGTTAAACGGTTTGCAAATTGCAATTTCACCGCCCTTCCGCGTTCGTGGGAGACCATCGATCTTGGTCAGCCGTTTTCCTTTTCACACCTGGAAAAATTGACCGTCATTTCCGCGACGCTCTGTTAACACAATGATGAGTATAAAATGAAAGTCTTAGGGATTTCACGAGAAAGATGAGATATAAAAAGAGAAAAGACTGACCACAAATGCGACAGATATTAGAAGAAACTTGGTTCCTAATTGAAAAGCAAACAAAGTGGAACCTCTTCCACTGGAGGATAGAAGAATGTTTCTCCCTCATCGGGAAACTCATAAAAATCGAAGACAAACATGAACTTGAGAATGGAAAATGAAACAAAGTCGTTGGTAATCGTGAAACACGAGCAACCTTTTCAACGTGGTAAGACCACCTACAAAGAGGACGATAGAAAGCGAAGGTCGAAGCTCGCTGGAGGCTAGTCGATGTAGTTTCGTTCGATTCGATATTCATCTCGAGATTGAATTCAATTTCCCCGTAGGTATCCCGCCGCTCGGCGTCGCACCGCGTCGAGAATCGCGAGTCGCTGAACGCGGTTGCAAGAGGGCGGAAAGAGAAGGAGCGAGAGAAGCAAAGGGGGTGGAAAATAGGAAGGTGAAAGGGTGGGCGCGGAATGGGTTGCAGGGTGCAGCATTCAAAACCACCGCCTACCTCCTCGCCATCTCTAAGAGGAGATAAAACGAGCCGTGCACGGAGGCAGCCCTTACACCGCCGAACCCCGCGACCACCGCCACCTTCCGCCACCCTATGCCACCCTCTGCCACCTACCATGCCACGTACCGCTTCCTGCACCCCACGGTTCCAACCCCTTCGTCACCCGACTATCTCTCTTTCTCTTTCTCTCTCTCTGACACACCATGGCAAAAGGTACTACGCCGTCTCGAGAAACTCTCGTGGAGAGTGCGAGGGTGGCTGGAAGAGCGCCGGGGGCGGAGCAGGGGCTGGAAACTGTTTTCCACTCGGTCTTACTGTACTAACTGTACCTAACCTACGCTCGTATCATTAATTATCTAAATTGAAGCTGCCACAGCGCGCCCGAGTGTCTTACATCGAAATTCTCAAAGGAACACTCCACGACCTCTCTCTCTCTCTCTCTTTCTCTCTATCTATCCTAACCCTTTCTCTCTCTATTTCATCCTAGCTCACTCTGTGCCCACCTCTTTCTCTCTTTCCACCATCTCGTACCATGGCATATCTCTAGGAAAATGGCGGATGTTCGCGGAGAGACTATAAGGTTTCGTCTTTACGTCGTTTCCACCCTTCAGGGATAAGCTATGTAGTTTCAATTAATACGGTCGACGGAGCAGAGGCAGAGGGTAAGAAGACCCGACCGAGCAAACACTCGCCACCAAAGGTATCCGCCGGTAGAACCGAGGAAGAACTGTCGCGAAGAAACGCACCCCGTAATTAAACCTCGAACGAACCACCGGAAGAAGTATCCTTCGCTCCAATTGCAAATTTTCCACCGAAATTACCGCAAAGGGAAGTCAAAGGGATCGGTCGATTTCACATGTAAAAGGCAACATTCTTTTTTTCATCCTTCTCCTTTACCTTTGGTTCGGAAAGGCGATGGTCAATAAAATATCGAGGAAGTATCTTAAGCTCTTGATAAGGATAACATCATAGAAAACGATGTTTTCTTACTCACCGAGGCGCGATATCATCCCCCAAATTTGTCGAGGGTGATCAATCTCGGGCAAACGGCCCGGTAATATCTTTAACCCTCTGCACTCCCGCGTACAACTTGGTTTACCACGCGCGTGTTCGAGCGTTCCATTCCTTATGGCCAATCTGGTTGGCCATACTGGCGTTTACATAAACTAATTATTATTTATCTCCAACCAGGGTGCATACTCTCCGCTATAATTGTTTGCAGTTCAAATTAGTTGTCTTACTTCAACTAAGAACTCCCGTTCTTCGTGAAAGAAGCCTTACCATCCTTGCCGCAAGTTTGATCTCCGTTACCACCTCGTGGAAAAAGGGATGCTTCTACCCTTACGTAATTGGCCAATTAATAACATGCACCGGTAATTATTAAAATGATCTAACTCCAAAATTGAACTTATCAATCCTCTCTTGGGACTACTTGTCAGAAACAATTAAAATTATAATCGTCTAAGGGAGTCGATAGTGGTCTCGTCGGACAAAGTTCAATGCGAAGGTCAAAACGAAAGTTTAATACCTCGAAACGAAGATCAATCAACTTGGACCACTGTCTAATTACCAAGACATGTAAGAAAAATTTACCCAAGCTAAAACTTCCTACCAATCGTCATCGACACATCTGCAGAGACAAGATTTTGCAAGGTCGGTGGAAATTGGGGAAAAAACGGTCGAATGAAGGGAACATTGGCGTCTCGAAGAAAGACTAAGGGCAATGCGAGGAAGAGGTTTCTCGGGTCGTCTCATATCGACGTATTTTAGGCGTTTTCCCCGGGATCGTCTTGCTGGAACCTAGTCGGAGGGTCGTGTGTGCCAGGGTGCGATAGTGTGCACGTTCGTGAGTGCGCACGAATCTCCCTCTTTCAAGCCCCGGAGTCTCTCGGCGCTCCCCTACGCCCTCGCTCTGCCCTCTCAACCCTCGACTTCCCCGCGACTAGTGAGTAACGATTTTCCTCCATCTTACCCCGATTCCGGAACACACCCTTGGGGCACCATCCCCCGCCGTCGAGCGGCACCGTCGCAACCCCTTTCCGTCGCCGCCATCCCTGATTCCTGCGAGCTGCCACCTTCGGCTTAGACAAATTTCGAACGAAATCGAAGACGGTGGAAATTTGGAGGAAAATAATTTTTCTTCCTTGGCAAAAAAAAATGACTATCTTTATACCCATTGGTTTTTCAATTGTACTCGTCAACGTGTTGGATAGTTTCATTGGTACTTCGATAATGAGAGGGTTGTTTTGAAAGTTGAGAAAAGTTACGACTCGATCGTGAAATGGCATCGTGATTCGAGAGAATTTCTGGCAGAAATGTTCTGCGGGTGTTGGCACTCGCAGAGCCGCAAGCGCGTTTCCGGGAAAAGTTTTCGTTTCGCGCCGCTCACCACGGGGTGACGCGCGGAAGGGTGGAAAGTGAGGAAAAAACGGGGATTCGTCGGTGGAAAACGAAAAGTCACACCCACTGAGTCGCGGAGACATCGATGCAGGGTGCAAGGATATTCTTTTCACCGTGGATTTCTTTCTTTTTTTTCCGTCCACTGTAGAAATCACTCTCTCTTGGCGTAGAGGGGTTGAAGCGAGATCGTATACGCTCAGCCCTTGGAGAGTCGCACGTTTGAGGAGTATAAAAGTGCATTTATCAATTGATTCCTTTTCTAACAATTACTTGACCTATTTTTTTGCTCACGTGAGATGTTTTCATATTGAGATATTTTTCAACGACACCATAATTGACTCCAAGGACCACCAACCATCCTGTTTACCATCCTACCGGAAGGATAGCAGCGGTTTCTCGATGGGCAGAAATCTAATTACGTTCGTCCGGGTTTCCTGAGGGCTACCCTTCGTCAGCTCGAGCAGAAATTAAAGCAGAAAAATACTTAATGAGAGCTGTTTGAGCAAAGTAACTTCTTCCAATTAAATTGAACCTACCCTTATCGAAGACTTTGTACGATCAAGGAAAGAGCAAGGCAGTCGTCTGTCACGATAAACGAGCCTCGCAGGTGATGTTGACTCGAAAGGGAAGTTTGCTCGCGAGTTCTCCGACATGCCGAATGTAGGGGATGCCACGGGGGTTGCTCTCGTACCTCCTCGCTAACGATGAACGGAGACGTTCGAAGATGGAATCTCGTCATTCGCGTTTCTCGTTTTCCACGGAGAGTAATCCCCGGGACCGCAAAGCAAGAGACGGTAGGTGGAGGAAAGGTGGTTCCCTTTTGGAACGGGAGCAAAGGCTGCCGCGACGAGACGTCGTCCTTTCTGATTGCACGAGAGACGCATCCGTCGCGGCGCGACGCGTCACTTTGTCATTCAAATGGGAAGATTCCTTGGAAGCAAGGATGTAGTCGTCGGGGCTTAGCGCGCTTTCAAGGGGTTGTTCGTTGCACGGCGGATGAGTAGGTATACGCGCGTCGTCTGACGAAGGGGGTAGCTCCTCGAAGGAGAGGGTGGGTAGGTCGGCTGGTTGGTCTCTCATGTTTCTCATTTCATTGTGCAGCCTCCCTTAGAAACCCAAAGGCGCACGTACATACACGTAGATAGATGCTGGCAAGGAGAACGCTCCAAGGACGAGCCGAAGGGGGTGTACGAGGCGCCCCCGCGGGTGCCAAGCTGCCTGACTGAAAAGGGGGATGAAACGTCCCAGCGTGGATGGGGGGATGGCCTCCGCGCTCTTGGATCTCATACATACATTAACGTCGCTTGTCAGCCGTACCGAGCCACCCTGTAAGACTTAAGATACCGCGCTCGAGAAAGGGGCAAGTTCTCCGTCTCCTTGGCTTCTCTCTCTATCTTTTGCTTCCACCCTCTTTGCCGCACGGTTCGTACGTTCCTCGATGCCTCTGCACCTCTGACTCGTTACTAAAACCACCCACTGTCTTGGGAACACCCGCTTCGTTTCCTCGAATATGGCCGCCTCGAGCCGGGATTCCATTTGCATCTGATTATACGTTTTACGTTGCCTCCTTCGATCCTGGGAATACGTTGCAATTAAAGGAGCAAAAGGAAAGTCATTGAAATGGGACGAGACTCCCTTAGAAATTGAAATTCCTCGATCACGATCGATAATCTTCGACTATCCGTGGTTAAAAGACTTCTAAAGGGATGAAGAGTGAAATGGAGGTGGTGGTATTTGCTCGAGGTTTTTAGTCTCGAAAATCCTAGTCGTTTTGGCTAGTTTCTTCGAAGAAATCAAAGGCAGCTCGGTAGAAGAGATTGGAATGGCGGTGAAAGGAATGGGGTGGCGGGAACCCGTAGGTTCGAAACGAAGGAGCATCGGCACGACGAAGGGTGTTTGCAGCGAGGGGGCCAGTGGGGGGAGAGGGTGAGCAAAGGGTGGCTGTAGTTTATAGTACAGCATAATATAAGGGTAGTTTGTGTTAGAAAGGGTAGTGGTAGTGCGGTGCACGTGTCTCCCCCTTCGTCGACACCCACCACCCCCCCAAGACGCCTGAGCGGGCCTCCTGATTGGTCGACATTATTCAAAATGGCGTCTTCGCCACATAAGATCCGTTTTATTAGCATACCGGGAAAGGAGACGTCGCCCGTTCTCCTGATGACTGCTGAAAAATCTTTAAACGAGCCTAGCTGTACCCGCGAAAAGAGATTTTCAGAGGTCGCGCCCGATGCAACCCCCGGGACCATGTACTCCAGCCGGCTGACCGACGGTTCAGCAACGACGTTGCCGACTTGAAAGCTCGCGCCAAGATTTTCCAAGGGTTTCCATGGACAACACTTTCCAGATGAGGGTTTTAAGCCGGCAGCTTCGTCCGCGAGATAGAAGGAGGTGGAGGAAGAGAAGGTGGAGAAGGAGGATGGGGTAGTGGCGGAGAAGCAAGAGGAAGAGGATCATAATGTCGGATCCCCAGGAGCCTTGGATGTTCCGAGGGAAAGTTTCATTACTATACCGGGGGGCTATATATTTATCGCTATGTACTTGCCGCTAGCAGCGCTCGGCTGGGTAACGTAAATCCTATATTAGCCTCCTTCTCTGTCTGAAGTCCGCTCCAAGGAAATTTCGTTACGTTCTACTTCCTCCTCGTATCGCCGACTACTCCAGGGCGAAATTAAATTCGATTCCCCCGGCGTAGTCGATCGACTCCTCGCCAACGATCCTCCAAGGGTCTCTTCTGCCTTCGACGGGAGTATCGAAGAGTCCCAATTTTAAAAACCGGTCCCAGTTTTAGTTTCTTACCCTGAACACCCTTCGAGCGTCCTCGAAGGACGAGACGCGACGGATTCGCGTGTCCTTCGAAAACTGGTCTTACGAGTGACGGGACGAGTCAAAGTTCCGGTCCAACGAGTAAAGAAGAAGTGCTCGTTGCGATTATTGTATCCTGTCGCAAACTTCTACATCCTGCTGGAGACCTTTTCGCAAGACCTCCAAGGTGACGGACTACGTCAATGAGGAAAAACCTGTTCGCCCTTTACTCTGCTAGATAGTTTGGAGGGAAGAAACTAGCCGGTTTGACCTTCGTATCTCACGAATCGCGTGAAATGCAAGATCGAAACAAGTTTATCGAGATATTACCAGGCAGGACTTGGCCCGATGATAGAGAACTTGAAATCGGGTGGATCGTTGGGTTTCGTGAGAAAACTTTGGATGAAATGTATCGTAGGGAAATGAGAGGTCAACTCGTTCGAAAATAATAGTGAGCCTGATTTGAATAAAGAGGAATTGTACTAATATTGAGAAGTCCCTTGCAAATTAAATCATACCTTTGATGAATATATGGGTCTGCAATGAGGGAAAGGGTGTTTAACGATTTTGGCATCGAGCGAAGAGTAATCTATTATCGACCAAACGCTTTTAATTGGATCTGGAGATGAACCCCATAACGCGAGGGTTAGAGGCGATGCGTAAATATTTCGCACTCACCCTATCTCCTCAATTTTCTTGCCAATCATTATCATAGCTGTCTAGTTTGTAAATTAGCTAGGCTATCATTTTTCTATTCTTTCCTAACGATCTCTATTTCCCCTCTTCGAAAAAAGGACGATACTTTCGTGTCCCTCGTCAAGTAGCTACGAATTAAAAATGTATCAAAAAGTCCCTTCGCATCTCCTTGGGAAAGTCGTCGAATCGGAGTAGATACGAACCTGTAATACTGGTAAAGGAGTTTCCGGAAAGCACGCGGCACTTTCCCACCGCTGACCGGTGGTCAAGCAACACCATAGACCCTCAAACTGGTACGTACCGACCGATATCGAGCGAACACGGAGAAACAGTTGCCGCAGGTATCGAGGGAAACAAACCCGGTGAGATCGTCCTCGAAGACGATCGTACAAGGGTGAGTTTATCGGGTGGAAAGTCGTCGAGAACCTTTACAATGCAATTCTTTTTTACATCTAACTCCTTCTCAACCTTCATCAATCCCTATTGTCATTTTTGTTCGACATTTAACTGGAATTAAATCGCGACAAAATTTCACACAGTGAAAACATATTAATTTCAACAAAGTTATTGCAAACAGATACTACAAGATATTTTGTTTCTTGATAGAAAATATACCAAGGCAGTCAATTGGACTGGTTCCTAATTTTTTTTCTAAAAATTCCTTATATTTATGGGGCACAAATATGATCTATATTCCACGTCTATCTTACAAAGTATGAGTGCACATTTAATATATTGAAAAATATTACCTTTAACGGTAGTTTTAGTGTTAAAAAAGAGTCTGAGAGATGGCATCTTTAATTCGTCGATAGACAGTGACCAATTTACTTCTGTTTCGCTTTAATTCCAGGAGAATTTTGCAGACTGGCAAAAGCTACGACGGAGATATCGTCCATCGATCTTGCCAATGTCCGAGATCCGCATGTAACGGTGTGCGAATTGTCAGAGCGCGGAGTTGCAGTCCGAAAATCCCATTCGGACATTACGAAACTTGGAGATACGAGGGCGCGCGCGCGTCCGGTCTACAACAACAAACTCTAATTAC
Source organism: Cerceris rybyensis (assembly GCA_910591515.1). Taxonomy (NCBI): domain Eukaryota; kingdom Metazoa; phylum Arthropoda; class Insecta; order Hymenoptera; family Crabronidae; genus Cerceris; species Cerceris rybyensis. Next base: position 1,803,302 of record OU342801.1, on the reverse strand, counting down.
CGTAATTAATCCGGTTTAACTCTGCAAATCGGATTTTTCAGTTAGCACTGTGGTCGCCTCGCGGAGCCAGCAAATCCGGAGTGTTTCGCCGAGATGTCGCGAGGAAGACACCGTGGAACATCTCTGAGACAATTAGCAAAGACCGAGGGACAAGCTGACGGCAGTGCCGATGAAGATGTTCCTTCGAAAATTGCGTTACAGTTGTCCCTTGTTCGCTGCACCCCCTTTCGTCTTTTTGCCACCCCCTTGACCGTCTTGGAACGTGCGTTCTCCGAATTTGCCTCGCTGAAATAGTCTCCATAAGGGAGGAAAGCTGAGAGATATCCTCGAAGGGGTGTCTTTTAATTATAAATTAATTTCGGAGGAATCTTTGAAAGAGTATTTTTTTTATGGATGAGATAAATTATTTCTGCTGTTATCATCCGTCGAAGATAAATCTCCAGACAAATTGAAACATTGCACCATCTATTTTTACTTGGTTTAAGCTAATGGGATTTTCTGCGTGCATAATTACGACAGGAATCGAGACTAGAAAATTGCTTTTACCGTCCAGGCGACGAGTTCGTTGACTCGAAATTCTGAAAAGCTAACGGAGTAAAAGAGATAAGCTGCGATGATGTTAATGGCCACGTGAGATTGATATAGTAGTCGAGCTAAGAATTTAATGAATACGGATAGTGTTCTGGATAATTTGAATCATCAATAATGCAAACTAACCACGCCGCTAGACGGAGGGAAACAAGATCTGCAAATTTCTCGTCATGGATGGAAGAAATTCTATACAAAATCATTCTCCTATTCAAATTAATTCTTACTCTTTCCACCTACATCCCTTCACCCACTCTCTCCCCTAATTCTAACCACCATCAAAATATTTAACTCTCAAATTTATATTCCTAACAAATTCCACCAACAACTACCTAATTTATCCTACAGGAAAATTCGAGTTTTCTCACCAATCTCTCAACTTCTCATCAGCGAAACTTCGACGTAACCCGAGAACATTTTCGCGTCGATCCTCCGCAATTTCAAGCCTTCGAGTAACGCTCCTGGTAATGCCTCTCGCACGATTCCAAGCACGGAGGAGAAGATCCGAGACACCGATCCTAGATTCTTCCTACGACATCGTCATAATCCATCTCTGGGTGGAAGAGCAGTTGCCTAACTATCTGCACGTATATTCGCCCGGGGTGGGTTCTTTCGCGCAAGGACGATCGTGCCATAGCTGCAACGAGGCGGATGGAGGAAGGGGTGGTAGCTGCTTTCGGGGCACATTAACGTCAATTTCCATCCAGGTTCTCGAGAACTTACTTCCAGTCCAAGTTCCTCGCAAGCGAGGCAGCCCTGAAGTCTGCAGGCTGCACCGAGGAGAGGACACGACGAAGAGACGAACGGAGGTAGAAAGAGGGTGGTGAATAGGGGTGGTAGTAGGTGGAAGGTGGAAGGCGCGGTTCCCTCTTCTCTCGCATTATTAATGTTACGAGACACGGGAGTGCGAGAGCGACGGAGGAAGCATGGAAGCGAGGAACGACGATGCCGGTGTCGGCGGATAAGGCGGATTTAGGGAGCGAGGTATACGACGATGCACGGCAAATGGAGGAAGATCGAGGACGAAGGAGTTGCACCACCGAGGGGAGAATTACTCCCTTTCGGGCTCTTCTTGCCCGTCGTTTAGACTTCGCTAATTGTCTCGGAGACGTCTACCGAGGAGCAAATGCCTCGGAAGGGGTTGGAAATTTGAGCGAGGCTTCGATGCAAGAGTAAAAAAGGGGTAGGAAGCTTTATTCGTCGAAGCGAAACAATACGCTCCACAGATCGGACGAGTTTGACGAAGCGTTAAAGGGTGGAATGATCGCGGTTGCAATTAAACTGGAAAATTAATTGAGCCGATAATCCATGAACGTGATAAAATGAAACATCGTGGAACGAGCGTATTTGGAAGATAAGACAAAGGGTTTCACGATTCGAAGAAACGAACGATACGTCAGGAAGGACGTAGGTTCGACTCTGACTTATCGATTTCTCAGGGTTCTCCTTTCGCGGGAGGGTGCCATTGGCCCCTTAAAGGTTCGGTGAAAAGCGAAGAAAAGCTGTGGGAGCCGGGCCAATGGCCGTGCAGCTTCATCCGCTCGTTTCCTTCTTTCCCAAGCTTTTTCCACGGCGGCGCGCTCAAGAAAGCTACGAAGCAACGAATCGCAGGGGCGCAAAATCGAGCAGGTCCACCAGGATTGGCGGAACCTCGCCGTCTTGACGCCGCCCCTCGAGGAACACCCGGGAAAACAGACCTCCGCTTCGTTCCCTCTCTCTTCCGACGTTTTCCTTCCTCTCTGCCGACGATCGTTTTCTCTCGCTTCCGCCTCGACTATCCTATTTTCTTCTCTCCACCCTTTCCTCTTCGTCTCTCTTCGGCACCACCTGGCGCGCTCCTCTTGCCGTCCTTTCGTTCTATTCCTCGTATCCTCTCCTCTTCACCCCTTTCGATCTTCCTCGCTTTCCTTCTCCACCCCCTACAGTCAACCCTTTCTCCGTCTTCTTCCGTATCCGTTCGAGGATCGTTCTTTCCCTGTCTCTATTTCCACCGTAGCTTCCTTCTCCTCCTACGAATTCTCCGGCACCTCTGCCACCTCCGCCTCCACCTCCTGGAGTTCCTCGAGCTTTCGTCGTCGTATTCGTTTGCTCCGCTTCCGTCTTGCCAGTTACCACCCTGGCGAACTGCGTCCTTGGTGGTAGCGAGCCGATCGAGAAAGGTGGAGGGTCTGCTTGCCGAGAGGGTGCAAGAGGTAGAAGGAACGGAAGAGGAAGAGGGTGACTCGTAGAAGGGTAGGAGCGCGAGGACCGTTTCTCGGATATTAGATTTTACAAGGAGCGTGCTGGGATTTTCGAGGGGTCACGCGGAAGGGGAAGGTGCCCCGTCCAGGTTGTACACGGCCGTCGGGGGTGGGATAAATATTAATTACGTTCCTAAGGGTTGCCCGCGGCTACCGTTACAGTTCCTGCTGTATCGCCTCGCGCGATCTTAACGATCTTCGTGGTTCCTCTTGGTTTAGCTTTCTTGTCCTTCTTTAACGAGATATAATCCTTATTTGAAGAGTAGAATGAATGTGGGTAGGTTGATTTTTCTTCTGCTTTTCCGGGAGGATTTAAAATTGCGCCAGTTTTCACAACTCCAATGAGAAGAGAAAAACGGGTCTCTTCTGCACGTGCGAGAACGGCACGCGAGTTTCTCTATTTATTTCTCCCTCTCTTCCTCTTCCCGGTAAATTGATTCGCATTATTAAAAGCAGCTTGAATTGGCCGCAAAAGTTTTTCAATTTCCCTGCCACTGTCTCCGGCCGTAAATTGCACTGATAAATTAGACAATGCCGACGCAAGGGAGGAAGGCGCGCTCGAAGATACGCGCAGCCAGGTGTCTAGACGGCCGCTTCTGTATTTCAGACGAGACGAAAATTTCATTTGCGAGCATAACGAACGTCGGGATTCCATTGAACGCGATAAGACGACTGCATCGATTTTCCACTTGATTTTATTTCAATCCGAGGGCGCGTCCATTTTAATTTCCCTCAGGTAAATTCTTCCATCTTGTCGTCCCTGTACACCAACAAAATTTATCTCAAGAAATCCTTTTCCAATTGCAGAAACAAATTTCCAAGGATAAATTCGAATTGCAAGAATCATCGACGAGCGGCCGGTCGATCCATCGAATCTCCGGATAATCATACGAGGGTGAAAAGGACAGAAGTGCAACGATCGTGTTATTTTCTGGTGTCTCCTTATCCACGGTGGTATCTTCTGCTCTCCGGGTAACACAGAAAATTATCGAGTCTCGTCAGAAGCACCCTTCGAGAAAGGAACGTTAGGGGTAGTTGGTTCGAAACTTGACTAAAGAAGGTGGTGCTGCCACGTCGTGGCAGCGACTGAAGTCGAGGGCAACCTTCTGCCTTCTTACTTCACCCCCTAATCGTTTCTAATTTTTGCAAATTAATTAGAAATTATCTCTCTGTATTCTTCCCTCTCAACTTTTTCAAATTCTCCTAACTTGAAAGAATTTACTCGTTAACTTCCACCTAATCGTTCTTCTCCACAATAAAAAAAAATCTACTATACAACTAACCACTTAGAAATTATAATTGTTTAAAGTTAAATGCACTTAAAAGATCTCCCCAGTCTGTGATTCCCAAACGATTGTCCGCAGTCTCCGAAAATGTTTCGATGAAACGATCCTGTAGATAGATCGATCCCGATTTCTCGGATCCGTATTGTCCATAGGTGCAAGAGGACGAGGCGTTACGACAATCGAACGGCGGCCATTAACCGCAAATGACGCACTTAGCCGACGGTGATTTCGCAGCGATTCGATCGGAGCATCAATGCGTATTCCTTCGGACAATGATTCGAACGCGAACCCCTCTTGGGAGTATATACGGTTAGGCAGGGTACGTAGCCCTTTCTTCGTTCACCCTATTGATTTTCCATTGAGAGAACTGCTTCGGCACTCGAGAGCCGGCAAACGTCCGAGACGCTCGACCGATTGACCGACATTCGATTATCAATCAACGCTTTCTCGCTGTCTCTCTCTCTCATTTGCTTCTCTCTTCGTCTCTCTCGTTGGTCGATCGTCTCGCAACAGTGTGTCCGAAACAGCGCTGGCGAGACGCGCCGACGGAGAACTTTCTGCTGTTTGCTCCTCGATCGAGCGATTCAGGGGCAAGTTCGCGCGGATGAAATTAACCGCGAATGTCTCCGTTAGTTGCGACACTCTATGAGCAACTGAAGGTTTTTGGGAATTCGTTCTCAAAGGTCGTACAACGTATATTTTGAAAAAAAAATACGAAGTGAGGAAGACGACAGTCGCGGTAAAACGTCTGTCGTGAGAAAAAAACAACCATGTGTTGACGGTTTGCGCTTTATTTGTTACAGCCGTGTCTGTCTGTATAATTAAACGGAAGTTATTTACTTGATAATGGGTTTGCTCTGATTGGCCCGATGGATAAAGACATCCCTCGTTCTGACGTCGTTTTTTATTTTAATGGGTGACTTGCCGAAAAAACGTCAGACCTCAAGTTTCCAGGAGTAATATCGTCGATACTATTTTTAAGTTGTACAATACTTGCGAAATTGTAATATTGCAAATAAAATGGTTGAAATTCTAAAATTCTTGTTTCTTTGACGATACCTTGATCGATCATCCTATATTTTTTGCGTTAATTAATTACTTATCCGACTCCTTCGTGTACCATGTCGTTGTAACGGAGTTAAAAAACCGTGGAAGGAATATAGCGAGGAAGAAACATCTCTTGCCTCGAGATGAACGCGACAGATTCGCGGATATCAAACGGGAGAGTTAATTAGTCGCGGTGTTTGATTTGGACGTCGCGTAAGATTCGCGACTCCGATTGGATGAGCTTCCGGGGTTAGGCGCGCCGCGGGTTTCGAAGGAAAGAACAGCCGCGGGGCATTTCCCTCGGAGGAACGGGAGGAACGGGACGAGAGGTTTAAGGGGTAGGAGGAGGCTGAACGAGACGAGAGAGTTAAGGCCGACGAAGTCGTCGTGTTCCGAATGAGAAGCGACAGGGCGCGACGCGATGCGACGAGTCGTGAGGAGACGAGAGGAGATGAGAGCAGAGGAGAAGAGAAGAGAAGAGACGAGAGAGGAAAGGCGGCGAGATGAGACGAGATGAGAAACAGCAAGCTCGGAATGAGATATTCCGGGGACGGCAAAGGCGCGGAAGGAAAGCTGCCCTAGGAATTGTCTCTGCGCTTTCTAATAACACCGAGTTCGCGGGCCGATGCGTCGCGGCTTTCCTGATAACGAAAACTCTCTATCCTTCCTCGAGTTTCATTTACTTTGTCCTAATTTGTGAGCTAGAAATATTCAAAAAGTCTGAGGAAAAAATATGGAGAACGGATGTTAGAGTTCGCCGAAGAATTCTCCCCGAAACGGGGGGTAAGTCGCGGTGGTACGGTGAAATGAGAGGGGGTTGGATCGAGACATCGATGATATTTTTTTTCTGAGAGATATTCTTTGGTTTGGTTGAGGGGTTGGAATTTTTTCCACCCGCTGTGTTTCCCTTGCCCGGGTATTTGCCTTAGCGGGGTAGATTTTCCGGGCGGGACGAAGACAGCGAGAAGAGGGAGGAAAAGCAAAAGGAAAGGAAGGTTCTCGCGGAGGTGAGGAAGAGGGTGCAGGATGTAAGACGAAGGAGGCGTGGCCTCCGCATTGATCCAGAACCCCCACTCTCCTGCTTAAAAGTACGGCCCTGGCTGCTCCGTTCTATGCACACCCCCGTGTCGACCTCCTGTAAGAAACCGGCAAGAAATGAATATTCATGAGCCACCGGCTTCTCTACCTTCTTGATTCTACCCCTTGAAACGAGAGAAAAAAAAATACCATCCACCGCTGCGGACTAAAGTCCGTTCTCCAAAGCAACCCCTGTTACTGCTGCATCCGCCATTCTTCTTTCTTGCTAATTTTTTTATTCATCCGACATGATTCAGTCTAAGATATTTCCATTATTTGCAACCATAATCCATTTTTGATCGTAGAATATGTGAACCAAGTTGTTAAATTTGTCATGGTGTTTTTTAATCTTGAAACGGGAACGGGAATTTTATATAATTTCGTCAGGATGATCGATTGGTCGTGTTGTCGCACGGGGTAGTAGGTATATTTGCGAGGGGATGAAGCTGGTCGTTTTATTACTTAAATACATATTTGTATCAATTATCACAAAATTCGGGGGATCGATTCGCGTCGCTGAAAATATCGATGCTCTCGAATTAATTAATGGCAATCCTATTTCTATTTACTGTCGCAGGATATTGCTTTATCTAATTGCCACGGAGGAGGGAAGGGAGGGGAGGGGAAAGCAGCATCGTCGGCGGTGGCTTGATTGCCGGTTATAAAGTTCTAGGGGTAGGTTGCGACACGGTGCGATCTTCGTTCCGCAAATCGTTGGAAAAATTCGAGCAGCAAGGGGCTGCGACTAACCGACCGCTCGTTGGAATCCCTCGAATAAAAGATTATATATTTTTTTTCCGCTAGTATACAACCTAGATTTTATATAGTCGATGTCCACGTTCATTGCTGCCACCCCTGGATGGGGGATGTATAAACGCACCCCAGTTTGAAGACGCAATAAAGAGATGATAAGCAGCATCCTGTGTCATTGTCCTCCTATAACTTTGGGACCTTCGTTCATCTGTCTTACAATTTCCTCGAGATCGGTGGTGCGGAAAAGCAAAAAGTTATTTTGTGGTGCAAAGTTAGTTTTTTCAATCTACATTCGTGAAGATGCAAGTGTCCAGGCTGTCTGTATTTCCAGTTATTCTTTTATACCACTCCATGCGGCATATTTTAGAGAAAGAGGTAGATTGATATTTATTGTTGTCCATTACAATGTCGGACAAGCCCAAAGGGCGGAAAAGCCAGTACAACAGAGCTTACACAGAAGACATAAAATAAAATATAATAAAATAAAGCATAAGATAAAAATTAGTAATTAGCATAACAACGGTAGAGTAAATACATAATGTAAGGTAAATCAAAATTAAAAAGACAAAATACAGAAAAAGCATAATAAACGGTGTTGAGCATGAAGGAGAGAGAGATAAGCAGAGAATGAAAAGGAAGAGAAAAGGGAAGGTATGGCAGTGGATTGGTTGCCGGCTACGACGTTCCCAGAGTACACTGGGAGTTTGTTCTAACTTGCAGTCGGTGCCAGTTCTCCTCAAACAGGGTAGATTATATTCTACGTCTCTCCGCCTCGTTCCTGACTAGCTCGCGATTCGCTCGCGCGTACCGATCGCTCCTGTTTGTTTAATCCAACTTGGCTCTCGCGCCGCCATTTGGCTGATTGTAAAAAAGATCCGCGAGCCGAGCTGACGGAGGAAACCAACTCCTTGAATCGCTTCGTCGGGTTTCCTTGGTCACAGATGATACTTTACAATCTCTATACCTTTTCCAGCATTCTACAATCTCTTTCAATTTTTCCTTTCGCTCAAGAGCGATGCACAAGGTTGTCTTTGGTTTGCATCAGGTTGCTAGGTCCCAGCGTTAAACCCGAAATGGCTGAGGGCTGATTTACGAAGCTGTTAACGTGTCCGATAAAATACAAGCATCGGTTTTATCGCCGCTATTCGCTAGCATTTCCAACCAAGGAATCCTCCCTGTCTAATGTTCCTCCTCCTCTTCGTCTTCCTGTTCCTCCGCGTTTCTCTCCTCTCGAGATCTTCTCCTGTCTTGAACGCGGTAATTTCAATTGGTCGAACGCAAACCTCGAGAAGCTGTGGTCGAAAATTTTTCAGAGGACCCAAACGAGAAGGGGTCGCGAGAGGAGAATCGAGGATGATCCCTCCGCGATTTAATTCACTTTGATCGCACGGACGGCAGAGTTGGCCGCGGTACAACGGAAGCCTCCAATTCAAATCCGAAAGACGGGATTAAGCGGGGCTTCGTTGAATATATCGTCCACGGTGGGCTCCCAGCGATGGTGTTTTATCGCGCGTTAAATTACGATTTTTATCCCGCTCCCTCTCGCTTTATTGCGCTCTCGTTTCCGGCTCGTTTCTGCGATGTTCGCTGTTAAGAGGAAGACTAGCGATGAACGGTGAAATTTGGAGGTTTTTCAAAGTTTTTCAGTACGGTTCAAATTCGACCCTCTTGAAGAGAGTTGCTCGTAAACCGGTATCTCGCGAACCTTTAAAATATTTAGAGGACATAGCGGAGAGACGAGGAGGAAAGAGGAGAAAAGGGGGAGGCGGAGGTGGCGGAAGAGGCAGAGGTGTAGGTGGCGGAGGAGAGACTCATCCAAGTTGGCAACTTTCGGTCGTATTAGCTTTTGTATATATATTACCTCATTTGCGAGAGGAAAGCTTATACTTCTACCCCCTGTAGACACTATATAGACACACGTACATACGTACATGAAGAGGTAGAGTGTGTGCATTCACCTACCACCTCCCTTACAATATAGTCGTGCACGTGCTTCGGCTATATTCCACCTTCACCGTGGCACGTAGCTCCTCGTGCTTTTCGACCAACGAATCGCGGGGGGCCTAAACATTCCAAGACGCCACCAGGGTCGTCTTCTCTTCCTCTATCGATCTTTATTTCCTCCGGATTTTAAAGCCACCCTCGGAAGACCCTGAAAGCACGGAGAATGTGCCGGATCGTCGAGGAGGAATGTCGAGGGTCTTCGTTCACCCCTCGAGTTTCAAGGAGTCGACCAAAGGGGGATGGCGATTTCTCGCGAATCGGAAATCGCGACTCCGTTTCCTCAAGGATTTCCTTGGCACGCTGGTATCAAGTTGCACGCGATGGAAGAAAAAAACACGATGGAACGTCCCGAGGTTGGGAAGAAGGACGAAGGAGGAAAGGAGATAGGAAAGGGTGAGAGTATCGGCGCATCGGGTTCCAGCAAGTATTGCCCGGCTGTCAGATGGTAGGTAGGTAGGTAGGGTTGGTAGAAGGAAGGTACCTACGCGGAGGTTAGGTCGGAATATAGTTTAAGCTAGACGAATGGGCTGGTGGGTGGTTCTGGAGGCAGAAGAGTGAGCCGAGGCGGGTAGTTTTGCCTGGGTACCGCCGCTCCACCGCCACCCTCGACCCTCCACCCTCCACCTTCCACCCCCTAACCAACCTCCTCCTTCGCCTCTTCCTCCACGGCGCCCCTCTCGAGCCACCCTCGGTTACTACTCCACCACCTTCTCCACCTCCTCGACGACGCCATACCCTCGTTCATAATATCCTGCACGTCAGACTTTGAAAACTCCAACAATTTCCTCCTGCCGCCTGGTTGGAGAGCCGAAAGGGGAGGGCGACGGGGTAGCGGGGGGATGGCCGGGGCTCAGGGGGGTGGTTTCTACCCGCTACGTGGAGATGGTTCCAGGCTGCTGATGCTGGTACTGCCGGGTGTGCCGGTGGTAGTGCGAATAGGGGATGGTGGTGGTTGTGCCGGTGCTGGTAGTGGTGCTGCTGCTGGCGAACCGACGGTGCGAGGGAGACGAGTTTCGAGTTTATATAAAGTTCGGGCCACATCAATAATTATAAGTAGAGAGCCGAGGCAAGATGGCGCGCTCGACTGCCAACCTCCCATCCTCCCAATCCTCCCATCCTCCTGCGTGCCAACCGAGTCATTATTCAAACTATCCTTACTTCCTCTTGTTTGCTTGTCCGTTTGATCCTTCGTGTCTTTCTGAGCTTCGATCCATTTCCCTCGTTCAGATTCATCGAGGAGAGATCCGTCTTGGTGTTTTTTGCACTCTTGAGGAATCTCTAAATTTTTCTTTCTTCGTTGTTCCTCTTAACGATGTGACAAGAATTGTCGGGAAGAAGAGATTGAATGTCGATTATCATAAAATGTTCTCGTTCGAATAACTCGTTGAGAGATGCCAACAAAGTTCCTCTCGCCTCTGGGAGAATGTCAAGGTCGTTGTTCCATGGTAAACGCGCCGTTCGAGAAGGTCATGGGGCTTCGTTCTCCAGCGAATGTTTAAAGCGAACCCCGCGAATCGCTATTCGATTATTCGTGCTCCCTGATATCCAACACGGATGGAATAATTTCGAAAGGATACGAGCGAATTTCCAGGTCGTCTTTCGAGAAGGTTTAACGAGGGTGAGAATTATTAAGGGAAGGCCAGAGAGTCGAAGGCTAAAAACACGCACGAAGGGAGGCGATAGGAGAACCGGTTGGTTTCCGGCAAAGATGACGGTTGATTAATGTTGAGGGTAGTTTCTTACTCACCCCCAACGACTCGGGATATTCGGTTACAATGGCGGCCGCCACCTTAGATAACGCGCAGAATTAATATCGCGCGGAGCCAGCTATGCTTCCACCCTCTCTTCAATTTATAATTTTAAAGGCGTTCCTTCCGCCGTACAGTCCGTTCGGTAAATATCAACGACATCCCTCGATTTTCTCAAGAGATCGGTATAAATAAATGTCTACAAGGAACGGAAGAACAGAATAATTCTCAAGAGGGAGGAAATTTTTCCCGGATGGAAGCGGTTTCACCGAGTTGTCCGGCACTTCCGTAGCCAAAGGGTATCCGTCTACGAGCACGTAGACACACGCCACTTCGTAGGGTGGGGGATCGGTTCGAATCTGTCCCTAACGTAGTTTCCAGTTGAAACGCAGATCTGGTGTTGCCCTAACTCGGCCGGGGAAACTCAGAAATCTAATGCCAGGAGGACACACAGGCCGCACCAGCCCGACGTTAACTTTTAATGCACGGGATTAGTGCCGCGGGTGCACGCGGGGATGGTGCCCAAACTTTGCGCTAATTTGTTCGTCTATTAATCTCGTACTTCCTACCCTCGCACGACACCCCGAAAGAACTTGTCCGATCGTCCTGCTCTCCCGACGATTTTTTATTTTATTTCCACATATTAGAGAAGAGAAATGTGTACATTGTTTCAGTGATCTACGGTCTTTCGATTCTCGAGGGTAGACGTTTATTTTGATATTTTTTTAGGGCAAAGAGGAAGAAGGGTGGCTCGGAAATGCGAATTGCGAAAAATCAGGAATAATCGTCCGACGAGAGGAGCGAAATCTGGGTCGACGAGTCCAACCGCGGCAAATATACGGTGCAAAGGGAGAGGAAAAAAGGACGAGTGAGCGAAGAGGGGTGGAAAAAGTAGAAAAAGTCGAGGGTACCCTGGTTGAAGCGAGGACCACGGCGGTGGAAAGAGGATCGAGGAAAGAGGGTCTGCGCTCAATTTACCGGCCGTGGAAAAAAGGAACGCAGGAAAAGACGGGAAACAGCTTAACGGGGTTAAAACCAGCCCTTCGGGAGTTTCGAGGTAGGAGGTAAAAAAGCTAAGCGGCGTTTTATAGACCCAACAAGCGGCCCGCGTATACCTACCCGGGTGCCAACCCCGTTTTTACACCCTCGTTGGAAATTAGAGGCTTTTTGTGCTAAATATACCCTCTCTTTCTCCATCCCTCTTTCACTCTGAGTGTTCCTCTCTTTCTTCCTCTTGTGCCCGCGCGCCGCCAGTGAATCTCATATTAATTTTAACTCCACGCGAATCCAACCGCGCCGCAAATTACGAGGCGACACTCTTTTTAATTCTCTCTCGTCATGAGAACCGGTTTTTGCAAAGGAGACGAGAATTATTTCGTTCTATGGCCGGGCTCTTTTCCGCTTTCGTTTCAACCCCCGAAAGACGGTTAATCAGCCGACTAAAACCGGACGAAGGTATTTGAGTCTTATAATGAAATAATTTCGCGAGAGGTTTCAACTTGCGTTGCAAAAATTTCTATATTCCTTGAGAGGCAGAGTGACGATGTTTTTCCAAAATTCTACCCTTTCATAGTTAGAAAATGACGATGGGAAATTATGACAATTAGAAGAGATAGAAATGAAGATAGAAACAAAGTGAAATGCGATTTGAGAATCGTCTCCGCGGGTCTAAGTGAAAATAAAACGCTCGACCAGCCGGTTAAGAGGGTGTGAAACGAGGGTGGCATTTCTCTCACATAAATTAGCCCGCGGGAGTAAAATGCAAAACATTCGTTCAAACCGCAGTTCAACACAGACGAGATTGGTCACGTTGCGGCTTTGTCCGTCCGAATTCGCTCGGGGGTGGTTTAGTCTTTCTCGTCTCACCATCCCTCTCGATTCTCCCTTCCCACCGATCAGCCAAATCTCGTACAATCTTTCTTCTCATCGTTCTTTTTTCATCAAAGTCTCTCAATCTATCGGCCAAGAAAGTTCAATCCTATCTGCCAATCAGAGAGGAAAGGAGAACAAGACCATCTTGGATCTTTCGAAAGGAAAAAGCCGAGACTAGAAGCTGGATAGCATCGGCAGTTTCACGAGAGGCAATACCCGAGGGTTACATCGAGGATGCAACTAGCTGAAAATTCATGGGTCGCACGAAGGAATCGAATATCGCCGGTGCATCGGAACCGATGTATCTCTCTCTCCGACTGGCTATATTCCCTCGGGGTGAATCGGAACGACGAAGGTCGAATACTCGAAGGCGAAACGTTTCTCTAGGCATTCGAATAGGTGTTGTTATAGATGTATCTGAACGTAGGTGGGCCCAGATAGCGCCCGATTTCAGGAACGACTATGAGAACTCGTAGGTAGAGAAGAGAAAGGTGTAGGAGAAGAGAGGAAGACCTCGAGAGAAGATACAGACATAGGAGAGAGGAAAGAGGAGGCTGGAAGGTTGTAGGTGGTAGCCAAGGTACTTCTCTCTCCTTCACCTCCGGCTCCTCTCCCGCTTCTGGCTTTCGAGGCAATATAACTCGAAAATGGTGGCTGGCTTGCGAGTGCCGTTATCATTTCTTAGCCCGGTATCAGCCCGCCCTCCCGGTTATTACTGCACCCCCGGGGCTACGCCATGGACTCTTAGATAAGCCACCCACCGCGAAGGTGTATTGTCTGTTTCACCTACCCCCCTCTGCCTTCTATACGGTCCTCCTTTCTATCCCGTTCTCCTTCCCAGTCTCTTATTCTCTCTTGTTCTACCTTGTTCTACCTCTTGCTCGATATTTCTCTCCATCTCTCTCCGTCTCCTTCCGTCCCATCGTATTCCTCTTCCTCCGCAGCCACTTCCGACACTCGAGATGTATAGAATTGTTTGAGAATCGCCCGAAGCGCCGCGAGATTACTTGGGAAAACGGATATGTCGTTCGCCGCGCCGTCCGATAAGTCCGAAACGCGCCGACGAAAAGGATCTCGCGGGACGATCCATCCTAGATCGATTCTTCCCTTCCTTCCTATCCGTCTTGACGTTCAGACAAAGAGAGGGAAAGAGAGATGGAGATCCAAAGAGGCAAGGAGATGGAGAGAGAAAGGGTGAGAGACGGTGTGGCAATGCAAGAGAACGCCAACCCACTGGTGAACTCTCCGAACGTGCCTCGACAAAGGTTTCCGGTAGCCTGTTCTTCAAATTACCGCGATAATGAAGAGAAGATTCCGCGACTGCCGGAACTCCTGCTGGCGATCGAGCGCTCCGAGAATTTCGTCTTCCAATTTCTACCACGTCATCGTCAATCGAAGGAAATTCAAGGAGACTTACAAAATTTCTTCCATCGTTTGTACCCATGTGGTAGAAAGATTCTGTGCTACTTTTTGCCGTAGCTTGCGAGAGAGGAGAGTCAATGCTACCCTCTTGGGGATCGGAGCGCCAAGGAAAGCAAGGGGGGTGAGTCTGCGACTGCCGGAATTCGTGTTGGCGATCTAGCACGTCATCTTCAATCGATGGAAATTCAAGGGGACTTAAAAACTTTCTTTCATCGTTGGTACCCATGTGGTAGGAAGATTCTGTGCTATTTTCTGCCATAGCTGGCCAGAGAGGAGAGTCGATGCTACCCTCTTGGGGATCAGAACGCAAAGAAAAGCAAGGGGGGGGCGAGTCTGTGACCACCGGGAAGAAAAGGACTCGACAGCCGAGTCGGCGAGTCGAGAGCCATGCTTCGAGAGTGCGAACGATTCCAAATGAGGTCGAGCCGACTGACTGATGACGTCATTACTGTCAGGCTTAATGAAAATTTCCGGAAAGTTACCGCTCGCCTCGACTGCTGACGCCATGTTACCTTCGCCGGAGAAGAGAGGGGTAGCAGAGGGCACGGGGCGAGCACCGAGGGGGTGGCTGCAGCCCGCGAGCGAACGAGAAATTTTACGAGAATTTCCGAGACTAATTTCTCCGGCGCTTTGCGCTCGAGGCAGGCGGGCGTCGTTAATTTCTGACGTTAATTGCTAAACCTGAAGTTTCTAGAAATTTCCTGAGCGCCCCTAACCTCGCCTCCATCCTCCGACCGCTCTTCTGTCCTCTCTTTCTCCGATTCACCCTCCTCCTCTTTCCCTCTTCTGGCATATGTACCTCTACCGATCTCTTCCTCCCCCTCCTCACCAGTTGCCTCGGTTTCCTCTTTCTCTCAAAGAGCGTAGCTGCTTCGTCGGGTTTTCTGATATGAAGATTAAACATCATTTATTCATCGTGGCCCGGTGCGTCCTTCTTCACGACCCCGTTGGGACACCGACGCGACCTGGACCTGTTGTTCGACCTTGTACCGGAACAACCCTCCTCCAAGGGGGTGTGCATAGTCGCTGCCAGAGATAAAACGCTCCTTTTCCGAGGGACTTTAATTCTCCGTTGGCATATCTTCCTTCGAGTCTCTTAGACGATTCAGAAAAAATCCTCCTCCGTGGAAAGTCTCGTGGACGTAGAAGGAAGAATTTCGAGAACAAAAAAGAAAGTCCAAAGATTGAGAAAAAAGTGTGAGGGTAGGAAAACTTTGTAGAGTCGTTTTTAAAGTCTTACCGAAGAAAAACGACGTAAGACGTTGACCGGAAGGGTTGCGTTTCCATTAGACTTTGACGAGAACGAACAGAAGGGGTGGTTCGACTTGCATGAAAAGGGTGACAGGCAGGAAAGAAGTCTGAAAGAAATGAAAGAGAGTCAGAGGTAGAGAAAGAGAGAGCTTCTTGCACCCTCGCCTAGTTGTTTAGTTTTCCGCCATCTTTGTTCGCGCTTAGACGAAACGGGGGTGAAGGAAGAAGGGGTACGAGGGGCCTGCGAGAGGAGCGGAAGGGAAAGGAGCGGGTTAATAGCGGGCTCCGGCGGTTCTGCAACCCCGTCGAGGGTTCCCGAAGAGCGAAAGAGGGAAAGAGGGAAAGAGAGAAAGAGAGAGAGAAGAGGGCGGCTGCCGTAGGGGTGGAAAAGGCGGAGGGTGAAGGCGGGAGGCCACCGAAGGAGGGGCGTAGGATAAAAAGAGAGAAACCCTGGTAGGATCGCGTAGCTCCGTCGAAGGCAGAAAGAGAAACGGGGAAAGGGCAAGATGAATAGAGAAAGCAGAAATAGCAAAAGACAGAGACGAGCGGAGAAAGAGAGAAACGGCGAGGAAGAAAGAGGGAAACAGAGGGAGAGAGAGACTTTACTTACTTACACCCTCGCCGGAGCTCTGTCCGTGGTGAGACGAAACGATGCGAGGTTCGATGCGGAGGAAAAGGAACGAGGAGGTAGGTATTTCCCGTAGCGCGCGCGCAAAAGGCACCGTAACGATTTTCTGCTCCTTCGAAGGAATATGAAAGGCGATATTTGCGCGAACCCAGGACACCGGGAGTTCGCTGCTGCCGGTGGGAGGGTAAGGGGCAGGCGGAAGAAAGAGAGGGAGAGGGTGCAGGAGGGCTCTCGTCGAGTCGTTCCTCTTCCTTCCACTTATAATTCGGCTTCTTCTCTTTCCTCCTAATGATAAAGAGCGAGGGAGGCTGGGTCGCCCTGGCAAATAACACTCGGGTGGGATTTAAGGGATGAAAAGGGGCAGGAAGCCTTCTTTGCTGCCTCCGGGAGGCTCTTTGATGTCACTCGACCTGCCGCCTAATTTTCACTCCGGCTCGAGTCATCCAAGGACGAAAAATTAACTGAGGGTCCAAGAAAATCAACGACTTCGATCACTCAAAGCAGGAATGCCTGCTATTCTTATTTGATGGATGAAAAACGATACTCATTGAGTCGATTGTTTTGTAACAGTGGAAGAAAGACTTGCATGGGGGTGGCGTGGAATTAATCGCCTGGCGCAACCTTAATTTCTTCCCGGAGGATTTGCCAAGTGTCTTGAGACTCGAGACGATTCGCGCGCTTCATTTATTTCCATGATATCGCCTCGGGTGTCCATGGAAACAGAGCTTTCGACGAGGAAGAACGAACGTATCATTCTACGCTTCGAGAAGCCGTCTTACGATTAATTTCTAAACGTTACCGTTGCAAGAAATTCATGCCAATTACGGTGAAGAAAGAATTCTAATTTGGAGAAGGCGGGAAGGATGACCAACGAATTCTGAGATTCCAGCGGGAAATAGAAGGACGTCCAGATAGGAGAATTCGTGGGTGCGATACTGCAAATTATTTTCCACTCGTATAACGCGAACAAGAGAGTCAATGAATTCCCAGAGTCGTTTAAAGCAAAAGCTGGCGAGGGTAGTATTTGGAAGGCGGGGAAGAAGGTGGCGGGCGGAAGAGGAGAAGAAGGCAAGGGTGTAGGAGGAGGAGGTGGTAGAGGAGAAGAAGGGTGGTTGTGGATGGTGGCGAAGAAGAGGTGTGCCCGGGTGGAAGCTCCCTCATTCCCGGCTGGAGACTTAGAGTTGGTAATTAAATACAAGGAACCTTGCTTCG
The DNA here is from genome assembly GCA_910591515.1 of Cerceris rybyensis. Taxonomy (NCBI): domain Eukaryota; kingdom Metazoa; phylum Arthropoda; class Insecta; order Hymenoptera; family Crabronidae; genus Cerceris; species Cerceris rybyensis. The sequence continues at coordinate 1,786,174 of OU342801.1, read as the reverse complement.
CCTCGTCTCGCATGGAGTCAGCTCGTTCTCTCTCTCTCTCTCTCTCGACTCTCTCGGCTCTCTCGTCTTCTTGCATCCCCTTTCGGTATGCCCGGAATACAGAGAGGGCTGTATTTAATTCGAGACTTCATTCGATTTACTTCGAGAGTCGTGGATTAGGCACCGTCGAACTTCCAGACCGGCTCTCGTTGTCTTTGCCAATCGAGAAGACCTACGAGCGACAGCTGCAACCCTTTCCTCCGGAGGAACTTCCGGTCGAAAGAAATGGAGAACCGTTTTTCCGCGTTTGCGAGGAAAAACATCGTGATTGAGATACTTCAGGGTGAAAACCAGACTAATGGAGGCTATTGGAGAAAAAAGGGGTAGTCGTCCCAGCGAAGGGAGGATTCATAGCGCAAGAGGGTGGATGAAAGTCCGGTCGCTCGACCGCCAGGGTTGTTTTTTTCCGCGTAAATCGATTTCTGATTACTTTCTCGGGCAAGGAGACGTATGTGCGCCTAGTGGTGCCATTATTGGCAATAACAGTGTTACAGCAGCCCATCCAACCAGCCAGAGGCCTCGCTCACTCTCCGTGGCCCCGCGGCCTCGCGTCGCGAACCTCTCTATCTTCACGAGCGCCTCCGCCAGTCGCCTAGCTTGCTCTTTCTCTCTCTCCTACTTCTCTTTATAATTCCTTCTCTCTCTCTCTCTCTCCCGTTCTATCTCTCCTGGCGAAACTCAATTCCCCAGGCCGTTCCGCGCGGAACGGAGAGGGTGCGCGTACACTTTGCTTGCTCCCGCTACACAAGACGAAATTTCATTCCCGCCCGCGCCCATCCTGTGCCCGGTAATTGTGCACGTGAAGCAACCTGAAACCTGCATTTGCCCTGTAGGTTCGCAAAGGAGCTCTCCCTTCGTCCCTTCGTCTCGCCCGTCCGCTCCGAAAGACGTTGTCGTTCCAGAGGCCTCCATCGTGAGTGCCTCCGTGAGACGCGATGCTTCCACGATGGCGGCTCTCGCGAAAAATCGCGGGGAGAGAATTCTACGAGGAAGAACGATACTAAATACCAAGGAGCATCTCGACAACCTCGAGACATCGTCTCAAGGATCTCGAGGAATGGATGGAGCAAGGGAGGAAAAAAAAACGAAGGGTCCCTCGAGGGATGGAGAAGTCGATGGAAAAGGAAATTTGCGGAGTTGGAGAACGGCAAGTCCTAACGTCGCTGGAAGTCGAGTGCGCGACCGGCACAATAAGACGGCTCAATGAAAAGCGTCCTTTACTGCGGCTGCACCCTCTCCTGAATGCTTATATGCCATTCTCCGTAGCTTTCCCTCTTTCTCTCTTTCTCTCTTTGAGCCCGCTCGCCGGCTGAATCTCCCTCGGTTTCCCTCGGTTTCTCTCGTTCCTTCTGTTCGTCTCTTTCCAGCTCGTCGTTTCGTCGTCGCTATTTGCGCGATATCTCGCTCGTTGGGCGCCGGCTCAGCCAATGAAAGCACGCGGAGGCGAGCGCTTTTACGGCGTTCTTACGGCATGGCGGGGATTCTGGGGGGTTTGGAGCTGCTGCCTCCGCAACGTTCTTATTGTTTCAGCCACCCCCGGTAACCCCCCGTCAGACAGCCCGGCTCGCAACCACCCTCCGGTACCACTCGACGCGAGTTTACTCCCTCTTTCCACCCCCGGCTTCCCTCCTCCTCAACCTCCTCCACGGCACTGTGCTTAGAATTTTAATGGACCGGCTTAGAAATTGTTGGCGGAATTAGATTTTAGGACGAGATTAGGCAGGGCTGCTCGAAATTACTGCAAGGAACGGCAGAAAAGAGACGGCAGAGGGTGGCGCGCGTTTCTGCCACGCCGAGGCCTCCATGAATTTATGCCATTGTGGAAAGAGCACGCGACTCTCCCCGTGAATCTCGACTTGCTTCGTTGAATTTTCAAGGGGTTCCATCTTTTACGATCCACCTTCGCCTCTTTGATTCTTCCGCGTTTGCTCTCCATTGCGAGAACCCTCTTGAAAGACGATCCTTCATCCCTTTCACCCTCTGGGTCTTCGTTCACTTTCTCCTCCTATACGATGGTCCCTCCGAAGATACGACTACGTTTGCCCTTCTGAGTTTTCTTATCGAGATTTATCATCTTCCACCCCCGTGTCTTCCAGGGAGTCGCACCCTTCGGTGAAATCTCAGTCCTCCTTCGATACCACCCCCTTTTGGTATTCCGTCGTCCTAAGCATCCAACGGTGGGAAAGTACGTCGTCCCGGGTAGAGGAGAGTAAGACGACAGTGAAACGCAAATGGGGTGAGTCGAGCCCGGTGGTGTTTGAGTTTGAAATTACGAAGCGAGAGAATTTATATGCCGGTGCCGCCTGTTCTTGCGCGCCGCGGTAGAAGTTTCATTTATTTAAGGCATCTTGTTCAAAAGCGAGAAGGAGAGATCGACTCGAATTCACCCCCTCTGCCATCGGCAGAGAGTCGAAACTTCTTCCTCCACCCCCTGACATCGTTCGTGAAAGCGACGCTTCGTGGTCAAGCACCGTGTAAACGTTTGTCGAGAAAATAGATAATTTCAAGGTGAAAATCGTCCAAGAGGGTTGAAATACGAAATTACAACAATCGAATCGAAAGCTCGTAGAAAACTAGCGAAAGAATCGTTGAAATTTCGACCTAACCCCAGAGATTTGAAGGGTAAGTTTCGAAGTAATTGATAACAAGCGAGGAAAAGAGGGTTGAAAAGAAGTTTCCGTCGAAGAAGGGTGACAGTTTGTGAGAATCATCGAACCATCTGACATCATCTCTCTTTCTCGACTTCGGCGAGCCCTTGGACCTCCCTCGACGTGCCCATCCCAACCTGCAGACCGTGTCCTCGTCCTCGAAGGCTTTGTCTACAACTTCAGCCGGGTGTTTCGCGATTATAATTTAACGACGCCGGCAACGAAGCGAAGTTGGCCCCAGAAATCAATGCGCGCACCGAGACAAAAGCCACCGACGACAGAAAGTCAGAGGGTGAGAGGGTGAGAGGTGAAAGAGAAAGAGGAAAGGAGGGAGGGAGGGCAGGCAAGGAGAGAACAAAGATGGGGAGCACGACTGGAGAAGACCGAGGAGGACAGTTTTGAGAGAATATAAGGGAGTCGCGTCTAGAAAGCCGAGGGATGCTTCGAATGTCTGGATACGCCGCGACTCTGTCCTAAGTATCTCTCGGGGCGAAAGGTCACGAAATTTTAACCAGATATTCCTGACAACCTTCCTACATTTTCCTTCGGACAAGTAAAATCACGGAGTGTCTGTTTCCTCAGGGTAAATCCTATTTAATGTTCTTTCGCCTCAGAAGAATACAAAAGAAGCATAAAACTTCTTCCTTCAGCAAGTACTTCTCAAAGAGAGTACAGTTTGTAAAAACGTTGTAATTAAACTTGCAAACATGATGGAAAAGAGAATAAATAAGTTTATATTTGTCGAAAGAAACTGAAACGATCATTTTCTTCGGTCCTCTCAAGTACACCTCCGTAGTTCCGTCCGATCCGGCAGAGACCAATTCCCACCCCCTAATTCCTGAACGACGAAGGAACAGACGGAGGTCAGGCATTTGCGGCGGGTATTAAGAAATCTCTGCGGACGTTTGGCGGTCGGCCAACATTCCCGGCGAATTAAAATACCGTGCCGAACGTGCAGGGTATCTCGTATTGCCGAGGTTTTCACAGCCGCCACAAAACTGCCGGGCCATTTATTCTACAAACCGTGCGGTTGCCGTATCGAGAAAAAAAAGGATACTCCGTCAGATTCCAATCGAGGAAGAACATTTAAAATTTACGACGACGACGAATCAAGACAATCGTTCCAAAGGGAAGCATCTATGTGGTCAATGCAAGACACAATATCGATAACGAGGAAGCTGTCTAATGGTTAAGACAGAAGCTGAAACGAGTTTCGTATCCTCGGAAACTCAGATGGGTGTCGGTGCTTTTCAAGGTGCATACTCGGAGGGTACCTGACAGTCACCAGGAGAGGAACGTTTGCAGAGGCGCGCGTACCCGCTGTACAAAGTCGTAGCTCGCGGCCCTTTCATTTGTAAACGAAATTACAGAATAAGGCTGAGAGGTGCGATGAGGATAGGGAAGAAAGAGAGGAGAAACGGAGTTGCTTGGCGTCAGCATCCAGCCAAGGACTGTTATGTGCCGTCGAAGCCGGCAAGGTGAGGGACCGTCGGGGGGCTGCCAGAAAAGCGAGCAGACGAGGGCTGCACGGGGGTGGATTTTACTCCGAAGCAAACGGCTCAAAGGAAATTAAGGAGCATTCACTCTACGAGAACCTCTCACGGAGAAATATCGTCTGTGAGAAAGAGAGGGGCAGGGGGAGAGAAAGAGGAGGAGGAGAATTGGAAACCCGGAGACTGGTTTAGAATACGAGAATCTATTCTCGATCTTTCCATCGTAAAAGGGCAAGATTTCCTTTTGTATTTCTCCGTTACAGCGAAATCTAAGGAACGTCATTTCGAGACAACTCGATGAGAGATGTTTGTAATTCCCTTTTGACAATTTGTCGAAGATATATGTACGACTAGCTGAAAGTTCCCGTGCTTCGCTACGGTTTAATCGAAACTAAAAGAAAACCCTAAAATTTCGAATTTTGAAAAATCCTTTCTTAGTGGGTGCTTATACCCTAGAAGGGACGCTCATGCAAAATTTCAAGTTTCTAGGTCAAGTAGTTTCGGCTCTGCGTTGATGAGTGTGGCCCATACTTTAACCCCCCAAAACCCCCCTAAAATTTCGAATTTTTCAAAACCCTTTGTTAGTGAGCACCTAAGACCCAAGAAGAAGGTATGTTCCAAATTTCATTGCAATCCGTTCTGTGGTTTTTGAGATTTCGTGATGAGTGAGTGAGTGAGTCAGTCAGTCAGTGGTATTTGAGCTTTATATAATAGATGAGAGGGTAAGAAAATTATAAATAGCTAATCGAATGTGAGAGATTTCCTATCGTTCGAACACCAGGAAGATAATATTCCTGCGGACCAATCGGATCACAGATAGGAGGGAAAATAATTCCTCGGAATCCTCCGAGGTCTAGTTCGTAGTCTCGTTTGTCTTGGCAACTGAATCAGCTCGTTTCACTGATTTCGGCAAAGTATAATTTCTCGCGGAGGAAAAGCAATAAAGGCGCGCCTCCACGAGGGTGAATTCTCGATGAAGGTTCGTAGAGAGGCAAGGCGGTGGCGTCGGCGGCATACTCGAAGCACGGGAGAAAGCACCATTGCCCTCATCCTGTTTTTCATCCCTTATTTTGCCAGAGGGGGTAGAAGAGGGTCGGTAAGACGGGGGTGGCAGTATGGCCGCTTTACTCGGGACTCCGCCCTCGAGTGGCTTCCCTCGAAAGGGGAGAGAGAACTTGGAAAACCTGACTATCCTACTACAGGGTTGCACAAAGTACGTACTTACGGCGTAGCGCGAAACGAAACGGGGGTGGAGCGGGGGTTACTTCCCGAGGCTAAAACACCCTTCTCAACCGTATCGTCTAGCATGCCGTACGTTTATTTTTATCTCCTCAAAGTTCCTCCTCTCCAACGATACTCAAAAAGTAATAAACTTCTCTTCCAACAAGAATTTCAAATCTTTAAGAAAAATTTTCGTGCAATTATACTTTTCAAAATTCCCAAAAAGATCACGTTCCACGGGATGTCACTTTACTCCTTCCTTTAAGGAGATTCTCGTCGAACACCGTAGAACGATGGAAACAATTTGATCGCGAAGTACAAACGTTGATCACGAGGTAAAGCGTTAAACTGACCAAAGTCCGCGGACTGCATCCAGGAACTGGTCAGTCATGGTGCCCCACTCTTTCTACGTGCCCCTTCGAGTGACCGCTGGGCCCCCGGATATGTGGGAAAGAAAACCAGTTCCGCGCGAGGGCTATCCCTCGCCAAGGAAGATGGACAATCGACCGGAGGTCAAACTAACTCGGACACGAGGAAGAAGAAGGAAAAGGTTCGAAGGAGACAAGACGGAAACCTGTTCTGGGTCAGTTTTTGGCCCTTCTGACCCAGAGAAGGGATCGTGCCTCTTTTACCCCCCTCTCGGTGCAATTCGAGGGCTTGCACTTCGCTGACGGTGGGAAAATCATCGCACGAGAACCTGTCTTGGTTTGCTAATTTTTTTTCCATGGATAATTTTTATCCACAGTGTCAGAAGAAATTCTACGGTCGTTGAAATCTCGAGAGATATGGAGAAATCATTGGTGGAAGAATATTTTGTAGATTTTATAGTGAGAATTATGGGGAGAAAATTCTTTTCGATTGTAACGATTCGTGAAGCGTATAACCGGCTCTCGCAGGACAATCGGGGAAGGACCAGTTGCTCCCGTTTCTTTCGTGGCGCCTATTCGGCTTGAACGTGTCCAGTTAGACCAGTTTTCAAATATTTCTGGGACAGGACAATGTCCAGTGAAGCAACGGCAGATGCGGCTCCCCATGAAAGCCGGGGCCGAATGAAATTTACTTTTTGATTCAAATGTCTCGCAACGAAAAGGATTTATCGTTGACCGAATTGTCGGTGCTCGAAGAAGAGTATCGGTCGACATTGTCAATTTTTCTTATTTTCTTGTATACCATGTAAACTTCAAGGGAAGGAGTCGATCGTTTCCCTTCCGGACGAAAATAACACAGTCCCTGGGTTGAGTTAGTGCGCCGATACGCCGGAAGGTAATGACGGGTACCGAAGTTCATTAAGAAACTTTAATTAAGTTCCATCGAGCTTCGGGGAGAAACGTTGCGCCAGCAGAAGAAGTTCCATCCGCGTTAAAGTCAACGCGAATCGTTCGAGCTCGCGGTGAAGATTGAATTGTTGCATTCGCTCGTGCGTCAAATGCATTGGCAATCGGTTTTGGTAACGATCGATCACCGGGGAGAATTTCATGAAAATCAACGAGAATAAGGAGGATGAAAATGTGTCGAATATATTCGCAACAAATTCCAGATGGAATTCGTTACATCAAAAAGAGAAAAGGACTGTGTATTCAGGCGGATAAATTGAGTCCGCGAGGTTCGCAGCGAGCGGGTAGAAATCGAAGAGACGGGATGAAGGGGTGAAAAGAATTCACCCTTGGTAGAATGACCAGTGGTCAGCGGTGTTCCTCCTTTCTTCGTGGCGTCATTAGCTCAGCGGTGCCTGGTCGACAATGCCGGCTAAATCACTCGCGTGCGGTCAGTTGATCATTAACAAGCAATTATTCTACGGCTCATTAGATCGCGCGGACGCATAAGACTCGCCGCGACAAAAGATTAACGTAAAGGGGTGAGAGAGGTGCGAGTTAACGTGGACACACACCTATGAAGTACGATGAGATGCACACGATCGTGTTTGCATCTGTATCGTGTTCTATTAGAGGGAGAAACAGAGAGGACTGAATGAAGAGGAAGAGAGAGAAAGAGGGAGCAGGAATCGCCCGGAGGTATCGGCACCCCTCTGTCCAGTTCTGCCAGCGAACCGCCACCGAACTAGTTTTCCCGGTCATTGGTCGCTCGGACTATGATCGAACGTTAATCCAACGAAACTGCCCGATAAATATATCCAATCTGCTCAGCACCGTGATTCGTTTGGGGTTGTATAACGAGCGAACGTCGATTTCGGAGGGAAGCGCAACGAGGGAGCGAGAAAAAGATTTTGAAAACTTCTATAAGAAAATTGCCACTAGGGAGATGATAACTAACGAAGGAAAATTAAATCTTGCGTGTAACCCGATCGAAATGATTCTTAAACTAGAATATACAATATTATTTTCACGAAATCATCGAAACCCTCCAACGATCGATTATCCTTACGAGCATATCGCACGTTCCACCCTTTGAATCTCAGACTTTCCAACTGAAATAATACCAGGAACCTTGCGCCAGCTTGGATAAGTTAATAAATACACCGTCGAAGAAACGAGACGGAGGTGCGGCAAGTGGTTACAGGGGGGGTTCAATCAGATGCAACCAAAGAGAGGGTTGCATCGAGAAAGAGAGAGGGTGAGAAAGAGAAGACGAAAGGAAGAGATAGAGCAAAAGCAAGAGAGCAACGCGGGCCAGAGTGGGCGCATGCGGATGGTAGTCGCGAGCGCGTGTAAGTAAAGTTTGTTCGCAACTTATAATAGGGACGCCCCTCACATCACGAGAAGGATGAGGTAGCAAGGTTTGAGGGTAGGTTACTCCCGCAGACGAACTTGCACGGTAATAGACCGTGCAGGTGCAATCTACGGCGGCAGGCAAATTGCAAAGAGGACTGGAGCAGGCAGGACGTGGTTATCGATGCTTTGTGAGCGCTTCTCTCTCTCTTTCTCATTCTGCTCCTGCTTACCACCCTATGGTCCTTCTTCCTCTGCAACTTCTCTGTCTGCCAAGTACCAGCGCATATGTCGTTAGAAATACCTGGAGATGGGCTGCGATAACGACCATCCTTTGGAGAACGTGGGGTGGCCGCTGCGGTTTTTATAACGAGAAAGAAAATTGCAAGGATTTTCGTTGATCCTGAACGTTTGAAATTCAGGAGGTTGCGAGTGGCCACGCTGATCGTGAGGGGGATGGTTGAAGTAGGGGTTGATTTGAATTTGATTGTATAGTTCACTGGGAGGCTATGGAAGAAGTACGAACAAATTGAGAAAAGTCCTGAGTAATGAATATAATGGTGTTTAGGAAGAGATAAATAGGGGGTTGGTTTTGGATCGCTGGATCAAAGTTTGAAGAACTGTAAAAAGTATCCTTCGAAGGGAAACCTCGAATGAAACAGGGGTGAAAGTACCACGAAGTGGACTATAGGATATTATCTGAAAGATTATCTGGAAGCAGAGGGTACCGCCTCTCGGCAAAGGGGTACCGTTTAATGCCAGGCCCACTAGGGAACCTAGGCGGGGCCTGCTCGACCCTTGGCGATTTCGAAGGGGGTTGGAAATATGGACGGCCCAAAAATCCTTGACAAACATCGATCGCTTCAATACAGGTTTAAGTGTTGTAAATATGACATATTTGGGAGATAGCCATTAACCGGAATAAAGTTTACGATACTCCCACTTCTTGTGGGAAATTAAGCTGTAAAAAAATGACGATTGGGATGAAACGAGGGGAAAAAGTGACCGGTGTTTTACGAGCCCTTAAGTGGCCCTAAACTCATACCCCGAATTGAGCAGATAATGCATCGCAGGGGAAAACTCGGCAGTTTCCTCGTGAAATTTAGAGGTGCTTTGAAAATTGTTGGAAGAATATCTCTGCCACTTTCCATTGAAATTTCTCAGGCATTATATTCATTACAGTAAAATTATTCGATAGATTTAAGAGGAAAATAATTGCTCGTCGATTAAAAAATAATCTGATCCCGCTAATACTAAAATATCGATCACTTAAAAAATAAGGACCAATTGATAGAAAAATTGTGTATATTAAGAACAAGTAATTGCTGCTTGTTAATTAATGCAGCAAATAATTAAAACGGAAAAAAAAATATTTAGAAAAATTGCATTTTTCATCATCAGTGGGCCAAGATAAAAATGCATTTGGCACGCAGTCGATAGTGAAAAAAAATACATGGGATTTTCTGCATTTACTGCAGAGGACAGGATCGTGTAATTCCTGTTGGTAACGCAGGATACGAGCGTTTCAAGGAGCACCGACAGATGTCAGGACGATTGCCGCATAAAAAATAGGGGTTGAAGGGGTTGAGGGTACGTATGCCATTTTTTGCCGGGACATTAGGCCGCTAGAAAAAAATCACCACCCTGTAAAAATCAGTGTGCGTCGATCTGTCGACAACCGCCGAGTTCCCTTCGTCCTTTATCCTTGATTATTTCTTCAAATTAATAACGATACTCTGTTTCAATCGAAAAATATGTCGTTGCATTATTTATTGCTAAATATAAAAATACAAATAGCGATGGAATCAAATGATAACGTTCTATCCGGCAATCCAGCGAATGCCGTAACCTATTCGTCGATTGGCGCTCGTCGAGAGGGTGGAAAACGTATTCTCCACCCTCTGGCAATTATTTGCAACCCTCCGCGGCTTCCCAAATTCTTCCGTTCGTCTGTCCGTCAATCCCTCGGTTATGGAGAATTATTAAAATCCAGATTGAGACGAGAACGATCACCCACAGAATTCTCGCTCGCAGGCATGAAACGAGAGAGAGAGCCCTTCGTACGCTAATCGGAATAATCTCCGCGCGAATCACTCCCTCCACTGTTTTCCCTAGTCTATTTTCTTTTCGTGGAGCACAAAACATCGACCTAAGACTCGACGAAGCGAGTTGAAATTTCTTCGATTGCTGTATCCCTTTGTATTAAGGAACGATTCTTCTCATCGAGAAGGAAAAAATTCGTAGGGGTTGATCAGAATTCTCCGAACATCGAAGAAGTATAATTTTAAAAAGTACGTGATATTTTTAAATACGACTGAAACTATCTAAATTAATTTACATTATATATAAAAGTGGAATAATGACGTTAAACTCCGAAGAAGTATTTTTAAGAGGTGGTTTACGTTAAAGGAAATTCAACGGTGCACGGAGGATGAAAATTCTGCCGTTATTCCTTTGAGAAATAATTCCATATTATCGCAATCAATCGGGCAAAGAATTCTCAACGATCGACTGCAACCCCTTTCATCTCCCGGTCCTCAATAGTTTCTCGACATTGTGTCAAGGAGATTTTACAATCGCAGGGTAAAATGTCGATGAAACGTAAACGAGCGAACGCAATCAGATTTTCTCCATGGAACGAGAAAGGGTTTCTCGTTTTTTCTCGAATCGCTCGTCTCTCCTTCGACGAGGGTAGGTCGTTGTAAAGGGCAACGGAAAGAGAATACTTCGGCTGTACCTCGGCGCAGTTATAAAACGCTTGTTACTGCCGCTGGCTCTCGCAATGTTTAATAATTACAACGACCGAAGAAGGGGCAGGTCGGAAGGAGTCGACGGAGAAAGAAACGGGGTGGCGAAAAGAGAGAACCTAAGGAACACGTAAAGAAGCGCGAAGGACGGAGGTAGCCGAGGAGTCGAGGGGGTTGAAAGGGTGCAGGACGAAAGGAACGGACGGCAGAACGATGCTGGGCAAAGAACTGTAGGGGGAAAGAGAGAGAGAAATAGAGAGACAAAGATAGAAAGAGAGTAAAAGAGAGTGAAAGAGGGAAGACGCGGGTGGTGGCAGGAGGTTGACTGAACGAGAGAGTCGGAGGAGGCAAGGGAGAGACCTCCGTAGACGGAGGTTGGAGGTGGCGAAGAAGGTTCGTGGAAGAGGCAAGAGGCAGTGGAAAGGGAGAAAGATAAAGAATGAGAGGGAGAAAGAGGCGATCCACGGCTGTTGGGATCTCCGCGAGAGTACCAGGGAAGGAAAAAGGGGGGAAAATAAATTGAAAGCAAAATTGTACTCGCACAAGAAAATGGAATTATTCCTCGACGCTGTTCCACCGAGATACGAAGAAAAAGAAGGGTGGTGGTGGTAGTAGTGGAGGTGGCGTCAGTGGTGGTGGAGGAGTCGGGGGCGAACGAGGGAGAGGAGGAGGGTAAGGTTGTCCGAGATGGATTCGGGCTCCATTGTGCTCGCAGGAAGAACCGGAAGAGGAGGCGAGGCGGAGGTGCCGTAGATGGTAGGCAGCCGAGGGTGAAGGACGAGGGAGAGACAGAGAGGGTGCGGGCCAGCAGCTCCTCCGTCGAGGTGGGAAGCCGGAGGAGTCTGCCAGATACCAGGGGGTGTAGAGAGGCCGGAGGGAAGACACCGAGTTTCAAGAAATTTTCTTCCGGAAGGTCGCGAGGCCGTGCCATCGAAAAAAATTCTGCTTCTTCCAAAGGGGTTGTTCTCCGTGCAATTGGAGCGCTTCGAAGAACTCGAGGTCGATCGACTTCCTCTCCTCGATCTTTGCGAGCGATCGACAGTCTATCGACTTATCCGCGAAAATGAGAAAACGCGCGCAAACCAAGAGGACTCCTCTAAGATCCTCTCGTGCGATTTTCCACCCCACTGAGGATCGTCAAAGGACGAGAGTTTTGCGGCACGAGGCTCTGTAAAACGACGATCGCGAGGAAAGTAAATTCGCGGGAGGCGCTCGATCGAAATAGCGGCTAGACGAGGGCAAGGGGCGAGGTTGAGGGTGAGGGCGAGGGTCAGCGATCCGGGAGAAGCAGGAAAGCGAAGGCCTCGTCGGACGCGCGACGCTCGTCGTCCCGTTCTTAAAGGTCTTCCCGGGACACGACGCGATGGAACGCGAGCCCTAACTAAGTTCCGCCGATAATGGCAATTAACGGAAAACACACGACTGGGGTAATGATATTCCCACGCGTACGTCGTGCATCCGACGTACGTATATATATATATATATAGTGGTACCGTCGACAAAGTCTCTCTCTCTGTCTCTCTCTCCATGCATTTCCCTCGCTCGCTCGCTTACTCTTGCTCTATTTCCAAGTAAACGTCTACACAGAGAAGGCACGTATACAAACGCGTTGTTGGTCGGAGGCAGAAGGGTGGCAGGCATAGCAGGGGTGGTTTCCATGTACGCGCGAGCCTACCACCCAATAAGGTCGCCCGCTCTTGGTCTTTTGAACGCGACCTCTGTGCAGCTGCCTCGTACGTTAGGTATCTATCTATCCATCCATTTATTGGGCGGCAGAATGGAAGGTAGAGAGAAAGCGAAACGCAGAGGGAAGGAGGAACGAGCCGATGGTGCATCGTCGGAGGAGGATGCTTGGTACTTAGGTCCTCTCAGCATCGCTAATTACCCAACGATACTGCTGCGTGTGTATATACACGCGCGAGCCAACCTCTCGACCTCCCACACACCCCCCTCGATCCTCTCGATCGACCATGGAAAACGTCTGTCGGGGGTAGATGCGGGAAAAATGGGATGCAGCTCGTTGCCGCGAGGTTTCGCGAAATTCTCGATAGCGGAACGCTGTATCGACTATGAGCCGGCAAAAGGAAACCGTCGAAAGGATGTTTTTTCACCCTCGAGACTGTTTTTGATCGGATATCGCATTCGAGGCGATTCCTTTTAGCGGGATGAAAAGTCTGCGAGTTGCCAAATTGCACCTCCGTTTTTCCAGAATAAAGATGTACCTTGGGTAATTTTTTTCTTTAAATAATTGTATTTACCTATATATATTTGTTTTCTTTGTTATTGGCGGGAGGATTTTATGCACGATGCTAAAAGTTGGTGATATTTGAAGAGCGTGCAAAAAAATGGGGATATTGGAGAACGGATATATCTTCACGAAACTGCATTTCAATGTCGCGGTCGAACGGGCGACCGAGATATACGCGTCAACCACGTAAAAGACTCTATTTTCGACCGGTCTCTCCGCCGATGAGTACACAGTTTTCAGAAACGAATTTACATACCCCTCTGGCGCAAAACGCCGTCGTTGTTTCCTGGATTACGAAAGAATCGCGAGAACCGAGCGAGATGTCTCGTAAGCGAGCACGTAATTAAAATCGCCGACGATAAACAGAGCTCACGGTTGAAGGGTAAAGCGTAGAATGAGCCGTCGTGGCGGTGACATAAATAGAAAGGTACGTGGATTTTTTGCAGACATCGGCGCTGTCGAATGCCAGAAATATTTTGAATGCAAAGAAGCATGAAAAAGAAGATCGAAAAGAATCGAGAATTCTCGCGCAAAGAGGCGATTCGAAAAGACACGAAGGAAAGCCTCGGACGAAGACGGGGGTGAGAAGCGGCGGTAAAGAAAGGTTAACGCGAGAGAAGAGAGACGGAGGGTTTCTCAGAAGCAAGAAGGAAAACCGCAGGGGTAGGAATCCCTTAAAACATTCGTGCAGCTTCCATCTTGCCGATATTATTGACGTTTTTTGCCACCCCTATTTTTCCACCCCCTGCTTCTTCTCCACCCATCGTGACGGTGGGGTTGACGGGGGTGGCCGAGGGAGGAAGAAGCAGGAGGACGAAGGGGGACTTCAGCTCGAAGGCGAGGGGATGAGGCTGGCTGGATGGCTCGAACCATGGCCAGGGGTTCAGGGGGCAGGGACTATGGGGGCCACGAGGGCCAGGGGCCAGAGAAGAAGAGGGAGAGTAAGACGGCTCTTATTCGCGCGGGGTTTTTAGAATACTTTATTGACTGAGCCTTCGCGGAACGAGGGGTTGGGGTGTCGGTGGTGGGTGGTCGGGCGGTGGTACTGTTGGCGGGTCGGAGGAGAGCGGTTTAGGGTGGTGGGAGAGGTGTGCTTCGAGGGAAGGATGAGAAACGAGAGGAAAAACATTAGGAAAGTCCGCGGGCAAGACGAGGACGCGGAAGAAAGAGAGAAACGAGTTGGCTCGCTCTCGTTTTTGAATTTAAATACCAGACCGTAGGAGCCTCTCTCCTCGAGTCCCCAGGAGCCCCTGCAGCCGGAAAACCCCCGTGACTCTGACACTGTCTTTGCGAGAAATTAATGAAGCGAAGTGGGTACCATGGCCGAGATGCCGGGAGCAGCCTCCTTGATCTCTTTCTTCCTCTTTCTCGATTTCTCTTTATTCCGACCTCTACCTCTTTGTCCTCTTCTTCCTCCGCTTACGATCTCTTCGTTTCTCTTTCTCTGTCATCCTAGACCGACACTCTTTCTTCCTCCTTCCCCTTTTCTCTCTTATCGTCTGCTGCTTTTTCTAGTTGGCACGTTTACCTTGTTTTTTGATCTTCGTGCAATTCGCGCCGTTAAATTCACCACGCGGTGTTCAACTACCCTTGCAGTGGCGCGGAAAGTGGCACGCGTTCGACGCTCTTCTCTCGGGGGATGCACGTCGAAGGCTGAGATTCTCCTCGCTTCTCATCTTTCTTTTAGGGATATTAAAAAACAGTTGGGTCTTTGGAGTCGGCGAATTTTTGAACGGCATAGGGCAGGGGCGCGAGTAGAAAGGAAGAGGGCGTGTTTTGCGAATTGTCCGAAATTAGGAGGGGAGTGAATTCATAGAGCGAAAGGAGCACGCTTGGCCCAGGATCTGGGCCATATGTCGAGTGACCCTTCGAGCTGACCCGCCGCAGCCTCGCAACGCTCGTTCTCGATTTGGTACTTTTCAATGGGTTCTCCTGGTACAGTCTTGGATGGAATTTCACCAGGGTTGAAAGAATCGTATTTTCTTCGATGGTGTTGGATAATCACGTTCGCCACGCTCTCTCAACGACCGCGATACGTTCAATTTGCACGAAGGTAATTAAGGTTGCTCGAATAAATGGTTCTGACTTTGTCAGGAATCGAAATCGAGGCGAATACATCGAGTCTCCGTCGTCGGCTGCCTAGGAGATCGTTCACAGGGGGTGAGTTTCTTTCTCCATCGTTGACGGCGCGTCCGAGGGCGAGTAAATGCGATCGGGCAAAAGACGAATTCCGAGGGTAAAGGGGGTCGTCGGCCGAAGTCAATTTTGATTTTCATCCCTCTTTGAAGCTGCGTAGGCTCAACGGAAAAGAAGGGAAAGAAAGAGACGAAGATGGTAGCGAGGAAAAGACAGAAGAGCAGAGAGGGTGAGAAGACGAGAAAACGAAGGATGACCCCTTCTCTCTCTCTCATTGGGCCGAGAAGGAAAACTTTCTAATCGAGAATTATGAAAGTTATTTGCTATGCCGGGGCTTCGCGAAGAGGGTGGCTCGCGCGAGGGGTCGCGCGGCAACGGGGGTGGCGGCCGAGAACGAAGAAAGAACCGAGGGACGAAAGAGGCGAGAGGAGCCCCAGCGAAGAGCTTGGAATCGGAAAAAAGGAAGGAACGCCCAAGGCAAATCGGTAATTTCGTTCTGCGCGTGCGGCTATGATATTTCCAACCGTTTGGCCCCTTCTTCTTCCTTACCCCGTGCCGTCCTTCTTTCTCTCCTTTTCTCTGTCTCTCTCCGACCCTCCGATCCTCCACCCCTGCGGAGAAAGTAGCTAGGCTCTCGAGCTCTGCAAAAGACAAGGGCTGCTGGGTGGCGAACGGGGTGGAAGGTGGCTGCCGCGGAGGAAGGGGGATGCAAATTAAAATCCTCGCCGTTTTCCCGTTTCTTATTTTCCGCGGTGGTTCTCAACCGGAGCGTCCATTCTCTCCTCCACTCCGGCACGTTTCT
Organism: Cerceris rybyensis; assembly: GCA_910591515.1. Classification (NCBI taxonomy): domain Eukaryota; kingdom Metazoa; phylum Arthropoda; class Insecta; order Hymenoptera; family Crabronidae; genus Cerceris; species Cerceris rybyensis. The sequence goes on along the minus strand of OU342801.1, from coordinate 1,770,174 downwards.
TCCGAATCAAACGTCTACCTTCGCCTCTTGCCAAAGAATAGCTTCCTTCTTACTTTGACAAAGTCCAAGAGATTCCTGTTTCTCCAAAGTCAATCGTTTCGCTCGACGATAACCTTGAAGCGCGATAAGACAAGGTGTCTTCGATACTTTGGAGAATAATGAAGGAAATGTTTCCATCATAGGATCTTTCCTCGAAAGAGAAGGAAGACCACGATGATCTTTTCTTGAAAGTGGAAACAAGGTCGGTCGCTGTGTCTTTGCGTCTTTGGAGCGAGAGAACGACGATCGTCATCCGGAACAACAGTTGCATTTGACAACCTCGCGCGGCTCGGGACTAAGACAGATTAAGTATTTTAAATTGAACAGAGGGAGACGTTCCGCGGGCAGGGGTACGGGACCACGGGGGTTGCCGGGAGGATCGGCGGCTGGACGGGAGAGGGTGGCCGAGGGTGGTCGAGAGGGTGGCAGAGGAGGGCCAGGGGTGGCAGTCGGTAGAGAGTCGGGGGCTTTTTCCCTCCTTATCTGCTTCTCTTCGTTCTCTCCTGGCCGGAGGGAGTTCAGTTTTTATAATAAAGGACCGTAATTAATGCCGCCCTCCTTCTACCACCGGCACCGAGCACCCCTTACCTCGTCCTTCTTCTTACCTCGTCCCTTTCCTCGTCTGATGCTTCCACCCGCCGTCTCTCTAATTCTCTCTCTCTCTTTTCTTTCTCGCTCTTCGATTCTCTCCAGGAAGGGGGCCACCAAGACAGCCCCAGCTTTCGTTTTTTCGCCGAGTCGACGACTGCGAAATACGCCGCTCTTTTGAATTTCTCTTGCCGGAGAAATCGCGAAATCTCACGAATACCACGACGACGAAGTTTGTCTCTTGCCAAGTCACGATGAAATTTCGTTCTTCAATATTTTTTCGACCAAGTTTGTCGAGGATCGAAGGGTGGTTATTTACGATGAGGAATGTGAGCTTAGGATGAAGACGATTTTCGAAGTGATTTGCGATTTCGTTTCGCGCGTTGGCTCGCGCCGCATCATCGCGCGGTCGAGTTCTATGAGTCCACTGCCTCCTACCACGAGTTTCCACCGTGATCCTCTCGAGATTCCCTAAACTTCTCAACTCGCTTCTCCGTCGTCGAAATCGATGCCTTTCACTCCTTCGATTCGTCTTTACCTGCAATTTATCGCGCGTCCAAGATCTCCCTTCTTCCTCGCCTTTTTCCAGATTAATTGCTCGCGATGTTAGAAAATAAAACGTTCATCGAGCGCAAGAATTTTTATAAAAATTCAACGACAAATTCTCTCAACGATCTCAAAGGTAAAGGATGAATTGGAGATTGAGATAAAACAAGTCCTGGGAGAAGAAAGCCAGGCCTATCGAGCGCTAACGATCGACGGAATGGGGTAGCTGTTTTACCTGAAGGTTCAGCTTCGCACCCGGTCTCTCGAGTCCGTTAAACGTCCGAAAAATTGGCCGGGAGCCTATGTGAAAACCGGTTCGGTAATTTTTATGGGGTCATCCGGTCGTGAGGGGAGGTCATCTCAATGAGGTCAGAACGGAGAAGCGGATCTCTCCCCTTTGCGAGGAGCCGGTAGACCGGGCCAGGCATCTGGTCATCGGGAATTAAAAAGTGCGAAAAAACTAACCTGACCAGTTCTCTACGGCCCCCTGGCATACACTGCCCTACACGTGGACAACTCTCGTAAGGGTTATGCTAATGCGGAAAGGGCCGTTTGCGAGTTCTCTCTCTCTTTCTCTCTCTTGCTCTCGCTTCTTCTCCACCTCTCGATCCTTCTTTTCCCCCGGGCCTACCGGCCCTTCCACAAAGCCAGGTAGGGTCACTTTGGAGAAACGGGTTTCCGGATTTTTTCTTCGCGATCAAAGGGCCCGGCCGAAGGGTGGGGGATGACCAGCGCGATGTGAAAACGAAAAGGGAGTTAGAAGGTTTGCCGGACAAACGCGGACAGTCGTGCTACTTAATTTCACTTAAAGCATTCGCCGGTGCTGCTTCATTCTACTTGTCATTTTTCCCGTAAATCGGTATGGTTTGGAGTGAATTTGAAAAATACTTTGAACGTGGAATTAATGGGTGTAAAAGTGTAAAACACTGTTTTCCATCTTGATCGTCGGAAAGAGGCAACTCTGGGCGCACGGAGACGGGAGAAAAATCAACGTCGACCGACGGGTTACGAGGGAGCTTTCTATCGGCGAATTTCAAGACGGGCCAAAGTTCGGGAAATAGTGCGACAAAGTTCTACGGGAGATCGACTTAAAGTTTCCACGGAGTCGCGCAACAGCGCCGCTTTAAGTTCCCTTCGGAATCGCTTTGATTCCATCGTCTTTTCCAAGATCGCCGAAACGCCGCTAATAATTTAATCGTCGCTTCGACGCGTCCACTACGATCAGTGTGAGAAAACGGGGGTTTGGAAGGATGAAGTTTGAAGAATTTTTCTACCCTCATGAAAGCTCGATTGATCGTAGCCCCTGCGATTAGAGGGAAATTAAAATTGCAAGGTTCAGAAGAGCGCCTTAATCTCAAAGTAAAACGAAACTCGATAAAAGGCATCGACCACGATGAACCTTCTTGAATTACGTTTTTTTATAAGTTGCAATTTATAAACCGCGCAACCGAGGAAGATCGGAGGAGTGGAGAAATTCACGGTGAATTCGAAGGAAAGCAGCGACGCGAAGGAAGGTGGGGTAGAACGGAACGAAAAATAAGAAAAAGAGAATCCGCTCACGGCCATTTTACTTGGGAGTTTCTTTTCTTTTTCCGAGCGATCTCCCCCTCGCCGGCTGGCCTCGCAGTGGTCCGCAATGCCGAAAGGGGATGGAAAACTTGAGGGACGGAAGGGTGGCTGAATTGGACGGGGGTGGTTTTTCTGACGTCAACCCACCCTCGAGAACGGAGTCTCTCTACCCGCCTCGCCCTCGCTTTTCGGTGGGAATGAAAGACGAATAACATGGCCGATAGCTTGCCTAATATCCTCGATATACGCCACGGAAAATAAGGCTTCTCGAAAGAAACCAAGGAGGGTGGAAAGGACGTTTTTGATCTCTTGATTTCGTCGACGACGGCGAACTCCCTCTTGGATGAAAAGAACGCGTTATATTGCTTTGCTTTTGAAGAAGGAAAATCAGTTTCATTGCAATGTGGAATTGGAATAGTTTTGTTGACCAATAGTCTTTATGACTTTATAAATCAATTTTGCTTTAATTGTTGAGAACTTTTTAAATTTCTTGGATACACTTTTAATAGTTATTGGAAGAAAGCGATAATTATTGATTGACTTGAGATTTGACGTACGTTTGATTCCTGTAAATCCAACTCGAGTGGAGCGCCTTTTCGCGAGCCGGTAAAACGGGACACCGAGTTTGCACGTCGAGTTTCCGGGCAGGTAAACCCCAGAGATTTACTCGTACTGACATCGTTATCGCTTAATTTTCCGAAAGTTATATCTCACGAAAACTACGTGGAAATCGTTGAAAAAGATTTCCACATGATATCGGGACCGACGAGAGATTTCTGTCCACGGATATTCAACGGTCGAAATTTATTACAGCAATAGATATTTTTATTTCTACATTCGCAATTCGCAATCGATTATCATTCTGCGAACGAATAAAATTCCTATCATTATTGGCTAGTATATTCGTCGAAGCATATTTCGTCGGGGAAGTTAGTTGAAAATAATCGCTCGTGTTTTTTGCAACGAAATAAGAGTAATTAAAGTTGGAAACGTTGCGTATCGAAGAGAAGAAACGAAGGGGAGCAACCGAGTGAATCTCGGCTCTCGGAAGGGATGCTTTTTGTCACTTGAAATATGTCGAAGGAGGGGTCTGTTCGCCTGCTGCGGAGGCGAGGAATGATAAAATGGCGCCACTGAGACAAAGGGTTCTAAGATTTTTCGCCCAACCACCCTCTCTTCCTCTCCTTTGTCCTCTTCTTTGATAACACCCAGTCAACTTCTGGCCGATCGTCGACTTTAAGAAGGGCCAGAACGATTATTCGACGATCGACCAAGGTTAAAGAAACGCTCCGTGCATACCGTAAAAGCGTTCCGGTTTTAATCTCAAATTTTCATCCTCCGTCGGAACCGTTTTAACGTTAAATAAATTCCTATTACGTTCCTCCGGTAGTACGATTCGCTTCGATAAAACTGGAAAACGTGTTTCCACGAGATCGTCCTAATTTGCGAGAAAAGAAAAGAGACCGAAGAGAAGGCCCATTCCTAACGATAGAAGGGGGAGATTTTCGTCCAGTGTTTTCGCCTCTGCATCTTAACGGTGTATTTATACGCGACGCGAAGGGTTTCTTGTCGATGCTTTTTGCCAAGCTTTTCGCGAAGCTCTTCAACTGTACTACCTTCTCTTCCATCCCGAGAAAATCTTTCGTGGCACGAAGAAGGAACAAAAGAACGTAGCTCCGGATGATTTGCCGGATCGCAGGAGGCGTAGGAGGGTCGAGGGGGATGTCTGAGGGTGGTAAAGGGTGGTAGAAGGGGCTACGGGGGACGTAGAGACGAAGGAACGATGGAAGGAGACGCGAAGGGGGTTGCCGAAGGAACGAGGGTAAAAGAAGAAGCGGGGGATGACGACGGCAGGGTCGGCAGTCTTCGAAGGGGTTGTATTTTAAGATTCACCCTCTCGACTATCTCGTCCGTTCTATCGAGAAGGGGTTGGATTTTTCCTTCGAGTCAGGCCGCGAGAGAAAGGGAGGATGCACGCACCTCGACCATACTATACTCGATGTCAGCGAACCAAGCTTATTTACCTGCGGCTTCTGTGCCATTATGATAAGTTTTCCCATAAATCGCCGACAAACTTCTCGCCGTTGTCGACGCTGTTGCCATTAACGGAGGACATGGCGTATTTAAACGTAAAAAGCCGCTTTCGATTTACGTTTTTAATGGGGGATCAACGTGTGGAAGCGTCGATCGTAGCATCGGGAATGCCCGTTTTCTGCCCTGACGCGGTGACAACGTTTTCGATTTCTCGTTAAATCGAATGCCCGTTGGTTTATGCATGACTATGGGGGCTGCCTGTTACTCCGGCAGGAATATATTCGCAGGTATGGGGGTGCGTACGAGTGTCACGAGATAAATTAATTTCAGCTTTTATTCGTTTCCATTTGGAGTCGATATTTTTTCAATAACGTCGTCGAATGCCATTTGTAATATCCGCGGGAGAGTGCGTGTTTAATATGGACGCTATCAGAAGCGATGAATCGAGAGCTGTTCGAGAACGATTCGTTTGATGGATGAATTGTAGAAAATTCTATCGAGAATTTTCTTCTTTCTTTGCGCAAGACAAAGGACTCCCTTTTAATACCGATCGACGATCTTGGTGTAATGGTTCTCTACGAAATTCTTTGAATTCTCGGGAACTAATTTTCCGATCGTTACCTCCGAATTACTAATTTTAATGAACAAGTTCTCAACGAATGCTCGCCGAAATTTATACGGGATTTATCCAACGACTACATAGGAGTTTCTTTTTCGAAAGGGTTGATATTGAACGTTAAAATTTTATTGGAGATTCGATGAACTTTGGGGAAAATTCGACAACGATTACTTTGGAATTTTTTATTTCAGGGGCCGATGAATTTTCCGCGGTGTAGAGTTTTTCGACAACACCTTGCACGATGCTTGGAGTATCGGTCAAACAATTCTTGCAAAGTACTTCCTCTCGAAAGTACACTCGAGTCGAAGGTACTTCGGTTCAATTTGAAAACGAACGAGGGTAGTTGGACGGACACGGCGGCCGCGAAACTTCAAGTGCCATTTTCGGTGTGAAACAGGCGCGAGTCTGCTTTCGAATTACCATCGACACTTTCTTCACCATAGAATTAATTTCTCAACATTTACAGCAACAATAAAAATCCCTATACAATGACAATAAACATGTGACTATTTTTCATTACCAGCAACCCCTACAATACTGTATCCTTGGTGCAAAAATGTGTACAAAATAAATAAATCTACTTTGCCAATGAAAAGTTTGATGATTAAACTTTTTCAACCCTATCCTTTCCAACTGTTTTTGCTCGAGCACAGTAGTTTGTTTCAACTAAAAATTCCGCTGAATACGTTTGTTCTGCGAGATAGTTCTATGAATCCCGTTGAGAAGAGATATTTCGAGGTGTACCGAAGAAGAACACTTTCGTATTTTTATTGATTTGCCTGGTAAGGGGTAGTTAAGGGGCGCCAACCGCCAGTCTTACCCCCACCGTTGGTCCGGCTGCTCCTGCCACCCCGTTTTTCCAAGGGGCCAAGGAGGGTGGCCTCTCCTTACCCCCCTCTCTTCTTCTTTTCCTTTCAATCCCCCACCCCTATACCGACTGACTCTCCACCCTTGGCTTTTCCAACGGACGCCGTTAAAGAAAAGTACCCACGAAAAAGAACTTCTCCATCTCTTTCTATCCTACATTTCTCCCCGTCTCTCGTGCCTCTTATCGCGCTCCTTTTTCCGGCTCGGAGGAAATTTTCCTGTGAGAACGAATCGCTGGAAAAGATTTCGAGGTCCGTGGGGACCAAAAGCGGCGGCTTGGCCGTGCTGTGAAAAGTGAAAAGTTTCCTTTCGTCTCATTGCCCGGAGAGTCGAGTGCGAAAAAGAAACGAGGAAGGAAGAGAAGGTGGAGGCAAGACTTTGCCGTGGTTTCAACGTGGAAAAAGTTCCTGCCAAGATTTCATTTCCAACGGAGGTGCAATCTCGCGGTAATCTTCCTTCGCGCTCCGATCTAATGGGATTCATTTTCTGGATCGCTCCTGGCTGTTCCTCTTTTCGCCAGCGCGAGAAAAACATTTCTTTTATACATCCTCCCTCTTTTCGTTCGCCGTCTCGACCGGTTTAGAATAATTTCACGGCTCCTATTCCTGAATATCGATGATCTACCAAGTATCATGTACGATAGGAAATTTAAAGGGATGATATCATACCAATTTCCATCTCGCAATAAAAAAAAAAGATATCTCGAACCATTTAGTATCATCGCAGAAAGAAAACCTCGATGATGAGACTAATTACGCGGGTTGTACGGTGCTTCGACTGGTTTTCAGCATGCGCTAATTAACTCTTCGCACCGTAGAAGCGAGCGGGACCAAAGGAAAGAAGAGCGCACCGTGGAGGGTGAGAGAGGAGAGGAAAAAAGTAGCCGAGTAATTTGCGGAACGCGAGCGAGGGGGTGGCTGGCCGTTCCTCTTCCTTTTTTTCCTCGACAAAGCGGACAGGGCAGCAGTTTATGACCTCTAATTAAGTGAAAAAGCGTCGGGCAAGTGGCCACTCCGGTCTCTATGCGGTGGATGAATAGGACACCGATGCGAAAGCGGAACGAGGGATAATGGCTGCACCTGTAAAAAAAACAGAACAACGGGGTGGGGAAGGAGAGAGGGAAAAAACTGCGCTGTGGGCCACCACCTGTTAGAAAAAGTACCCTCCCATGGTGAGAGAGGAGTTGGCCGAGTGGGGAGAGATTGGGGAGGAAAAAAAACGAGAGGCTGTAACGCACACACGGTCAACCCCGTGGGATGGAGGCAATCCGGGGTGGCGAACCGTGCCACGTGCCGGGGATCCTCAAACGCGCACCCTGCAAAACGGGGGTGCATTGTTTTTTCTTACGGTGTGCCTCGAGTAGGCCTTTCTCTCTGCGATTGGAAACCTCTCAACGAGGTGTTCGATTGCCATTGAAAAAAACGAAGGGAGAGGAATTTTTGAAAGGGATGATATTCGACTTTTTGCACTCCTGGTGCATTTTTGACTTCGAAGATTTTCATCGCCTCTTTTTATCGAGTCTGGGGATGTACCTGGGTGGAATAAATTGTGAAATTATTTGAGAAAATTGCAAGAGAAATTTTCCTATTATTGGAAAAATATGGAGAGGTAAGTTTCGTATTTCTGGATTATCTGATGTTACGTAATCGTCGTTTAGAATTCGATGAAGGCGTTTATATATAAAAAAACTTTGGAATTGTCGAATCATATGGGGATGAAGAGGAATCGAGATGTTGATGGAAATATTGAGGGAGTGTATGAAAAATTCAGGCTGTTGTTTTCCAACGCAGCTGGTTTTTAATTTGTTTAGCTATTAAACGCTTTCCATTAAGGCAGGACCGCCGCTTTGTCAGATAAAAACTGTGGAAAGAAAGAAGATAAAGGGATACGGCACTTTGCCAGTAAAGAGGGTAAAACACGAGCGGTCGTAAACCTCTGGGAAATTGGATGATAAATTTAAAACACTGTTAAAACGCTCCTAATGAAATCTGCACGGTGGATAAGCTCTCTTTTTTCCATGGAGACAAAGCTTCGAAAAGATGGAAAATTTATTGAAAACACATCAGCTTCTGTGCATACAAATGATAACACATTTTCATCAAATAGTTAAGGACAGATTAATGGAAATTGCGCAACAATTCCCTACAAAATTCACCGTCAAACCGTCAGTGGAGACTCGAACCACCTAAGCCGAGAACAACCCTCCTGAGGCCATCTAACGCTTAGGGGTTGCACTGCGTAACTGAAAGGTGACTTCACACGAGTAGTATTTTACTTTTCCTCAAATCTTTCATCCCTTACAAAACTTCTCCATCTCAAAAATGTCACATAAAAAGGCACAAGATAAAAAACAACTCACACACCTAAATTTCATAAATGATGCAAACATTTTCCAACCCTCTTCCCTCACACCCTTTAAAATATCAATTACTCCTCCACTGAATTCGCGCGCTAATATCAAAGCAAAGGTACAAATTGTCGCTTTCAAAAGTCTACCTACTCCTGCGAAATATTTCTCCAGTTTCCCCGTGAAATAAACGACGGTGTCTTTCACCCCCGTTGCGGTCGCGACTTAAGCGAAATAAGCAGTGCGACGTTAAATCTTCATGGAAGTCTAGAATACCGCGTTAATGTTCGGGTAACCATGTAAAACCGTACTTACTTATCTCGAGAAAAGCAGCCCCGGATGGGCCAAGGTTCTCCATGGAGAAGGGGGTAAAGTCGGTTTCTCGAGAAGGGCTGGAAGACGGGCCTTTTCGCGCACACCCGCGGAGCATTTGGTTTTTAACGAATATTAACGGCCACGGGCCGAGATTCTGCAGATGCTCCGCGTAATCTAATAGCCAAGGAAGTTAACGTGAAAGAGGGTGAAAGGAGGGAAAGGGAGGAAACTGAGAAGACAGGGTAGCCCGTGGCTTTTTCTAATTTATTATATCGACCCCGCAGACCGACCTCCGTCTCTCGCGTTTCCTTTCGCCGTCAGTTTCTACCTATGCCGAGTTGTTTCTGTGTTATTACTACGCTCGCTAATCTTCCCGAGTGCATCTGCACCTCCTACGAATTTTCCTCCAATTTGTTTCGCAAAGCATACACGATCCTCTCAGACTTTCCCTTTCGAAGGGTTATCTTTTTCAATATACATATCATAAAGAATTTTCTATAAAAATATTTTCCAAATTTTGAAAGGATTCGGTTTAAAAAAAAATGGAGAGTAGAAGATTTACGTTGCGGTAACAAAATCAAATTTTCCAATTCCCCCGGTGGAGCATTGCAAGGGTCTCGGTTACGAGGGAAAGAGGGACCATTCTTCTTTTTGCCCTATCCTGGAACGAGCATTACGTGGCCGGGCTTTCCAGCCGGTGCTTTTTGTCCGGTAGCAACGAAGACAGTATGTTTTCACTTAAAGGGCGGTTTAGTCGCGATATTCCCAGCGCTACGGAGACGCGGACCTCCCGGGTAATTTTTCACTCGCTCCAACCCCCGTGCAGTGCGAGCGGACGTCGGCGACCACTTCATAAAATTACTTTATTACTCGTCCGGCCCTTGTGGTGGCCCCGGGTGTCCCTTTTTCCGAGAGCATTTTTTACCGAGACATATGTCCACGAGGGTTACTCCCTCCGAGGAGTTTTGCGGCCCCGGGACGTCCAACTTTTTTTTCAATCAATCTTCTCGATCGGTTTTCAACGTTTAACAATTTTTCTACATTCTCTCTGTAATTTCTGACGTTCGGGATATTGCAGAAATATATTTAGAGCTTGGGAACGTTCGGTAGGAATTTTCGCAATGATCGGACGAGCCAAACAATATTATTGGTGCGACGGATATAATTAAAGTTACGAGAGAGGGATGGAGAGAGAGGATAGAGTATTATGGTGGCCATGCATGGTGAATTCGATCGATAGGAACGCATCCCTACGGATGAACGTACGGGCCATTGTCGATGAAATTATCAACGAACCACAGCGTCACGAGTGACTTGACAAATGAACTGTAAGTTCCCCGCGCATCGAGTGCCATTCACTTCGTCAATTTACACTGCGCGCATAACAGCCAACGAAACGTTGCTCTTCTGCTTTCGCAAATACCAAATTTTCCAACCGACGATACAACTTTGCTGATAATCGTACAGGAAGTATCGTTTTCTAGTGCGGTTACAATGTTCGTTAAAACCGTTCGCGATGAATTTATGGATCTTGGTAAAGCGAATGCAATGAATTTGTGGATCGTGGAAATAACGGATAAAAAGAATGGGAAATTTGTGACAATGGTATTCGATCGATGCTGTCAAATCGACACGTTTAATCGAGGAACGATCTATGCGGCAAAACGCAAGTGATACGATCGATTTGCTCGACAAACCGGAATCGATCTGCGACACAATTCCGTGATGCACGTACACCAATCAAACGGAGTATCAAGACGTTGCGGAGAGACGTCGAGTAATTTCATTGCATTTAGTCCGATGATACGTTACTGCGATGACACAGACACTACAGGAGAGGACAGCGATTCTCCTATCAATGAGAATTCATCTACGTTCCTGTCGTTGCATTTAGTAATACGATTTTTAGTATTACTTTGCAACATTTTATTTTATGCGAAATATTCTCTGTCCAGAAGCTACTGTGGGTCAACAAATAGAAGAAGATTGAAGTCTTAATCAATAGGCTTAATCTCTAGGACATTTTCCCAATTTGAAATTAAGTAAATCAGAACCTTGACGATTTCTCAACCATTTAACCCCTTGGCTTACAATAACATCTAGCACACGTATTGCAGTAAATGGGATTTTTAAGTTTTCCAAAAACTGTTAAATTGAAAATATCTATATATCAGGAGACGTTGAAATTAGTTCTATACTATTAACATTGCGCTAATTTCTACAAATATATCAGAAAACAGTGATAGATTATTACTTGAACAATTCATTCTGAGTAATTTCGCGGTCGGTCACAAGAGAAATCGCAAGGCAAAGGGTTAAAGTAGAATGTCCTAAGCGAAATGACCGTAGCCATTGAAATACAAAATAGCAATATTCTCTGACCTTTCTCTCCTGCACCTACTTATATAAAAGTATTTGATTTGATATCACAATCAACATTATTCTTTCATCCACCAAGAATTCCACGATGTGGAGTATCCAATAAGGGTTGAAAACGAATACTTTACTTGTAACTCGAACAAATAGAAAATCATGGAAAACGAGTAGCCCATAGGTCGAGCATAAATCGAGGAGGGGCGAGGAGCGAAACGCTCGTTTAGCAGTTCACGAGACCTTAGCAGAGCGGGGTGGATTCTCACGTTTTAAGCGCGCCTTGCAGACGAAGTTGGCGACTTAGCTGAACATTTTTCGGGGTTATCTTAATCTCGGTAGGATTAGGCAACTCCCACATCTATGGAAAGGAGCGCCGAGAGAAGCACGGACACGCGCACACAGAAAGTCAGTTGAAACGAACGCGATTGCAACCCCTCCGAGGATGCAACGCCCTGCATCTATACAGGGGTTGAAAGGACTTTGTCGCGTGTTCGTACGTGCTTCTCCCTCATCTACATACGCATCCATCAGTCTCTCCGTGGAATTTTTACACGTAGACGTCCCTTGACGGAGAGAAGACTTCTTCGGAACCGCCAACGTCCTTATACCTTTCCAAAATCCGTTGGAAAAACTTTCCCTACAACCAGCGACGAATGTAAAGCAAAATTTGGACTTGCAAGAATTTGTGAACATCGGTTGTCGAAAGTATGAGGCGAACCTTCTCGAAGAATGGTCTCTCCTGGAGTGAGAATTATGAAAATGCGATGGAAAATTTCACGGGGTGCAACGGAGTAAAAATGACACAGGGATTGAGGCTATTACGAAATATTCAGTCAGACGAAAGTACCGTAACATTTGTCAGGCTGAACGTGGAGGAGTTACGTCGGTGACAGCCCCGAAAAAAATGGATACGGTTGCGGGACCACATCGAGACAATCCAATCAGGGGCGAACGATGGGGGATGCGAAAAAATCATTCGCGCGAAATCCTACGGTCGCGCGATCGGCACGTCGAGAACCCTCCGTGTTTATACGTTTTCCCTGTCGAGAATCAGTATTCAACTTTTCCCCGCTCCTTTTTTTTTCTCTGTAAAAGAATACAAACGATCCTGCGAACAGGGGGATGGAGAGAGAAGAGAACCGGAGGCAAGGATACGCGGCAAAGTCCTGTATCCTCTCGTTGGCGGCTTGCGGTTTGAAGCAACAACCTCCTTCCACGGTTTCTGCCGCGAACCACCCCCACCCCCTTGCTCCACGAGCGAACGAGCATGCTGAGTAAGGGGTGAATGGTACGTGCGGGTGGCCGCTCGTTATTTTTATTGGCCGCGTTTATCGGAGGGCTCACGCAGGGCGGAAAAAAAGAGGAGAGTGGCAACGAGAAAGAGAGAGAGAAAAGAGGGAAAAAAATGTGGCGAAGGCGAGAAAAAACAGGGCGCCGAGAGCGAGTCAATCCGGTGATTTTTTCCGCTCTGATTTAACGGGGGATGAGAGCAACACCTGGGAAAGGGGAAGGGGGAAAAAAAGGCAGAGTGTTTTGCGCGACGCTCTGCGCTTTTTTAGACAATCGTTTCACCGGGGAACATTGTTTCCTTTCTATCCGAGTCAATGAAGTTCCGCGGTATAGGTACGTGCCTCGTTGTTACGGATGGTGAAAAAAAAATTTGAACTTTTTTGTCTTTCTTCCCGTGACCTTTCGATAAATTTAGTGAACGAAAAAATATCACGTCGTTTTTGTAACGAGCACAGGTGATTCTTGAGAACGATCGTAAAGAGACCTCGAAGGAGAGAGAAATTCGCAAGAAGGAAACGGTGGGTGCAGCACGTAGCAAGGTAGAAGCCATGTTGCCTCGGCCGAAGCAACGTGGGGTTTTTCCGGCAGCTTTCCTGGCCATTTTCCGTGGACTATGCGGAAGCAGTAAATAATGCGGATGCTCTTGGCGTCCCGAAGGGGCGGCAAGAAGGGGGATGGCTTTACTCGTGGGTGTGCATCGGTGCTCCGTAAAGGGGCAGAGGGGCGAAGGGGGCGGAGGGCAGGGGTTGCACGAGGTAAGGAAGGAGGGGATAGCAGGACGAGCTGGAGATTTTGCGCGCAGAGTTATAGTGAAACTTTCGAGCATTTATTTCACGAATCTGCATACTACGTCCGCCGTCGTGGCTGCCGCGCGAAAGAGGCTACCGGAGGGGTGCAGCGAGACGGGTGTCCTCGACGACGACGCCACCGACGACGTACGTAAGTACATGCACGGCCAAGAAGGGGCCTCGTGTGTTTTGCCAGCGTCCAGAAAGGGGTTGCGAGAGACGACCGACTTTGCGACTCCAACCACGTCCGACGTGCCGTGGCCGTGCGAAACCCTAAATAATGACCTCTACTCGACTTCGCTCCGTTTCGTTCGAGTCGACACGCCGCTTTTGGATAATCACCCTTCCTTTTTTCATTTCAACCGTCGTTCGTCTTTAACCTTCGTTTCCTTCGCCGAGGGTGTTTTCTGAGGATTTACGGAGAAGTCACTCGATAAGGGGGTTGTTCTGATTTGCTCGACGAGGAAGTGACATCCCTCGTCCTCACGCACATTCGATTCTTATGAATGACTGACCGAAAAAGTTTTTGGTTGTCATTTGGCGAGATCCGGTTTTAAGGCGAGGACGGTCTGCCTTTATTTACCTCACACTGAGTGACTTCTCTCTGTATACTCAGGATATTTTCGTCTCGATGCATTTATGGAAAGTTCGTTTTTAAGTCGAGAAACTTTTGGGGGAAAATGGTTGCAGTACTCGATGAGGATGGCACGCAAAAACCGGATTTTGCGTTATCGTACATCTCTAATGTCTATGAGAATGCGAGGAAACGTGGAGGAAAGGGTGAACGCAGTAACCGGGGGGCGAACTTATCTTCGGTGCAATTTTTCAGCGACTGGCGCATTATCGCGCACGGTAGCAAGTTCGCGGTAAGTTTGGAGGGAATTATTGATAGAAGATGGTGGAAAGATATGTGGCGTAGGCGAGCCTTCGCGTTCGCCCGCGGCCCTTAACTCCACCTCTCCCTCGCCCCCGACCATCTCACCCACCGGGAGAAAATTTACGGCCACGCGAACTACCCTCTTAAACTCCGCGAGACCGGCTCTCTCCCTGACTCCTCCCTCTTTCTCTCTCCTCATTCTCTTCCTCTCTCGATTCTCTCTCGCAAAGTCAAACCAGTGCGCCGCCATTGCGGAGAACTTTGAAAATTCGGCCCATAAAACTTTTCGAGAAACTACCGCTCTGCGTTCGGCCACCATTGCTTCCTCGATTACCAAATTTCGTGATCGGATTTTCAAACCTCGATTTCACCCCTGTCTTCTCTTCGAAGAATAATAGTCGATCGCCAGAGGAATGACTCTGAGAGAAAAGAAATCTCGTTCTTTCTTTCTCCACGATGAAAGTTCTACCGTTTTGACGAACGTAGAGTATTACGTGGCGAACTCGAAAGAAAAAATCCGTAAAAATGTGGTCCGTTTAAAAAGAAAGTTCTCGAACCTCACGTCCAGATATTTATTCCACCATGAACCCATGGTATACTCGCGTTAGACGATCCGAGGACAGCGGTGTTTTAGGAAGAGGACATTTTTGAAGAGGCCATTAAGCGCACACGTGTGTATGCGTGTCTTCTACTTGGCTCCTCTCTTTGCCTCTTTTTGGAGTGGAAACGATTACGTTACAGGGGCGCAGGGGATGCAGAGGGTGCAGAGCCAGCCACGAAGCGGTGTAACGTGTACGTTCGCATTTCACCAAGTAGAATGAGACACGTAGAAGGAGCAAAAGCACACGGGAGAAAGAGGAAGCTCGAGGAAGAGCGAGAGAAAGTAACGGGACGAGAGGAGGAAGATGAGACGAGACGAGACGAAGCGAGGGCGTGAGGAAAGGGGACCGAGAGAGGTGGCTGAACTGCATCCCTGTCTGAACGAACACGAGGGTGGGTTAAGAGGGTGTATCACTTGTTTACTACCCGGCCGCAAACCGCCGACAAAAACATTAATGTCGAACGTTAGCGGCGATAATGCAGCCGTCCCCGACTCCCTTCTCGTCCTCCGTCCTTCAGACTAGGGACGAATCGACCGGAAGGGTCACGTTGGTCGGACGACCTATTTATGGGAAGCGATTTTTTAAGCTGACCTGTGACGACTGAACGTTGGAAATATAGGAGAAAGAATAAATTTCAAATACAACGGTAAAAGGTTCTCCAGAGTGCTCGAGAAGGGGGTGGCTAGGAAGGAGATCCTCGCTGACGGCGAGACATAATTTCGAAGAAAGTGCCCCCTCGTTTATCTGAAAATTCTCGGCGGGGTCTGATGTCTAGGCTGAAGAGGATTGGACGAAACTTTATCCATTTTTGCCCCCTGCCCGCTCTCTTCGACTCGCTACCACCTCCGTCTCCTTCGCCCCATCACGTCCCTTCGGAACCCCCAACCCCTGTTCCACTCTGCGAGTGGTACCATCTCCGGCAACCGCTGCTAACCGCCCGAAGGCTGCTCCACGCTTCTTCCATGGAGATTCGCGAGCAAGAGAACGAGAAGGAAGGGGGTGTGCTTGGATGATACCAGAGAAAAAGAGAAAGGGAGAGCAAGCTTGAGAAAGAGCGAGGTGGAAAGAGAAACGGGGATGCAAAGTTAGATGGTAGGAGTCGGGGCAAGATGATATTTTCTTATCTTCTCATTACTTAATTTTACGATTGCCCCTGATACTACGGGCGTTGCCATGGCTACCCCACTTAAGTACCCCATAAAAAGATGAATTGCAAGCCAACCATATTTCCAGGCAATGAGAACTCGAACTGAGCTTCTTCCACTTGCCGAAAATGCTCGTCCCCGTTTCCTCGGCTCGTCGCAAACTGTACCGATTACTTTCCGGCATTTTCCTACCGAGAACTACCCCCTACGACCGCCTGCCGGAGGAGTTTGCTCTCGCGAGGATGAATCTCTCTTGGCACACGTCGAATTCGTCCATGTCATGGAAAAAGATCGTTCCTGTCGCCGGAGGAACGGCAAGCGTAACCGATATCTTCGCAGAAGCTACGGCAGGGTGAATTTCGGTCGAAGAAGGGACGAAATTGATCGCGGTACGCGCTGGAACGATGCCGCATGATTAAACCGACGTGTCGGAAATCTTCCGCGCGATCAAGTCCTCTTCTGAGCTATTTCTTGTTGATCGCCGAGCCAGCCATCCAACCATCCACCCATCCAGCCATCCAAGCCCAGCCGGGCCTACCCCTTCGCTCTCTCCTTGCTCTCTTCTCGCTCTCTCCTCGTCACCGTCGTCACGGCTGCCTTCCTTCGAGCTCCTTTATCCTATAGTATCTATCTTCATTTTCTTAATCGCTCCCAACCACCCCATACACCCGTCGCCTCCCATCCTCCCACTCTCCCTTCCGCCCTCCTCGCCCTTTTCGGTGGCCAAGATGGCGCCGTTGACGAAGACGTATTACCCGGGACACGGTGGAACGGCGCCGGCTGAAAGGGATCGCCCGAGGATTTCTAAGAGATTGGATACTTCCTTAGCGTTTCGCGGATAAATTCTTTGCAACTCGGATCGCGGCTAATCCCCCGGGGGGCTTTGAGGTTATGAGATTAGACGCTCACGTTGGTCTACCCAAATCGATCTCGGTTACATCGATCCTCCGCGATGCAATATTCGTCGAGTCGTTCGCAAAGAACGATGAATATATCGTGAATAAATTGACACGATCTATTGACTTGTGAAAAATGTCTTCTGGCAATTAATTCCCACCGATAAATGGCTCAACGATAATACACCGATGTAAACGAGATCATTGAGAGAATATTTTTAATATTGTTCTCTCTGTTTTTTTTCCCACAGCAGCAGATATTCGTGAGCCGCTTAAACCGATAGTTATAATTCGATCGCTTTAATTAATCTCTGGGATGGAAGCGACGTGGTTGCACACACATACGTTCTCTCGCCACGTGTTCATGCCGTGGCACGACAACCTCGAGGTAATCCGGAGACGAGTAAACGCACGCATGTACGCACATGCCTCCCACACATCTACACGCGTGTCTGCGTGGAAGCCAAGAGCACGGAGAAAGCCGAATGTGGGACAAACTCATACCCCATTCATCCGAACCGCGCTAGGCGTGCGTTTGCCTTCCACCGAAAGTCCCAAAGCCACGTTGCCACTGTTTATATTTGCCTTACGATATCTGCCCTTTGGAGTAGACCTTTGGGGGTGGAATTGTTTTAAATGAAAAAAAGTATCAGACTAAGTCCGAATAGAACGTGTAGAATTCTTAGAGCAAGTGGGACGTCCACGACTCACCCCCTTTGCATCAATCAATGTTTTACGAATCGTTGAATCTATAATTTCTTTTCTTTTATTCAAGATTTAGGTGGAAACGATAGAAGTTATTCGAGCATTCGAGGGTGGACTCGTGGAATTCCCTTGCGCCAGGTGGAAGAACAAGAAGAAGAAGAATGAGAGGAAGAAGAAGGAGCCGAAGGCGGTGGTTGGTAGAAAGGCGAACGAAGTTGTCGGCGAGAAAACGAGTTTCTGCCCGGAAAGTCTGGCTGGCTGGAGCCCCTTGGCGGAGGTACGGAGGTACTCCCACCCCTTGGTGGCAGTATCAACCCCTGGGTGCCCAGCAGTCCTCGGTACGACGTCCGTGTAGATCGTCATAGGTGTGCGAGAACGTCGGTGTCGGAGTGGCAAAACGCGGAGACAGAAGGAGAGAGAAAGAGAGGAAGAGAGAGCGAGCTTTTCCTTAGCTCGCGCGAGTGGGGGCGGCCATTTTCCCGAGTTCTTAATATTTTCATGATGGCGGCCGGCGCTGGCGGAGCCGCTTGGAAATGGGGAGGGTGGGTGGCTGTGGGGTGGATGAAAGAGGGTGGGCAAGCGGAACGGAGTACCAGAGGCGTGCTAAGGGGGCCAGGGGGAACCGAGGGGTCTACGGGGGCAGCGCGGGCCGAGAGGGGAGAAATTAGAAAAGGGGAGATTTAAATATCAACCTCCGAGGGGCGGACCGCGCTCTGCCTCCCTCTTTCTCTCTCCCTCGTTTCTTTCTCTCTTCCTCGCCTTCTCTTCGTTTCACCCTCCCGCTCATCCTTTTCCCTCCTTCTTCACCCTCTCGCTCACCGACTCTCTTTCTCTCTCTCGCTCTCTTTCTCTCCGCATTACCACCCTCCACCTTTCGCCGTTCTTCGCTTATGCACCCACACAACCCCATTCCCAGTGTATACACGAAGACGTACACTCACGCACACATCTATCGATCCTCGGCCAGAGAAAAGGCGTCTTAGAGCCGTTCGACGTCGGAGGACGCTGCTAAGGCAGTGCTACGTGCTAATTGGACAGGCCCTGCCGACGCTTTTGTCCTTTCTGGACCGACCAACTTCGTCGATATAATGACATCCCGAGTGCGTCTACCGTCTACCATCTACATCCTGCCTTGCGGAAGAATGCACGTGCCAAAGGAAGGCTTTCGCTCTTTACGAAAGATCCTTAGAGTCCATTGGAACGTCGATAGACTTTATTTTCTATCGTTTGACCGACTCTTTCAATGGAAAGAGAGAATTATTTTTATGAGAGGATATTTTTCTTGGCACAGATATCCAAACGTTGAAAGGAACTGCGGAACGATGCCGAATACGATTTCTGTTGGCGGCGTGAGAGCATCGCGTGTGCGCTGTCACGTGTTTGATATAGGTCAATGTCTTCGGTAACGGTCACCATTCCGAACCCGACACCGCAAATCAAATAACTCTATAGCGACACGCGAACACATCGATGGATAGCTCCGTATACCTTTGACTGTCGCCGGAATTTCTCTATCTCCATTGTCCACGAATTCTCCAATGGAATATTAAAAAAAATGTCAGATTGGAGAACAGAGAAATGTCATTGTTCGAAGGACTATCTCCATTTCCCGCCTTTTTCTTGGGGATTTCAGTTATCGTCGCCTCGATGGAGACCGGCGATGTTCTTCCCAGGGTTACTTAGCTACCCCTAACGACTCGGTCCAGGTACTCGAACGGGGGAACTTATGAAAATCTATAGAAGGAAAATTCTCAAGAGCGAGATCGTCGAAGGAAGAAGAGACGGGGTGGTTGGGGGTGAACGGCAAAGGAAGAGGGCAAATGGGTAGGGTGGAGTGAAGGGGTCGAGGGGCGAGGGAGCACGAATTCGTCCTTTGAGAGGCCAACAGCAGGCGCCAACCGGAGGAAACAGAGTAAAATGTCCTGGAAACAACGAAGTCTTTCGGTTCTCCCGCCACCCCCGCACCCTCTCCTTTCGCAGGTATAATACCTCCTCGCCCCAAGAAGCTTACCCGCCCTATATTTTCCGTATCTGGAATAAGTGTGCAGGGGCTTGCAAGACTGTGTTACGCCCCCTTCTTTAATTACGTTCAGCCACCCCTCGCGAGCAGCTCCAAGAGAGAGAGGTACCCTTTCCGACCTAACCACCCTCGTGCTCCCGAGTCGAACTCACCACCCCCTCCGCAGCCGCCCACTTCGTTTCATCCATTCATCCTCCGGTGTCTTCTGTTTTTAGAGAAGAAAATTTTAATTGGAATTTAGAGACTCGACCCTCCATTCTGTCTTGCTCTTTCTCCTTCTCTCTTTCTCTCCCCTAATCGAGGATTCTCCGTTCTCCTTCACGGGAGGATCTGTTTCTCCTCGCTCGAGGAACCAGTCCCTCAAACGTCGACTCAGCTCCGTCGCCCACAACTTAAAGTAGAACCGATAATTCAATAGTCCTCGTCTTCCACCAGCCGGCAGATGGATGCATATTAAACGAGCCCTATCCTTTCGATGTCGTTGATCCTTTTATTCCTCGCGTCACGAACGGCGAAAATAAAATAGTCCAGCGGTTCAATCTACTTGCGAAATAAAGTCGTCCGAAAGCTTGGAATTTCATTTCACCCGCTAATGTTATTTCAATTAAAGCCACGATGAATTTTCGCCGAAATGGAAAGGGTCTGAAATTATTTTCTTCCTAATTGCAAAATCGATAGGAGACATCTCCGAGTAGATTCGCAAAAGGGGCGAGAGACGTTTGCGAGTAGTATGGACTTTCTTCGACAGCCACGAGAAATGATCACTTGACTCGATAAATTCTCAAACCATTCATCTGATTTTTTCTACTATTAAATATTCCAAGGACACCTCGAGAATACAAAATCTCGTCCTGACAAAGACTGACAGATTTTGAGAAACTCAAAAGCTTAGGTTCCTCGAGTTCGCAATGCCCGTATCATTCCAGCAAAACTCATTCTGGATATGGCCCCTGAGGGATGAATAGCTCGGGACCCCGGGTTCGCTATGCCCGTACCTGTCCAGAAAAATTCAATCTGGACAGGCCCCTGGGGGGAAAAATTAGAGAGCGAAAGTATTCACGTGGAGATTTTATTACGTGAAACTACGTCGTATCGGTCATCCCCCAAAATCTCTGACGGATAGACGACCATGTGTCGGTGACCGTGTTTGCTCCTAAAATAAAGGACGGTTGATTAACCCCCGTCTTCCAGCCGGCTGGTTCACCGTGATCCGCTTCCGCCCGCACGTGTCTTTCTTACGATTTAACCCCGAAAATTTCGACAAGACGAACGATCGAAGGATCGACCGTCTACTCGCTCGTGCGAGTCGTCGAGCAGACGTGAGAATCGACCCGTAAAAAGGGGCCATCGTTGGGAAACATTTGCAATCGCAACATGTCGACGGGGGTCGACTGAGTCGCGAGAAAGAAAAGGCAAAGAGGAGAGGGAGGATAGGAAAAGCGGAGGAAAGGGGCAAACACGATAGAACCGCTCGATTGAGTCCACTGAAACAGTTTGTGTCTGCGGTCCACCGAAATTGATCCGGCAACACCACGGCAACTGTCTCCAACACTCTCGAACCGTGTGGCTGGTGGCTCTCTCCTCTGGCTCCTCTTTCGATCCCTCTTTCACCCTTTCCAGCTACGCCGGCATCGGTAACCGCCACCACATCCTCCCATTCCCGTTCACTGCCCGCGCGGACACCTGTGGTACGTCCTTCAGGATCTTGACCACCGTCTTCGTGATTTTATCTCGGACATTAGAATCCACCGGACAGAAAATCGCTCCAAACTTTGTTCTCCATTGTAACTCTTTTTTTGTAGAGTCACAGGAAACATTTGTTCTCCAAGAGATATTCGTGGAGAACGAGATGAAAAAGGGATAGGAAGAGAAGAGGAGGAAAAGAGATATATAGTCGAGTCGATGGAGAACGTTCATCGGTATTGCGAGCGATAAAGCGGCAACAATCGTTCGCGAGGACAGAGACTGGCTGGCACGAGGCCCGAGGTAATTCCTTTCATGGTCTCTCATCGTTCCGGTGAGACGAGAGAGGAGCTCGATACATCCACCCGCGTATAGGTGAGTGTACGAGCGTTATATGGAAAACTGTTGAAATACCAAAGGAAGGCGGCAGAAAACGAGGGTGAGCGGAAGGAAAGCGGGTGGAAGAAGTAACGGCGGGGGTGGTAAGAATAAGAAGACGTGGAAAGACAGGGTTGGAGGTACTCGTTTCCTAAAGGTCGAGCTTCCACGTCTGCGAGGGAGCGAAAAGGAGGAGGAGGTGGAGGAGGAAACGGAGGATGGGGTTGAAGAGAAAGAGAGAAGGAGAAGAGAGAGGGTAAGCTCGGCGAGGCAAGACGGATGGAGGTCGTAGGACCTAGCCCGGAGGAAACGGAGGAGACGAAAGGAGAGGATCGAGAAGGAGGGTAGGAGAGAAATAAAGATGGCCGCTCCTGCCTCCGGGGCCGAGCCACCCACCCGCCACCTCCTCACGGCAATAAAAGGAAAAAGGGGAGAAAACTGAGGAGCAGAGCCGAAGGTGGTAGGTTGGCCCGTGGAGCTGCCACCAACACCGACGAACGGGGGGCATTTGCGGGGGAAACAGTTCTTATTGATTCAGAGGAGCCACCCTCACGGAGGAGCAAAAGCCTGGTGGACCCGCTCTCCTGGACTTCTCTCTCTCTTCTCGTTTCTCTTCATCTTCTCTCTTTCTACTTGCGTCAGCCAGTCTTTTACGAACGAGACTTCGCGATACCTCCGCGTCCTTCGCCTTCTCACCCTTTCCCTTCGAGTTCCTCCCTTTTCTCTCCGTCTCTCGTCGTTCTTCAATTTTTCTCTACCATGGACCTTTGATGATCCTTCTCCATTTCCCAGAGATCGAATAAATTCCCCTCCTGATTTTCTCTCGACTTCCTCCCGCAATTTCAACCACAAACGATCGTCGACTGTTAAAAAATAACTTACCGCTCAAACAATTTGTCCCGATTACCGAAAGGACGGTTGGTCCTTTACGAAAATTCACGCAACTACATAATTGCCGGGTTGGTAGTTTTTTTTTTGCTTACGCGCTCTCGTATCATCCTCGACCCTCGCAAACCGCGTTTGCGTTAACTGCGGAGGGACCTGGATGGTCGGTGTCACGGCCCAGGGGTCAAATTGACTCGGACTTTTTGGCTCTCGTTACACGTAAGAGCATCGGATACTCCGCTCGTCCACCTCACCCTCCTACCTCTTTTCCGAGCTTTCGAGAGGAAAAGAGATTTCAACCACTTTTTCCAGAGTGCACGTTTGCGTTTCCCAGTCCCTTCGCTGTCGGCAGGTGTGTGTTTATCTTGAGTCAAGGGGTCACGGTAAATGTCTCTGATGCTTGCTCAAAAATGAAACGAATCACCGTCGACGTTGCTCCTCTCCATGATTCTCGTGGAAAATGTAACCGTGCGAGCATAGAAAATTTTCCAAGCTCTCCGAGAAAACCCAAACGGTAGAGGGGTAGACGACACCCCGTTCGACGGTCACCATCGAGACGTTAGGTCGTCGAAGCTGGTGCAATTCGAAAGGCGAAACGCATCGTCGTAATTTCACAGGACTTTTCCCAGGTACACCGGCAGTCGCCTCTTTTCCATCCACCTCCAACCCTCTTTTCCACGGCATTCCCTTTCTCCGATCTCTCTCTCTTTTCCTCTTGCTCTCTTCTTCGCCCTTCCTCTCTTGCTCGTTCGCTCGGTTCTCTGGGCAAATTGACTTTTCCTAATAAACCAACTCGCGAGGCAACTTCGGCGAAAATCATTTAAAACTTTGCCAGACTCGAATTCGCCTCTCGTTTTAATGCGGAGGCCCGCAGAAAGCTCGCTGCGCGTGCATCCTTGTCCTCGTCCCTCTATCCACCCTCGGGCCCTCTTACTCTGACTCTTCTTTTCCTCTCCTCTCTCAATTCCTCTCATCTTTTCCTCCTCTCGCTTTCTCGTTCGCTCATCGTTTTCTCGTTTCGCATCGAGACGAGGCCTTTGTGCCGTAATAGCCGGTGTGTCTAACCGCGAAGCGAGAACCGGCCTACCAGCTTCGACCAGCTTCCTTCCACCGTCACGCCCGAGAAAAACGAACGGAAAATTGGAAAACGGCCGGAAGAAAACGTTGAATGGACCTCTCGCACAAACGTCAACCGGACCGGACGATTATTCGCGCGACGAGCTCTGCTGTGCGTCGATGTTGCGCCAATTTCTTTCTCGGGGAGAATTGTTCCTCTTTTTTCACATTTGTGGATAATTCTATTTTTTCTCCTCTCTTGATATGATTTTTCTCTCTTCTTCTTCCTTGGAGGATTTTGCTCCCTCGGATTCTTCGACTCTCTGTCCTCCTCGGCGAGAGAAGCTTAATGAGACGCGAAATCGATGAGGCGAAAATCGAAGAATAACCCTCCCACTGTGCCGCCCGTACGGCAGCTCGCGATCCCTTTTTGCATCAAAATTTCATACAATCCTCACTTTAACATTATTTCATCCCCGTGAATTATTCATCGGGCACTTTGCGATGGCTGGTGAACGTGGTCGGAGAATGGATATAAGGTCACGAGATAAGAGAAAGAAGTGACTCGAGCAAGCGAGCAAACGACATCTCGGTAAAACGACGAGGAGAAGAAGATCAACCCTCGAAGAATTGTCGCGTCGATCCTCTGCCGTGAGATCACCGACGATAATTCCATTTCGCGGTAATATCGTTAACGTTGCAACGAGAATCCCTTCGAGATTTCCGTTGGTGGAAATATCAGAGGGTGGTTTTTCCAAGTTTCACTATGAATTCTCCATTACGATGGGGCGTGAAAAATTATAAGAGTCAGAGACGATAAGTTTTCAAATTCATAGAAAATAGAATGAACAGAGAAGGTTAAAGTTTACTCGACAAATAACCAAGGCAAACGTTTGCAAGCTTTTGATTCGTGCGAAATATCCGCGCAAAGATCTTCCTCGTTTAATCGGTTCCCCAGGAAATCGGCTCCGTGGGTGGAGATTCAAACGAAACGAAAATTCCGTTTCTTCGGAAGTGTCGGGAAGCCTCTGTAAAGTGGAATTTAAGCCCGCCACTGGTTGTGCAAACACATTAACATCGCGGTTGTTACTTTTTCGTGGAGCACGATGAATCTAGTATATCCGAGAAGCTCCGGTGGTATCTCGTCTCTCGGCTTGTTATTCCTGGTTTATGGGTTCTCACGTCGTGCGCCGGCAGCGATGCTGCTCGTAAGGGGTGGCGGTGTGCTAGTGCTACCTACGGGATTCCGTTACTATTTATTTCATGGCACACGCCCTGCATGGGATCGAGAACGAGGCAGCCATGGCTACCACGAGGAATTGCGAGAAACGTTGCAAAAAGTAATCTCAATTCGGTACAATGAGTTCGAATTAAAAGCGTGGATCAACGTGGGTTTATTTTTGTTTTTCCCGAGGATCAAGCGTTAAAGCGAAAAAATACGTTGAAATTTGAATGCAAGGGATGAAGAACGGGTAGCTCGGTCGTCGACGAAAAGGTAGCGAGGAAGAAGAATCTCTTGGTTGAGGGTGATCTCGTTAATTTTTCTCTCCCCGCTTCCCACGCACGGCAGAATCTCGAGATAATAACGAGACCTTCCTTTCGTTTCGTTTCCTCTTTTTCACGGCGATGATATACGCGCAGAGCCGCGCGCGCGGTCTCGAAACATTAATTATATCTCGAAAGTTGAAATCGAGTTTAGGGGGTGGCGAGCGCGTTTGTTTTTGTTCGGCGTGGACCCCCCGCCTCCCGGGAAACGGTAGAAATTTTAAACGAAAGTTTACTAATGAAGGCGACTTCCATCCCTCCTTCCTCCATTCTCCTCCCTTCGTCTCCACCGTCTCCTCCGTCTCCATCTCTTCCTCCTCATCCTCCTCCTCGGTTTTCTCTTTCTCTTCCTCCGACTCGCGTACCGCATCGCGCAACGAGGAGACTGCAAAGAGGAAAATCACCCTACGCTTTTCCACACCAGTTTTCCGCGTTTCATCGCCCGACGGCCGGGCGAGACTTTTCTCGAGTATCCTCTTTTTTAATGCGAAACGTTTCGATGAACTCCCACGAGCGAGGAATTGCACGTTTTTCATGCTCGCTCGGGAGGAAACGAGAATGCGAGGGAACGATGCGCGAAATCCTACGTCAACGACGTACCCAGCAAATTTTCCACTATTAATAATTATCTCATGGTGAATTGAAAGACGATCGAGAGACGGGACGATCGATCGTCAGAGGTTCTCGATGGTGAGTTTGTTCGATGATCGATTAAAGGTCGAGGGGTGTAAAAAAATTATTTCGAGCGTGGAATCGTTCGTCAAGTCGACGATCAAAGAGCTCGGTGAAGACTCCTTTTCGTCGGCGGATGTCCCGTTTTTCGAAGATCGATAAGGGAGTTCTTCGAAGCGTAGAGAGACGCCAGAGGGACGAAGGCATAATAGAAAGAGATCCCTCCATTTTGCCAGCCATCTTTCGCGCAGGGCCGCCTAACCCACCCTCGAGTCACCCTCTCTTTCTCTGCCGGTCTTTCTTTCCCCTCGGTGTTTCTCTTTCTATCTGACGTAGCCAGCCGAAACAAACCACCCCCGACCACCCTTGGTAGCCAGGTTTTCTCGCCGGGGGTAAAAGCTACGAGAGAAGAGCTCGCGAGAGAGAACACCAAGGGTTCCTGCCGAAAGTAAGGGCTTAAAAATGCCCCTCCATGCCCTCCTTCGTCCGTCGCGAGAAAGGGTGCCTGCCTGCCTTTCCTGGCAACCCCCAAAAATCATTAAAACCATCCCTCGCCAAGGACTATCCGCGGGCGAGGGAGGGAGAGGAAAGAGAATTCCATCCTCCGGAATGATCCTTGTGGAGATTCTTTCCGTGGGGAAGCGGTTCGATTAAGTGAGACTGGATTTATGAGAACCTTAATGAAATAAGAAAGATAACGATACATCTCAGGGAAGTTCTGCTACATTAGAAATTTAACTAGACTGTTGCAACTTGGACGACATCATGGTATCCAAGAAAGGAAGACACTTTCGATTTCTCTAAGGACAAAATTCTTCAATATTCTTGGAAAACGACCTTCAATTCTTTTTAATTTGCCAAATAAAAGATCCTGCAAGCAATCACCATAATTTGCAAGATAGTTGCGCCAGTTGAAAAAGGTTAAAAGCATTGCGAGCGACACGCGAGGGGATCCTCCCTCGATGTAATAGAGGTTGAAAGATCTATCAACCTTCCGAAGAAAATTGTAGAGTCCTTTCTATCGTTACTTATTCAGAGCGAGAGTCGTGTCACGGAAAGAAGGGCCAGGAAGGGCTCGATAAGTGGCGCATAGGCCGGAAGGAAGGTGGCTCGTTGAAAAATCCGAAAACTGGGTGAAAAAATCACGCTGCATCGAGGGCGAGCAGATGTCGCGCCATGTGGACACGCATACGCTCGAAGGCCTTCCTGTTGCAGCCCTTCCGGCTACTTTCGACCGAATAATGCCATTTTCTACGCAACCGCGTGACCTCCAAACGTCTCGTAGCTCAAGAACGAAGGTTTCACCTTGCCTCTACTCGAGGAAATTGTCCGTTGTATTTATTTATACTCGCAAACAACGGATATTAATTTAAACTTTCCCTCTTCGATGACAGTTCTTTTTTAGAAGCGTCCAGAAACGATGAAGCGGAAGTTCTCCCTTCACTTTGCAAAATGTCAGTCCATCCGGAGAACGTTGGCGGAGGAAAAAGTTTGCCAGAGAGTCGGTGGAAATGGAAATAGTAATTTAAACGGAGGCAGCTTCAATTTTGAATCTCCTTAAATCGTCCCGCCAGTCAGTCGTCTCCTTTTCGAGCTTGGCAATCCTTTTCCACCGGTATATCCGATTCCCTCGCGCTCCTCTCTGGCTCTTCGTCCTTCTTACTTCCTCCATCCGCCTCATCCTCATACTCGCGAGTCCTGTTATTCCAGGATTCCAGTTGCCTAAGACGCCTTCACCGACCGCAGAGTAAAGTATGGGGCCATACTTCACCCACGGGGCTTCCATCCCCTCTTTCCCTCTTCCCGCCATCCCCGTCTTACCCTGCGGAGTCTAATGAAACTTTGAAAAATCACCGGAATTAACCGAATTTGAATTACACCAACTTCTCCTCGAACGGAACCCCGGAGAAAGTGAGAGAAACGGCGGAGGGTGAAAAGTGACGTAACGAGCATCGCCAAGAAGGAAGAAATTCCTGGAGAATCTTTCTATCCTCGTCCCACCGATGGTGTCTTCCTGGAGGATGAAGGAGAATCTTCTTCTCTCTAATTTTCCAAACACGCGACGGGCACGTCCCTCTTCTTTCGGGTGTCGATTCGAGTCGCATCGATCCAAGGTGAACCATCGATCTTGCTTCCCCGTTGTCGGTCTCCCCCGAGAGATATCGCGTTTCCTTCGAGTTCCGTTTCCTCGTGGAGATAGTCTCTCCAAAAAATTCCAAACGGGTCGCACTCCTAGCGAGAGGCGAACGTCGCGAAAAATCCGAGACAACTGTCCACCGTGAATTGAGTTCGTCCAGTGTCGACCGGTAGACTGGTCCCTCTCGAAAAAGTGACCGTCGCGAAACTTCCCCCTGATTTCTACCTCTCTCGTTCTCTCTTTCCGCTTGAAACCTACGTTCCTTCTCTCTTTGGGTCCAGTCGGCGAAACGCGAACGGAACCCTCGAAGGGCCGGCGGTCGAATAAAGGTGGAAACTGGACAAACCAGTTTACCGTTTTCGAAATTAGGCTCCCCCGGTCAACGGGACCTTCGACTGGCCGATGTCCAGTGCCCAGGGGTGCGAGAGTTCTCCTGGCCCCAATATACCGTTGGCCCGGTTCGCCTTCGTGAATACGGCCGCAACAATGTCCACGTTCGACCCTGTGACCGTCTGCGACCGGTTGTTCTTTCTTCCCCATTGTCGCGCGAAGGAGACCGAAATTTATAATATAACCGGAGAGTCCATGGTGCGTATGCGACGCACGTACGGCACGTGTGTGAATTTTGTCCTAACAAAAGACGAGAGAGTGAGAGGGGGTGAGAAGGAGGGAGGAGAGGAGGCAGGAGGAAATGCAGATGCAACGAACGAGGTCCGATAAGCTGGTCAGGGTGGATGCATACGAAGTAAAATTGAGAATATTAAAAAAAAAAGTTGATGAAGACGAGAGGGTGACTTGTCCATCGATGTCTCCGATGAAGAAGAAAATGGAAGACCTCGAAAAGAATGGAGAACCAGGGAGAGAACGGGATTAGAGGGAAGCGAGGAAGATGAGGAGAGCTGCACAAGGAAGAGACCAAGAGGGTGGCTACGGGGGTGGATTGCAGGGCGAGAAGAAGGTAGCAGAGATGGAAAGGGGTGCCGGTGTGCGCGCCGGTGAACGAAGCAAAAAGGGGGCCGCGGCATCCAGGAGCCTCGGCCGGGGCTCGTAAACACGGCGACAGAGTCTCTTGTTTTCTTATCTACGGCGGCAACAATGGACCCCCAAGAAACAAAAGACGAAAGACGGGCTATTTATTTCGGTCCATTGTTTCGTAGCGTAGTCGGAGGCTTGCGACGCTGGCGTCGTCGGAGCCAGGGGGTGGCGGAGCCGGGGGAGGCAACGGAGAAGAGTAGAAGAGCTACCTCGAGATGGCTGCAGAACCACACGCCATAAAGACTAAACGCTATGAAACGCTATGAAACGCTCCGCGGGTCCTCCTACCAAGCCTCGTACATTGCCTCGCCGAGCCAAGGGTCTATCGTACCTTTTGCGGAGATAACGAGCTTACGAGCTTAATACGACGATGAAATACTTACAGCTATAAGTATCGCGAGCTCGTGTAATTATGCCGCGTATCCTTTCGAATTAACGAATCCCATTTATAGAAAGCTGCGGAGCCGCACGTGTCGGTGGCACGAAACGATCGCGGAATGATCGTCCTCTTCGGGATATTTTCTCGTTACTTGTCCGACAGGAAATCGAACGAATGTCGAGAAATCGACGGAATAAAAGAACGAGAAGCACACGAGATGCATCTTTCTCTCTCTTTCGAGAAAGGTCGTTCTCGTTCTTACGGCTCGACACCGATCGCCCGGGGCTTCCGTGAATTAATTAAAATTTTCGCGAGCACGGACGAGAGACGATGGGCGACGAGAGGCTAATTTTCTAGCAAGAAAATTCTGATTCTAATTTCATGCAAATGGCCGCCTCTTCCAGGGTACACCGTTCAGGAAGGAGGGGGTTAAAGCCGGTCGGTGGTGCAGAGAGGGTCGCGTGACGAGGGTGGGGCGAGGGTGCTCCCCCCAACTCGGCGACTCGAAGCTTCACGGGGGTGGCCCAGGAGGGGCGTAAGAAGAGCGACAAAACAATGGAACGAAATTTAAATTATGCTCCCCGCAAAATGGCGATCGTATGCAAAACCGATGCTTATCCAGACGAGTATAGAAAGAGGAAGAGGAGGCGCCGACTTCGCAGATGCCGCCGGATCGCGCGCCATTTCTTTTCCTCTCTTTCCCATTCTTTGCCGTCCAACGACGGTCCCTCTTAATCTCCCTTTCCTTCTGCGATGACAATGAATCGCGCACCTTGCGTATCCTTCCAACGTCTGCGCCGTCGTTTAACGATTCTCAGGGTGCTTTTGCAGTGAAACATTGTCGAAGAATATCACCCAAGTCTGAGACCACTCGTTAAATTCATTTTACGTTTGATCAGCGGCATATAGGGGTGCAAGACGAATGGGATAATTAAAATCTCATTATAGTGAAAGAACGAAGAGAAGACAATGAGCGAGGATCTTTTTATCGGTCGTAGACAGAAGGCTTGAAGACGGTATTCTTGTCGCGAGTGGTTTTCTCCTCTTCAGGGGGGTGGTAACGAGAGAGGATGGCGAAGAGGGCTGCGACTGCGGCGGGGGCAGGAGGATGGATTCATTTATCTTTCCCGTAGATCTAGCTTATATTTCACCGCCCCCCGAGGCAGATACTAAGACGAATGGTCTCTCGAGCAGATCTTGCAAAACATCACCCCCGCGCTTTCACCCTGTGCGCCCCCCTCGCCGATTCTACCACCCTACGGTGACTTGCCATCGAATGCAAATGTAAAACACTGAAGAGGCGAGCTAAACTCCTCAGCGCGGTATCAACCGATGTCGCGCGTTTATTCGAGCCACAAAAACCACCATGAATTACACCGCGAGGATCGAGATTAATTGTCGGAAGGGACTCTATAGTTTGTCATGGACGAAAACTCAAGGAAGGACCCTAAGGAGAGGGTCAACTGCGAAAGTATGAGTAAGAGAGGTCGAGAGAATGGTGTTCAATTGAAATAAAGTTCTCACGATCGATTCACTCTACTAAACAGGAACAAAAAGATGTAACAGTATGGATACAATCACCAACAAGTATAAAAATAATAATTGTTGCAAATAGGGAACACTAAAATAAAGTAATGAACAAAACGTGAGGGTACTAAGGCTGCAACGACGTCGTGGAATTAAAAAGTATCAACCGGTCGAAAGAGGGGTGGAATCGGGAATACGGGGGGAGGTAAGAGTGACCCAAACTGGGGTGGTCAGGAAGTGACCACCTGGACGCTCGTTCGACTGACCGGTCAGACGGGTTCGCGATAAAAATTCCCTGGAAAAATTCCAACCGTGGTACGCATCCGAAAAACCGGTTCCTATAAAGCCGAAACGGGGGTTCGCTGACCGTTGGTCGACCCTGAAGGGTTGCTCGCGGCAAAGAGGGTAGTGGTAAGAAAGGAGCGATTTGCTTAGGGAAAAAAATTCGAGTTACCAGTAAGAAACTTTCCCACGAGTGAACTCGTGTCGTTTCTTGACGAGTGTTCTCCTTCTACTTTCTTCGTTGGCCGAGACAAAGTAGTAGGGATGATTCTGATAATTCTCCAGAGGGTGAAAAATCGTGGTGGTTACTCCTCGATTAATTGGACGTGAAAATTTTGACGAGTGACATTTCCTCGAGAGGAGAATCGTTTCCTTCGGTAGCGCGTTTGAAACGGCGCAGAGGCAAGGAAAAGGGGTGGTAAAGGAAACGTGGGTGAAAGAGAGAGCAGTAGAAGGAGAGAGACGAAGAAAGAGAGAGGGAAAATGAGAGAGAGACAGCACCTAGCAGGTTCAAATTGGTAACTCTAGAAGATCAAGATGAAAAACGAGCTAAACACCCCTTACCTCCCCGTTGGCGTGGTCCTTCAACCCCCGCCTACGTCTACCGTGCCTCCAGAGAAGCGAGAGCACAGTCTGGTATACACCAGCACCCCTCTTTGAAACAGCCCTCGCGAGGCCACGCTACCGTTTTAATATTAATGGAAAGGCTGATGGGAATCCTGAAAGGAAGGAAATTGAAGGAAAATAAAAGGAGAACCGCCCCTGCACCCCCGTGCCGCTGAAACCTCGGGCTTCGTCCACTGGAAATTTCTTTGGAGAATCCTTTCACAATTTAAGATCGCCCGAGATAACTCCTTGGTATCACGTTTACATTTTTTTTTTCTATATTTTTTTTAAAAGATCGTAACATGGCCGACGACAGATGCTGAGCTCGAGCGAGTGAATCTGGAGGAGGAATTCAGCATGGTGTCAAAGGGGGATGAAGTACCGATCGGAATGGAGAATCAACCGCCAGGTATTGTTCGTTGGACAGGAAATGACTGGACACTGGAGACTATATTCGATAATCTACAGCTCGTCCGAGTAGCAGGGAGAAACGATTAGCGTAAAAAGTTACGCGAGACTAATCCCGAGGGTGCGTAACGCACGAAACAACGTGGAGAACAGGAAGCCGAAGGAAGACCGGTTGGAGGTTTCAATTAAAAGCGCGTCGCGCTATTTCCTTGTGTAAACCTTTTTCAATCTAGTATCGTATTTGTAGAACGGTTTGCGAAACGTTCGACTAGTAGCGTGGATGAAAGGGAACGATGAAAGAGGGGTAAGAGAATCGTTGCTATCGCGGAAGCTGCGCGCGCGATTGACGGTACAGCGCATAATTAATTTTAAACGTAACAACCTTAGCAAAATTCAACTCGATTGCGCGCCAAAAAATCCACCTTACCTAAGATTCTTCCTACGTGAGAAAATTCTTTGTTGCGCGACATTCAACCGATTATTTTCACCTATTGGAAAAATCAAAGAGACATCTCAGATATTGCGAAAAGAATTCGCGAAGAATGTCGAGCGAACGTTACAACAATATAATGAAGGATCGATCGTCGAGGCGTTCGGTCGGAGGGCAAAAGGGTGAGAAGCGCGTGCAGGCTTCGAGTGCGAATATTTCGCAACAGTCAATGAACCGGTCGCTGTAAATCCTAGGAGGTTTCATGAAAGTTATAGAACGCGGCGGATGGTCCCGCGGCTCGTCTCCAGGAACGGCTTTCGTCCTTTTATCTGGAACTGCGGTGCCGCTCTCTCGCGCCGGGCAAGCCGGGCGTCTTGGAGCGGGCGTCTCCTGGACGACGCCTCGGATCAATACCGACGCCCAGCGTCTCATTGGCCCCTTCTCTTAGGTGCTGTGGAAAATCGCCCCGGAGATGACGGCCAGGAAGAGGCAGGAGGGTGCCGGAGGGTCTCGGCGGGGGAGGAGGGAACCGTTCTAAGGGGGTGAGCCGAGCGGACCTTCCTTCCTCCATCCTTCCACAGCCTCCAGCCATTCTTTGCAGCCGCTTCACCCTCCGACGCCTCCCTTCTCTGCCTTCTTTACTGCCCGCCGCTCGCTCCTTCTCCATAACGCCTCTATAACGCCTCGTCTCTTCTCTTCTTCTCTTCTCTTCTTCTCTTCTCTTCTGTTCTCCAACGACTACACCGGACGACCCGACCGACACCACCTTTTTCCCCGGGGAAGCCTTACCAAATTCGTATTTTTCCTTCTCACGGATCCTCCTATTCTGAGGATTTGGAAAGAAGTCGCTTAATAAGTAATTTTGCTCCGATTCGAGCAACGGGTAAGAGACGTCTCTCATCCTCCTGATTTCTCCTCCACTTTCGATTCCAATGGTTGACTGTCCAAGAAAGCACTTAACGGCGAAAAAAAGAATTTAATTTTCAGTTGTATCTCATGCTGAGAGACTTCTTTCTGTATCCTCAGAGTATTCGCGAGGCCAAAGTACTGCTCATCGTCGATCGAAGAACCGAGAGATAAAAAAAGGAGAGACAGCGGTACACCACCGAACCTGACCTCGGCGTAAACGTCTCCCTTTTTTCTCTCTACGGGATCGAGCAGTGGCCGGTGGTTCATTAGCAAGCGAGGGTAAACTACACGACCACTCTCCTCGCCGGGAATAGCCTTCGAGAGCAACTGGTCGTTTTTTCAAACTTTTCTCACCATCGGCAAAGAGGGTGGAATCAATGAGCTCGAGAGAGAATCGAGGCAGGTAGAGGCGTACGCGTGGCCAAGTGATTTTTTGCGCCCTCCGTTTCACCCTCCCCTTCGACCGGAGTACCTTTCTTCCACTTTGCCCGGCACGCTCTTCCCCGTTCCGTTCTCTTTTTTTCTTTCTCGTGCTACCTTTCCATCCGGGGCTACCTTTTCTTCCCTCTAGAACCCTCTCGTTCCCTCTTCCGGCCGGGACCCGCTCGGCTCGGAAGGCACGCAGCAACGCGGCACGGGACACATTATTAGCTTAATAACTCCGGGGGACCTTTTTTAATCCCGCCCGGCGTTTTGGGAGAAGCTGCGCTCGCGGAAGACTTTAATTAAAAAATAAACAAGCCGGCCAACCCGGTAAACGTGCGAGAGATTTAAAGAGCCCTCCGGGGGGCTTTCGGGACATTTGCATTTCGATTTTCGGACGGACACCAAAAACGTCCGACTCCCGTCGACACCGAGACGCAATCTGTTCTCCATTCGTCCTACGACTGACTTTCGACGATTTCATTTCGTTGGTTTTTGCACTGTTTTTATAATTGAGCGAACAATGTCACGTCTGTTGGCTGCTGAAAATTCTATGTTTTTGTTTTGAAAGACGTTACGTTCAAAGTCTTAACACTTTATCGACCGGTATTTTTTTTACATTCTACTCACTTCTGACCGGTCACTTGGCCGCAAATACTTTCTTGATATCGATATCTCTTCGAAAATTACAAATTCTCGTCACAGAGTCCTTGGCACAATTAATCGCAATGATAAACAATAATTTATTAATCGCTGTGGTAACCGATTAATTAGTTAAAATAGCAGAATCGTTGGGCCTGAAAAGCCTATTAACACATTATATGCGGGTGTTTTGTAACGCTTCATTAAGACTCAAGAGGAAAACTTGTTGAAAAATTTGTACCAATTTGATTTTTACAAAAAATCAATATAAGCTGGAAACTGCTTTCTCTCTAAATTCGAAAATGTACTTAACGTTTCAAGTCTAAGTAATCACTGCCACGAATCGCCTTTTTTAAACTGTCTATGCATAGTCCAAAAAACGTATTTTTACGTGGCCCACATAAAATGTGTTAATAAGCTACCGGCCGATAAAGTGTGAAGTCGATGTTCGATGGACGTTTAAAGTGTGAATTATCGAAAGAGAAATACATAAGTATGGAAACGTTGGATGATATTTAATATGGCAAGAGGTTGAACTTGAAAACACTGATATAGAATGACACCTCTCAAACAACGTTTATGAAGCGACAAACGGTTTGCATTTTGTTGCATTGGTCGCTCATCGACCGTATATAATTAGCACTTAATAAATCTCTATTCAGCTTTCACGACCGGCCTTTCCCGCGGCGGGCAAACCAAACCGACAAACAAACCGTGTGCACGAATTTCATCGTTATGCCCACGAAAAAAAAAAGTACTCGACCTCTGCCTATTAACTCTCGCATCGTTCGTTGGCCAAAGGTCGAACGTTATCATCGAAATGAAATTGGTAGGAGTAATGAGAGAAATTGCGAGAGATGGATGAAACGTCGAGTGACCATTTTGAGGATCGAATTTTCCACAGGACGTGGTAAAGTCTGAGCAGAGCGCGGCTTAAGGAGAGCCAATCGTGGCCTGGCTAAGGTGTCCGGCGGCTTATTTTTCCAGGAGGGTGAGTGTCACGTAGGTGGGGATAAGTCGTGAAAGCGGCAGGGTGAGTGGGATGGCCAGCCTTTAAGCGAAAGAGGGGAAAAGACGCGAAAGTGGGGTAAAATAGGCCGCAGGGTGGGGAGGAGAGGGCGACACTTAGATGGTAAATCGTAGAGGGAAGGGCCAAGGGGTGCCGTGGTAGCTCTGGACGAAGAGAGGACGAAGAGAGGGCGAACCGAGAACGAAGAGAGGGTGCAAGAGGGCTGGTTCTCCTGATAGGCGTCCGAGCGACTGAGTCTACGCTTCGTTAACCCATTGCAATGTTATTTCATTTGCAAAGTACACGCCGGCAAGAGTCTCCTGTAATTCCGAAATTTCCGCGAGCCGAGTGGACGTTAAGACGGTACACTCGCCCGACGATTGCACCAGCACGATGTAATAAGCTCTTGGAATTATTGCACCGATCGTTACTCATCCTCGTGGACGAACGAGGTTCGAAACTGTACCAGGTTCAAAGAGGGGGATGGAAAAAAAACTCAGGGGTGGCTGAGCAGGTAGCCGGGGTTGCGGTTAAAAAAGTTGCACCCCAATGAAGATCATTCACCGGGAGACCTTTTTCTCCGTCAGGTGCGTCGATGAGGTGAAAAAAGGGTTGAAAAAAGAAAGACCTGCGAGGGGTGATGACTTCCTCCCTACGACACCCGGTGTACCTTTTTTTCTGACGCACCCTTGGAGTGCCTTACCCGCAATGATTTTTTGTTAGGAAATTTTTTTACACCCCCTGGAGGGCTACCTAGGCAGGGTGGTTAAATCGTACAGGTAACGCATTGTCGGGCCGTCAAAAACGAACGGCAAAAAATCCTCTCACCCTCGGTGGAGTGGTGACGACAGGTCGGTGTTTGTATTTATGTACCATACCGGCCAGACGACGGTGATTTATCTGCACGAGCGCACGCGTATGAACGAAACGTTAGGTAAATTTCAAATCTCACACGACTACTGGTCGGACGACAGTAAAAATGCGACAGTCGAGCAAATACCGCTTGAAATTTAAATACTACCTATTACGTGCAATTTGACTGCGACAAATATCGCATTTTTTTCCCTGCTAAAATTAACTTTGCTCTGGCTGTATTTTAAAATAAACTTCTCTCGTGATTCAAAAATCCGGCGGGGTAATTCTTTGGATTGGAACCAGCTTGGTGT
The DNA here is from genome assembly GCA_910591515.1 of Cerceris rybyensis. Taxonomy (NCBI): domain Eukaryota; kingdom Metazoa; phylum Arthropoda; class Insecta; order Hymenoptera; family Crabronidae; genus Cerceris; species Cerceris rybyensis. Next base: position 1,733,382 of record OU342801.1, on the reverse strand, counting down.
AGCTGTTTGAAATAATCACACCTCTTTGTAATATTAATAGCCGAGGTGAGAAAAAATTAAATTTTCCCTGAGGTGAAATTTTTAATTGGTCGCTTCTCGATCGGACGCGCACGACGATAATCAGATTCCCTTTGGGGGTAGTTTCGCGACAATAGCCGAGAAACGAACCAAAGGGAGCAGTTTCGCGCTAGCTGGCACGACGATGTCATCTGCTGGTAGCGGAGGCGCCACCAGGCACCTCGGATTCAACAGACACCGTGTCGGTAAGGCAAAACTGCCGATGGATCTCGTCTAATCTAAAAGGATCGTTCGATCCTGCCCTCGAGCCACCCACGACTTCGACTTCAACAGAGAATACGGTCCTCTTTGTCCCTTTTCGCACGAGGATGTTCATATTCCCCATAGACAATCCTCCATGGAGAATATTTGCATGGAAAAGTCTAAGAGAATTTTTCTATCCAGCTAATTATATTAGATATTCGCCGAACTTGGTGTTGCAAAATATCGCACGAAATTGAATCGACAGAATTGTTCTCACCGTTTGAATCGAACTGGAATGACAATTGTCTCTTCTTGTTTTTTTTTAATTTGACAGAATTATGAAAAGAGTGAGAAATAATTTCCTCTGAAACGTGGAGTTTTTGCGTTGCACGAGAGCAGAGAATTTCTTTGGCGCGCATGAAAGGAACTTTTTAATTTTGCATGTAGAAGGTATGGTCAGTTCAACGAGTTATTTTCATCAAGGTCGGCGGTCTTGCTCCCTTCTCGCCTCTCCACGTCTCTGCTGATCTCTTTCTCGTTCTTTCTCAATGGTGCAGCCTTTCATCCCTCTCTCCTCAACTCTTTTAGACACGTAAGGTCCAGCCGCGGCCTGCGATCAAAGCCTCGCGGAAAACGCGCTCCTTGTCCCACTTCTCTTTCGTGAATGACAGACTTTAATGAAATTCGCCAAACAAAATATTATGCCGCTCGTCCTTTCTCTTCCAACGACCAACGTTTCTTTGTCCCTTGAAATTTTCATTTTACTCTTCTTCAACGTCACTTACGACTCGCGATTGTTCTTTTTTCTGCTCATAAACATTCCTCCTGCATTCCGTTGCAATTTTATTCGCTAGTTGGAAGAATTTTTCAACGAGATTCCCAGAGAAGACGGTCCAACACCCCTCGGAGAGAAATCGCATCCTTCCGAGTAATCGTCGACGGCGATAAATTGCGTAAGCTCGTAGGATATCGATGGTCTAATAATATACGATGTCCCTCGTTGTTCCTTACGCATCCGTGCGTATTTTCGTTGTTCCTCTTATTCGTGCTTTCGGGTGCGTTCTCCGCTATTTCCTCTCTATGTCTCTAGGTTCGTCCTACTCCGAGAACCGAGTCCGATGTAAGTTTCTCCTACCACCTCGCCATAGAGAAACCCGCCATCGCGGTGTATTGGCAAAGCTGGACCCGCCAATTTTAGATGCTTTGCCTCCTTTTTTTTCCCTCTACTTCCTCCACCGCTACGTTCATCCCCGACATCGTCGTTTTCTTCTCCTTCTTCCTCTTCTTCGTCATCATCGTCATCGTCCTCTTTTACTTCATCGTCCTCTTCTTCTTCTTCTTCTTCTTATGCTACTACTCGGGCTGCCATTTTATTTTCACGAGTGTGCACGCTATTTTTAGTCGTTCTAGAAAACCCGCCTCTCCTTTTTCCGGGTCTTGGCAACAACGTTCGAGCCGATCGCGCAAATGCTCGGCAATTTATTCTTATGCATGACTACGAAAAATATTAGGAACTGTCACTGCCAGAACGATGGAGGTGCCGGTCTCCGAGGGGGTACGGCAAAGTTGCAATTTTTGACGCTCTTCGCGACTCGTCTGGCGGGAAAACACGCGGGGAAAGGGGTTGCGAAGATCGTCAAGAATTGTCTCGATGCCAAATGATATACCTTTTCATTGCATGCCTTTTTCTTACGTTGAAGACAAGTTTTCCATTTGGCAAGATGAAAAGCGCAACGCATTTTTACTCGGAAGAGTTGCAATTTTTGACGCCCTTTGAAACTTATCTAGTAGGAATATATTCGGTGAAAGGGGTTGCGAAGATTGTCGTGAATTGTCTCGATGCCAAATGATATACCTTTTCATTGCATGCCTTTTTCTTACGTTGAAGACAAGTTTTCCATTTGGCAAGATGAAAAGCGCCACACATTTTTACCCGGAAAAGTTGCAATTTTTGACGCCTTTGTAACTTATCTAGTAGGAATATATTGGGTGAAAGAGGTTGCGAAGATTGTCGTGAATTGTCTCGATGCCAAATGTATAGCTTTTCATTGCATGCCTTTTTCTTACGTTGGAGGAAAATGTCCTCTCTTCCATTTGGCAACGTGAAAAGCGCAACGGATTTTTCCCCGCCTCGAGAACACCGAGGGAAAATCGACGTCGGCTTTGATATTTTTGCGAGGATTACGAGTTTCGAGGCGCGACTGTACGAGCGCGTCGTCACTGAAAATATTCGATTCGATATATTTCGAGAGACAGGAAGCGGGGTGGAAAATTTATTTAACGCATTGTGTAAATAACATGTGAACGCGCACACGCATACTACCCTCTGCCTATGGCCCGCACTCCAATCGGAATTGTAAGTATTGATCGTTCCATGGTAAATATATAATATATATATCTATATACATCTATATAAATATATATTTATATAAATGTATCCATATATTATAACACACATGCGAACGAACATACATGAATGTATCTACACACATATAAAAATATATGTACTGATACATTGATATATATATAAAACATATATTTATAATCGTCTCGTATAAACACCCGGATAAACGTGGTCACGTAAACGCACACACGTGCAATACCTTGCAACGGTGCATCCTAGTGCATCCTAATCCCGATAAATATGGCGAAACGAAATGTCCATCGGAGGCTATCGGCAAAAGTGTTGCATTTCGTTTCTTCCACGCTGCAAGCGAGGGGAGCGAAAGGAGGGTCAATGACCTGACGGAAAATCGATCGACTGGAGATCAGAAAGGACGAGGGTCAGCGTATAAATTGCAATGCCGGTTGCAACAAATCGCAGGAAATTTTCCACGATGCGAATCAAGTTCCTACCTCGTTTCTCACCAACGGTGAAAGCATGAGGATGAGGTGGAGCGAAAAAAAAGTGCAACAAGTCCATCGGTTACAACCCTTCCCAACTTTTGCAGGAAGCGCGTAAAGTGGAGGTTGCCGAACGTCTCCTCTTTATGCGATCATAGGAATTGATAAATCGACGATCGTTGTTCCATGGCTATCGGAAAAGATGACGCACCCTGGAATCACCTGGGGGACACGATTGATTTCGCGACATCGTTCCGAGGGCCCGTTTAAAGCCGATGCGCTTTTCGCGAGCTCGTGTCGACCGATCGGAACCCATTCGCGGGGCGAATTACGATCGAAGTAGCAAGAGGGAGAGAGAAAGGTTGTCGTTACTCGCTCGTATCGGCTCGTCGCGTTTGGTATCTGCGTATTTTCGGACGATTTTCTCCTCTGTCCAACGAGAGTAGTATCGCGACTCTCTCTCCACCCCGTCACCCCTCTCGCACCCTCTCTGTTTCTCTCCGTCCCTCTCGATCCCTCCGCCTGTTCGCCCCTCGGCAACATTCGCGCGTCTCTGCGGAACGGGAGGCAACGGACCAGCGTTTAATGTAAATCGCCACGCACGGACTGCGCGCGACAGAGAGGGTGACTCTTTGGTGCGAGGGAATCGGCCAACAGCCACGGACCACGGAGGGAAGGACGGCGAAGAGAGGCGCGCGAGGAGTGCCGCTCGGAGGGCCGCCGAAGAAACATACATATGTAGAGGTAAATGTGTACCTACGCCCGCATCTCTCCTCCTCTCTCTCTCTTTCCCTCCCTCGCTCTCGGACTCTCACTCCTTTCAACCAAAGTCCTCCCACTTCCCTCCGCTCCGTTGTTCTCTCACTTCATCATACTCTCGTTCGTCCTCTTCTTCTCGCTCGTTCTCTCTCCCTCGTATGGGCCTCACCTCCTCCCTTCTCTCTTTCGCTCGATACGTTCATCCTCCTTCGACTCTCGTCGTTCCTCTTTTCGACCGACTCGATCCCTCCCTTCCTCCCCCGACTCACGATCTTTGCCCTCGGTCTTTCTCTCTCACTCCTCCCTCGCGTCCTCCCCCTCTCGTTCTTTCCCACCCTCGCCGCGACAACGGTACGCGCGCTCTCCGGCCGCGCGTAGCTTCTTTTTTTGCTCTCTTTTTTTTTTCCCTCAGCACGCCCCCGGGCCAGCGAGTGATTTTTATAATCTGCTACTTGTTGCGCCACACACCACCGGCCGCCGTGTGTCCGGCGCTGCCCGCTCGGAAAAACCGGAAAATAGAGAAAAACAAAAGCCAGCGGGCCGGCGCAGAGCGGCGAGGAGCGACGAGGAGGAAAGAGGAGAGCGGATCGAGGCGACTGGGGTGCCCACCGTGGCGGAGGGAAATGGGAGGACGAGGTGGGAGTATCGAGGTGCCTGAGGGAAAAAAAAAAGAAAAAGGCACCGCGGGACCAGCCAACGGATCATCCACCCCGCCTCTCTGTGCCCTCTGTGCACCGTTCTGCCTCTTCGCCCGACGAGGGATTTTTCCCGCGGCTACTGAAAAGCACTTTTCACTTAAAGTTTTTTCCGACCTCTTTTTCGCCCTATATCCGCGTCGGAGGGAAAATCGCGGAGGTTCTCCAATGGCTGGAAATGCGTCGAACGAAAGGAGAGTTTGGCGGGAACTTTGTCGACCTCTTCGATCTCGATTGAACGGGTATTCTTGGAGATGTGGAAAACATTGGAATCAAGACGCGACTGGAAGTTTTCACGGTGGAAAACCGAAGGGAAAGGTAGACGGAAAAAAGGGACTGTCGGGACAAAACGGCGGAACAAAGTTCCGAGTCCGCGGGGCAGAAGCGCGCAAAATGGCTTCCTCCTTTTCAGGAATTATCGCGATGTAGGAAGTCTCGCGGCAGAAGGGCGACATGGTGGGGGTGGAGGTAGACGGAGCGGCTGTCGGCCGAAAGTTTAAAATAGAATATCTCGCGAGTAACTTTCATCGGTCGTCAAAAAATCGTGCAGTGTCGTACCTAGCGGGGGGCTCTGACTCCCACCCACCGGAACGTGCCGGAGGAAGACCGGCGAAACGGAGCACAAACCGAGCACAAACGGAGGAGCAACGTAGGTAAAAGGGAGAAAGAAGAAGAAAGAACGAGAGACAAACGAAGAAAGAGGAGTAGCAAAGAGAGAGCAGAGAGAGGAGAGACCAAGAGAGAGATCGAGAGAGGAGTGTTCTCCTCCTCTCCTTCTGGTCTCGCGGTCTCGCGCTCCGGAGCTCTAGGATAGGCCGTGGTTCGACGTGGAAACGGCAGAATGCACGCAGACACATGCAACCGAGCGCGCGCGAACTGGCGCGCGAGATGCACGGCGATGCATCGCGGTGCACGCACACCACCGACCACCGGATCGAGCCAAGAACGCGCCTCGATGCACGGAGAACGCTCCGCGAGAATTTACCATCTCTAACTCCCGGCAGGAAGTTCTCGCGGTCGAGTCAAGATATTTCGGAGCTTTTGTTGATCGCAACCTCGCGATTTCGCGTCAAGAAATCGTTGAGAGAAACGCGAATCCCGGGGTGAGAATAAACGCGGGCGAATTCATCGAAGATCTTTCATCCAAGAGTGTTGAAACGGCGCGATAGTTTTTTTCAAGCGATCATGCACCGTTGCTCCAAAGTTTTGTCGGGCAATCGAGAGAGGGAAAGGAGGAAATCGGTGGGAAAAGGAGGAAGGAGCATCGACGATACCGAACGCGACTAGCGCTACGCCAATGAACGAGGCGGCCCGTATTCGCTTGTATTTGCTCGTATTCGCCCGTATTCGCTAGCTCGCGCGTCGGGCTAGCAGGCTATCGGGCTCTAGCTCTCCTCGCGAGGGCTCTCGGCTAGCGCGCGAGTAGAGTACACACGCTCCCATCCGCGGCGCATGCGCACAATCGTCTCGCTGGCTCGACTCGACTCGACTCGACTCTACTCGGCTCGACTTCTCAGCGCTCTCCGTAGCTCGCCCTCCCCGCCAAGGTGCATGCATGCATTCTATGCGGCGTGCACCGCATTAGATGCATTTCTAAGTCGCGCCGCAATAAATCGCAGAAATATCGAACTCGAGCCCCGCCGCCGTGGCCCCGAGCCCGAACTCTGTGCGTTACGAGTCGCGCGCGAACAAATCGTCGAGGAAAACCGCCACCGCGCTGCTCGGACAGCCACCCACCGATTTCCACCCGACGAGGACGGAGATAAAGATCGGGAAAGAGAGAGAGACGGAGGAATATAGAGAAAGAGACAGAGAGAGAGAGAGAGAGGGAGAGAGACTCGCGATAACGAGGCAAAGATACGTAGACTCGATTTTCGTCGAAAGATAAACTGGTGCGCGAAGAGGAGCCGACTCGCCGCCTCAGAGTCCCCCGTCTCTCTGTCGTCGACGACGAAAACTCGGCCAATTCGCCGATCTGACAATTCGATCGCGATCGAAGGAGATCCCGAGTGATCCGGAGGAACCGACCGCCTCGAGATTCCACCCACCGATAGGATTTTTATCACGTGCCAGTGTGACGCGATCGATTCGTCTTTCGATCGTCTCCTCCTCCTCCTCGTCGTCGTAGTTTTCGTCGTCGATTCGCAAAATCTACGTGCACTTTGGTGCACACGCACGTGCGAACTAGTGACGTCCTTCGAGATATCTCGTAAATCCCTCCGCCACCTTGGAGCGGTGGGGGTTGTCGAACCGGAAGGGATCATTTATCGATAGGAATTCCATCGTCGAGAAAGAAAAGCCGGCTGAAACAATTGGATCCCCGGTGGACGAAAAGAAGCCGATGTACCGCGCGTTCGAGTTGTCGCTCGATTAGAGTAATGATCCACGGTTATCGCTGCACCGACAGGAAGTGATAAAGGTTACGTTCGACGACCCGATTTCAACGAGGACGAGCAGTCAGTTGACGCGGGATTCCTGGGCAAAAAAAGAAGAAGAAAAACCAGAGAAACAATAAGTGAAGGAGAAACTCGTGCGAAGAAAGACGACACCGAATCACGTGGAAACTCGCGATTTTCCCCACCCTCGCGGTTTCGGTCAAACGTCTCGGTGCATCTCGAGGATGCACCATTGAGCGAGAGAGTCGATCGAAAAATCCTGACGCGTGGCAAGACAGGGTTTTTCGGAAGAGACGTCTAACAGGACGAAACGCATCCAACCGGCGAAAAAGAAAGAACAATCGGCAGCAAGTAAAGTCGAAGAGGCGAAGAAATTGGAGGAGGAAAGTACCTCAAGGGGCGAAGATTGGAAAAATCTGGAAGAATCGAGGCGAGGAAGCCTCGGAAAATCAAAGAAACGAAGAGAAGAGGTGTCCATAGATCCCTCGGTCCCCTCGGATCCGAGGATCGGTACGGCCCTGATCCGGCACGTTTTCGCCGGTACAGAACGGAACGGCACGACTCGGTACGGCACGGCACTTACGAAAAACCGTTCTGCTCTGCAGTTAATCAGGAAGCACGCACGTTTTTCCACGACGACGCGGAGGAGACGAGATTCGACCGCGGACTGTCCGCCACAGTGTCGTCCTCGACGTAGCGTCGAGTGCTACCGTCGACAGTGCAGCCGCGGTGATGTCCGTTCGAATCGGTGATCGACTTGTATCGTGAAAGAAATCGTTGAATAATCCAACATTTCTTTTCGAAAGAATCGAATTCGTAATCGCGAGAATCACGTCGACGAAGAACGCGAGTGCGGGTGTAAGGGTTATTGAGTTTTTACGATCGGAGAGTTGTTGGGGAAAAATTCGCGACAGTGATACACCGCGGAGGGAAAATAGAAGAAAGGGGAGAAAGAAAAGAAGGAAGGGAGAGGAGCACGAGTGACGATCTGTTCGGAAAAGTGTGTCGGATGAACTGGAGAGACGGATTGTACGAAGTGGAAGATGCCGATAACGACGACGACGAGGAGGACGACGAGGATGAGGACGAAAACGACAACAACGAGGCCCTGGTAGAGACTGAATCGGTGGAAATCAAAATATCATTTCTTTCGAGGTAAACAACATTCAACGACCTCGCTCGTGATACGCTTGATACGTCCGCTATTGTTGCCGTTGAAGAGAGTGCCACGCGATCGAAATGATTGCAGGTCAAAGGTCTTTCGAATTTCAATTAAACGTGTATTACTCCATCGATCTTTTTTTCATCGCTTTGCACTCTCTTCGGCAAAGTCTTTCATGCTCGACTCTAACAACTATTAATATTCCTTGCTTGCAGAATTCTGACCACAGTACGCTTTAGCCGCAAAAACTAACAAACCCGAAAGCACGCGGATTGGAAGAATGAACATATCCTATGAAATATATTAAAAGAAAAATTAAAAAAAAAAGAAGGAAAAACCATCTCAATTTGGCTTCTTCTTTTCACCTCTTCCAATCGTCATGTCGTTTTAACATAGCGTTATTGAGCTTTCCTCGTTGCTTCGTCGACTCGTTGATTTTCACGCGCGGAGCGTTAAAGGGCCGTTCTCTCCTTGTTGTATTGCTAGCTCGAAAACCGACGATATATCGAGGATCGACCGTGGACAAGCCCGTGGCAGGGTTGTGCGAAACGATCGATCGAATAGGTGCCGGAAACGGAGGGTGGTGCACGGAAAATGGGGGGGTGGCGCGAGGAGGAACGGAGGAAACGAGGGAGTGAGGCACCGGGACGGAGGGAAAAGAGAGAGGGGGTTGGCCAGGGTGATTAGTTGCAGTGTTTTGGAAAACAATGCGCAGAATTTTGTCGGTAATAAATAACGGGAGACAAATAAAGTGTATCAGGGAACGGCGAAGTGGCCGGTCGTGTGTATGAATAAACGTCGCCGCCATATGTATTGCACGTTATTCGATAAAACTTGAACAAATACGAAAAACCCTTTTGTCGTTTGAAATTTTTGAAAAAATAAAAAAAAAAGAATACAAATAAAAAAAAATCTATCAAGTTCCCCCACCCTTGCATCGCTTTCCGACTGGGAATGCAGAGGGGCGATGACGAATTTGCAACGAGAGAAGGACGAAGAGGAGAGGCAACTTCCGGAGTAAATGCGATCGGTCCTCGCACGCCTCTCCCCTCCCGAGAGGACCGACAAACGAGATCCTCGAACGACACCCAACCATGCTCGTAACGAACAACTGGCCGAATGAAAGAGAGGGGGTTGAAAAGGGAGGATAAAAAAAAGCGCAATAATTCCGGTCACGGTGGTGTCTCGGCCCTTTTCTATCCCCCACCCTTTGGCGATCGAGAATCACCGTAGACACGTGGTAGATCGAGATGGCCTCGCCCTTTTCCCTCCATGGGCCCAACGGGGGTACGATCGGTCCACCGGTCGGTCCCCGATGGATCCGTGGTGGGTTAAACGATGGTTCCACGTAGTCTGGCCGTTCCACCCCCCTTTTTTAAGGCGACCAGCTGCGAGGTCAGTTTTCGACGGGCGCGCGGCGTATTAAGATGCTTCGCACAAAATTTGCGATCGACCGGTGGACGTCGTTGGCGTGAATTTCGCGATTGCCGTGGGTGTACGCGCGTGAACACCCTGGAAATTCGATGGAGAGAAACGGACGTCCCGAGAAGGCAGCACGAGAGAGGGAAGGAGAGAAAAAAGCAGCATAGTCAGAGGGAACAACCGGACTCCGATTGCTTCTGCAGTGATGAACGCGTGATGGATATTAAATGGGTGCACGGTACGCATCGACAGATTAATTCCATTTCGGAGGCCCTGCTTTTGAACGAGGAAGGTTTTAACAAATACGTGAAACTCGACGCGACCGGCCGGACGATATCGAAAAATATCGTACCCGCCGTTTTTTTTTCCCGCTCTCTGTCTCCCCCACCGTCGCTTTGTCGTTCCGTGAAATTTAACGAACAAATATCCATCGAATCGACAAAACCCGTCCAATTTTGCCGGCTGTTCGTACGAGGTCCGTTAAAACGTTTCTCTTTCAAGGTACACCCTTTGAATTTTGTACATAACTTCTTCGCTATCTTTTAACACTTTTCATCGATCGAAACGACGATCGATTAGTTTACCCGTGATTTTTCACCCTTCGGTCAACTCGGACGGGCGTAAGTTGAAAATTCATCAGGTTCGACGAGCTTCAAACGTTTCTCCGATTCGCTGTCGCTCAATCGGAGGCCACCCTCGTTTGCCTATCGAGTCGTTTCGCGTCATGCAAATAATTAATCACAAATAGTCCGCTACTGTTTTTCGTGGAAGTGAAATAGGGGTGGAGTGTAGAGGTTTCGATCCCGAATACGCGCCGGCACATCGGGCCTGTTTAATTTCCCTAATTTCTTTTCTCCCGTTCGAATTTCTCGTTGACTCGCTCACTCTCGCGACTAAGGGTGAAGAGGTAAGGGTGGCCTTTGCCCGTGCAACCCTCCTGTCTTTCCTTTTTCACCGTCGGCGAAGGCAAAGACAAAGAAATACGCAGGAAGGAGCGCCAGAGGGTCGCGAGAGACGTTAAAAATCTCAAGAGGGTGCCGGAAGGGTGGAACTAAGGGTGGTAGAACGTTGTAAGGATGACGGACCGGAAAAATAATTACTCTCCTACCACGTCACAACGAAGAAATATACGAATGTGACGCGATTCCACGATCTTCGGGGTGAAGAGATAAAAGATTCGCGCAAAGGGATGAGAAAAGAGGTCGCACAATTTCCTAGCATTTTTCTCCCGGTATTATCGTCGGCAGGGTTGAAAAATTCAGGGTGGGGAAAAAAAGGCGTAACCAAAGAATTCTATTATCGTTGCGACAGATTGAATCGTTCAATCACGCCGCGGAAATTGGATCTTTTCTTTTGCCTCTTCGACGGACAAAAACTTCTCTCTTGCTCCCTTATCGCGAAATTACCAGCGAAAGTTCCGGAATAACAAGTCTCTCTGCCAAGTGTCTCTCTTTCCTCGCTCCCTCTCTCCTCCTTCCCTGCATAATGCAACAACCGCGATGCAAATCGTACGTGAAGGATTGAAAAGAAACTTGAGATACGAAAAAACAAAAGGTTTCTATCCGCTCGAGAGCATTATTGATTAACACGATCGAAGCGGTCGCGCGACTTTGGAGGGAAAACGAGAGAGTAAAGAGCGAGTAAAACGTGAGAGGAACAAAAGGCGAGAACGAAAGGATCCGGTTGGAGGGAAAGAGAAAATCCTTGTAGAAGGACTCGAAGAGAGGGTGGACCAACGGTGGGAAAAGATGGCGTAAAAATGGAGGGTGAAAAATACGAGCGGTATGGGGTGGTAGAATGCATCCCCTCTACGTTCCTCTTCCCGAGACTCGACGTTTCGTAGGTTCCGGTGGGAATACGGCTGTCCAAACGCGGCAAAACCTTTCGAAATTCTATGGGGGTGGAGGTATCCCCGAGGCGCGGGGCAACTTTTTAAGACGACTTCCATTAGCGGCCAGAAAGAGGGATGCTCGTTGTTTAGTCCGCGATTTACAAATGGAAATCGCTTTGGGAGCCGTCGTTGGTGGACGAGACAAAGAGGGTTATATCATGTCCTCTTCGTTTCCAATGAGACACATCGCTGGTGAAAATCGTCCGTTCTCTTTCACGTTCAGGGGGTGAATTATTTTAGAATTTTTCAATAAAAGATGTTGTCGCGGATCGTAAGAAACAATGGAAGAAACAGTGCGCCGGACGGATCGGAAAAGCGGAAGATCTAATTTTACAAATATTCTCAGATTCCGAATAATTCAAGGCTGCGACTAAAGCTAGCTAACAGGGGGACAGAGAGGGAGAGGGACGGCAAGGGAGGGAGAGGGAGGCGGCACTGAGTTAAAACAAACATTTTTGCGCGTGCGAGCTTCGGCCATAAAGCTCTGCCCGGCCAAATGCATTGGCCGACGGTTGCATAACACTCTAGAATAGCATCGGAAAATGGTGGACCTTCTCTCTCCTAGCTTTTTCTTTTTTAGACTACTCTGCCCGTTCTACGTCTCAATACCGGCAGGTCTTGGGTGCTCGAGAATCACGAATTCACGAGCGTAGTTGAGACTCGACGAATTCATCGTTTGCCAAGCAGCTTTCTCATCTGAAACAAAAATAATAGCCGATTTGGTTAGAAATATTGTTATACCTTGCGAATGAAATTGATCGCGAGACGGTGAAATAATGGGAGATCTATGGGGGGAGGGAGTTGTAAAAATTTGATCATCCGCAAAAAATAGATGGAAGTCGGTTGTTGAATCGCGAGGTTGCAATTCCGATAGCCGCATCTCCGATTTGCGATATTCCGTTGCGCAAGCCGAGGAACGTGCAAAAATAGCACGCAAAATGGTGGATATATTTTTTGGAGGGCTCGAGGGAGGGACGTATTAAAACCACATCTTTAGCCAAATGCCGATGTCTCATCCTGAGTTGCGAAACTCTCGACACTCGGTAAAACCGAACTATTACAATGTCGAAGAAAAACAATTTATAAGTGGTAGCTAGTGATCGTGATATTTCGCGAGAAGAAAGGTGAAAAATAAAAGGGAGAAGGTGTAAGGAGGTAGTCGAAGACGTGAAAGTTTTTAATTGGCGGCCACTTCTACGAAAGGGTCAGAGTAATTAAAATTATTTATTAGAAGGCGGTGAGTTAAGGTAAACAAAGAGCAAAGAGAGAAACGATGAAGAGGCGCGATCCGATTAAAATCTAATTTTTCACGGATACTCTCTTAATTAAAACATTAAATTGATTGCGGCGTGAGGCCGAGGAGGCAAGGGGTTCGAGGGGGTACCGTCTTCTCGAGGCACAACCGAGCAACGAGAGAGAAACAGAGAAGGAGAGGGAAAGAAATAGAGAGCGAGAGGAAGAGAGGAGAAGAACCAAGGGTGGAGGTTCGTGCGAAAATAAATGAAAATGAAATCAATTATAAAACTGTTTGAGGAGACTGCGAGGAGCAGCGAGTACTCGATGGATGGATGGATGGACCGGTGCAGGTCGATCTTGAATTTTCTTAATTAAAAATCTACAGACTTTGCTTTCAATTAAAAACTGAAGTATCGGTGGCTTCTTCGTAACAATTTCCAAGTTTCTTCCACGATAACAATGATATCGTTCGCCAATTTCGTGACTTTCAATGAAACATGGTAGAAGGAGAGAAAAAAAGTAATTCTTTGAAATTTCACGATAACGATTCGGAAAGAGAAAGGAGAAAAGAGTGAAAGAGTAAAAGTGACTCTCTAATCTTCGCGAGATTTTCGCGAGGTACGAAGACATCGTCTCGATTTATGATCCTCCTAAATCTCGTCCACCCTGCCATCTTCCCTTCGCTCCTGCGACGTCGCTCTTTTGTCTCGGCGCACTTTTGCACTTTTAAAACTTACTTCGCCGCGGAAATTTCATTATAAGTGTCGTGGCTCTCGGTGCGGCGATAAGGCGAGCCAACTTGCCGGCGTGGTTTACATCGCGGGCTTTGAAATATTGCTGGATTCTACCTCGTCCTCCCTTCTGTTTGGCTCGACTTTTCCACGACTTAATCAGCGGCACGACTTTATAGATAAACAAAGTTAACGCCTCGCAAACTCCCCGCCGAAATATCACTGGGACGATTTCACCCAGAAAAATTTCACTTTCTTCTTCTGGAACTTGCGCCCATCGAAATGCAATGGTTCGTTCCCAAAGATGATAATCGAGAGATGTTTGGTTCGACTTTTCCACGACTTTATAGAAAAATAAAGTTAACGCCTCGCAAACTCCCCGCCGAAATATCACTGGGACGATTTCACCCAGAAATATTTCACTTTCTTCTTCTGGAACTTGCCGCCCATCGAAATGCAATCGTTCATTCCCAAAACATCTGATAATCGAGAGACGTTTGGGTCGACTTTTCCACGACTTTATAGAAAATAAAGTTAACGCCTCGCAAACTCCCCGCCGAAATATCACTGGGACGATTTTACCCAGAAAAATTTCGCTTTCTTCTTCTGGAACTTGCGCTTATCGAAATGCAATCGTTCATTCCTAAGACTAATCGAGATAGGTTTGGCAAAGAAATTAGTCGAGCAGACATTTTTCGTCCATTTGGAACAATGGTGCTTCGAACTTCTCTCTTGCACCCTCTTTTTTTCCAATCTTTCGGTCCTTTTGTTCCCATCCGAAAACAGACCAGACACGCGAGCACAAAGGGAAGAGAGGCGAACAATGAGTCTCGACGACGGTGACCTCCGAATGAAACGAGGCCAGGTAACCACAATTCCGGCAAAGTCTTCAAAAATCACGACATCCTCTTACGACTCTCGCAATGTGAAAAAAGAGAGAGGTGTCCCGCTCAAAGAGTTATAATTCTCTCGTCCCTTGAGTATCCTCTTCCGGAGTGATTTTTTCGAGATTTCACCTACCGAAAGTGTAATCGTGATACTTTATATCGCGAAAGTGCAGCTGTTCATGGAACGATCGGAGGTTGCAGCATATGTTACGTGGTCGAGGATGCTTCTTCGTTCTTCCGATTATCCACATGTTACGCGAGTACTTGGAGAATGGACATCTGGTCTACCCAGTACCTCTCTAGATTATCCTCTCCTCCCACACATTCTCAAAGATTCTTGCAATTTCTTTCCTCGATTCAATTGTAAGAAAATTGCAACTAAAAAAAATAATCCAAACTCTCGAATCCTCCGGGATACCGGCAATTCCCACTGCTTTTCTCTTCTTTCCAAGAGGGTTGGAAAATCTTCCTCAAGAATCCACGAAAGGAGGGAAAAGTACGGAAGAAGACTCACGGTTGAATCGGCCGCAAATTGCGGCGAAAAAGGTAAAAGTTCCCCGTGTAACTTTCTTCATGGCAAGATTGGCCGGTGATTTTTGTTTTCATTTGATTAGCCCGACTTACCCTCCGAGTGTTCCAAAGGGGTGAAGCCGGCAGGGTCGGCGGGAACGTGGGGAAGGTTCCAAGTTGCAGGGATAACTTGGCGAAAGCGCAGCAGGAGAATCGCCGTTATTTTCACGGGGTTGGAATCGATATGGGCAGCTCGGTGTACCATATAGGTACGCGGGTATATTCCGGGAGGGCAAAACGCGGTGTGCATGGTGTTGTCGACGCGTTAGGTTGCAATAGGTTGGGTTAGGTTAAGCTCACGCTTAGCCCGACAGCGCTGCTGGGTCAGCTCGCACGCTAGGTGTTTACATCGGGGAAGACCACGCGAGGAACCCAGGTGCCATGACCTACCGTGGCAAAAGAGATATCCCAAATCTTCCTCCGAGTCTTCTCCTCCACCGCCTCATTCCTCCATCTCCTCTCGACTTTCGAGGGATTACTTTCTCATTTAGATTTCATCTCGTTCTCGCGACTCTACCTCTTTCGTTGGTTTCCTTTCAGTTCGTCGTTTCTCCGTGTCTCCTCCTGGCCAAAGGCCTTTCCTCCCTTTGTTTTTACTAATTACCCAGAGACGTCAGCCATCGAGGAACCCCCTCTTTCGTCGTTCCTCGCTCTCACTTCTTGCCGGTTCCTTCCTCCTCGATCATTAGGCGACTAGCCAAAAGGGTGTCCGTCTCGAGCTTCCTTCATTTTCTCGAGATGCTTTTAAATAAAGTCCTCCGAGTGCGAGCATTCGGCTATTGTTCGAAACCGATCGTCGAAAGAGCAACGAGAATCGCGAGACTTTGCCCTCGGGGGCATTGGATTAAATGGTGACTGGTCGAGGAACAGTTTAACCATGGGCAACGTCGATCGTTATCCACCAGGAGGCATACGGAAAGCGATCCCGGTATGGTGAAGGGGTAACCGAGCGATTTGTTGGAAGCCGCGATCCTTTCGAGGGAAAAGGTGCTACCAAAGAATTCTGTAGCCGCGGTTCGACCACGTCGGGGTCGAAACGGTTCGATGATAAAGGTCCAGGTCCGATGCAGCTGGCCCGACAAAAAATCAGCCTCGATTGTTTTATCGTCCCTAACTCTCTATCCGATGGTCAACCGGTCCTTTTCCTCTGTCTCTCTCTCTCTCTCTCTCTCTGGTTATTATGATTATCCGAAATGGAGGGTCGTCGATGGGGAGAACTAACGAGAGAGAGACGAAGGGGGAGAAGGATTTCATCCCCGCGTGTCCAGGGTTGGCCTGCCGGCGAAGCTGCGAGGCCTGTTCTCCTTCGACCCTAAAGACGTGCTCGTTAAGGGAGCAGAAAATGCCTATTCGGGGCGTCGTCGAAGAGACGTGCTGACAAACTCCAATTTCTTTTTTTTTTTTCTTCCCTTTGGTTCTCTCTCTATCTCGTCTCCAAGGTCGACTTACAGTCTCGCGAGGATCCCAGACAGTCGATGGTGAAAGAGCCACGGCCTTGGGATGTGCCACATGTCGTATGCTTCTGGTTCCTGGGCTCCAATCCGTATATGCAAATTAAACCTTGCTATTGTGCCCCGTTCAGTCGCTCGCACCCTCCTCCTCTCTTCCCAGGGTGACAAAAAGATCCAGGTCAAACTTTCATCCGGTTAGAAATTTTTATTTTTCGACCAACGAAACAACAAAAGGGGTCACCCTGACGACATGCTGGAGGAGAATACCGGGAGGGGTTGGATAAGGAGGGAGAAAGACGAGTATTCGCCTCTCTCGGGACGCGCAACGGTCGGGACAGTGTCGTTCTAAGACAATCGATACAATTACGAGGAACCGCCATCCAACGTCGGCAAGATGAGAGGAGAGAGGAGAAAGAGGATCGACGGAAACCCTCTTTTCTCCCGTGGCTAACCCTTCTTCGAGTTTTCCTCTTCCAGCCGGTGTTGGGTACCCTCGTCCCTTCGCAAAAGAGAAGGGGTGGAAATTGTTGCGCGTGGATAAAGTACAAATCTCTGTTCGCGAGGCTAACTCCAATGGCTCGTATAATCATTGATAAATGTGTTTTTTTTTAATTCAGGTAAAAATTAATATGAGAATGTCGAAGGGTTGAAATGAACGTTCAAAGGATTATCTGGGGTTCGTTGCATCGCTCGCATCCAAGTCGTATTTCGATCGTGTAGTTGGCTGGCAGTAATAAGATCTAGCCGGTCTATCGACGAAAGGCTCGCGCTAGGGAATGCTGCTGGAGAATTTCCCGAGGCGAGGCACGCCGTTCCGGGGGTGGTCGATCAACCCCCGTGGAAGCGCGATGGAGCGAGCTGCGGTCAGCGCTAGGATTCGAAATACGACGGTCTACGTACTCGGTTACGTCGTGTACGCAACGATGTTATGTTAACCTTATTGTCAGGATGGTCGAGAGGCATGTAACACCGTCGGCGGACACCTACCAATTGCCGTTCGAGAGATAACTCGATCGAGGCTCCTTTAGATTTGCAACGAGTCCCTTTTTTCTCTTCCACGAGACGTTGAAATTTCTCTAAGTCTAATTGTAAGACCGTAGATTAGGTTGCCGCGGGTTTAAGAAAGTCGTTTTCGGCACCGTTATTATGTTAAACTTATCGTCAGAATGGTTGAGAGGCATGTAACCCCATCGGTAGATAAGTATCAATTGTCGTTCGAGGGTGGTTTGATTTGCAAGGAATTTTTTTTTCGTCTTCCACGAGACGTTGAAATTTCTCTCGGTCTGAGACCGTAGATTAGATTGTCGAGGGTTTAAGAAAGTCGTTTTCGCAACGTTATTATGTTAAACTTATTGTCAGGATATTCGAGAGGCTTTTAACCCCGTCGACGAACACCTATCAATTATCCTTTGAAGATTCTTTGGGTTTGGAGGAATTTTTTTTTCCCCCAACGAGACGATGAAATTTCTCATGGTTTAAGACCGTGGTTTAGAATAGAGCGGGTTTAAGAAAGTCGGGACATTATCGCGCTCTTCCGTCCGAACAAAAGCAATGTCCTAATCTCGCTAAAAGATTCGTTTCTAGGGGTTGATTTACGATGAGGCTTTTTACACGGAGAATGCTCTATCTCTCGTAAAGCACGATGGAGCAGGCTGCGGTCAACGGCAGGATTCAAAATACACGGTGAACGTGAAGTCCATTCTGGCGTGTACGGAACAACGGCGTGCTAACCTTACTGTCACGCCAGGGCCAAAGGGATGTAAAGCCGCGATAACGCCTCCAAATCGTTATTGGGTGTGATAGAGAAGCCACCCCTCATCGTTTACAAACCGCTCTGTCGTGGAAATGAAGTGTCGTAAACGCGTCAAAAGTCCATCTATTGGAAACTGTCTAGCGGACATTACTGTATTTTCCTATTAGCAATTTTTTCCAAGTAGAAAATTCCTTTTCACCCCTATCGAAACATACCTACAATTAATAATACAAGAATGTATCTCAAAATTAAAATTCCTCCGTTGCAACGAGATCAACGAAGAGAAAGATAAAACAGAAAAAAAAAACTCGGCATCTCTTTCATCTCGCTTTCCACCCCTTCGAGTCGAAGACTCTTTGACCAGCAACCGCTCGAAAATGCATCTCAACGTCGGTTTTCCCGGCGACGTCGTCGTAAAAGCTAACAAGTACAATTGCGATAATCGATAAAACCAGCGAGCCAATGGGCTCGAAGATAAGGGTAGAAAGAGCGCGGGTTATCGGTACCCGCTCGATCCTTGTCCCACCCAAAAGCAAGGACTCGTTTGCGAGTCCGCAAGGAGAGTCACGAATTCGATCGTTTTTCTCCCAGATCAAGGTGCAATCTGGACTCCGTTTGACCATGAAACGTTGGGCGCGAAAGCGTGCAATTAGATGGAGAGCATCATTAAAGAGAAGACAGTGAACTCGAACTCGAACTCGGACGCGTAGGCGTCGCGAGAGGTTCGAGTTATCCATGGATGAGCAAGAGAGGAGGGGAGTACGTTCGGTTTGCGCAGCGCAAAACGCAAACGCAGGAGAGCGCAGAGAGTTGGCGCTCCAGCGCATCGGCCAGCAGCGCTGCCGAGGCAAACCCGATGGACAGGGGGTGGGTAGAGGGTAAGCGGGCATAGGGTAGATGATAGAGAGAGTCCAAGTTCGAACGGCCAATAGCAAGAGAAGGATGAACGAATAGAATGAGAGAATACAGAGAATGACGAGAAGGATGAAGGAAGAGAGGACTAGAGGGAGAGTAACGGAGAGGATGAGAGGAAAGCTCGAGAGCGAGGAAGAGAGTGAAACGGGTGGAGGGCCAGCGCGTCCGAGAGAGGGTTGGTGGCTCGCTTCGGTACGGTTTAGGCGGCGGGCGGTGTGGTGCGATAGAGGCGGTGTGCGGCGAAGAGGTGAGGTGGGGGTGCCCGGCACGGGGCCACGGCGCAGTTGCTACTCAGACACGGGGATGCTCGCAATGCCTCTATCAAAGGTTACCGAAAATTTGTTTAAATATCCGCGTACCAGCGGTGTTTTCGTCTTAACTATAATAGAAATCGTGCGCCGTGAGACGCGAAGGTGTACCCGTAGAGATACGAGGCGATGGGAGACGATCGCGCGGTTTCGCCGGATAAAGAAACGAAGGGTTGCGGCGGGAGCGCGGGTGGGCCGGCTCGTTGCTCGGAGAGAAGGTCCTTCGGTTTCGCGATAAGGAAGCTCGAGAGGAAGAGGCGGTAGGAGGCGAAGGCTCGGAGAACGAGAAAGAGGAAGACAAAGAGAGAGAGAGAGGGGGTAGAGAATCTGAGAAGCAAAGGAAGACGGAGAGGAAGGAGAGCACCGTGGTGCTTTCTCGGAAGATCACCATCCCGCGACGTACCAGCAGACACTGCCGAGTCGCGAGGAGCACGTGGGGGAGAAAAGTCCGGGAAACCACGAGGAGCGAGGGAGAGAAAGAGAGCCGGCGAGAGAGTGCAAGGGGGAGCGAAAAGGACGAGGCCAGCGTCCCGACGCGTCTTACCACCGACGCGCAAGGAGCGACGCCGCGCGCCTCCCTAGAAGGGGAAAGAGAAGCTCTGGAGGGGGCGGCCAAGGGGTGCTCAAGGGGTGGCCAGGGGGTGGTCGCGGCGGGGGTGGCAAAGACGCTCATTCGTTCCTCGGGTCACGTGGCCCCTTCTTATACGGACCTTTTTCCTTTCGTCCCGCGGGAAATTCGAAGCCCCTTTGGCCGAACGCTCCGGAGGACTTTTCACCCCCCGAGAAGGTGCTCGCGGGGTCGAAGACCGTCGCTCCTATGAACCGATGCCTTCGATTCTCTTATCGCCGATAGCGGATCGTGGAATTTCTTTTTTTCGGAATTAACACTCTTTTGGGTCTTATCTTTCAACTCGCGTATCTCGTTTCATTCGCTTTAGGGTCGTTGGGTTAAGTTTTTGAAATTCTCTCGGCTTCTTGGGATTTTTGAACGTGGAAATTCTTTGGGATTAGTCGTTAAAATAATCTTGGTATCACCGAGTATGTTGGGTATCTCGCGGAAAATGTTGGAAGGACGAAAATGGACCGATCTCCACGAGCCGTCCCTTTTCTTTCTGTTTCAGACGCGTCGCACTGTGTTGTTATGTGTTGTCATAGTTATTTCATTGAAAAATTAATTTCGCCGTTTTCGAAACACGCACCGATTTCTGTCTGTGAAACACAAAGTCTGAACAACTCCTCTTAAGTTTTGCCGAAAGGACTTAAATTACTTAGAGAGCTTACTTTCGAGCGTTCCTCATTTCAAAATTACGACAAGTAAGAAGACGACGACGAAGAAGAAGAAGAAGAAAGATATAGCGAGTCAGGAAGAAGAAAAAAATATTGAAAAAAAGCACAAAAAAAGAGAAGAAACAAAATTAAACAAAAGCATTGCCTTAAGAGAGAAGAGTATTACCTACACTGTCGAAGGAACAAAACAGGAGACACAGGGGGGAAAAAAAGAAACAAAAAAAAGCACTTTAGACGCCTACAAAGTAAATTGTAAAGATATGACTAAAGTATATTTTTAACAAGTTTTGAGAAACTTTAGATTTTAAACGTAAATTTTAAAAGCGAAAAATGAAAAAAAACGATAAAATTCTTAATAACTAAAAATGTGATCTAAAAGTCGTTGCTACCAAGAGAAGCCTTATGTCCTTGTTTCAATTAGTTCGGTTCCAAACGTAAGTAAACTTCAATTACACCAAAGATATTTGCATGGCATGCCGCATGTTCTTTCCATCAACTATTTCCGCGTAAACAAATATCAAATCGTTCTCGTTTATCAATCATTTTCGATTGTCCCCATGAGAAACCAGCCATCGCGATTTTCACCGGACTAACGGACGGGCGCGAACAACCTCTTGACTTTGCCGAGTAACAATAATAACGGCCCTTATGAAACAGGCACACCCAGAAACGGTTACTATAAAACTTAACTCCCGTATAATGTATACTTTCCTGCGTACAGCCTTCTCTACCTCTACTATGATTGTTCGCCGCTCTAACACTTATTATAGTAAATCGTTTAAACGCGAAAGTGTCTGCAATAATAATAGCAACTACTGTAATGACTACTGTTACTCGTAGAATTGCTATTATGTATATTATCATTATAATTCGCGGGAGATTATTAAGTAGTATGCAACGGGCTCGACGAGTGGGCTGCCTCGAGACGAAGCTCACCGGAGAATTCGCTCGAAACGAGTCCCTCCGAGGGGAATGACGTTATTAGAAATTTCTCTGGGCAAATATTAACTAAAAACGACAGACCGCACGGACGAGAAGCGAGTGATCTTCGCGAGAGATTCAACGCGGCCAAGTTTTCGCTAGGGCATCGCTCCGTTTCAAAACGCAGTATCGTACAGACTTCAAATCCACCGGAATAGTCGAAAAATTCTTCATGATAGATTGATAATTTCTGTTAGTTAGCTGGGAAAATAGAAAAAGATAGAAAAATGTCGATCAACGACACGAAGAAAAGTAGAATCGAGAATATATCGTTCCAAACTGACCGGTTAGATTGGAAACCGCGCAAAAGAGATGGATTGAAAAAGGGGGTAAAATCGTATCGCAGAGAGAACGTTCGTTGAAAACCAGATCAGCGAATTTCACGTGAAAAAAGTTTCCACTTTTTTTTTTTTAGTCTCTCCCCCATCGAAAACGTTCACGTCGAAAAAACGCAAACCGAGCCCCGGGCAAAATCATTTTATTTTTTCGGCGAACAATGACGCGCCGTGGGTTTAACGGCGGACCCGGGAGTCGAAGCGATCATCGGGGGGTGAAACGGAACGAGCAAGAGGAGGTGGAGGGCGCAGAGGGTGGTGGGCGCCGGGAGAAACGTGGCTCGATGGTGCGGGGGCTTCGATTTGAAATTTCCTATTTCCCAACGAGGCCTCGCTCGAAAACGAGGTAGCGCATGCAACGTAGCGACGCACACGCGAACGTTACATTCGTTTCCGAACGGAGAATGACGGCGGGGGTGGCGGGCACCGGGGGTGGCCGGGGGTGACCGGGCGAGCTCGCCGAATAACGGCAACAGCGCGCGCTTTCGCCAAGTATTTTTTCGATGATTTTCAAACACGAACGCAACGAACGAGAGCGCGGGTTGCAAAAGAGGGTGGCTTCCCGTAGGTGCACGCTCTCGATGTATGCAACGGCATACCCGCCCGTTGGTATCGGTGAGGGTGAGAAAGAGAGAGAAAGAGGGCGAAAGAGAGAAAGGGGGTTGAATGATAAAGTGCAAGAGAGAGAGATTGAACGTATAGGCGCGCGCGAGTCTATCATCCCATTTGGCTGGGTTCGTCGATGGTCGGCGTTGTTGCGCCGGGAATGCCAGCAGGGGGTGGTGGACGGGAGTGGAAAGGCGTTAGGGTGCCCCTGGTGGAAAGAGGAGCCGATGCAACGGTGTCGGTGGTAGCATGAACGGGGGAGAGAACGAGGGAACGATAGAACGAGAGAATCGGGGAGCGAGAGGCCGACGGGGAAAGCGGGGGCAGTGGCGGGCCTGCATGCATTTTTTTTCCACACCCCGCGTATTGATCCCGGAGTCATTCAAAATGGCGGCCGGGGCCGAGTCAGCCAATGACTGCCTGAATCGATGACTGCAGCGAGCCACCCCCGGACCGGCCAATGGGAGGCCAATGGGAGGCCGTCGCACGGCGTTCTCTGCGGGAACCACCACCCCGATATACGAGACCCACACACCGGCCTACCACCGGCATACGTGCCACCTTCTACGTGCTGGTACGTGTGCACGCGCTTACGCGATCCTCCGCGCCTCTCTCCGCTTCGCGTTCCGGGTTCGAGCTCCTCGATGACCCGGGATACGTCGATGATTTCCACGGAAAATTCCCCTTTCCTCCGGACCGGCCGGCGCGTTCCGCCAAAGCGGCAAAAAACTCGCCGCTTTCCATCGACCACCCGTTCGCCCGGGTATTTCCGAGCGAACCGAGCACTCGCCTCGATCGCTAACCCACCCCCTGGGACCATTTTTATTCACCCTTGGCTATCGTGGAATAACGGAATAACGAAACAATGAAGCAACGTAGGCTGGAACATCTCTTCGTTTCTCTCTCGATTCGTAGATCGATTTGTCTATCCATGAATTCCATCGCGATTGATAGCATTCTAGGAAATAGAATCGTTGCTCTATTCTGGAACAATTTGGTCTCTGCTCGTGACACACTTGGATCTCTGACTCGACCAGAATCGCTATCTTGGTCACCTTGATCCTGGATACGCCGGGCCCTTATCTTATCTACGCGTTCGCAATGAGTCGCGAAAAATATAAGCAGCCGTTCCGAAATCTTCCTCGAGGTCGTATCCGATGACCCGCGATGATCGTCCCGAAGAAGCGAGAGCGCGGGAGAACGTTGACGAAGCCAAGTAGATCTCGTCATCGACGAACAGGCCGATCGGACCAGGCCGGGTATCGAAACGCATCAATTTTCTTCCACGGCATTCGTTGGCGCACTTTGTGCATAGCGCGGGGCAAAGAGAATGTCGAAACCGCGCGAGGCACGAGGCACGATTGCATCACGGCCTGCACAGTGTGTAGCGCACTGCGTTACATCTGTGTGTGCATATGTACTTAGATTGGCTCCTATTGACATAGCCACAGACGACAGTGGTGGTACAGTCGGGAAAAATGCGAGCGACGCGTTCCACGAGCTCGTCGCACCGTGTCCATGGAGAGTTTCACCGGCTCGTTCGCTAACCTTTGATCTCTGCTGGTCTCGCGTTCGGCCCTTCCGAATTTTCCGCCGCGATAAATTCGTTTGATCGACCGCCGATCTCCTCGTCTTTTCCGCTCGTCTTTACTGTCATCTTCTCTCATCTACTTCGATACTTGATCTTCGATTTTTCTCGATTTTCCTGTCTTCTCTCCTCTTTCTTTCTTTGAAGAGGAAGAATGATTAACCCTAGATCTACGGACGGGAAATCTCTTACGCCGCAAAATGTTAAATTAAGATTTTGAGGTTTTAAAGATGATAAGTTGAGTAATTTGTATACTATAAGATACATGAAAAATATCTACTGTATCACGTCTCTATAAGTTTGGAAGGAGATTCTAAAAAAATTTGTGTTAAAGGTACTGTCGAACGTTCAAGAGAAATTCTGCACCGGTGATAAGAGATTTTTAATGACCCTGTTTTCGATTTCCACGGTGCAGGAGTCCGCGAATTTTCCAAATGGCGGTCACTTTGACACTCGATGTCGTCAGAACGACTTGTATTTCCCGGTAGTCGTAAATACTGCCACGTTTCTTGACACGTTGATATTCTCTCGATATCATTCTCCGAGTGGTTATTCGAATTTGAAGATTGCACTTAAATTGAATTGTCTCGTGGCTTCTCTCGTGGAGGAGGATTCGAGTGCATCGAGTCTTCGACGAAGGGTAGAATCATTGAGGCCGTGGACTTTCTGACGCAGCTGTACTAAGTGCACGATGGAATGGTTTTTCTAGCGCGGGCAGTTTTTCTATTAAGCTTCATTTGTTTCTTTCATTGCGTAATGCGCCGGACGCGTCGCTCATTTCATCCTACTGTCGAGCACTCCTACCGTTAGAATTCTTAATCCGGATTGTAGTTTCGATAGCTCGTAGCTCTGACGTTCGTGCGTGCGTGCCTTCTTCCGATTCGTCGGACCGAGCGCAATTAGGAGAATAAAGTTAACGAGGTGCGCTTTCTCCGGCACGATGCCTTTACGGAAATCTTGTTCTTCCCTGTTCGATCTCTCGTGTCATCCAGATACAACATTCATTCCTTTTTTTCAACATTATTAAACCTTCTCTTCTAGAAGAGAAGAGAACTCGAAGTTACTCCAAAAGTCTTAGAGAAATTACCCCCGCAATTCATGAAAAAAATGTTCTCTCGTGAGATCGATATTCCAAATGACGACTTAGCACGGACAGAAACCAACGAACGAATCACCCTTTTCTATATTCGTTCCACCCTCGTTCCTTATTTCGCCACCAGGCGTCACCTCGCCACGGGGTGGTTCCTACGGGGGATGAATTGGCGAGGTACATTCACACGAGCAGCCGAATAAAATTCAAGGGGGAAAAAACAGCGCGCAAACTTCTCTCAATTTCAATCCAATGATTTACCTATCCAAACGAACACGTGATCCAAAAGAATTCTATTCTCTCTCCACCCAAAAGTTGAAACTCTCAACTTCATTACGGAAGAAAAAAAAAATTGTAAGCCGTCCATACGAAAGAGTCCGGAGGGTGGAATCTATCATGAAGAAACTTCTATTTACGAGGAGGGAGTAAAGAGAAGGCGGACAATCGAAAGAAGGGAAGATCAGGGCCGGAAGACAAATGTCTTCCTACGCAAAGGCGTACGTTCTATCAGGAGAGTCGATCGGGTCGATTCACAGAGAGCGGCGTGCCGCTCGGTGCGGCACAACTGGCCGCCAAGATGCAAGTGCACGTGCAACGCGTCGCATATAGGCCGACGTGTATACCCGAGTATCCTTCCTTCTGTCGGTTGGTTCCTCCAGCTGCCGATCGGGATCGGGGGAATCGGGGGAATCGGGATCGGGATTGGGATCTAAAATGTTACATGAACGTGTGCGCGTACGTGCAATTGCCGTTGCGGCCGTGTTGAACGTGGCGCATATGTGCACATGCACCTCGCGATATCCACCCACCCTTCGTTCACGAAGGAGCGCCCGAGTCTCACCTGTTTTTACCCTCGTGCGGCGCGTACACTCGGGGCCCGGTTCATTTGTAATTTAAAATGAGCCTCGATTGCCCAATGCGTTCCACGTACTTACTTTCGGGGGCCTCGAGCAAAAGGAACTGTGTGTTTTCTCCCTACCTGGACTCGTAAGAGGGATACGCGCCGTTACGGGGTGTACGTGAAACATCGCCGAAATTCCGAACACGGTAACAGCCTGTCGCGACCGGAAGTTCGATCGTGATCGCGATCGCGATGGTACAGACATCGAAAATTTGTTCGCCGATACCATTCGATCGTGGTCGGATTCTCCTGTCGAACGTCCGGGACGTTTATGTAAATAGGACCGACGAAAAATTTCCAACGGATGCTAAACTGATTTGGTGGTTCGATAGACCGAGTTGGCGATAAACTTGTCGTGGAAGTTTCGATGTCGCGAACTTGGGGAATAATTTATAGAATCTCGAGTAGATCGGGCGATTTGTACGATTCGATTGATAAGAAGAGGGGTGGGAGGGAAAAGAATTCGGTAGTGCAAAGAAATAGGGGATGAAGTGAATTTATGAGAGGACAGGTTGCAAGGTTTCTTCGTCACGGGGAGAGACGGAGAGGACGAAGAAGCCTCGTGGCAGGTAGATAGAGCAGAGGGTGGATGCTGCGTACGTGGCGAACCACGATGCTAGTGGGGGTAGAAGGAAAAAAACGGGGGTGCGCTTCTCCGCCCTCTGGACTCACACTTCCACGTGGCGTACACGTGGAAAAAAGGAGGAGGCCAGCATAAAAAAGTGGCGCGTGGGGGTCGCTACGATGGTGGGGTAAAAACGTCCGGAGAAAGGAAGGGAAAACTGTCGGAGGAAAGGACCGCCGCGAGGGTAGTAGAGGGTGGCTCGCCGTCGAGAGCGAGCGACAGGTAGAAGAGGAAAGAGAGGGACGGTCGAAGAACCGATGGAGGGGAAAGACGATGTTGGAGTAGGGTAGGACGGAGAGCTTATATCGTGGTGGGGAATACACGTTAGACGGCCGTAAAGAGGGGACGACAAGAAGAGAGAAGGGGCCGTCTATTTGACGAGGAGGGTGCGTAAGACGAGTAGGATGACCATCGACCACCCTCTATGAAACGAACATCGCTGGAAAGTCGATGTCCTCCTCTTCGAGGTCGACGATCCACTCGTCGATCGTGATCTTGATCAAGATCGATTCTCAAGACGGTCAAAAATGATATTCTTTTTTTTTTTACTTCTACGAGTATTCGGTCAAACTTGAGAAAGTAGGATGAATGGGGGAGAAATGGGTAAAAGTATTTTGTGAGACTGAATCGAGGATTTCTTTGGGGGTAGAATCTGGTGGAATTGAAAAATCTGATTTCGAGGGTCGACGAAGTTGGTAGGGATAAAAAAGAAAGCGGTCCCACTCCCCCTCGTTCTGGTTAGTCACGCTTGTGTAGCCATACGGAGCATAAGGGAGGAGGCCATTTTTATACGATGGTCCCCTTCTTTTTATTCGTACCTCAGACCGCTACACCCCCTTATAGGAACCCCCGAAAAATTTTTCACTCAGTCGAATTCGTCGGTTCGTGAAGCTAGCACGTCTCTGCGTTCAAGTGCTCATATAGAACTAAGACAAGTGAAACTTTCGTATTCTTATTACCGAGGAAAAGTATATGAAAAGAGGTCAAAGGGCACGTTGGAAAAAGTTTCCGCGATGTGCAATGAGATCGATTAGAAATTTTCAAGGACAATCTTTGGAAGAACGGCGCGAAGAAAAGTAGAGGCGTGTTTATATTCGCGTTAGAACGTAAGTTGGTGGTAGGCGATAGAGAGAAATATATATCTACATAGAAAGAGCGAGACCGAATAGCGTAGGAGGAAGAGGATAAATAATCAGTTCTTGCACCCTACCTTTACGGAGGGATTTCTCGAGCAGGAGGTAGAAACAAAGAGGGTGGCTGGGGTAGAGAAGGAGAAAGAGAAAGAGGAAAAAGAGAAAGAAGAGATATAGATGAAGGTAGGGAAAAGAGAGGGAACGATCGCCCCACTCTCTTTCTCACCCCTTAGAAGGGTTACCCCCGTCGGAGAAACCGACAGAGTCGGAGGAGCCGGAGGAGTCGTCGGAGCCGGAGGAGTCGGCGGAGGAGAATCCCCCACCCACTACGAGAAGCACGGGCAAAGCGGGCAAAGCGGGCTAAGCGGGGCTGCGAGGGGTGATCCGAGTTTGAGGAAAAGGGGGAGACAGAGCGCGCGCCACGTCCTAGGCTTGGTGGGGGCAAAGGAAAAGAGGGGTGGCTTGAAAACTCCTGTCCTAGGGCAGGCTCAGTTTTTCGTCCTCTCGGAGGTAGATTTTGGTCGTGGGAGGACCAGCGGAGGGTCCGAGGTCGGTCGAGGGTGACCTGGGCCGGGGCCCAGGTCCGCGGGAGTCTCGTTCGCGAGACTCTTAGGCGGAAAAGGGAGCCGGCAAAGGGAGCCGGAGCTAGCCAGAAATTTCGCGACCGCGCACCACCTAAGACAACGCCCCTACCCGAACACGCGTTCTTTAAGGCACGAGGGGGTGGCTTTTAGTCAGACGCACGCGGTCTGAGAAGCGCGCCACCACCGGCCCCCGACGGAGAAGGACTTAGCGTTTCTCGCGAGCCACAGACCCGAGTCAGTTTCGGTTCCTCCTCCGTCAAGGACTCGAGAACGCGGAAGAGGAGAAAGCTTTTTCCTTCGTCGTACGTCGTCCTCGCGAATCGTCGTCGTTGTCGTCTACGCCTCTACACCTCTACGCTTCTACGACTCTGCTGTCTTTGAGACTCTCAACGTCCACGTCTTCTGGATTCGGAGAACGTCTTCGCGTCTTGACCGACACTCTCGCGTACACTCCGAAGAAGTTGCAATCATCGTTCTCTGGACATCGAGTTTTACGAGCACCGGTCATTCGTCCCATCCGCCGAACGATCTTCGCCGATCGTCCGATCGACTATCTTCCAGTAAGGGATCTTGGATTTTTCCTTCCAACCACAAAAATCAAAAAAAGCCCCTTTAAACGTCGTCTGTTTTCCCGAGAGTGACCATCGATTCGAACTTTGCCGCTATCCTTGCCGGGACGCGGTCGTGCGAAAACAGTGACGATACTTTATACGCGAAGCGTGACCACGCGCCTGCGGAAGAGCCTCTAATTATTTTCTTTTTTCCTACGATTTTGGTCAGTTTTCCCCTCTTTCGGCCAACCACCGCCGATCCACCCCCTCCATCCCACTGCCCTGACATGCCCGGTACGTCATCCTCGTTTGCAGTGTTTCGTCGCGATCGCGGACGGCTCGATCCTTTCTTAATCCTCACTCGTAACCGGAAATGGAGTGCCTCCTCGGTAAGATACGGAAAAAGAGACCACCGAAAAGATAACCGGAATGGAATAATCCGGACGTACATTAACTCACGTCGCTGGACCAGCCGGAATTCCGAGTGATCTCTCGTGAGTTCTTCGTCTTCGCGATCCTCGCGTGTTCCGTCGTTAAGATCCTTCGACGGAAAGTGAACGTGAACGATTTCTCTAGAGAAAATCATGTGGAGGACTCTTTTCTCCAAGGTGATACCAACGTATTACTCAGTGAGATTAGTTTATCAGGACGATTCCACTTCTTCCTTGATCGTGAAAGTTTTCATCGGTCGTTGAAATTACGAGATCCTTCGCGATCCTTTGAATTACCGCCAAAAATTCACCCTTCCGTTTGCACGACAAAGTCTCAGCTCGTGAAACGCGGGTTTGTTGCTTGCTAATTGATAATGATGATGTGTTATCTCGGGAAACAGGTGTCTAACGCATCGTCCAAGAGTCATTGATAGTTCGATAGAAAGGAGAGAAACGTTGATTGTTTTTCTGAGTCAGTGCTTCGAGTTTCGGGAGTGTGATCTCGAAGATGATCGTTCTCGTGGTTGTGAAAAATTGAAGGAAACTTCGGAATTAGTAGAACAGTGTCTTTGCTATCGTCTTACATTGAATCGTTCACCTTTCATCCCCTGATTCTCCAAATTTTCATCTTCTACATTTACCTTATTCTATCGAATAACGTCTCGTTTGGAATTCTTGTCAAAGTTTACTATTTTTGTTTGGAAATTGGATTACTTTGGTTTTGACATTCGGCAAGTGTTTGCGGACTTCGCTCGAACATCGTGTGTCGCGCGACGGCTAGAAGTTTTCAGTTTCACGTGTACCTAAGTCAACGATAACGTGCAAAATATTCCTTCAATTTTCGCAAACCATTTTCCACAATTTTCCACAAATCGTGAAACCGTGAAAAATCGTGGGAAGCAGTAAAATACCCCATTCTCTCTTGACACTCTAACGAGAAGTCGTTTCATCTCTGGCTTTTAACTCGGCGCAACAGATATACGCGTTTCAACAGTTAAACTAAAAGTTAATCTAAAATAGTAAAGTGATTCGGATAAACGATAGGCGAATACTTCAAAGATCGATGTGTTCGAATTTAAGAGCATGGAAATAGCCCCTGTCCAGATCTTATCCCATTTCAGTGCGTCAATCTTCGTTAACAGGTCGAATCGACAAGAGGACCGATCGCCTTTCCGTCGGCTGTCGATTCGCGCTTTTTCCTCTCGTCCATTCGAGACAAAAGTCTCTTCGAAAGCGTAACAATTGGAAACAAAGACCGATGGAATTGCGAACGATCGCTCCAACGAACGTTAAATCTTGATGATACCGCGAGAATCGTCAAAAAAGCTAACGAATCTACGACACGTGAAACTTATCGAATCGGCAATATTTCCCAGTGAGTGACATTCTACGAGAAGAAAATTCCCGTTTGTCCATTGAATCGTGCAGATGGCTGGTACAAAATTTCCGGATTAAAGTGAAAAATCGTAATACATTGCCCAACCGTTTTTACGTGTATTAGCGTTGAATTTTTGGGGAAAAATTGTTACGTTTCGCGGGGAAAACGCGTACAGTGTTACTTTTCTCGTGGTGACGATAACGGAGAGTCGCGTAGTCGTGGTAGAATTGCGATAAACGAATCCGACGATGAGAGGAGAGAATGTCGGTGATAAAAATTGCCTTCTTTTTGCATTGCAGCTTCGAGCGGGAGACGCGTTGCAGCAAGAGATTCCCGCGCAGGAGAGGAAGACTGGACAAAGCGGAAGAAGCAGAATAAGACGAGCAAAGCAGAAGAAGCGGAGGAACACAAGAGCAAAAGAAGAGCGAAAGCTAGAAGCGCGTTTAAGCGGGGTTGCGACTACAGTGATCCAATAATATATCGGAAGAGGTAGAGATCGGAATAGGAAGACTCGAGAGTGAGAGAGAGAGCGAGAGAGAGAGAAAGGTAGAGAGATAGAGAAAGATCGAGAGAAGCAGAAAGCAAGAGGAAAAATCGTTGGAAGATCGCATCGAAAAAGATCGAAGAGAAGCTCGATATAGAGAACCTCGCGCCGCATACATATATATTTCAGTGTGTTCAAAAAACGAGTGTACCTAAGTGCAATATTATTAAACCTAAACGATAATAAGAAGCAACTACAACTACCATCGACGATATCGGTAACGACGAGCGGTAATCGATAATCGAATAGAATTCCTTTTAAAGAGTTAAAAACCCTAGAGTCGCATTTCGAGGAGGAGTCGTCGACGGACGCGAGGAACAGGACGAAGATCTTAATAGAGAGTAAAAAAAAAAACAAAGAGCAGCAAGAAGCAGCAGCAGCAGTGTCGAAATCGCGAGAGGATAACTGCCGTCCCGGTTCGAAGAAATCACACGACGTTTACACATTCGACGAGCGAGTTTAATCGACGATAATCGAGAAGGGCTCGCACGTCACACACGCACATACACGCACATCGACATAACGGGGCTAAATACTCAGGGCAAAACGGGACGAGCGGTTACAATTATCCGCGAGTGCGATTTCTTATTTGCGGCAGCAGCAGCAGCAGCAGCAGCGTCATTGAACGACGGACCTTCGTCCGATTGAATTTCGCGTCCGCAACGGACTGTCCTTCTCGTTCACACCGTCCGGGCTGGGCAATCCTGAATTTTAACCTGAACTTAAGTGTATGATAGACTTTAAGTTAGATAGAAAAGAAATAAGGGTGTTCTCCATTGTCGGGGGACGTCCAATCGCGCGCGCTAATTCATTCGACACACCCGCACACATACACACACCTACACATAAACACGAGAAGGATCGAGGAGGATCAAGGAGGATCAAGCACACGTCCTTGGAAGTATCAGGAGATATCCGAGGAAACTAGAAGAGGAAGGGAATCAAATAAAAGAGACGAGAGTAGATACGTCGACCGCGGAAACGCACATACGTGAAGATAGTGAAGAGTTTGAAACGTTCGATAGTAGACTACGATCGACGGAAGAGATATAGAGGGACGACGTGGAAGATCACGATCGAAGGATAAACCGACAAAGAGATCCAACGAGACGAGGGAAGAAGGAAGAGAAGGAAGAAGAGGAAGAGAAAGAGAAAAAGAAAGAGGCGGAGGAGGAGGCGGGGGAGGAGGAGGAGGACGAAGAAGAAGAAGAAGAAGAGGGAGCAAGCAAAGAGGTCGGAAGTACCGGGGGAAAGAGTTTCATGAGCCAAGTAGCGGGAGGCAGAAGCAGCAGGCCCGGGAAGTCGAAGCAGGTGGCGAGTAACTGACGTTGCCCGCCGCCCACGTCGAAGCTCGACGCGAGGATCGTTATCGTCCGGACGATCCTGGGCTAAAGAGACCGGCCGAGCGAGAGGAGAGAAAGGAGGAAGGAACGGCGGCGAGCGCGGAAGTGTGCCGGCCGTCGAGCTGCTTACCGGAAGGGGTGCGAAAAAGCGGGCAAGCTGCGCCGGAAGGGGGTAGCCCGGGCTTCTCGCGAAGGCCTCAAAATTTCGGACGCGACGGCGGCCCTGGACCTACGAGCTCAGACGCAAGCCCAACCCGACTTTGGCTTGGACCATCACCAGCAACAACATCACCATCAACAGCAGCACCACCAACAACAGCAACACCACCCTCAGCAGCAGCAGCATCAACAACAACAGCAGCAGCAGCAACATCAACAGCAACCGAGTCAAAATCCAGAGTCGCGTCCTCACCATCACCTTCAACAGCATCACCATCATCATCATCAGCATCACCCCGGCAATCATCTCCACTCTGGCGATTCGGGGGGTGGGATAGGAGGTGGAGGAGGTGGAGGTGGCGGTGGCGGTGGCGGTGGAGGAAGCGGCGCCGGTGGAAGCGGCGGTGGTGTTGCTGGTGTTGCTGGAGGAGGTACGACGGTATCCGAGACCGAGAGGGTCGCGAGGATCCACGACGAGGACGAGGAGGACATTACCGAGAGGGAGGACGAGGAGGAAGACGAGGATCCTTGCACCTCGCCCGAACCGGACCTCGACAACGAACCCGAGCCGATGGAGGTCCAAGCCTCGGCCGTTACCGCGGCAGCCGCCAATCTTCACGCCTTGCGTCAGCACGTCTTCAAAATGTCCGACTACTGGCAACAACCGCAACGAGGTCCGCCTCAGCATTCACCGGGGCTACAGCACAGTCCTATCTCGAATTCGTCTCAGCAGCAGCAGCAGCAGCAGCAGCACCAGCAAGTACAGCAGATGCACAGTCCGCTTGGTCAGCCGCAGCAGCAGCAGCAACAGCAGCAACAACAGCAGCAGCAGCAGGCTCAACAGCAGCAACAACAGACTCAACAGCAACAGCAGACGAGCGTCTCGCAGGTGCAGCAGACGAGCAATTCGGCCTTAGGTCCGACTCCGAGTCCGCAGCAGCAAATGCAACAACAACAGCAGCAGCATGCGATGTCTATGAGCCAACAGACAGCTCAGGCGGCGCAACATCAGTCTTCCCCGGCACCGACGACCCCGTCGCCGCAAGCGGACCACCAGGGAGCCATCGCCTCGAGCATGGCTCAGAGCCTTCACAGTCTCGCTCAGGCGCAACAGAGCATGTCTCAGGCCTCGAGCCCGTCGCTGGCCGTTCAGGCCGTTCAGGCCGCTCAGGCCCTCAATCAGAACTTGGAGCAAGCCTTGACTCAGGCGCTCTCGCAGAACATGCAACAAAATCTTGGACAAACCTTGCAGCACAATCTTGCTCAGAGCCTAACGCCCAATTTGTCGCCGCAACAACAACAACAGTTGCTCAATCAGCCTCAGAATCTCAGCCAGGCCAGTCAAAACCTCCAGCAGAATATTCAGAGTCAGGCACAGAATTTGTCGCAGACGTTGCAACAGCAGGCGCAAAACCTGACGCAGAATCTCGGCCAAAGTTTGAGTCAACAGGCGTTGCAGCAGCAGGCGCAAAATCTTACGCAAAATCTGCAGCAACAGGCGCAAAATCTACAACAGGCGCTCAACATGGCCGGCAGCATCGGTCAGAACGGTGCTCTCGCCGGGATGAATATGTCGGCCAACCAGCAACAAAATTCACAAAACTCGATGCTGAGTCCGGGAGCGACCAGCCAGGATTCTCACGATGCCACCCTCACGGAGAAGCTCGTCAACGAGTTACAGGTGAGAATTCCCCATAAGTCGTCGACGAGTACACCTAAAGTCAACCGCGCCGGGATTGTTCGCGCGTCGATTGTTTACGGAACGATTTCTCTCTCTAGTTTTTTTCATCCTTCTCGCTTTTATTCTCTCCATTTCAGCAGACTCCCTCGTCCGTACCCCCGGAGAGGAGAGATAAATAACTGGGACGAGGCAACCGCGATAAAAGTACATAATGCACCGATAAATAGGGTCATTCACTTAGGCCGACTGACGCCGGACAATACTTTCAAGCAGTTTCTGCTTACCGAGAAAAATATCGACGCGCCTCTACGTCTCGATATCCCTGCCTCCAACAAAAACCGATCGAACAATCCCTCCAACGATCGCCACCCGCGAAATATCCGTCTTGCCTACCTTTCTCTAATATCGTTCATCAAATCATTATTTTCTTACTCGAAATAACCAAAAAATCCAACTCTCATTTACTCGCGAATTTGATCATCCTCCCGTCAATCGCGGAGAGATCGTCCGTTC
Organism: Cerceris rybyensis; assembly: GCA_910591515.1. Taxonomy (NCBI): domain Eukaryota; kingdom Metazoa; phylum Arthropoda; class Insecta; order Hymenoptera; family Crabronidae; genus Cerceris; species Cerceris rybyensis. The sequence continues at coordinate 1,698,371 of OU342801.1, read as the reverse complement.
TCCGAATTCTATCCGCGCCTCGTCATCTACTTCGAGTCTTTCGACTTTCGGATAAATCGTAGTCGACAATTTCGCCGAGCGTTTGAATCTGCGACTGTACCGAGATACACTGACCATGGTTCACGCACACCGTAATAAGTCGCGACTTACCACATCTCATAGTTGTACTCGTGCAGAGAGAGACTCACATACATTCGCAAACTCAACGTCGACGGATGCAAACGCTCGTCGAGACTTGGTCAAAGACACGCAGATACGTGGATAGGTATAGGATGAAGCAAGAGAGCGCAAGAGAGCACAAGAGAGAGTAAATGCTCGCGCCCGCGCATGCAGGCAAGCAAGCAAGCAGAAGCAAGCAAGCACGCACACATTAGAGTCACGGGGCCACAAATGCAAACGCGGCCCACGCACACCGATGCCAGGAGAGATGCAGATACGTCGTCTCTCCGGGGTTCTTGACCCGCGCAACACAGATAATACTATACGCATACGTCATACGGTACGCCGAGAAGATGTTCCTCGAGAAAATATCGCGCCGTGCTTCTACGATGGCACACACTCCGCGAGAGCCGATGCGAAGAAACAAAGTAAACCCGGTATTACCGCGAATCTGCTTTTATCTTACCGCTGTCAGAGTATCGAGCGGATCACCCCTTTTTTTTATCTTAAAAGCACCCTTTTTCGCCAGACAGTAACATCTTTGCGTGGGAGTAACGGCAAGACTCAGGATATGACGGATGATTGTGGGTAAATTTGAGAAATTCGTGCAAGTCCTACTACTTGGGACGTTCGGTTGCATCGATTTTCGAAAGATCTCGATGGTTCCAAGGGCGCGAAACGTTTGGCAACTTCTCGAGATTGTTAAAGGGAATTTTGTAGTTATTGTCGGTTAGAGGACAGAAGGGAGAGAAAAGGTAAACTAACACGAGCCTCCTGTCTTGCCCGATAGTCTCGTGCCTCTGCGGCGGGACTTGGAGGTGCGGGAGGCGCCGGCGGAGGTGGAGGAATGGGCAACATCAGCGGACGCAGCCTCGAGGAATGCTGGTCCACCCTGCAACGAGTGAGTTGAACACTCAGCCCGTTCAAAAAACCCCTTTATTATTATTTTTTATCATCGTACAGGCTGCTTCCTTGCCTAACTTATCACTTTTTCTTTCGTCGATGTCGTAGGCTCGCCCGTTTTTTATCCGCCGTTTTTTTTTCTACCTCCCGCACGTAATCACCAAGATTATAATTTTCACCCACGTACTGCAAGTTTTATTTTCGTTGCATTTGCTCCAATTCGTTTCAATCCCAACCGAGGAAGAATCTTTCCAAGATCTCTTCCAAGAGTTGAGAAAACATCGCACTAGTACGTCATCGTTTTGCGATTACCGTAACATCGATAGCTCGCATGCTCTTCGTGCGTGTATGTGCTTCTGTATTATATTTTTTCCTTTTTTTTTTTCATTTCATTACAAAACATTGCCTGCCAAAAGCACCGCAGCTTCTTATCGGCTGCTCCGTACGACCTTACTTTTGCTTGCTGTGTTTTCTCGTTTAGAGCTAAACGAAACATCCTGGATCATGATCATTGGTCCAAACGATCCTCGAACTCGTACGTCGCAACCGGAAACCGATCACGGTTACACGGTCCTTTCGTCTCGATTATGGAATTACCAGAGACTACCTGCTCGTACCGTACAACCGCGAATCGCCGTTAAACTGTTATCGATTATCTTAGGGTACTTTAGAGTCGATCGGACAATGTCGCGCTTAATTATTTCATGCGCGTACTACTATCCACGCAAACCGATTTCACCGGTTGAATCGATGGTACACGATAACGTAACGATTTTATCTTCTCTTTTTTTGGAGAAGAGAAACACCGGAGAAGAAAGCGGGCTTGTTAACAAGGGCCGAATCGAGTTAGACGTTCTCTCGATGGAGAGAGGGAAATATCCGAAGAAAACGGAAGGAAACGCGAAAGATAGAAAGAAAGAGGGTTGGAGGGTGGCGAGAGAAAGCTGATGGTAGTCGAAGAGAAGGTGGAAAGAGGCGGAAGTAAAAAGAGAAGCTGCGGCGCCTGAGAAACTTTTAAATTCTCGCTCGGAGTACGAAGCAACAATTTGTTTCGTTAAGTAGCCGTAGCGGTCTTTTGTTTTTGCGACTTCTTTTATTTGAAGCCGTCGTAGCGGTGGCCGAGGATGAAGGAAAGGGAGGAAGAGTAGAAGGAGGGTGGTAAAACGTTGGTGGTGGTTGAAAACCCCAGCTCTTCTCGTGGCTCTTCCAAACCTCCTTCGTCTCCTTCCGTCTCATCCTACATTTTGCCACCTTAAAAGCCGTCCCGTAGCCGGCCGACGGTGAAACTTTTGGAAAATCGCAAAAACGCTGGACGATGGCGAAGTTTTCACGTTTTCTCGGAGATTTAATTAAAACATTCGCCTTCCTTTGTACCGTTCCCATTCTACTCGGTGTATCTCCATCAGAGGTAACTCGAAAGTCGTCGATGCCGACGTCGTTGAGAGACTCTGGAGCAAAGTGCTACCTCGAACGTAATTGCTGTTATTATTTTTCGCAAAAATTCCCGCGTGTTTTTACCTCGGCAAACATCGCATCGCGGCGCACACCGTCGCGACGTTAACGAGCGCTGTAAAAGTAATAGGACGTAATGAGAAAAATAGAGAAGGTAATCGAAAGCGATTTAATTACGGGGAGAGGCCGGTAGGTTCGGGTGGAATGGGTCGAAGGTACGATAATATGAAAATCGTATTTCCCTCGAAATAATCGCGGCCGCGTGCCGCCGGGGAAAAACAAATGCGGCGCGAAAGGATGATGGAAAGTTGAAAACATTGATGCGGAGCAACGTTACGTAAACACTCGTGAAGAATGGTTCTCATGATTCGATCGGGATGAAACGTGCCAGTGGCTCGTGTTTTTTCCTTTTGTTTTCATTCTTTCACGACCTCGAAAATTAAAATCCAATTATTTCGACACCTCTGTTCGACCCTCCGGCGATTCAAATGAATTTTTTGTCCCGTCTCTTTCTCTCGAAAGCTCTCTTTCACCCTACCTTTAAACCGGTTCGACGTCGGAGGTTAACGTTACAGCGAGACCTACCCTTGACCGATCCACGAATTTCATCTTGAATCAACGACAGCTGTTTCGACCGGAACAATGTCCAACAAATGTTTCAAGAGGGAGGATAGAAGTATGAGAAAAAAGGGAGGATTTTTCGCGAAAAATACATGTCTGACTACAAACGATGATTACTTCTCTCCTGAGATTTTCTCGGACGACTTTGAAGGGTTGAAAGAAAGAATGAAACGACTTGGAAGATCCGCACGGTTGAGCGGAAGGGACAAAGGAAGGGTTCCTTACGATTGGGAAAGTAGAAAAAAAACTTGCTCCTTGATCGTTCGCAGATTCTCCTGGCGCATATGCATCCGTGCGTCTTTCTCACGTTTAGTTTCGCAACCCCTTTCAATGCTACAGTTTTTTTTCTCTCTTCTTCAACCCCAAAGGTTCCATCGTATTATTTAAATAACGGTCCTCGCACGCGTGCTATTGTTTCATCGTTCTCCTAACCAGTAACCCTTCTACTATTACGGAAAAGGTGGGGAGAAAGGGAAGGAGGAAAAGGAGAAAGCAGTCTCTCTGTTTCGAGTCGAAGAAGAAAAGCAAAAGGAGGAAAGACAGGGGAGGGAGGAGGGAAGAACTTCCGTGCCGCGTAGCCGTTACGGCAGACGGAAAATTACGACATCTCAAGTCCAGGGGCAGCCATACCCCGTTCGTTCAGCCCCCGGCAGATCGTACAAACTTTCCTGGCTTTTCAGTAATTTTCTATGATTTTCAGATCGCATGATCGCTAACAATAATCCCCGGCCAGCGCCGGCTGTTAAGATCCTCCTGCAATCGAATCGTTCGATCTTCGGCAAAAGTTGCCGCTTCTTCGAGTGCGAAGAAAGAGAAACGGGAGAACAATGATAGTAATCCAACGACAGAATTCGCGGAGAGACACATTAGCCGGTAATCGATTCAAAGGGCCGCGTATAGTCCTTCTTTCAAGGGACGAATCGCGGTCTCAACGTGGACAACGAGATTCGCGGACATTATTGAAAAATTTTGAGTATAAAAACTCACGAGTACACTTGCAGAGAGATCTATATAAAAGAAATCCATATAACGCCCTGCCGCGATAAATAACTCGTCAAAAGTGCAGTAGCTAACAACAATCCGCAGTCAGCGCTGGCCGTTAAGATCCTTCTGCAATCGAATCGTCCGATTTTCGGCAAAAATTGACAGTTCTTCGAGTGCAACCAGAGACGAGAGAAGAATAATAATCTAGCGACAGAATTCGCGAAGAGATACGGCAGCCGGTAATTGATTCAAAGGGCCGCAAGTCGCGGATAGTCTCCCTTTCGCGGACGACTGACGAATCAAGGTGAACCGCGAGATTCGCGGACCTTATCGGAATGTTTGGAGGATAGAAACTCACAGATGCAGTTGCAGGAAGATCTATGGGATGCGTTGGGCATCATTTGACGCGATAAATAACTCGTCAAAAGTGCAGTCGTACAAAGGAGAGCCGGAGAAAGGTAGGCGCGTTACAAAGTCGTGCGCCGTCTCCGCTCGGCGCGGTTCCGCTCGGCGGTAAGTTCTATACGCGGCGCGTACACGGCTCTTTCTTCTTTTTCCATCTTTTTTCTCCCGCTCCGTCATTCGCTCGCGCGGTTCCGCCATGACCTACCCCAAGCGGAGGAGAAAAAGAAAGAGAAACGGGGGAAAAGAGAGACGGAATGATCCGCGAAAGAGAACAAGAAGCGGCGAGAGGGCTTTGGGAGGAGGGAAAGAAGGAGAAAGAGAGAAAGAGAGAGTCAACGCGCCCACACACGGTCGTGAAGTTGCAACGTGGATGGCCACGAGAAGAAGAACTCTGTGGGCAAGAGCGAGGGAGAAAAAGAAAGAGCTCGAGGGCGAGAGAAAGAGAGAACGGAGGTGCGCAGAACGGAGTTTATTCTTTGTGTCGCGCGTGTGGCTACGCATTTTTTTTTATCGTTCGTTGACTCCGCGCCGTTCTGCAGTCGGAGAGAACGCGTTCGCCACATCGCGTCACGATAAGATTACATTCGCAGGGGCGGTCATACGCCATGCAAGATGCGTGCAACGAGATGAAAACACTTTTCTCTTTGGAATTTACATCCTGCGATGACTTTTCGCGCGACAAATTTAAACCGCGGGAATCTCAAAGTTCGCCAAGAACTTACCTAGCACCTTCGTTAGAAAAATGAACGATAAAAATTCCACAGATGGTATCTTCCAAATCGACAACGTTGGAGTATCGACTCGTATCGTCGAACGAAAGAGAATAAACCGAGGGAAGTCAAATTCGCGAAAGACTCGCAGCGAGGTGACTGACCTCTGAGTTACCATATTGCGCGTGCAATAAGAACTCGGTAAAAAGAGAATCGCCGTCTTTGTTTCTCGATAAATCTAAGGCCGCAACGCGTCTCGTGCTGCCCGTAATCTCGAGCACGTATAATTTCTAGAACTTATTAAACAACCGTTATTCTTCGTATATCCACGTACATGCTCCCTTTGCCGCGAATACCATAGGTAATTATAAATTCCATGCCATTCGAACGAAGAATCGTTGCACGATCCGATTGAAATTCATAGATTTGGAAAGCTCGATGCGCGGGAAAACTCCAATCGATGGGAAATTCGTCTACTATGAAGAATTTTACAAACGAGGGAAAAGAGCGTACAGAATGGTGGAAAAAATGGGAAAGACGGTAGAATTTGGTCGTTCTCTCGTAGAGAGAAATCTCGTCGGTCGGTCATGAGAGAGACCGCGCGTATCCAACTTATATCCCCGAACCTTTCCTCTCCTCTGGTTAGAGCTGCCGCGGCAAAAGATCGTTGCCCTTCTAAATATAAGTTTGCAAAATCGAACAGCAAAACTGCGGAGTTTTGCCGTGGTCTGTGCGGCTCTGTGTGTATATTGCCGGTAGATCAGCCCCCTTCTTCTTCTTCTTCTTCATCGTCTTCTTCTTCTTCTTCTTCCTCTTCTGTTCCGATGGCCTGTACTCGAGACTCCTCTTTCTACCGAGTCGCTTGGTCCTCCTCCTCCACCAACGTATCCTCCTTCGACTCTCTTTCTCCCTCTTTCTCTTTCTTCCATCATCTTTTACTCTCTCATTCCCTCTTTCTCTCCATTGCTCTCTCCTACTCCCCCGAGTAAGAGCCCATATCCACCACCTCCTTCGGCCCCCTCTTCGAGCCCCTCTTCGAGTCCCTCTACGAGTCCCTCTTCGAGTTCCTCGCCGAGCCACGCTGAGTTCCCCCCACTGTCGTTCCGTGACCTCGAAGGCCTGCGAATCCGCTCTTTCGTTCGCGTTGACTTTCGGGCAAAATTCGCCTACTCCCCTGCGCGTAGTCGTAGGTCAGGATCCGACCGCGCGACTCGGCCGACGAGCGGAGAAACGAGAGGATCGGGTATCCCTCGCGGCCAAACGGAGACCGATGACTGATTCTCTTTCTCCTTCTCCTTCTCGTCTTCGATCTCTCTCTCTCTCTTATCACGGCCTCTTCTTTCCTCTCTTCCTTCTTTCTCGCGATGGTCGACGTCATCGTTGAAAAAAAAACAGCTGGATGATACGAAAGGATGGGGCGATTCTGCGATCGAGGTTGAGCGATAAAAATCAAACGAGATACGAGATTCACGAGGCTGCGAGTGCTCTCCTCGTGCTAAGATCACCGTGGACGGGAAAGAGGGGAAACTATCGCGGAGAAAGAGAGTAAAATAAAAAGACAAGAATGTTTGAGACGAACGGAGAGTCGCGAGGGGGAAGATGGAGAGAAAGGAGGAAAGAAAGAAGAGAGATAAAAAAAATGTTCGACCGCGTGGAAAAAATAACCGAGGTGGAATCTGGGTCAGCAGGGCTGTGCAATCGCAACGTGCCAATGTCAGCCGCATAGATCGCAAGGACAGCGAAATCGCGAGCAGAAGAAAACTCGACGTTGCTCTCGATTCGCAAAATATCGATGCCCCTCCTTGTCCGGCAAGAACCAGCTGGAACGAGTCGTTTGAAAAAAAAGAAATCGAAGCACGAATAAAAAATTCCTGGAATAATTTCCAACTATTTTGAACTTAAATTACGTTGTATCTAGTCTCGTCAATCTCGATCTCTCGCCCTTTTTCTCGAGAAGGATTCTAGTCCTACGAGAACGGACGAAAGAGCAAAGAGCACTCGGAGTCTGGCCGTTGTAGCGGCGAACGGCCGGCGTCATCGTCATCGTCATCTCGTGCATGCGTGGGTGAATAGCCTGGCTGCTCTCGAGCGCCAGAGAGAGCGAGCAGAGAGACTCTCGCGTCGGAGAGACGAAGAGGAGGAAAGACAGAGGACGAAACGAGAGGAGCAATCGCGAAAAAGAGACAGCGATACCACGCGGTCGAGAGAAACGAGGAACGCGAGGCGGAGGACTCGTCTCGTCGGGAGGAAAAGAGAGGACGGTGGCTCGCTACCGGCGCACCGATCCTTTGAATTTCTCTATCCTTCGCCCCTCCTCGGTAACTTCTTCGCGACCGATTCTACCGGTAGAAGGGAAGATTCGTCGCCTCGCGTAGACTCGCGCCTCAACGAATTTTCGATCGGCCAAGGGCTCACGACCCATCGGTCCTATCAGTTCTCCATCCACCAATGGTACCCTCATTCGGAGCAACTTTTCTCAACGAATATCGAAGAATTCAAGGGCGATTAACCATGGACCATGTCGAGGTTCTCCACCACCGAATGTCGGATCTCCCTAGGACCCTCTCTCGCGTTCACCTCCCCTACCGGGCCCTTCGCAGCGCTCATCCAGCGACGGTTCCACGTACAACGATCCTGCGATCCCTGAAAGACCCTATAGGTAAAACATATGCCATCGACGTCAGTGGTAAAGGCAACCCCACTCCGAACGCTCCTGGATCCGCTCTGGTAGCTTCTCGAGGCGAGTATTCTACCTTCGGACCTTCGCGCCAGTACCCCCCACCGAAGAATACTCGGCCAATCGGCCGCGAGGACGCCGGCGTGAAGCCTACGCGGCGGCGGCCAGGCCGATTCTCGCCGGCGCCCCAGCATTTTATACGGAAAAGACTCTTTAACGAAGCACAAGGTGCGCACGCACGACCAACTTCACGCGACACCACGCGCGCACCGCGTCACACGCACACGGGGAGGCGAGAGTGCGACCAAGACGACGACCACCACGACCTAGACGACCACCACGACGACCCTGACGACGAACGCGACGACGACGACGACGACCAAGACGAACACCGAGACTTCTGACTAACGACAATACCATTTTCCATTTCCTCCTCTCTTTTCCTCGCTTCCCCAATCTTCACGTGCGCGCCGCATTTCGGCCGGAAATCGAGGAACCATAGAGACAGAGAAAACGAAGAAGCTTGAATCCGCGAGAAAAAACAGGATCAACTACGATCGGACGGTCCCGAGAAGAGGTGCACCGTGTCCCGTTGTCGGACTCGAGGATCGTAGCCGAGCCGTCAAATGAGATCGGCCGAGAGGATCGGCCAGCCAGGGCTGAAATCGTCGAAGAAGAGTAATCTACTCCTGCCTCGCGAAATTTCTACCAAGGGGACGGAGGATGAGTGACAACGTGCGCGCCATTGACAGCTGACAGCGCACGAGGGAGTCCTCTTCTTTTCGGTACGACCTCCCCCTTCCACCTCGATTCTATCTGACTCTTTCTCTTATCCTCCCTCTTTGATCCTCTTTTTCTCCTCTCTCAGTTAACTTCTTCGACTCTTTCCTTCCATACGTGGTCCACGATTCTTCCGTCTTCGGTGCTCCTTTCCTCCTCCGCCCGTTCGTTCTACATCTTCTTCGTCGTTCTCCTCTAACCGTTTCGCCGCCCCCACCAGTAGTAAGCAGCCGCGCCGCGAAGTGCCGAACGATGAACTCGGGCAACAGTGTGCCATATTTTGTGATCTTTTTACCTAGCTCCTACCACCGCGTTTTAACTGTGATCCACCTACTATAGAAAACCGGGCACGAGAGGTAAGAAGAATACCCTACCGATGATACTCGCTTTAAACGCGGAACGATCCAATGGATGGCAGTGATCGGAGTGTCCCTTTGACTTTTCCATCTCGAAACGTGAAAATTGTTCTTCCGTTCGTCCAAGTCGCGAGGGATCGATCAAAGATGATCGAAATATTCGACCGTACGATTTCTGTGTTTGGAGAACCGCGTGGAAGAGTCGAAGGAAACGTTCCGTTGCTGCCATCCACGTGCATCTCGTGGTCGATCTGTGATGCCGTTGAACGTAATGCTTAAGATCGATTCCGTCAGAGCCGTCCTTCCGCGGAATCGCGTACGACAGCTACGCGCATTCCAGAACGAGGACGACGCGCTCCTTGGAGCGCGAAAGACTGCCAACTAGATTGACTCGGAGTCAACGAGTACGTATCAGAGGAGAAAGATCCTTTCGTCTCCCCCATCGAGGAACGTTCGACACTTCTCACTGGCCGCGATGGAAAGAGAACCGTTCCTCTCGCTATTCGAAATCGAGCTTCGTAACTCCATTTCATAAAATAAAGAACGCTCGATTTGTCTCTCGACTTGTCCTTCGAAACGTTCGAGTACCCTCTTCCGCGATGAAAATTCTCAGATAGATTCTACCAACTGAAAATTGGTCCCAGGTTCAATGACCTCTCGAGAGAATTATCTCCTGGTCTCCCTTTTCGCAACTTTCCCCGTTTCTTAGCAAAGGGCGAGAACTTTCTAAGAGGATTCTCTACGTGAATCTTATTCTCGATCGTTGAAATTGATCGAGAATCGATCGACAACACTGATCGACTATATCGCAGACTCTTGATTCTAACCCGATGGAGCGAAACTCACGAGGTTCGTCCGTGTCTCTTTTTCGGGGTGCACTGATCGTGCCGCGATGCTCGAGGTGAGCCACGACCTAGTCCAACGTCGGGAGGGACTGATCGACCTCCCGTGGTGCCTCGTCACTTGCCAGTCGGCGAGGAACGTGTCCCGGACGGTTTCGTGTACCTCGGCTCGCTCTCTACGTAGCCGCGTTAGTACGTGCAGCAACATTTTTCGCGAGCCTTAAGCCACGGTCGCGAAGCAGGCGATTCTAAGATGGAGAAACCCCATTTGCATGTGGCGGAGAATGAGAAGCGAGAAAGAGAGCGAGAAAGAGAAAGCTATAGGGTCCTCGTTGAAGGAACGAAGAGAAAGAGAGAGCCTCGAGAGAGGGGAGGAGATCACCATGAGGAGGAGGAGGAGGAGGAGAGATAAACGAAGAAAGATAGCGTGTATGCAGATCGCGGTACACTCGAAGAAAAATTATTTCACCGGCAAAAACTCGACCCTTCCTTGCCGCCAGAGTCGTGGGAATTTTCGCCAAGCAAGGGGAGAAATTTGAATTGCACACCCCGCGGAAAAAAAAGGATGGAAAGAGTCGGAGGGAAAAATACCCTCGGTTTGAAACAACGAGGAATCCCGAAGAGAAGATGAGCTCGATTGAAAGTCGCGCGAAGAGGAACACCGGTTCGAACGTCTGCGCTCGAGGCAGACAGGAAAATGGCTTAATCTTTTTCACGTCGTCAGGATCCTCCGCGTCTCCACGATCTTCTCGTGTGATCTTTTTCCCGAACCTTGCTCGTACTCGTTTTTTCGAGTTCAACGACTCTGTGGACACGAGGTGGCACAGGTTTGAGAAATGTCAAGAAATGCAAGCGTCACGGGGAGGGAGTCTTGCATCGTCCAGGAGGAGGTGGAGGAGGAAGATGAAAAGGAGGAGACGAATGTGAAAAGAGAGAGACACATAGCCATCGAGAGTCGGATAGATAGAAAAGGAGGAAAGGAAGAGAAAGAGAAAGAACGGAGGAGAGCCTCCAGACGTGGCAACGGCGCAAATGCAGAATGCACGCTGACATAAAACATACATATATGCAGGATGCAGCGAGCAGCATCCGACGTTCTCTTCTAGGAGTACTGTAAACGTTTCGTCCGTCAAACCGATTGGATTCGACTGCAAAGTCCCCCTTTGCCGCCAAAATCGTTTCTACCCTTTCATCCGACCGTTCGACGAATTTCACTCCAAAGAACTCGAATTCGCCGGTCACCGTTTCAATTTGTCCATTTGCAAATTGACTCGTCAACGAGATCGATTCTAATTGTATCGTGAAATTCTCTCCGAGTAACCCCTTTCTTTTGCGATAGCCTCGCGAGAAAGAAGGACGAAGAAAGAGGGAACGAACGCATCGTGGCTGAACCTGACCTCCGACAATGCGCCGGACTCCGAGTCGGCAGAGTCGGCAGAATCGACGGCGGCATTCCGTCCGAGTCTCTCCTTCTCTCTCTTTCTTTTCCTTTCTCCCTCTCTTTTTCTCTCCTCTTCTATCCTGAGTCACGCGGCGTCATTATTAAAATCAATTAAAGATCATGAAAGAAGAACAGTCGAAGAGCTTTCGTTGCGATTTCCTTCGCGAAGAATTCGCTGCGATGCACTCGCATTTGTACGAATAGTAAAACTACTCTGACTATTTGTCTTTCTCATCTTTCTATTCTCTGCACGAATAAAATCGATCGAATTCGAAGCACGGTTAAATTAAGTATTATGAAGTATCGGTAAAAATTTATGGTACGATGAATGATGGAAATTTGGCGATAAATTGGCGGGAGTTGGATGGAACAACGAAGGAGATCAACTTCTTTGTCCTTCGCTGTTGATTTCTCCGGGCCGTGCGCGCGAAAGCTTCAGGGTCGTCTCCAGTGTCGAGGATTCAGCAATCGGTCGTGCACTCGGTCAAGGTTGCGCGATTATCGGGATGTTAATACCTTGCCGATCCACTGTGCAAACGTTGCACCGATACCGAGCGATATTTTCCAACTCGTTGTTCTCGCACTTCGTATTCCCTCTGTTACTCATCTCTCTTTATCTCTTCAAACAGTAATTTATTAACTGACAAACATCCATACTCTTATTTCAAACTCTCCATACCTACAAATTTCATTTTTGTAATTCTCAAACTCAGTCTCCTAAAGTAAACGACTACGAGTATTAACTTCAAAAAATTTGAGTATAACGATACCAAAAACGAAATTGCGAGAATAAGCTCTTGAAATAAAGAAGTTCCTTAACCCTTTTAATGCCGGACGACGATATATCGTCGTTAGCAGACGTGCTAACACTGGGAATCGAAGGGTTAATATTTAGTTTCTAATACGATATCAGTAATTTTATCATAGATAATTGTAAATGCATTGTTTATGCTGTATATTGCGTGTTCTATCTACACTATTGCCAAATGTCAATTCTTTTTATTCGCAATTAAATTTGTCATTAATTCAATCAATTTTTTCGGTCGGCACTAAAAGGATTAATCACCTTTCAAGTATCTTTGCCACGATTGGAGCGAATCCTCCCGATTTTCTATCGTTCTCGAGACGTTAAATGAAAGAAACGACGAAAGACGAATGGAGAGTTGGATGAAAGAAAGAAATTATTTTTCACGGACTGTACCAGGAGCGAACTGACCACGGACAAACCCGTTCATATTGTCTTACCTTGCCGCAGCCGCGGCCGCGGCCGCGACCGGAGCTGGGCCCGAGTTCGCCTGGGTCTGAGCGTCGGCGTGTCGGCCTGTCGGTTGTTAGCATACGTACGATATGATAAAAAAAAAATACTCTGACGCGAGCACAAGGTTACTGCCACAAGCCGGTGATACGCACCACCCCACCAAGGCTAAAAGTACATACAGACTATCTATCTCTCTTTGTCGTACGCTCTGTAGCCATTGATCGTACAAAAGGGATATCTATCTTTCTTTTTACTTTTCCATCTTTTTCATCCTCTGTCTCTCTCGAAGAAGAAGAAGACACAGGAAATGCAACGAGTACAAGGAGGCCTTCCAAACTGACGGTACAAAAATGAAGGAACACGGTGCTCGGTCGATTTGCATTCCGCAGTCCGCTCGAATCGGACAGCGGTTATTGAATATGCAAAAAGATCCACGTAATGGTATTCGGTCATAAGGAAGATCGGCCGGCATCGGCTTAATTAATATCGGAGCGCGTTTTATAATAGCTGCTCGTTTAGTTCCCAAGTCCTCGAGATTGCGGTTCAGCAATAGACCGACGGAGTGTAGCGCGACTCAAAGAGCGCAACAAGAAGAGGAACACGAGGAGGCGAAGCGAGAGAGGAAAAAGGAGGGACGACTGGCGCGTAATCCGACACGTTCTTACATGGATGCAGCTGGATCTCAAATTCAATACACGCGTTATTTTTCTCCTCGCAACGATGTTAAATTCTTTCGCACGAGATTAATCTTCGAGCGTGATGCAACTACGTAACCGTTTCTTTAATTTCGCGAAGATGTGTTACTAAAATGTATCCTCGATGTTCACCAAAATGGATGTCTCCGACGAAAGATCTGATTTTGAGTACATAAAAACCCTGTGACAATTGTCTTTCATGATTGGCTAGAAACCATTACCTAAAGGAAGAGATCCTCGAACAAAAACTGTATGCAAAAGTCTATGACATTGATGCAACAGAATTTCAAATTTAATACACTCGTTACTTTTTCTCCTCGCACTCCGTTAAATTCTTCCGCACGAGATTAATCTTCTAGAGTGTTGCAAGTACGCAACAGTTTATTGGATTTGTCGAGGAAGATGTAGTAATTAAAATGTACCCTGGACGTGCACCAAAATGGCGTTACCGATGTCTCCATCGAGAGATCTGATTTGGAGTACATGGAGACCCTACGACGATCCTCTTTCATGGTCGGCTAGAAACCGTTATCCAGGAGAGGAGATCCTCGAGCAAAAACTGTATGCAAAAGTCTATGACACGGATGCAGCTGCATCCTCGGTCGGTGTCGCGGGAGATCGTCCTCGCTTATAATTCCCGAGAATGCGGAAACGAAGACGAGGCCCTCGAGTTCCGCGTGCGGGCGTAAAGACGTCGGGGTGTACGGCGGGAATTTAGGAAGAAGTTACTTGATAACTTGTTTACTCTGATTCGCCCGACGGTTAGAAGACGTCCCTCGTCCTCGACACTTCCGATTCTAATGTGTAACTGGCCGAAAAACATTTAAAGTCGTTTTCCGAGCTCAAAGTTTCAAGGGTCAGTACGATAACAATAAGGTGGCGCGAAAACAGTTTCCCTTTACTACGTACCTCGTACCCGAGTGACTTCTTAATCTATCCAATCTATACGTCCTCCGTGAGGATTGATAGACTGGAGGTTCTCCAGGGAAGAGGAAAAAACTGTGTCAAAAGATGTCAGAGAAGGAGGTCTGAGAGAAGAGACGAAAAGAAGTAGAGAATCGCAACGAGAGGAGATCGCTCGAGGATGAAAAACCAAAGTGCATCGACAGTTGCGTAAATGGATACGATCGAGATATCGGCAATCGCGTATCTCGTGTCGTCCCATCGAGGGAGTATCGATTGCTTCTTATTCTTTCGACATTCAGAGACGGAGAATCGATAATAAGTCGAACTCTAGAAGCGGGAGTAAGAAATATCGACGTTGGTACGAAGGGAGAGAATTCTGCACCGGTACTCGAGCGATGGCCCGCGGGACGTGGTCGGTTGGTCGCCGAAAAATAAGAGGCCATAAATAAAGGGAGAATTTCCACGTGGATTCCCTAATCAGCATACCACCCATCGAGATGCCCGGTATATTTGTATGCAAATCGATCGTAATGCGCGAGGTGGAGGGAGGAAGAGTGGCAGAGTGTAAATGCACGCTCCCGACGTCGGCTGTACGCAAGACGTATATACATATTTATACGCGTGCAGAGTGTAAAGCATGAACGCGTGCACATCAAATACGCATGCGTCCAAGAGTGCATGCGTGCACGCACGATGACTCAGAAACGAGTCCACGCGACAATAGAAGACGAAATCGAAGGAAGGACGAATCTTGTCAATTTTTTCCAACGATTTCTCCCTACCACCCTTTATGTTCATCCTTCCTTCCCCCATTTCTCTCATTCCCTCTTGTTCCGACTTAAACGTGCCAATTTCCCTCTCGTCGCAAGATCATCGCTGATTCGCGAGTCGATTAACGTCGAAACCTACAAGTTATCGCGATCGATATCCTCAAGGGTCGAAGAGGACGTTTGGAGCCTCACTGGAGCGACTCTCGCATGGTCCTCGAACTTAAGAATGGCGCGATAGGATCCGCGGATCTTCCTTGACCTCTGCCCGCTTCTGGGGGAAAAAAAGTATCGGATCGGCTGAAAATGTTGGAGCGGATAAAAAAAATTGGGACGGGATTTTTTCAAGATAGTAAAGGCCAGGCCGGCGAACTATGATAAACAAATGAGACTTGGCAACGCGGCTCGGCGACTGCAGCAGCCAAGGCCTGCCAGACTTTTCTCTCTCTCTCGACCCCTCACTCCCTCTCACTCCTTATTTTTCTCTCTCTCTTCTGCTTTTTCCCTCTTTTTCCATCCGAGTCGCCGGTTCTCCCCGTCTTTCTCGAGTCGTACGATCTTTCTCCGTCGATGGCAGGATCTCTCCCTCTCCGCGAGTCCCGTTCTCGCCTTCTTGTTCATTGCCTTTCCCCTCCAGCCCAGAAGCGCGAGAAAGAGGAGCGAGGGATCTGGTGGGGAATGCGGAGGAGGAGGAGGTGGAGGAAAAGGAGGAAAAGGAGGAGGCAAAGAAGGAGGTAGGCGCGGGGGAGGACCGGCAGGAGAAAGAGGAAGAAGCACAGAGAGACTCTTATTTGCTTCTTTCGTTATTCCTCTTATTTTCCTCCCCGCCTTTACAGCCTTTACAGCCTTTACCGCCGGCACCTTCTTCTTTCGTTGCTCTCCTTCTTCTTAACAGCGGGGCACCGCGCGCGTCTCGCGAACCCTGGACCTCCTATAGTCCTCTATAGTCCTATAGTCTTATAGTCTACCAAGTCCTATCAGCCTACCAGCTATGCCATCTTTTCAGCCCCTCGAACCGCCGCTTTATTTTTATTGCCATCTTCCCCCCTCCTCTTTCCCTCAGCCTTCCCGCCTCCGCGATTTCCCTCTTCTTTCCTTCGTCCTTTCTCTCTTCCTCTCTCATTGTCCGTGGTCAGTACTTTCCAAGAGGGATGACGCTGGGAATGCATGCCTCGGCCTTCGCGAATCTTTTTTTACCTCCGTCATCCTCCTCCTCCTCCTCCTCCTCTCCGTCGCACTTTCTCTTTTACTCTCCGTCCTCGGTGAATTTCGCTCTTACTCGATCGTTTCATCGACGAAACGTAATCTCGAAATGTGCTACGACAAAAACCATGAGATTTCCCGCGCAATTGATTTCTCGGTGTTCACTTATCCGTCGATTAATTTTAGAATATCGGGAAAACGACGAGTTCGGTAATGTATCGAGAAGCGTGGCGCATTTGAAAATAGCGCCAAGTAATAGCGGGCTATTTTTATGCGACCTCTAGTACCTCGGTTAACGCCGCCGCCGGACTTTGAATGCGGTATCTCGATTGTCCTGCATTGCTCGATATCGCTCGATACACACTTTCTCCGCGGTCGCTGTGCAACATGCGCTCAGTTCGAATCGCTCTCCGTCATCCCAACATTTCTCTTCGTTTTCCCTATTTCTATTCCTCTCTCTCTCTCTTTCTCTCCCTCTATCTATCTTTCCTGTACGTACTTACCGCTGGAAACGGTAAATTGCAATTAGAATCTTGCGAATGAGGTGCGAGGTCCTTGAATCTTTCATCCGGATCGGCGATTAATTTAGAAAAAAAAAGAATAATCGAGACGGCCAACTCGAAGTCCATGGCTCTGGCAAATACGATTCGTTTCTCTTATTTTCGAAACTGGCTTCTCCTAGTTCTCCGTTTGCTTCGTTAAACCGGAACTTATCCGGTAGAAAAGAGGTCTCCCCTAGATGCGAATATAATCCGATTGGAAAGTTTTACTTCGACTGCAAACGGTATATAGGTACTGGCTTGGAAAAATTACAATTCTCTTTTTCCTCCTTTCCTCGTAGATCGAGGGAAGAAGAGAAGGATGAGGAGGATAGAGAAAGAGAGACTATGGCGGCGGTATCGGAGGATTACAGGTAGAGGTAACGAAATCGTACGTTCCCATCTTTCGCTCTCATTGAAGTCTCACGAATAGGCGCGTGGATGTGCGTGAACGGCTTATCTCGACGTCATTGATAAAGCGGCCATGATGGATAGGCAAAGTCTCCTCACAAAGAGACTCCGCCCTATTTTTTTTTCTCTCTTTCTCCACACACCGACGCACTTTTAGCACGGATTTCAACTATGCTGCTTAACCTTCGCCGCTCCACGCCCAAAATCATTTTTAGAAACCGTGGAGGAACGATGGCGACTCCTCCATCTCCGTTCCTCACTCACGAAAAGAAAGCAAGGTTGCTCCATTTTGAAGTGTCTTTCTTCCCACGACAAATCAAAAGGCGGAAATTGAAATTTAACGATCATCGAGCTCGAAACGAGGCTCTTATCGACGAAAAAGAAGAAATCCACCGGTTCACCAATCTTCCCCGAGAGATTTCGACGGTCCGCTTCCTGCTCCAATTCGAAGCAGGGCAATCGAACGAGGAGTCACGTTCACGAGTGCTCGCTCTCGAAAGCAAGAGTGTGCTAGCAAACTAGGATCGTCCCGTAGAAGTCGCAAAAAAAAATATCATCATGGAAAAATCCATCGGGTCGAGGATGACTCCTCGATCGGTAGATACTTCCTGAATAGCGTAATTCTCCGTCTGTCTCTGGTAGCCTACTAGACATAAACTTTTCTCTCTTTCTACGACTCACTCGGCAGAGGGTGGAGGAAGAGAAGCAACGAATGTTACGGCAGCGGCAAGCACAGCCGCACGAGTAGGACGAAGAGGCGGAGGAGGAGGTAGCGGAGGAGAACGCGGATGAGGAGGTGGAGGAGGAGGACTAAGAGGAGAAGGAGGAGGAGGACGCGTATGACGAGAAGTAGGGGAGCGAGGGAGGTTGTGAAAGAGAGATAGCCATAAGGCGAACCAAGCAGGATTGGCCCCTTCCGCCGTGTCAGCGGTGCCGATTGGTTGGCCTTCCCCGGAATCGTGTTATTTCAATCGATATCTATTCGAGTAGCCGGCGATTTTTCGTCGGCGAGTCTTATCAGCGCCTTTCCACCTTTTTTCTTCCCCCGTTTAGCACACGCACGGTCCGCGAGAGAGCAAGAAATCGCGCTGTCCCCCCCGTTCGCCGGGCTTAGTTCGCGAGAGACGCCACACGCTGGCGTACAGCGCTGCGTCCGCGCTTTTAGACTAACGGACGCGCAAACTACCCCCTTTAACTCCATATACCCTCGTCGTTAAGTAACAAACGTTCCTCTGAGAAAAAAAAAAGCAAGTGATACCTCTTCTTATTCTACGAGTGATCGTCCTATCGACCATGAGGAACGATAGGACGCGCGAAACTATTCCTATCGGCGTGAACAGTGCGTTTGGCGGGATAACGCGGACTCGCGCACCTTCGACTTTCCATCGAGTTAACGGCACGCGCTCTTAACGTTCGTCCTCCGATCACCACTACCGTTGTGCTCGTTTTCCTAATATATTCGTGCTCCGAGGAGGAAACTTTCGTCGAAGACGTTTCAAGAGTCAATGGAAGTACAATGGGAATTTAAGAAGTCACTCGATAAGTGGTTTGTTCCGATTCATCCGACGGGTAAGAGACGTCCGTCGTCTTCCCGCATTTTT
Source organism: Cerceris rybyensis (assembly GCA_910591515.1). Taxonomy (NCBI): domain Eukaryota; kingdom Metazoa; phylum Arthropoda; class Insecta; order Hymenoptera; family Crabronidae; genus Cerceris; species Cerceris rybyensis. The sequence goes on along the minus strand of OU342801.1, from coordinate 1,679,661 downwards.
CATTCCAATGCGTGACTGAAAAACCACTTAACGACGAAATAAGAATTTAATTTTCGATCGAGATCAAATCTCAAGGGACGATACGTTGGGAATGAGGACGTACGAGGATAGTCGCCCCTTACCCCGCACCTTGTACCGAGTGACTTCATATTCTATGCGATTTATATCTTGGACGGTGTCCTTCGACCAATCATCCCTTCGAGGAGGGTGAAGAAACTGAGAGAAATGGATCGTCATTCGATTCTCTTGGTACCCTATTCTTCTGTGAATTTGTAAGCTATTTTTGGATCGGGGACTTTGTTCCGAAGCGTACGATTGACACGCGTACTTATGCAACCGATTCGTCGATTTCCGTTGCGCAAAAGACGAGTAACCGGCCGGGTCGATCGTGGTGAACTCCGCAAACGAGACGAACCAAGAAAGGGGTTCTCGACGTTGGTATACGAGGAACGAAGGGAAATCGTCGCGAGGACATCGCGAAATCGGTCGACTTGGATGGCCAACGGTGAGACCCGAAAAGCAAAGGCGCGAAAGTGGAACGATACCGTTCTCACACACGGCAGGATACTAGAGGAGACAAAAGAAGAATCACGGTTTCGCGCAACAGGCCGCAGATGCACTTCGTAAAGCTCCAGGATACCTACTTTTGCTTCCAGCCGCTATCGTATTCTCACGCCGAACGATTTCTCCATTTTCGTTACGTAAAGTTCCTTCGACAGAAGCAACGCCCATTTAAATCGGTCCTACGCAACAACCGACCAACGTTTGAGGAGTGAGGAACACAAGAAAGGTCAAAAATTAAGAAAAACCTCGACCACTGATAAGTTCACTCGGAAGCTTCTAAATCTGGAATCTAGTCTTCGAAGAAACTCCCTTAAAAGTGTCTCAGTTCGTGATAAAGGTGTCTTCGTAATTTCCAAATATCTCTAAAATACAAAGTGATAAAACGTAGAAATTCGATCGCTGCGATCGATTCGCGCAAAGATATAAAAGTATCGGGGAGTTTCCGTCGATCGTTCTTTGATCGATGCGAGGTGAAACAAGGGTAGCCATGTCGACATCAGAATCTTTCGTATCGTCGTGCGTGGAGGGCGGGAGGGACTCTTCAGGTCGCGTGCTCGGGATTCTTCCCTGAAGATGTATGGCACCAATGAAAGCCACGGGCCGAGCCACGGGCCTTGGACACCGCCTCCTGCGCCCCAACCGCTCTCGCCGCAAGCCCAGCATCAAAACCATCCCCGACCTCACCCCCACAACCATTCGAGCTACCCGTCGTACGTAACGCCGCCGTATCAGCTTCCCACTCACCAGTTACCGCCCCAGGTAATTATTGATGATATTCCATAAGTGAGAGAGAGAGAATGGATTCTATTCTCGAATCGGTTTCCAAACTTCTCAAGGAATCTTTCCTCTTTGACGAGACAACGCGAAGAATCGTTGGGTGTAAAATGGGCCTCTCGGTAGAATTGTAAGGTAGCGAGAAATCCTCTTGAAAAGGGGAGAGAATTAAGAGCATTACGTAAAATTTCTCATCTTGGCGAGAAAGCAAAAAAATCATTGGGACCAAATGGGCCTCTTAGTAGAATCGTAAGGTCGCGAGAAATCCTCTTGAAAAGGAGAGAGAATTAATAGCATTACGTAAAATTTCTGGCCTTAGCGAGAAAATAAGAAAAATCGTTGGAACCAAATGGGCCTCTCGATAGAATCGTAAGGTCGCAGAAAATCCTCTTAAAAAGGGGTAGAGAATAACGATCATGAAGTAAAATTTTTCACCTTGGCAAGAAAGTAAAAAAATCATTGGGACCAAAATAGGCCTCTTGGTAGAATCGTAAGGTCGCGAGAAATCCTCTTGAAAAGGGGAGAGAATTAAGAGCATTACGTAAAATTTCTCATCTTGGCGAGAAAAAAAAAATCGTTGGGACCAAATGGGCCTCTTGGTAGAAACCTAAGATCGCGAGAAATCCTATTCGAAAGGGGATAAAGAATTGAAATCATGAAGTAAAATTTCTGACCTTAGCGAAAAAATAAGAAAAATCGTTGGGACCAAATGGGACTCTCGATAGAATCGTAAGGTCCCAGAAAATCCTCTCGGAAAGGGGGAGAGAATGAAGAGCATGAAGTAAAATTTCTCACCTAGGCGAGAAAACGAGAAGGAAGAGCGTAAAATATGTAAAGCTATCTGTCTGTCGTTGCTCTCTTATCGAGGTAATTGAGTGGCAGTCGATCGTGAATTAGAGATTGTTGTTGCTCCGTGACTGCACGCCAGCGAAGTACGCGTGATTAATATCGCAAGAGAAACCAACTGCGATGACTTTAAGCACCTATAGGAGAGAACTTTGCTTCCCACTATGGGCTTCGTGGTGTGGAAGCGCGGCTATAGACGGTAACAGGGCGAGCACGCCGATTGACGATTATTATACGATTGCTTGCCCGAGTTACCGACTTGGATCAACTACTCGTCGATGCACTATCCTTCCTATATATACAGAGAGAAAGATAGAGAGAGAGAGAGAGAGAGAGAGAGAGAAATACTTGTTCACCACAACCTACCTCTCGACCTATCCAACGACACTAGCTATCTCCCAAGACGCAGGACGATTTCCAAATCCTTCAATTAGGACGATAGGATGGAGAAACCATCCAACAACGGTCGACCGGTGGTCACCGTTGACCGGAAACGGAGAAGCTCCGAAATGGCCAATAATCGCGGCACAAATTCGGTCAGATTAGAGTCGACGATTACGGATAGAGAAGGAGAGAAATGGCAAGAGAATGAGTAAGATAGAGAGTAGAAGAGGGGTCACCTTTTCCTTTGCACGAGAGTAGATACTATTCGCGAGCACAGTTTAGACAGATAGGTGGGTAGGTAGGTAGGTAGGTACGAGAATGACTCAGGCTAGGTAGGTTAGATTGGACGCTGTCTCCGCGCGGACACACACGCACGGAGAGAGCCACACATACCTTCGAGTTAATAGCACATGCGAAGTGCTAGATGGTCGAGGTGCGTGGGTGGACGAAACACGTTACATACATGTATGTGTGCCATGGAGAAAAGGCATATGGTCAGCAGGTGAGACCTTTGCTTTGTATTCCGAGTGTATAAAGTAGCCTACTTCCAGTGACCAATGTTATTTCGACGTAATTTACTGCTCGGAGGGAGAGACAAAAGGTTGCATCGGCCTCCTTCCTTCTTCCTCTTTCTTCACTCTTTCTCTTATGATCTTACGAAAACTTGACAATTTTAACGTTCCTCGAAAATCTCTGTACGCCGTTCCATGACGGTAGTAGCGATTGGAATGAGCTTTGGGAAGAGCGCAAACATTTGTTTTGGTCTGGGGATAATCCTTTGGCGAGATGTTTACGATAAGTCGATCGACGGTGATGGAAACGGTAGATTTGAAGAAGAGCAAGGACAATTTGGAAGAAATTTGTATGACGTTCACTACGTGACTTAAATTTAGTGTTCCCACAGTAGTAACGCAAAAGAAGCTTTGATTTGTCCGAAAAAAATTCTATCTTGTTAAAACTGCTTAAGAAAAACTTTCAAATATAATATTATGTTATACTGTTATAAAGATGTAGGTAAATTTGACAACTAATCAGTTATTTAACACTAGATTGACGGGTTCCATTTTTTTCAAATTTCTTCTCAAATCAACAAAGAAGCATTATACTAAATATTCACACGTATCTTTCAATTTACTTAACTGACCGTATTCATCTTTTTTTTAAGTACTAATTTAGTATATTTAAATATGCCAGATTTAGCGGCCATAAATCTAGTGTTTAAACGTGTCACCACCGGTGGCTCAGCCCGACGTGAACGTGTTAAAGGTACTTCGTTGTCGGTTAGAAGGTAGTCGTTGAAATGAAAAAATCGTAAAGTCGCGAGAGACCGCAGCAACGAAAAGACGGAAGCAAAGGGGTGAGATCGAGACGGGGGATGCCTTTTAGGAAATACAGTGAGTGTCGGTTGATATATTTTTCCATTATTAAGGACATTAAGCCGGCGGTCCGTGGTCGAGCGAGACTCTTTCCGTTTTCTTCCTTCCTCTTTTCATTTCTCTCGAGGCGAGCCCCGTCGGATTTCTCTTTCCCTCTTTTTTTTCGCCTCCGCGACGACAATAAATCAGAAAAAAAAGATTCAAACCGCCAGTGTGGCCGGGCGACGGAACGCAATTTTCCGTCTGCCGGGAGATAAAAATTTGATTAATGAACGTATAGAGAATCCGAGTTTGAGAAAAACCAAGGAACCCTTCGCGAATTTACTCTACCACTGTCATGGTAATATAATCGTCGAGGATGCCGTAATATCGATAAAACCACAAAATATCGTTACTTCAATGATTTCAGTTTTTCTCGATTCCTTTCTTCACCTCGGCCTCGACGAGGAGACCTTGTCTTTCTGTTGTAATTTTTTTTCAAACAAGATACATTAGGAGACGGAAGAAAAGGCTAGAACCAACACGATAACGGGATAAAATACAATCTCCTCGAATAGATCTAATGACGCTTGCGCTCCAAGTTCCGTTGAATCTCGACGGTCCACTTGAGACAGTCGTTAAAAATTCGCAACTCGACTTCGAAGCCATCGAATCGTTTTTCTGCCAACCCTTCCATCAACCCTTGGCCGCGGTTAATCATCGTAAAAGTGTCTCCTCGAGGCGTAAAGGGGGGATATTTCCTTCGAGGAAAAAGAAATCACCGGCGAGGAATTCAAACAAGATGATTTCAAGACGAAAAGAAAATCATTGCAAGTGTTCGAAGTTTCCAGAAAAGTGCAACGAAACGGAGACGAATTTATTAAAGGTAGCATCGTGGTTGGTTTACGAAAGGACAGCAATTTTATTCAAATCGACGAAGAACACGACTGGGATTGATTTGTGCCGGGGTAAAAGAAGTTAGGATAAAAAAAAAGGAATAAAATCGAGTAGCAGGCTCTCCCTCTCACACGGGGATTAAGAATCAGGGATGCCCAGTGGCGAAGGTCGCCCGTCAAATATCCACCGTTACGTCGGCAACGAAAGAAAGGGTTGAAAGTCGTAGAAACTTGAGAACCCTCGGTGACAATTTCAATTCTCTCTCGTTCGCTCTCGTTCTCTCTTCCTCTACGACCTTTCAACCCTTCCTGCTCGTTCACGTCCTCGTCATCGTCCACTGTCTCTCTAAACCCTCTTTGTCGTACTCGTAAGAAGGGGATGGCCTAAGATTCTTAAAACTTCTCACGAGATTTTTCGATTTTAATTACAGTTTTAACATATTTTAATAAAATCCTCCAGGTTCTCGTTCAACGTTTCACCACCCCCCACCCTACCCCCTCATCGCGTCTCAGTTCTTTGCTCCAGGGTCCGCCAACTCACCCTTCTTTAATTCCGCCAAGTTTCGAAGCTTCACCCTCGCGGCTCGCGCCAAATCTATGGACTTTTGCCGCGAACTGTACGCTCGTTTTAACGTTAACCCTTTCGTTCGTTCACCTACACCCACACCCAGCCGATGGAGCAACACCTGTTCCCTCAACGAAAACCCGAAATCAAGCGTTCCTCCTTTCTATACTCGTTTGGCCCTTCCAGCAGTTTCCGTTTCTCCTCCTCGCGCCGTGGAGGAAGAATCGAGGAACTGCTCCTTCGAGTGAACGCAAAAACAAAATGGTTCGAACGATTGTCGACGCGATTGTTTACAACTCGAGCAAGTATGCCTCGTGCGTCATTGTTTATTTTGGTGTACTTCCACCGGAGATCGTTGCGAATTCGACACATCTGATGAACCTACGCGAGCAGTCAGACGATCGACTGGTTATTTAATTAATTTTCAAGTTCATCGGTAGAAAATGATCCTAAGATATCGATGATGGAAGATACTACGAATCAGAACTAGGAATGATAGATCGTACCTTAGTAATCGTGACTTTGCGACGATCAAAATTACAGAATGAGTGGAAAGATTCTCTCTGCTATTATTGGTGACTTTGGTGCTCTTGGAACAGGTATGCCTTGAGTGTCATTGTTTAATTTGGTAAACTTCAAGTCCGGATATCGTCGCGAATTCGACAAATCGGATAAATCTACGTGAGCAGTCGTACGATCGACTGGTTAATTAATTAATTCTCTACTGCAACTGTAGAAAATGATCCTAAGATATCGATAACCGAAGATACCATCTACGAAAGTTAGATCGTACCCTAGTAACCGTACTTTGCACCGTTAAAAGTTCCAAGTCCTGAAACTTCCGCGCAAAACCCGTACGAGAATCGCGAGGATCGTTTATCTAAAAAAAAAAACGTGTGCATTTGCAATCTTAGTCGCTCCAAAACCGTAGAACATTAAAATTCTAGCGCATCAGTTTCTCCTAAAGCTACAAATTCCAACGATTCTTCGGACGACCGTAGAATCGTAACGGATTAATCTACGAAACAGAGAGAAGCAACGATGGCAATCGTCTGTCGAATTTCCCACGAATATACCGAGCGATCTGCCATCGTTCATTGGTCGACCAAAAGTACAGCGTACCAACTAACTCCGGTAGTTCTTCTCGCAGATCTTCATGCACAAGAGCGCGATGCAGATGCACGCGAGGGAGCTGGGCGCGGGTGCACTGACGGCGAGACCCGGCGGCGGCGTGGCGGGCGGACTGGCGAGTCTAGGCGTCGGTGTAGGCGTCGGCGTCGGTCCGGGCGGCATGATCGCCGGCAACGAGGTAAAGCCACACCAGTGCCAGCAATGCCTCAAGTCATTCTCCAGCAACCACCAGCTCGTACAGCACATCAGGGTCCACACCGGCGAGAAACCGTACAAATGCAGCTATTGCGACCGCAGGTTCAAGCAGCTCAGCCACGTACAGCAACATACCCGACTGCATACGGGTGAGTCTATCTATCTATCTATCTATCCATCTATCTATCTACCTCTCGGTTTCTCCTTCTCTCAACCTATCTGCCTATCCGTACATCTATCCGTCTCTGCTGATCTCCGTCTGTCCGTCCATCGGTGGAGGACGTCTTACCGAAATCTATGATCGGAATTGCGAGACTGCCTTGGACGGAAGAGGAGTCGAGACTGGCTCCTCTCGATTTTCTTTCGACGATTGAACCAATGAGGAGCAAGGATCGCTTTTGAAATCGGATACGATACAATGGAATATGATAGGGTTGTTTTAATCATCGATTCGTTTAGAATAGGAGATTCGGAACGAGTTAATAGAGTAACTCTGGGCTCGCTGATGCGATAGTAAATTCTATGAATATCACATTGTATTATACCGATAGAGCGTAATCAATAAATTAATATACCATTGTAATCTATGGAGGCAATCATGCGTCCCGATTACGGCTAATTTTAATGCCACGCTACAAGATCGGTTTTGCGCGAGCGCGTTATTTATGGTTAAACGTTTCCGAGAGACACTACTGACTGTTCTCGCACTCGATCGTAGCGCGACTTTATGAATGCATAATGTATGGTATCTCTTGCGGGAAATACGGTTCTTCGATTTATGAAGTGATACGATTGAATTCATAAAGTGGCCTCGAGGTAGGTAAAATAGCGATGTCGAAGGAAGCACCGTGAATATGAAGGGTTTGAAATAATGAGAAAATTCGACGGCAAAGCCAGCCAATGGGTCGCGCCCGGCTTTAAAGAATTTCATTAAGGGATGAACGTAGTCAATCGGAAGGTATTAGCCTTCGAGCGGACGGTCAGTGCCGTATATGACTGGACCCTCGGAAAAGTCTCGTCGATCTCGTTCAAGATCTGCTTCGGGTTGAAGAAAGTAGAGAAAAAAAACACAACCTCGACGGTATGCGAGCTATTTAATCGAAACGTCAAAGCTCTCTCTCTCTCCTCGATACCGTGAACGTTCAGCGAAGATGCAAGTAACCGATAACAGATCGATCCTTGAGAAAACATTCCTTTGAGATCATACGGGGAAAAATAATTCCTTTAAACGATTCTCATTGGACAAACATCTTTTCTTTCTCGTTTTGTCGCTGAACGAGGGGGTTGCTCGTTTGGATAAATTCCATGGACGGTATCTAACGACGATAAAAGGAACGACATTGATTTCGAAGCGGTCGTTTCACCCTCTCGTTCTTTTCGACGACTAGCAACGACCGAGTAACCGCTGTTCGGCCACCCCTTACATTAATAATCACCCTTCCCACGTTCCACCCTCCTCCTCCGTCTTTCTCCGGGTGGTACTTGAAGCAACTTTCGTGTATGTACGCGCATCCGTTGCATGCACGGCTTTGGGTTTCCGCGCCTTTATCGATGAAACGTTTTAAATACGCAACCCCTCCCGAAGATTGCACTAAACTTGCCAAGGATCTCTCGATGGTCGACGCCGAGGGTTGTGCAAAATTTACTTCTCATTCGGATATTTTTTCCGTCTACTTTCGATTCATGGAATCGAATTTGATTCATGGGGGTTGGTTTCTTCGGCTAATTAATCGAGGAACATTCGCCAATTGCATCGGCGAGCCAAACGGTCTGGGTTGGATTCAAAAATAGGCATACTTCCGACTTAAATTCCTCATGGAATTGTTCTCCCTCCATTGTGGCTACCATTTTCCCGGCGATATATCGCCTCGGTATAGCATTTGCATACCATATTGATTTCGCGTTTCGGTGAGATTTTGGTGCCGCGTGAGCCAATGCGATTGGCCGGTCAAAGTCAAAAAACGGCGGGAATTTGCTGCTCCCTCTCCCCCAACCCCTTTCCCGGTCCTCGCGTACGCGCGTTACAGCGTTTTGCCTCGACGGCCGAATATTCACGCACGGATAAAATTTGTAACATACATGCATATAATTCATTAACCGAAATTCGAGAGAACGCGCAGAGAGGAAAACGAGAAAGAGGGAAAATCCGAATTGAAAGAGCTAGAGAGAAACGGAGAGAGAGAGAGACGATCGAGGAAAGAGAGAGAAATAGGGGATGGTTGGAGGGAGGAAAAGGAAGGACGGGGAATATAATATCGGTGAGTTTCCACGATATCGATAGCTGGTCAATAGCTGCAGCCTAGACAAATACCTGGCGAGGGTGTATAGAGTCCATCCTCCCCTCTCGAAACGGGCATACGAGGGTGACTGGGCACCCGGCCAATAGGAGGTCAGTTCGCCCTACCCTTCGAGTCGCGCGCGAAAAAGCGCGGGAATTTTTCGATCGCCCGATCGCTCAATAATGGAACCGAAGTTACGCGCCGCCACCGTCGCACGCGCACAACACAACCGGCTCTCTCCTCATCTCTCTCATTCTCATTCTCTCTCTCCCTATATATACAAACGAACGACCGTACGCGCGCATGCAAACGCACACGCATCCGCGCCCCAACAAACCTAATAAATGCTCGTACGCATTTGCTGGTTGCGCGTAGATAGCTTCCGAGAGTCCGCATGCACCGGGCCAGAGGCTACCAAAGATTATCCCTTCGGCAACGAGGAAAACTCAATTTTCAGGCCAAAATCTAATGATCGGACAACCCCTACCCCCTGTATCCGCGCCAAATTAATCGGTTTTCCCGTACGTTACATGGCTGCAGGATGCTTTCGAAAACCGCTCGTTCCAAATCATTGAGTTTCGATGACCTCTACGATCATCAAGGATCTACTATTTTTTCTCAATCCTATCTATAACAGTGACACAATAGTCAACTTCTCGTGATCAAACGAGAAACTTTACCCCTTTGCCATCGCGTCGGAGGACGAAGTCTCTCGAGCTCGCACATTCTAAAAAAGAAGCACGTCCTACCGGTGAAATTGACCGGACAATTTTCGTTACATGGCTGCAGGATTTTTTCAAAAACCGCTCCTACCAAATCATTGAATTTCGATGACCTCTACGATCCTCAAGAATCTACTATTTTTTTCTCAATTCTATCTATAACAGTGACACAATAGTCTACCATCAACTTCTCGTGATCAAACGAGAGGCCTTACCCCTTTGCCATCGTCTCGGCAGGCGAAGTCTCTCGGGCTCGCCCCTTCTAAAAAAGGAGCACGTCCTGCCGGTGAAATTGACCGGACAATTTTAAAGCCCACTTAATACTGCGAAAAATTGCCGTTTCGTCGGTGCATGAATAAAAATTAAGTCTTCCACGAGTTCCCCTCGGCATCGGCGAGCTTTCGAAACGAGGCTGCATATCCGTATTTACGAGGTGCCGGTATAAAGAGGTGAAAAAAGAAGCGCACTCGTGAATTCAGAGGCGCGCTTCTCTCCTTATTCCTTTCGGTCCTCCCTCTTGCCCGTAGTTTCCGGTTCTCTTTGCCAGTGGTGGCCTCCTGACAGGTCGTCGAGACTTTCTACCCTGTAAACCACCCCCATTGCCAGCGAACCTCCACCTTAAAACCCCTCTCACTCCTAGTTCTTCCCCGAAAGCGCTTTACCTCCTTGCTACAGCACCTTTTTCCCTTCTTCTCGTACTTTTAATTCGCTAATTTCACCCGGTTAAGAATTTATACGATGGAATGCCTCGCCAGACGTCTCAAGAAAAATCAAAGCGGCGAAATGCCCCGCTGACGAGATGGCTATAGGACACCGTGGGAAAAGAACAGCACGACCCTTATCGCAAATGACGCGGAATGAAAGATTAAACAAAAGCAGGAAAAGCGTTATGTACCGTTATCCCGGTGGAAAAAGTCGGGAGGAAAATATCAGTGGAAAAGTCTCTCGAGTCGAGAGTTCGTTGCTGAGGATTTCACGTTTGAAAACCAAGGGGATTTATTATTTACATTCCGTTACTTTTTATTCTTCCTTTCCACTCTGCTTTTTGTTGCTGGAGAGTCTTGAATTCATCGAAACACAAAAATCAGTTTACCAAGAGGTCATTAACTTTCGACGATGTAACGCATCGTAACTTAATTAATTCTCGTAATATCGACTAATCAAGTCGAGTCGTGTCTCGCTCGGCATGAATATTTTAACGAACGATATTAATCCTAATATTACTCCACGCTGTGCCATCGTAAATTACTTGGACATCCGTGTATCGGAATCGGTTGAATCTTTGAGACCGATAAGTTCACCGATCGTAAGATTCGTTCCGCCAAACTCGAACGTACGACCTCGTTGATCGAACGACTCACAAAACGAACGGTACAAGCCAAACTATACTATCGATTCGCAAGTCCAGCAAAATTCTACGATCAAACAGCCGCGCACAAAGAGTGAGAATCGTGCGATAGAAGCGAGCAAGACGAAAAGAAAGACAGAGGAAGAGAAAGAGAGAGAGAGAGAGTAACGGTCAGAAAATTCTATTCCGCGATAGCGAAGAGAAAGGCAATTAAAGCGTTAAAAGGTAAAAGGTAAAGATAATTAAAAGTTGAAAATACCGTATGGCCTGCCAGAAAATTAACGCAGTCATGCCGCATATGCATAGTCCACTGGTGAACGAGTCTATTCTAATTTTCTTCCAACCCTTCCACGGCGCTGCATTTTTTCCGTGAGGGTTAATTTGAATAGGGTTCGGTGTACGCGTGTTCTATACATCGAGGGATGTACCGATGATACGCCTACGCTTTTTTTTCCACCCTCCAAACATCTCTGCTCTCTTCCTCTCTCTTTTTTTCTACCTACATGTTCTTTTTTTACTCCTTATCCGGCCTACCCTCGATTCATCTACCGATTGTCCAACTTTTTGTGCCTATCGTCGACTCGTTTCGAAACGATTCATTACGATCGCTCGTAAACGATCTCGCAAAGTTCGTTCCGGTAACGACAAAATGCAACGTCATTTTTTAAGGTCACCTTTCGACGATCGTCTACGCGCCATTGTGATTATGTAGTGTTCACGATGAGAGATAAGTAATCTCGATGCAATGTTTGCTCGGAACCTTGTTGACAGCACAGAAGAAACTACCGTTGTGGCCAAATTTTTCATCGCATCGATGGAAAAACTTGTTTTTATTCGAATCCTATGAGAGTCCTAAGCTCCACTTGGAAACTTGTTGAATTTAGTTAACGTTTTCTCTATGCTATTTTTTAAGATTGCGAATAATCGATTTAAAGAGGATTTTGCATTAATCCAGGCCAGAACGTAAAATAATTTCGATAGATAATTAATGTTTCAACGTTGGAGAACAATATTTTCAAGGGTGACCGTCGAAATGTTCAACAGAAGGTCCAATAAAGCGGCAGAGGTCACGATAATCTTCTACGATTTATTCGAGTAATATTCAGTGTACGATTGGTTTTTCAAAAGCACGCAAATCTGCAGCACGTTCAAAGATTGTTGCTATGAGAGTGACTTTTTTCTACTGGTTATCTTATCGCTCGGTTACTGATATAGAATAGTCCGAGATGCAGTCAGAAGTAATAAGTGTTCTTCAAACTGTAAAAACTAGAAACCTCGATCTTTTTACAACATTTTCAAGCTAACTCTACACTCATATAAATATGAAAATCACCGAATTCCAGATGAAAGTAAAATGAGAGAAAAAAAATTTATTCTACCTGTCGAATGAAGAAGTTATGATAATTATTTAACGACACAAATTTCGTATTCCCTTCGAAGTCGAACGTTTTAAAATTCTTAAAGAGACACGACTCTTTCGGACTCTAAAATCGACGCAACTTCAACCCTCGCATTACTGACTTACTTTCGTAACCCTTTGGGGATGGAAATCTAAAGACGACGTAACTTTATGAGACATCCTTTTTGCCAGAATATTTTTTCCGCTCTCTGAATTCATGATATTTCCACAGATACCGAGGGTGAGACGATGAAAAAGTAACGTATGCAATAAAGAACCGATACGTGGACAATGTACAATGTACACATACGTGAACGTAGAAGTAGAAGACTGTAATCTCATTTCATACCTGTCCCGTATCTGATGTACATATACTTACACGCGGTAAGCGGTCTACAAAATCTAGATTGACTTTCTAAGCTGGCACGAAAGCGACTTTTTGCTCAAAATCAGGTACAATCTTCAACGAGGACTATGCGCCGTAGAACCGGTCTGTAGGTTAAGGATACCTCGTGCTCCTTAGCCTTAGATGCAATAATTTCGCTCGAGCTAATACCACATACTCACTGATATTTTACATTTATACTAACTTTGCACTTGTCGTTGAAATTTTCAACTTTTCACCCAAACTCCTAACAGCATGGATTACCTCTATCTGTTTATACTCTAATACAGTTATCGAACAAAACAAAAACAATTCTTTTTAAACTAATATCCTACTAAATTTTACTTGATATAACTTCGCATCTGTGGAACTTCCAACTTTCTAAATCAAGCGACGATTTGCCATCGAAACATGTCCCCTTCGATGATCACTCATCAACACGTTCAACTCCACGGGGTCACTGATGACCGGTGCTATTAAATTCAATGAAACTTCATGCGACCTTTAAATTGCAATACTTAGAAAATCTCCTAATACTTTCAACATCTAAATATCGACATGAAAAATCTCAAGTCCTACTGACTACTTATATATCTATTTGTAGCTTTAAAATTGTCGCTCTATTTGACTCGAGCTAATACCAGGTAGTCACTGACATTTTAAATTTCTCTAAACTTTGCACTTGTTGCTGAAATTTTCAACTTTCACCCGACGTCCTAACAGCATGGATTACTACTATCTGTTTATACTCTAATACAGTTATCGAACAAAACAAAAACAATTCTTTTTAAACTAATATCCTACTAAATTTTACTTGATATAACTTCGCATCTGTGGAACTTCGAACTTTCTAAATCAGCCGACGATTTGCCATAGAAACATCTCTCCATCGATGACCACTCTTCAATGAAACTCCATACGACCTTTAACCAGTTAACTGTGGCGAAAATACTTTTGAACTTTGAACCACAAAAATCAAGAGATAAGCATAGGTCTATTTCAATTTATTTATACCCTTTAGTTATTCGTTTTATTTCGGCATGGTCTCAAAATATTCCAAACATCTTGAAAGTTACGAATATATTTTAGTTTTCGTCAAAATTACAATTTAAATAACCAATGGTAGCTTTCACGCATGACGAGTATACTCGTCCAACACAGCTAACTGGTTAAGTTGCAATACTCAGAAAATTCCCTAATACATTCAATATCTAAAAATTGCCACAAAAAGTCTAGAGTACCTACTTCTAATTATATCTATTCGCACCTCTCAGATTTTCGCTCCATTTCGTTCGTTTTAAATAGTAAAAGTTTCACCTCAGTAAAAATGATGTAACCAGCGAAATAACGATGGTGTTCAAAGTGTTATAACCTTCTAACCATAGATTACTCAATGAGCAAGTATTCTTCGCAGAGTATCTCACGACAATCGTGATTTTTTTCTGGAGTATCTTCGAAAAGACTATTTTTCCTCCTCCTCCCGCGTAAGCTCCGAGGGAAGATTTACGCGGACCATTTATATCGGGCACTCAGGCTGGCAGGTCAAGAATATTGAGCACGGCCGGCCGTAAAATAAGATATAGATTTCCATCTAGTAAACTTTCTACACGGCATGTGTGGGAGGTAACGCAGAACGCCATACGGCATACGAGAACAGCTTCGAGACCGTCTTACGTTAGAAACTTTGGGCGCAGCCTTGTGTGCGGTGCTCGAGTTATACTCAACACAAACGTACGAATATATTCGCGCGAAAGAACAGGCTTAAGAGCGTGTGGGCACTTTAAACCGGCGTGAGTTAAATCTTAGTTAAACGTGGAACGATATGCATCCTCCCCTTTTCTCGGGTTAATTTCGCAATTAAAACACGAGCGACGAGTCGGCAATTCGAAAATTTCGTTTACCTCAATGATACCACCTGGGGTGAAGGTTTCTTCGAGGGATTGAAAGAAGAACCTGCCATGTTAAAATCGACCAAATATTCATCCTGTCAATAGCAGCTACCGTGTCTCATTTGTCTTTCACCCTAATCCATTTCATTATCCGGCCTGGTGACCTCGATCGGTCCTAAGTGAGCTTATGCATTCTTTAAGAGTTCGTTACGCACGATTCGCAAGCGATCGCTTCAAGTTTATGGGGGTGATCATTTTTTCTTAAACTCATACCTGGATATATTCTTGAAGGGGTGTACTTAATCATTTCGTAATCTTGTCGAACACTCAAAAGGTCTTGGAAGAACGAGAGAAGGGGTTTGGTTTTCGGTAGAATGTCTTTCCTCGAACAAATGGCTCGCGATGAAAAATCGTAAAGACACGAGGGCCATCAGGACTTAGACTCCGGCCACTCGACGGGCCGAACGTTCGTTCTGAGACATTAATTTTTACCCCTTTTTTACCCCCATCTGCCTAATGACCCGAAGTCTGGTGGTGCTTCTACGACTGAGAACGGGGAGGAGGAAAAAAGGTCTCGACGAAATGCCCGTTAAGTGGCGAGAATCGTCCATGGGAAAGGGTCGAAGATCTTGTCCTGCATCCAAGAACGATCGTTACCGTTTGGACGGATGTGCCAGAAGAAGGAAGTATTTTCGTGTACGTTTCTTCCTTCCTTCCGGTGTCTTATATAATTCCTTTCTTTTTTCTCCCCACTTAAGCAACGTGGTACGACTACCACTCCAACCCTTCGTTTCCTACGACCCCCTTGGCTCGTTTTCACCCCCTTCAACGTCGAAGGAGGAACACCGTCGTAACAATAGGCCTCATCAGGCATTGGGAATAAATTATGCTCGGCTAAGTCCGCCAGAAAAATGACGTAGACTCGAAATTAGTGCTTGTGGCGACTAAAAAAAAAGAGGAGACCCTCGTCCACGACGAGTCTCGATAATTGGTACTCCATGGAGAAGAATGGGGTGAGATATTTCACAACAATTTTGCAAGGACCATCGAACAGATTATCGACGAGGGGTTAAAGGAAGAAATTTCATAATTACAAGAGACAAATCAACGAAAATGAGTTCATCGGCCTCAAAAGCTAGGATGCCATGGGAAGAAGAGGCTCCGTTTGCCCGAGGTCAATGACCCCGATGAACGGTCTCCCTCTGGGCGGTCGAAAAAACGGCAAAAGTATCGGTAGAGAGGAAAAAAAAAGGAAGAGGGAATAAAGAGTTTCGGACAGGGCAGGTGAAACTCTTTGAGAGGGTAGGAGCGAGAGAGATGGAAGAAGCTACCATATGCCCGAATAATGTTCCACCCGCGTACGATTCGACCAACCGGCACAACGAGTTTGTGCCATCAACCAGGAACCTTCTTAAACATCTTCCAACGACTGTATTACAAACGTTGATGGAATTCTTTGCACACGAGATTAAACCATCGAGGGTCAATGCGTTTTACGATTCGACGATTCCATGGAAGCGTAGCCTACCATCGAAGCGCGATCTTTCAACGACACGCAAGAATATCGATTAACTATCGATGCTTCAACGTCCGACACTCGACGATTCTCAAACACTCGCGGCACGTTCGTCAGTCATCGTCCAAGGAGATATCTCGGAAACCCGATTGCCAGACCGAGCTATTCGACGCGAACTCTCAAGCTTCCTACAGAGGGGATACTATCGGGGACAATACCATTGATATTTTTCCTCCGACCATGGAACGATCATCGTCTATGCTCCGAGAATGGAAATCTAATCGATATAAAGAACCTAATGAAACTTAAGAAAAAATATCATCATTGATTTCAACCACTGGAAGGATTCTCGACGAGTTGCCCGACCTACCCGAAACTCTGGGGCTTTCGGAGCAAGTTTAAAGTCATTTCCACCCCTCGTTTTCTCCAGGAGGACGGTATCAACCCTTGTATTTATTGGGGAATCGTCATTTTTTAATTATGGGTAGTACCTTGAGTAGAAACGATGGTAGAAAAATGTATGTTCGAAGTGAGGGATAACCGTCATCGTAGGAAAGTTTGGACGAGGATGTACCCGGGTGATTTTGCCTAGACTACTGATGATGACTGTACCCCACGTATGCGAGGGATACACCCACACACACAGTCGTGAAATTTCGCACGTACATACGCGCGGTACATTCGCCAGGGGGTAGAAATCATTAAAGGGGCGTGGCGTGCCCGTGGTTGCCCGGATGACGGTCACGTGAACCAAGATGGCCGCCAACCAGGAGGGCTCCCCTCTTTGCAACAGTCATTTGTTATCGGCCATTTTATTTTAATGATTTCCATGCATGCGTGAAACGCTCGGCTGCATCGCTCGGGAAAGGGATGTTCTCTCTCTCTAACTCTCCCTCTTGCTTTCTCTCATTGCTTCTCTCACACACACTCTCTCTCTCATTCTTTCTCTCCCTCTCACTCCAATTTGTTCATTCGCTCGCTCACTTGCTCTCTATGCACTTGGTAACGCATTCTCCTAGCGCAATATACGCTATACTGCACCGAACGTGGCGCTAACGCCGCTTTCATGGTAATTCCGAACCCTATAAATTTTAGTTGCCTCCATGATAATGCTCGTCGTTCTTTCGATAAATTTGATAGAATTTCCTGATAATGATTTCCGCGAAATCATTACGCCCGCTTCTACCTATGTACGTGCAACGGTATATATATATATATATATATATATTCATGGCGCCGGTGAAAATCTAGTTTCCGAAAGCACTCGGTTCAATGACTCACTTGCTCTAGCAATAGAGTACGAGATATTTAGGGGGCTATTATGGGGAAGGAGGTAAAGGCTCGGACTCGCGATCAGTGGGACACAGCTTCAAATTCGTCGTCACCTATATGATATTTCTAACATTTTCCCTATGCTATACCAATATCGCAGAGTTCATTGTTCGGAAGACTCCTAAAGCAGTGAATTCTAGGCGAAATGACCATAGCAAATAGAGTGGCATGATGGCTAGGATGACAAAGGGTTCGCGATCAGTGGGAGAGTTTCCAATTCTTCGTCACCTCTATCATATTTCTAACATTCTTCCTATGTAATACCAATATCGCAGAGTTCATTGTTCGGAAGACTCCTAAAGCAGGGAATTCTAGGCGAAATGACCATAGCAAATAGAGTGGCACGGTGGCTAGAATGGCAAAGGGTTGGCGATCAGTGGGAGAGTTTCCAATTCTTCGTCACCTCTATCATATTTCTAACATTTTTCTTATATAATACCAATATCCCAGAGTTCATTGTTCGGAAGACTTCTAAAGCAGAGAATTCTAGGCGAAATGACCATAGCAAATAGGGTGTCACGATGGCTAGGGTGGCAAAGTGCTCACCATCAGAAGGACAGAGTTTCAATTGTATGTTATCTATGGAAAATTTTAAAAATTCGACCTACTCGATATGTATGTCAACGGGTTGATTGTCAGGGAACCGCAAAAAGACCATAGCACCATAGAATCACAGACGAAACGGTAATATCAGTATTATGGTAGATAAAGAGGTAAAGACCTAAACTGGCAATTGGTCAGACAAAATTCCAATTCATCGTTGACTCCAGTAGTTTTTCCTAATTTGGATTTAAATACGTTGCAATCTCGATAATTCGAAATAAGAGGTTCTAGACGAAATTACATTGCTGTCTACGTCGAAAAAGAAGAAACATGCGAAAAAAACGCAAAGTTTGACTCCCGAGAACGTAACTTGAAATGGCAAGAGCCTTGATACGCAGTTCAAAAGACATCGTTAAAGGAAGCAGGAAAAAAAGATAAACGTGGATCGTCCATCGATTCTCTCCGTCTCGTCGTAAACGCGGCAATAAAACTGGCGTAAAACTGAGCACCGCGTAATTGATACAACGAGCCGAATACTCCCGACTCGTTACATTATATCGATGGAAATCTAATTATTAATAATCAACGTCGGAGTAATCATTAAAACATATTGATTCAATTGTTACCGACGGCAATAACTGCGCAAACCTCTAGCAATAATTAATATCGCGTCAATAAACGCGAGTAACCGGCACTATTATTTTGCGCAATTAACTATTATTATTGAGAAGTAGAAGTACCAGGAGAGAAGAGTGTCTTTTTATATATTTTATAAGTGATTACTCGTGCTCGGTCGTTCGGGTCCCATCAATAATTCCGCGGGCATGTGGGCGAATTAATAGAATCTGTCAGATCAGTGTCGTACTTTTAAGGTAAAATTGAAGTTAAATTAGTCTTAAACTCTTGCTTTGGTAGAATTCCAGATAAGTGTACTTTAATTAGCCACCGAGTCGATGTTACATCGGCTTCTAAAAATACAACCACGTCGAACCAAGGTTAACGC
Source organism: Cerceris rybyensis (assembly GCA_910591515.1). NCBI lineage: Eukaryota > Metazoa > Arthropoda > Insecta > Hymenoptera > Crabronidae > Cerceris > Cerceris rybyensis. The sequence continues at coordinate 1,660,535 of OU342801.1, read as the reverse complement.
AATCTTGCACTTTCCAACTTTAAATTTTGTATAAGTCTTCCCGTCGTCGATTGTTCGAATAATACCGAGAGAAGAATAAGAATATGAAGTTCAAGAGAAAGAAGGAGATCCAATCTAACGTCAAACGATTAAACGACTCAATTTTTTCTATCTAACATGTATATTGTACTCTCCAAGCCTCTACACTCATTTCAAACCACTAACAATATATTCTAAACAAAATAACAGAAGTTAAAAACCAAAAAAATCTTGCTATGTATCTCGCAACGGTCCCTTCTACTGATGCGATTTTTTTTCTACTAGAAGCCTAAGTATTTGCACGGTCTTTCCTCCCTTTCTTTCTACACTTATCTTTCTTTTCACACGTCCGATTGACCTGTTCTACTGATTATCCTCTCTCTCGATTTGCCTTCCTTCGGGAACGATAATATTTCTGCAATGTCCTGTATGTCTCCTTTTAACTTTCTACTTTGTAACTGTCTTTCGCTTCTCGCCCATCCGATATGCCAGAATATTCTACTGATTGCCCGTTTTGGATATTTTTCTCCTATTGATAGCCTAAGTACTTGCACGTTTTTTTCCTAATTTCATTCTACATTTATCGTTTTTTTCACATGTCCAACCGGCTTGTTTTACTGATCATCCACCCTTGCGATTTTTCTATCCTCGAGAATCTAAATATTTGCCCAATTTCCTGTATGTCTCCTTCTAACTTTCTACTTTGAAACTTTCTTTCCTTTCTCACCTCTTCAACCTACCAGATTATTCCACCGATTATCCATTTCGCCAATTTTTCTCCCCAATTATCATCCTTCAAATTTCTCTCCTTGTATCTTTCGTTCTCTTCCCCTCGAAATAGCAACATGAACGTATCTCTCGTACGAATAGCGCGACAAGTATCATAGAGAGTGACGAGATGAAGGAGAGAAGAGCATAGTAGAGAGGTCAGCGCAACGAACGTAGCACGTGCGTGTGAGTGCGTGCAATTTAATGATTTCCAGCCGGAATTTCGATGATGGCGACTGAACGGGGAGAGAAAACCAAGAGAGAAGGGATGAACCAAGAGTAACAGAGAATACCTACGCTACACCAACGAGCTGGTCAGGGCCGGCTTGTTGCACACGCGCAAAATCTCCCGCGAGAAACGGAGAAACCCATACACAAAACCCATACAACAAACAAAGAAATCCAAAAGGGTTAAAAGAAAGAATAAATCCAACAGAAAGCACCGATCGAAAGAGAGAAACAACGAGAGAAAGAACGAGAAACGAGGGTGAAAGAGAACACGATAGAGTTTGTGCGCGCGGGCGTACATTCGAGTCCGAGAGAGAGAGATAGGACGTAAATTTTCTAGCGGTGCGTTCATTTGTTCGTTCAACGAAATGCGAATGCATTATACATGGATTGCAGGGGACATTAATTTTCTGCCGTGGACGTGTAGTGGGCCGTGGAGGGCCGCTGGGTGGTCGACGCTACGAGCCCGGAGGGGGATAGAGGATAGAGGATAGGGGATAGAGGGTAGAAGGTAGAGGGTAGAGCCGTTTCCACGATGCAAGAGGGTTGCAAAGGGAAGGGGGTGTATAGAGAAGCATCGGAGAAAGCGTGTGTACGTGCAAGAGAGGGGGACGGACGGTATGAGATAGAAAGTCGAAGAGAGAAAGAGAGAATGCAGCGAATCCAGCCTGTTTTCGTACTCACACGTCCAACCACGTGCCAGCTTTCCGGAGTTTCTACCTACTTTTGCAACCCTGGTGATTTTGACGAGTGGACGACGAGGCGTACCGGTGGAAAAAAATTCTACGCCATAGGAAATCTCACGGTGTATCCCAAACGCGGAAGAATCGTCCCGCGTATTTTCCTCGTACGAGCGAACACACAGCCTGGAGCTAAATTCACGTCGCTGACAAATAATCAAATATATCGCCGCTCTCATTTGATATTCCGGGGTGGCGTAGGTGATAAATGTAATGACGTTACGTTACCAGCCGGGAATTATGGTCGTCAGTCAAAATTTAATGTTGGGGCAGCTTTACTCCGGGCGTAAAAGACACATCGAACGTGTGTAAAAACGAATCAGGAAAAATAAGGGAATCTCGTTGATCCATTAATGGAAACATTAATCCTCGAAAACAACGAGAGATTCGACGAGTCGGTCCATTGTGGAATTATTCACCATTAAACTTCCCTACTGGTATTACAATATTTAACATTCAACCCTCTTGATTCTTCCCACTTCGAGAAATCTATCTGTATTTTTATTTAAACGGTAAATAATACTTGAATAGTTCTAAGGGAAAATTATAAATCCATTTGCCCGATGAAAAATTCTCAAATACCATTTCCATTGTGTGCTCGTTCGTTGTGAGAAAGATGTATATTTCTATTACCACTTCCGGTCTAAATGATACGTACGAAAAAGGGAAAAAAATGAAAGAAAGAGCTAACCATTACACCCAGGTGCAAGGGTGAACGAGTATATGGTGGATATTACGGTGGATATAGCAAATAAATGGTTTCAGCCGCAATTAAGAAGCCGCCACAATATAAGAAACCAGCCGCTTTTCTTCCAGCCACGGTAGCCGCATATTAATACGTTTTTAATTGTATCGAGGAGAAAACATACGGCCGAAAAGAAATAAAGGAATGACTCCACCATGGAAGGAAATAACAGTGGCACGCATACCTGCTCGACCTTTCTACCACCATGGCAAATAATGAAACGGGGTCTACGACGGTAGCTATAATTTAAAGCCCTTCGCGTTATTAAAAGAAAAGTGCCATTGATAAGCTCATTAATAGCCATGGAATATGATACGTGGTGATGCGTGATACGCGTATATTTCAAAGTAACGTAGCACGATGAAATTTTCTGCCCTTGCACGTTAATAAAATATGAAGGTGGTAAACAAATGGCTATCATAAAATATTGCTAGATGGATTAATTAAATAGTAGTGATAAAAGTTATGGGACTTAATAAATCCTGTGGTATGAATAATTATTAATAGATTCGACTTAATAAATTTGGTCGTAGTAGTTATTAATAGGTTGAAGCTAAGAAATTTAGTAATTATAAGTATTAATGTAGAATTTGCAGGGACGAGTGTCGCCTTGAGCTAATTTATTAGATTTCTATAATATCCTACGAGATCTTCTAATTTTCTCTCGTCGTTACTCTAATTTTACGAAATTTCATCCGTTCCTTTATTCAACGAGGAAAAATTACTCTCGTAAATAATATCTTGCCTTCGAGTGATTTTATACAATGATAGAAATTTCTTCTCCGTGCTACAAGCTAAAGATAAATACAAGAAAACATGGAAAAATGTGTCGGAGGTTGTAGAGTTATTTTTATTAAATCAACCATCGATCACGGGACTGAATAAAAGATGAATCCTGTGGAGAGAAAAGGGGAAGCGCTGAGAAGAGTGATAGTATCGCGAGAGAGAAAGAGAAAAAGTGGAATAAGGAAATAGAGAGAGAGAGAACTAACAGAATGAGGAAAGGAGGAAGAGAGAGAAAGAAAGGTATCGTAAAAAGGAACAAAAAGAAGAAATGCCCGAGGTAAAAAGGACCGAGGAAGAATGTCGATATTAATAAAAGTTAAATTGAGCCAATCGCTCGTAGGAATCAGACTAGAGCAAGATTGAAAGATAGGGTGGGGTGTAAAACGCAATAAAAATTGCAACGGTAGCTACGTCCGCTTCTTCGACGTGAATCGATCGAATCGACGATTAAAAGGTCGGAAAGATAATACACCGCTAGCTATATTGTTTTAATGTTAACGAACGTAATAATCGTTTCGCAGACTGCAAATTTACTATTGCAACGTAACTAAATTGTAAACGTGATATGTCTTTAACACTAGAACTATTGGTGATAGATCTATTATATTTCCATATATGAAAAATAGAAATCAATGGGTAAAAAATTTGATTGATTCACTAATTTGTATTTTCTAAGATCAAGATAAAATACCTGCCCTATGGCTCTACTATAAGCTTGAAGAATTTTTTGAATAAATCGGGAACCAGTCATTTTGACTTGCTTAGTAGTTCTAGTGTTAATATTAATTTGGAAGGTATAAAACGCTAAATAAACTAATTAATACTAAATTAACTAAACTGAGTAAAACTTATAGATTTTCCTTTACAATTTCCATCTGTAGTATTGAGACGCAATGTGATCAAATCGCACACACGTCCTAGTATAGAAGCTACTAAATTATAACGGAAAACTACCTACTGTCCCTGATATTGTTGCAACATTAACGAATTATTTAACAATCATTTTGCAGCGTCCACCTTAGTATTGAGACGTGACGCGACCAAATCGTAAAACACGATACGTCTTCAATTCTACTATGGAAGCTACGAAACGATAATGAAAAACTACATACCACGATCGATATCATTAGAATATTAATTAATTATGCAAAAATCGTTTTGCAGTGTCCACCTTAGTATTGAGACGTGACGCGACCAAATCGTAAAACACGATACGTCTTCAATTCTAACGTGGAAGCTACGAAACAACAGAGAAAAACTACATGCCACTATCAATATTATTAGAATATTAATTAATTATGCAATAATCGTTTTGCAGTGTCCACCTTAGTATTGAGACGTGACGCGACCAAATCGTAAAACACGATACGTCTTCAATTCTAATGTGGAAACTACGAAACGATAATGAAAAACTATATCTCAAGTTTGTAAAAAATGTTTGTTGAAAAAGTGTATTCTATCGATAATGTTGCAACGTTAAGGTATTATTCAATAACCGTTTAACAGTATCCACCTTTAAGATTGTGACGTAGCGAGACCAAAACGTAAACACGATACGTCCACAATCCTAGATAGAAGCTGGTAAACGTTACTGAAAAACTACACGCTGAATTTCGTATGCAATGCTTAACTGTAACATTGGAACGTACCGCGGCCAAATCGTAAACACGGTGCGTCCCCACTCCTCGAGCGATAGCTACGAAATGATAATGACAATAAGTACGCCGAATCTTCGCACGGTCAGGTGAGCTCCTTTCCATGAATTTGGGTAATGTTTACATTCTGTGTTCACCTCGGTAGCGAGCATCTCGGCTGTTACCATCGAAGCACTTGCATATCAACGAACTACGTATTAAACGCGAAGCAAGGTATTATTTCGTATATTAAATTATTTTATAGTGGCATGCTTCCACTTAAGCTTCATCTGCTCCTTAAAAAAGTTAACCTATTGTCCCTTGTGTCTTTCAGATGGTCACTCTAATTTTTGAGAATGAAAATTATTCTTACTTTCTTTTTACATTAACTGTATTGTTATATCTAAGCTATATATGTACAGTGTATACAGTTATTGTAAGGAGAAAGTATGAAAAATCGTTGTTAATCAAACACACACACACACACACACACACACACTATTGTGGTGCAGTGTGTAATAACACTAAATTGTATGAAAAATTCTATGTGAAAAAAGACACAGGGACGGTTGAGTTAACTAACTTTTGTATACGTTTCTAACAAACATTGTTTATGAGCGAGACAGGTTATTTTGCAAAAAATAATCCAGAAGTGCGACGATGGTTCTCCTTGCAGGTTAGAAAAAATTCGTGTCGATGCGACAAGACGAATTGTTTATTATGTACGTAAATCTGCGTCGTGTATACGCATATACGAAGATTCGGAATATTTTTTAAGCTAAGCTTATCTTAACGACTAAAAATTGCGACTAACGCATACGTAAAACTAAGTACGACGATGAGAAAACTTGTAGGAACCTGCCTAATGCAGGTTATCGTTGTCCGTGTTACTTGTTGGTACCCCGATGGGTAGAAGACACGAGAAAGTGGCTAATCCCTCTCTCGTTTTTTAAAGGACGATAATTTTTCTTTGTACTTACTCCTTAATACTGCACTGTGATACCTGTTGCGTGTCAGATAAAAAAGGAAGGGGGGCAGCTTCCGACGAATCGTCCCGTGGCGTCCAGCAACGTGCCGCTGCGTCCCGTCGTGTCCTGCGATGTAATGACACTTCGTAAGACTTCGTAGGGCATCGTATGTTTACGACGATCCACGAAAAATCACGAACTTGCTGGTCAATGTGATTGACAGCTACGCGAAATATTACAATGCATTTCCGCGATCGAACATGTTGCATTGTTTCATATTTTATCTAATCCTATAAGATATGCTGGTCGCGAGAGCTTTTTTCGCTTTTTTATTCGATATTATCGATTCGATCCACGAGAATCTCGGTGATTCGCAAAAATACGTAATATTTCGTATGGCGTTCGGGATTTTCCGATGATTCACGAAAAATGGCGAAATTAGACGAATCGACTGGCTCGTCTTCCTGGCCAGGATTTTTCCTTGATAGTTCGATATGTGCGGTTGAATCGACGAGAAGCGTGATCAATCCTAAGAAATACGTGAGATTTCGTAGGGAAGAATCACGAATTGAGACGGCAACGTCGTTTGCTATGCCAAAAGTGACGAGTCGACTCGTCTTCGTATGCAATCGTATACTACGCATCATGGCCAACCTAATTTAATAGGATTTTTTGCCACGTCATATATCATTGATTTTCTCGATATTTTCGGCTCGATCGATGAAAATCGTGATCAATCGTGAGAAATATGCAAGGATATCGTGTTTTCTGAGCTATTTGGGTAGAAATTATGCAAATCTCACCATTCTTTGAAACGGCATCGGCTTGGCATCAACTTGGCATCAGCTTGGCATCGTCTTGGCGTCATCTTGGCGTCCGTTGTCTCGGCGGAATCTGGAAAAACAGAATATCGATCGATTATTGATATGCCAGGTACATTGATCATTCTCAAAAGTTGCCAGGCCACTATACATACCGAATTTGCATATTTTTGAGGCTGCAGCAAGGGTTTGGATCACAATTTTTTCACAATTTTCGGGAGCTCCGTGGGGGGTGCACTTTTCACTGCCTCGAAAGGTGGTAATGGCGGCGGGGGGGCCTCCTTCTTCTTACCGATGCGCACCGCTACCGCGCATGTGTCCAGCGTACCGCGGGAAAATCGTTCGTATTTAATAACATTTTTTACAACAATTTGCTTCATATTTCTCAAAGACAACCGTCCAAAACGATACACAGATATATTTTACGTAATAAATAATTATAATCTGGAACGTAATCAAGGAAAGTCCTCGGTAATGAGCGTTGAAATGCGTAAGAGCCGGAAAGCTAGGTTCATGTAAGCCAAAACCACGTGACTTCTAGAAGTCGATATCGATGAAGCTCAAATCCGCGCTATATTTGAATGTATGTCACGTGACTACCTCATCTCTTTATCCCAAAATCATCCATCCCAGTGAAATTCTAAATCGAATCTTGCTACTCCATCGAAATTCTTACCCGTCATGTTTTTCTGATTACAGGTGAACGTCCGTACAAGTGCCATTTACCCGACTGCGGGCGGGCTTTCATTCAGCTGTCGAATTTGCAACAGCACCTGAGGAATCACGACGCCCAGGTAGAACGTGCGAAGAATCGGCCGTTTCATTGCAACATCTGCGGCAAAGGCTTCGCCACAGAATCCAGCCTTCGTACCCACACGTCGAAGGTCAGTCATGTATGTACCAAATCCGACGTCCAACAAAGGCATTTCGGCTACTTAACGCGGTGCTCGCACACGATTAATTCCAATCGAAGCACGGTCGAAAAACATCCGAAGAACGGGAAACCGAATCTATCAACCGATACGGTCGTTCCAAACTTGATACGTGCATTTCGCACGCTCGTATGTTTTGTTTTTTTTTTCTCATACATTATCGCCAATCTGTCCGCTAATTGCTCCTCTGTCGTCTAACGACACGGTACTTTGTTCTATCTCTATATTCTTTCCGCGGTGATATTACATTCCTTCGAATGCACACATGGTGGCGGGTCACGCTTGCGTCCAGATATTACATTAATTCCCATTATCTCTAAAAGATAAATACCTTCAGGTTTCTACCCTCGTCCTATATTCCGTTGATCGGCACAATAGCTTTCGCTAAGTGGCAATGACCTCTGGCAAATCGTTGACTAATTATCTCGCGATCGTACAGGGAGAGGATAATGCACTGTACACGTGTAAACGTAGTCGTAAAATTGGCATTAAATAAAGACTCTCTACTTGAATCATAAATATCAAAAAAAAGCCTCCTTTCGAACGACTGTGCAAAGAGTCCGACTCCCTTACCGCGAATCTTCCACGATCGTGCAAGCTCTATTCGTGACAATCAAATAATTCCAATATCAGCTTTAAATCCACGTCTTTCCCGTACGCTTTGGGGTTGCTTTGGTTATGGTTTTTCCACGAGAGAAGCTTCGAGCTTGAACGGGAGTTCGCAGAGTCGCAAAGAACAAATCTATCATCAGGACTCTATCACCTTATCATTCCTGATCGTTGTCTCATAATCGACTATCACGTTCGAAATCTCGCAATTTTAACATTTCAAAATCTAAAACCACATCTTTACGAAATCGTGCGCGAAACGTGAAAGAGAAAGATAAGTGAGTTAATTAAAACGTATCGCGAAGTACAATGACTAGAAAGATCTTCTCGTGTAAGCCACTGGAAACGAACAATCGCTGTTTATCGACGCGTCAGTTCCACGGCGAGCAAACGGTGTCAGGGGAGAATAGCATTTATTACCTGTCTAAGAGCGGAGGAAGAAAAAAAAAATCAGATGATATGGGAAAAAGATCGCGACCCCCGAGTCAGCTTAATCGAATTCACCCCTCGCGGTGAATCGCGGCACGTAGGACGATTACCAGAGGAATCTTGTATCCCGGGGTACTTTTTTGCCTCGGCCCTCTCGTCCTACCAACTGAATTTCTCAACCCTTTCGCCGCGCCAGGCACATGTCTTGACGAAAAAACGTGGGAAGGCATCTGTCGAGCCGTCCGTGAGTCGGTCTTTTCTCTCGTTCTTCCTTTCGTTGTCTCTTCTCGCCGCTTCTTTCCTCTCGGCGAGGAAAAACGTTCGATTCTAGTTCGTATCGGGTCTTCCTCTTCTTCTTATCCTCGTCAATTAGATCGGCCGCGTTGTGTAACCAGTCGTAAAATAAAGTTTTCTCTCTCTATTTCTTTCTCTTTCTTCCTACGTATCGCTATCTACCTCGTCTCTGCAAATACTCGCCACGAATTTATAGACGGAAGAAAGAAGCGCGATAAAGATAGAAGATTAGTCATTAGCGCTTTACGTTAACCGCGGGAATAACTTAAACTCCAATCGTCACTTAACGCTCCACTGATTGCGTCAATTATGATAATTCGATGTTTCGCTAATTCAATCGTGATAATTTTTTATCTCGTTCGTGATTTAATGAAAGGAGAGGAAAACGTTATGAGGTTATCGGGAGGATGTTACATCGGGGTGAAGGGAACCTCTTTTCGAGAGATTCATGGAATCAGGTGCGGTCTGACGAGACCAAACGATCCTAATCCGTTCACATGTCGGTTTTCTCGGCAATAAATATCGCTCTTTTAACGCTCCTCTCATCGAGATCCTTTAATTGAAACCTAATCCACGGCTAACGCCTTCAGCCTCTTCCCCTTCGCGCTCAACCCCGATAAATCTCCAGTAAAATTGTACGAAAAGCCTTGACTTTTCGAGGAAACCCAACGATTCACGGTCTTTGTATTTTTTTTTTTTTTAATTAATACACCCCAAAAGAGAGAAACTATTAGGATAAATGAGAGAATTTTCGTAAATCTCGCGAGCCTAACGGGAAAATTGGAAGGTTCAATCGTCCGGGAATGTTTGAACGAGAAAATCCTTCGGTTGTCCCTTTGAAGGTAGCTTCCCTTTTCGAACTATCCTCGTTAGCTCTTGGTAGAACAAATATTGTACGTAAGATACAATCGAGAAAAAGTTCGTAGCGGAGAGTAGACCGTGTTAAGCGTCGTTTGTAACGGTAGGGTAAAAAAGAGACGAAGAAGAAACGAAGAACGAGGAGGAACACGAACGGAGAGAGGATCTTGCGAGAGCGCGCAGAGAAGTAATTAAAAGCCGCCAGCGCGACAGAAACAGAGTCCGCCCTGTGAAAATAAAACGAAACGAAACAAATGGAGAGCTCGAGCCCATCTTGCGCGGCTAATCGAATTTTCGCCGGGGCAGATTTCTTGAAATTGTTTTCGCTATTTCAGGCTATCTAGCCCCATCCCAGTTCCTCGACTACCCTGATAGCTAATGGATCGTTGTTTTAAAAAAAAAACGAGGGAGGAAAAGATAGAAAAAGAGGGAAGATGAGAGAAAATGAGAGAAAGTAAAGGACAACGAGTCGAAAGGGGTGAGAGAATATGAAGGACTTGGAGGAAGAGCGAGAGAAAGGGGGAAACGAAAGAGTTATATTCCCGGTCGAGGCCTGGCGTGTCGGCGAAACATTATCCGAACTAAGAAAGACAATACACTCCGAGTACAATATTATAATAGGCCAGAGCGTAAATGTATTATAGAGAACGATCGGTAGCCCAGCATAGAAACTTATCTTCGCTACCTATACACCACCCCCGTGTATCTTATTAACCGTTAACCCTTTTCTTTGTTAGAAATCCAAGCTGAAAACCTTTCGCGGCCTCTGACTCTCAGTGGCGATCCTTCGTTCGTTCGGATTCCTTGCAGATTTATATTTAGTACCTTCCGACTGAAGGACGACCGCCCGACGAATCGGGCGAACGATTGCGTTTGGAGAAAATTACAATTTCTTAACCGAGGACCCTTCGTAGATCGCTTGCACCAGAATCTTTCTTCTCTTCGCGAGAACTTCTGTTTCTAATTTGACAGAGGAATATTATCAAATTTGAAGGAAAAAGGAAAAAAGAAAAACAACCCTGCGAACTCATCCGTCCCTGATTTCTTGGCTCTTTCTCCGGCGCGTCTTTACCCACTTTCACCGTGGCGCAGAAACCTTCGTATTTATCCGTAGTTTAGCGGTACAAGGGTTGAATGTCGTGCAACACGATACAACCCCTTCCTCCTTACGGAGTTTCTCGTACCTTCGACCTTCTTCCGACTCACCTCCGGGGTCTCCCATCGTGCCCCTCTACCCTCTTCTTAATTGCCCGAGTGCCCGGACCACGGTAAAAACTCGTTAGCCATTAGATTTATTTTTCCTCGCCACGGGGATTCATTTTACGTTGGAAGAACGGAGCCGCCGGTTGCGTTACTTTAATGACAGACTTTTCGCCAATTCTCGTCTCGAATCATGTCACAGTAACGATCGTGTATCGGATGAAATTCAAAGGGGGAATTGAAAAACGAGAAAAAATTTTTCATTTTCTTTCGATTGATCGATTTAATGAACGAGTTTCGCGCGATCGAGGACCGTAACGTTTATGGTGCTTGTAGTCTTTGCTTCGAGCAAGGTGATGCCTGAGTGAATGATCTGAAAGGGAAACATACAAAAAAAAGAAAGAATTTAACTGATTGTGGATCGATTTAATTGTGTCGAATTAATGCAAATTGATCTCCATTTCATGCTGGTCTCTTTGTCGCAGTGTTCGAAGTACCCATGGCAACGATTAAAGGTAAAACGATCGGGTCAATACGAGAGCCCATGGGAATTCCTTTCGGGTGTAATTTCAATTCGTTTTCCTCGGTCGTTCGTACGGCTCGACGCCCGTAGGAAATCTGACCTTTCGTTTCTATAATAATAACGATAATAATATGAGCGATAGTAGTAGTAATAATTGAAATCACGATACGCGCAGCCTTTCGGCCGGTTTTCATGGAACATGTAAAATTGATACCAAATAATTACGGTGTACGTTTCACGTGTCCGGTATCCGGCATTCGTTCGTTCGTTCGTTCGTTCGTTAATTAACAATGCTCCGTGTTAACGTAATAATTAAATCCGTCTTTAAGCCTCGACGCGGTATCGACGTGTGTATGACCTCGCGGTGCGTTAATGCCGATTCGACGTTTTAATCTCACCGTCCTTGAAATAATATTTCGCATCATCCCTCGTCATTCGTTGAACGTACGTTAATCCGCGTTACTCGTAATTTATCAAGAGTCGTCCTTCGATCGTTTCGATGCGCCAATTCGAAAGAAAAATAACTGACTTTCGATACTTACTTAAACATTTTCCAATTAAATAAGATACCCTCCTCGCCACATCCCTCACGGACCGAGTTACTCTTCCTCTATGTCCTCTTCTCTCTTTTTCTCTCTTTCTCTCGCTCTCTCTCTCGTCGGATCTTTCTACCTTAACCTCCCTCATCAGTAAACATCGTCGCCTGGCGAATCTCCAGAAGGACTTCACTCTTTGTCTCTTTTGCGGCATTAAAATAGAAAAGTGGGACGGCCTTTCGTGGCAGAACGCCTCGTAAATCGGACCACTCTTACAAAACTTCTTTCCTTCCCCTGTACAATTTCGTTCTCTCTTCGTGCCATGGATTTACGTTAACTTTTCTCGTCCACGATCCATCCGTCTATCTCTGTTTCTATCTTCGTAACTATATCTATATCCGTATATACAACTATACATATATACAACCACGGTTTCTCTCTTGTATCGTTTATTACCACCGCCCTCTCCTCCGAGATATCCCGACGATAAGACGGGAAACTCTCGTTAGAGGCGATTCAAACTAAACCCGGCAAAATCGATACGCTCAAAACAAGTTTGAGCGGTTCTTTCGCGAACACCCTACGCGAAATACGTCCTACAATTCCGACATCTTTTTTTTCTCTACTCCATCTCTCCCATCGTGTCCCCCTCGGATATTAATTTTTTGTCGAGACCCCGCCTCTCCTTGCGGGCCCCCCTTTTTTTTCTCTCTCTTTCCGTCTCGTCACTCTCTGCACGTTCGATCGTCAGTTTCGGCCTAATGAAATCATTCCCGCGCCGATTTCTCGTAGGGTGGGATTTCTCCCCATTGTACGAAACAACCCCATCGGTTTTTTTTTCTCTTCGTTTCTCCTAGCTGAGCGCTCTACGCAGGGTCCTTTCGGCGCTGCTATTGGCAAAACACGAGGGACCGCGTATCCTCAACCCTTTTTCGAACGTAGAAACGACGGTTCTTTTTTTTTTCTCCTTCTCGCCTTCTCGCTCGTTCGTCGGGGATGATCGGAATGGCATAACGCACGGATTACCAGCGCGTGATACGCCCAAAAAACTCTCGAAAGTAGAATAATAACGTAGGACCTCGACAAAGGAACGGCGCGAAGAATCAAACAGGTCGCGAATGAAAGAGGGAATTACTTCTCGTCGAGTTTTTGCCAAATGAGTTTTTTTTTCATCGACGTAGCTCGTAACGGATAGAATGGCTCGAATTAGACATCGTGGAGGAAACTTTAGACTTTGGGGTCGCGAATCGAAGAAATCTAGGAGGATTCTGCAATTGTCCTTGTGAATTAGGAGCACGGGATTACTTTCCATCCAGTTTTTCCGAAAATATTCATTCCTCCTGGATCTTTGGCTGACTTATGGTGAGAAAAGAAGAGACGAAGAATTTCTAGCTCGTCGTATCGCGAGAGGAGGGACTCATATCGTTTTTTTCTCATTGACGTAGCTCGTAACGGATAGAATAGCTGAAATTGGGCATCGTGGAGGAAACTTTAGACTTTGGGGTCGCGAATCAAAGAAATCGAGGAGGATTTTGCAAATTAGGAACGCGAGGAATTCCTTTCTGCCCAGTTTCTTTTTTAAGAGCAATTTCTTCGGGGTCTTTGGCTGACTATGCGGTGAGAAAAGAAGAAGCGAAGAATTTCTGGCGCGTCTTATCTCAAGACGAGGGCCTCATATCGGCGAGAAAGTAACGCCGTTGGCAAAGCGGAGCGAGGCGAATAAAAGGAGAGGAAACGAAAGAAAAGAATGGAGGCGGGAAAAAAGAAAAGAAAGGAAAAGATCGCGGCCGGTCGGTGAATATCTCTCTGAGCAGACTCCATTCGTCGGTGTACCGAGGAGTCCGAGTATCGTACCGAGCCGAAGGTTGTCTGCAGTCGAGGCTCGCGGCCTCGTCGCGGCTAAAAAAGCCAAGGAAAGGAGACGGAGGGAAAAAAAAGAAATGACGCGAAAAGAATTGCGCGCCGCGAGAACAACCTTCGGATTTTATCGCTCGGCCCGAAGAAAAGAGAGAGACCACTGGTCCCTCCACCTCTTTGAGTAAGAATTTTCGCTGAGCTTTTATGACACCAACACGAATCGAAGAACAGAGAACTCCGTATTTTCCGATTTGCCCGAAGAACATGAAATTTCTCAACGTTTTGGAGCAGAAAGTACGTAGAATTGAAAGAGTAACGGCCAATATCGGAGGAATTTTTACTCAAGTTGCAGGAATTCTTTTGATTTGAATTTTTCGAAGGTAGAATCGATAAATTCTACGTGGTCAAGAAGTATTCTTGGGACGATTAAAAGATGGTCCCTTTTCTGCGATCACAAAATGGCTACATCGAGCCCAACGTCACGCATCGCTACGCGTGTGCTCACACCCACTTCCTTTTTACGCCACTCCCTGGTCCGCACTCGCTTCTAACTACGAAGACCTCGAGCGGAGAAATTGTAATCGCAACAACCAGAAAAATTCGACTTCCCCGTAGAGTCGTAAAGGACCGACAAAGATGGCGGAGGTGTCCGTTGTCTCTCCTTCGTTGATCGTTCGCGCATGAACTTTGACCATCATTCCTTTCCCTTCATCCCCGACAAATTCACGTTCAATTTTGTCCATGAAATTCCATGAAAATATGAAGAATACATCAGCGAGAAGCGGTGAATTCATCATCATCCAGAATTGAAACTTCCGGAAAGAACGATTTCGGTACGCCGTCTTCACGAAGGACCAGGAAACGCTGAATTGGGAAAAGAATCTTTCCATCATTCCTCTCCATTCATCCCCAACAAATTGAAGTTTCATTTTGTCCATGAAAATGTGAAAAGTGCATCGTCTCATCGGCTAGAAACGTTGAATTCTTCATCATCCAGAGTAGAAACTTCCGGAAAGAAGAATCTCGATACTCAGTCTTCGAGAGGGACCAGGAAGAGTTGAATTGGGAATAGAATCGCGCAACTGGCAGTCCAGCAACTGTGTACAGTCCGTGGAGATGAATCTGGTCACGGCGAATCATAAAGTCCCTTGAGGATTCGCCCACGCTGCATCCACTCTCCTGGAGAACGGGCAGATAGATGGAAAGAACGGGAGAAAAAGAGAGACGGAAGGAGCCAGGAACAGCGAAGGAGAAACGACGCGTAGAGGGCGAAAGGAGGACGGTTGGATGGTGTTCACGATGGAGGAAGAGAGGAAGGGAAGAAGAGAAAGAGCACCGGAGGAGTCGAGGTATTCGCGGTGCAAAAAGCGAGGATGCAGGCAAAAAAGGAAGAGCGCAACGAAGAAACCGGTTTTTTCCAGTTGGGCCAGGTCGGGGCGTCGAACCTACGGACCGCAGCCTCCCTCCGAGAATAACTTGCATGTAGCAGCGTGCACCAGCCGCTGACTCTCCAACGGCAGCACCGACGATGCCGACGACGACGATGACGACGGTCTGGCATCCTCTTCGTCCCTTCTCTCAACTGGTTCCAACTTGCCCCAGGTCCGGGATCAAAGAAACGAGCCGAAAGTCTTTGGACGCCGAAACCAGATCGAGCTGTTGGTTCGATGGCCGAAAAGAATCTGGCCAAGGGGAAGGAGATGAAGGAGGAATCAGGGTTTCGTGGGCGTTCGCCAGTCAGGAAGGAAACGGAGACCCCAAAACATCGAGTTCATTGACGTCTAGGGTGGCGACCTTTTCTACTCATTCATTCCAATCACCTTTTTTTTCTAACATCATCTGCTGGACGATTATCCTGGGTCAAGGAAGTTCACGGTTGAACGTAGGAAAGAAAAAAGAACCTATGCTGTCAGGTAGACGATGGAAGATCATCGAGAATTTGGAACAAAGGGGTTGAAAGAGGAAAATGTTTGATTTAGGGGGGGAGGAAGTAGAATTGGTAATTAGGATTTGCTAGGAGGAAAATGATTTTTGCAGGAGGGAAAAAGAAAAGTTTCTTGTCGTTGATAAAGAAATGAGAGGTGGGGAAGACGCAACGTGAGGTAGATCGTGAGTAGGTTGCCGAAATGGAAGGTCGTTGACGTTGAAAGCTCGGTTTGGCCGGTCCTACCCGATATTCGAGATTCCTCCGGTTGTTGGTCGTTATCCTCTCAACTCGGTCGCGGTTGTCCCAGGTCCGGGAAAAAAGAAGGGTACAAGGCGCTCAAGGGGGATAGGTGGAAAAAGATATATCGAGAGAGAAAGAGAGAGAGAAGGACGACTCAGCGCGGTGAAAGATACGAGGAAAAGGAAGAAAAAGTGGGAGAAAAAGAAGACGCGGTAGAGGGAGAAGAAGAAGAAAGAGAAGAAAAAGAAGATAAAGAGGAAGAAGGATGCGTTGTGTATGGAGAAGTCGGGGGCGGGGAGTAGGCAGGAAGAAAGGAACGAGCCGAGTAAAGACCCCAAAACTTTGGGGTCATTGCCGTCTGGTCTCGTTTTAGCCTTTCCTTCCTCCCACCTTCTCCACCTTCTTTCCTTCCTCTTGATCTTCTTTTTCTCTCCGTTTTAAGCACTCTTTCGAGCAAGGTTGGCCGCCATGTTTTTCCTCAGCGCGTGCCCCTACCGCCTCGTGTGCGTATAACCGACCTTCGCGTGTGCGAGAGAGAGAAATTATTTGCAAACGGATAAAAAGGAACGTGGAAAAAAAAGTACCGAATAATACGACCGCGAAACTTTGTTCCTTGATACGAGGTCACCCACACCGGGAGACAGATATTTGCAATGAGGACGTCGAATTTCGTTCAATGTTTCTTTTTTTTCATCAATCTCAATATGGCCCTTGTTATTTTCACGAGAAAAGATAAATATTCTACGTATTCCTGCAGATCGTTCAAAAACTTTTTAATCAGAATCGTAACAATGGCCATGACGATCATTAAAGATGTATAGTAGTAGCTAGTCACTTAATCTATGCTTTGCATTCCCATCGAGGAGGTCGAACGAGATCGATCGGAGATTTGCAATTGAAGAACAATCGATTTTACTTCAATTATCCTTCGACACATTGAATCATCGACTTTACAAAATCTGACCTTCATTTCCACCGTACTAAAAATTGATTCGCTCCGATCGTTCTCCAGACTCCATGCTTCTTTACATTCGTCTGTCTGGGCTTCGCTTTCACCCTCCCGCCTCCAACCAAACTTCTCTCCAAATCATCCCCAAAAATCTTCTCCCTCGTTTCACCCCGTCGAGAAGTAATCGAGACTTTATCAACGACGTCGGACAAATTTCTCTCCGAATCTATTTTCACCAGAAGAGTTACCCTCGGTTTTCATCGATCCAAAATGATCCAATCGAGAGTAACTCTTCTTCTTTTTCCATCCTACCTTCGCATCCCTGAAAAATCTCTTACCAGACACTCGATATGTAAAATTCCCTCTGTAAAAGAGTAGTCCGTGGTGGCGGAGGTTTATCGGTGCCTTAACTCTCACTGGTAATCGTTCTGTTCTGTGGCCTGCCTGTCCTGCGCTTCTGGTTCGCGACTCTGTGGTGGTATTCTCTGGGTCGGCTCTCTGCCCGGGTGCGCCGCGTGTGCCTGCTTCCGGTTCCTCTTCTTCCGGCCCCCAAAAAAGGAGTTGCAACAGCGTGTTGTGTTCCAGCAACACGCCGCCCTGATCGGCGGCCCGAATGCAACCAGCTGTCCCGTCTGCCACAAGCTTTTCCTCGGCGGTGAAGCTCTGATGGAGCACATGAAGCACACCCACAAGGACCCGAATGCCTCCGGCGTTGCCAGTAAGTATCTACAATAAAATAATGCACCCTCGAGTTCGTCCGTGTCGCTCTTTCTCTCTCCTTGCTTTTACTCTTTCACTCTTTCTCTTGCTAATAGTCGTCTCGACTACTTCACGGTAACATTAACGCTAATTCTGTCTGGACTAACGCACGATCGGGAGACTAGTTTAATCACTTTCTGCGCTTTCGTCTCTGAGACACCGTGGAGGGAAACGAGTCGTAGAACGTCGCTGCTTCATGGATAGAATATTGAATGCGGGTAGAAAATGATAATTGAGAATTCTATTTTGATTGAAAATTGATATCGAGATGAATAGTTGAACGAGTATATACGATTTCTACGACCATCGTGTCCCTCCTCGTGGTCTCTGACTTTCGCTGGGGATTCCGGCCGTTTCTCCCTAACACCACCTAACGAGGGTCTCTTGCGCGAATTCCTTCGAGGAGGAGGAGGAAAGAGAGAGATAGACGTAACGAGGGTGCCTTAATTGTGAGTAAGTGTAAAAGAGAAAGATTGTGCGAGCGAAAGAGGGAGAGAGAATGCGAGAGAAAGTGTGAGAGGTGGAGCAAACCGCTCATCGAGACACAAGGGGTGGTTCGTCCTTAGTCTTTAAGTACGTTTCACATCCCCCCACCCTAAGAAACTTGCTTTGGCGCGGGCGATATGCACACATTGTCCTGTCACTTCTTCGTACTGTTTCGCTGAACGGAATAAAGGGGGTGTAGCACTTAGCGCACTCACCGACTAATACTTGCGTATTACCACGCTAATATGAAACGGTGCTTTATAAGGGTGTCTCGTTTCGACTTTTGTGCGTGCCATGTTAAGTGTGTGGGCATATGTATATGCGTACGACGTATAGACGTACAGAGAAGAAGAATCGACAATCGACGATTAAATGTTTCATTTACGAGCGCGTGCGGGTTATCAACGTTTCTTCGTTACGATTTCTTTCGATGCACGAGGGACACCACGCCGGCTTCGGCCTGACGTCCGGTTTTACCTCCAAGAGAGACAAAACTCCAAGTAGAACGTCCCAATGTCGGACGTATGGACGATGTACCTTGAATTCCATTATATCATTTCTGCATCGTCCGCTCAGACTTGCGGACTTCTTCGGAGGGAAAAAAAAAATACAAGAGAAAGAGAGAAAGCACGAAATATATACATATAGAGAGATATACACATAGAGAGAAAGAGAAAAGGGAAGAAAAAAGGGTAAAAAAAAAGAAGCGCAAAAAGGTGCCAAACAATGAACGGGGGAGAGTGCGAGGGGTGGATTGGGTGGGAGGGAAAATTCGTCGAACTTTTCTTTGTGCGTCTATAAGCGTGTAAGCTCGCGTACGTGCGTGTGCATCTTAGTTTTTGGGCCGACGACCTCGCTCGTGAAAGGGAGCCAGCCACGGCAAATGCAGCGCGCGATGCGTCCGAGGTCAGTGCTCTCCTGGTCCTCGGCTATCCGTGTCTGCAAGGATTCTCTCCCTTCGCCTTCGAGGTCGACCGGAATGTCGGCGTACGTACGTACGCGGGTCTCTACACGCGAGTGCGTGAGAAATAAGGAGATGGAGGGATATGGAGGTGGAGGAGGAGGTGATGGAGATGGTGAAGGAGGAGATGAAAAAATGAAGAATGATGATGATCATGATAATAATAATATTAACGATGGTGGTGATAATAATGATGATAATGATGATAATAATAATGATGAATACGATGGTGATGATTATGATGATGATCGTGATGATGATAATGATGAGAATGATGATGATGATAATGAACGAAAAATGATAATAATGGTGGTGATGATGATGATGATGATGATGGAGGAGGTGGCTTTCGTTCCTTGGGAAGCTTTATCCTGCTTAGCATTGACCTTGAAATTGTGTCGCCCTATTGTTCCCTCCGCTGACTGCACAACCTCCGTTGCCGGGGTTTACCTAGCGAAGCGACGGACCGCCAACCACCCGTGTCCAGTGTGCGGAAAACACTACGTCAACGAGGGTAGTCTTAGGAAACACCTGGCCTGCCATCCTGAGACCAGTCAGCTTAGCACAAGCCTCAGGATGTGGCCGTGCTCGGTGTGCCAGGCCGTCTTCACACACGAGAGCGGTAAGTATGTCCTTTACCGAACGAATCGTCAGTTTTTGTGAACATACAGTTATTTTATTTGTCTTATCGTTAATGCGTAACTCAAAAACTATTTCATTTGACTTTCTCTTCCTTTCCTTTTTTCTTTCCATCCAAAATGAGGATACTTAGCTTCGTTAACGTTAATACAACGAATCGAACATGATCACCGAGATCCATCGATATTCTGCTTTTGTATTGTTAAGGTTTATTGAGTCACATGGAACACATGAGAATGGATCCAAAACATCAGTTTGCGGCGCAGTACGTTTTAAGCCGTGCAGCCGCCGAGAGGCGAGAACGAGAGATTCTAGCGAGTTCGAGTTTAGGTATGAAAGATCAAACAACGATCTTATTATCATTATACGTCAACGATGCTATTTAGCAACTATGGTAATGATTACATGCGTCAATCTCGTGTTCAGGTACGGGATTGGGAGTGTTGGGAAGCCAAACCGGCGGACCTCAGAACTTGCAACAACCACCGATGTGTCCATCGCCGTCAGCTCATTCGGACAGCAGCAGTGGAAACGGAAGACTATCGTCGGCCGGTAGTGAACCTGGTACGCTCCGATCTTGTTCCTCGTCTACTTGCAAATCGTCGTCAGTGGAATAAATCGTTAGAGTGTCGGAATCCTAAAAAGTATAAATTACTATTTTAACGACGATGGAGTCTACTTTTTTTTTCATGGGTTTTTTGCACAGAAACATGTATACACGAAGTGCCTTTAAAGATATACGAAGCTTTACTACCAATTACCATTGTAGCAATTAAGTAATATATCTATCTGAGTAAAATAAAGTATCTGCGAATTCTGCTGTGAGTAATTTCGTCATATGAACGTTCGGTACACTGCGTTTAATCGTTTAGTGACAATAATCTATAAAATGATCTCGACGTAACGTTATTGTTAGCGATTAATAACTGAACCAGCCACATATTCTCCTCCACTGAATATACTGACGAGAGCAGACTTTTGCGCAGGTACTGGCCTTCTGAACAATAACAACAATAACAACAACAACAACATGGCGTCGCCAGGACCAAGTGGTAACAAGCTCAGCGAAATGCTACGGGCGGGAAGTCAACCAGGTTCTGCGCAACAGTATCACGACGAGATGCAAACGCAACAGCAACGCATGGCAGTCATGGCGGCAGCTGTTTCGGCGGGTAAGATATTCAAAAACAATTCAAAACCCTTCCACTTTTCTCTCATCTATTTACCCTCACTAACAAACGATCGAACGATCGTCGAATTGACTCAATGCACGATGCACCGTCCAATGACGATGACGTCGCTTATCAGACTTGGCGAAACTGTTTGAGAGAAGAGATACGATAGATTCGTTCCAATTATTCCCGATAAAGTTTGATTTACAATTATGTTTTTCCATGGACGTTATTTTTCTTATCTCCGTCCACGTACTTCGAGGAGAATTCAAGCGAATCTCAAATAGCAAATAAACTCATCGATAATTGCTAAATGTATCTTCGGTGCGTCATCTTCTCCATGAAGATCGTGTAACCCTCAACGTTTTATAGTTAGAGCGTAGTTGTTATTTCATTTCTATTTGACAGGTTTGCAAAATTCAGTCTCGCCGAATCTCTCGCCAGTGGATATGGCGTCCCTTGCGGCAGCCATGAGGATGGGCAACAACGGTGACATGAGCGGTGGTGCTCAAGGATCGACGGGACCGCAGCAGCAAGGGGTTCAAGCTACCGGACCAGAACAAGCCTTGAGAATGCATCAGGCGGAAGCCTTGTTACGTTCTCAGGCTGAAGCCGCTCTCAGACTAGCCGTAAGTTCATCACCTTCACTTTCAATTCGTTCAGACAAGTATTTCCAACAAGATAAACAATCCTTTTCTCGCAGGTATCGCAAGCTGCAGCAGCGGCAGCAAGTTCCGCCGTTGGTGGAGACGTGAGACATCATTTAGGGCAGCATAATGGAGGCAGCACTTCCGGTATGCCTGGACATCATACGAATCAACAGATGTCTCAACAGGATACCCTATCGCCGGACCTCGGTGAGTGAATTTTCTTTCATCACCTTCAAACGCATCCTTCAAAGTTAACACACAATAATTCTCACGATTTCTTGGCACTTTTTCAGGAGAAGCGCTACGATTGCAAGAACAGCGATTGGAGCAAGCTCTGAGGCTTCACGGTGATCCTCGCGCCCTAAGTTTCACCCTCCAGCACGTTGTCAACCAGCAGAACAATCAGCAACCATGAAAATTCAGTTACTACTGAGACGAGTGGACCACTTGGACGCCGGATCAGGCAACCCTGCATCAGGCTGATCGGATGAACCAACAATCGCATCAAGCGATTGACCGAGCAGCCGCAGCAACCTTGAACGACCAACAGCAGGGTACGTCTATGATCCTCGGTCATCCTCAGCAGCAGCAGCAGCAGCAGCAACATCACCAGCAGCAGCAGCAACAACAACATCAACAGCAGCAGCAGGAAGACCGTGGCGTGAAGAGGAAGGCCGACGATATGATCGGTAACTCTGAAAACGCGTAAAGGAATCTCGCGATTCGACGATAATCAATTACGATTATCGTCGTACGCGTGTTTTCACGTGCGTCCATGAGTGGTCACGTACAAAATGAATCTTGTCTCAGCAGTAGAAACAAAAACGATCGACGAAGGAAGCTTTCGAAAGCCTTTCCACTTCGGAGCCTTTCTACGTCGTGCAAATAATCCTATATACCGTCGAATCGACACGATCATCGGGAGACGATCGTCGTTGGTATCGATGGAAAAGACTCTCTTGTGCAAACGAGGGAGAATGGACTTGAAGCGTACATAGAAATCCGTTAGACGGTGTGTGACGACGGCTCGCGGTGACGGCGTTCTTCTTGCAGAGCGCGATTCGTCGTGCCGATCCCGTTGTTCCTACTACGGTCCTGGATTCAGAGTTCCTAGAATGACGTTGATCGTCGAAGGAGAAGATCCACGTTTGCCCGATTGGAGAAGTGATCCGTCGTTACGCGTCAGATGGTTCTTGTCGTTCGGGTGATGATTTTTTCACTTCGTCGTGTCGCTCTTTCCGAATTCTCAGGACGCGTCGTCACCGTTCCTCGCCGTAGTCACCCCTGAAACGTGCCATAATATTACCGCGAACTGCTAATTGATGCGTATCCCTCCTGGTCCATGGATGAGGTCGCGTCATCCATGATGGTACCATGGGATCGCAGCAAGGTACTATGATTTTTTTAGTACAAGAGCCGAAGACGACGGTTCGGACTGCGTCGAAGGGTCCGACGGACTTTTTTTCTCGGCCGTCGATCCAGGCTCAACAAACTAAACTATATATATACATACAAACCAACTTAAGGTTCCCTTAATCTTAGCTTCCGTAACGTTTAAGTGCAAGAACACGGAAAGATATGACGGCAATGTGACCGTTGTATGTGCGTGACGCGGTCAGATGGATCCAATCCTCGTACGTTCGTTAATTATACATATACGTACCAAAATATCCCTTCCCGTGAAATCAGACGAAAGGAAGAATAATACGGACGTGTCTGATCCGTGATCCACGAAATGACGAATGGCGCGATCGTGTTTAACGCTGTTCGTCGATGAATATATTAGTGATAACATATACATAATGAAGATGAAGATGAATTGCCACACAAAACCACACACAAACACAAAATAAACTCACTCGACACATAAAAGAATGCGCGTAACTTGTGCTCGTCGGTAGCACGAAAACTATTAGCTCGTAAGCGGACAAACAAAATATAATTATTACAAACAGTTATATTATATATATTATATATACATACAGAGTCTGGAGAGTATGATGGAAACAAATAAGAAAAAAAAAGGAAGAAGGCCCAATATGGGGCCCGTACACACTTACATGTTTTAAGAGAAGAAGAATAGAGAGAGAAAAAAAACAAACAAAAGAAATCGTAAGAGTGTACGAGCATTTTTTTTTCGTGAGAGCAAATAGACGACGTTTGATCAGATGATTGTGGAAGAAGATAAAAACAAAGCTGATGAAGCTTGGACGACGATGAAGAGAGTAAGAGAGAAATAAAAAAAACTAAATGCTAAATATTATATATATTATATATATATAAATATTATAAATAATAAATATAGGGTCTATGAGACTAGGATAATTAGGCGAAAGAGAAATTTGTACGAAAGTGGAGTGCGCGCCCGGGCAAGCCGTACGCGTTTCCAAGCAAAAATTGTCGGCAAGCGAAAGTGATCACGAGCGATTCCAACGCCGGAAAGGAAGACAACGAGCGGAAGAGAGGGAGAGAATGAAAATAAGGAGAGCCAGAGAGTGAGAGAAAGGGGCGACAAGAATGACAGATAGAGAGAGAAAGTAAAAATATAACGTTATAAAGAAAAAAAAAAAAGAAAACGTTAATGAATGAACGACCTTGGAATTAACGCGTACGTGCACGGGCACGCCATCGAGCGAATGCGAAGAAGCGTGAAAGAGAATGCTTCGTGAGCATCAAGGAGGAGAGAATGCGAGAATGGAGCGAGTGAGATTTTAGAGTGGCGTGCTTCAGGTAATCTGAGGTCCTGTGATCGTTATAAGCGAAATATTTTTTTATTTCCGGGTATATATCTGAACGCGTAAAAATAATTGCGTCGTTTCTGAACTTTTACTTGCAATATACCGTTACGTTCTCGCAATACTTAGAAAGAAGAAGATTAAGAAGAAGAATAAGAAGGAGAATCGATTAAGAATAGAGGTGGATGAATAAATACGAAGATGAGGATGACGAGGGAGAGGAGAAGAAGATGAAGAATATGAAAGTCCCGTAGGTTTTACCGTGGAGCGAACTTTTTTTTAGAAGACTCGGGCCAATTCCCATACCACGTAAAAGAAGTCCTCTTTGTAATAGCCCCATCAATCTCGAACCCCAATTCTCCCTTTCCGACCTTTTATACAGAACTCCTGGATAGTCCGTACTTTCGATGGGGTTTTTCTTTCGACGAGACCAGACGAGATGAAACGAAACACCGTACTCATCTCTTCTCATCTTGGAAAGTCGAATTCTGGCCAAAGAATTTTGGAGAAAAAATATGTAAAAATAAAATAAGATGGAAAAAACAATACCGAGACGGACGGTACTTATAAAAGTTTGAACTAAACGAAGAGAGGAAAGAAATAAAAATGGACGGAGATAAAAATGGCAATCTGAAAGATGAATGGCCAAGAAATTGGAAAAAAAAAATTCTGGAAAAAAAAGTAAAAGTCGTTTCAACGACAATTACCTACGACACGTTCGATTTCTTCGTTTCTTCGACTGGCAATCGCGGACTGAAGAGTGCGGAAATGAATAGTAGCGTGCCGAATTTTTTCTTCCCCGTGACATACGTCAATCGCGTTGTTGTTGTTGTTGTTGTTGTACCCCTTCGGAGATTCTCGACGAGACTTTTCGTTCGTGACCAGCTCGTACGAATTTTGAACCTTTATCCTAAACTTTCGTTCTTAAATCCATTCAAATTCATGTAAAAGAAGAAACTTCAATTCGAACGATTTTCTTCGTTCTGTCCCGAGGAATCAAAATTTCTTCATTCTCAATTTGTCTCTTGTCAATGAGAAGACAAAAAAACGAGATTTCAATTCGACGATCTTGTTCCTATCTCGTTAATTTCTCGAGAGGTTTGCACGAAAAAAAAAACTTCGCAAACGTCTCATCTCTGTCCCAATTTCTCCGTTCCTCTTCAGGGGATTCCCCTTTTTACCCCTTTGTTCGCCACTTACGAAAGTAGCCTAACGTCGTCATCTTCGTTGAACGTAAAAGACACGCGCCGAGAAGCCGCCGGATAGCCAGGCTTTTTTCACCATCCCGGAACGAGAGAAGAAAAGATTGCTAAAGGATTCATCGTCAAAGCTACATTTAACGATTGTACTCGCCTCGCGACTGGAACTCGATGGATTCCACCCCCTTGAATTCTTTAACACGATATCTTACCGTCTATACCGAAGTTCTAAATTTTTAAAAATTCTAACATCAGATATTAATCCAGGAAGACAAAAAATAATTCATTCGAAATACCGATATCGTTATAAATAAAAATCTTCCATCGAGAATAAAAATCAGATGACCGGGTCACCACGAGTTCCAGGTCTCGTGACAACGGGTCGATCATTTGTCGTTCTTATTATAACAAGTTTTTGCGTTACAGGGCGTTTTTTCCTCGGATTAAGTAGTATGTAAATACACCTTGATATCACAAGCATAAACTGAGAATTTACTGGTAAACTTAAACGAAGTACATAATGCGAAATAGGGTTAGTTTCTATGTAAATACCTAAAGCTGAACGAGTGCATACACCTCGTTCATGCAACCAACGATAATCGTTTTTATCAAACCAGTGCTTCTGTTCGTCATCGGTGAACGTCAAGATCATCGGGGATCATTTTCGCGCGACTCGAAGTCTCGATATCTTAAAACCACCCCCCGCATCAAAAGAATCGAGTCACACCTTCGAGTATCTTTCGTGTGACAATGTTCGCCGACAAAATGACGTCGCTGATCGGGAAATTTTTTTTTCTCGACACTGATACACCTCACACACGAGAACACAGACACGCTCACATACACACAGCATTGCGATGGATTGTACAGCTACGATAGGATAGATGTAAGCCTACAACACAATTCTTCACACACTCGCACCACCGGCACCGACTAGCCTCCAAATTAGAACAGGGACCAAAGTTTGGCGACGTTCAATTTTTCCTACGATGTCCTTCGATAGACGCACATTGGTTACCTATTCGAGACGTATTTATTCGGACGTTTTTCGTCTCGTAGGACAAATCCAGATGCCGGGTATCCTGGTAGATCGTTACATTTCTGGTATACAAGTATACATATATTTCTGTGTATCCTTTCGATTCGTTCTTCGCGAATTATTCATTCCCCGGCCGTGAAGAATGGTTTGTTTAACGATACGACTGCGTGTACGTTCAAGTCGGAACCTTAAGAAGATAGAAAGTAGAATGAGGCAGTTTCATCGAAGAAAGAAATGGTTTCGAACTGGAGAACAACCTGGAGAACAATCTTGAGACCAGGGATATCAAGTTTATCAACCGACTCACGTACTGCACGTATCTCAGGAAAAAAAAATGGGAAACAAAATGAATTAATATTAGTGTAAAAATCATGAAGACGAAAGTAACGAGGAATTTTTCTTTACGACGAAATGAAAGAATCATTTCGAAGGATTTTTCTACGGTCCCTTGAGAAAACGTCTGGAAAGAGCAATGGTGCACGAAACGGTAACAGGAGCGAAGGAGATGCTACGAAAAGATTTCTTTGGAAGAGGGAGAAGCAAAAAATGAGCAAACAGCATTTACCACTTTTCACCACCATCACTATCGCCATTTCAAAAAGCAAAAAAGAAAAATGATAAATTTAACAACAACAACAATACAAAACACTACCACCCAGCACAACGTCGAGGTCCTTCATGACGATGACGAAGTCATGAAACGATTACGAGACGACAGCTTTTCACCGGTGCATCCTGCCGTGCGCCGAGGGTTGCTTTTTTCTAATCAAAGCGGAAAAATGAGACGTGGAAGAATGAAGAAAGAAGAACACCTCAAAACCCTTCCTGACAACACGTAAAAATTCCCGCGCGAAAAGGAGGAATTCCCAAGGCGCCGGCCCGTGCCCCGCGAACGTGTACCATAATAATTAACGAAAATAAAAAAAAAAAATTAAACAAAAAGGTAAAACACACAAAGTTACAATAGCTCTAGTAGTGTATGTTCTGTAATCGAAGAGAGATAAGCGAAGATAAAGATAAACAAAAAAAAATACCGACGTGTGCGCGCCTCCCCCGCGGGCGCGCCACGGAGAAAAAAAAGCACAAAAAAAAATAATTTACAAATATATTGATTTACATATGCCCGTAACTCGTAAGCGGGCCGGTGGCGCAACGCGCGTCCACCCTCGTCAGATTTTCGCGCTACGACTGCCGCAAACGTCAAGACCGAGTTCTTCGAGGAAAATCGCGCTAAACTGAATCCGCAGCCGGAAAAAACCGTAGACTCGGTCTCATCAGACGTCCAAAGTCGTCCCAGAAAATTTTCACGAATCCACGAACGAGAGTCGCGTGTACTCTACGTCCGTCGTGAAAATAAAACCACCGACGATTAACAAGGGATGACATGACGTCGTTGAAAGAAGAGGATGAAGAAATTGACGAGTATCTTGCGGCAAGGAAAAACGCTATAAGCGTCGAGGAAGATGAAGAAATGGACAGGAAGAAGAGGAGACGTGAAGATATTTCCCGTAGCGAAACGATGAAAATCTACGACCGACACGGTGAGCACGCTGTCTGCAAAACCAGCCCTTACCCATAATCTTAATCTCTTTCATGTAAATTTGCTAAATGTTTAAATAATCTAAAAAAATGCCATAGCCCGGATGCGCTGGTGTATACTCCCAGCGCATACACACTCACAAATACGACTCGACCTCACGAATAAAACGCAAAAATCCGTGACCTATGTCAATCTGGATATAAGGTCACGGTAGAATTGGTATTCTCGCCGAGAAGCAAACAGTTCACAGTGTACAACGCGACAGAATCACAGACAGGACCATTTACGCGGGCTTTGTGAATCTTCATTTAAAGGTTCATGGGGTCATTGCGATTCACAGACACATCAATACACACAGATACGAAGATAAGTTGCCCTGGTTCACGAGCGTGCAACCCCGCGCGCTCATACACTTCTCAATACACAAGAAATCATCGTTAATGATGATTTCTACCCGTATGTACTTCACCCTCCATGGTGTTGTACGCACTATACACTTAAACACTTTACACTCTTGCTACACAATGTTACACTACTTTACACTTGATCTACACTTAATTACACATGCTACGGATATGTAAAGCCAATTGATTTTGTAAATTGTCGAAAAAGTAAGGATTTTTTCAAAAGAAGAACGAAACTACAACGATTCGGCCGAACATAATTACTTTCATGAGCGTTATACAACGTTTTGTATGCAAAAAGAATAACCGATCGGCTTGAAAAGATACAAAGAAACGTTACCATCCATTTTGGATTAACGTTCATCCCCTCTTTTCAAGCGGAGAGGTGAAATCGTTTCGAGCAGCAGTGAAAACGAAGATTCACGGTAACTTTTAAATAAACAAATTCAATTTTAAAGAGAGAGAAACAAAAATGGAGAAAAGAAAATTCGTAAAATCCCAAGGAAATAATTGAGATAAAACCGATGCAAAATTCGCGGCCTTTGGCATACGTTTGGATGCAAATACCGATGACGAGTTGGCGCGCTCGGCTGATCAAGCCGTGCATTTCGCGCGCCTCGATGCATCCCGGACTTGACAAGCCTAAACCCGAATAATGACACGACATTCTCTTCGTCGAAGGATGTCAATGATTTAACGTGGGCAGGCTACGAGGCCAGTCAAAACGAGATTGGCGACGACAGTCGTAAAAACCATGCGTAAAAGAAGAGAGACAAAG
Source organism: Cerceris rybyensis (assembly GCA_910591515.1). Classification (NCBI taxonomy): domain Eukaryota; kingdom Metazoa; phylum Arthropoda; class Insecta; order Hymenoptera; family Crabronidae; genus Cerceris; species Cerceris rybyensis. The sequence goes on along the minus strand of OU342801.1, from coordinate 1,631,111 downwards.
TGGAAACGTTAAAACTAATCGACGTTTGAAACGCAAAGAAAAAGAAGGCAGACGAATAACGTCGAAAGAACGACAGCCTCGTCGATGAGAATGATATTCTCAGAGCCTGTTCCACGTGATATAAATCGACAAGAACGATGACCACCATAGGAATTAAGCAGCGGCAACAGGAGAGCCGTTGTTCGAATTCGCGGCTTTACAAGCAAAAACCGTTGATTTGTTTTCGATCGGGTTTTAATTTTTTAATGAAATAATCTCACGACGAATATATCACGTACGATCGCGCGCTGATGAAATAATGAGGCAATGACGTATGTGTATATTCGTGACAGTGTGTATCGTAAGTGCGCAGCATATGATAAAACCGACAGTCTAGCAGTGCGAGCGCCTCGGCGGCATTTGCGTTTTCACGCGGTGACCCTGACCGAGCCTCCGTGATTAAAAACCGGAATAAGTTGTTTCAATGTCCACTATATAAATGAAGAGGCATAGCAGTTAAGGCGGTGGGTATCGCATTCGACGTTGATCGAACTCGTTCGTCCATATCTCGATCGTCTTTTCAATGGAGAACATCTTCTCCTAAAACTGACGCATCGGATGAGGGTGTATTTCACCCTCTTTGGATAACTTCCTTCGTTTCGTTGTTACTAAAATGGAAAGAAATTCGAACCGACTTCAAAATTCACTTTGGAATCATGGAAATTACAAATGGCGTACTTTCTGGCAATTTAGAGACGGACGATAATTAAAAAATAGCAGGTAGCAGCTATTGTAACGCTGAATTGAAAAAATTCAAATCAACAATCTTTCGAAGACGACGAACGTGATAACCCATCGCGTGGACTCGTCGCGGAAAACACTTTCGATCCTCGAGATCTTGAGGTTTTCGCGACGGGTCGATACTCTTTTCAAAATATTCTCCAAATTTTTCGTTCACGAGAATGTGTTTTCTTTACCCTGTATCCAACTATTGACCCCCCGTATGCGTGTCCGAGGTGAAAGACCGAGTCCAAATGATTTTCGGCATAGGTGAAAAATTCTCAAATGTTACTCGAGAACCGTCCAATTGGACATACGTACCGGTATCGATAAATCAATCACGATTCGCAGACGTAATCACGAGAGCTAATGACGAACTATCGAAATTGTTATGTTCGTTTCGATGAATGACAAAATTCATGAAAAAAAAAGTAACGGCAGATAAAGATGAACGAGTAAATTATCCGCTGAGTGGGTGCCTTCGTCAGGGTTTTTCGTTACAGTAACCGAACGTTCTCAAATATACACTCACAATTAGTAGTACTATGGTAGAACAAGTAATTACAGTGTACCGCAGTTAAACAGTTAAATAAGTAAGTATACAGGAAGCACGTGGTCTTTTTCAGTGTCTACAATCTTTGTCGTACACCACCGCCAATCGCGTAGTGGAACGACCGGAAGTACATGCCGGATTGATTTCGTAACGCAAGTCCCTTCGTCCTCCAATTTTCCCCTATCCGTTCTTCAAATTTTTGCATCGTTTCTCGAGAAATTCTCAACGACAATATCCATTTTCTCGACCGTAGAACGCGCGGTTCAAAATTACAAACACTAAAATCATCCCTTAAAATCAAATCCCTCTTCGTCTCTTCGTCCTCATTTCCCAGTTCGTATCGAACGACCGCCGTTCTCGATTCCCAATAATTACGATCCAATCGATATTTAACGAATAAATATGATAATAAGTGTACTAAGTGTCCGTAGTTTAGGCAACGTGTACGTCGTATTCTCCGAATAGGTTTGAGAGGTAGGAAGAGGCTGAGAATTTGAGAGAGAAAGCGAGAGAGAGAGAGAGATAGACGATTGCACGGTGGAGTCACATATTTAACTAACAGATAATAATTAATTAATTACCATACCGTAACCATTTGTCAAGCCAAGTTAATTAACAGTTAACCGTAACGCATACACGCATAATTATTAATTAAACGTACTCGAATATGTAAGGGCAAGCGATTGCGACCAGGCAACGCATTTATTAAATAAATCGCGGAGGCACTCACTACGGAAACGAAACGAAGGACTGTGGGACTCGGACGCGAATCGGAGGGTGCCTGAACGTGCGAATTTCGTTGCGCAGGAGAGGTTCAAAGGTGAAAGATGGAACATCATTAAACTCGAGGACCAACTTGCAATTCTGTTCTTCCTCTCGTCACTAGATGAGGGGAAGTTTCTGGAAAATGCGCGAATAAAACAAACGGTGATCGAAAGGAGACGTATCTCGATCCGATCGAGAAAGATCGGCCGAGCGGAGCGACGCACGTTCAGGTTTCCCCCATTTTCATTAGTCTTTCAAGTGCAGCATTCAGTTGTTTCACTTATGACGTTGCTTTCGACACAATACAAAATATCCAACCACCCATTCCCACCGATCAACCCATCCACCCTATCCTCTTCCCAAGGGTAAACCCGCAAAAACCCCATTCCAACCCCTTCATACCCCAGTTTCACGTGTACGCATTGTTTCAAATTCGTTCGCGATCTCTCAATTATGCGTTTGACACGACGAGCAGTCGTCTCTCATCCACATTCGTGGCACTGTGATTTTTTAACGATAGAAAATGAAGAGAAAATTTTAAAAACTATTTCGTGAAAAAGAAAACGAACGATCCGTTTGGAAAGGAAACGTGATTTTGCAGCTTTAAAAGAAAAGATGGAAAAAATAATGGACGTTCGATAAATTAAGATGAGATTCGACTGATCTCGGCACTTCAAATGGCAAGCGTTAAGTTTCCGAATTCAGACTTTTACGTACAGTTAGTTACCGAGTATATACACAGCGCAGATTATCGTTAATTTTTCGGCGCCCGTTTTCGTCGCTTTATCGCCGCCGATCTCAAAAAATCCTGCTCGATCATTTGAGCCAACAAAAACTATCGGTGGCAGAAAAAAAATTGCAATCTATCAACTATGCGACGAAAATGTGCGCGCAGGTTTAATGGTATCGATTGAGTTTGGTCGAAGTCCCCTTTTGGGCAAACTATACCGACGCACTTTCGGTCCCGCAGGCCCAATAACTCTGGAAAAAAAACCCTCTCGCAAATTCGCATCGAATTCGCGACGAACTCGAGAGACTGCACGAGCCTCCTTTCGTACGGCAATCTTCCATTCGAAATTCAATTCTAGTCAAAAAAGGGTACAAAGCCAAGACGAGCCGAGCTCCGACGGGCAAAAAATCGGTACTTATTTAGCGCGCCAGGGAGAACGAAAGGATTAAAATCGGAATCGAAATCGTACATCGATTATGGCGAGGCTCGAGAGAGCTAAATTCTTGCACGGTGCGAATTGCGAGCCGTGGACTCGAGCAAAAATAAAAGCTTACATTGGAACAGAGAGAGGGACAAAATTTGCGGAAGTCTATTTGGTGATTGAAACAAATAAAATCGGGCTGGCGGGACCGTACACGAGAAATATCCGCGTTGTTGACAAAACGTAGCCTCTTTTTGTTGTATCGAATGTCGACCAAAGTCCGGTCGATCCTTGTATGAGCAAAAACGACACTCTTTCAGCATAAAAAAAAAATAATGGATGTACGGTGCGAATGAATCATTCAAAAGCTTCGATTGTTGTTGTTCCGTCGAGTCTTTTTTTTTTATTATTATTTTGTAAAGTATGAAACCTGCCCATCCACGCTTTCCGGCGAGGGCGCCAGACGGATCCTCGATCGTGGTTTGCCAAAAAAAAAAGAAAAACGTATGGAATTTTATGGTGAAAATGGAAAAATCTGTAGACTTTGATGGAGAACGTGGCGAACAACGAGGAGGATCCGGCGAACGACCCGAGCCTTTCGATACCGCGGTTAACCTACTACTATTATTGCTATTTTTATTGCTATTATCATTGCTATTATTATTACAACTATTATTAAAATTATTATTGCGATTAGTTATTATATATTAGTTGATGTAACGAAAAATTGCTAGAGGGCAATTGGAGGCGTATTTTATAGAGAGAAACGAGAGCAAGGGCTCGGTTAAAGTTCGCTCGAATCATCGAAGCCATAATATATATACATATATATTTGTAAAAGCGATAACGATCTTTCAAGCGAGTCGACGAGATCGGTAGTAAGAGAATAGTAGCCACGTTTCGAGATTCTTCTTTTTTTTTTTCCTGTTTAGTCCTTTCTCTTTTCCGTTACCCCCTCTTTTTTTATATACTGTATGTATACACGAAGTACGCATATATAGTTATACTCGTTAAAATATTATTTACTATTTGTATACTTTATTTATACGCAAGCGAAACCGGTACGTAAGTAGTGCGCAAAAGGAGCGCATTGAAGTAACTTAAGTTTTCACGATCCTCCTTCGAGCATCCTTGCCCCTCCTTTATCACTTTTCTTCCATTTTTTAGATCGATTGAAACAATTCCAAATCAAAATTCAAATGAAACTACCATCTCCTCTGTCTATCATTTATCTTTGACGTCTATCGTTCCTCCGTTTTTTTTCTGAAAGAAAATCCTCGCACTTTTAATATCCTCTCCTCAATCGTAGTTCGATAAAAATCGAAATTTTTCTATTAAAGGTTCCTTCGTTCGAATTCAAAGAGTATAGGGACACATTTTCCACGCGATGATCTCACTTTTCATCGATCCACGTTGCACGATTTTCCCTCCGTTTCTCTCGAACATCAATTGTTTCCATTTCGTTCATTATCGTCCGGCTGAATTTCATTTCGCGATGAAAAGGGAAAATGTTAAAGAAAAGAAAGAAAAAAAAAGAGAAAAGAAAAGAATAGGACAAACAAACAAGACGTTCGTTCGCTCGTGAACGATACTCCCGTATACTCTTCAAACGACTTCCGGTACGTCTTTGTTCACCGTGATCCGTCTGTTTCGCTGTCGATCGTTTCGTGCTTTCCGGTCTCAGTGCCGAGTTCCTATTTAGACGATGAAAAAGCCCCTGAGCCTTTTCCGGAAATTCCGTGATACGGAAGTAGAAAAATCGGAGTAACGGTGAACGGTGAAACGAGGCCGAAGTCGTATTTAAATACGTTTGCTAGTCAGAATTGGATTAAAAACGGATGAAGCAAGCTAGAGATTTAATTTCGTTTAGTTACTGCCTACTACTGTTAATTAATCGTCTTAATTATTTACTATTTTGTAATTAGTTAACGTATAGTAATACGAGCGTCCACGTTTGAAATCGTGGCGCCCGCGCGCGTCCTGGAAATAAGTAGACAAACCTTACGTACATGTATGAACGTGAAAACGTATACAAAACTACGGTTCTTTAGTTACTATTCACGTAGAATGCCGCGCCAGATCGCCGGTCTGTTATCGAAATTCGTTGCGTCTTTTATCGTTACGTTCAATTTAGGAAAAACTACGGACCCTCGTCCTCTTTTCTAACGAACTGCTTCCTTTCACATTTATCCTCGTTTATCTACTATTTTTTTTTAAATCCTTTCACCCTTATCGCGGCCTCAGTGCCATTTCGACTATTGCAAACCGGTGTAACTGCTGAATACTATTTTTTCACTCCTACTATTACTACTACCGCTGTCATTAGAAGACGTTAGGATATAATCGTTTTTATGACTTTTAATTATTAGTAGTAATATTATTAATTATTAGTACTATGTTTTATTATTATTATCATCGTCATTATCATTATTATCATTGATCATTGTCCATTATAATCGCAATGTTAGAAGATTTAAAAAAAAAAAAGTGAAACATCTCGCTAATTGTCCTCGTTCGCGTGTGCTTTATTAGATGAATTAATTATTTCTTTTGTTAAGTCGTTAGTCTCTTTTCGTTGGATTTTCAGTTATTGAAAAGTGGTTCCTTACGTCGTGGATTCGCAATCGACGGCCCGAATCGTATGCATAATTATGCGACGAGAAATCTCTGAAATACGCTGACGATTGTCACACGGGATTTAGGACACGTGCATTTATTAATTATTATCGTTACCTATTATCGCACCGTCGACGAAGAAGCCGGAAGTGTGGATTCCCATGATCCACAAACGGACATCGTAAATAATTAATTAGAAAAAATTGTCCGTACTTCCGAATCAAGTGAAAAAATTCTCTCCATGAATCAAATATCGACGCAATGATCGCACTTCTGGTTATTCTCGACGTTATCAGTTATCGCTATTAATTATCATTAGTTAACGTCTTATTGCTACTATTACCACTATTATTAGTTATCGCTATCGACTTTTGATACGAGCCTAATGTCGATCGGCGAGCGAGGTAACTGTTTTCGATCGCTCCTCGTCTCTTTCCTCATTTGTAAACGATACTGGCTCATTGCTGTCGGAATTTGACAATCCTAATGATCGTACAACCGTGGAAAATTATTGGAAAATTGTAGCGAAAGGAGATGAAAATATTAACAACAAGGAAAAAAGAATCTTTCAATCCCGACAGCACCGAGTCGAAGATCGTCGAGACGAGGAGAAGTATGCGTGGAAATACTGAAGATATTTGAATAGATGGTTAATATCCGGAATGCGATTAAAGAGCTGAATCTGTAAAATTCTTTGTCCTCGCGAACGGCAGCGTCGAATGTCGGGTACCAAAATGGCCGACGTTTCCGACGAAGCTTAACGCGAGAGTCTCACCATCCTCGGAGAAGCTATATTTTAATAACGCAGAATCCTCGAAAGCGCCGCGTACGTTGTTAGCAGCGTTTACAAATTTCGAATTTCGGAAACGGTCGACGCGCAAAAAGAATATATATATATATAAAAAAAAGGAAAATGTTAAACTAAATGGAAAACGAGCACCTAGGGAAATATAAAAATAATACTTTGAAAGAAAGAGAACGATGTTGAGGTGATAGTTATATGGGAAAAGATTAAAAAGCGAGTAATAGATGAATAAAAGTAACAAAAAAAATAATAATAATAATAATGGAAAAAGTGGAAGATGATAAAAAAAAATGAATAACACGTCAAAGTGGTTATTCGGCAAGTCTCTTTCGGTTACGAGCGAGTTCCGCATTGCGTAGGATTTCACACATTAAACGGTTCTATGTATGATACATGTGATGATGCAATATCTAGAGGAATACAAACGTTTTCGATGATTGCGAGAAACGATGAGTAGTGAAGAGTATACCATGAAAACAAAAAATTTCTAGAGAAAAAAAGAAGTAAATCGCGAGAGCCTTTTTTGCGTAACTCAATTTCTACATTCAGGATCTCTCGGTTTTGTTCCTTTTCATCCTCCAAGCCTTTACGATTGTTACGTTCGTCAACGAGTGCTTCCGTGCGACGGAAGGACTTCCGGGCACACGCGGAGGGAAAATAATATTCGAAATTCGGAAATCTTTTTTTTTTTTCCGCGACGAACACGTCGCCACGCAGTGTTCGATGAGATAGACTATCTTGGTATCGAAATATCAAAGTCATCGATTAGAATTATTCCGTTGTAAAACAATCCAAAGGATGCTCCACGAAGTGTCTCAACGATCTTCCACCAATTTTCGCGACGATTTCGTGAACCGGTGAGAAAGAGAAATTATTATCACGTCGAGACAACGTTCCAGGAGTATCCGCGATGGAAACCGGAAAAATTTCACGTTGCGTCAGTAATAAAAGAAAGAAAAATATATGATAAACTGGGAAAGAATGTACGAAATTAAGATTTGTACCGAGCGGGGCCCTGTTTGAACGTAGTTTCTTCCTCTCTTGAATAGAATTTTAGAATGAAAGACAGAGACACGGGGAAAGGGGTGACCTTTTCTCGTGGAAGCGCCGCGGCGTTTTTTACAGTTTAATTTTTGATACTTTCGGCGATGCGAGAAACTATTTCAAACACGGCCACCGTGTCTATCTGATTAGACATATCAGAACGATGTAACGTAAAAATCTTCAGCGTCGCTGTGCGTTATTTTCGACTGTTTAGGAATAAGAGAATAATCTAATCGTAAATAGAAAAAAGCGAGGTAATCGAAAGGTATAGAAAGGAGAAACGCCACAACCAGGTTCGCAGTGTTTCGAATACACGCTAGTAGATGCCATTGAACACTGCACATCGATGTTAATTAAGATTGATCGTACGATCGCGGATACGAAAAAAAAACAAAGAAAAAGAAAAGAAAATAAAGAAGATCTTTCGGGCTTCCTGTCGAAAGCATAGGGTTTCGTTCGACCGGATATTCACCGACTTTAAGGGGTTGGTTTCGAGCGAAAGTTTACCATTTAGAGAAACTTCTCGATGAGGAATAACGATGAATGAAATTACGAAACCAATCGGTCGGTGAATAAGACTTTTTCACGATGAAATTCTAGAGAGGAGACAGAAATCGTGTTTGGCAACGATCGACGATACCGATCGAAGGGAACTCTGTGCGATCGAAGTCAGAATCAAGGAGTTATTTGGAGTTCGAGTTTCGAGTAGTTAAAGGACAAATCGATGACGATATAAAGATGCGATTGTAAATACAATGTCGTAGAGTTAGAAATTAAGTACGTTCACGATTGAATTGTTCTTTTTCTGGCTGCGAGCGCCACTGGAAGCTCGTCGATTCTGGAAGCACGCGATTGGCCAGCCTAAAGTTTCAAAGTCCTTTTCGATGCCAAAAAAAAAGGCGAAAAAAGGCTGATGTATCGCGAGGGTGACTATCGCTGAAATTTTGAGTGAATGAGAGCGGCATGAGTGTTGAAAATCACACAAAATCTTGAGAAGCTAAGTGCGCGTGATTGTTCTTTGAGATAAAATGTACGTGGATGAGAAAATGAGGGGGAGAGAAAGGGTGAGTGAATGAAAGAAAGAGAGAATGAGAATTCGAGAGAATGAAATTCTGACGAAAATGCATAATGGAGATGAGAGTTATGGAAGTGGGATAGAATGAAAGGACACGAGCAAATGCGTGCGAATGTGAGAGTGAAATATAAACAAAATTTTACTACCAAGTGGACTAGAATCGCAACCGATGGGCATTATTAAGCGAAAATGAAATTTTCGGAGCGTTTTTTCGACGAAGAAAAGCGTCCAAAATTGTACCTATTTTCATTTTATAAATTATATATATATGTATATGTATATGTATATGTATATGTATAGATATACGACGACCTAAACGATCATTATTGTGAGAGTTGTAATGTGAGTAAGATGATGATGGCAAGTAAGAAAACGAAGAAAGAAGGCGAAAGAAGATGAAAAAAATTATTGTATCTATATTCGGAGGTGATCGATGATGTATTCGAGTCGTGATTATTATTATTATTATTACAATATTATGATTATTGTGTATAGTTAAGGCGAAAATGGAATTTTAGACGAAATTATCGAACTCGAAGTATATAGGGAGCGAATAAGTGAGAGAAAACGAGAGAAAGCGAGAGCGAGAGAGAAAGAGAGTATGCAAGAGTTGAGAGAAAAAATTGTTCTAATTTTTTTTTCACGGTTTTCGTTTTCTATTCTTCATTGTTGACGGTGATCGAACACTTTATACGTCGACAGGCAAAAAAGTGTCCCCCTCCCCTCGAGTCGAAGAAAGTAGAAAAAAAAGCTGTCACGGCCGAACGAAGTTTTGAGGAGAGACGAGAGAGTCAGGGCAAAAAGAAAATAGATAGGTAGAGAGAGAGAGAGAGAGAAAAAGCTAAAAAAAAACAAAAAACCAAAAGCACTAGCAGAACGCATTTCGAGACAATACACCATGCAATAGCGAGGCACACGGTTTGAGTTTACAGGAACGATTTACTTATTTCACATCGGGCGCACAAAAAACTTTTGGAACATTATCTAAACGACTCACAACACTTTTGTTTCCTTTGTACGACGACCAAAAACGAAGAAGAAATAGCCTATATATATATCTATATATAAAAATATACATATATGTATGTATGTACGTACACATACGTACATAAACAAACAATCAAGCAAACGCGTACGCGATGTGCTTCCCAGTTCGCGACAACTTTTCACCGATTTTTCATTGTTATCGTTGAGAACGATTCGAAAAGACTTTACCCCCTTTCGAATCTTCTCGGCTAAGAGCGGTGAAAAAGGGGTGAGTTTTCGCGTTCTGGGACCAGCAGAGGAGGAGAGGCGACAGAGGAACAAGCTCAGGCAGACAGATAGGATTTTAAAGGAAAACAGAGATAAAAAGCACACACACACCAGGGGGAAACGAAAGCAGGAGATTAAAAATATCGTAGGGAGATTGAGAGTATTCGATAAAAAACGAAATCGAGGCTGTTATCCTTCCCCGATCGAATCTCGGTTTCCCTCTTCGCGATCGTAGGCGATTCGTTGTCAATTTTCGACGCTCTCGACACCGCGACAGGGTCTTCGGTCGATGAAATCATTATCGCGCGAAAATTCGACATTAAATTAACTCTTTCGACTACACATCCCTTCGGCCAAAAAATTCATCTTAATTCGGACCTTCAAAATCGAGCCTCGAAACATCGACCGTAGGACCGGCAAGCTCCTGATGATTTATTTCGTCTTTCTTTTTAAATATATATATATACATGTATCTTCCACCGCGACGTATCCATTCCACTACATCCTATACCGTTCTCCAATGTTCTCCAACGTTCTCCAGCGGTCCCTTTAATCCCCTTTCGTCCTTTTACATTCCCTTTTATTCCCTCTATCCCCTTCCAACCTATCCAACCCCCAGCAACCCTCGAGGTTTCCGTCAAGCTTCCCTAAACCTTCACCCGTCGACATGTCAACCCGTCACGGTAATCATCAACCCCTCACACACGTCCCTCCAGTGAAGCCTCCAGTTGCACACACGAACCCCCTCACCTCTCACGTTTCCAACCCACCCCCGGTCCCTTCACTACCAAACCGATCTACCAATGTGAGTGAATGTGTCAACGCGTGCGACAAGGGAAAATAGCGGATTTCAAGGTGGAATAGGCGGAAAGATTGTACGTGGGGAAAAAAATGATTTAAAAAAAAAGATAATAATATAGCGGAAGAATGATAAAGTGGAGGAAGAAAAACGAAGAGAGTAATGGGCAAAGTGATAACACAGGGAAAAGAATGGGGAAAGCGTCGAGCACGTTACGACCTGAAAGAACTTTAAAAAAAAAATGGGAGGAAAAAGATAAAAATCGAACGATCGGGAAAAAAACGTACACACACACACACATTCGTCGGACTGTGTAGGGACATTTTGCATCAATTGTGTAAACACGAGACAGAGGGAAAATAAAGTGTGCGTGTGTGTGTGAGAAAGAGAGAGAGAGAGCGAGCGAGAGAGAGAGAGAAAGGAGAAACAAAGTCGTAAGAGAGAAAGGGAGAGAGAGAATGCGCGCGTGAAAGACCGAGAGCGAGAGGTAAGAAGAGACTAAAAAAAACAGCGCGAGCGAGAAGAATAAGACGACGGAAGCTAAAAAAAAACAACAAAATGTACGAACGAACATTGATACTGTCTTCGTTTTTTAAGGTCGTTTCTCCGTTCGACACGCTACTATATGAATATTGACATTTGTCATTGGATTATTACCGACGACGATGAATTGTCATTATTATTACGAACCTATTATTATTATTACGACGATGAATTATTATTATTATTATTATTATTGCGATTATTATGATTATTAGTTATTATTAACAATTATTATTGACATTATTATCACGAATTATTATTGCGATGATGATTATTGCGATTATTACTATTATCATTATTAGTTATATATTATTATTATTATTATTATTATTATTATTATTATTACGTGGTACAATAAAAATTTAATAAGCAATCGAGTTTCAATAGTCTCGTTACCAACAACCATTTCCCTTTACTCCCCGATTACACTGTGCAGGCTATAGTTTGAACTTCTCTTCCTAGTTTTCTAGGGATCGTAGAAGGATGATGTTTTTATTTTCAATCATGGAGGGTATACTTTAATGTACTCCCCAATAAAGTTTTCCATCTTTGCTGGTTTAAGAGAGAGAAGCTCATCATCCCGATTTAGGAGATCTATGTAAAAACTAATCGTTGCAAGATTATTTTATTGACGCTGACTGAAAGCTAAAACCTCAAGGAAGATGTGGAAGAAGTCTCATCAGGATCGACACATAAATGAGTAAGATAGTTCATTGCAAAGTTGGAGAATTTTATGAGTGTAGCTGGCTAAGAATGGAAAAAATATCAGCAACGTAAATTAATCATGAGGCATACTACTCGACAGGCCTGTTCAAAAAGAGGACGCTAACCCACCCTACCATAGGAGTAATTACAAGGGTGAAACGTATTTTACAGTTTATGTTCAACTTCTCCTGTCTAGCTTCATAGCAAGTTCAAACAACAATCACAGATACTATACCTAATGGTGAGCACACTTCAGAAGTTTTCAGTTACTTTTCTTAGCATACTTAATTTTTTAAAAATTATAGAAGTTTATAAACATTTATTTCTTATTAAAATAATGTTAGCACTTCCTTATTTTTGCAGTACCTGCATCGTACCGTACATATTAATGTATATAATAATTTTTTCAGATTGTTGGAAGTGTTATGGAACATAGTTAAAAAAGGAAAATCTAATGTTTTTTACTTTCTGCATGCAAAGCAATGGTAAATTCAGTCCATATCAAGGATTTGAATACGCATTTCAACTTATTTTCTTTAGTACGTCAGACTCTTTGCCTGGTATAAACTTCAACTCATAAATGGAATTAAACAATAGTACAGAACAGTCAGGAAAAGCACAGGAAAGTCGGGCCATGCTCAGGACAGTCAGGATAGGCAAAGTGCAGTCAGGACAGGTACAGAACAACCAAGGCAGTCAGGACAGGCATAGGAGAGCCAGAACAGGCACAGGGCAGTCAGGACAGGTACAGGACAGCCGGGAGAGGCATAGGGCAGACAGGACAAGCACAGGGCAGTCAGGACAGGCATAGGAGAGCCATAACAGCCACAGGACAGTAAGGACAGGTAAAGGAAAGTCAGGACAGGCACAGCACAGTCAAGACAGGCAAAGTGCAGTCAGGACAGATACAGGACAGCCGGGAGAGGCATAGGGCAGCCAGGACAGGCACAGGGCAGTCAGGACAGGCATAGGAGAGCCACAACAGGCACAGGACAGTCAGGACAGGTACAGGACAGCCGGGACAGGCATAGGAGAGCCATAACAGGCACAGGACAGTAAGGACAGGCATAAGACAACCAGGACAGTCACAGAACAACCAGGACAAGCAAAGGATACGCAAAACAGGATTTATTAAATAAATAACTCGTAGTTTTAGAAACACACTATTTTATTTTATAAAGTGTAATACAAATAATGAATAAAGACTTTATTAATTCTGAAACAATGTTAAACATTCTTCACCTTGTTCTATTCCAAAAATTCCTTTTTCCATACACACCAATAGTATTTCATTATTTTCCAATTGTCTTGCTTGTCACGGACTCGTATCACTTGTCAGCTTGTCATTCTTTGCCGAAATTTGATTCAGCTGGTAAATGGAGTGAATTAATAACTTCAGGTTGTATCTTTTCGCTCTGTCTGACTTTTCGTTGACTCGTACTACTTGCAACTTGTAGAATTTGCCGAATAATTCTCAATCTAAGGTAGAGTATTCGAATTTTAGCTCCGTCTGACTTATGATTGACTCGTACTACTTGCAACTTGTAGAATTTGCCGAAAAATTCTCAATCTAAGGTAGAGTATTCGAATTTTAGCTCCGTCTGACTTATGACTGACTCGTACTACTTGCAACTTGTAGAATTTGCCGAAAAATTCTCAATCTAAGGTAGAGTATTCGAATTTTAGCTCCGTCTGACTTATGACTGACTTGTACTACTTGCTTACTTGCAAAATTTTTCCGAAAAATGCCAAAAAGTGAAATCAGTAGTATAACCCGAAATTTCTCAGACCGACCTTTAGCTCGGTCTGACTTATCACTGACTCGTACTACTTTCTCACTTTGAAATTTTTCCGAAAAATTTGCAATCCCAGCAAGTAGTATAACCCGAAATTTCTCAGACCGACTTTTAGCTCCGTCTGACTTATCGTCGATTTTACTACTTGCTCACTTTGAAATTTTTCCGAAAAATTTGCAAACCCAGTAAGTAGTATAACCCGAAATTTCTCAGACCGACTTTTAGCTCCGTCTGACTTATCGTCGATTTTACTACTTGCTCACTTTGAAATTTTTCCGAAAAATTTGCAAACTCAGTAAGTAGTATAACCCGAAATTTCTCAGACCGACCTTTAGCTCCGTCTGACTTATGACTGACTCGTACTACTTGCTCACTTTGAAATTTTTCCGAAAAATTTGCAAACACAGCAAGTAGTATAACCTAGGATATCTCAGACCGACTTTTAGCTCGGTCTGACTTATCGTCGACTTTACTACTTGCTCACTTTGAAATTTTTCCGAAAAATTTGCAATCCCAGCAAGTAGTATAAACTAGGATATATCAGACCGATTTTTAGCTCCGTCTGACTTGTGACTGATTCGTACTACTTGCTGACTTTGAAATTTTTCCGAAAAATTTGCAAACCTAGCAAGTAGTATAACCTAGGATATCTCAGACCAAGTTTGACTTCTAACTTATCGTCGACTGTAATACTTACCCACTTGTAAAATTTTGCACAGAAATTATCATTCTCGCAAGTAGTATAAACCAAAATATCTCGGACGTAGTATTAGATGTGTCTTACTTGCCAAATTGGAGAACTTATAAATATGATACGCTCACAAGGTATTTCTAGGAAATAAGGAATTTTAGGAATAGAACAAGGGTAGCGGTTAAAAGAATTTAACAATGTGTCCCATTTAACAAATTCTTTATTCATCATTTATATTATACAACAAAAATGTATGTGATACAAAATGAATGGAATACAATTTTGTATTTCTAAGAATAAAGATATTTATTTAATAAATGGTTGTACTGTTTGGTACTCTTCCTCTTTTGACTGTCCTGTGGTTGTCCTGGCTCTATTCTGCCTGTCCTGATTGTCCTATGGCTATCCTAGTTGCCCTGTGGTTGTCCTGACTCTGTTCTGCCTGTCCTGACTATCCTGCTGCTCTTCCGGCTCTCCGTTGCCTGTCCTAACTGTTCTGTGGTTGTCCTGGCTCTGCTCTGCGTGTCTTGTCTATCCTGCGGCTCTCCCGGCTCTCCTTTGCGTGTCCAGGCTCTGCTCTGCCTGTCCTGACTATGCTGAGGTTCTCCCGGCTCTCTGTTGCCTGTCCTGGCTGTCCTGCGGTTGTCCTGGCTCTGCTCTGCATGTCCTGACTATACTGCGGCTCTCCCGGCTCTCCATTGCCTGTCTGGGTTGAAAACGTTTTGAATTTATTAGTCTGTGTTATCGCCAGTAGATAGATCTCCCCTCAACCATTCTTATCGCCCACTATTTCAGCTTACTTGACCTCTCCCGATCATCAAAATACTGATAACCGACTTCCTCTTGGCCTCTTCTTTAGTACTCCTAGATTGCTTCGAAACGTATATTGTCATTTTCCCTCTCACCGCCTGTAACCCAAATTATGTGCCAACTGATTTCAACGAAAAAGTTTCCATCCAATTATGATTCCAATTTCTAGCATTCTTCTCCCTTCGATTTTCATTGAATCGATTAAACAAAGTAGATTTCCCAAATCTCGATGAACCACGAGCGAAGTAATCGCTGAAAGGTATCTCGCCCAGGGTGAAAGGTCATTGAGAGGCGTCGATTTCGTTCTGACGCACGCTTTTACAAGCGTCAGTACGATCGGCATCAACGATGCTGCGCTTCGGCATTAGAAAAGTCTCTGCTCGACGATCTCTCGAAAATCTTGATGGATCCTTTGATATCCTTGGAAACACCGCGGCGATTGGAACGTCCTCTTCGAGGCAAACGTCGAAAGAGAATCGTTTGATCAATTCGCTGAACAAACAATCCCTACGGTTCTCGTCGACACAGACTTCTGGCGAACCAAGGAAGACCTGCCTGTACGATTTTCACAAAGAAAACGGAGGTGAGGACCCTTTTCCAATTTTGAAACGTAAACTTTCGAAAGGAAAAAGTTTTCCTTTTTCATTTTAGGGAAAATTGTCAATTTCTCCGGATGGTTGCTACCAGTGCAGTATCAGGATGCGATCGCGGTGTCCCATCGTCATACAAGGTCCTTTGCGTCCCTCTTCGACGTTGGACACATGATGCAGACCCTGGTTTCCGGCAAGGATGCTGCTGATTTCCTCGAATCTCTGACTACGAGCGATCTGAAGAACTTAAAGAAAGGTGCCGCAACTTTAACGGTATTTACAAATGAGAGCGGTGGAATTCTGGATGATCTGATAATAACAAAGGACCATGAGGAGAAGTACTTCGTGGTATCGAACGCCGGAAGGAGAGACGAGGATTCACGGCTGCTCCTTCAACGTTTGGTAAGTCAAATTATCTTTTCCTTGGGAAACTTCTTCATGGATGAATTAGAGTATTCAGGAAATAAGAAAGATTCCACATGAAAACCTAAGCAGTGGTATTCATCCCAAGGTCGTATGATGTCAATCAGTTTCCTCAGTCGAAAAATATTGTGTAGTTGTAAAAAGAAACTTCACAATTTTCAGTTTCTGTTCGTTGTTGGCAATCGATTCTTTCCAGGATGAATTTAAATCTCAAGGAAAAACTGTGAATCTCGTGTTCCTGGATCCCTTGGAGCAAGGTCTGATCGCTCTCCAAGGACCAACCGCAGCAAATGTCCTCGATTCAATGGTAAAAATCGACTTGCGGGATCTAAGATTTATGAACAGCGTAGAGACCGAAGTTATGGGAAGTTCCATAAGAATATCTCGATGCGGATACACCGGAGAGGATGGTTTCGAGATCTCCGTTTCTGCGGAGAACGCTGCAAAACTCGCAGAGAGAATCCTCGAGATTCCTGACGCTAAGTTGGCAGGTCTCGGAGCAAGGGACAGCTTGAGGTGAGAAAATGTTAATTAATTACAAAGGAATTACCGTCTGTGCTGTTTGTTAAAAGTATACTTCTCTTTTGACATCGATTTTCGCAGGCTGGAAGCTGGTCTTTGCTTGTATGGCCACGATATCGACGAGAACACAACCCCTGTTGAGGCTGGACTTACTTGGCTCGTTGGTTTGTAATTTTTGCACTTCATCTAGTTCCCTATTGTTTTATAATAATTTTAATTAAGCTTATTGACCAATTATACAATGCACATAGATCTTTTAAAGATCTATAATTTGTAACATAAAATAAAAGCAATGGGATCTAAAAAACCTAGTAATAGTCTTCCAATAGAAAGAATGTAAACGTAATGTACTTGAAGCAAACAATAATGGTTAAACAAATATTTTGTCCTTAGCAAAACGAAGAAGGGCAGAGGCTAATTTTCCTGGTGCTCAAAGGATACTATCGCAGATTAAAGAGGGAACAACAAAAAAAAGAGTGGGCCTGATGATGGGACAAGGCCCTCCTGCTAGAGAAGGGGCAGCAATTTTAACCCCAGAAGGTGAACGTGTTGGTATAGTCACTTCTGGAGGACCTAGTCCTACTCTTGGACGTCCCATTGCAATGGGATATGTGCCAAAAGATCTTGCACAGTTTGGTGGAGGAGCCTTGGTTGAAGTGCGAGGAAAAACATACAAAGCAACCATTACAAAGATGCCATTTGTTAAGGCAAATTATTATACCATCAAATAATCAATGCAGACAGATGTTTATATAAAATTAGATATTGAAGTGTACGATAAGATTAAAAAAAAACTTTTAATTCCTAGTTGCAAGACTTAAAATTGATTTATAAATAGAACTACACTCATAATTATTGTATTTATATTATGACTTGGTAATTAGTCTGTTGGAATTCTTGTTAATTTCATTTTGAAGTCAGGAGAAATTAGGTATAAGTATTGAAATAAATACTATCACTGACAATTTCTGTGAATTTGAGAAAAATATCGGTTTATTTCTTTTGGTATGATACACTTTTGCAAATAATCTGGAAATATTACAGTTTAATAGTTATAATAAGCTTGAAAAATTATGAAAATAGCAACGTTACCCCATTGATAGTTTAGCTATTAATGGAAACATTTTTTAATTTTTTCAACTGTCTTCCAAGAGTCCCAAAAATCTGAAAAAATGACACATTAATATTTACGGTACGATGCAGATTCTGTAAAAATATAAAAGTGGTAGCTCCATTATTTCAACAAGAAATAATTATTTATAAACTTCATTACCTTCGCTCCATTCTTAAAATTCCATATTTTCCAAAAATTTCTAAACGGTGCATCATAATTAGGAATTTATAATTAAAAAATTTTGGTAAGATATGAGCTCTGTGAAGTGCAAGAATGTAAAACTTTATATTTAAATATTAATATTTTGCTTTTTTCTAGCCCATTCTAGCCTTTAAACTCCCTTAAGCCATGAACTATACGAACGTAAGAAGAGTGGAAACTCGATGATTTCAAAGGGTTCTGGAGCTGTGGGGTTGTGCCGTAGGAAGTGAAGGCAGACCACATCTATTTTAAGAGCATATAACTATTTATTAACACAAACTATTGAAAACGAATATCAAGTTTTAGTCACAAGGCTACAAAAAATGTCGCGTGGCGAGGTTGCTAAGGGACACTCAAACAAAAGACTCTCGGCACCATAAGATGGCGGCTGGCTAACTGCTTGCTCGCTTGGCCGCTAGATGTCTGCCTGCAATTGACCGGTGGCGCCACCATGCGGCCAGTAGGCCAATCTTCCTTGACAGCCACAGTAGTCCTCCTTGAGTAGAAGTTCACCTTTTTTACTGTCACGAATTGAACTCTTTTTTTACCAGGATAGGTTAGTATGGCTGCAGGACGTTGGATCGCTGAGGTAGGTGTTGAAGAGACTGTAACAGATGCTAGAGTAATTCTCAGCCTTTAAATTAGCTGAACCTTCGGGGATGGTAGCGGATATCTCTGAAGGTAGCCGAACATCCCGCTTACCTACTGCGGCTGTCAAGGAAGATTGGCCTACTGGCCGCATGGCGGCGCCACCGGTCAATTGCAGGCAGCCATCTAGCGGCCAAGCGAGCAAGCAGGTAGCCAGCCGCCATCTTATGGCGCCAAGAGTCTTTTGTTGAGTGTCCCTTAGTAACCTCGCCACGCGACATTTTTTGTAGCCTTGTGACCAAAACTTAATATTCGTTTTCAATTGTTTGTGTTAATAAATAATTATATGCTCTTAAAATAGATGTGGTCTGCCTTCATTTCCTACGGCACAACCCCACACCTCCAGAACACCTTCAGAATAATGAGTTTCCACTCTGTCGGCGTTCACATAGTTTATGGCTTAACTTCAAAATACAGCGAATACATTTTCCTATATTTCTCAGCTTCTACTTATGCTAGAGAGATGATGTTTTTAGAGTTTAACGCAGTTTTCCACGCCCTTTCAAATGGTATATGACACAAAATTGCAAGCTTCTTAAAAAAATATTTTATGTTTGGCTACCGGTTGCTCACTTGTAGCGACTAAACGAGTAGAATTTAAGCGTTTCCCATTAGTATATCGATAGTTTAGACTCTAAGAAAGACGCTGGAACAAACAGCATCTAAATCGGTCAAGAAATAAGCGAAATATGAGTGTTTAAATATTTCAGTCTTTCATCGAGAGGTTAGTTCGCGCCAGAAAATGTCCGAAAATTTACAATAACTAGATGGCGCTGAAAGCAGTGGCACCAGAACTCTTTAAAATCATCGAGTTTCCACTCTTCTTACGTTCGCATAGTTCATGGCGTAACTTTAAAATACGAACAATATATAAATTTTCAAACTGAAAATCTCAAATATCTCGGCTGCTACTAGCGATAGAGCGATGATTGTTTTTTTGAATTGTACATTTTTGTATGCTCTTTAAGATAATTTAAGGAAATATACATACCTTTACCAGTGAAAAACTATATGATAAAATACGACGATACCATTATATCAACGAAACGAATCTTGCCAAACATTTTGCCATAGAGACATCGAAAACAGCAACGATTATGCAGGAAAGAAACGCATTGAAATCGATCGAGAAACGAGCGAAATAGCAGCATCTAAAGTCTCCACAGTCACCCGGTTTTTTCTTATTACTCCAATATCATCATCTCTTTACTCAAAGAAGAAAACTTGGATGCAATCACTCCGCCGTCTCGCATAGAACGCTCTGCGGTGAATTAAACCGCAATAGTAGTGGCACGCTGGTCTCGAAAATACGTCAGGAATATTGCAACGGGCGACGTATGTATCATTAACGTTGCAGAAATACATATCCAGGCTCTGGGTGAACGAGGGGATGCATACGAACCAAAAGAAAGGAGCCGCAGACGCCTCCGGTCTGGCTCTGTCTTTCAAAAGAATAGCGAACCCGCCCCATCGGGGAATCGCTCGCAAAAGAGTAAATTACTATCCGTCCCACGACGGCTGTATCATACGATTTCACAGCGGATGCGACGTTCGTCGATAATTGCTGCCGTCAAATTAAACGAGCGTTAATATCGTTAACGAATTAAATTCCATTGATTGGATTACGGCGTGCGAACGACGGGTAGACAAGGAGCGCGCAAACAGCGGGAGTCGTGAAATCGCGGCAAAATCGATCGCTCGAAATTGCACGTACTACAGACTGCTAATCTTCGTAACGACAACGGAACGAGAGACAATGAAACGCGTACAATTTCCATCGTTAAATACAGAACAACGCATCCGCTGGCTTGAACGGACAAAGGTCTTCGAACGATTACAAATACGAGCAACGTATCGTCTCGAGCGTCGTTTTATTATCAGCGAAGCAATGGTACAATAAACTGCAATAACAAAGTACAGCCGGTCGTGCATCACTGTCCTTCATTGAAAAACGGAGGACTATCTCCGAGAGAGCTTTCGTAGCTGGTTCTCCGGACGTGTAATTTCCACGGGTGCCTCTTGCAGGAATGAATTTTTGGATCGCCGCAGGCCGAGTAAGCACGTTGCGGTTTGCTTGGCAAAACGAAGGCGGGTGTAGAATTGGCGCTCGGTGACCCGTTAGACGGTCAGCCATGCATTTCGGTGCATTTCGTGTCTACGACACGTTTGCCCGGTATTTCTCTCCTACTTTCGCAAATCCTTGTCCCGACAGAGTCTAAAATTCTTTTCACGGTAGAATACACGTATTTATAGATGTACGTGGCTTCGCCTTTCTCCTCATCCTCTTCCCCGATCGATCCGTGCAGCATCGCTTTTTCGCGCTTTCTCTCCTGAAATCGTACGAAAAGTTTATTGCAGAATTCGCCGGGAGACCCCGGGAAAAGTTTGCCAATGCATGTCTGTCGCGAGAGAGAGGACGCTTTAGCGATCGAAGGTGGTCGTCGCTGGTCGAAAAGTAGATTGGCGGATGGTTTAACGAAAGCCTGAGCAGCCACCACCCCTTGCAGGGTCTCCTTAGTGGGTTAAAGGGGCAAATCGGACGACAGGAAAGAGCAGGAGGGAGAGAGAGAGGGGCAGGGACAGAATACGGGCGGAATCAAGAAGGGGCAAATAAATTTCGCATTACGCCTCTCATCGATATCACTCGGGAATGAGTGGATGAAAACCCATGGACCCGGGGAGAAACGAGGGAGAGCCAGGGGTATACAAAGGGATATGCATAATCCCTTCTTTTTTATGCGCTTTTATGTATTCGGGCTGCCTCTCGAGGCCGCGTTGCAAATGCTCGTCTCTCGGTACCGGCGCTCGGTCGCCTATGTACGCGTGGCCGCATATATACGCGTTGGCAGGTCGAATGTATATGCGCAGATTGAGTATATAGATCTCTCTTCTCGTCCCCTCTCTCTCCTTTCATCCCGTCTCGCCCCCTTCGTTCTCACCCTCTCTGCAGGAGTGCAGAAAGTAGGCGCCGGGAAAGTGGGATGCAGAGGGATGAAAGTTGGTGCGACGCAAACAGATCTATCTCGTGGTGGCCCCACGAGAGAGAGATATGTACCAACCTAGAGAAAGTCGAGCTATCCATTCGGTGTGAGCGCGTGCAGCGCTTCGCTTCTCCTTTCGCTGTGTGTACGTACCACCCCTCTCCTAGAAGGGGTGAGAGAGATTGGTGGTACCTCGGTGACGTCAGAGAGCCGATCGTCAGGCGCAAACGGGGTTGCCTACCATACTACGTCAGAATGACGAGCCGATAAACTACCCATCAGGGTTTTCTGCGGCGGGCGGGCCAGCGGTCTTGAGGTAAACAGTCGTTTTTATCGTTCGACGTGATTTCCTACGGTTTTAGAGGATATTTTATTCTTTTTGCTACTCGCGTGCGAGGTTACGAAGGAGAATACGTTACCCTGGATCTCGTTTCCAGGTGGCCGCCGTTGGTTGGGCCGACGATGGCGAGTTCAGGCACGGTGGTCGACGGTGTCGGCGAGACCGACGGTACGACAGGCGGACCCAGGAATCCTCTTATCTGCGGAGTCTGCCACGACTACTACAACGAGCCCTGCCTGCTGTCCTGCTTTCACACTTTTTGCGCCCGCTGCATCCGTGGCCCTCACCTCGACGGAAAGGTCTCCTGTCCTAGCTGCGGGTAGATAACGACTGTTATTGCATGACGTCCTTAGGGTGGATGGCACTCCCAGGTCTGCTTTAAGTTTGGATGTTATCCATGTATTGTATGGTTTCTAACATACCATTGTACATACCTGTGAATCCAAGAAAGACATGGCTAGACCTTGGATGGTTTTCTCTTGGTAGATATTCCTACCTCTGATAGCTCTACTCTATACATACCATTCCTTCTAGTGTAATTTTTCTCTACCTTATTTTTCTCAGTGTAATTAATTTGGAACACTTACTAAAGAAAATTGGTCCATGCAGGCAGCCTACGCAGCTAAAGGATGGGGCACAACTACCACCCCCCGATCAGCTGATACGTCAGCTGGTTGAACTGGCAAATTCAGAGAACCCACCGTGCGCTAACTGTGACAAGAGGGACAAATCTACCATGTTCTTCTGCACTACGTGTGGTAGGGGCTTAATAAATTTCTTAACAATCAATATCAAAAGTAACCCATCCTTGAAAAGCACTTTTCAATTTTAGGGCAAGCTTTGTGTACTCACTGCAGGGAACACACCCATCGTGCCAAGATGTTTTCCACCCACGAAGTGGTGCACATGAGTAAATGCGCCAAAGATACTCAACGTCGTTGTCCGTCTCACGGAGAACAATATATAATGTACAGCCAAAGTGCTAAATGCATGCTCTGCGCTACTTGCTTCCGCGACACGCCGACGGATGCGAGGTTGCATTGCGTGGACATAGAGAGTGCCTGGCAGCAGGCGTCAAAAAAGATGGAACGAGCGGTTAATTCGATATGCGAACTTCAAGCAGGCGTAAGGGACGGCATACTGGCTCTGAAGTCTCAGCTGGACGAGCTGCGCCATAGTCTCGAATCGGAGAAAAGGGCGTTGAATTCGTTCTGCCAAGGAATGCAGGAAGCGATAACGAAGACTCATTCCAACGTACTTACGGAGCTTCAGCGTCAATTCGAGGCTAAGGATCGGATGGTCCGCACTCAGCTGCTTTCCTTAGGTAGCGCGCTTCCCGTACTACAGATGCATTTGATGTTGTGCACCGCGTTCACCAGCGGCGCGACGAAATACCAATTTCTCGAGTTAGCTCATCCGATGCTGGAACGACTCAGTCGCGTTGCTCAGCTGGGGCATCCATCGAGACCTCCGTTATTAACTGCCCGTCTCAAGGCCAACTATAGGAATGACTTTGCTCGTGCATTACAATCGTATGTGGGTGGCCAACAGCAAGCTCAGACCAAGGAATCGTTATACGATCAGACACACTCCATGGGTCAACAGCAGGAGCCTCAAGTGATTCAGGTATCGACGGATACTTTAACTTACACGCCACTCGATTACAAATCCATCTTTGCGTTCATATTACAAGTTTCTTTTTCACTGCATTTCTCGCGCACACTTCTGTGTAAGTACTTTTGTTCACAGGATCTTATTCGATATGATGTGGCTTGTACTTGATCGTATGGTGGTAGTTTAGTAAGCAGACTTAGACAGTCATTCTTGTAGAATTCATTGGCTGCTCGGGAAGAGCGAAACTTTCGTTTCCCATTAGTTTGTTAGCCAGATGTCGTAGTCAGTATCAGAAAAAACTTGGAACCCTTGTGCAAAATCAGCCCTGCATCTTACGCCATTTATATCGGATCTCCTTTGTGTCTTTTGAACAGAGCAGCAAGTCTGCTCAGAGGATCCCGACGAAGGGTGGAACTGACGGCGGCCCCTTCTCCAATCACTGCCAGGCGTTTGACTCGCAGCTCAAGGAATTGAGTCAACAATTAATGGCGGTAAAGGAACGTTTGGGAGAATTGCATAGGGACGTTGCACTTTTGCGAAGAGCGAACACTCCGCCGTTGGGAACGCGATACGAGCACGTAGCTAGAGACTGCCGTTTGTTGGAGCAGCAGCTGGAACATCATCAGATGGAACTGGAACGTCTGAGGAACGTCTTCGATGGATTGTGGGAGGAACAACTGTGTAGGATCCACGTGGAGAAAGAAATCTTCCACTCTCAGGTACCACAATCTCTGCCATAACAAACACTACTGCCGATTCGAGATTAATCGACGATTACCTTCTGCTAGATGAACGACATTCTCTCTCTGAGGACGGAAGTTAAACAACTACAGACCCTGGCTCAGCAGCTCGAACCGTTCGTGAAGTCTTTTTCTTCGGGCGTCAGTGCCGGAGAAATGAGCATGGCAGCTTCGGATGCATCTAGCAATCAACACCTGCAAGCATTGCTGGATCGCTTGGCACGGCTGCAAATGCAGGAGCCACCGCAACAGCAAGGTCAGGCGCCAACAAAGGATCATCGTCATTCGCGTACCACTGCCACGAGTGCTGACAATGCGCTCTACATGAAAGGTAAGTTTTACAAGCGATTCTCTTATCTTGAGGATCATCCATCTCGCGTTGCAAGATTGCATTGAATTATCTCACTTAGAAACGAAGGAGATGCCAACACGCTGTTGCACACCATCCGGTGGCGTAAGTGCCGTTCTCGATTCGAGCGGAAACATCGTCGTCTACGGGACGGCAAAATCTGTAGAGTCAAAGAGAGGAGTTTTGAGTCAGCTGATCGAGAAAGCCAGGACAAAGGAAGATCGTAAAAAATCACCTGGTAGAGAAGAAGGACGTGATCGCAGTCAAAGTCGCCGTTCGAGGAAGTCACCGGACAGTGCCAAGCCAAAGACACCGCCTGGACATTCGTCCGCCAGCAAAGTGCGCTCCTTGTATCGCTCTCTAAAGGGTGCAAGTGGTGACACTTCTGCCGAGGGTCTCGATCAACCGGAGAGGTCCACGGATAGCCAACAGCAACAGTCACATTCGACTGGTAAGAATAGAACCGCCAAACTATCGCGTGCAAAGAAATCGTAATACTTATGAGGATTACGCACTTATTGTACAGATATATAAGAGTAATTCTAGGTTTAATCGTCTCGGTTCTACCACAAACAAAACCTGCAGAGTTCTTGACCCGGTTCTTCGACATGATTAATTGTACACGTTACACAAAAATCGTATGCCAATAAAATCCTAATAAAATACAAGAACACTCTCGATTTTACTTTGTACGCACCGAAGTTCCAAGCCGGTAGACGGAGGTTTAGCATTATTTTAAAGAGGTGAACGTGTGTATAGGAGGAGAGGAAGGTGACTATCAGCGAATTTCCGAGGCCTCGAGTATGGGAGAAGCGAAGAAGCGCGTGCAAGCGCAAGTTCACGCAGTACCGGATGAGCAGCCGATTCCACGAAAGAGTGTTAAGGTCTACCCGGCCAGCGATTCCGAGGATGTTTTTTACGCCGATGAGAAAGCCTCGGCGGACGTTAGAAGACGAAGGCGTGCCAGTTGCGACAGCTTGAGCACAACCGGATCCGGAAGCAGGCGATCGAGTATCGCCGATGGGACGGTAGGTCAATCCGCGCAGGATGCCAGGAAAACTCTGGTTGTTTTGATCGGGCCTACACCGACGTCGTCGTCTCTGGTGCAGAAACAGCGTTCCTGGGAAACCTTTCCACGACTGAAGAGCAAGCGCACAGTCTCGATCGAGGGTGCATCGCCATTGGGACAGCTCAAGAAAGCGGACAGTTTCGAGGGACACGAAGAAGCGGTCCGTACCTTGGTCGAAGCCGTCCAGCAAACGCGATCGCATCTACAAGATCATCACCGGCATTATCATCGTCATAATCGTAAAAATAAGACGAATTAAGATTACCCCGTTCTCCGTTCAGAGAGACCTGAATCCTGCGGCGTCGGGGGAGATCTGTTCAAGGATGCTCAGCACATCAAGAAGATAACAATTATCTTCGAATGCCTAGGATATTTGGGAAAGTATTATCGAGAGACTGTACCTCTCGATTATTTAGTAATTGTTATTAATAAAAGAAATATCGTTATATCGATGAAAGGGGTGGGGGGTATCGTTATGAGTTTCTTTCGAGATTTTTGGAAATTTCGTTGGGGATACGACGTTAAAGGGCATTTCACGTGATACGTATAAATACGTCTACATGTGTACACGTTTGAATCAACGTATACATACGTATACAAATGTAGATTGATATACCGCAGAGAAATGTGATTCGCGATTAGAATTCATCGTTGGGAACCACCTTCGATAAGTGCACTGTTAATCGTTATTTTTCATGAAGACTGGAAAACGAAAAATCTAAATATTCCTTTTCGATCCGGACCAATGTTTTTTGAAGTCTGTTGCCTGCAAGTTGCTCCAAATTTTTCTACGTTCGTGTTGGAACTCCGTGGTCCCGCCGATCGTTTCACCGATGACATTGCCGCGTATCCGATTTTGGAGTTTTTATAGAGGTTTCAATTGCACTTTGAAGCGCCGAAGGTTAGTATTGCTGCCAATAAGAAATAACAGTTATAATACGTAATTAAAGGAGAAAAGGGTTTAAAAAAAGAGATAAAGAAGGAAATAAAGAATAGGAGTGTGTTCGCGTTGTCTGCTACACTCGTCATTGAAACGACCCTTGGCGGTCGACGTAATTAGCGCCTTGATTAGAATTAGTAGGGTTTTCGATGAACTGTTGCATGTACATTAATATGGGAAAGTTAACGACACGACTGTGGTTCGATCATCGTCATTATCACCATTATTATATATTATTATTGACGTTTATACGCGCAATAATTTCATCACGTTGCTCAAATTATGCGTTACTCCTTCTTTAAAAGTCGAAAGTTTCTCCCGCGAGCTTGCGTTTTTATTGAACGACGAATCGTATTTAAAATATATAAGTCACTTGTAAGACACTTTATACGATGTATACAGAATCTATGTTCGACGCGGACTGACGGGAAAACAAAACAAAAATCCATTTCGATTTTAGTCGAATATATAAAACGTTAAAAGTGTTTTGGATGAGAGAAAAGGAAATGGAATAGTTATTAAACTAAACACTGCCAGCCACAGTACATTACGAATTTAATCGATGGTACTCACAAAAGAATAGCCTAATTTCTAAGCATACTCGTAAATCGCCAATTGTACGGGGATCTATCGGTCGTAATATATTAACGCGGTGGACGTATAATTGTGATAGACGTTTAACGATTAACAAATTACCGAATGTCAGACGCTGAAGTAACATTCGTGATTACGTTAAACGAAAACAACGTTATAAAGTACGTAAAGTATGCAAGCCTTAGGAGGAGAAACTGACGGTTCATCCGTGATGATTTTTAACGATCGTTCACCAGGTTTCAACGAGTGGAGGATCGCGATCCTTCCTAAGGGTTATAAGAATGTTCTAATTATAGCGAATGTAACAATAAGCATGTATGAAAATGTCGAGTCGCTGAATATAGTAAAATATACGAGTTATGAAGTACGAATTGTCACTATTTTTATTCATTTGTCTTATTTGATTGCTTTATACCTACGTATAAGTATTAAATTAAATGAAACGGGATAACTAAAAGTAATCGACGATAATTTTAAATTACGTACATTTACTGCGTTATTATTTCGGTCGTTATAGATTGCTATGCCGATAGAGAGACCGGAACAATATCGCAAATTCATGTATGTAAGTTGTGTCCGTTGGTGTTACACACACATTCATGTAGACGGAAGTTTCCTCATATTTACAAAAATGAATCCGTGGTAAGAAAGGTAAGCTATATATAAGTTCATTCACATTGACGTACATGGCTGTATTCAATGCTGTTTAACGACATTTCCTAATGACTCGGATTCCGTAACATTTTCATCGTTTATCAACGATTCAGCACTAGAAGTGTCTTTCGATACTAATAAAGATGTATTTATACCACTATCACTTTCCGTTTCCTTAATTTCACTTAATTCTTGGTTCTGGGATATACCAAGTAATGGTAATAAACCCAATGTCTTTTGACTTCCAATAGAATCGAAGAAGAATACGGCGTCTTGAATATGCAGTTTCAAGCGTTGAAGCTCTGACATGTTAACATTTTTACTAACGTTCAAAGACGTTTCCAAGGGATTGCATATGTAGAGCGGAGAACTGTCTTTTTTTGGTACCTCAGTGCCTGTTCTTAAAGAGATAGCATGTTTCTCGTATTCGAAGGATGCATAATATTGAAAGAATCCACGTAAAAGCGATTCCAACGATTCGTGATTATCCTTCTTTCTGTTTGCTATTATTTTGTTGATGTTACGCAGAAACGTACAGTCTACATCCGAGTCCACGAACCGGATATCCTCGTAGGCTAAAAATAAATAGACATTTTAGTATTAGAGAAATTCCACTCCACACGTGAATATTTCATTTTTGTACTTACTCGCGAGTAATTTCAACGTTTCCAAGGTTGGCAGAATCTGTTTGATTTGTAAATAAAATAATGCTAAAAGGGTCAAAGAGAAATTCGTTATCCATCGTCCTGGTGAAGGGCTTGTCAATCTATGAAATTTTGCCCACATTCGAATAGTGAAAACAAGTGGCCTAACGCGATCATCTAATTTTCCAAATATATACAGCAACTCGGACATATGTATCGCACAACTGTAATATAAATATATACATATTTATATATACATTTTTTTATTTTATAACAAGTACAAAACGAAATTATACGGGAAAAGAAATGGGTACGTACTGATTAGTAATACTAAGATCGCAATCTATATGTGTATACATATTACCGAATTTAATTATAGGAACTCGTGCATTTAAGACTCTTTGTAAGTTAAATACACCGGGAGCAAAAGATGCCATTATCTGAGCTATTATGGCCATGAACTCCTTTTGTTCCTGCTTCAGACCTAAACGAAGTTGTTTCGTATGAAACACCAAATGACTGTCGTATGTTTCATTTTTCTGAAACAGATATTCAATCAACACTATCACACAATATTATACACGATCGAAACAAAAATTGGTAAAAGCTTTAAGTAATTTGAATTTGTCTTTACTCGTTGGTACGGTAGAAATACTAAATCAAGATCACATCCTTTTTTTCCAAATCCGTTCACGCTAGAACCGAACGGCTGCACGAGAGAATTTCCAAAAAGTCCGGACAAACATTTCTCTATATGCTGGGCAGTGTAAAACCTTAATCTTACTTCGAAGTCGTTGAGTTTTAATAGAGAGTAAAGGCATTCCATTTGTTCAGATATCTACAAACATTTTATCTTGGAGTAATGTTATTTTCACAAATAAACCTTAATTATCTATGTTAAATAATTAATATATTACAGTATTTATCCTTTGTAGAGCCTTTATTATGTTTTCTGCTGTGGGGATTTCTGTTCCATTGGTTGTGGAAAGAATTTTATTTGGGACAATGTTAAAATGCTGTTTAATAAGATCCTTATTTTTGTCACGGAACCAAAATACGGATGTTTTCAAAGATGCAACTTTATTAGAATTACTAAAAACGGAAGTAGCTGCCACACGTTTGACAACATTAGCATTTTCAAATTCCACCAGCATAAAATTCTGTAAATAATCATATTTAAAGGTTTACTAATATTATTGAAATTACATACGAATTATTATTCTATCTTTAACACTGTTATTTAATATATAGATAAACTTAAATCAACATACGTCTTTAAAATGATTATAATGATGCATACTAATAATTTTCCCATACTGTGAACAATAAGAATAAAGATAATCGGATGATTCAATCGATCGGACTTGTACTAGGATAGTTTTGGAAGCCTGCAATCTTCTATAATTGACTTCTGTTTCAAATGTGTCGGATTTTGGCATCGCTGAAATGGAATTTGAGACACAACTTCATTAGTAACATCTTTAAATCTAAATGACAACGTTTAAGGTATCGTAATTGAATAAAATGCATATGTAAGATTAAAGCATAAATAATTAACATACCCTCGTACGTGTTAAATGAGAAGTAATTACTTGAAAAATAAACAAAATACAATATCATTTAGGTTAGATACCTGTAGCCCGGATAATATTCGAATATCTATCATTCTCAGCAGGGCGTCGATTGTTCAGTGATTGGATGATACTTTTTGACCCCTTAAACCTTTTTATATTTGTCCTAAATTTACAATTTAATTGATTTAATGATAAACATGAAATAATATTATTGCGATATACGAACGCCATTTTTAAATATATCTAATTTCATAGGAGGCACGTGGAAAACGGCACTCAACATTTTAACCGCCTTTCCTTATCCTACAACAGATGGCAGTCATACGAGAACTGTTTTACCTCATCATATGTTTATTAAATAAAAAGAAATAATATTGATCAGTTAAGCAGTTAGTACAATTCAATAATCTTCGATTATTTCATATAATCGGGTATTTGTCGCTAAAATGATCAAAGATTGCGTAAAATCATCCCGTTAGATCAGGCAACTAAGAAAATATCCCTTAACTGATCATTTTAACGACAGTTATGTTTGAAAGATAGTAACGAAGTAATAATAATTGCCAAATATAAAAATCCACAAATTATTAATGTAAAAGGAAACTTCTTAATCATTCATCTCTAACCATCCATGAATCATGAGGAATTCCATTGCACGACATTGTATCCAACAAAGGATTCACGAAGTATCGCAAACCTGCTCGAATTATTTCCCGCATCCCCCGAGAGTAGCATGCCGTGTCGTTTCTAATCCGGGCGATGACATAAGCATGCACTCGGTCTATCCCTTTCTTTTCAACACCCACGAGTTTCTTCTTCCTCTCGTTTCGTTCCTTCTACCCCTTTTTCGCGCATCTCCCCTTCTACTTTGCAAATCCTCCACGTGAAAGAGAAGGATACGCGAACAGTCCAGGGTCTCCCTCTGCCGGACGATCTAGAACATTAGTCTCCGTAGATCTCTACCATATCTATTTTCCTTGTTCTCCCAACGTCCTCGGAACTATTTCTCTCTCTATCTTTCACATCTCTCTTCTCTCTTTTATCGACGCACATTCGTGCGTATAATTTTCATTCAGCTCTTTTCGTCTTGCTCAATCGACGTTCCCCTTTTATCAAAACAAAAGCATCATAGAGCGGGAAATATCTTAAGCTAGATTGTTCTTCCTATTTCAATTTTTACAATTACATTGTCACACAGGAAACTTTCTGTCTTTGTCCGTTGAAACTGCTGGTAGCGCGAAGTCTCTTGTATGTTCTCCATCTCTCTTCGTTCACCAGGTATATCAACGTTCTTCGTCACGCTCGTGATGTCTGATTTCCTCTCGCTCTTACGGAGGAACAGAGGGACCGCGAAGAGAGGACTAAAAGCACTCCAGTGACTCCAGTCTCGAGGTTCGCGTCGACCGCAGCGGATTTCTTTTCCGTGCCTCTCTCCATGCTCGGCTGGTTCTCCAGGGAGAGCAGAAGGCGGCAGGTGTAGTGCAGTGCCGAAAATAAAAGTAACATCGACGAGGAAACGACGAAGGAAACGGTGCAGGGAAAAATAAAACGCCGGAAATTTCCCAACTTCTCGTCGAGCACTGATAACACGACGGTTTCTCAATTATTAATCAGTGTGGAGTCTTTGATCTCAATATTGTACTACGAGTCTCAATTTTTTAAAATATTCACTCTGAGATTTGTGAGGAATTAATTCGTTCAACGTTTGTCAGGGTGAACGATGCTAAAGTTCCTCGTCGCGCGGTTAAAGGGAAGTTCGATCAAATATCCTAAAAATGCTCGTTGATTAATTTGCGAGCATTGTAATTCAAAGTAAATGATCCAGTTTGATTGATATAAAGAGCTCGAGGAATAAGTGGCCTCCGAAATTACCGGCAAATTCCGAAATCTTGAAGTCGAGGCTACCCGAACAGGAGACCGGTTGCGGTCACTTTGAAGAAGGATAAAAACGAATTCGCGAATCCTAGAGAAAAAACAGGGATATCGTCGTCTTCGTAGAACTGTGGACCAGGTGAAGGGCTAATTTGCAAAATCGCAGGACAAAAGGGCGAAACAAAGGAACCGGATATCTGGAATGTCGCACTTCGTGAGATGGACTTTGTGGCCGGCGAGGACGCGCTCCGGAAGATCCTCGAGAGTATTTATAGTTTGTTATGGCAAATGTTGACGAACGACATAAGAGATCCGCGGAAATAACACTGAAATTCAACGAAGGAACCTGTTTTATGTGAAAGTGATAAGAGGGATTTGACTCAGCTTCGTTTCGTTTTCTTCACGGTCGATTTTCTCAATTAGCTTTACTCCGAGGTGACAGTGTACAAGTTTCGTTGCTTCTTTTGGCGTTAATATTGCGCGCCTGGAAACGTGGAACCGTTGGCTTGCGATTTGCGAGGATTTTTGGCGATCGAGACAGGTAAGATATTTGCTATTCTTGTTTTCTACACGATACCGCTATTCTGCTGTACGCTGGTCCGATATTGCGCCGCGATTTTATCGATTACTTTGAGAAAAGGAGGACAAATTTGCATAAGTTCTTTTTCTGATACTTTTTGTCGAACCTTTGGGATAGCGCGAATTATATTTCCTTCTTGGAAGAAGAAAATACGAGTATCGTATAGACGAGTATTCAAGGGCAGGGAAGATTGAACGACGTAACCGGCAAACTGACTAAACATCCGATGGAAGAGATGAGAAGTTCTCGTATTATATCATCTGTTATATCATCGATAGTATGCGTTCATTCTATCACGTTCTTTGTCCTTGCATGTACAATATTCCCAAGCTAATGAAAGACAAAAAGCTGATACTTCCTGACAAAAAAAGATCGTCTTTTATTGGTTCGAGCAGACACCGGTCTGTACACTTTTTACTACGCACACCGTAACACAGAAACTACTGTACGGAGAGTTAAACTCGTAATTGAAAAGAAATTCCAACACTCAAAAAGACCGCAGAAAATTTAAACTTCTACACATTTGTGTACTAGCTCCCTTCAAAATTTTCGTACATCCTATACTCTCAATTCTTCATTCATCGAACTACAAAATTACAGTAAAGTCAAAAATTTCCCAGATTTCTATAATCGTTAAAAAAAGAAATTAACCCCCAACGAAGCACTCATTGAACTTCTTGGCGCGCACCATGCGCTTAAAATTGTGATAACGTCTTGGAACGAACGGCATACGAATTGCAAATGCATTCCACGGAATGTTACACCTAGAATGTAGAGGGTGGACCTCTGAAAGAGGCACGTTGAAGAGAGGGGGTGCACCGTGAGGGAGGTCAACAGCTGGCCGAGCAGCGCGGAACAAACGGTTTCCTTTCTAGCTCGTAGGGGGACACGCAGGGAAAACAGACGGGGGCACGAGGCGAATAACTAACGGCCGAACGAATCATGTGTACTTAATAGTCGCTTTAATAACGACGTTATGCAACGGAAAACGCAAAAACGAGCACAAGGCTCCCAGCGTTCGGTCGGCTCATCCTCCGATGACGTGGGTGTCGCTTAACCAAATATGCAGGCGACAAGGATTGCTTCGACCCACGCAACGAGCGCTCGTTGGGTCGGTTTTCAGCCGTTGTTCAAGAGAATTCTTGCGTTTTCTGGATGAACTATAAATATTATGGGATGTTGGGAAAATTAGAAAAATTCTATGGTCAAGGTGATTCGCTTCAACGAAACTTCCGAAGTTGGTGAGCGTATGCGGCATGCACGCATCGACATCGCCGGTGACTTCAATGCTTGGTATGCACCGGAGCGGACACCATACGTGACAATTGTATAGTACGTCTGTCCATTCTTGTGCGTCGATAACGGGTGATGCAACAACGTGTTACTTCTTTTTTTACGTCACCGATTAACCGGTTAACATTTGGGACCTCAGCTTCCTTGAATTTTATATGTTTTTATAAAATAGGAGTGAACTATTCACTCCACCGCTCCCCTATCAGTTTTAGGAATTTTTTAAAGAAATTTAATTTCATAATTGGGGAAGATTTGATCTAAGAAACTTATACACAATTTTGAAAACTGCTAAAAATAGAATTGCAAACAAAATTCCACCACCTTGGGAGTTTCAGAAGTGATCTAAAAAATCTTTGTATCACTTTGAAATCACTAAGAATAAATTGAAAAAAAATCATTCAGAAAGGGGCTAAAATAAATGAATCCTTACAAACAAAGATAAAGGTGGCACTGCAAAAGGAGAAAGGAGAAAGGATTGTACGCTCCTGGCACCGATTGCACCGTTTCGCGATACGATCCTGGCTATTCGGCCGACCGCGAGAAAAGGTGGAAAGAAGGTGGCGGTAGAACCTCGCGGGATGTCGTTCGACGAACCTCGTAAATCTCACTCTCGCGGTTTGTTTCCGTCGTACGTATCGTCCAAGTCGTTTACCATCGACGCGCAAGTGATCACGGTGCAGTGACAATGATGTCCGATCAGTATGGGGAAAAGGGCTGCTACGGTCAAGCAAGGTGGTGGTCCATGGTGTGCTCGAGGTCGTTCTTGTTCCGCTAGCGTGTACCGG
This sequence comes from Cerceris rybyensis, assembly GCA_910591515.1. NCBI lineage: Eukaryota > Metazoa > Arthropoda > Insecta > Hymenoptera > Crabronidae > Cerceris > Cerceris rybyensis. The sequence goes on along the minus strand of OU342801.1, from coordinate 1,596,218 downwards.
CCTATCCTTCTGCTCGAAAAAGTGAACGTTGCGTTATGTTCGGCTGCCTTCGCGAAAGACCGTGTCGCTTTCTCGAGCTGTTCGAGGAGAACTCTACTAACCCGTTTGAAAACGTCCACCCTTTTCAACGAGCCCTTAACCCTTTCGAGGGCAAGATACCTATGATTCCTCGGTGTCAAGGTTTTATCAATCGGACTGCTTCGGAAAGAGAAGGGGGTGAAAGAAGATTGCTGGGGTTGAAGGGGATTGGAGACTTATCTGAAAGGATTCAGATCAAAATTGTTTAAGCGTTGAAAGTATGGAAACTATTTGTGCAATAGAGATTTAACGAATCGATGATGCAGAGCTATTGTTTATTGTGCAATAACTTAGTGATTAGATAAGACATGTGGACTAGGAGTTAAGAAAGTACGGTGATCGGATCGATGGAACTTTCGTGCGTTATGACAGAGACATTTTCTGCTACCGGAAGTTTCGAATCGAGGAAGAAATATCGGGCGAGCGTATCAGCAGACGCGTTTCCCGCGGATTTTTCTTATCTTTTCTCGCGCACTTACGAGTGTTCTCGCGCGAACGACGTTCGTGTGGCCGATCGTACTCATGGGAGTTCGACCCAGTTATTAATAAGACTTTCTCTTTTATTTTAGCCATGGACTGGCGGGGGGTCGCCCTGGCGTTTCTATTGGTAAGTACAAAAAAAAAACAACTTCTGTCACTTCAATGACAATCTGTCATTCCTGTAACTCAATAATTTCGCTATGTCCTCTCTCTGTTTCTGATTCTATTAAGTCATGCCGTCCTCATTGCTCTAGTCGTTGATTAACATTAGGTAATGTTCGATGAAAAGTGCAAGTATTCTTATATTTCCTACGAGACTCTTGACAAAGTGGGATTAAGAGACCCTGAAAGACCCATCTAAAATGGGCTATTACTTAAACAATTCTGCATAATTACATTTTGCAACGCGACTTTTCGCCGCATTTTGAAACCGCGCGGACCTCCTCGAGCGGACGACGCGTTGACGTAACATGAGTCCTCAAAATTTGTAACGACTCCTCGTCGTTACGTAACTCGTACGGAGAATGTAAAACGGTCGGATTAGTCGTAGATTAATTCCATACCGAGGAAAGACGACGAGAATAAATCTATAGACGGGCAATTTGTCGAGGGACCAGATTCGTTTTCATCGATTTCGATCAGAGCAGGAGGGACTCGCGCGTACACGCTTTCTCTCGCGTGCTGTCGTATGCTCGAAACACAAGCGTGGACGGTAAGTGTAGTATGTTGGCCAGGAATGTGATTATGTAATCCTTTGTTGGCACAATATCCCGCAAAATCGTCTGCCAACAAAATTGTGTCGGGCGGCCGCAATATTTTCTACCCCTTCGCAACTTCTTCGCTCATGAATTACAAGTTGGCGAGCGTTCAAGCCAATTACGCACCTAAGTGTCTTGTAATACTTTTTTGAACGTCCTATGATTCCTGTATTCGCATATAAATTGATCAAATTGGCGAACCGCTTTGAATTCTGGCGGGATGATTGTTCTCCATTTTGGTTGCAACTTGGAGAACACATTGTTCGGTTTTACACCTCGAATTGGGTCTAGAAGATAGGAGTTACTTTGCAGAAACTATCTCACACGTTTGCTCGAGATAAATGACAGTCCAAGATCATTTTAAAGGCGCGTACAGAATGGTATATATCGATGGAAACGCTGCGAGCGTTCGCCAGCAGTATCTGATCTCTGTACTAGCTGTACGTCGACGATATCTGGTTTATGGTAGAGCAAAAAATGGTTGAAAATTCTGTATCCTGTTGGCTGGCTGTATTTATATCAGTTAGGGTATAATGTATGATAACCTGTATTTTATCTCTTATGGTGTCTTTGCTAACCGTAAAGGAGGTATTTTTATTTCGCCGAAGCGAATCATTTTTAAAGAATATATGTTCCATCGTACAACTACTTTGAAATTAATAATCTCAAATTTTATACTAGGAGGATTCTATATTTTCATATCTCTTTTCCATTTCATGGAGGATTTCTATAGTCAAAATATAATGTATTGCAATGAATAATTTGTGAGATTCGTTAGTGTATCATAGAAGAAAGAAATTAAATTAAAATATCAGGAGTACTGTGCACCCAGTCTAAGGAAAAAAACAGTAATAACCGAGTTTAATCCTTCACCGCAATGTCGCGGTATTCCTATGACCGCAGGGCAATGAGATTGACATTTGACACGAGAGGAAGAGACGCTCGAGAAAGTCCCGGACTTTCCAATAATATTCAAGGTGATTTCCTTGAAATGCAAAATTTCCCTCCGCCTCCACGACAAACCGTTTACCGACACGTCAGGTGCTAAACCAGAAAATCCTTTCGGCGAACTCTTAGCGAAACGACGTCTTTCCAAACGAAGGTTACGAGAGACCAGAGAGCTTGTTTTCTCCCGGCGATTTCGGTGAATATTGTGCCAGACTGTGGGAAACTCTTCTCCGCTAGTTTTAACGTCGTTAAATTCATTCGTAAGGTGGCAATCCGAGGATTGCGAGACTTTTAATAATCGGCTATTACGATTTAACTTGCCGTTTATCTCAATTGGGACAACGAGATGACCGAGGATTCTTTAAACGGTCCGACAGCGATTAACGTTTCTTTGAGCATCAATCTTGTTAGCGCATTACTCAAAGGCACATTTACAAATGCAATAAATATTCACTTCTAATTAACTTCTTGCCCTGCGACTCCTTTTGTCGCTGCGCAATTCATGGCTAAGTGCACAATTATTTTGCGCTGCGTGTAGTGTCATTCTTTGTTACGAAAGTTTAATGCTGAATTAAAATTCAAGTTCATACTGAAACTCAAACTCAGACTCGAATTAAAATCAAGAGACTTAAAAAAAAGGACTACTTTTCGAAGATATTAACAGCGTAGTAGGAGTAAATATTTGCAAAACCAGCCGCAGATAGGAGAAGGAAAGACAATCCGTTCGGAACAGCCACGCCCACTTTTACTTCGTGTTCTTTTAAATATCGGCTCAGGATCTCGCAGAGGCTGGAGAGCCCGAGCGAGCTCGTTTTCACAGACGTTTCACCGCGACTCGATACCGGAAGTGCCATGCTAAATGCCCTAGTGCAAAATATTCGCACGTACATAAGAACGCTGAGTTAATTCGTGGGACATCCAGCACGATGCTCCTTAAGATCTCCTTTTTGAACGATGGTCCCGGATTCTTAGGTGGTCTTTTAAAAATTCCAGCATGGAAATTCGCGAAAGTGAAGTTCAAACTGCGTGCGAGAGACTGGAGATCATCGGGAGATAATTGGAAACGGTCGATAGAAAAGCACGTTTGTTTGACTCGGGAGAAAGTCGCCAGTCTGCCGTGACTCGAGGAGCTCTAAAATACATATTGCATAAATGCCTTTTGTTTGATCTTCCAAATCAAATTTGTCGAGAGATAACTATAAGGTGGTGACGGTGTACATTTGACCATTGACTGCTGGTTGCAAAGTTCTATTGGTGGTTGATTGGAAAAACCAGACGTGAATTTAGTGATGGAAAACGGAATTGCAAAATAGTAACATTGTTTCGTTGATTGGTGTATTTTAAGCGTGGAGACAGCGTGGGCGATTTGTTGATGTGTAGGAGAAGAAAGATTGAGTTTCTGTACCTTTGTGTTATTAATGACCTGCTATTTTTTGCTGCAATTACTTCAGCGAGTTCAATGTTAATCTACGCCCACTATTCTTCTGATCTCTCTCAATTAAATCTCAATAAATTCATCTGAAGATTTTACCGAGCTTCGGTGATCAACTCTGTTAAGTTTGGTTTCGCAAAAAATACAAGAATCATCTGGTACATGTTACGCAATGACGTCAGGCCGACACCTATGGGCAGTGATCGCATAGAGGCGAATGACTAACGTTGCATTGTGCCAGCAAGATCGAACGATGGGCGTCGATTTCAAGGAGACTTCGGCCTACGCTATATCCGCGATCATACAAAACTCTGCTCCAATTACCGCTCGATATGACCGATAACGACACCTCCCTCTAACGAGGGCAGAGTTATCAGCTGCAGGAACATCGACATCTTTTGATTCATTTTTCTAATAATTGTTTCATTAGATTGCAAAATTAAGTCACGTTATTTGTACATTTAATAGGGGAGTTGCCGATGATATTCCGAGGATCTTCGATTTAGTTGACACTAGGTGTTTTCCGTCGATTTATCATTTGTGGCATTTTATTTGCGGTGTTCTCCAAGGCTGAATAAACTGTATTTTCAAAGAAGTTGCTCGCAAATGGTAGTCATTTTGCGAGTGTATCGGTATCCTTGTAAATAAATGGGACAGTGTGATGTGATGAGAATTTTTCATGTCAATTTAGCCTCGAAGAAAAAAAGTAATGATGAATCTAGGTCTTAGTTTCTTGCGCGATGACTTTTGCCCTCCTCGACGAGTTCCAGAGTTTCATCCTTGAGACATAAATACATCTTAGCGATGGATATTTTTCTTGATTGATCTATCATCCCGAGAATTTCAGGCATCAGCCGTAAATCACGCACTGATCGGAAAACTAGGCCTCTGTAAGCGCCGTACAAACGTTCTCTAAAGTTCTCCACGCGCAGCGTTCTTTTTCTGTACGTTTCCAGCTCTCAGGCTCAACGCGTAAATACAGGTTTCCCCGTATGTACTTTCTTCCATCGATCTACCGCCCTGGTGATTTTATCCTTCGATTATTCCATGCCTTCGTCTCTGCAAAGCGAGAACCATGTTTTCCAAAGTCCTTCCGACGTACCCTCGTAACCACGCATAATTGGAACGGCCGGAGAACGTGAATGGAAGCTCTGAGCCAACGATATCGATAAAAGGAGATTCCCGCATGCTCCTCCAGGGACTAGAACTCGATTCCCATCTTATAAGGCTAGATGCCGATGGAATCCATGGAAGACTGACCTTCCTCAATGCGACGACCGTCATCGCGGATCGCACGACGTTTTCTTTACGATGCACAGCGGTTCGAAATCGTTTTTTTCGCATGCGCAGGCGCAGGTTTTTTTGAATTTGCGCGCGCATTTTAAATTTGAATTTTGGCGCGAAATTTAAATTTAAAATGCGCGCGCAAATTCAAAAAAACCTGCGCACGCGCAGGCTATTTTTGTATGCGCACGCGCAGGTTTTTTTCGTATGCGCGTGCGCAGGTTATTTTCGTATGCGCAGGCGCAGGTTTTTTTCGTATGCGCGTGCGCAGGTTATTTTCGTATGCGCGTGCGCAGGTTATTTTCGTATGCGCAGGCGCAGGTTTTTTTCGTATGCGCGTGCGCAGGTTTTTTTAAATTTGCGCGCGCATTTTAAATTTAAATTTCGCGCCAAAATTCAAATTTAAAATGCGCGCGCAAATTCAAAAAAACCTGCGCACGCGCAGGCTATTTTCGTATGCGCGTGCGCAGGTTTTTTTCGTATGCGCACGCGCAGGTTATTTTCGTATGCGCAGGCGCAGGTTTTTTTCGTATGCGCGTGCGCAGGTTATTTTCGTATGCGCAGGCGCAGGTTCTTTTCGTATGCGCGTGCGCAGGTTTTTTTAAATTTGCGCGCGCATTTTAAATTTAAATTCGCGCCAAAATTCAAATTTGAAATGCGCGCGCAAATTCAAAAAAACCTGCGCACGCGCAGGCTATTTTCGTATGCGCACGCGCAGGTTTTTTTCGTATGCGCACGCGCAGGTTATTTTCGTATGCGCAGGCGCAGGTTTTTTTAGGCTGCGCGTGCGCAGGTTTTTTTGAATTTGCGCGCGCATTTTAAATTTGAATTTTGGCGCGAAATTTAAATTTAAAATGCGCGCGCAAATTTAAAATAACCTGCGCACGCGCATACGAAAAAACCTGCGCCTGCGCATACGAAAATAACCTGCGCGTGCGCATACGAAAAAAACCTGCGCGTGCGCATACGAAAATAGCCTGCGCGTGCGCATACGAAAAAAACCTGCGCACGCGCATACGAAAATAGCCTGCGCGTGCGCAGGTTTTTTTGAATTTGCGCGCGCATTTTAAATTTGAATTTTGGCGCGAAATTTAAATTTAAAATGCGCGCGCAAATTTAAAAAAACCTGCGCACGCGCATACGAAAAAAACCTGCGCCTGCGCATACGAAAATAACCTGCGCACGCGCATACGAAAAAAATCTGCGCGTGCGCATACGAAAGTAGCCTGCGCGTGCGCAGGTTTTTTTGAATTTGCGCGCGCATTTTAAATTTGAATTTTGGCGCGAAATTTAAATTTAAAATGCGCGCGCAAATTTAAAATAACCTGCGCACGCGCATACGAAAAAGACCTGCGCCTGCGCATACGAAAATAACCTGCGCGTGCGCATACGAAAAAAACCTGCGCGTGCGCATACGAAAATAACCTGCGCACGCGCATACGACAAAAACCTGCGCGTGCGCATACGAAAGTAGCCTGCGCGTGCGCAGGTTTTTTTGAATTTGCGCGCGCATTTTAAATTTGAATTTTGGCGCGAAATTTAAATTTAAAATGCGCGCGCAAATTTAAAATAACCTGCGCACGCGCATACGAAAAAAACCTGCGCCTGCGCATACGAAAATAACCTGCGCGTGCGCATACGAAAAAAACCTGCGCGTGCGCAAACGAAAATAACCTGCGCACGCGCATACGACAAAAACCTGCGCCTGCGCATACGAAAATAACCTGCGCACGCGCATACGAAAAAAACCTGCGCGTGCGCATACGAAAGTAGCCTGCGCGTGCGCAGGTTTTTTTGAATTTGCGCGCGCATTTTAAATTTGAATTTTGGCGCGAAATTTAAATTTAAAATGCGCGCGCAAATTAAAAAAAACCTGCGCCTGCGCATACGAAAATAACCTGCGCACGCGCATACGAAAAAAACCTGCGCCTGCGCATACGAAAATAACCTGCGCGTGCGCATACGAAAATAGCCTGCGCGTGCGCAGGTTTTTTTGAATTTGCGCGCGCATTTTAAATTTGAATTTTGGCGGGAAATTTAAATTTAAAATGCGCGCGCAAATTTAAAAAAACCTGCGCACGCGCATACGAAAAAACCTGCGCCTGCGCAGGTTTTTTTAAATTTGCGCGCGCATTTTAAATTTAAATTTCGCGCCAAAATTCAAATTTAATAGGTTTATTTAATAGGTTTATTCTTTAACCAGACGTGTATACACGTCAATCTGCAGTTCTATTGCGGTAGTCTTTTTCATACTGAATTGTCAATTTCTTATGGACTAAAAGTATAATTTTTCCACATTTTGTTTTTCTCTTTTCGTAAAATTTATAACAGAAATATTTGTCCTGTGTTTGACGAATATATACCTTATTGTTCGATTGCAATTCCGTATCCCGCAAGGGATTCATAAAACGAAATTCCACAGTTAACTGGTTAATGAACGTGGATTAGTAGCTGACTAGGGTTTCAGCATTATCGATCGCTATGCAGCGTTCTGTTATCACGTATTTACCATTCGTATACTAAGTTTCTCTTGATTCTCGTGAAATCTTATCGGTTCTAACTTACGGTGAAAAACACGTGCCTTCGTTGGAGGGACGAATGGCGTTTCGTTCCGTAAGAGCAGCCTGCACACCTAACCGATCGCAGACTCGTTAAACCACTTTCATCTCGCGCACCGACACGCATTGCCGACGCTGACGTCAGAGTTTATCATACAAATTTCTCTAATGGGCCTCGAGTCTGTTCCCCTCGACGGTAACGAGAAAATCTCACTTTCCTCCGTGACCATCGCCATGGCGATTCCATTGCTCTGGAATTTCAAAACCGCCGCTCTTCAAGAGCAATTAACATCGAGAACGAAGTTCGTTTCATCGAATAATATTCAACGGGGCGTTTCAAGTTTGTTTAAGAACGTCAATAACAATCGAGACTTGGATATTTGATGTTATTCCATGCATGGATTATGTAGATACCTATGTTCTTGTATGATACGTGAATGTTGGGAATCGACTGGATTAGAGCGTGGACTGGTCACTGCGAGGTTACGCGTAATTGCCAATACCTAAATCGGCATGGTGGATAAAAGTGTGCCGAAGGAGTAAGAGGTGTCTCGAGTGCCCTTGTCTCCTTTACGGCCGCAACAGTCACTCGATTGTTGCTTTGGAACAAACATGTCTCAAAACTCGGACCAAATAAACAAAGTCTAAGTTTATATAGCCCGTAAAACATAGTAATTTTGACTTTTACAGAAACATCCGTTTATTTCAAAATAATAAAGAACAAGGACAATGGAAAAATAATTGTTTCTTTCCCGATATTTTATATCTCTACCTTGACAGACTGTAAATACATAGGTATGTTGCAGACAGTGCGCGACCCATACAGATTTTACGCAGATACTTTGAAGTTAACACGTTCATACAATATCGATCCTAAATACTAATAGCACTTTGGTAACGCGAATTTTCTCTATTTTAATCACTAGCAGAACTTGATAGAATCGCTGCCTAATCATCGATGTCTACCGTTACCCGGAGCTCAGCTCCGATCAGCTTTTTCCTCAGCCTCCAGGTACTTCCTGTCTCTCTACCTGTATTTTTAGATAATGACGGATGTATACCATTATTTCCCGTCTTATAAGAAGTATCGGGACGTAATTGTGTTACGTCTGTACTTCGTCACTTCTAATCTCGAAGTGGACGCGCAACAGGCCGTGTTTTACCGGATAGGGTAATTAGGAATGAGCTCGCTTTAAAACACGTTTTCACGGTGCGCGTCCTCTTTCCATTATCCAATCAGCCTCGCCTTATACAACCACTGGTCTTTAAGTCTCATTTACAATCTCGTAAAACGAGCACGACGGAATCCGCTCCTCTGGGTCTTCGTTGAAATTAATCATCATCGTTTTCCCCGCCGTCGATCGGTTAAATCATCGATGCAGCTAGAATTTCCGGTATTGTCACGCGTGCAGTTTTCAACGTTTTCCTCCGTAGAAATTGCGAAATTGAACGTGACAAAATCGGAGAACACAAAGTGCGGTATTGCGCGAGGTGTTCGCAGCGGGTTGCATGATTCATTCGATGAGAAACGAGAGAAAGAGAGCGAAGAAGAGAGAGGGAGAGAGAGCCTGGCGAATCGAGCCGAGGCTGACATTTTCGCAAGGACTTTTCTATCGATGACGTACGCCTTAAATCTAGTATCTCTCCTGGATCGCGAGCTAATCCGCAAATTGACTATCCGATGGGTCACATTTTTAACCTTACAATTGTTTAACCCATCGTATCTTTATGGTAATTTATCATGAGTAGGTTAAATGTATATTTGTTTGAGAGGACGGCATTGATTTAATAGGATTAGAAAACCAGGAAATTCTATAATGGACTTTGCATGAGCTCTATCTTATCCTTTCATCTTGCATTCGATCGGTTTTTTTGACTATATTTATATTAATTTTTTCACCTCTCCAATTATCTAAAGTGTCAAGGTGATATTTGCTAGAAATCGACCATGAATTAACCTTGAGCCTCGAAATTATACAATTAAAACACTAAACGCTATGCTTATGTTGTAAACTAATTGAATCACAACCATTTCTATCCGATAATTTGTTTTATCGCAGAAGATAAATGTTCTTTTTCTCTTTCAGATGACAATAGCAAGGCACAGCACTACACGAGCAGCCCAAATACCCCAGCAATTGCCGACCTGTGAGTACAACGCTTTCTACTTGTCTAAAGTCGACGATAACTAATTAACCGGGGGTCAATTAACAAGCGCCGCCGTCGAAGTAATATCAGGGACCTTTTGTTCCTGGTGGAAAATTTTCACTCGTGGAAAAGTAGAATCAAAGGAGCAACGGACGATCAGATAGAGTGGACTTTCTAAAGCGCAACAACGACGATGACAATGATACCGCGAACAATGACTTGGGCTTTTGAGCAGTAAACAGCGGAAGGAAAAAATAATTATGACCGATAATACGGAGAACAATCACTTCTCAATTGATAGCGACACATTAATTCAGATCCTACCAATCTTTCGAATTCTCTTTAATAAAATCCACTATATTAAATTATAATATCAGTCTTTGCTTGTTCCAATATACAAAACCGTAAGAAAAAGTCAATTACTCCGTCCACACAAAAAAACCTAAAGAACTCAAATTTCCAAAGAAACGAATTAATCTCAAATCGATACTCCAACCGTCTAAATTTTACAGCCAACACTTCGAGTTTAAATCGACGAACTTAATTTGTCAGTGACTCGATCAACAGCTAATAGATTTAAATCCGACACTAGTCTTCTAATTTTCTATTCCATCAAAAGGATCTTCCTCCGGTTCTAATCTTCTAATTTAGTCTCCAGTTGCCGATCATACCGTTTAAACTTCTAAATAAAATTCTGCCTAAGGCAGATACACCATGAGTAAGGTCTCAATGAACAGCACCTTAGAAGGTGTCACTGAGGATGAGAGGAAGAATCGCGTTGTCGGTTTAGCCGAAAGAAAGGGAAAAGAATCGGCAGAAGAGAGCCTTTCCAGACGAGCGATGACCTTCCTTGGAAGACATTGCTTTGCTGGAAGGTGAACGCAGCCGTGCGACCTAGATTCTCCTGTGCCAAGGAGAGACAGAATGAAGGAGTGAGAGAAAGAGAAAGAGATAAATGGGAGAAAGAGAGACAAAGAGGGATCAGGAAAAAGAGAAAGAGAGGATGAGACGAGAGACGCAGGTAGGACGAAACGAGATGACGATTATAAGCAAGACGGGACCACGATTTCCTTCTCGACATCGATGCGAATCGAAAGTCCCTGTAACCAGCGGCAAACACTTTCAGCCTTTTACCTTTTACCAGCCAGTTCCGCCGGAATTTCACCGGCTTGCGGATGATACACGAGATAGCACTGAATTTGAGAGAATTGCTGATTAAGCAGCTTGTTGCGGGTGGAAGATGTGAAAGAGAGAATTAAATTTAACTGCATTTAACAGTGGAACTTCTACCAGAAAATCTATTATATTTAAATATATATAAATAGTTTGAAAAAAGAGAAATCATAAGGAAAATTGGTCTATGACTCTTTTGGAAATTTAGAATATTTTTGTTCAATAATAAACCTCCTGAGAGGAATTCCTTCGATAGAAGTTAATGGAAAATTACTTATATTTAATAATATATAATCTTGAAAATAATTGAAGGAATTCCTGCGAGGAAAGATTGAGAATTCTTCTCTGACAAAGAGTGAGAGACTTTGATTACTCGTCGGGATCCAATTATGATTGATTAACGTAACAAGTGATCATGACAAAGTGCTCCAGATGAGAATCTGGACAGGACTGGGTCACAAAGAGGAATCGAAAGTTCTCATGGTTACTTTCGGACTTTTACTTTTTGTCGTTTGTTCCGCTGGAAAATAGTTGTGCGTTTCGCTCCAGATAACTCTCGGATTTCGCCGTAATATATGAGCAACAGCATTTGTTGCTAAATTACTGCTATAAAAAAAAGGAAACATAGCCTTCCATCAAAAGTTCTTCCCGTGAATCGCCGGTCAAAGTGAAACCGCGGTCAGAAAGAAAACGTTAAAATCTGATCTAATTTGCAAATTACCATTTTCTCAATAAATATTCAAACGTTCTGCGATTCAAAGATTCTCAAACACATACAATTATATTCTCATTCTTATTAACAATCTAGGAGAATTGATTGTATGCATTCATTAAAATAAAAAACGAATTATCCATAGCTTTGCAAACGAATAATTATCGGTAGAAAGAGAAAAGTTACTTGAAACTCCGCCGAAAGTATCGTCCTCGTAAATCTCTCGAATCTCGAGTGAGATCGTGAATCAACAATGTGCACAAGATTCTCCGGCTTTCTCGGAGAACAATTAAGGCCGCGAGGGATTTCGTTTCGTCGAAATTTCGCGCGTTCGAATGTTACTCGATCGAATGGCGCAGAGATTTCTTTCTGCTCGCACCGTGTACGTTCACTTTTCGTTCCCATTTCCGATCGCTTTTCAAAGGTAAACCTCAAGGTCGATTGGCGCAAGTTGGAATCGAGTTAGCGCGAAATTACCATTTGCGTGAGAAACGCGGAACTTAAATGCCGTCGATTGGAGCACTAATCGAGTAATAGATTGAAACTATGGTGTTTGGGGATAACGCATTAACGGGAGATTTCAAAGGTCTACTACGTGGTCTATGATTAAACAATTATTAAAACTGCAAGCATCGAATTAGTAGAGAACTCTATAATAAACTACCTTTATTAAGATCACTCTCGTAACAGCTGGAACAATAGCGTTCACAGTCTGTCGTTGCATTGTCGCTGTCGAAGCCATTTCCACATCGCACCAGGAAAAAAAAACTTGCTAAATGGTCCAGGTATATCGTGCAACTCAGAAGCGAAGGATATTACTTCTTTCCTTTTATAGGCTTCGTTATTTTTCTACCGTATCGTTAATTTAATATTAGCAGCACAGCTATCGAACGGTACTTTGATCGAGAACGTGAAGTCATCAGGGTGTTAAAACTTGAGAGTAACTGACCATTATTAACACTAGAACTACCGGCGTTAAATCTATCATATTTCAATATATTAAATAATTACTTTGAAAAAGGAGAAATCGATTGGCGGAAAGAATGATCAATTCGGTGATTCATGTCTTTTGCGATAGACGTAGAATTTTTGTTCCATGGATCTTCTATGAACTTGGAGAATTTCTGGAAAATACTATGTACCAGTCATTTTGACTGGTTTGGTAGTTCTAGTGTTAAATACACGTTGCAAGTATTAACTTTTAAAGACAGAAATTCATGGCTGAACTACCCACCTAGCTTCGATCATTCATTGCATATTTTTCTATATTTCTCAAGTACTTAATCGGTGTATTTAAATATCACAGACATAACACCGGCAGTTCTGGTGTTAAAGTATCTGTTCTCGCAGTACATTGTCACATCGAGGTACCAGAGAGCCTCGAAACTGCGTGTAGCCAGGTATCGAGGAATATTAACGATAAATCAACACGATACGACGTTACACAGAAGCGAGTGGCCGCAGCCCTCCTCATCCTCATCCCTCTCATCCCTCTCATCCTCCTATCAGATGTAATCGTACGTGTAACTCGCATTTACATGCTCGCCCGCGAAACCCGGCGTCTCCGTCCACGTTGAATCACCTGCGTGAATTTATCTCCGCGAAATATCCGCCGGTTGGTTTCCTTCTCTGACAACGCCCACGTGGATATCTATGGTCGTCCAATAAATAATACCAGCTTACTTCAGCCCGTATATTTATTCTCTCCGGAATAAATTCGATAGCGCTGTCTCACCCGGGGCTACGGTAATTCTCGATGAGAATACCGATATAAATACCATAAGCTCTGGTGGTACCATGGACCAAAGTGACTTTCAGACTGCTCCTCGAATCGTTTAATATCCCTCCGTTACTTCCAGAGACATGTTTTTGCGAATAAACAAAATTCCAATCGAAACGTTCTCCAGCGAGGATAATGGAGGATGTTGAAGAGTGGCAGCAAAAAATGTAATTAATTGTCCGTTTATTATCCTGTTAGAGGTCACTTAATCATCGTTTAAACGGTCCAACCGGGGACTTATTTACATGGAGTTTTCATGTAAGCGTTATCGATACCGTACATGCTTTTTATCTTTTCCATCGTGATCGAAGGCTCGTGAACCAGTTACGTCAAATGGCGAGGATAGAACATAGTTCGCGGTGACTCAGGAGATTTTTTTTTTTTTGCGTATCCGTTCATCCATCTCCATTGCCGGACGACTCCCAGAGGTTCGAGTAACAAATTGATCGTTAAGTTAAATGACGGCTGGTTTTATACGGCTGAGTTTTTTTTTACCAAAGACTTTAAGATGTTCGGTGTCTACTTCTTTTATATCTCTTTCTCTCCGTCCATCTGCCACTTTTTCTATCATTCTCTCGGTATCTTCAGGTGAATTCTCATCGGCGAATGAAATGAGATTCGATATTTGCGAAAATATGAGAGAAGAAGGATTCTAATCGAGTTTATTCCACCGCGGGGAATTCGAACGACGAGCCGTTATTTTCGGTGACCTTCGCGGGAGTAGGTTAGCCGTAACTTCGATGAATCGATCGCCACGGATATCCATAATTTCGCGTTAACGTGCCCGGCTAACTGTACGTTTGCAAATCGCCAATTATCTCTCTCACTCTTTCGTGCTCCTCGGACTTACGGTCAGGTGGCTCATAAATAGGAAACTAGCGGGGGTTATAAATGAGCTCGGCTAATGACGATCGCAGGATCATTAAGCGGTCAACGACGCTTCCCTCCTGTGGTACCGTTATTCGGGAATTTACTCCAAATTATTATCAGGGGCGTCGGTGAGACCTTGGACCACCCAACTCTTTCTCAAGATTCAAAGATACATCATAATAATCCAAACATTAGCGTCTACTCTTTTAACCCCTTTGTTCCTAAAGATCCAACTACAAAGGTCCATTTGAAATATTCTGTTTGGTAATGAACTGCATTTTAGAAAAAACATGCAGCAGTGGTTTCGGAGAGATAGTGTTACGAAATCACTACATTCGGATTGTTCAAAATTGGGAAATTTTTAGCACTAATCGAACCCTGCGTTTTATTTCGAACACACGTGCGACGACCAGGACTGTCGACCGTAGGAACACTTATTTATTTATTTTATAAACAATTGCCATGAGTAATATTCATTCTACTGGCTATTGAGTATAGAAACGGATCAGAATGAAGTCACTTGGGACGTCAGAGGCGACTGCTCTCGCACTACCTATCTCTTTCTATTCTATATGTCTTCTGATCCTCTTCATTCATAGTCGTAGCTATTCACATTCATTTAACTAGGTAAAATCGGTGTCTACCAATCTATTATATAAAGCTCAAATACCACTGACTGACTCACTCACTCACTCATCACGAAATCTCAAAAACCACAGAACGGATTGCAATGAAATTTGGAACATACCTTCTCCTTGGGTCTTAGGTGCTCAATACGAAAGGGTTTTGAAAAATTCGAAATTTTAGGGGGGGTTTGGGGGGGTTAAAGTATGGGCCAAACTCATCAACGCAGAGCCGAAAATACTTGACCTAGAAACTTGAAATTTTGCATGAGCATTCCTTCTAGGGTATTAGCACCCACTAAGAAAGGATTTTTCAAAATTCGAAATTTTAAGGTTTTATTTTTAGTTTCGATTAAATCGTAACGAAGCACGGGAGCTTTCAGCTAGTTTGATAATAAAAATATCGTGCGTACGTCAATGTTTCGATTTTCACGATCGATATCATGCTGTCGCACTCAGTTCCACGGCTTTTTCTTTTCCCTCTTTGTCTCGCAGTGCGATTTCCCCTCAAGTGACTTGTTTCTGATCCCTTGCAATAACAATATTAATCTTGTAATATGACAATTGAATGATAACATATTCCATCTGAAAAACTTGCAAATGTTCACTTAAATACAGAGACGAATGGTGGTCAGAAAAAGCTCGGAGTTTCGAGAGGAAGGAAACTCGATGAGAATCAAGTTTTATGGGGAAAAAGTGAACGCCATAGAGAGAGCATCCACCGTCGTGGGATTTAGCAAGCTTCCGTAGATGGGAGGCGCTGGTTCGTAACGATCGAGCCGATCGACGCGGCGTATCCTTTCGAGCAAGGCCATCGATTGCACGGAAGATCGCTTCTTAAGTGATTCATTGTCCTCCACCGGGTTACCCGTGACTTATATCACGGTTTTACCCTCGTCTTTGCTCACGATTCTGGCCTCTTTGTTCGACGTGGACAAATAACAACGGAAGCAGGGGGGAGAGGAGTTGCGGCGTCATCGTTGATCATAGATCAAAGTCGTTGGAAGATCAAACACCGAGGAAAATCGAGGATGAAAGAAAATCAAAGATGATGGAAAGACGGAGGAAGATGCTTGTCGCTTTTATCGACATGATGGCAATTAATGGAATTTACTTCGTTGCTTATTTTTCCTTTACGGATATCCTTCGAGGATAATGCTCGTGGGAAAACTTGCTGGGAATCTTTTAACACCTTGTCCTACAATAATGATTGACGCTCGTCACATGGGAAATGAAATGAGACATCCTGTCGCGTCGAAGATATTAATGAGTTGTTGGAATTAAATTCTCAATTTATCCAGTCACTATGTAAGAAATCAAAGAGCAAGGAAATACTCATAGAAAATGGATTTGCAGGACTAAGTCGAGATTTTTTGAGATGCTCCTTCCTCCAAAAAATAGCTGAGAAGTAAATATTTTTAAGTTCTCTCAATTTTTGGCTTGATATCGTCTACGATTATAAGTATCTATGGGAAATCACATCGGCAGCGAAGGACCAACGGAAGAGGCACAGAACCGGGGTATATAAAAACCACAGGAAACGACAGGCTGCAAGTTCAGAAATACCGTTCCTCTCAGATCGACGTATCCGTACCGATAACGGTATTTCTCGCGTAGAATCCACGACAATTCATCCATGCCGTTTCGACCGAACGTCGTTTGCGTAAGAATCAATTTGCTCGTCCACAGAGCCGTTAGAGGATACGCACGCTCGATCATTGTTCGGATCCTATTCTAATCGTTTCACATTTCGAGATCGAATCTTTCTCTGTTTCGCTTCACCTGTTACGATCGTATCGGTATGAATCTACGATTTTAGGTGGCTTCTGAAGCGATCTCATAGCGGAAAGACACGGACTTTTTGGTAGGTGACGATGAAGAGGCAAAAAATAAATCTCTCCGTGAAGACCACTTGGGATTTATCTCTTGCCATATGAACTTTAACCTAACGATTGTAAAAAAATTCCAAAGTTATCATTTTAATAGTTCACTTCGCCAATTCTTAGAGGAACCAACATCCGTTTAATCTCAAGATCGGCTGATTATCTTAAAGTCAAAGAGCAAGCGATTACAAATTCCTGTCGCTTCTATCTCAAACGAGCACACAGTTAATTAATAATCTGCGCGTGATTCGCACTTCGGAAGTGTTCGATTATAAAGCAGATAGCGTAATTGCAAAAATGATCCTCCTTCGAGACAAAGGAGTTTCTCACGAAAACCAGGCAACCGTGCAAGAAGGATCCTTGAAATCAACCCCGAAGGTACTCGACTCGAGGCAATATCGCGTTAACGTGCACATAGGTACACCATGAGGATACAGGGAGACTAGAAATAGCAATGACTTCATGGCGTCGTTAATTAAGCGGAGAGGACTCGAGACGGAGAACAGGAAATCGAAGGAGAGGATGGAAGCAAGAAACGAGCAAAGTGTGAGCACGGAAATGGCGGGAAAAAATTACGCTCACCGATATTTTCAGACCGATGTTCGATCCTTGATGTTTCGCATCGTATGGGGAATTCTCTCGTATTTTTACTCGAATTGCTGCATTTATTGATCCTTCTGTGTCATTTCTGCAATGAACTCTCCAATTTATTTTCCTACGTGGAGAACAAGTTCTCTGCTGCAAATATTTCACACTTTTACAATCACAGATCCAAAGTGAAGTCTTTTCTCGAGCTCTTCGCCTTCGAAAAGTCTGATTCACAAACTATGGGGATTTTGCGAAAGCGATCGGCTCGCGTGCGCCCGTTAGTTCTCCAAAATGGTGGCCTATCTCGAGAGGAAAATAATTTTCACAAACTAAATGGTACCCCACCGTAAAAACTGTCTCCAAAATTAATTGGTATATTATCATTCATTATCCAGAAATCACAGATTCTAATTGAAGTACCTTCTCAAACACTTAATCTTGGAATCATCCGATTGCAAATCAGAAACTTTTTACAGCTCTGCGAAAGCGATCGGCACGCGTGCGCCCGTTAGTTCTCCAAAATGGCGGCTTATCTCGAAAGGAAAACAATTTTCACAAACTAAATGGTACCTCACCGTAAAAACTGTCTCCAAAATTAATTGCTATACTATCTTTCATTGTCCAGAAATCACAGATCCAAATTGAAGTACCTTCTCAAACACTTCATCTTGGAATCATCCGATTGCAAATCAGAAACTTTTTGCAGCTCTGCGAAAGCGATCGGCACGCGTGCGCCCGTTAGTTCTCCAAGATGGTGGCGTAGCTCGAGAGGAAAATAAGAAATAGGAAACGGTACCGATGGGGGGAAACATCTTCAAGGTGTTGCGAACGCGCGAGAAAACCGTTGTCGGGCGATTTATATTATCGTCGGAGCGAAGGCCGTGATATCAAAGGTGCGAATCATCCAACGTTCCGTTAGATATTCGTAGGACGAGAAAGGTTGATGGAACAAGGACGATTTACATCTGGAATGGATCGACGTTTCGAGCTGTATTTTTTTTTTCTTTCGCCGAACGAGGAATAGATCTCGCTGGCGAGTTGCATCGCGGTGTTCGCACCAGCGCGAATTAATTCGCATTTTCCGGTTAGAAAGGAAAACGACTGCGGCACGATTCGCCGGGAAACAAAGGGAGGCCGTCGAAGGAGTAAAGGTCGACTCGCATTGTAACACCGTGAAATATTCTGCTATTATTTGAAGATAGATCTTCATTTGTGGTCAAACGTATTTGTTTATCTGAAAGGGGTCAGTTCCCCTAATTAACCCTCTGTCTTTGAAAGGCGACGGTAAATTCTACTGCCACACATTTTATAGACATCCTTTTTTTCGGATATATTCGACGTCCGGACACACAAGTCATCAGACGAATGCCGGATATATCCGGCGCTCGTACCGAAAGGGTTAGATGTATTTTCTAAACCAACAAGGGGGTTCCAAAGTGGAAGCAAGAAATTAAGGACAGCAGAGGTCTAAGATTTGAATTCAAGAGCCTACCAATTCCATCTCCGTGCCTTCATCCTGTCCATCATTAATTTTCCCATCCACGATCCTCTTCGACAATGTGAACCAAGCTTAAAGAATCCTCCGTAGGATCTTCCTCAGCGGATACAACCTCGGTGCGTACCTCGAATCGCAAGTACTCGAATGCACCGAAGCGTGCCGATGCAAGGCTGCGAGGATCGCGATTCGAGGGAGAATCAAGCAGGTCTGCAAAGTGCGCGTGCAATTTTTCAAGCGTTCCTGGATGCCGTCATCGCCGGAAAAGATAACGAGGGCCCGGCCAGGGCCGCAGGATGGATCGATTCGCGGATAAGCGAGCGAAACACCAAGAACGATCTTTGACAGTAAGGAGGGGAAAGAAATACCGGGGCCCAGAGATAAGGCCCAGGAGTTGCTTAGCTCGAAAGTGGGTCGAATCGTTTTTCATCTTCGGTTACCAACACGCTTTCGTTAGCCATTGTTGCTGGCCACTGAGAGGATTGCGCGTACTTGCGGCAATACCTGCTCATCTCTAATTAAACGATAGTGGTCTCCAATTATTCGCAGAATTGGATAAAGGATTACGATTGAAGAATTTGAGATGAGTCTTGTAATTAATGGGTTTCAAGAAGAATTCGGTGATAGGATTGTTTCATGAGGGTGAAGGAATTAGATTGGTTGTTTCGGCTAGTGGTTAAAGGTGGGATAATTGCATGGATTTTAGTGGTTACTTTGTGGGAGATCTGAGAACGACCGCTGATTGCGGTTTGGTTGACGGGGATTCGTGAAGGTGATTAGGGTTCGTGCTGGTAACTTGGACCGTGACGAATTACTTTAGATGGTAAGGTTGAGAATGGGGATGTTTTAAATTGAGAATGAAATTTCAGACTCGCTCACATCTTTTGGAAAGATCGAAGGTAGATCTATTAACACTTTTCTGACCGGTATTTTTTTAACATCGTACCCCCTTCTGACCGATCATTTGGCAACAAATACTTCCTTGATACGGATATCTAGTCGAAAATTACAAATTCTCGTCACTGAGTCCTTAACACAGATGACGGTAATGATAAATGATAATTTATTAGTTGGAGTGACAACCAATTAATAACTTCAAAGTTCAAAGGCGTTGGATACCGAAAAGCCTATTAATAAGCTTTCGGTCGATAAAGTGTTAATATCCTATCCCCTTCTTATCGGTCAGTGATACGTCTTCGAAAATTAGAAATTCTCGTCACTGAGTCCTTGACATGGTAAACCATAATGATAAATAACAATTTATTAACCTTTTACACTCGAGCCCTTTTTCGTCCGGACGGACCCGTAACTCGAGACGTTTGGTAACATTTTTGTAGAATATCTTACCTCTAAGTTAAAATGAAAAGAACCGATTAATAAGTTCAAAGTCCAAAAGCACTGGGCGAAAAGTCTATTAATATTCTACCGGTCAGTAAAATGTTAACACCCCCTGTTCCAATTCCTAACACATTTATCTTCAAAGACATTCACATCGATCGCTGAAAGTCGCCTAAAGCAAGAAATATTAGGCAAAAATTCCTAAACCTGATAAATCCAGATGTAAAAAAAGAAAGGTAGGAGAAACATGAATCGAGCGCGTGCCATTAAAATTGCAAAGAACAAGTTAACAGTCCTGTTACCCGAGGACTACGTCCATGGGAAGCGTTTACATTCCCTCCGAACGTGTTATCGATGTGGATTGCTAATTAAATGCGCATCACGCACGCTGCCAGAGGGGAGATTTGCATTCGCACGAAAAAGGCGCAGTAAAATCGCGAACGGTTCGGTCGAAAGTCTCTGGTAAAAATAATGGCGAATCATAACGGTCCGCCGGTTGTGCTCGTAGTGCCGACGACCGTGCAGATCCGTGGTAGTAACCTCTTACGGTAGCCTTACGGTAATCTTCGTTACTATTCCGCACCTCGGTGCAACGAAACGTATGCCTTCCCTCGATTGTAAACTGAAGATCCAATAGTGACGATTTCAGATCGTGAGTTCGAAGAATTGCACGTTCCAACATTTTCCACGAGGGAAACCGAACACACGAGGGGAATTGTTTCTTGGCAATTTCATTGGAACTTCTGATTTTCCCAAGGTTAGATTTCTCTCCGATTGTCTCGACGAGGAAGCAATTGGAGGTTGAGAAATTCTCTTCTCTTGGAAGTACATTTATTAATTAGTTTTCTGTAAATATATTGCACCGTCTTGAAATTGGCAGAGGTTATTGTTTTCGTATTTATCCAATTCTGTATGATTCGGCGAATCGAAGGTATATCGAAGAGTGAAATTGCATTCAACTGAGCGAATCGTTTCTGCGAAATTCTATTACTCGGTAAATCACAAATCTTGCATTATCTTTTAGTCTAAAAAAACGCAGGTCTAAGACTTCCATTCGATTCGGTCAATCGAATAAAGTTTGAACAATTCGAACTCCTCT
Source organism: Cerceris rybyensis (assembly GCA_910591515.1). Taxonomy (NCBI): domain Eukaryota; kingdom Metazoa; phylum Arthropoda; class Insecta; order Hymenoptera; family Crabronidae; genus Cerceris; species Cerceris rybyensis. The sequence goes on along the minus strand of OU342801.1, from coordinate 1,574,971 downwards.
CCGACCGGTTCTGCGCGAATAATCATCCCGATGGAACATCAAGATCTCTATGCAAATTTCTCGAAGAAAAAAAATCCCTCGACCTTGCTGGAATCTATCCCGAGGCTCCAGACTCTCGAGTGTCTTCCTCGAGGACTGGTTTTCCACTCGGTAAACCGATCACGTACGTTTTATGCAAGTAGAATCGTAATCTCGATACCGATCCAGACACCTATTCTGGATTTGTAAGCTCCTGCAACATCAGTATCGTTTCGATTATCGAATCATGTTGCTGCTTTTGTACCAGTGGCACGTAATTGTTTGTTGGTTTTAATATTTTCGAGTTTAATCACCGCAACGACACAGGCTATTAACGTCCGCTAATTGCTCGTTTGAGAAGGTTTATTCTGATAGTCGTCATAGTTTCATCGAGATAAGAATCTTGGAGGATCATTAAAATGGTACGCGTTCGATAATCGTCGAATAAGAAAAATAAAAGATCGTTTCTTCTGCATCGATGCGGTCGTTTCTTCAACGATAACGATAACTTCGATGGAATGCACCTTTCCAACAACTTTCTTGGGGCTTAATTGAAGGAAAGTTACAGATGGATTTATGAAGTTCAGTTAATTATTCCGGTATAGATGTTGTCTCGGAGGCTGCAGATGTTACGGCTACTCTCTGATGGATATTACGCGACGAAGTTACGAGTAATTGCGGCTCGATTATTCTCGCTGGCAATTGCAGAGGGAGAGAGACTTAACGGAAAACGCCACAGCCAAACCGGAAGTCTACGCTTACGTAGCAACTTGAGCGCTTCGCGCAAGAAGCGTATCCTATGAGAGGTTTGAATTGTGCTCGGGCGTTATTTTCAGCTTCATGCATGCGCGAGTAAATTTGTGAGTTGTGGTAGCTTTGGAATCTTTGTTCTTATCTTTTGGAAATATTTTCAATGCGATGAGAATATCGTAGAGTGCAACTTGCGGCTCGTTTTGAAGCTAGTCTTCGAAAAAAACTCCTTGATCGTAAATCGATCAGAAATTACACTCAAAAGTATAAAGTACTGTTGTTCGAATGTAGAAGAGCGAATAGACTTATTCACCATTACGAGTGCAATACTGTGTAATAGTTGCAAGTCGAAGAGTGCAAATGCAATGATTTTTTTGCACGATGGATGGTAAATTGCGCGGAATTTCGCTCGAAGGGTTCGAAGGTAGGGGAAGAATTGCTGTTGGCCGGTTAATCGTCGAGTAACGTTGTTCTCGCATTTCCGGCTGTTAGCGGGATTACGATGCGGAGGATGCGGACGCGGATCGCGTGCATTGCGACAGTTATAATGCACTAAGTCAATGGAAACTCCTCTTTCAGCGAGGTTAACGGATTTCGTGCTTTGTTGAACCTTCAAACTTTCATGGAGATACGATTTAATTTCTTTCCATTTCTACGGTGAAACAAACACGAATTGATCTTCTCTTGGAGAACAGTTTCGAAGAGATTCAACAGTGTCCGTGTCTGTTTCGAAATTTTGCAAAGAATTGCCAAAGATTCACCGGGAGATTTTCGAAAAAGCATCGCAATCCGTGACGAGTTGAATGTGAGATGCAAATGCTCGCCTACCAGGGGTACTTCCGGCGTTAATTGTTTTTTCAGACGTTAAGAAAATCTCTGACGGTTTTCGCAATAACGGAGTAACAAAGATATCGCAATTAAACGGCTCGACGGCCATGCAAATTGGTGTTGCCGAATTTCGAGATCTCAAACGGTGGATCTATCCAGGAAGATATTTGTCAATGAAATTAACTCCTTGTACCGATAAGAGAACATCCTGGTGTGTAGAATATTCCTCTTGATAATTTAAATACACTGACTAATTAGCTCCACAAGAATCTTCAAAGTAAACTGCGATTTGAGTCGACGACGCTCGTCTACCACGCGTTAAAGTCTCCAGCGCGAGTCACGAACTTGTGCATAACTGCACGTTCATTTTTCGGCTTCTCAAAGCCAACGTGGCTGTATTCCTGTCGTGGCAGTATTCTCAAAGGATCGATGCCCTCTCGAAGCACAGAAGCAAGTAGACTTTTTGCCGCAGCGACACGAAAGCCGGTAAATCAAATGGAAGAATCACAAAACGTTTTTCCCGCGCGAGAGAAGGTAAGCCTGGTACCGGAAACCAAGAGTCGCGTGTCGTTTGCAAATTACACGATGGACACGCCTTTGTTTTGCCCCCTTCTTCCTTCTCGATTCTGCACGAGACAGGATGACTCGATCGAGGAAAAGGAAACGAGCCTGAACGAGAAGAAAAGAGAGAGATTCGAGAAAGGGAAATCGAGCGGAGAACGGAAAGGATTCTTCTCTCGTATTTTTCGTCTTTAAATGTTACGGTAATTTCGCCTGACGACTATAATAGTTCCAGTGGGCGTGGAATCAGCAAAGCTAAGATATATTAAATAACAATTTACCAAAAATCAGCTAGAGGCGACTGACACTTCGATTCAAACCCACTAATCGAGAGTCCAAGAATTTCTTCTCAGACTGACTATATAGTTTTGAAGGTAGTCATTATCTTTTTTTATCATAACGGAAGATAGTTTAGAGTGGCCTCTCTATTGCCGGTTGAATTTCGAGCATAGAGGAAGACGCTAAGAGCTGCTCGTCTGGAAGCGGAGGTCGACTTAAGGTCAAGTACCTTCGACTTCCGGCGTGACTCGAGCACCGCGTGCAGCTACATACATCCTGTACGTCGGCACGTGTCTTCGATTTAACCTGCGACTGCGTTCTCAGGGAAGAGGAATCGTGCGTGATTATTCTCTCTCGGCGAGGAATAACTTCCACGCGAAGGCTCGCACCTTTATGATGGACTTTGAGTTCCTGGAATGCGAATGTAAATACATCTTTCCGTTGGAACTGAATTCGGAATGAAGTTCTTGCCGGAGATGTTTGTATCTTCGACATAAAGAGAAGTTTCTTTGTCTCTATCGTTGTTTCTGACCAAAGATTCTCTCTTCCCTCTTTGTGGGAGAGAATTAACAGGCTTTTCGTCTTTTGGGCTTCTAACTTGTTAATCAGTTGCCTCGGCAATTAATAAATTGTTATTTGTTGTGTCAAGGACTCTGTGACAAGAAACTGCAATTTTCGAAAAGATGTCTGTATCAGGGAAGTATTTGCAATCAAGTGACTGGAAATAGAAGTGGAATTTTTACTTCACGTCTCCTATATCCATTTTGGTAATTTTTGGAAAAATTGGAAATCTATAGTTTCAGAAAAAGAGATTTTTAGCGAGATAGATTCATCTATTAGTTATATAACTTAATCCACCTTACTTCAATAGACTTAAATTGAATCTAAGAGCTTCACGATCAGCAAAGTGTCCGCCCCGATATAAATATTGTCCTCTAGAAAAATCTTCAAGCAAATGTCCGATATTCACGAAGAACCGTGTCCGTTCATCGATGGGTCTAATTTTTTGCGCTTCTCCGTGTACGTGCGGAGGGAAAGAGGTCTCAGAAAAACCGAAATAAATCGCATGGAAGCGTGAAGATGGCCGGTCGACGACCTCGCGGATTCTTTCTCATGTTGCCGACTCTTTCGGGTCTCCATTCGATATTTCCGACAGCGCTGACCGAACGAACGTCCATCTCGAGGGAATCGCGAGGTAGTCTTGAAATTTTCGCGTGCCGCTAATTGGCTCTCACCCTGGCTAAGCAACGTCCGTAAACTCAGCAACGAATGGCGCCTCTATCTCTTACATGGGAAAAGTGCCTGAGGGCCTTAAACGCCTCCGAGAGTACGTCGAATTACGACTTCCTTAATTACAACTCTCCCAGTCTTCCTTTTTTTTACCTGCCTAAGTAAACAGAATCTCCAGTAACTCGTCATTTTTACGCTCGACCAATGGCAAATGCTAATTTCCTCTTTAAAATTGGAAGGATTAGGTTGGAGGAACATTTCTAACATGGATATTCAAGAAAATATTTATCCTACGATGAAACTGGATTGGCAATGAAAAATTTTCCTGGTACTTGACATTAAGTGATTCGAGGAATTTCAATTTACGCGGGAAAATGGAATTTTTGCAGTAGTTCGTACGATTGACGATTTTCCTGGTAACTTGACATTAAGTGATTCGAGGAATTTCAATTTACGCGGGAAAAGGGAATTTTTGCAGTAGTTCGTACGATTTACGATTTTCCCGTGGAACAGTTTGCAATACTATGAACATTCTGTCGTTCTATCGGCAATTTTCTGTCACCGTAAGGTAACATTCCAGTCAGAAATCTCAAGGAACGAAAGATATCATGGATTGGCCCGAGGTAAGAAGTGGAAGAGTCGACCGACTACCAGGAGAAGTCAAGTTCACGACTCTCTCATCATTGTCTCTCTTTCCTTTTTCCCTGACGATGCTCCTGCTGCTGCGGAGCCGATGATTATTGTCATTTCAGGCGCCGCACGTTCTTCATTTCCCTCCTTTGCCTTCTCGTCCTCCATCGCGACGTTAATTATAACGCGAAACAACGTTGCTAAATGCGTAAGAGAGTTAATTATGCTGGCAGCACGAATGAGAATTTCTTTGGACTCCGAGGGCGTCTATTACCCGGCACGCACATCATGAACGCTTCGCGCTTATTATACGCAATAAAGCCAGGCCTTATTAAAAGCCGGTGCACTGATTACGCAATCTTAACTTAATCGACGACCGACGAATGAAGATATTTCGTTACGCGGCAATGGCGAACTTCTGCTGAGAGCGCAATTTCTACGTGCAACGAGGTCAATGGACTTTAACGTCTAATTGGTAGCGGGTCAATGATTCCGAGTGAATTTGCATTCGGCAAATTGCACCAGGGAGATTTACTGTTCTCCATTGTATCTTCTGGGATCTCCTATTTATTAGAGATCTGAAGTGCCTCGTGCAGGTTGCTTCAGGGGAGTTTGAAGTGCCTTTGTTTATTAAAGGAAAGATAAAAATGTGATGGTAAACCACCCGGTTGAATCGTCCAAGTTGAGATTTCTCGACCTAATTTTAATGAACCGTGAACGAGAGGTAACAGTAAATACACGTGAGCATGGACAACCCCATGATCGCTATGGGAGAGGAAAGATACCGCTTGGGCGATCGTTGAAGTCTCTGGGAGTTGCGTGACTGATTCTAATCGTTGCTGTTGTTGCACTTCGATTTTAACCTGTACGATCATTTTTATAGAGATTTGCAATGTTATCTAAATATCGTTTGAATTAAACGAATACGAAATAATGAAAGTCAGAGAGGAATTTTGATTTTAAGAATTAATTCTGACTGATTGGGCACACAATTAAAGTACGAATCGTATGGCAATGAGTTAGATAATAAATTGAGAAAGATCTATCAGTGTAAATTGAGGACTTACAGTCAATAGTGTGGTTGGGTAATTGATTTTAGTATTCGAAGCTTATTTCCACATATTCGAATCATTTTTCCTGGGCGGTATGTAAAAATAGGTGAACGGGAATTCAATATCCGCCTTGCGAAAACTTGTTGCGGGACCAGTCTCTGAATCAAATGGTGGAACACAAATGGAACCCAAATCCGAGGTGAAAGACGAGCTGCATGTTCGTGTCGCCTGCAGGTCTATCAGTCGCCTTTCGATCGGTCAATATTTTCTTTCTACACGCAACAGGAAGTACACCATACGTGGGAATTCGTGCTGATTCTAGGGATCGAGTTACGGTGATCGAATTATACCGAGAGGAGGGATGGTTCTCATTGAACCGAGACGAAAGGATATGCACGAAAATACGAATAAATAAAAGACAGCCGTCTAACAACTCGGATGTACAAAATCCTACATTTTTTGAAACTCTAATATAATTTTAAATTCTCCAAATGTTCCCTCCGAACCAAATTAAATTCAAAATTGTCCTGCGACTAGTAGACAAACGCAAAAATGTTTTTAACAAATTTGCCCTCAGCAAAGATAATACAAATAAGAAAAGAATTGCGTAGTGTTAAGGATATTTGAGCAGGCGGCAGTGGAAATTTTTAGTATACAGATTATTAAATATAAAATGAGGAAATACATTTAAAATAATCTGAATAATGGAAAGAGAAAATATTGTGTGTTACATTATGACTATTATGAGAAATATGTATAGAACAGGATGTGTGTGAGAGACCGGAAGTCCTCTATAGGTACTATAATTGATACCAAAAATAAAATTGTTACAGTCATTACTTTGACCGACGTGACGCGACGTATTTGGTGGGAAGATTTAAATCTAACACGTAGAAATAAAAATTTTGCATAAATTCCAAGTCAATCAGGTAACGTGAAATGATAAATAAGGGAAAAATGTGAACCAAGGATCTATCGGGTACATTCAATCGGATCAGACCTTTCAGAAGGAACGCAGGTTATTAAACTCCAAGTCGGTGGCTTGCTGACCGAGCAAACGCGTATCGCATTAATAAATTACCGTACGAATGCTCGCGAAGAGGAACGGCGCGTTTGATGGAAGCATCGATGATCGTTCTATCGTGAACGGTGTCGTTCGTTCGACTATGCTCGCAAGGCGTGAATAAAACTGCGTGAAGCTTACAATCGATAGTATCGCTTAAAAACCCCGCACCGTTATACCATTCGATGCTGAAAATCGCGTCAATAGAATACCGAGATTCATCGCGCCGTTTTCGCAATTGGTTTTACACCAGAGCGATCTATTGTAATAGCTGCCTTCGATATTAATGGATCTATTGTGTCGATATAAGTTAGGTAATTGGGTATTTCGGTGCACGGTTCGACGATTAACTTCGAAGTAGAGCGATCTTTCTTTCCGTATTTTTTTTAAGAGTTTAAGAACGTGTGGGAGGTGGAGAATGGGAAAAAGGTGTGGTTTGTGTGGATGAAATAAAACAAAATGTTTTTTCAAATAATACTTTGATTAGATTGTTGATGAATGAGAAGTGCTATTATGGGGGATGAACAAAAGCGCGGGTGATCAGTTGGGAGGAAGAAACCCACTGTAACATTGTAATATATTTGGTATAATAAAATATAATATATTTTTGTTGTTTCAGCAACCGCGGCAATAGCGAGCACGGTGCAGATCGAGTGTGCGAGCGAATCGATAATCGTTCGCATCTCGACAGAGGGTAATACCGATTTCCACGGTTTGGTCTATCCACGGGGATTGTCGAAAAATAGCTCCTGCTTGCAAGAATACAGAAGTCAACCTGCCCCCATAACTTACAACCTTCCCCTCAGATCTTGCAACACCATGCCCACCGAACTGGTAAGTACCTTTGCTTAAATCTAAAAGGAATTATCCATCTATCAACCCACTTCTACGACCGATAAACAAATCTTTACGATTTCACCGCAATCGTAAATAAACCTTTGCACATCTCCATACTCCTAACACTCCAAGAAAAATTCGAAAAAATTCTACATACCCAAAGAAGCCCGGCAAATTCAAACAGAAAAGCAAAGTCGAAAACGACCATCGAGCAGGACGCAATCGAGGGATCGTTACTTTATCGTCGAGCGATTATCGCGCACAGATTGCAATCTCGTTCCTCGTTACCTTGATTCATGCTACAAAATTGCTATCTCAACTGGATACTTCATATTCCTAAATCGACGTACACGCAAACCACGGATCAATTTCCCTTTATCACCCGCCACTCTCGCCGATCTCTAATCATCCCTCTTCCACGTCGATAATTCTAATCCCTCGATCGTCAATCTCCCGCAATTAAATCCCGTCAAAACATTAATTATCTTTACAAATACCTCGTCATTTCCACCCTTTCCAATTCCGCCATCGACCACATACCGAAACGATCCAGCAAACAATAAATAATCGTTGGAGAACAAGTGCATTGCATAATCCAAAATTACGATTGAGGCTTACGTAAGAAACAAACACGGGGAATAACCTCGTGTAACGTTAAAGGACGAGGAAGCCTCTCGGACGATCACGATCGTAGTTCGTTTATGCAGCTCGATGTCCGAGGGAGGAAAAAAAATGGCGGAGGCGTGAATACACGCGTGAGTACATCTCGAGGAGGAAGCTAAGAAGAAGAAACTGAAGAAGAAGAAGAGGAAGAAGCAGAAACGAAGAAACAGGGAAGATCGACTGAGAGGAAAAAGATAGTAAGAGAGAGAGAGGAAAAGACGACGGTGGAGGGCACGTTCGTGTAACGAGGGAATCGTGTGTCGAGGCGAGAGATCGCTTCCTCGCCATACCATAACTGGACCGTTATGTGACCGGACTTACGGCCTTCTTCTTACGAGCCTTACCAGAGAGATATACGTACGTGAACGGTATACACCAATACGCAAAACGTAATACTGCAGCAGCAACTGCAGCAACGGCAGCTGCTGCTAAAGCTGCTACGCCTTATGTCAGCGATATATACGCGCATGCAAAGGTGTACTCGTGTCCTTAACGGAACGTTGGTTCCTTCCATTTGCCGATAATGAACCTACGATCACGATCCTATGGCAAACGGGAGATAGAGTTCACTTTGGTATCTCTTCGTGGCTGCCCGCATTTCGAGAAGCTTATTGTTAGGATAATGAGATACTGGAGGTTATTGTGTCGATGTTGTATTTGTCGAAAGAACGACAATAGGTCGAAGGAATGGGGGGTTAATTGTTGAGAATGATCGGATCGATGGAATAAGGGTGGTAAATTGGAGATACTTCGATATATTTTTCACTTGTTCGTTCCTGTAGCTGTGTCGTTTAGGGGTCATGATGATTTAAAGGGCTGGAGTTATCGATGATGAAGATATTAACACTTTGAGGATGATGGACGTATATATGTGTTCTGAGAAAAAAATTGATTGTCGTTTATCGATACACACGGTTAGAGTTGAAAAATTCCAATATAACTGTTGAAATATTATTACGTAAATAGTAATTTATAACTTCTATATTTTAAGATGATAACTCGAGTACTTTTCGATCGCTCAATAAATGACCAGCGCTCAATGTTCAAAAAAGTCTCAGACCGCAGAGGGTTGACACTTTGAACACCACCATTTCGCTATTTTCATTTCTACTGAAATGAAACTTTTCTATTAGATTCAAATTTTAAGGAGCAGAAACTTGAAGGATACAGATAGAAATCTATTCGGCAGACCTTGATCTTTTTAACGTCGACATTTAAATATTCAGTATGTCCGAGATTCCATAAACATTACAATTTAAAAGTTACACGAAGTTTCAATGAATTCGATAGCCCCGGTCACCGATGACCCCCATGACAGTCAAAGTATTAAGTGGGAAAAATACGACGAAGTTGAAGTAGAATTTAGAAGAGACGAAATAGGAAAGAGAAGACGAAACAAAGGGGATGAGGAGGTAGAGATGTAATATCTTTGTTGGAGGATCGATAAGAAATCGAATTGCTCGAAGCATCAGTGTCTTATTCTTGCAGTAACGTTAATACGTAGCTGCACGAGGCGCTGAATCTTTAACAGATCGCCCTGCACTGCTCGATAATGACCGCAAGAATCCTCAGGCAGTGGCGAGCTGCCTTGGCATATCGATGATAGAAGCATTCACCGATGGTAATAATTATAAATCGTGCTGGCCTATCTCATGGTGCACCAATCCCAGGAAAAAGTCGACGAACGAGGAGGAGATTCGAGAACGATTCGACGTGGAAGTCCATGGAGTTTGAAAAAGACCACCTAAGAAGTTTATTTCTCTGGTAGTTCGTTTTCTAAATATATAATTGCTCGACCAAAATTATCCAGCCCTCAACTTCAAAAGCCTAAATTTCATAAGAACACGTCAGCTAATTTGATAAAAAAATGGGTATAAAATTACATCAATGAAAACAATTATCTGGCCCAAAGTGCACGTTTCAGTCGAGGTACTTAGATGAGAATGAAGAGAAAAAAAGTCGACCAGAGATTTAATAGCAATACTTTTACAAAGGACGAGGGTCCGCATAATTTAAGGGCAGGAACGCCGAAGGGAACAATTTGTCCCGGAGGAGCGACGCGGCCTGTAAGGTAAGACGAGGTCGACTAAGGTGAAGAGAGTCTTTGACCTCCACGTACGAGCGATTCCTCGAGATCTCGGTGGGCGTTCGCACCAACCATGGCCAGTTTTACCACCATGGATCCTCCCGATCTTCTATTACCCTATCTGGATCGTAAATTCGATCGTTTTACGGTCCAATAATCTCGCACGATCGCGACCTACGATCAAGAATACCGAAGTGAATTTACGATTATTAAAACTTCTTCCAACAGTTTTTATATAAGTATTTTTTAATTTGCCTCAACATTAATTATGACTCGATTTTAATTACACTCGCGTTTGATTAAATTAAATGTCAGTGTCTTTGAAATATCTTGAGGCTATCCAACAAATCTTTTAAATCTCTTTAACCCTCTATGGGCCAAGTTTCTGTGATATCTGAAAACTAGTTGCACGATAGCACATTAGAAAATAATAAAATTACCATTGTAAATAATAAATTTTACTTGATTTTGAAACGTTAGATTGTAAAGAATTCCATAGTTTTGAACAGCTAACTTGTAATCTTTCAGAATGTTAACCCCTTGACATACAAATAAAATGGAATTCGATACGTGCGAAAAATACTATTTCATTTTGCCCAACTGAACAGTTATGTGCAAACTTAAAAACAGAACATTTTATTTTGCAATTTGCATTGCTATGTAACGTGTAATCACGTTGAATGGACAATAATCAAGTAATATTATAAAATAATAAATTAGTATTTATGTTGATGTACAAGTGAAATAATTAAATAATATAATAATATACTGTACGTCGTCCACCGGAGAAAGTTCCTGACGTCTCGGAGACGTCATTGTATGTCAAGTGGTTAAAAAATCAATTTTGAAAACCAAAAGCTTAGATTTGTTTGACGTTACTTCAAAGTTACAAGGGCGCATAGAGAGTTAAAATATTTGAAGTACTCTAAGAAATCTATCGTTTCAAGCCCTTGCTCGATCTTTCGCAAAAACCTTCAGCGAAATCTTCCCTCCCACAATTTCTTCGGCAAGATCGTACCCAGATAAATGAAATCGCAGCCATATACGGCGAGCACGAAGCAAAAGGTTCGTGTCTTACGTAATCTCGTTTGACCGTCGATTTTCTCGGTGGTCCAGTATTCCCTTGCGCAATAGAACACTAAACATTGACCAAAGAGACGATTCCTCCATTGCGTGTCCTGCATCGTAACACGTTAAATGTCTATCCAATTCGCACATCTACGTTTTTACGGACTACGTTTACCATGGCCGCGTATTTCGCGTAATCGTGGACATTTAGCGTAGCGGATTTCGCGGTGGATGTGCGCGAATGTATGCAAATGACTTCGCGGCTCGGTTGCGTTGCTCATTAATGGTATCGCGTCTGTATTTGCAGTAACCGTTCTCCTTCGTTTATATCGTACGTTGAGCGTAATACCTCCTTGCAATTTCAAGATTTGTTGGTGTAAAACGGAAAAGAAACGGGGAGAGAGGTAACAGTGTAAATTGTTTCTTGGTAATTGCGTGAGAAAATCACGCTCGTGAAATTCTTCGAGGGACGAGTATGGTTGGTTTTAGAAGGGTTTTCTTTTAATTCGGGAGAAAGTGAATGATAATTGGAGCACGGTTCATTTGACGAAATTAATTGCAGCAGAGAGAAATTTTCATTTCGTATGCGGCAACAAAACGAATCTGATTATTTGAACGTAACTAACGACCGTTGAAATATCTCCTTGCATTGCAAAGGACGTTGAACGTTCGATGCAATTTTTACGGAGCGGCGTGCTGCTTGCTTTCACCGAAATTATCTCACGAAATCTGCCAATTTTAATGGAGAATTTCACGAAATTAGCGCACACCTCGTTTCGCAATGAATATTTTAAGTTCGAAAGGACGGCTGATATTTTCTACAATTAGCAAAATTCCAGAGTTTTTTTTGCAAAAGATTCTTACGCAGGAAGAGACCTCGACTGTCAAGTGATTCGATAGCTTGCGTTCTTAATTCCATGCTAATTAGCATATGCTTAAAATACGCAACGAATTTGCGAATTAACAGAGGACCTCGAACCTAGTGATTCAATAGTTTGTGCACCTACTTCTATCCTGATTCATTAGCATAATTTTAATCACTGTCTCAAACAAATTGCAAATCTTTTTTGCAACTTTGCAGTGACAAGAACCTTCGACATGCTGCGATATTTGTACATCTACTTCTATAAACTCGATCTTAAAGATTCAAAGACCGTCGCGAATAAATTTCGCGCAACATCGGAATCCTTTTTTCGCATCGAATTCGCAGTCTTGTAAAGACCTCGAGCTCCGAGTGGGCCGATATCTCGTGGGCAGTGACGTGAGCATTGCCCACGCCTGAATCGTAAAAGTAAAAGTCCACGAGTCGATTCTCCACAGTGCGATTCCACGTATTCGCATCTATATTTGCGTTATTAACACGTTGACTGCCGTGGGGGTCACCGGTGACCGGCGCTATTCGATTCAATTTCGGGTAACTTTGAAATTGCAATATTTATGAATTTATCGAACACATTAAACACTTATCCTTTTAGATACGATTAGCCACTATAGTGATTTCCGTGGATACTATCAATTTGAACAAAAAGAAATTACACGTTTCATACCGCGTTCATTTAAAATCTATTCTAAAGTAATTTCGCAGAGGAAATAGTTTTTGCGACATCCGCAGCCAAACGCACAGTGTCTAACAAGAAGTTAAATATTAACTTTAACCCCTTGTCGTGCCATTTCTTTTGTAATTTGTGCAATGACTGTGTATTCATTACTAAAATAACAATCTAACCCGTAATTTTGGATATAGTAAATGACTTAACGTAATATTGAATGGCGTAGAATTAATTTTATTTTATCAGGACCAATTGATACCTGTAATCAAATAATTTTTGGAGGGAAAATTGACTATTTCATTTATCGCGTCACGAGTAGCTCTCGTTAGTGTACGGCAAGGGGTTAAAAAGATAAAGGATTGCCGAATATTTATCTATTCTTTAACACTAGAACTACCGGCGTTAAATCTGTCATATTTCAATATATTAAATAACTACTTTGAAAAAGAACGAAATCGAGTGGCGGAAATTATGGTCAATGCGGTGATTTATGTCTTTTGTAATGGACGTAAAATTTTCGATCTCTTGCTCGTCTATGAACATGGAGAATTTTTGGAAAAAATTGTGTACCAGTCATTTTTACTGGTTTGGTAGTTCTAGTGTTAATGTTTCTGCTTCATAAAGTTGTGAATTTGATAGAAAAAGCTTCACTTTAGTAAATGTGATGAAACTAGCGAAATACCGGTGGACGTTCAACGTGTTAAAACGTAGGCATAATTATTGCTTTTATAGGAGACATCGATAAATGCAAATATTGAATTCAAGTGTATTTCCTTTTTGAGTAAATTCAATTAAGACACGTGCACTCCTAACGAGATAATAATTTAACGGGTGAACGTAAGAATTTAATGAAAGCACGGACGATGAAACGGCAAAAAAGAAATTGTATATATCTCCCTCTCGGAGGTGCAATAAAATGAAGAGCCAGAGGCAGAAAAAGTTGCCGCACTTCCTCTTACGCAACGGAAATTTTTCTTACTCCGAGTACGACTCTGTGCGGGATACCGTTTCGTTTCTTTCATCCTCACGAAATATCCATCTCCTCCCTGTTATTTTTTGATACTTAAAGAGCTTGAATTTTGCATTTTACGAACATTAACGATCTCATACATATTCTTCGAAGAATACCTCCCTCTTTCCTCTCGCGAATGGTAAAAGGAGAGGAATAAAATCGAGGTGGTCAGTCTTTCGAAATCGTCGACTTTCCCTTTTCATTCGAAAAGGTTGTCTCCCAAGATCGATACTTCTCTTTTGCATTCTGAGTATATTTCAAATTTCATGAATTTTTTATAAATTCGATTCACGTCTTCGTGTCTTCGATGCATTTCGAAAAGGTTGAAGTGGTTTAGCTAGTTACGTAAGAGAACAGGACGATTTAAATTATAATTTTCAAAAGTCTAACCGGATGAGCAACTTGGAGAAGTTTAAATGTCTGTGTCGTTGCACTTCGAGAGTACATCGGTGCATTTTTCTGTGTAAAGTGTTTCTTTCTATCTGCGCTTATATATCTCATAAATAGACGCGTGAAAGGCAAACCCGAGACGTCTTTCAACGTCGAACGATCCTTTCTAAATCTGACTAATAAAAAGATAGTCATCGGTGTAGGCGTGATTTTGCGCAATATTATCGTAGTGAAATTTCGACCACCTTAATTTCACTGCCGAAATTCGCGTGGAGAAATTGCCTTTGGTACAAGCACAAAAAGAAATTTGAAGAATTGGCAAATTTTCTATACTTTCTAGCTAGAAATTCTTCGTCACACTCTGCGATTCTGAGTTAAATTATATTCTATTATTGAGTTAAAAATGCACATTTACCCTCAAGTCTCATCCAAATCCTTAACACTAAAACTCCAAACTCAAATGACGGGACCCAAATTTGTTCCCAAAATTATTTAAATTACTAGTCCAACCGTGATATAAATATTCCACTTCTACCTTACAAATCCTAAATTAATTAACACTAAACCTACCAATGCAGTCATAATGACTGGTTCGCAATTTTTTCAAAAAACTACCTAAATTGATAGGAGAACCGTGAAGTAAAAATTTTACTTCTACCATATAAAGCCTAAATTAGTTAATTAACTAATCCTTTCACTTATTGATTTACTTGTTCCGAACTACTTGTTCAATAAATTTAAATTTTAGTAGATATAACGTCGGTAGTTTTAGTGTTTTCTACGATAGTTATTAACCCTTCGGCCATCAATTTCTTTTCTGACACAACGCGCACTGATTCCAAATTAATCCCTCAGATCAAAAACTCTCACTGATTTCTCATATTTCATATAACTGAAAATAATATTAACAGTATGGAAATAATGAAATCGTTTTGCGACCGACTGATATTTTCAAGTTCAAAATTTCCCCGTTCCATTTTCCGCGCCACAAGTATCACACGTAGTCGTAGGCTAAAGGGTTAAGTATCTAAGTAGACATGACGTCGTTAGTTTTACTGTTAACCCCATAAGAATCTCTCAATCCGATCTAATCTGTCTTTCGTCCAGGATAAATCAAAATATCCTCTAAGTTGTCCTCTCAAATAAATTCTCCCGAGCTCGATATCGCAACTATCGACGTCTCCATCCGTATCGACGACGCGGAAGATCGCGAATAAGAGACAGACGAATTACGAGATATCAATGCAATGGTGAAAAATGATTTCGACATTCGCACTGAATCATCCCGATGGCAAAGGTGGTAGATACGCGGCGCGAGCAACACCGGCATCCAGTTCCCTCGGTCTACCTTGCTGCACGGTGTCCTTGGTGTGGCCTTGCAAATGCACGGTTGCACGGCATCCCATGAGCGTATAATAATCTCTCCTTGCGTTCCTATGGCGAGCAACGTTCACCCTTTCCCGCTGGCAAAAATAAACCCGTTTCCAGGGCAATTAATTTGAAAGAGGAGCCGGGAAAATTCCATGGGTTGAACGAAAAATCATTGCGGACAAAAGGACAAACGTTGCGTCGCGACTTTCACGAGTTTCTTTATGTAACTGAGATGCTGAGAATGGTTCAGACGGATTTCCAGTTACGTTCTGAATGGAAAAAGTGGAAGTTGAGGAGATTGACTACTTGACTACTCACTCTATTAGCTAGTGATTCCGGTGGGACGAGGTAACAAAGCAGGAAATAAACATGGAATGACGTCGAAGTAAAAGCGAATTGATGGTGTTCTAGGTTAGAGTAATTACGTGGAATTTTTTGCCCGTTGGGAATGTCGATGAATGGAGTCGAGAACTGGTTGAGGATTTGGAGATTGAAATTATGAAGTGGCTAGTATTCTTCGACAACCTCAAGAAGTCTCCTGAGCGGCGGAGCTCCTCGCTAAAGACCGCCTAATTCGCACCGTTTTGTTATTTAATCCACCCTGCTCAGACAAAATCGTAACATTGAAATATCTTTATTAAAATATCTTGACACCTGGCGAATCAGATCCTGCCGAAACAGGCCTACCTCCGAGGAGACTTCTTGAGGTTGTCGCATTATACATTCGTCTTGTTGTGTTCTCGTCTAGTCAAACTGTGCAATCTCATTCTTCACGAATCGGAAAGTAGACCGTACCGAAGATTTCCCAGAAAGTTTCTTGGTTCTGTTGCCTAACATCGAGATAAGAGATTTTCATTTCCTCGACAGTGAGGCTGGCATTCATTAAGAAACTTTTCCGTTGTCATATGAGGCTCTCGATTGTGCTAGCGTAAGAATTCTATCGTTGTCGCCATCGATGCCGGTGATTTGCATTCAACGCATGGGGAAGATCGTCATCGATGTTCGTATAATACTCTTGCAATTACGTCTTGAACGTTGAGATTTCTGTCTGTCACTTGTTTCAAAGATGAGTCCCATAATATCGATACGTGGATGATTCATCGGATTGACTAGATCTCAACGTTTCTGAGCCTCCGGAAATTGATGGGAACGAGGGGTGCAGAAAAATTGCACTTTTAATTAATTCTCCCAGGGTTTTAAAGTGTTTGCAATGACAATCACTGTCTTATGTTTTGAACACTCATTTTTAAAATAGTGGAATAAATTTTTTAAAATGAGTGGATTATTTTTGAAGATGTTGGTAGTATTTAACAGTCACAGTGATCTATATTTATTATGTAATGCAAAGCGAAAGAGACATCCAACGACGGGACTCTTCGAAAGGGTCAACGACCTGTCCTCTCAAGTCGTCCCATGAAGAATTCAAGAAATTTAGAAACTCTTTCTCAACAATATTCTATGGTCCAAAATTCCACGTTGATCCAGACTCCTTTTACATTATTTCCATCAACGACGATCATCTCAGGTGTCACGCGGTCACGGGGTTCGTTTTCAACAGGGCAGACCTTGAATCGTCTCAGCAGGTAGGGCATCTCCTGCCACCATTAACCGAGCAAATGTTGCCCTTGCCCGGGAGTGTACAGATAGCATAGTCGAAGCGGATAATATCTTCCTAGTAGCGCGGTAATCAACGGTTACGAGAGGGCTACTCATTCCTCTCCTCGAGGCCCAATTACATCGTAAAATCCTTAGCCCGCGGCCTGTAAATTACACGCGAGTTTCACCCTCCTCTTTCATCTTTCTTCATCCTCCTCGTCGAAGCGACATGCCCTTTTTCTGCATCTCTCGGCCATTCCTCCGTTCGAGGGACGCATTCCTAGGGTCTTGCTGGAGAACCGTAATGTTCGCATCAAAATACGTTTAATTTGTCGGCCAACCCTTTGACTAAGAAAGGTCTACATAAATTCTCTCAAGCATTTATCAACGTATATGCGTTAAAGCAATCAAAAGGTTCAAAATAGGGGCTACCGTGGACGGAGAAAAATATCTACTTGTTTTCACAGCGAAAAACCCTTTGACTAAGATAGATCTACATATATTCTATGAAAGATATATCAAGATATAGGTGTTAAGGCAGTCAAAGGGATCAAAACAAGAGCTACCGTGGGCGAAGAGAAGTATCAACATGTTTTCACAGCGAGAAACCCTTTCATTAAAAATAAGACAGGTCTACATAAATTCTCTCAAGCATTTATCAACGTATATGCGTTAAAGAAGTCGAAGGGTTGAAAACAGGGACTACCGTGGATGAAGAGAAATATCTGCTTGTTTTCACAGCGAAAAACCCTTTGACTAAGATAGATCTACATATATTCTTTGAAAGATACATCAAGATATAGGTGTTAAAGCAATCAAAGGGATGAAAACAAGAGCTACCGTGGACGAAGAGAAGTATCAACATGTTTTCACAGCGAGAAGCCCTTTCATTAAAAATAAGACAGGTCTACATAAATTCTCTCAAGCATTTATCAACGTATATGCGTTAAAGCAATCAAAAAGTTCAAAATAGGGGCTACCGTGGACGGAGAGAAATATCTACTTGTTTTCACAGCGAGGAGCCCTTTGACTAAAGTAAGAAAGGTCTACATATATTCTCTCAGAGATCCATCCAGCAGTCAAAGGGTTAAAACCAGAAGCTACCGAGGATGGAGAGGAGTTTCGACGTGTTTTCACTGCAAGGCACTCCGAGGAGGGAAGAGGGAAGACCCGTGAGAAAGAGAGTATCTCAGGGCGATGTCCAAGGCGGTCATTGCAAGATGATTATTCATCCTGCATGGTGTCTTCGGTGGGTAAGGATTAATGGTCGACTTTCTCCTCTTTCAGAGGAAACGCGATGGGTTCTCCTTTCCTCCTTCGCCGAGGACAGTTCTCTGTCTCCTCGTTTGTTCTCCAAGTGCCGTTTCCTCGAGATGTTCGCCGGTGAACTCTGATATTCAGAGCTGCTTGAAAGATCAGACGGAAGAGGACCGCCATTTTGGTACCATTTGTTCAAAGTCAGTTTCTGTCTTAACAGTGATAAAGTACAGAACAAGTATCTTTTCGCATTGCAGAGTGCTGCCTCGAATTTCTTCTCCTTCGATTCCTCTCGTCCCAAGGTCATCCGTCGTGCAGACGTGCATTTAAGCGCCATTATGGTGGCCGTGCTACCGCCTCGGTAAAAAGAAACACCGGGAATTTTAATGCCCGGCAGAGCCTCTCTGTCATGGTGTATTGCCCATCTAACAGAGGCACCGTTACGTCACCCGTTATATTTTCTCGATGTCGCGAACACTCCGGTATTTTGCCAGGATTAAGTATTCATCCTGCGGCGAGTAATCGATATCCGCAATCTTGTATCAATAATAAACATTCTACATGAAAAATTCTACGTTAAAAATTCTTCTCGATGTCTTTTAAGCGGGAGAAATTTATATTTTTAAAAAATGGACTGAAGGATGGGAGGTGCTTTATATTTTGATGACGTAAGAGGAGAGAATATGAGAACCACTGGCACATACGTGGCTTCGAGTGCCTTCTATGGTCGAACAAGAAGAAGAAGATTTCTTGCCGGTTCTGTCAGACACCGGTGGACGTTCAGGCTACCCGCTCCCTCGAATGGGCCATTGTTTGTTGTCTCGTGAGTTTTAAGCTCCAACTTCACCCTTTTTCTTGACAATTTTCTAATTTGTCGGAGATATACAATGTGTTTTTCTACGATAATGCATGAGGTACTTGTCGACGGAACAAATTTGGATCTTCAACGTTTTACGAGCTGAAGAATGAAGTTTATCGTCTTCATCCTCCTTTTTTGAGCACCGCTGAAGGATATGCGAATGGACGAGGTCGATGTACAGGGTGTCTAAGAATGCCTATACAGGTCCTTTCAGTTTTGTGAACCATCATTAACGTAATATACTCAAAATACGCTTTCAATCGAAATGAGAATCCAAGAATTCCCTATGAAGCTTCAAGTACTATCTTCTGAAGTATACTTTGAATGAAATCGATGACGAATTATACTAAATTTAAGGATGTCCTATAATTTCCTTTCTCTTCTGGCAAATTATGAAAGAAGCTCTGAGCACCGCTGAAAAACTCAGCAAAGGGGGAACGGTGTATCGACGTAAAGGTCCTTCGAGCCTCGTTGACCTCTGACTGAGGGCGAACAGCCAGCCGTCCGTGGCTTGAGCCATCTCGGCTGGTTTTTCAGGCTGAGGACGCAGGGATACGGCACGGACCGACCGTATCGCTGGGAGAGACCGGTCTCTCCTAGTCTCTCTCCTCTTTCACCGAGGTGACTTGGCCTCTCCTCTCTGTCGCCTTCTCTCGTGTCGTTTCTTCTTGTTCCGCCGAGACGCCAGCCTGATTCGCTGGACAATGCTGGCGCCGAGGTATCGACGACCCCGAACATCCGGAGGTCGTCGCACTGTATTTTCAGCCCCAAACTTCAAGGACTCTCCCTTGACTCTCATTTCTTCGCGAGCTACAATTTGGAACGATCAAAAGAAAATACTTTGAAAGAACAAAGTGGATGTCGAAGACTTGCTCCGACTGCGGTTGATGAGACGAGGAAGTTGAAAAAGTAGAAAGGACTCGGATCGATTGAGAAATGAGTCCCAAGAGATCTGTTTTCTCGTTTGAAAGTGAATTTTCTCTTTTCTGAGCAATTTGTTCGATTATACAGTTAATTGCGGATAATTAGACATTGAAGTGTAATCTTTTTTTATGTGTTGTGCCAGCATTTCGTCCTCAACTGATACATTTTATCCGAGATGAAGAAAATTGTTCTCCGATCTTCGTCCAACAATGGATGGATGAAACGTGAAGTGGGCAGCCGAAGTAATTATTAAATAACAGAGGCTACTCTAGCAATTCCCAGTAAATCGGCATCGTATTACCAACGCAGGTGAAACGAGGGAATTTCCTCTATCGCCTCGAATCTCCAGCCATCGAAAGATAATAGCAGGCAATCTTTCCTCGCGGGTGTTTTCGTTAACGAGCACGAATTTACTCTCGCTCTTTACCAAACCTTCCCTCGAGGGCAGGGAATTAATTGTGAATAAGGCAGCACCGAATTACGATATCGTAAGTACGGATAATGATACATCTCTTCCGGCGTGAACCATCATACCATCTTCCTTCGTCGTTCTGGGACCTATGAGCATCATCCTGTCGTAAAGAGAAGTATTGAAACATGGGATTTTATCGGAGAACCGGATCTTCGGGAAGGAGAAGATTAGGCTCGTAGTTTCTACGTCATCTTCTCGTAAATCTTCTTTCGAAGATCACGGAATCGGTGCATCACCGGGCCCAGAGTCCTGTGATTAAGGCCCACTTGAGTGCCAATGATCGTGGCATCGGCGCCTGGAAGATTGAGTTGTATCGAGGCGATCGACAGAATTTATGATGGGTATTAACCAACTTTTTGGTGTCCCATCGAGCATTATCTTGTGCGAGAGCTGAATTCCAACGTTGTTTCGTCTTCGTCGATGTTATTGCTTACTATTATTCTTCTATTTCCCGTAAATTCGAAGATCATAACTTGGTGGATCATTGAATCTAGAATCCTGTGATTAAAATTCATTCGAGTATCAACGATTATGCGATCTAACCGAAATCTAACTTAACACAAAAGCTACGGTCAAAACGACCGGTCCTAAATTTTTTCTAAAAATTCCTTAAATTAATAGGGGAGCCATGAAGAAAATACTCCACTTCTACCTTATAAAACGTAAATTAATTAATTACTCAGTGCTTTCACTTCTTGGTTCCTCTTTTTCCAAAAGCACTTATTCGGTGTATCTAAATATGAGTAGATGTAACAGTTTTAGTGTTAAACCTAACAGCTTCTTAATAATTCAACGATTCTACAGTGTCCAATGACTTCATCCAAAGTCCCATAACTGTTCTATCCTGGCGCCAACGATCTCAGTCTGGATCCCCATAACATTACCTTCTATCATTGCGATCGAGAGAATTTATGCGGGACATTCTCTCGGAAAATACGAGAAAGGCAGGAAGAGGATAATGCTCTTCGTGGGTCCGTTTCTTGTGATTTCTCGATATCAAAGTCACGAAGGGATACGAAGGTTCGCCGAACCTGAGCAAAGATACCATGAACGATCGGTAAAATGGTCTCTCGGAACCGTAAGTAAATTCTATCAGCAATATTGTGGTATAGGTACTAGAAAATAATCAGGTCGTGAGGAACCTCTCTGGTACCGGAACTTAAACCCGGAACCAACTATTCTCCCTGGCTCAGGTATCTAAGGTTATTACGGACTAAGTACTATTCCAGTCTTCGTAGGTCTAATTCCTATCATTAGGACAATCCTGACATTATGGTAGTCTTATGATGACCTAGGAAGAATTACTCTTAGTTCGCGAGTCTCTAAGTGCCATATTGGTCCCTAAAGATCATTGACCTTTCGATCAAGGACGCAGATACCACTTTGGATTTATCGTAGACGTTGAAAAATAATAAAATCTCTAGACTTGTATCCAGTAATTCGTGCCTGTCTTTAATTAATTTCGTGAAACTTCTGAGATTCTCTGCAACCGGAGAACAACGAGGAGGAGACACGCGATGAAGAGATCCTCCGTGAAGGCAGAGGGAAGGAGCGTTCCAGGAACGAAGTCGGGGACATAGAATGCCAAAGAAAGAAAACAGACGAAGTGGACGAAGGTGAAGAAAGCAACCCCAGCGACAACGTTGAAATCACTTCTCTCTCTCCGTTCTCGCGTCATTAACTCGCGCGCTCTGGCAACAGCAATGTCTCTCCTTATTCCTTTTCTTCTTTTCATCGTTAACCCGTTTCTTGTCCTCGGCTGGACTTCGATTCTTTTTTTCTTTACCTTCGATCACGCCTTCCGTATTTTACTCTGGTGACTTTCCACTCGATTCCTACCATTCGAAAATGTCGAGAAGAAAAAGGGTGGGCGAGGGGTAAAATTATCTACACGTGAAATGACCTCGACGTCTCAATTATTTCTGTCGGTGAGAGATAAGAAGAGGGGGAAGGAGATATCATAGTGGCTACAACAAGAATGTTCCTGCTCCTATAATTATTTAAAGGATCCGGTTGCACGGCTTTGTATTTTTCCGCGCAGCTTGCGCTCATTCAAGGATACGCTTGAGACCTGTCGCATTGTGCAACTGTCGATTATAATCGTCGAGACGCGACTCAGAGGGGACAGAATGATTTGACAATGTTTCTCAATTAAAATTTGACTGCCTACGCTACATCGAGAGCATTGATCAAGCAGAGAATTTAAACCGTGAGAGTCTACAGACTATTTATTTATTGGTCGCATGATCTTTGAATTTTGGAGAAACGAAAGTGGAAGAGGAGCAGCTTGCGTCCATTAACACTAAAACTACCGACGTTATATCTACTAAAATCTAAATATACTTTTGTAAGATAGAAGTGGAATATTTACTTCATGGCTACTCTATTAATTTAGATAATTTTTAGAAAATATTTTGGAAACGGTCTTTTGACAGCCTTGGTAGGTTTAGTGTTAAATGATACGCTTAAGACCTGTCGCATTGTGCAACTGTCGATTATGATCGTCGAAACGCGACTCAGAGGGGACAGAATGATTTGACATTGTGTTTCAATTAAAATTTGACTGCCTACGCTACATCGTGAGCATTGGTCTGGGAGAGAATTTAAACCGTGAGAGTCTAGAGACTATTTATTTATTGGTTGCATGATCCTTCAATTTTGGAGAAACGAAAGTGGAAGAGGAGCAGCTTGCGTCCATTAAAGGATACGTTTAAGACCTGTCTCATTGTGCAACTGTCGATTATGATCGTCGAAACGCGACTCAGAGGGACAGAATGATTTGACAATGTTTTTCAATTAAAATTTGACTGCCTACGCTACGTCGTGAGCATTGATCAAGGAGATAATTCAAATCGTGGGAGCCTAGAGACTATTTATTTATTGGTTCCGTGATCCTTGAATTTTGGAGAAACGAAAGTGGAAGAGGAGCAGTTGATTTGTAGAGATTTCAATTTTAAATGAAAGTGGAAGGAAAAGTGAATTGTGAAATCTAACGTTCATCGATCGAGACGGATGTTCTCCAAGGTTTTAGTTATTTTAGCAAACACGTAAGTTCGATCATTTCCAAAATGGAAACTTAATCTCCCACGCACTGCCAAGTATAGATTAATCGATGGTTCCAATCTCTAGCTCATTAATTCACCAATTCTACGACCCTAGAATTTATAAGTTTCGACTGTCGTGCAAAGATTCCCGGATGTTCTCCAAGTATTTGCTTAAATACGACAAACACTCGAACCCTACCCTCAACCGGATCTTCATCCGGGTATTGCTTAATTCTCCAGCCGATTCCAAGAACGTTGAGATTTCCACGACTTCGTCGAACTCTCAAACATTACGTCCTTCTATCGGCATCCGAGTAAAACAAACGAGACAAAGCCGTAGGAGGAAAAAAAAAGGACTCGAAACGAGTCTTCGTTCGTGGAATCTTTGGTGAACAGGAGTGTTTATGGCGTTTTGGTTTCTTTCGAAAGACTCGAAGCCCTCAAGGACACTAGGGAGGTCAGAATGTCGTCCACGAGCAAAGAAAACCTACGCTGATACCTGTTTTGGGATGTCTCGCCCACTATGACTACGATTTCGACTTTCACCAGGAGATTAGAATTAATTCTCGTCACCCTCTCGGCGATGAGGTATCCTTGCGCCCACGAGTTTCCACATATGGAATTCGTTGTTGATGCGAACACGAGTTTTGCATTTCGCGCGAATGCCGGATTGGATGACGATGGAATTGGAAGTTCGAAGATTATATGGCAAAGAAATTATTGGGTTGCAGTCGTGGAAGTTGCAGGGGGTTGACTTTTTACACAAAAACACAAAATTATTTTATGGTGTCACTAGTCGAATAGTTCGGACAATATTTAGAATTATGTTGCACTTGGAAATTTTAAATTTGACGGATTATTAAATCTTAACCCCTTGACTTACGATTTTTTTTATACCTACGTGTGCAATAATTCAGAATTAATTCTTGAAATTAAAAATTCTCATTAATTTCTTATATTTTGTATAACTGAACGCAATATTATTAGTATAAAAATAGTTTGATCGTTTTGTGACCGACTAAAATTTGCAATTTAATAGTTTTTGAAAGACTTCAAAATTTTCTATTTCATTTTACGGATTACGAGTGTGACACGTTGTTATGGGCTAAGGGGTTAATATTCGCAAGTGTCTATGTTATTGCAATATTTCGCGATTGAGGAAGAATATGAATGAAACAATGCTGAAAAGGTAGCTTGCTTAACACTAGAGCTACCGAGCAAAATGACTAGTGACAACTTCCAAAAATTCTCAAAGTTTATAGAAAAACCATAGAGTAGATATTTTACGTTAATATATTACAGAATCGATCACGTTTTCCACCTCTTAATTTCTCCTTTTCCAAAATACTTAGCATATTAAAATATAATAGATTTAACGTCGATAGTTCTAGTGTTAAACTTTAAAGTACACTATCCTTCTTGCTACCTCTTTTAGAATTCATTCTACCCGCATGTTCCAAAAATAAATGGTTAACAAACTCCCCGCAAATCAAGATTGCACTTCTCTTTCAATCGTCCTGCCCAAGAGCGTATCCTTGCGCCCACATAAATCCCCATGGAAAATTCAACGTCTACAAATCTCTCCTACGTTTATCAAATGCGGGACCAAGGTAAAAAGAAACTCTTAAAAAAACAACGACATTCACATTCGCACAAGAGGCATCCTAACGAACTACGGACTATTCGTGGAAAGAAAAATCGTCAGGAATTTCAGTTCATTAACTATAACACGACAAAATCAGGAGTACCTGCATCCAACTATTTCGCGATAATTAGTCGCTCCTTTTAACGAACAGGTAGCAAGATGCCTGACCATGGACACGCGTTAACGTTATTCTCATCGTCGTTGCTTCTTCGATGGTTGATTTTGCTGTCTTCTTTTTTTCTTTTGCTCAATAAGAAACGACAAAAGACTGGGACCACTTCTGGAAGCGTCAGCTGCAAGATTCCTCTGCAAGTTGGCGCGACGTTGTTGCGCAAGAAATTAAGCATGGAGCCTCCTTGTCGTGGACGATCTCAACTGTTTGCCTGGCATGCTTTTACGTCATGACAGATGTCACGTACAATCATGTTACGTTCTTTCCTCATTGTAACGCTCTGCGTGACACTTTTGAATTTCATTGACACACATAGGCCAAATTTCCGCGACTCGCATACCTATTGCAGTTTCCTACGTCCTCAGAGGGGTCATTGGACTCTTGGCTATCGTCTAAGAACGCTTTTCTCGATTTTGGATGGGAGATGTACTGGTTTTACCTTGGAACTATATTTTTTGGTGATTTCGATGATAAATTAAGTGACAGATATGAAACAATTTCTCGGAACTGACAGAGGGGGATTTGAACTTGGTACCAGGGGTTGTGAGCTTGAGACTTTAGCTCTTGACTCCCCATAATCCTATTTTATACGGTCTTTTCGCCCTGGACCTATGCTTCTTTGTGGTTTCGATGATATATTAAGTGATAAATATGAAATAGCTTTTCTGAACTCACAGAGAGGGATTTAAACTGGGTACCAGTGACTGTGAGCCTGAGAGTTTAGCTCCTGACTCGCCATAATTCTATTTTATACGACCATTTTGCCCTAGACCTATGCTTTTTGGTGATTTCGATGATATATTAAGTGACAAATATGAAACAGTTTCTCAGAACCGACAGAGAAGCACTTAAACTGGGTACCAGTGGCTGTGAGCCCGAGACTTTAGCTCCTGACTCGTCACAGCTCTCCATTTTCTATGATTATTTCGTCTAGGACCTATCACCGCTTCAGGTGACATACGAGCAACCAAGTCTACGGTATATTAAATGATAATTTAGCAAAAAATCTCCCAGAGGTGATGTATTCCAACTCGACTCGCTAATTGGAAGTCCAAGCCTTTAGCTACAAACTCACTACAGCTCCGAAGAATTTAATTTACATGCTATCCTCTTAAATCCTTTTTTTCCCTGATACCAGTTTGAACGCCTTGCAAAATTGCCCATCAACTTCACTCGCAATTTTCCCGTCAATCTACGACCAATTGGATCATCGTCAATCGTTCCAATTAGGAACGATTTCCTATCGACGTCTGGCAATTGAATGCGTCAAAGGATCTCGCAAGGATGGAAGAGAAAAGACTCATCCATTATAGGCGTCACGAGCCGAAAATAATTCAAAGAATCCTACCAAGGAGCGGCTATTCTTAGCGATTTCTATTCATCGTCGCGACTCATTCTCTCTTACGATTCCAAGCGCGGAAGTTGTGCGGTATTTTTAAAGAGAAGAAAAAAGTGCAGAATGAAAGAAAAGATAGGAAAAAAGTGAGAAGAGGATATTGCAAAAAAATATCTTCTCCTTTTGAGAGAGGCTTGCATACGCGATGAATGGCAAAT
This sequence comes from Cerceris rybyensis, assembly GCA_910591515.1. NCBI lineage: Eukaryota > Metazoa > Arthropoda > Insecta > Hymenoptera > Crabronidae > Cerceris > Cerceris rybyensis. The sequence continues at coordinate 1,548,060 of OU342801.1, read as the reverse complement.
ATTGACCGTCAGCCTCGCGCATTTTTTCACGCGTCGTTTTCTACGCACGTCTATTTATCATTTGCAAATACAGCCGCAGTACATGGCACCGTGACATCATCGGCTTGTACTCGGCGTCTTGTAAAACTTCGGAAGCTTTAACACTCCCTGGAATTATTTATAGCGCGGTACGTACGAGGAACGAAATTGTAACTGTACTTTTATCACGAGACTTCCTCGCGAAGGATTCGCTCGGCTCGAGAAATTCGAACGCAATAAGACGCTGGAAAAACAGGTTTAACGAGAGAACAGGCGACGATTCGACGGCCCACGCTAGGGTGGATGGAAATTTCTGGTTAATTGCAATTCCAACAGGCGAGAACTTTTTTACTGATTTAGGTTACAATGTTTACCAAGTTAAGGAGGAGTCTCTGTTACAAAAAAGCCTTGGAAACTTACTAAAATGACTGAAACAATATGGAAGTTCTCCTCTACTTTGCAATTCCAGAGCAGAAGCTTCAGTACTTACAAGGGAACATTCCGAGGTGTAAATCACCGATTTTGATGAAATTTTAGTATGATATAGTCCTCGCGAAAATATTTGACCCGTATTTTTTTTTATCGGCAACCGTCAACTTTAAAAGGGTGAAAACCACCCTCAAAGTTGAAAAAAAAGTATTTTTTATCATATTGTTTAAACAAATGGGTTTTTTAAAAAAATGTTTATGTCATTGGATTCGTTGTCGAAATACGTTAATTTTCAGTCCTTACGAAATTTTCGTATCTCCAATAGTTTTCGAGATATTCAATAAAGAAGTTTCAGGACCCCCACTTTGAGGGTGGTTATTACCCCTTTAACGTGGACGGTTGCCGATAAAAAAATAATACGGGTCAAATATGTTCGCGAGGACTATATCATACTAAAATTTCATCAAAATCGGTGATTTACACCTCGGGATGTTCCCTTGTTAAAGATCTCTTACTTCAATGAAGATGGTTTCAGTTCTAAAACCGTTGAGTTTCTAAGATTCTAAATATTCGTCATTTCTTAAGTCGGCAATTCCATGAGATTTTTAAGGTCGGAGAAAAGTACCTCGATCCTTAGAAATCCTACGATTCAATCAGCCGAGAAATCTTGAAGTTTTACGATCTGCAATTGCGCGCAACTCCGCGCAATTCCACGGAAATCTGGAGCCACCAAAAAGCTAGGGTCTCGCGTTCACCGGAATTACAGTTGTCATCGCATGGCGCGAGACGAAGTACGGTCTCGGCTGCGATGCAGCTGCATCGGTGCAGCTGCAGTTGCTGCCTGAACTGACCGGACGTCGAACCCGAGAAATGCTCCGGCCTGCTAGATGTATCGTAATAAGTACACAAAGTATCCCGCGGGCAGGGCAAATCCCGAGAGGATGCGTCCAGTCGAGAGACTCGAGTTGCATTTACATACTTACATCCCCCTCTCGATCGTGTGCATCTTTCCGTTCCATCGATCTTTCTATTCTACTTGTGTTAACGACGACGGTGAGCCGCGATGGAATTTCCGACTTGTCTGGCAGAATCGTCCTTTCCGAGGACTCTTTTCAAGTTCATTCAACGTTCCTTTTTCTCTCAAGTAGGAAACAACGTTTGAAGGACACTGTATGCATAAATCTGATCGTTTTCTTCTAGAAGCTACACTTTTAGATGAAGATAGAATCACCCAGGCTTATGTATTACGTGATAATTAAAGGAAAATTTCTCGGTGACGGAAATTCCAATTTGCACTAATTAATTATTAATTTGACGCTACAACTCTGTTTTAATCGCTCAAAGACATTAATCCTTTGCGGTCCTATGGCTACTCGACATAGTTTTTCTCACAATTTAATATCGACTTTCCAGATTCATAATGATTTTGTACCTACACATCAGTCAGTATCTATATTTATTGACATCATTTTAAAAAACTGAATAATCAATGATAGACTTTGTGAAATTAATTTTGTATAGCTCACGAAAAAATTAACAAAATAATTCGAACCGCAAAGAGTTAACCCCTTGTCGCATAGTAACGAGTGAAATTATTAGTGCAGCGAATTGGATAGGAAATTGTCTAGTTTTGCAAAATCTACCAAATTGAAAATATTAATTTCACCTTAAGTTACAGAATACATCAAGAATAAAAGATGAATTTTTATTTTACCAACTTAATTCTAAGTTATTGCAATGGCAATTACAGAAGAAATAGTACGACAAGGGGTTAAGTTGATCCCTTAAGTATCCCTTCCTTATTTAGACCTAATCCAATGTTGAATAAAAAAAGGAACAAGTCCTTAACGCGGAACTTGGAACATTTCGCCCTCTCTGCACGAGGTAGAATGAAAAGGATCGTCTTCAAGATCGGTACCGAGGTCAAGAGCGAAGGGTTAACGTGAATCTTCCCCGGGGCAGGCGGTAATCGTGCACCCACGTAAGCAAATACATTCCAGGGATAACCCGACTGCTTCCTGTACTTGGCTCTGCGAACCAGCCACGGAAACGATTCTCCGATCTACGACTTCTCGCGTGTGTTACGTAAATTGTGGCTAATAAGATCCCTCGTAGTTTCCTGGCTCACTTGGAATTAATATCACGACATCGGGTGTTATAAATCTTTGACGAAGATAGCCAGATAGGTTTACAAGTATTCCTTCTCTCTCGAAATCTCTTTATCTGTTAGTCTATCTGTGGATTTGTCCTTTTACCTCTACGTTCATTCATTTGCGGGTTACGTTGTGACCGTGGAAATACATTTGTCTGTGTTTACCTACTATTTAATTACCTACAGTCTCTCTCTGGATTTGTTTTTCTAGGATCTAATTATCTATGCATTGCCAATTACTTTTTCTGCGTATATTTATGTGTGCAATTATGAATATTTCTCTGTCTATGCTTAGCTACATGTGTGTAGTTATTTTACCACCTGTAGATCTTCTCTTTCTACCTCTATTTATCTACGAGCACCCTCCCCTTTCTTTGCATCTATTCATCCGTGAATCTTGCTCTTTCTAAATGTGGTCATCTATTTATTTGTCCACCCATATAGTTCTCTTTATCTGTCGCTATTTATTGCCTAATTATAAACAAAGTCCCTTTCAATTTCTCTACGTCCACCCCTCCATTTATTTACCCCTCGGTAGATTCTTCCTTTTCCGTTTCTATTCGCTATCTAATTATTTCTAAACGTCTCTGAATTTCAACCTAACTCAAACCTAACTATTTTAAGTCGAAAGCCTCTGAATTTCTCTTACTCTTTTAACTCCTATCATTCTGCGAAACAAAACATTTTAACTTCGTGAATGCTTGGAACATCAGGAAGAAAAATCTCTGAAAGCGATTCGTCGAAACGACGGCAATTCTCCATTACCTACACGCTTGGGAAATGTGAAGCTCCCGGAGATGTTAATAAAGAGAAGGATAATAATTGAAGAGCGGCAGCGATGAGTCAACAGAGAGTCGATTTGCATGATACCTCTGGCTACCGTAGCTCGTTCCTAGCCAGAGGCCGTACTGGATCTTCTTGCAACGGGCGCACGATATCCGAGAAATCCGAGACAGGATAATGATAATAATAACAATAGCAATAATAATAATCGTCCCTCGTAACGTTTTACGCGGGAAAAAATTCACTTCGTTATAGTTTCACCGAATTGCCGGTACAAGGGTGTTATTAGAAGGTTTACGATGGGGGGAAGAAGAGCACAGGTTGACTTTTTTTTCATTCTTAAAATTCTATCTACCGTTTTAGATTATACGGGAAGCTCGCCCTTAATTTCCGCTTTAAATTCTCTCACTTGTACCGTATTCAAGGACTTTAGGAACAATGGCTTATTAAAGGCTATTATTGTAATGTTGCGAGGGAAAAAGACAAAGGTGGGATCTATCTAACGCCGTGGTACTTGTTTTAATTTTTGACTAACACTCTAGGATGATTTAAACCTTGCTGGGCGATTTTTTTTGAGACTGAACGCCCAATTGCACAGAATTAATTGTGGAAATATTAATTTTTCGCTGATTTTTAATAAACGGTACAAATTAACGTACTATTAATAGTGTAGAACTATTAACCTCTGCAATGACCCCGAGTGGGACACGTGTCGCGGTAAATGAAGTGGAAAATTTTTAAGTTTTCCGAAAACTATTAAATTGGAAGTGACAGTAGATCAGGAGACGTTGAAATTTATTACTATTCATAATATAGATTTTTTTAGAGAATTAATAGTATAGAACTGTTAATAGTAATAAATTTCAACGTCTCCTGACTTACTGTCACTTTCTATTTAATAGTTTTTGGAAAATTAAAAAATTTTCTAATTTATTCTCCGCGTCACGTGTGCCACACGTTATTGTAAGGGGTCATTGCAAGAGGTTAAGACTAGAATTACCGGCGTTAAATTTATTATATTTCAATATATTAAGTTACTTACTTTAGAAACAGAGAAACCAAGAGGTGAAAAAGATAATCGATTTGGTAATCTATATCTTATAAGAGCAACGTAGAATATCTGTTCTATGACTGTTCTGTTTGGAAAACGTTTGGATCAAATTGAAAACCAGTCATTTTGACTTGCTTGATAGTTCTAGTGTTAACTAAGGAAGACTATTTTAATTGTTCTGCAAAGAAGAAAAATAAGAGAGAATATTAAAATTCCATCTCCTACCAAAAGAAGTATGAGGATATATTATATTTAATTGTAGCTCGAGGCGAGCCATTTCGAGATGTTCCATTGCTAAAGCACTCGCCCCCGGAGAGATAATTAAACACGATCATCAAAATTCTTACGAGGGTTCTGAAGGCTAGTAATGGCGTGGAAAATAATTTCAAAATGCTCAAGGAATTCGAAAGTCTCCGTCGAAGAATTCCTCCCGATAGGAAAGAACAATTTAACGGTCTTTTCGAAATAATCCATGCAAAACACGGAAATTCCTTGCGGCTTAAACTTTAACCCTTTCGAACGTACGATGAGAGTTCGTCGAAGAGTTTCGTTTATCCCAGACTGAATTTGTAAAATGCCAATTTGTAATTTCTATTACGGCATTTGTTTCCGTCGTTTTTCTCGCGATGGTTGTAGTGGGTGGACGAAAGATCGTCGAGAAAATCGACGCGATATTCCACGGATACGTGACTCCGCAAGAAACGAATACCGTGGATACCTCGCGGTCCGATAACTTTTCATCGACGCCAACGAGACACGGAATTCAATTCCTTGCGGTGTTGTTGCCTCGTCATTGAATCATCGAATGATACCACTGACAAATCGTGATTGAACGATGTACCTTGAATATTTTTGCAGGAATTTCTATACCGTTTCCGATGGACTTAGAACGCGGCGGCCATTTTTTTCAGACTCAAAGACGCCGAGGAGTTTTGTTCCAATATATTTGAAGCTGTTACATTCAAATATATTAAATAAGTTCCTTAAAAAGAGAGAGATCAAAGAGATTATCAGTCGAGTAACTTGTCCACTGTTTTTACTGAATTCTATTTCTCTATTTTGAGAAATGTTCGCAAAGAGACACCTTAAATCTAGTGTTAAATGTGTCTCACTGATTTCTAGAGTTTGGATATAAAATTTATTTATCTCACTGTTTTTACTGAATTCTATTTCTCTATTTTAGAAATGTTCGCAAGGAGACACTTCAAATCTAGTGTTAAATGTGTCTCACTGATTTCTATAATTTAGATATAAAATTGAGAAGTTTTCTTCTCTATTAAAATCTCTATTAAAATGATTCTCCCCATTACACAGTGTGCGATTTACTAATTTTTATAACATGAATTTTGCTCGACGCAGCCAAATTACACCCTGTCGCCGATCGAGATTAAAAGAAACCGGCGGGAGATTCGATCGCCAAGATTTTCCACGCTACTCTTCCCTCGAATTCGCGACAGAGCTCGTATAAAAGGAGCAAGTAATCGCGCGATCCTCGCGCAAAATAGGCGTCGAGTAATCTCCTGCATTAGTATCGGTTCTAGTGTGTGCATTGCGTTACACGCTTGTCATAGGTGTTTGTGCAAAGGCATCGGCACTTTGCTTCGTGCCTACGTCCACGTTCGACCGTCCCTCTTTTTGTTCCATCGCCATATCCTTCTCTTCCTCGTCCCTTTTACTCTAACCTCGTCTTGCTTCCATCTCTTCGTCCCTTTCTGCCACCCTCTGTGTATCGCGTCCACAAAGAGCCATACACTCGGTTATGGTTATTCGCGATGCTGCCTCCACCATACACGTGTGTATGGGTTTCCACTGTGGAAAGACGATTCGCAAAACCTCCAAGTTTGTAAGAGTGTGGGTGAGATTCTCTCATATCGCCGACCTCGAAAACTCGAAGAGTCTTCCAGGATGTACCGTGTGTCCGAGACGAATCGCGAGGGACCAAAGGCCAAGCGGAATGGCCACTTTCATGGGGGATTTTTTTCTTTTGGTTCATGAGACTTGAGGTATGATCGATGGAGTTCTTGAGATCCTCTCGGGGACCAGTCATGGGGATGGGTAATTTGCAATTTGTTTGGAGGGATTTGATCGAGGAGGAGGTGAGTTTGAGTGATGATGGAGGCTTTTTAGGGTTTTGGTGAGCTTCACTGAGAGCTGTATTATTTTTTTGAGGAAGAAGACTGTGGGGACTCTATTTTCAAATTGAATTTCGAAACGGTTTTCTGGACAACGGAGGATTTGAATTTGTAATGTTTGGAGAAATTTGATTGAGGAGGAGGTGAATTGTGTGAGAGATAATGGAGGGTTTTTAGGGTTTTGACGAGCTTCATTGAGAGCTGTATTATTTTTTGTGAGTACGAATATTGTGGGGACTCTATTTTCAAATCGGATTTCGAAGCGGTTTTCTACAATTTGGTCCGGTTATTTGTGTTTCAAACGATCAACGTAGAATATCTGCACCATGACTGTACTATAAACTTACAGAACTTTTGGAAAAAATTCTGAATCAATCATTTCCACTTGCTTGGTAATTCTAGAGTTAAAATTGCGATATTTTATCTTATAATTTATATTATTCGATAGAAGGAACTTTGAAACTATCAGAGAAAAATCAAGTGCCAAATACGCGTTCACCAAAATGGCGACGTAGCAAACCAAAGCGTTCTCCAGTGCTACCAGGATGCATTTCTATTCACCCTATCTACTATATTCTCTCTCGAGTGCATACCACACCCCGAAGGTAGACCTATGTCACACGATCCTTCCTCGGACGCTGTCTACAAAAAGAAACGACTGGTCAAGCTTTTTTAGTATTGTATTCCTCGACGAGACCGAGAAGGAATTCCAGACCACCCTGGAGATGAGTATCCTTGCGATCTTACCGCTCTTTGGGTACTTCTCGTCCATGCAGATATCTCGATCGAGCATTCGATTTGCCGGTGAATTATCAAACTCCGATGCATTCCATGGAACGCTGGATTCTTCCAGACCCTTACTACGATCGGGAAAGAACGCTTCGGAATACCGATGAGTGTGGATGGAATATCTTGTTTCTCCGTAGCCTTTTCGAACAATAAACTGAACTCGTAGAAATGGCTCGTGGAATTTACAACCGTACTTGAATCGTTTCAGAAGCGTAGCATTGTTCTTCGAGTTTGTTCGGAGGATTGTTCCAACTTTGTAATTTGTTGCTTGAGCTATCTATTTGTAATTGTAGAAATTACCGGTACCATAGGTAAAAATTCTTTTAGAGGACGAGGAAATTTATGGCGGAGAACATGGTGAGGTATTAACAAAGTGGTCGTTGGTCGGACGAGGTCACGAGACTCTTCAATTAATGCGATACAAGGTTACATAATGGCCCGTTGCCATCGATCCGTGTCTCGAATCGACGGTGGTAGTTTGCTCAGAGTTTCCGCCTACTCCTTCGCCTTGGTGCACGCGGATATTCTGTGTATCCGGTATTTAATTTGTCTATGACGATTCTATCTCTCGAGACGACCTCGAAATTACGTTCTTACGTGGAGAAACGTGGGTATTTTTTAGGATTTAATTGCCATCGTCATCTCGCCTGGGATGTTGCAAACAAATTCTAAATCACCGAGACTATATATTAACACTAGAACTACCAAGCCAGTCAAAATGACTGGTACACAATTTTTTCCAAAAATTCTCCAAGTCATAGAATAAATATTCTACGTCTATATCAATAAACGTAAATCACCCAATCAATCAAATTTTCCGCCGCTTTATTCTCCCTTTTTCAAATTACTTATTTAATTTATTAAAATATATTAGATTTGACGCCGGTAGTTCTAGTGTTAAATACAAAATTAGAAAATATTACCCAAAGCTGCTGAGGGATTTGGACTGTGTTTGCGAATTCAAAGCTTTAGTTTCTAAATTGCTATTCTAAATTTGCATCGATTCGACTTTTAAGATAGTCTGTCTGTAAGAAAGTAATGACGGCTCGTTGCTAGGTAGGTGTGAAACGTAAAGTCAGCAATCTGACGGTGGTAGGGCCGATGCACCGCAGATTGCAAGTATCCTTGCTGAGGTCGCTCGAGAAACTACGTCTCGAAGGTCGTTGCCTGCTCGATATACACGGTGGGTTTTGAGGAATCGTTCTACCTTATTCAAATATCCCTTTTCGATTAGAAAATCTTCAAAGAAAGAATTTTTTTCTAACAATTCAACCCGATTTTACTTCAACACTTAGTCAACCAGTATTTTTTAAAAATCCTACCAACTGCTCCCCGGTCACTTAGCCGCAAATACTTCCCTCATACCGATATCTCCCCGAAAATGACAAATTCTACTTACTAAAAATGCAATGATAAATAACAACTTATTAATTCTCATGGGAAGTGATGAATAAGTTAAAAATTCCAAAATAAATCAATAAAAATTCGCTAAATTGTTAACGAGTACCCTCCAAAAAAGAAATAATCTAAAAACCTCCCCCTATCGTTCCACAAACTATGTAAAAAAGAAATCTGCGAATAGAATCTCGTCCAATCTCGTAACCTCTGCCATTAAAAAAAAAACTTCGATAAACTGGACAACTAGGATTTCCCAGCGTTCCTTCTATAAACAGGTACACTCTAATATCCCAGTTTAGCACTTCATTACGATCCGTTACAATTTTAATAGCGTAACCGAGGAAAAGAACGATTAGCAGGAATGCAATTAATTCGTATTACGTCGAGATGTTAATGACGATAATACCAACTCGACGACAGAGAGGACAGAAAGGACAGAGACGAGCCGAAGCCTCGACGAACGAGTCGCAAGGTCGTGCTTTTCACTTTGCAATGTCACCGAGAATAAGAGCGTGGATCTAAGGAGATTGTACCGGCGTGTTGGTAACCCGTCTCGACACTGTTCCAAGGAGCGATTTACTGCCCTGTATCTTCTCCGAGATCGAGATAATTTCGTGGCTGTTTTAAAATAGATTTTATTACGATTAAAATTATCTTACCATCAGGCGTACAGCAATCGACACGATAAGACTCGAGGATCGTCGATAGTAAATATAGGTACACGAATAATACACGATAACGTGGATAGTACTCTCTCTTCGTTTACTTCGTAGTTAATCGCTACGAGTCCTTTAAGGACGATCGTTATCCTACGATTACACGGTTATTGTCCGCGAAATTAGCGGGAGAGTTTTTGATTGGGAATTACTCTCATTAGCGACGATCATCGTTCATGTAACGACGATGGTTTCCTACTTGAGGGTATTAAATGGAAAAAATGAGCGAGGGATAAAGAAAATTAAATATCCAATGACGTTAAAGCGCCATGATTAATAACGTAAATAAGGGGGAAAAAATAGTAATCAGGGTTTTAGTACAATATAAATTGCCTCTTCGTGCTTAAGATATTTTTACCATAATGAACGAAAGACGGATCGTTGAAGAAACGAATATCCAATTAATTTGCCCGGTTCTACGAACGGCGAAAAAGAAGGAACGGATGGACGTATCCCTCTGAGAGAAGGTGGAGGATGAGGAAGGTCGAGAAAAGAGATTACGAAGGCGCTCTCCTTTCTCAGAGGCTTCAGAGATGGAGAGAAGGAGAGACTGAATCGACGGAGAAACTGCGAGAGATGCGAGTGGTCCGGTTTTTGCTAGCAGGGTGCAAGGACAGACGGACTGCTTGAGAGAACTAAAAGTAAGGAGAAACGCGATCGGAGTTGCGGCTACGATCACTATCCCCAAAATGGCCGTCGTCGATTTCTCTGTCGCGATTTGTAGCAATCTCGTTGCCTATTGTTTCCTGTGATACCCTTGAAGGAAGACAATGGGATAATTTATAATAACTGTCCGAAGGAATTTTGTCACGTGGCGATTCCTTGTTTAAGAGTCGATCAATGACTTTAAAGACCAAACGTTTGCGTTCTGAGACTCTTAAATAGATGACGGTGTCACGATCAATGATATTGAATTTGTCACGTGGAGATTTATTATTTAAAAATCGATCAATGACTTTAAAGACCAAACGTTTGCGTTCTGAGACTCTTAAATAGATGACGGTGTCACGATCAAAGATATGGAATTTGTCACGTGGCGATTTCTTATTTAAAAGTCGATCAATGACTTTAAAAACCAAAAATTTACATTCTAAGACTTTTAATTAGATAATGATGTCATAATCAATGATATTGAATTCGTCACGTGGCGATTTATTATTCAAGAGTTGACCAATGACTATAAAATCCCAAAATTTACATTTTGAGACTTTTGATTAGATAATGATATCATAATCAATGATATTGAATTCGTCACGTGGAGATTTATTATTTAAAAGTCGATCAATGACTTTAAAGACCAAAAGTTTACACTCTAAGACTGCTGAATAACTGACGGTGTCAGGGTGAACGATATTGAATTTGTCACGTGGCGATTTCTTATTTAAAAGTCGATCAATGACTTTAAAAACCAAAAATTTACATTCTAAGCCTTTTAATTAGATAATGTTGTCATAATCAATGATATTGAATTCGTCACGTAGCGATTTCTTATTTAAAATCCGATCAATGACTTTAAAGACCAAAGGTTTACATTCTAAGTCTGCTGAATAACTGTCGGTGTCACGATCAACGACATTGAGCTTTGAGAAAGAAAAGAATGCTCATAAATTTCGATAGCTAAGTTAATAATACCCTGAGCAGTTTCTTATCACTAAAATTCTGTTTCAGGATGACGGTGGGATAGAATATTTCAACACAATAGTGGTCCAGCCACATCTGAAGCTGGTAACGAATCAGGGCAGGGGTTTTCACGTGAGATGTCGATACCAAACTCGAGACAAAGTTGTTACGAACGACCAAACCCAAGTGGCCATGCTGAAGTCCCTCCCGTTGCTGGTAAGGATTCCTATTTCAAGTTAAATTCGCGTTTTATACCCTCCAAGTTAAGAAACGACTCAACCGTACCCTGTGAGAATATTTCGTCGTGCAATGCGAATGCGAGAGGTCGGGGGATGAATAAAAAAGTTGCAAGATTAATGGCGAACAACGATTCTCCACAGTCTACGGCCCCGATGCCGGGATGCACGATGAAGATCTTCAGCGGAGATCCAACGAGGCATCAAGTGGCAGAGAACGTAAAGATCGGTGACCCCTTGAGCTTGGTCATTAGCATCGACAAGCAGGAGATGTTCGGATTGAAGATCTCGGACTGTCTAGTTCGCGATGGACTCGGTTGGGGAGAGCAGAGGCTCATAAATGACGAGGGGTGAGATTTTTTTTCTTTTTGACGACATTTTGGGTTAATGTGGGAGGTAAATGCGATTCGGATCTACAGGAAAATTAGGAAATTCTTAGGAAAATTCGGAATCACTGTGACTGTGATGTATTGATTGATAATTTAAGGCAATGGTGCTTTTCAAATTGGTCCCAGTAACTTTCAAACGTAATTTAACTAAAATATTTCACAGTTTGTGGAATTTGAACTAAGAAGGGTTACTTGATACTCCAAAATTTCAAGTCCATATACACCATAGCCTTATAATTATTCTTTGGGAAGTTTGTAACTTAAATATAAAAATTCTGGGAGATCCATATATCGAGTATTTTCGTCACAAAGGCGAATAATAACGGAGAGAGGAATTTTGAAAACTACTTTGTCGTAGAAGCGCGTTGAGGTGAATTCAATGAATTATTCAGAAGGGACCATTCGTGAGGTAAAACGAGATGGTTCGGTGACTTCTTTTCATAAGCAAATTCGTCGACTTTCCCTCTCGATTCGTCAACACGGTTACTATGGTTTTTTTTTCAGTTGTCCAGTGGACGGCGAAATTATGGGCCAGTTCACGTATAGTGAGGACAAAACCGAGGCGAAGGTGAACTTCCAGGCGCACAAGTTCCCATACACGGCGAGCGTGTATTATCAGTGCAACGTTCAACTGTGCGTTAAACACGGTGGAGGATGCACTCATACGGTAAACTATTAATTTATTCTATTAATTTTTTACTAATTTTGCGGGCAAATCTACCATTTCAACTTTTACCAAAGTGCAATGACGATAAAAATACTATAGAAAAAATTAAAGGCGATATTCTACTACTATATATTATACTAGTACTACTTAAAGATCTACAGATATTAACACGTTGACTGCTATAGGGGTCACAGGTTACTGTCACTATTAAAGTCTTCGAAATTCTATGTAACGTTTTCATTGAAACATTTATGAATTTTCGGACGTACCGAATATCTAAATATTGACGTTAAAAGGATAAAAGTCTACCGAATATCTACCTATCTGTGTCATTAAAGTCTCTGCTTCATATCTAGAAAAATTTCCACCTCAGCGAAAATGATAAAGTTAGAGAAATACCGATGGCATTTAACGTGTTAATCTAATTCAAATGAAAAGGACCCACTTGCAGCAAATTTTAAATAATAATATCGTAGAAATGTAAAAAGTTGCGGGTCAAAACGTTTCTATCTCTAAAATTTAAAGCGATTTTAATGTATTCGGAGCAGTGATGCAAATGGGTCAGCTTCATCTGAGTCTAGTCTGTGAAAAAAAGGTCTACGAGGAACCTATGTAAACCATGAATCACTACAAGTCCCAAACAACGAAATCCAAACGTTAAAAGAGAAATTCGGACTATTGCGTAAAGTCTGGGTTACGTAACTGGGAAGAAAGAATCACGTCTCGACTGTACTTTGGAGAGTATCCAAGAAAAAAACCTCGGTATTCTATGGTTGCAGCCACCGGCGTGCAATTCAATCGCGAGACGTCGAAGGGACACTGCGAACGATCAGAACACTGTTAAGGGTGTCGAGGGCCTGGATGGAGGAACACCGGCCACCATAGAAGTTTATAGTGGTCTCTATGTTAACGAAGCTTCGGACGTTGGCTCTAAGTCAGATTTTGCGGACGACGTCTTTAGAGAAAGGGTGAGTTTCTAATATTCTACGCAAATTCTATGAATAAAACTATAGTGCTAAGTTATGAAAAATCTAAAATTCTAAGGATGTTCCAACGCACTTATGGTATTTACCTAAGTTACAAATTTAGGTCTTGATCTTACAATTCAATAAATCCTAATTAAGTCTCCGTTACCACCGCTTAAGTCAAACTCCTCAACTGGAGAACACTTCCGTCACCAGTCTCTAAATTGATCTACCAATCTCGTCCAACTCAAATTATTTAAAAACTACCACCTGTAATGTCTGCTCCAATGCCTCCACTCCAATGACTGAGTCCCTCAGTGTCTAAATTCACCTACCAATCGCATCCAACTCGAATTATTTTAAAACTACCACCTGTAATGTCTGGTCCAATGCCTCCACTTCAATGACTGAGTCCCTTAGTCTCTAAATTACCTATTAATCTCGTCCAATTTGAATTACTTTTAAAACTACCACCTGTAATGTCTGGTCCATTGTCTCCGATCCAGTGACCGAGTCTCTCAGTCTCTAAATTACCTATCAATCTCGTCCTATCCGAAGTATTTTAAACCTACCACCTGTAATATCTGGTCCAATATTTCCTCTTGGCGTTGCAGACGATCGACGACCCCAACAGCATTTGCATATCGCAAAGGAGCTTCGCAATTGGGATCGCCATCGCGGGTCTGATACTCATGTTGGCAGTGGTAGCAGCCATTTTGGTCCTCCTCGCGAAAAGACGGCACAAGAGCATCTCTACAACAGGATCGTCGATCTACAGTGGTCCTTATACGAACACTGCCTATAGCCACAGCAGTTAATCGACCATAAACCTCGATATTCCTTTTGCGAGAACTTCGAATACGAAGGAAGAATCTCGATCTTTGTTCAGGTGCAACGAACGACGGAGGGAACGTGGAAAGGAGACGATGAAAATGGAAAAATCGTCGATTTCACGTCTACCCCCGTTGCACAACGAGGTGCAGAGAATTTAGGTGGATTACACGAGACGCGAATATTTTGCTCAACTGCCGATGCTACTGCCCGATACACTCTACTTTCCTTCTTGTTTTCCTTTTTTTTACGAGAATTATTCGCAACGATCGAGATATCGCCCTGACACGTGTGCACCACTTTGGAAGAGCTCGATTTAAGATATTTCAAATGAGATGGCTTTCTATCGTATCAGAAATTACTTTCGAGTAGGAACATGAGAAATCTAAGGTCCGAATGAAACGTCAAAATTCGGAAATTAGATCCTCGTGTTGAAAGAAGGGAGGAATTTTGTTGAACAGCCGAACGAAACATCAAAATTCGGTGATCCAAAGGAGCTACGTCTAACTTAATCGTTGATCGACCGAATGAAACATCAAAATTCGGTGATCAAACTCACAAACTTCAATCGAGCTCTTCCTCCACGCAGCGCACATGTCATGATTATCAATTAACGAAAGCCTTTATCGTTAAGTCGCAAACGTTTAACGAATCGACACGAATCCCTAGGATAACTCTAACGTACGATCTACTAAATATACTGTATACTAGTCCGGTATACGCTATCCTACCTAACACACCTGTCGCACTAAACAGCACAGCAAGAGAAACAACAACGTACACGATTACTCTGTCCATTCACGGATCATCTCGATAGTTTAACTTAATAGTCCGCGACGAACTCACTTCTAGCGTTTAAGGTAAAGTCAACTAGGCGAGTCCTGACCTAAATCAAATAATTCTGCGAATTTTAAGCACGGAAGCTCTTTTCTTTAGACTCTCGGAAAAGTGTACTTCCACCGTGTCTAATCCTAAGTATCCTCGTTGCCATTAGAGGCACTACTAGGACGACGAAATTATTTTATTTTATTTCATACTTTCTACCAACGTTTCATCGATACCTCTTACTGTGTGCAATAGCGTCAAGTAGTTTTTAAGACCTTGGAATTAGGAAAAAAGAATTGTACTCCTAAGGAGAGGAATATTGCCAGGAGTCAGGAATATTTAAACATAATTCTTTTTCTAACATATACTGCAACTGTCGATTAACTGATGGTTGACTGAGAGTTTGCAGTATTTCGAAGAACTTATCGAAAAATCCTGAAGATCAACGGATCTTTGACCTAATCACCTGGATTATGGTATCGTTCCTCCTGGAAAAAAAAATTCACAATGTTTGGGAACTGACTAGAAGACGTTGGAATTGGTCATTAATTTTAAAATCTTCCAGGCGTTTCTTCAAATAAAACTAGCACCGTATTCTCAGGTCTCAAAGACTAAAATCTATCATCGTCCAATCGGAAAGTTGGAGACGTTGAAAACGAATGAATCTAATCGTATTAAAACTTCCACAATCTGCGCTATTCGATTTCCAACTAGTGAGAGTCTATAATCAGATTGTAATCCACTATAACGCTTAAACGTTAATTTTAATTAGTTTAATTGAAACGAGGTGCTGCTCCAGAACTCGTCGGTAGGCTATGCGATTCTTCTTCCTGCCTCTGAGACCCTTTCGACGGTTTGAGATCAAGAAAAACCGTCGAAATGGACGCACGTCTTCTCTTTCTCTTTTAACGAAGATAACAGAAAGGAGATAAAGAGAAAGAGAAACGAAAGTACCGACGTTGTAGTGCGTGGAGCGTTTAGTTTTTAATCGTCGATGAAGAAAACACGTAACTGCCAATGCAGTAGCGTAAAAACGGGGTCCAAAGTGGTGATGGGTACAGATCGTAAAAAAAAAATTTACATTTAAAACGTACGAAGAAGTCGGAACACGTCCAACTTACCTTGTAACTTTAAAAAAAAAACAACGCTAATAAGCCAGTATGCGAATATCGATGGTGGAAAAAAGAATAAGTGAGATTTTGGCGGAAACGATTATTCAGGCGACAGCCGTTCTTCCTGGATTGTCGTTTATTTATGTTTCTATATACTTCATTAAGCCCTTCGAGTGCTACATTAATTAACACAAATAGGCAAGATACTGTGTGAATGCTTCAAAGTTGAAATTGAAGACGTAAATAACAAAAAAAGTGAGAATAATAATAGATGAGAATCAAATACTTTCTAATTAGTGCAGACTGGTAACTGTTATAGCAGAGAACGTATATTTATCTCAGTGTGACTTTATTTCTAACTAATCTAAATATTTCTCACTACAGTACACGTAAGATAGAATGACCTGGAAAAGTAATACTCTCTTATCGATAATTCAACAATTAATGTTCATAGCACTCAAAGGATTAATGCAATTTGATAACATCCATTTATGTATGGATAACATGGATTTTTCTACGTTTTTTATTACTAGGATAATTGTCTAATAGTTTCGATGCCCTTGAAAATTCGTCTGGGGTTGAGGAGACAATCCCTTGCCTTATAATCACATGGAACAGGAAATTTGAAAATCTCCAAATACTATTAAATTGAAAGTATTAGTCGATCACGAAAACAATGAAATTATTTTGACACTAGCAATATTACTACATGTTATGTAAGAAATCAGAGGTAATTTATTTCAGCAATTAATTCCAAGTCATTGTGTTCAATCGAAAAGGAGATTGTAGGGCAAGGGGTTAATTCGTATCTATACGCCCCTGGATAAAACAGTGCGATTAGAATGTAATATGTGAAATTACTTCATGTAAGTCTAACACGTGCAATACTCTTGAGTAATCGACAATCCAGAGATTTGCTATCGCGGATTGGAAATGGTCGACGATGAGAAAAATACGTTGTCTTTCGTCGTGCCTTGGCACTGGTTCATAGCGACATTGGGGACAAAAATGCCTGTATAGAGTCTTTTTTTTTTTAAGGATCGCGATTCTCTTAGGTCCCGCAATGTTTCTCTGGACCCTTGTCAAAAGAATTTACAACGAACTTGTGTAAATAACGAAATTATAATAAATCTTGTAACCATAACTCGTTTCTCTTTCAACCTAGGAACGTTCCTTCCTTATTATTTAAGAAAGTACTATTTTCAATTTAATTAATAGACTCTATTTTTCGGCATGTTTATCCGGCATCGTTTATCCTTTGATCTTTTTAAGCATTGCTTTTAAATTACGATACGATATTTTGTGGAAAATTGAGACTTTTATTTTGAAAGTGGCACAAGTCACTATGATGCAAAGAAAAATGATGATTCTTAATGACTGTACTAAATTATTTACACTCAAGAAAATATGAGAGTCTAAGATTATAAGTGCAAGTAAATCTACTCGAAAATTGACATCGATATTGTTAAAAACTTGGAGTAGTTACTTGTGCCAGTTTCAAAGTAAACCGCGCAATTATATTTGAAACTGCAAAAGCTTAATTATCGGCACGTGATAACTGGAAAGACGCGATAAGCGCCATCTAATGCAAAAAGTGCGGTAACTTCTTCCTACTTTCGGTCTGCGCGAAGAGGTTATTTCTTAACCTCTGCGCGCAGCTTCTGTTTTAAATGAACTTCGTAAACATTCAAACAATTCTACCTTACAATAAATAATCATTATCCAACGTACTCAATGTGCCAAATTGAAACTCTATTATGAATTGTCTATATTTCACAAAAGACTACCCGTCAGAAACGAACTCTACACGTAAATCTCAATATCTCAATTGCTCGCCAACAAATAATAAATATCCTAACAAGTTTGAATTGATCAAAGGATAAACGCGTAATTAAGCCATGCTTAAAAAATAATTCGACTCACATTCACTCAGCTTCCGCAATCTGCAAGTCCTCTGGATCTCCTCTCCAGTTGCATCTGCATCCTCCTCGACAGTGTCTGCACCTTTGCCGACTGCATACTGTTGCACACACGAGCACACAATAATTAATTATCCACTTGTATTTAAAATTATTCTCGATTAACAATGCTAAATCTACAGCGGAGCGCGAGGAACTAGTTACGACGCGAACGCTCGGTACGGTGACATTGTTATGACTGTTATCGGAGACATCGCGGTAGGCCGCCGGCTCGGCCGAGGCAGCCGAGTTATTCCGAGAAACGCTGTAAACATTACACGGCCGACGTCTCCTTTGTCTACTATATCCTTCCTACCAGTCAATCGAAGACCTCCGAGCAGATACAAGTAAAACTACGTTGCTCCGTACGTCACAGAAAATTGCGGTGAGTCAATTCGAAGTTAAAGTGTAAAGATTGGAAAAATTGATAATTTACGTACTACTAATAAGTAGATAGATGAATAATAATAATATATGTGTTATCTAATGTGACATAATAATAGTAATTATGCGATTAATTGATGGATGACTGTGGTAATTGAAAGTATGGAGATATTAATTCGAATTTTTCCCGTTGGACGAGTCCATTTTTAACGGTAGGGGTGGGCGGTAGAAATGGCTTTTCAATTTACGTAGATTTTAAATAATGGACCGGGATGATGATTCGGTATTAATTACGATGATAATACGAATTTAGTTGATAAAAGTTAAGATAATTACGTTTTATGATCCTTTTTTTCTGGTGTTCTGAGGAAATTCGTAGACTTTTGTACAGCGAAAATGCCTTTGGAACGCCACCGGTTGATTTTGATGAATTTTAATGGTGTTTTACGTTAAATCTGTAGAATTATTATTAACTAATGAAACTTCACGGTTGTTGTAAAGAATAGTGTACTGTTTAGTTGTTAAAACAAAGAATTCACGCACTTAATTAACACTTTTCGTTGATTCTTCACGAGCCGCTCCATCGTCAACCACTCCGTTCAAAGGCGTCTCACGTAATGACCACTAGAGGCACTCGGAGCGCGGCGTATCAAAAGCTTCCGTCGCCCCGGGCTAAAATTTGTTTTTCAATTCATCACTTTTTCGTCTTTTGACATTATAACTTTCTCCGTTGCAATTTTTATATGTAAATAATTAAGTATCTCATCGATTGCAATCGAAATATCGAACTGGAGGTGAATAAATTTTCATTTGAATTTCAATAAAATTTTAGGACAAGAACCTCTTGATACGGCATTGCCACCTATAAAAAAGGAGGGAAATTTAACTATGAAACAAAAGTGTAAAATAAGCATAATTGTAAAGTTAAAGGAAAAAGTATTAAAACAAATATTTTATAAATGAAAATAATTAGATATCTACGAATATATATCCAGTATCGTAAATCAATTAAAAGGTCTTACAAATTATCAAACGAGAGTGTCTTTTTTTTATTGAATTATATATAATTCGTTTTTGGAAAATATGATATATATATGTATATAATATAACAAGAAATATAATTAGACTGACACGAGTTCTATCAAATTTTCCGGCTCTCTATGATGTTGTGCATCTTTGAGTTGGTAGTATAGCTCTTTATTTCCACCGTACGATTTTGTTAATTACTTTTCACCTTCTCGGTCACCTTCACGATGCATTGGCAAATTGAGTCTTAATAAGACTCATCAGAGATCTTTCCTTTCAATTCATTCTTTTCATCTCTTGAACGTACACTTTTCCTCTTCTCCTTTGTCCAACTTCCTTCGTTTAGCTTCTCGAGGATCAAAACAAACTTGCGATATTTAATTTATAATAAATTAAAAGCCTCCTCTTCTTCCTTACTCCACAGTATCATTCCCTCCACTATTTCTGTTAATTTTCAAATTACTTTGTCTCGTGCCTGAGCCTTTAATCTTTCTAAAATCATTCCACCTCGAAAAGTTAAACGTTAATTTTTCACCGTGAGACTTAATCCACAAGATGAATATGCTTGAACGTTCCTCCCATACTTTCAAGTCTTGAAAGGATGCCAGTCATTTCTCTCCGGCAGACAATTATTCTCTCCACACGCATTCCCATGATCGATGTCAGACAAGCAACGAGCCCTTGCAAACACCGTACAGTACACGCAATTTTTCAAAATAAAACTAAAACTGCAAGAGTCAAGCACGAAGGCACAGCCATCGTCTCCATGTACCGATTAAACGCAACCAACGGAAAAACAGAAAAAGGAAATGACCTGCTCAAAGGAAGGTGCAGCTACACGGTGTCCCTTTGGCTCCAAGCTTGTCCTCATCGTTTGAATCGCTCTTAAGGTATTGTACTTCGGTTACACGTTAAATTCGCTCGTTCGAAGAAGATCGTTATCAAACACTTTCATCGTGGAAACGATCACACGGATCATGGAAAAGGGTTTCGTGGCAAAGGTACTTTGTTGTGTTTTGATACAACGAGACGTCGCGTGTTCGCGCCAGCTAAGGTCTAAGGCAGAGAACGGCAATTGACAGATTTGAATCTCTCTCTCCTGGCCTTGCACACACTGTTCGATCATGTGGATTAAACGGTGAAATGATCCGATGGTACTTGTGGTGGAAATCAGAAGGATGTCAGATGCCAATGCTGTGCAATTACCGATCTCACACATTTTTTCTTGATAGTACTACTTGACTGAACGATACAAGAAGTGTCCTGCGAATCTCGGAATTTCGTTGGCGGTCATGCTTAAAAATAAAAACATCGGATAAATTAGTAAATACTGTGATCACTTCTCAACGTTCAGCCTTCCTACGACGAATCGCACAGATGACAATAGAAAATACAATGAATTGCGTTCTTCAGATGGATAAATTACGCTGACTGTGATACCAAAGTAATCGGTAATAAATCAATCAACGAATTACGATCACACGACTACGCTCTTAAAGCTAACGAGTCTTCGGCGTGGCTGATCGGCGCAATGAACGGAAGGTGATCAGGAAGATGCGAATTTCTCCAAAGAAAAGCTAATCCTCCGTCGTTTTTACCCTCTCATCTTTCTCTCCCCTGTTAATCTTCGCTTCTTCGCCGCCTCCTCATCCAGGAATTTGTTACTCTTGCTACCACCAATCTCCTTCTATGTTGCATACAAAAATAGTAGGAAACGAATGTGAGGTCTTGCGATCTTACGACTTTACTTTATCACCCGTTCTCCTCGATCCTGCATAGCAATAATATGTCTCAAGTTCTTCGTTCCCCCTCGCTTACAACGAGAGAGACGGATTCTTCGTACAATCTGTTCCTTCTTTGTCTTCTTGCTCTTACGAATTAGATAGATAGTCATGCAAAGATACGAAATCACTCGTTGATAAATGAGAGCTCGTTGCACCTGCTGGATAGCTTGCCTTGTACTTGCGACGGTTTCTTAAAACAGAGAACAGAAACATGAAGCGTGCAGTTACGTTAGGACTTCGTAACCATCTTAGGATGATAGGAATAAATCTTATAAATATACCTGTTATCCGTGAAAACGAAATCCAAATGCAAATCCATGGACTTGCGTAAAGAGCAGGTGCATCGAGCATTCGGCTGGAAAGCATACAGGATGAACTGAAGAATAAATAACGGTGAGTATGCAATCGTTTATGACTTTGGTTCGGCTGCTTCAATTTGCACGACGTATGTATGCGCGACGGCCTACAAATAACGTCCGACGTTAAATTATATTACACTGTACACAGATTTGCGCGTTTCTTAAATATGTCTACTCGCTATTATGACACAGTAGAAATACTAAAAATCACATTAACGAATTTCTTAAAAGTATAAGGTGCCAAACGAGACGATGCCGGACGATACTTGTTGGCTGTAGACTTTCGGTTGCCGACGAGTCTCTTTGTCGTTTGTTTCTTTTTTTTTTGTTCGCTATAATCTTAGAGAGATTCGTGAACTGCTTTTTAATTAGGTACAATTACGATCATTAATTACTACGACGACTTTTTTAGGTACAGTTAAACACTACTCTGTTGTGCGCCCATCTCTTTATAATTGAAACACTTCGGACATCTGTTTCTCATTTGTCTGTATCTCTTCGAGTCTCTCTTTCTCTCTCACATTCTCTCACTCTCTTTCGCACTCCCTGTCTCTCGTTTCTTTGCGTTTGTTCTCATTAAACCTAATAACGATTAAATTTTATCACGCTTCCTTAAAGAAGAAGAAGAAAGTAGTGCCTCTCTTTTGTCAATTCATCTGGCAAAAGCTAGAGACCGAAAGGGCCTTCCTCTTTGTTTGAACTCTCATAAAAAGATAGGCACACCTTCACCTAAACACGTCCTGACGAAGTACAATCACCGTAAGCGAAGCTTCTGGATGGATTCCACTTGGTTTTTTCTCTCACGCGAAACAACGTAGATTCTCTTTGATTCGCCGAATTCATTTCAACAGAAAAAAAAAAGAGAAAAAAAAACAGAACGCAGAGAGAATGGAAGTAATTGTAACGATAGAAAAGTAACAAATCAAAATAACAAGTCTTAGAACCGCAAAGAATCCTCTACGTTGATCCGCTGATGTGTTTTGTATATATTTTTTTTTTCACAGACGGAGACGTTATTTTAATTACCACGATTACGCGTCACCATCGCAGCTGCCGAACTGATATTGCTTTAGTTTGGTTTTCCTGATCGGAGCGCTAAAAAGTATATCTATTGTTAACTAGCGTGACGATCAGACATCTGTCGGATTTCTCAAAAGCGTGCCGTGAAGCTTGGAAGACGAATCATAGTTACTGTGAACGCATCAGCGTTGTTTTCTCGACTTTAACTCGAAGACGAGCTTGAAGATCGTTATTGAAATGAACGAGCAACGTTGTGCTTCTTCCTCGTATCTTCCTTTCTTCCGATAAAGAGACGATACTTAGAGAGACGATAAGAAAAATCAAAGAATCGGAGGTGCAATGCGTGGCAGGGTTTTCCCGTGACGTTAAGCTGTGATGGTTTCGCGCTACTTAACTACTTGTATCGAACTAGACATATAGATCATATACTGAATACGTTTACAATGTTTACTCGAACGGTATTAGTTTGTACTAAAGTAATCCAGGGAGATCAAAAGCACTCTGGGACGAAGTAAGAGATCAAATAAGCTTACAATGTTAAACCAAGAAACGTTTCGAACGTATGACTTCACTCTTCTCCCTTTCCATCGTTATCACGAGTTGGTATTTTTCGTATTTACAGTAAATCACAATGCAAAAATTCGTTAATCTCCATTGACGACTTAATAATTGAAGCATCCTCGTTAATTTCGGATTAAACGAATAAGGTTTTTCCTCGAGAAAGAACATTCTTTTGTTATGCCATGGAAGGCTGTAAAACTTCAAATGTCTTCTCGATATACAAAAGTTGAGGTAGCAAATTATTTATCCGAGCCGCGCGAATCGCAATTGGCAGCGATATTATGTATGTCTTGTTTTTTTTTTTTACTTTTTCCTTTTAATCTTTTAAACGTAACACTTCATCGCAAACGTCGATGGCAGTACACAGAAGAATCGATGAGCAATGGCCTTTGTTTAACGAACGTAGAGCCAATCGAGTAATCCTGAATGGATAAAGGTCGCAGTTGTACTTGCAAAGTGTAAACGTACTCAGTAACGTGTATCGTAATACTCGTATATTATTTTTTTTGTCTTATTCATATAACGGATGCCTTGGTCGGCCCGAGACTGATGCGACGACCGTCCAAGGTGATCCTTGCGTATATTATCATTTGTGTTGATCTTAAAAGTACTTCTTCTTAAAAGTAGTTCTCACATTTATATAGTATTTGTAAAACCGCGATTAAAATATCTCCAGATATAATATAATATATATTGTATATATAATATATATATATATATATTCATATATATATAATAATTATAATATTTAAAATTCTGTTCAGTAACTCTGTTCGGTGTACCACTGGGTCGTTCGTGCCCCTGAAGTATGCACACATATCGTTATTTATACACAATATATTATTCTGGTTTCTGTTTCACTCTCTTTCTTTTTATTTGTATTCTCGAGTTGACGAATCGTAATATGTATTTCGATAAGACTGTTATTTTTATACTTTTGCAGCAGATATTTCCTTCTCGACGTGCCGTATTGTTATCAAAAGAGACGTGGTGTTTCCTCGGGCGTTTTCCTTTTCTTCTTCGTTTCTTGAATTTGTATGTTTTACTCTATTGTAGATTCTAATAGCATTTTTACCCTTGTTTTCTTATGTAATTAAAAGTACAGTTAACTATCTTTAATAAGAATTGTGTGTCTGTCTATAGAGACGTGTGTGTTGTTCGTTTCTTTCTCTCTGTAGAATTGTAACTGTCTTTTTCTTCACGCGTTAGCGGCTTTCTTCTTCTTCTTTTATTTTCTTCCTGTTTTTTCCTCCTGTTTCCTAATATTGTACCAGTTGATTTCGACGGGTGATTGTCACCTTCACGGTCCCTAGAAATAAAGGATTATTTTTGAGAGCAGAGCGCAGCTCCCAACGTTGATCCTTTGAGGGCGCAATGCCAAAAGTGAACTGTTGCGGTGCAAATCAGGAATTACTATAAGTACTTAGATCCTCCAAGGTATATATATATTAATTGAAACTGATCAGAACAAAGCCTCAAAACACAAAAGTATAAGGCATAATCCAAAATTAGAAGGAAACAGCACATAAGAAGAACCTGCAAGTGTGTACGCGGTGATAGTTCATGACGTACAAGTGAAAACAATGCAAAGATCGTCAGATCTTTGGCTCTTAGTTTGCAGTTTTTTTTAGTACAATCCCGATGCGACTCCGAGCATCGAGAATGAAAAACCTTGTTTCAAGAGAATAGAAACCATTCAAATTTTTTAAATATTATTTTAAAATATAGAAACTTATCATTGTGCAATAAATACATTCTCCGTAGCTAATCTCACGCAATGTGACAATTGTAATGAACAACTTCAGACCTGTGTGCGCGTGTAAGTGTAAGCGTAAAGTGCGTTAAATATGAATGCACGCTGAAAACTAATACATCCTACTTTCATTTCTACTTACTAAGGTGAAAACTATTTTTCAAACTTCCAAAGCTGCAATTCTTGCATCTTGAGAGTTTGAGAGATACAATGACAAGGAATCTGAAGATGAAAGTAGGTAGCATTTCATCAGGCACATTATCACGTGGAACTTAATAAAGAATTTTCATTGATAAAGCGAAATGAATACGCGTGAAGAAGCCCCTACGGTTACGATGTATACATCGTGGTCTTTCGTAGTTATTTGAGATACTTAAGTTCTGTACCTTATATCATATTGTCTTCCACAGGTTTCGCTTTTAAGGAGATACAAGAAAGTGTCAAAAATTGTGTAACACTTTGTCCTTCATAAGCGGAACAGAAACATAAACTAACTGAGGTATCAAGCGACGTATCGAGGCGAACATCGAATTACTTTATGCATTTACATTAATTCTTACCTTCTCTAAGGTCTTTCGGCACATTAGACGAAAGCGACGGCATGGAAGGAGTCTGATAAAGACCGGGCCGTGGGCCAGTTGGTGGCAACGGTGCGATTTTGGACCTGGCGAATAGTTAACATTGCTTCCCTCATTCGATTCATCGCAAGAAACTAAAAAATATTACCTCTGTTTACGAATTTTCGGATTTCTTCCATCGAATGAATTCGGCGTACCACCGCCCGAGGTGTTTGACGAATAAGAAGGTGGTCGATACGGTCGTGGACAACCTTGAACAACAGGTGGTGATGCTACTGGTGCGTACTGCAATCGCGGATTAGCCGGTACTCCGGGATGCATCAATCTCATGTCCCCTGAAACGAAACCAGAAGTTAAATTATTAGTCCTTTGCAATCTTACGTCCAGCTACCCTTGAAACTTCTAAGTACCTTGCACGATGTGCACACCCTGATACATTGGCAGTGGGTAACGTGGTTGGGGTTGTGCGTTTCTGTCCCCGCTCCCACCTCCGAACAGATCGTGTGCTGGAGTCGGTGACCTGCTAGTCCTCTGAGAATTTCCTGGTGTTGAGGCTCGTACACCAGCTACAACCTACAGATTGATATCCATTAAACACGTTAAGCACCCACTCCAATGGTTGATTTTCATTGATCAGCATAAATATAAACGAAAAATCAACGACCGGTCCCTCGGTACCGGTATGGCGCTTGACGTGTTAACGAATAAATGTTACGATTTTAATAATTTCAGAAGTTTTTCTATGCTTACAGGAACGTTCTGCCTGAAGACGAGATTAGGAACCAGAGCCGGTGTCATGTAGGTGCCTGGTGGAGCGGGAGATGTACCGTTGTGACCAACTTGGTGTCCAAACGTCCCACTGGAAACCATCGCTGGTGGTGGATAACTGCCAGAGTTAACGTACATCAGTGGCACTCCAGGCATCTGGAAATTCAACGAGAAAGGTGGTGACGTAAACTGTAAACACAACTTGTATTCATAGATTTAGATCTGGACTGGGATAGACCTTGAGCCAGAGTAATTATAATAGAGTGAAAATAATAGCAACCTGATTAGATGTCGGAGTGTTTGGTGGTGTAGGCACTCTGTACATGACGGGTGGTGGTTGTATCGCCGGTTGTCCTGGTGGATAATACGTGGGCATCATGTGAACAGGAGGTTGATACGTATAGTCACTCGGTGTCGGTGCTACGGTGGGCATCGAATTGTAAGGAACCGGATAGCTGCCCACATAGTTCGCTGAAATAGAAACGATATAATTAAATAATCGATAGTACGTCAGCACGATAAAGAATTTAGCATAAAAATAGGCCGCGTAGCTTACAGTTCGATTGGCTCGGAGGAGTCAAAGTTTGCGCGTTGAAAGAATAATTTGCCGCGAATCTCTGCTGTTGATGCAACTGTTGTCTGTCGCTTGCACTCTGTCCAACTGAGAGTCCTGGTGGTGGTACGAAGTACATCGTTTGCTGAGGCTAAAAAATTCAAGTATCTTTAGAATTCGAGCATCGATAAATGAAGAATTTGAAACGTAAAATACCTCGTTCCGTACCGGTATCTGATTTGGTGGTGGCTGCCAATAATTTTGCTGCACAGTTTGTACATTTTGTACCGTCTGACTGGCGGAAGGTGGTGGCTGAGGATAAGAATGCGGTGGCGTTGAATGACTATCGCCGGAAGTGCGCTGATCATAAATGTTCATGCTCATAAAATATCCAGATAACTCAGATATATCCTAAATAACAGAACAGAAAGATATCATAATGATCTTACAAGTTGACCAGGTTTTATAGTGCTTCTATAAAGTATCAATAGAAAATTATACCGTTGATTGTGGCACTGGTCCTTGCTGTACAGGTACTGCATAATTCGCGTAAACAGCATTCTGATTAAATACGACTTCTCCCTGAGTGCTGTTCTGCACGCTCGCTTGACCCTGAGAGGGATGTGGAGCCATCATGACGGTCTGCTGCCCCACAGAAGGTGGATAAACACCCTGGTTGTACGGTTCTGAGGTAGGTACATAGGTCGTGTACGGTTGAGCCGTTTGGTTATGATTATAAGTTTGCATCGTCGTCGACGATTTGACTAGAGATTGCTGAGGTTGCTGCTGTTGTTGCGGTTGCTGCTGCTGTTGCTGCTGTTGATGGTGATGGTGTTGCTGAGATTGCTGGTGCTGCTGTGACTGCGGCTGCGGTGGAGATTGTTGCTGCTGTTGCGGAGAATTTCCATGATTATGTTGAGGTGGTGGCGGTGGTGGTGGCGGCGGAGTGAACGGTAAACTCGGTGAAGTAGCTGAATTCGTCAGATGACCGGACATCGTCATCGACGTCGTTGTACTGCAAGCGTTGCTCTTCGATTGTGACTTTTTTTTCCCCTCATTCTTAACGGGACCAGTTATTCTGGATGGCTCGGATGGTTCCGTATGTTTGGCGGAAGGCGCATTATTAGCATCATTATCAACGGTGTAGAACTTTGGCGGATTCTCCGGATCGAAACGATAAATCGATCCGTCTGGATTCGTGTAGGGTTGATTCGTTTGCGGATTTATGATTATGCTACCAGCTGGTACACTGGATATACTCGTTACCGCCCACATGACCGTCTGATTATTTGCTTCTGGAGACACGAGATCCTGACTAGATGCTTGGGTATGGCTGCACGTCATCGCCGGGATGGGCGATGGCGACGGAGACGGTGATATTGTGGCGTCGCTGCGTTGACTTTGAGATTTGTAACCGCTACTCGATGGGCTCAGTCGTGAACACATGCTAGCTCCTGAGTCTGCAACATATATTTGATCCAAAATTTGTAGTCCAGCAGGATAAAACGATACGTGGAAATGTCGCGTAACGACAGAGGCTTAGCCGATTCGTGCAAATCTGTGCGCACCGTACGTTCACGGATCGAATGTAAATGACGAATCGCAGCTTGAAGGGGTGAAGAAAAAATCTGTTTTATTAGTTTCATTGTGCTTATATGCGTGTGTTTGTGTATATATATATATATAATTATATATTTTCTCATTCTCATCGATCACAACGTAGCCTGAAAAGTATTGGTAAAAAATCCTCTAGTTAAATTAATGAGCGTGACTGCCGTGTCGATATTACCTGATTCGCAAATGCAAAGCACAAACTTGCAATAATCAGTCCGAGTAGCAAAGAATTTGAGGCGAACCTTGCTTCATGAGACGAGCTCCTGCACTGTGGGTGGACGTAACGCTGTCCACTCTCGA
Source organism: Cerceris rybyensis (assembly GCA_910591515.1). Taxonomy (NCBI): domain Eukaryota; kingdom Metazoa; phylum Arthropoda; class Insecta; order Hymenoptera; family Crabronidae; genus Cerceris; species Cerceris rybyensis. The sequence continues at coordinate 1,519,289 of OU342801.1, read as the reverse complement.
TAGCATGCCTCTAGTGTATCCACCGAAGCTGAAGGATTTGGAAACGGATGGCCTCAAAACCGCACCCCGGATAGATTCTCTCCCATCGAACGATTCCCCTTTCAAGAGCCTCGTTTGCCTGTCACGTATACGATTAACGTTATCTCGCTTCTCGCGTATCGAAGTTGGATACTTTATTCGTTAGAAGAGATACGCGTATAGTTTACATATGTTTTTTTTTGTTACTGGTAACACTTATGGCAACAAAATTCATTCACCTCATCGGATCGGAGGGATGGAGTAAACGATATCTCGCGGATGCATCGGAACTCTCGGAGGAGGACCAGTAAGGCCAAGAGGCGACTTCGCTGCTCTCTCCGCTGCTATCCTTGAATATCCTTCGTCTGGCGCGCTCGTATTCCTCCTCCCTTTCCTCGAAGCTCTTGCTGTGCCGACAGTAATCACCGGACAGTCTGTCGGGTGATTTAAAATTAAAATTATCCTCAAACGAGCTCGAATCTCTCTTCAGTATACTCCTCCGTGGCTCCTCGGATAGAATGAAGTCATCTCTGATGTGCTCCTTGAATCGAGTATCGGGTATTCGCATGTTCTTCGTTCTGGTAACTATGACGCTCAATCCGGACTGATCGACGTTGTGCTCCATACCGAAATAAGCGGCTACACGATGCACCAGCATCCTATTGTAAGACGACATATTTGGAAATTTGTGGCAAACCTTCTGCTTGTCCTTCGCGAACTCAATGAGATCCTTTTCAATCTTCAACAGTACCGTGCGATCCTTCTGATTACGATTAATAGTCTCGGCGATAAAGTGTTCCAGATCGATACCAGTACTGTCCGTATACAATTCCGTGCTGCTATCTGCGGGAAGAATAAGCGTACGTTTCTTTAACAAATCGTTCTCCCTTCTTGAATCGTAGAAATCTATTGTAATCCTATCGAACGAACCTCGAGAGAGGCAGGGTGAGGCGCTGTCGAAGCTACCCTGGGACGAATTCTGATGTCTTAATTTGTGTCTCGAGCCGGGCCTGCCGACCGAGAGTGTATTGCCGCATTGCGCCGTACACTGATTGTTGCAGATGTTCAACGTGTTTGGCCTACGTTGCTCAGACTTCTGTTGATTGTTCTGCGCGTTTTGAGCCAGGTTGGTGCTCTTTGGTGAATGCTGCAACGCCTGGCCAGACTTGGATGGTGATACGGGCGTTTGCAGGAGGCCGGGTCGCTCGTTCTGATTGTTCTTCACGCAGTTATTGCATTTCTGAATGACATTCGAACCGGTCATCCTGGCACGTTGATTCTCGGACTTATTGCCGTTCGTTGGTGATGTAATGGTCTTTGGCGAGTGAACTTGAGAAGGACTAGACTGACCTGCGGAGTTTGTTTTTAAATTGTGTTCTGACATTCCATTCTCGGTCAGCTTAAAAGTAGTATGAAGAGGATGAGAACCGTAAAATAACCATCTAATTATCCACCGATTTTTAATTACCGTTACGCGACGGAGCTCGGCAGGTAGGTGACGTTGCCGTGTTACGCATTTGCTTCGGGGATTGAGCCGGACAAAGGTTGCTGTTGTACATCGGCTCGTTGTTGTTCAGCTTGGAGTTGTTGGAACAAGGCGTAAGATTCCCGGTGAACTTCTTCTCACCGTCGATCGACTGCGGACTGTGCGGCGAGGATGAACCGTTCTGCGGCTCCCTCGGGGGAGACGTCGATTCTCTCATGGCATGACTCCTCACCAGTAACTTCACTTTTGTGCTCGTCTGAAATTATTTCATCGTTTCCAACCGTTCGAAATTTCTGTTTGTTTGTTTTTTCATAGAGAACCCGTGTGTCTTTTATACGGGATCGAGGACACGTTCGGTCGTCGTTCTCGTCGTGCGAAGACCATGGGCAATAGCGCGTAGGTAAAACGTAGATAAACGCACCCTATTGCGAAAGTTTTTGCTCTCGGTTTCCGATTTCTCGGGGGTACAGGAGGGTGAGCTAAGGTGGAGCGAATTCGGTGCGGAGGAAGAGCCGACATTCGGATTGGCATTCCCGTCTATCATATCCGTGTCCGAGTTGCTCCGGTAGGTTGCACCGGAGCTACCTACGACGAGGCCTTGCCTGGAGGATGGCAGCGAGGGCATTCCTCCTCGCACCACAACCGTGGGGCTCTCGGGTCGACTGTGCGACCTGCTTCCTTTATGCACCACTATGCTTGGTACTGTAACAACGAAACTACTTTCTAGCCTCGTACTGTCCAATCAATTCCATCAGTTCTCCATCTTCGTTGACCGAGAAGCCCTCTTTTTAATTTAACTTCTCGAAGGAAACTCTCCAATTTTGGGCAATTTTTATTCTTCTCTTCATCGACTATATACTACTCGATCGTTTCCATTTGGAAGGTTCTATGGTTCGATATCATCGAAGAATCGCACCGAGAGAAGGCGAAGGATTCTTCCGTTAAGTCTGACGCACGGTCGGCTCGATTAACACTGAAATTACTGCCTTTTTATTTGTTACATTTAAATATCAATTAGAATGCTGCAAGTATAAAGTCGCAGTTTAAGTAATACAGTCAAGTAATTTGGAATTCAGAAGATAGAAGTGAATTGAGAAGAGAGGAAACGTTAACGAGCGGCAGAAGGGAAACTTTGACCTTTGGAATCACGATCAGAGATATTAGGGGCAGGGATATCCTCTTGATGTCTTTTTAATCGAGCTGACCGTACTTCACGAAGCGGTAGGACAAGCAGTTAGGAAGAGAGACGCAAAAATGGTGAATAGACTTACTCTCCAGGCGGGCCATGTGTTAAATGCGTCATGGGGTTACGGTGTAGGACTCGGCAACTGGTGGTGGGTTCAAACGGGTGCAACTGGGTTAGTACGTGAATCTTTCGGGTGGCGTGCAGCTCGTGGGGCTGATACGAGGACCCGGTCCACTGCACGTCCACCGTCCAACATCGTACACTCTGTAAGCAAACACAAAAACACGAGCGTCACGAAACGCCTGGAGAATGCGACGTTTATTTAAATTATTAGTCTGTGCGCGATTCGCGGCATTGATCGACTCGATCCTCTGGCTGCGCAATTAACGGTTGGACCTTTAACCCATTCGAGATCAAATACAACCTAAGTTCTACTCTTAATCGATTCCAGATTAAGTAAAACTTAGGTTCTAGTCTTAACCGATTCGAAAACAAATACAGCCTAAAGAAATCAAATGTAGCCTAGGTGCTACACTTAACCGATTCGAGATCAAATACAACCTAAGTTCTACTCTTAATCGATTCCAGATCAAGTAAAACTTAGGTTCTAGTCTTAACCGATTCGAAAACAAATACAGCCTAAAGAAATTAAATGTAGCCTAGGTGCTACACTTAAATGATTCGAGATCAAATACAGTGTAGGTGCTACTCTTAATCGATTTGAGATTAAATATATTCTAGGCGCTACTCTTAACCCATTCGAGATCGAATACACCCTAGGTGTATCACTTGAACTGCTGCAGAACAAGAAACGAAGATCGCACCCCCAGTGGTTTGCGATTGTATGAAAGTTTTAACTAATAATCGAATTCAGCAGCGAAGATAAGATCGTTGATTGCAGTTTTAAATATGAAAATGTTGATAGAGCGTAGAAAATAAAATTTGAACTCTTGGATTCGAATGGGACAAGGGCCGCCGTTATGATTCGTTTGTTGAGTACTGTTTTGTAGAGTTGCAATTAGAAATTGATTTAGTGAAGGAGATATCGTGGGATTAGTTTCAAGTACTGTCAATTTTTAAGACTTAATTCTCGGTGAAAATTGTAAGAACGTATTTATAAGTTGAAGATATAATTTTGAGACAAATTTATGCACCCTTCGCGAATTACTGCAGCAAGAGGAGTCAACTCGAAACGGTTATCAGGCTCTCGCAGTCGAAGGTGCCGATCATTGATCATTCGCTGTTATTTTGGTAATTATTAAAACACAATATTTATTTTCGAGAAAACCCTGATGCACGGTAATAGCAAACTGCTCGTTCTTTGCATGTACCCTTTGTTATTTCGGCATTGCGGGAAATAAAGGAAAACGCAAAAGCTTTTTTTGCAAAAAGAATGGCCTATGATTGAGATTGTCTCACGGGAAATGAGGGATATTTTACTCTCGCAAAGTACGTTCGATGAAACGCAAATAATGCTATGGCCAGATGGATGAAAACAACCCTCGTTTCGAGCTCTGTGATCGAACTTATCGCAGAATTTTAAGTGAGATTGATCAGTATTTGTTCCTTGGCAACATAGAATACTTTTTGTTCTAAAAGAAAGTAGCTAAATAGACATTTCTGTAGAGCAAAATCAAACAAACTACCGCCTTTTGATGAAGGGAGTGGAGGACATTGAAGCAAGGGATGGAAAAGGTTTAAAATTGAACATCCAGTTGCAGGGAAAGTTATGCAGATTAATAAAAATTAATCTACTAATATAACTCTTCGATTTCGATCTTAAAATCACCACAAACCTCCGCAGTCGATTCTTCATGGCAGGCAATGAACAAAAATGGCAAAGCATCTCGACAAAATGTAATTTCAAAGTTTCAGTTGGATCTTCTCCGATGACGACATCCTTTCGTCACTTTCCTCCTTGCAACAATTTCAATCTATCCTTGAAGCCAAGTCAGGATGATTTTCATTCACCTTTCACCTTTGATCAGTCACTGTTTCTCGCACTTCTCGAATTACTGCGACGAACAGACTTCAAAGTTTAAAGTTCCTTTAAATCCATCTGCGTTAATGTAGCACGCCGTACTTCGCACGTGCCCAAACGAAACTGAGTTCCTGCGTTCTAACGAAGCAAATCAGCAAGATGAATTTTACTCCACAAATTGCAACCAATCTGGAATAATCGCTAGAGCAAACTTGAGACAGGATATCGTCACAAGTTGGACCTAGCCTCTGTTCAACTATCGAGAAAGAAACACGAAAAAGGATAATTCCCGTAGGTCAGTTCTCGGTCAACGAGACTCCACCTCGTAAAACGAACCCAAAGACGATCTTTGCCCAAATAAAAAGCCAACTCCATACAAAACAAAAACTTGATCAAACACCATAGAAACAATTTCGAACAGTCCTCCAAAACACGATTACCAGAATCGGAAAACTATTGCCAAGAATCACGTCCAACTATCCATTCAAAGTTCCCACCCCCAAAAAAATTCCATTTAGTCTCACAATATCCACGAAAAAGAAAAAGAACCTATAGCACCCTCATGTTCCAAGGATCGCAGAATCCTCCAACTTCTTCTCCATCCACAATGCTCCAATCGTTCCAATGAAAAGTCTCACGATTTCCAAACATAAATCACCATATACTCCTAGCACCCTTCGATCCTCCGGAGACTCAGGAAGAAGTTAGGATGAAAGATAAGCCAGCAATCCCCTCGAAACTCGCGATATCAGACTCCGAGGAGTACGAGGCTATCGTTCGATTGGAACACTATCGTCGATCGAATTAACGGTGAGAAGGGGTGGACCTTCGACCGGTGATTTTCTTCTCCTCTCGTTCCCCTCGCTCCTTCCTGGTCACGATGAGAAGCGGACGCGCGCCTTGGCCGGGCTCCACGGGCTCTCGAAAATAGCAACGCACTCTTTCTCTTTCTCTCCTCCTAGGCACGACGATTATACTCGTCCATCGCGCTATCTCGGCCGAGCAGTCGCGAGGAGCGAGTAGCACGCTTCTTTTCCATCGTGATCCACACTCCTCCTCCGACACCAGGGGGTGTCACGAAGATTTCGAGACTCGCGATACAAGTATCGATAAACAGTGGATACAAGATCGTGGATCAAAAGGATGTGGATAGAATGAAAAATGAAGGAGGAACGAAAAAGAATAAATTCGAGAGAAAAGAAGAGGAGGGACGGAGAGAGGGATGAAAGAAAAGAAACTAATGGAAGAAAGAAAAGTGAGAAAGGATTTGATGTTAGACGAAGCAGCTATCTGTCGTGCGGAATTGTACGCCGAGAGGAAAGGCGCTTTTCGCGAGAGACTTCGCGAGAGACTGAGAGAGAAGCGCGGCGCGCGTTGCCGCGCGTTGCCCCGCGGCGAGCCGACGAGGAAGGCGATATCGGGAGCACGAGAGACCGACGATCGCGGCCCCTCGACGAGCCAAACGGGGAGGGAGACATCGAGAAAGGGGGATGAATCGGATAGAGAGGGAATGGGGCGGCTTGGAGAACGATGGAGAGAGAGAAACAGGGTTTGAGAGAGAAAGAGAGGACCGAAGAGAGAAAGAGAGGGTTGAAAAGTGAGAGAAGGGTAGAAAAGGAGACAGAGATAAAGAGAGCGGAGAACGGAGGGAGGAGGAAGGTGGAAAAAAAGAATTCGGTGGAAAGCTAAACGCAGAAGCAGCGAGAGGGACGAGGAGCGTGGAAAATCAGAGGGAAAAGCAGGGGGAGGAAAAGAGCAGGAGGGAGAAGGAGAAGCTCCGTATGTCGGGCAAGTGCACGCGTGCGCGTGTCTCGAGTGTACCGGGTGTCGAATGAATCACTCTTCGGTTACGCTTTTAATTACCGGATGCTCCTCGATCATGCTACTCGGAAGAACGTTCGCCAAAGTGATGACGATTCGCGCGGACCTTGTAACGTCCTTTCGTTTCGCCAAATTCGAGGTCGAATTATGAACGAACGATGAAACAGAGCTACCTCGATGACCCGAGGGAGAGGATCGTTTGGAATTGGGGTGGAACGATATCCCGGAAGCTCCCTACATCGGGACGTTGTAGATGGAAAATGGATTTTGCGTCAATTTCCGCCGCTTCCGTTTCGCGGAGGCAATTACTATTATTGTCGGTGAGGCGGGCCTCTCGATGAGACTATTTGAAATTAGGGAGAGAGGCTTGAGGGAGTCTACGACGAATTTGAGTGACGAAGAGGGCTGAAGAGGGCTGCGAAGGGGAGTGTTATTTGTGTAGAATAAGTGTAGGTAATTCTATAGAGTCAATTGAAAGTAGGAGCCTTTGAAAAATTCTCTAACCGCAATATTCTTCCTGATTTTCGAACTATTCATTTCACCTATGACCTCCAGTTTAATGCTAGATCTAATGCTAAATCTGGTAGGTTTAACATTAAAACTACCGGTGTTATATCTACTCATATTTAGATACACCGAATAAGTGCTTTGGGAAAAGAGGAATCAAGAGCTAAAGCGATGATTAATTAACTAATATATGTTTTATAAGATAGAAGTGGAATTTTTGCTTCACGACTCAATTTAAGGAATTTTTAGAATAAATTGTAAACCGGTTATTTTGATGGGCTTGGTAGGTTTAGCGTTAAATATATTAAATAAGTATTGGGCAGAAAGATTAATCAAGGGTTAAAAAGTATGGTCATTTAAGTAATTCGTATATAATAAGATAGACGTGAAATATTTACTATATTACTTATCTATCACTTGAAAAAATATTTTTTAAAATAGTAGGAATCGATCAGTTTAACGGCTGCCGTAGATCTAGCGTTAAATGGATGAAAAAAGAGTAGGAGTGTAATTGAAAAAAATTGAAAGAGAATTCCCATAGAAGGTTCTCCACCCTCACGGTGGTGCACCGTTATGGAGGCACTTCCGGCGTGAACCACAGACGTTTTTTCTCTCCGGAAAATCGGGGTTGTAAAGGGTTAATTCACGAGGGTGACAGAGCAAAGCTCAGAGATTTATCCCAGAAGCTTTGCGGGAACGTTTCGCCACGATTAAACGTAAGTTAGCAGAAGGAAGAAGCTTTATTGCGGCGATGCAACCAGCAAACCCTGCGAGCGGATAAAAGAGCAAACTTGGCCGATAAAACGAGGAGAATGTAGCGTCGATGCCCCGAGGAATACAACGTTGAAATTCCTGTCCCGAGTACCTGGGACAGTCGATGAATACCAAAGTTTCTCCGTAGGTTATCGCGGAGATTAACCCCCCGTCGTTGGAAATTTCATTGATAACATTTATCCTCTGCACGTCCAACGTCGTTTTTTCATCAGATTTTAAATAAAATTCTCTCAAACTAGTGTTACAATATTGTAAACTTTGCAAACTAGTATCAGTCGCTTATATTTCAATGATACTATCTCGTGAGGAGATAGGGTTCGATAAGGGTTCTCCAAGGTTTGATAAGGAGCTGTTGATGTAATTTCAACCTTGGTGCAATCGAGTTAACGAGGAACCACGGTGAATAATGAGATAGAGGCTCCCAATTAGTGGACCTAAATCCAAATTTATCGTTGCCTCATCGAAATTTTGAATTTTTCCTACGTTAAATGTACACCGTAAGAAAAATTGACAATTTCGAAAAGGGGACGATGGATTTGAACTCAGATCGAAGGAGGATTTATAGTTCCTTTGACCTCTTATGTTTAGTACTTTGGGGGAAAAATTTACATAGAATTTGTATCTCATCTATCTTAATTAACCCCTTAACCTGCGATTTCTTTTCCGACGGGGCGTGCAAAGACTCAAAATTGATTAATAGTACAGAAATAATGAGACCGTTTCGTGATCGGCTGATATTATCAATTTAATAGTTTTTGAAACACTTCAAAATTTCCTATTCCATTTTCCGGGTTACGAGTCACACACGCATTTGTAGTCTAAAGGATTAACTTGTTGTCCTACACCCATCTAAAACCATAAATCATTAAATATAAGAGGTCAAAGCAACTTTAAATCCTTCTTCAACAATTCCACGTAATTAGATCACTCGTAATGGATAGAGTAAAAGTCTGAAACGATCGCGAGAAGAAATCGCCTTGAAAATGAACGAGACGATACCGTGGAAGGTTTCTCCAACTGCAACGTCCTCGAGGACGTCCTCGCCGACGCTAAGAGAGAACAAAAAAACCTACAACAACGACTGCCGTCGAAAGCTTTCCGGGGGTGGATGTAAAAAGTTACCGGCGCTTCCTATTGTTGCGCTTTTTACGTCCGTGGCTCCGTTTGCGCCAATGATTGTTGCGGAAAAAAACGAGTGAAAGATATTTCGAGAAGCGTATGTCGCTGGGTTACTTTATTCCGAGATAAATTCTCAAGGATGAACCCTTTCGAGGGCTCGGATCGAAAACTCGATGGCTTAATTGTAAATTATCCCAGCTTAACTAAGAGTAATTTGAAGAGCTATCGAGATATAAAGTTCAAAAGGTAAAGACTATAAATAGATGGACAGAATTTCGAGAAATTCTACACGCTTATTTTACTTTCGAGTCCTACAAACTCAAGGAGAATTTACGAAGGTGTCTTCCATCACTGAATTGCAGCTAATTGTATTAATTGGCACATCGATCGTTCAGATTTCAATGGAGATCTGTAGACGAGTTTTCTATTGGAAGAAAAGTCCAATTATTCGACGTTCCAGATAAAAAATCCAGAATTTTCTTCGAGCTACTGTTGTCGGGGGTTTCGCAGCCCTGTTTTATGCTCGAGGACGATTCGTCCGATGGAGGTTTGATAATTCTAAGGTGACTGTATGCATTAGCTATAAAACTTTTACTGCCCTATATTCGAAAGCCCGCGTTCCCGTGGAAACTACTATAATCTCGGCTCTCTCTCTCTCTCTTTCTCTCTCAGATTGTGCGCGCGCGCGTATCAGTGTGTGCGTTTATATATACAGATAGCTGCGAATGGTGTCTATGACCCACATAACACGCCCGAGCGTAACTAGGTCGTGCACCTCTGTATCCCCTGGAATAATACAGGGTGTCCTTCTCAAAAAACATCCCCCAAAGCTTACGTCATCGACAAACATCCCCCGACATCCGCCATTTTAATTCGCTATTCCAATTCTTCGAAGTTTATCCAAAAGATACAATTGCACGAAGTTAATAGGGGTAGTTTTACCCAGTCACTAGCTTCCGGACTATTTTTCATTCATTACTATATAAATTACTTTTCATGGAAATCACAGGACTCTTATCAATCTTTATCTTTAACACGTTCACTGCCATGGGGGTCACCACTAACCGACGACATAGATTTTAATAAAATTTTATACCACTTTGCAATTATAATAGTTACAAATTTTCAAACACATTCAATATTTAAATAATGGCGTTTAAAAGATAGAATCCTGCTGAATAGAAATCTATTTGTACCTTTCAAGTTTCTGTTTTGCAAAGATTTTAATAGGAAAATTCTCACTTCGGCAGAAATGATAGAACGAGCTAAATACACAAAGAAAAGACACAATGAAACGAATCGTTATCGATTGATTAATTGCAAAAGGATCCAAAAATTTCAAGGAAGAAATCCACCATGACGCATCCCCCGTATCAAAGGCAGGGCATCTCCATCGCGGTCAGATCTTTGGGGGTGACGCGATCGGCGAACTAAAAAGGCCGGAGAGGGTGCGTTTGGTTTACCAATAGAGCTCGATACCCTCGCGCAAATATTTCCTCCGCATCCCTAAAAACACGTCAGAGAGCCCCGTACTCTGATCGATACGACGCAACCTAGCCAACGCGTAAAACACCGCACACGGGGAACCGGAGATTACCAATGGAATTAATTCAACACGGTCGAGAAAACGGTGAAACCCTTTCTCCTTGAATATGTTGATGTTCAACGATATTGCCTTTGAATGACTTAGCGAGAAAGCAATGACGACACTTCGGAGAATTATTTTGTGAAGGCAGAGCCGCTCCTCGTGCATTGGGTCTTTCGCCCTCAGTTCTCAAGTTATAGTCGCACGGAGCAGAAGGAAGTCAAATTTTTACATTTATATCTTATTATAATTTTGTTGTATCTTTATAAGTCCCAAATATATTAACCCGGCGTGTCTATACTCAATGTTTAAGGGCACGGTGTGTAAACTGGGCCTTTGAGGGAACAGTCGGGTTTACAAGGTTTTCTCGACTTCAGAAAAATCTGCAAAAATTCTGAGACACTTATTGGAGTGTCTACTATGTGGCCCGGTAGTTGCTAAAGTCAGGAATTTAAAAGTGTTATTTTTAAAAATGCAGAATGTTGAAAAATGTTAGAGAGAAATTTGAAGTACAAATTTTGACTGTTCCTTACCCCTTTTGGTGCCGGACGACGATATATCGTTGCTAGCAATAGTACTAACACTGGGAAACGTAGGGTTAATATTAGGTTTCCAATAGGATATCAGTAATTTCATGACAAATAATTATAATAGACAGTTTATGCTCTATATTGCGTGTTTTGTATGAAACTATTGTTGAAATGACAATTGTTTTTATTCGCAACTATATTTGTCATTAATTCGATCAGTTTTTTCGGTCGGCACTAAAAGGGTTAAAAGACCCAGTATACACACGCCGGGTTAATTATAACAAGATTTCATCAGAATATTTAACCCCCGGGTGGAAAAACCATCCTATATTCGCATTACCGATCTAGGTCGGTTTGGTATATCGAGGAGGAATAAATTACTCGAACCAACCGATTTTCATGGTGCTCCACGAAGAAGTAAGGACACTCTGGTTTATCCTTCCGGCGTTGAAGGTTCGCCGATTGAAATCGGAGGTCCAAACGATGGTCGAAGACGAGAAGAATTTTCGAGCATGCTCGGGAAACCCAATTCCAGGGAATAACCCAATTCCTGCGGGAGGGATGACCCAGGCAGGAGGAGCGGCACGAGTGCGCCAGGATATTCCGCAGGAGGCGGACTGTGTACGTGGGGATGGCATGGAGGGTGGTACAACTGTGCAGGAGAGAGAGAGAGAGTGTGTGAGAGAGTGAGGAGAAAGAGGGGAGAGCGAGAGAAGAGGAGGAAGTTAGAGGCTGCCAGGGGGGTAGGTTCAGTTTAGCGATACGTGCCAGTCCGATGCACCCCTTGTCGCCATGGAAACGACCTACTCTCCCTGGACAGACGCATCGGCCACCCTCCGCGTGTTAAACATTCGAATAAGGATATCTGGGTGCTCTTTGAACCCTCTCTCTTCACCCTCTCACCCTGGTTCCCGCTCTTTCGCCCTCTCTTTCTTTGCCGCGAAAACGAGCCCATTCTCCCTCGACGACCTTCTCTCTGCAGAGGGGATGAATGCGCTCGGAGATGAGATACAGCGAGTACGATTAACTGGGAGAAACTTCTGCAGGATCTTTCGAATAATTCGATTGATGTTTCTCGGTTTCTTTTGACGATTTGAGATTTGTAGGTAGAATTGAGTCGTTTTGATGATCTACGATATGCTTTGGTGAACGATTTGTAATTTGTAATTGGTACCGGGAGTTTGGAGAACCGGAGAATTTCCTCTCTGACGCTCTTTAACACACATTTTATTCACGGTTCCTCAATTACGGTGACGCGATGCCAAACTCTGTTGGCACGTGTTTGCGAATTCACATTCGATGCGTGTCCTACCTGACTCCTCGAACTCATTGAAATGCGAAATCATTGAATCACCGGCACGTTTCTACTTCCGCCGTATGCTGGAATTTCGGAGACGTCACGCCCTGGGGTTGATTTTTTTTTAATGGTTTCCTAATCGCTCGGACTGATTTGTTCGAGTAAACTTAGAACTAGGGAGGCAGTCAAAATTTTCTGGTCCCTAATTTTTTTCTAAAAATTCTACAAACTTGTAAGTCAGCTGTGGAATAGACGAGTTAATTCCAGGATTAACCCTTTGCACTCCGAGTCATCTCTGACGTTAATTATTAGCAACTTGTCGACACTTTACTATTTTCTATTTTGTACTATTTCAATAGAAAAATTCAGGTAAACATATATTTCCTAAATTCTTGGGGTGCAATAAGTTCACCCTCTGTAATTACTAAATTCGAAAGTCCCCTTAGAGGGTGCAACAGAGTGATATGATAAACTTACGATGTCCCCTCAGGTGGGACATCGGAGTGCAAAGGGTTAATTATTTAATATATTTAACCAGTTAACTGTGTTTGACGAGTATATTCGTCATGCGTAAAAGCTACCACTGTTTATATAAATTGTAATTTTGGCGAAAACTAAAATGTATTCGTGAATTTCAAGATATTTGGAATATTTTGAGGCCATGCCGAAATAAAACGAATAATTAAAGGGTATAAATAATTTGAGTAGATTTATGCTCATCTCTCGATTTTCGTGACACAAAATTCAAAAGAATTTTCGCCACAGTTAACTGGTTAAATATGGTATTTAACGCTGGTAGTTCTAGTGTTAACAATAGGAAAAATAAACCTAGTGCCCATAAGAATTTTCCATTGAGCTTTCTAGATGACTTTTCAATTGAGACTATGATATACTTAATAATAAATAACGAAAATTACTTAGAACCGACAAGAATTTGAACTCTGCCCACCTGACTGTGAGTTAAATTTTTTCAAGTTGCAAATGCACTTTCCTTATTTTCTTGTAACTTTCAATTTAGAATTCTGTTTAAAATTCAATCGGAATCGGCGAAAGAGCGTGCCGTGGTGGAATTTCATCGTTTTCCAGAATACCAGAAATTCACGCAGAAGTCTCGTTTCCGTGTAATTTGTATCGAGTGCGAAAACAGCCGGTAAGTCCATGCGGTGCGATAAATTTCTCTCTCGGCCTGTGCTCCCGGATACGCGAGTATCCACCACGTAGGAATACGATCTAAAAAGACAATAGGGAGAGTGTTCGTTGGCTAGCTTCCAAGCTATATTATTATCATCGTACATATCCTACGACACGGTCAAAGCGTCGATTGCCTATTACGACATTACGACGATCATTGACGTTCGCTCCTCGGTAATTTCAATTATCTCCTCTCTCCTATGAGATGATACCCTGCCGCTTTCAAGATGAACCGCAGCGATGAGAGTTTAACGAAGGTAGGAAGAAAGGTTTGAATATTGCCTCTCGAAATATGAACACGGTTCGGGAAGAAATCAATTTTAATATCTCTAGAACGATAGATTGAGTGCAAACGTTTGTTAACTTAGTCTACGACAACGTGTTATACTCGTTGGACAATGAAATTCTGAATTCTTTTAAAAACTATTAAATTGAAAACATCAGTGGGTTAGAAAATGGTTTTATTTCTATAGTATTAAAGTTACTTTTAGTTACACGAAATATCAGAAGTCGGTGAGAACTTTTGAATTGATGAATTAATTTTGAAGTCTTTCAAAAACTATTACCTAAATTGAAAATATCAGCCGGTTAGAAAATGATTTTATTTCTGTAGTATTAATATTACTTTTAATAACACGAAATATCAGAAGTCGGTGAGAGATTTTAGGTTGAAGAATTAATTTTGAATCGTTACACGCCCAGGTAGAAAAGAAGTCGTAGGACAAAGGGTTAATTTCTTGCATTGCGATTTCTTTTGTGACCGGAGTAGTTTAAAACTGAATTGCTGAAATAAAAATATGGAGAGAGATTGTACAATAATTGCAATTTGTTAGATTTAAAGGTATCTTGTGGTATTGCAGGAGTTAATTTGAGATACAGCTTGCGGAAAGTCGTCGATTAAAGCTGGATAACAGCCGGATGTGGTAGCGGAGAACGCGTCAATGGGTGGAGAAATTGAAAGGAAAAATAAGTAGTGAAAAATTGAAGTTCTCGGGAGTGGAACACGATGGCGTAGGAAGTCATGGGAAATCGGTGAGAGCGCGGGATAAATTTTATTCGGGTCATCCCCCAGAGCGGTCGAGCAGAGTGCAGAGGGGGTTGCTGAACTCCCTGACCCATATAACGGGAAATAGGTCAGAGAATAAACGACCAAGACAAATCGACCTCTTCCCTCGCTTAAAGGTGCTTCCACCCTTTCCTCTCGAGAGGAGCATCTTCCTCTTGAGAAGCCACATTTTCCACCCGACGTCCTTGAGTCTTTACGAGAGAGGCCTCGATTCGGAAGCGATCGAATTACCTTCGATTACTACACGCGTTTCCTTTCATCCTTCTTTCTCAATTTTCTCTGAAATCCTCCCCTAAGGCTCAATTTTTGCCATCGAACACAAGACGCTTTTAACAGCTTTTAACAGTGAGTAACTTTATTAAAGATATTGTGACAGTATGAAAAATAACAAACAGATCAATCAATAAGAATTTTAAATACTGTAACTTGTGACTCTCATAGATTTTCTAACTCTTCTCTTAAGATCAATGTCTACATTGTTCTCAAGTCAACTCTGTTTACAGTTCAACTCTGCCTCTAACTCAACTCTATGTCTCAACTCTGTCTGTGGCTCAATTTAGTTCATAGCTTAACTCTATCTATAATTCAACTCTGTCTATGCCTCAACTCTGCCTATAATTCAACTCTGTCTATGGCTCAACTCTGCCTGTAGCTCAACTCTCTCTCTCTCTATGGCTCACCTCTGTCTATGGCTCAACTCTGTCTATAGCTCAACTCTGTCTATGGCTCAACTCTGTCTATGGCTCAACTTTGCCTATAGCTCAACTCTGTCTATGGCTCAACTCTGTCTATGACTCAACTCTATCTATCTCTCAATTTGCCTATAGCTCAACTCTGTCTATGGCTCAACTCTGCCTATAATTCAACTGTGTCTATGGCTCAACTCTGCCTATAATTCAACTCTGTCTATCTCTCAACTCTGTCTATGGCTCAACACTGCCTGTAGCTCAACTCTCTCTATGGCTTACCTCTGTCTATGGATCAACTCTGCCTATAATTCAACTTTGTCTATGGCTCAACTCTGTCTATAATTCGTCTCTGTCTATGTCTCAACTCTGCCTATAATTCGACTCTGTCTATGGCTCAACTGACTGTCAAAAATTCGCGCTCGCATCCGCCCTCGTTACTCTTTCTCCCAATATCCATCCTTCGTCTTTCTCCCAGCATGAATTCCCTATTGCAACTCCCTTATTTTCTCCTTATCCCCAGACTAAACATTCAGGCTAGCTCTGGTATTCGTCGCCTTCCAAATCACGTATTCTAAACATCCACTCCCGCTTCTACAAAATCCCTCCATCCTCCCTAATTATAAACTATTTCCTAACACTAAAAAATTCCGATGCTACAATAGCCCAACACAACGATAACTTACAAATAAGAAAAAAAAAACGAAAATAGAACGTTCCAAATACCGAATCTAAATTGAAATCGCCATCGCCTCTGGGAAATTCGTTTCTCTACGGATCAGAAAATCTACACAGCTCCACGGTGAAATCATCAAAGCCACTGAAATTACAGAGACCAAGTCGGCGAGAAGAGCTACATTTCAGACGAAACAAAGAGGCATCGCGAGAAAGAGGAGGAGGCAAAATAAAAAGAAGAACAGCGGAGCTTTTATAGCCGCACTGAAATAAGCGTGAAACGAGAATTCGTTGAAGAATTCCAAAGAGATCTACGTTCGATCGATCCATCCTTGCGAGATCTCGAGACGTCTCGTCGATGTCCACGTTGAGGTGCGAACACGAGGAATTCACGACAGTTCTATTTGTCTAATAAAAATATTCCACGCCGTCGTGCGGACGTAGCAAGACGTTCGACTTAAAAATAGACGTTCGACGGGTAAAAGGTTTTTCTCCGGACTGATTTCGGCTCAGCCGAAAGACAGAGGGGCCGAATGAATAGAACGAATTGGCGAAAACACGATTGTCATAGATATGGACCATGGGAATTTACAATTTATTATGTTAATAACGGCCACTTCGAAGGAGAATGGACAGACATCGTAAAATATATCATTTTAAGTAACTTAGACACTGCAAATAATTTATTAGCTATTTCCATGGATAGTCATTAACAAACAACAACTCAAAATCCTCTAAAAAGTGCACCCTAAACATTTTACCCTCCTCCATCCAACGAAATTTAACACTACAACTTCCAACCCAGTCAAAATGCCTGGTACACAGTTTTGTCAAAAAATTTTCAAAGTTCATAGAAGAGTCGTAAATAAAAAATTCTACATCCGTCAGAAAAGACATAAATCACCGAATTGATCATCCTTTTCGCCACTCGATACCTCCTTTTTCAAAGTACTTACTTAACCCTTAGCGCTCCGTAGGCTCCGCTGCGGAACCAAATGTATTCAGCATAATCACGCTTAAAATGTTGCGGAATCGTCGGTGTTGGCAATTGTTATCTGTAATTAAAACGTGCTCAGTGACTGTAGTGTTACGATCAAACCGTTTTTTTCCTTTTTTATGGTTAGCAACATGGAAAAAGATAATAATTATTTTCACAGGGCTCCGCAGCGGAGCGCTAAGGGTTAATATATTGAAATATGATAGATTCGACTCGCTCTAGCGTTAACTTTGGACCTGTTGGGTCAATGTCAAGTAGATAGAAGCTCGCACCTCCTCCATTTCTAAGAAATTTACTATTCTTTCTATCCCATATTCATTCCATATCCTTCTAGGTTCCAGGACCACCTAAAGCAGAAGGTCCCAGCCAAATGACCAGAGCTGACGAAGCTAAATTACAAAAGAACAATAGCTAAGACGTTCTCCAGGTCCTCGAAGAACGTACAACAACAGATACCATGCTACCAGAAACCATGGAATTCCTAGCCATCCCTATCTCTCTCTCATAATTCCTTCAAATTATCCGAATCTTTCCAAGCTACTCGAAATTCTCCCCTGGAATCTCCACTTTCCAGTTAGCTTCGAAGCGCAGATAACGAACGGTCGTTAATTAAGGTCCGATCGGTGCTCGTCAACGTCCTCTATAAATTCCACCCTCTTTTCTCGCAATATCTTCGAGCACGATCGAGCACGCGGCTTATACTCTCTTATCGAGAGTCTTTCGTGAAGAAAGAAGCGAGAGGAGGAAAAGCGGAGGGAGAAGAGTGAAGCGCGAGAGGGAAGGAAAAAAGGCGTCGAGAGATCGATGGACGTAGGTGCTAAATGCGCGGCGAGATACACATATATCCGTCGATGGATACGTGGGCAGTACTCGGGCGTCGTCGTCGCGAAAATATTTTCATTATAAATAGCGGTCGACCAGCACGGAAGCCACTTGTGGTTTTACGGCCCTGAATCCTCTCGGTGATCGGCTTCCTCGCGCCTTCGTGTCTAGGTGCTTTGGAAAATCTTCCTACCTTGCAACAGTGGTGTCTTTAACACATTGAACGCCACTGGTATATCGTTAATTTGATCATTTCTATCGACGTGAAATCTTTTCTATTAAAATCGCATCTTTATAAATCAGAAACTTAACACTAGATTTACGGAGTCAATTTGGCTCATTCAAAATTTGATTACTACATATATAATATATTGGTTGATTAATTTTTTAATAATAAATCTTTCATTTCAATTGATTTGGAACTACTTTCTATGAAAAAAACTTCAATTTTCTTGTATGATTCAAGAATCGGCTGACTTTGGAAAAATAAGTATATCAATATCCGTAAATCTAGTGTTAAAGAACGCTGATAGATAGATATCCGGCAGACCTTTATCTTTTTATCGCCTGTATTTAAATATTCAATACGTTTGAAAATTCATAACCATTGCAATTTAAAAGTTAGATAAAATTTCATTGAATTTATTAGTGCCGGTCACAGGTGACCCCCATGGCAGACAACGTGTTAAATCTATGGATACTCCTGTGTGGAGATACTTGAAATTTGTTATTATTTGCGTTTAAAGGGTCAATTAGTATATTTGTTAAGCTACACTTTGAATGTGCCTTCAGTCGAGGTTTCTTTCATTTTTCCTCACATTATTTGAATGTGACGGTCGACGAGGAGACTTAGTTGAAGTAAAAACTTGGTAAAACTGAGTTCCACTGACCGTAGTCTTTGGAAAGTCGCTAAATTAAATATTTCTGCAATATAATATCGGTAAAGTCACCTAAGTTGAATTACCAGAGGAGAATAACAACGAAAGATACCTTCCATCGTTCGATCAACATCATCGTTAGCGAAATAAATTTTCTGGCTCCCTAGAGATTTCAGCTTCAGCGACTTCGCCATCAGAGACTAGAAGCTCGAACGAAGCTAAGAACGTCGTTAAGCATCGGTATTTTCCGAAAGAACTGAGAATATTTCGCAGCAGAAGAATAACGAGGGTTTTATCGTCGTCAGTAGTTTTATCGAAGCGGCAGATTGGAATTAATCAGAAATCCATAGCACCAGGTGAAGGCAAGATGGGAGTAGCTCGAGCGTTCTTTTCTCCAAGAAGACCAGAGTTCGGAGAAAAGACACGGAGGAAGAAGCAACACGTGCTGGTGCTCGTTGAACGTCGCCGGACATAAATTCGCGGATGAACGATCGGAGAGAATGCTCGAAAATTGAAGAGAACTATGGAGAAGGAGCGAGAAAGGATGAAGGAGAATATACCAGAATCAGACAGAGAGAGAAGCGGTTTTCGTCCGTGGCGGATCAATACCGTCCGTATCTACTTCCTCTCTGCCGACAGTTGCATTTCGCAGTCCTTTTGCCCTATCCGTTTCCGATAGGTCTGCATTAAACCTTCGACCGCGATTGGGAGAGATTTGCTCCAATTTGTCGAGAGGAAAGAGAGAAATTGATAGATAGATATTTATTGTTGTTCATCACAATATTGGACGAGCCGCAAGGGCGAAGAAACCAGTAGCACAGTGCTTGCAGAAAAATCGTAAGACGAAGCCTAAGATAAAGAATGGTAATTAGAACAAATAGAGATAAATAAAGTTAATAGATAGATAAATTGACAGAGAGATAGACAGATCGATAGAGAAATTGATAGAGAGACAGGGAGATAGAGAGATAGATAGATCGATAGAGAAATTGATAGAGAGTAGATAGATAAATTGACAGAGAGACAGATAAATCGATAGCTAAATTGATAGAGAGAGAGAGAGAGATAGATAGATCGATAGAGAAATTGATAGAGAGATAGATCCATAGATAGATAAATAAATTGATAGAGGGATACCTAGATAAATTTACAGAGAGATAGATAGATTAATTGACAGAGAGATAGATAGATCGATAGAGAAATTGATAGAGAGATAGATAGATCGATAGAGAAATTGATAGAGAGATAGAGAGAGAGATAGATCGATAGAGAAATTGATAGAGAGCTAGATTCATAGATAGATAAATAAATTGACAGAGAGATAGATAGATCGATAGAGAAATTGATAGAGAGCTATATCCATAGATAGATAAATAAATTGACAGAGAGATACATAGATAAATTGATAGAGAGATAGATAGATAAATTAATAGAGAGATAGATAGATAAATTTACAGAGAGATAGATAGATAAATTAACAGAGAGATAGATAGATAAATTGATGGATAGATGGAGAGGAGACAGCATCGACCGAAATTTAATTCTCAAAACGAAGAAACAATATCTGCAGGATCCTCAGGAAGTCTAAGCCGGTCTACGTTTAACGAACAACCGGCAGAAAAGCCACGGGTGTAAAGGTTCTCGAGGCCTGGTCAATTCTGGCCACGGTCCAGGGCTACGTCAGGCAAGTCTCTGACGCCAGCATCAATGAAAGAACGTAGAGGAAGAAGAGAGAAGGAGAGAAACTCGGGCGGTTGACAGGTTATATCTCTCTGTAGGCCTCTCGACCAAAAATAACGCTGGTGTTTTAACGCCGGAGCGATTTTCACCGAGACTCCTTGGCCATGCGAACGAGATAGCCCTCACGGAGAGAACCTACATGCTCAGAAATGTCTATCGTGGATTTAACACCCCTTTGTAACCACTTCCGGTTAGACTCGAGTGATCCTGACTATTGGGAGGGGGTTGATTTCGATTCTCTTGAGAGGGTAACTTAGGAGAGGATTGCTTTCTTTGAGAGAGACAACTTTGAGTCTAAGTCACTGTAATTGTGATTAGATACCTCTGGTACCGGAAGTGGATCCTGGTACAGGAAAACAGCGGCGATGACGTGCCGGAAGAAGAGATCAAAGAACTCAGGATGCGATAGATTTTAATTAACATTCCATTTAATAAGTGTACGGTATTGTAAATTATCAACGGCATGTCCTTTTAAAATTAGAACTAGTGGCATTGTGTCTACTGTGTTCAAGTAAACTGGATAAATACTTTGGAAAGAGTATGGAAGAGATGTGACTTAGCGCAAGAACTATTTTGGTTTTCTAAATTAGAGGAAGAATATTAGGTGACTGATTTCTCTATCAATTTGGAGAGTTTTTTGGGGGAAAGCTTGGGTAGGCTAGGAGAGTGGATACTTTGGAATGAAAATAAGAAATAGAGAGAAATAGAAGAATAATGGTAGGAAATTCTTCGCCGAGAATCTCAAAGAAGATGTCTGACCACGTACTTCTCATTCTTCTTCAGGAATTCTACGATACTTACGTCAGATAGGACCGTAGTTCTCTTGAAGCGACAAGTTTCGTTGTAGAAAGGGGATGATCGTTTTCACAATCGCTGAGAAAGAATCTGTCCTTACGCTGAACACTTACTGACGGCGTGGATTGATGAACATTTAGATTTATACAGAAGAACGTCTTTGCTACATGTGATTTTGCATTATTAACGAACAATGCCGTATTGCTTGAAGGAAAGCTGGGCGAGGGAAACAAACCCTCTTGCGTTTCTTTTCAAACGAACAGCAAGCTTCATCCACAGGGTTGCTGTTGTTTGACAACGTCCTAGGAAAACTCTCTCAAAAGGTGATCAAAATTTGAATAATTTGTTCACGTTACCATTAATTACAATTTCCAACCCCTAACTCCACAATTGTCGTAGTCTCTCTTTTAATGAAACTCAATTTTGATTAGGGAGAATAATTCCATAAGTCCAACTGATTCCATTCTCACGGAATTATCAGTGATTAATTATAATATATTTGTAATTAATGTATGGAGGTATGAAAGACACTGGAAAAGGAGAGAGAATTGAATGCGAGAGGGAAAAGATTGTTGAGAATCGCTTTGAATTGTGGACAGAGCCTAAGCTATAAGTTGGAATCGGAGGAGGAAGTGACCAGCTAACTCGCAACGAGAAGCGTACAAGTCTATAATATTCGCGATGGCAATTGTCGTATAAAAAATGCAACGTACGAGCGCGTGCATCGGGAGGTCGTTGCATCTTGCGATGCAGGCGCGAGAGACCAAGCGAAGATCGAAGGAAAGCATCGCGTAGGTGGGCAAAACCAAGAGGTTTATAAATTCTCTGCGGGTCGTTCACCCTGTATTCTTCATTGTTTATCAGATTTCCTTCGACTTTATCTTCTGCAATATCATCTAATTCCCATCTGAATTCCGCAAAAGCACAACTTTCAACTGTGTTACAATCAGAGAAGATAGAACTCTATCGAGCAAATCGGAATCCAATTCCTCTTCTATTCGATCACTCTGTCTTTCCTCGATCAAAATTCTCCAAAAATTGCAAATCTAAACTATCTTACAATCAGAGAAGATACAACTATATCAACTAAATCGGATTCCAATTCCTCTTCTAGTGAACGACTGTTCTGTCCTCGATCAAAATTCTCCAAAAACTGCAGTTCTAAATTATCTCACAATCAGAAAAGATACAACTATATCAATCAAATCGGATTCCAATTCCTCTTCTACTGGACGACTCTTCTCTCCTCAAAGAAAATTCTCCAAAAATTGCAAATCTGAACTATCTCACAATCAGAAAAGATACAACTACATCAATCAACTCGGATTCCAATTCCTCTTCTATTCGATCACACTGTCTCTCCTCGACAAAAATTCTCCAAAAATTGCAGATCTAAACTATCTCACAATCAGAAAAGATACAACTACATCTACCAAATCGGATTCCAACTCCTCTTCTACTGGACGACTCTTCTCTCCTCAAAGAAAATTCTCCAAAAATTGCAAATCTGAACTATCTCACAATCAGAGAAGATAGAACTCTATCGAGCAAATCGGTTCCCTCTTCTATTCCATCTCTCCTCAATCAAAATCTCCCAAAAACTCCAATTCTAAACTACCTTACAATCAGAGAAAGAACGAACTCCATAAAAGAGTCTATGCTTCAACAACCCCGTCTCAATTCGTGCACATTTGAATCGAAACTATAAAACGCGCTTTCCACTGACATCACCGGGACTCTAATACCTCAACGATCGATAGTTCATCGAAAGTTTATTCCTTCGAGTTGCTGTGCATGCGAGGATAACGCGAAAAGTGCGACGAATCCAGTCACGTGCGCGAATACATCGCGTGCGATCGCTCTTTAACATCCGCCAATTTCGTGGGACTTTTAAGCTGCTCTTTCAATGACTTCCACGTGCCGATGACATTTCGTCGCTAAAAACCACACGAAATGTCAACCACGATTCGTCATTGCCCTTAATAAACCTTCGAACGATCGATTCCAAGGGAATCGTGGCGAACGACGAGGGAATTGAAACGAATACCGATGAAAATTGATGGAGTTGCGAGTGCTATATAACATTAGGTGGATAGAGAAAGGAGATATGGTTATTCCGACGATTTTAATCGAGTTTTTAATGGAGAAGGTAATAACGGGTCATCGTGGTGAATCGAATGGAGTATCATTGTTCGGATGAGTTATTTTTTTCCTATCGAAATCCCTCGGCTACTGACATTTCACGGATGAGATACGAAGAGATATCGAACTCGCTCCCATCGCTCGATACATCGAGAAATATCGTCGAATATGAGATGATTTAATCCTTCCATCCTACTCGCATCTGTATAACCCGAAATGGAAATTATATTTTAACACTAGAACGACCGATGTTAATATATTAAATAAGTACTTTCGAAAAAGAGGAATCATAGGTGGAAAATATATTATCGGTTTTGTAATCTGTATTTCAAAAGATCAACTGAGAATTTCTAGTCTAGGACTCTTCTATAAACTTAGGGAATTTTTGGAAGTCATTTTGACATGCTTGGTAATTTTAATATTAACCAGTTAACTGGGTTTGACGAGTATACTCGTCATGCGTAAAAGCTACTACTGGTTATTGAAATTGTAATTTTGTCGAAAACGAAAATATATTCGTAAATTTCAAGATGTTTGGAATATTTTGAGGCTATGCCGAAGTAAAACGAACAACTAAAGGGTATAAATAATTTGAAATAGATTTATGCCCACCTCTCGATTTTCGTGACTCAAAATTCAAAAGAATTTTCGCCACAGTTAACTTGTTAATAGATCCTATGTTTCTAAGTATTACTTTTTTATATTCAATGACTTTAGCATTTACATTCAGTTAAAATGAAAGAATCGCCGTTTGAAAGCCCTTTGAAATTGTATTTTTCGCGAAATGACGATCCTACGAAGTATAAGGCGTAAGGATACGTGGAAAATTTGAAACTTGTCGTGGCAGTGTAACGACTCATTTTTCTCCCCGAACAATCGATTCGCAATTGCTCTGGCTAATGTCAGCGCTCGTTATTCGCTTCGTCAGGCAAATCCGACGAAATGTCAGATCTTACCAGAGGTAAACTAATGATGTAACGCGAGCCTATTTGTCCGCAGAGGATGACTCAGAATTTATACCCGAGAAACGTACGATAAAATTGCATGAGCTCGGCTTTTTCACTTTGCCATTCCTATAGACAACGATTCGCCAATCTCACGCGAATTTAACTTCCATCGGTCGATTCGAAGATTACGCTGAACTTTGAACGTTCAAAAAACCTACCCCTCGTTGAAGAAATTTATTTAATTTAAAATAGTCCAATTCCTTTCATCCACTTGTCTCAACTGTGCAAAGTATTCATAACGAAATTAATTCCTGCTCTTCCTTTTCATTATCCATTATTTGTAGATTTAATTGATCGCCGATTCCTCTTCTCAATCGGCAAGAATTTCGCTCATTCAGATTATACCTTATCGGTGCACGTATACACAGTTAGAGTTGAAAAACTGAAATGTAACTGTTGAAATATCATTCGGCAATTAATAATTTATAACTTCTACACATTAACCATATGACTTTTTGATAGAAAGGTGGTTTTCCATCGTCAAATAAATGATTATCTCTCAATATTCAAAAAAGTCTCCATCCGCAAAGGGTTAAAGTACCACAGCTATTATCTTCCAACTACACCTCCATTATCACCGTAATGAAGGACGTTCCTCCAATTACATCCCCATCTGACGATCCACCCCCGTAACCTCGCGATATTCTTTAAAAATAATAAAAAAAACAGAATTATTCTCAAAGCATCTCATTTTTTGTTAATCCACGGCTCTTGCGACGTCTACGTGGTCGATGGAAAAAATGATATAAAAACAACATCGTCGCGCCATCGAAAAAGAGATGTTCGGTTGCTGAAGAGGCCTCGCGTAGGTGGATAAGAAGCCAGCAGCTCGTTACGAGGGTGGCAGTCGGCTCTTTGTAGGAGCAATTTTACTTCTTATGGGGCTCCGTCACGCTACCACCCTCGAAGGCCACTGCAGTCGCTTTTTCTTCACCCCCATGAGACTCTACGATCCTGCCGTGGAATCTTATCTACTTTGCCGTTTCTCCTTATCGATTTGGATTTATTTATTGCTGTATAACGACTGTGTGGATTAACAATTTATTAGATGAGCTAATTTAGATAGGAGATTGTCAGAGGGTGGCAGGAGTCATGGGAAAATTATTTCTGCCATTTGGAAATACCTTTGTTCTTTGCTCTGAGGTTCTACTTTTTCAAATATTGTAAATATTTTCTAACTTATTTCTAAACTGAAGTCAAATCTTATAGTTTGAAGAATTTGGCTCTTAAAACATCCAGCTAGTCAAATTTCTAATTTGAATTAAAACCTTTCAATGTGATACTATTATCATTTGTTTTAGGGGACCATTTGAATCGCAGGGAGTTAATTTTCTATTCGCAGCAATCTTCGCAGACGTCTCGCAGAGTCCGCGGAAACTCGTTATTTCGTGCTAATGTTCTATTTTTACTCGACTTCTAATTTTTCCCAGGATCGATACAGCGTTTGATTAAATCAGTCTAATTCGGGTCACGAAAGCGATATTTCGGGACGAAAGTCTCGCTCGTTGAGCTTTTACGTCGACGCATTGTTAATGTTGCTCCTTGAGATCCGTGCAGTTACGGAACTTTATATGGCACTTTTACGATGACTCGCCAATTTTTTACCACCCTGCCTTTCGTCGAGCAAAATGCCAGGGAGGAAACTGTTAACGGTGTACTTTAATTCAGAAATTAATCCAAGACACAGAACCAATTCGCTCCTTCACAATTCAATCACAATTCTTCCAATCTCTAGCAAAGACCAATAACTAATTCTTACCTAAGAACCATACCTCAAATCGAATTATCCACAAATTACGACTAATTTCCAATTCTTGAACCTTTCGCTACGAGCAGTGACTATAGTCATCCAACTTATAGCACTCGCTACATCCAAAGGGTGACTATAGTCATTTTACCCTATTAACACTAGAACTACCGACGTTAAATCTGCTATATTTCAATATATTAAATATGTCATTTAGAAAAAAAAGAAATCAAGAGGCGGAGACGATGATCGATTCGGTAACCTGTATTTTATAAGATGAACATAGAATATATACTCTAGGACTGTTCTATAAACTTGGAAAATTTTTTGAAAAAATTGAGAACAAGTCATTTTTACTTGCTTGGTAGTTCTAGTGTTAATATAAAAGTAAAAGCTCATGTTATTTAAAAAAATATTCTATTAGCAAAAGCGATTTAGGAATTAATATTAATGTAACTTTTTGTTTATTTTCAGGGGTGACTATAGTCACCCAACTTTTCACGCTCGCCACGTACAAAGGGTGACTATAGTAATTTTACCCTATTACTATACAAGTAAAAGCACATGTTATTTAAAAAAATATTCTATTAGCAAAAACGATGTAAGAATTAATATTAATGTAACATCTTGTTTATTTTCAGGGGTGACTATAGTCACCCAACTTTTAACGCTCGCCACGTACAAAGGGTGACTATAGTAATTTTACCCTATTACTATACAAGTAAAAGCACATGTTATTTAAAAAAATATTCTATTAGCAAAAACGATGTAAGAATTAATATTAATGTAACATCTTGTTTATTTTCAGGGGTGACTATAGTCACCCAACTTTTAACGCTCGCCACGTACAAAGGGTGTCTGTAGTCACCCGTGAAAATTTAACAAGAAGTTACATCAATATTAATTCCTACCTCGCATTTTCTAATATTTTTTTAAATTCCATGAGTATTTACTTATACATTATTTGCCGCGTAACTTTGAATTTACTCTTTACATTTTGCCATAAGCCGATTCAAGGTACAGTGTACCAATGAAGTAAGTTCTAAGAAAAAGACTGCGAAAGAAAGAGATGAATCCAAAGAAAGTAGATTGTCCAAACAGAGCAAGAAGTCGACACAGAGTAATCGGCGCACGAAATGGCAGGAAGTTACGGAAATGCGCGCGGAATCATCGAGATAGGCCGTGCACGAGTGGCGAACTTGACCTTCACCTCGAAACAGCTACCTTCGATCGAATCGTGGTAGCGGGCCGGGAATTCCCCGAAAGAAGGTTAACAGAACCTTCCTTCTCCACGATGGCACGTGGCGATGCCGCATTAACTTCAACGTCGCGCCCTTCGGCCGTCGTGGCGGGAAAATCGGTCGTGAAAAGGTAAATTCGCGTGCCTACCGAAAATCAGTGCCTTAACTCGATGGTAACCTGGCAAACTACCCTTACATTCTATAGGGTGCAAACCTCTTTCTCGGTATATCGTGACTCGTCTTGGCCGATCGATTCTAGCACGATTCGCCCGTGAAAGCATTCGGCGAATCCCGCGTGAGTCATCTGGTTTGCTCGCTTTTGCGATGACCTTGATGGATAAAGAGGCTTAACGGGTTGGACTGCGACCATCGGGACTATCAGGCTTGGATAATAACAGAGTTGCGTTTGATCGACGTTTAATCCTGATTGTGAATATTGCGGGCTTCTAGAAAGGCGGGAATTCCTTGGGTGAATCGACTGGGGGATGTTTTAAGAAAGATTTCGAAGGGGATGAAGGAAGACTATTGGTCTGATTAGGTTGGGCGAGAGTGAAAGTTTACACGTTGAACGCCACTCGTATTTCGCTAGTATAATTGCTACTAAGGTGACACTTTTTCTAGTAAATTCGCATCTTTTTAACCCCTTAGCTTACAACTAGGTGTGAGACTCGAAAATGGGGCAGAAAGTTTTGAAATCTCCCAAAAACTATTAAATTGACACGAAACGGTCTTATTATTTCTATAGTATGAATTTCACGTTTGGTTATACGAAATATTAGAATTCAGTGAAACCATTTGATTTCAGGAATTCATTTTGAGTCTTTGCGCGCCCTATCAGAAAAGAAATCGTAAGTTAAGGGGTTGAAAGAGAAAGATACAGATAAATAGATTTTTAACACGTTGAACGCCACGGGTATTTTGATAGTATCATAATTTCTACTGAGGTGAAACCTTTTTTAATTAAAATCATATTTTTATGGGGCAGAAACTCTGAAGATACTGATATAAAGATATTCAGCAGACCTTTATCTTTCTAACGCCAATATTTAAATATTAAATATGTTAGAAAATTCATAATATTGTAATTTAAACGTTGCATGAAATTTCATTGAATTTAATAGCGCAGGTCACCGGTGACCCCCATAGTATTCAACCTTGTTAAGTTGGTTGAAAAGATAGGAGTTCTATAGTGTAACTCCAATTTTAATTCCAAACTGTACTTGAAACTTTGCTGTACCTATATTAATAGCAGCAATGTCTCTGTTTTCATTTTGAAATTCACTTTCCACTGTCGTATATCGCTGTAAATTAATAATTAGCAAGTTTCGATCAAAAAGGACTGTTACTATCAGAAATTGACGCGTGTCTGACTAAAGCGAAGGTTCGATCACTGCGAACAGCCGTCTGACAAAGCGCTGACCTAACTCACTGAAGAATTATTCCCATCTTGCGTGTCACCCTGACACTATGCTCGATTAAAACCGATTTAGAAATATCCTTGAATGAAAACGATCCTCAAAAACGACTATGTTTCAAAGTGGGAGGGAATTGCGCGAGGTACGTTTTATGAGCCGTTAAAAAGGATCGGGGCAAATTGAAAGAACAAGGAGAACGGAGAATCTTCACCCCTTGGGTGGAAAGGAGTATCGACCGCGTAAAATTTAAATCGATCCATCGTAATGGAAAATAAAATGGAATATTTAACGCTAAAATTACCGGCGGTAAATCTATTGTATTTAAATATGTTAAATTAACTTTTGAAAAAGAGGTATCACAGGTGGGGAGGACTATTAATTGGGTAAATTCAGTGTCAGAAGATGAACACAGAATAATGAAAGACACACAGCATGCTATGTACTCGTCTGTGGGATAAATTCGAAAATAAATATATGAATTAACGGCAATACGAGAATAGAAGAAATCAGTCTTGGCGTCGACAGAAATGAATATTTCTAATGTAACATGACCTAAAAAGTTTCTTTACGATAGAATTTGGAAAGAGAAATCAGTTTCTCTACCCTCCTCATCTTTTTTTAATGCCGAGTGACAAAGCTAACGTAATTAACAATCCACCCTGAGCTGAAAAAGATTCTATCAACATGCCGGTGCATTACCGTGGTACATTACGATCCTACAAGGTGGGAAACGGAAAAAACATATAAATATCCCGAGGCTGCACGCAAGACGCTGGAAAAAAAGCCTTGTTCCTTTGAAAGTACTCTATGTTACGGTAACTTCAAAAATAAACCTGCACCACGTGCAGCCTTGATCCTGTGCACGCAACAGTGCATACACATGTGACAAGTGGAGGCATAAAACGGCACACGCACGTGCACATCGAAACCTCTCGGATTTTCTCCTCCTATAACCAAGTCGTACAACTTTGGCGCATAATATCGCCAGGCGATTTATGAAAGTAGAGAGAACTAGCAAAATTTACGACCGACCAAGCGATTTGTGCCTCTCAAACGTATACAGCCCTGTTTCAAGAAACTATAGCGCCCTCTATTCGTCCGATCTAACCTCTCGTTTCATGGAGAGCATTGACAAACTTTTAGCTACATCTAATCACTAATATTTTATCAAATAAATAAGAACATAAGTATGAATTATCTAGAAAGTCATAAATCGATAGGTCGATCGTTGAAACTATTGTTTCGAAGATTGAGAGGGTTCTTTCTATGTTGGGAACTCGACATGCACCTCGAGGGACGCGAGAAATGGCTGAAATCATGGCAATAGCACTGGCAACACGAGAGTTGTTCCCTTAGATAAGCAGAATGCGTTACACGGCTCCTGCGTTTATGGCTTTGACACACACGACGATGGTAGGGTAGATGGGATCGAGGGTGGCACAGAGGGTAGGTTGGAGTGGGGAAAGCCATAAAAGTAGGGCAGTAGTGCGGTAGAGCAATCAATAGAGAGGCTGGATCATGGTGGTGGAAGAGAGATGGAGGGGGGAGGGCGCGAAGGTACCGAGGAAATTTGGTGCCAGGGGATAAGTCTTTGGAAATGAGAAAAATTGATTGCTAAATAATTGTTAAGTCATGTGAATGTAGAAACTGAGATATTTACGGCGCTATGATTGTACGCGGGCGATTAATGAGAGCTTTGACGCGTTCGCTGGAAGATTATTAATTATCGATACTAAACCGGAAGCGCAGTCTGCTTGAGGTTTAAGTCAAAGTAGATTGTCCTTTTGGTAGCGGTATTTAAAGTTATGAGATAGATTTTCATTGAAAAATCCTCTGTTGGACCACGTGCTCGATATTTTCCCGCGGAATCGTGAAATGGATATTGGGAAATGTTGATTTGTCAATTTCAAGTAGAATGTTTCGAAAGTTCTATGGAAAATCAACGATAGTACATTTTATCTTGAGACAAATGAAAGTTTAGACTTCAAGGAACTATAATTTATTTAAAGAGTAAAGGAAACATGCTCGTTTATTCTCGCGTACTGATTGTTCGTTGAAATTGACAAATCGACAAAATCATGGTTAAATTGTCATTGTTAAAAGAAAACAAACGAATGATGATAGTACTTTTAAGCGAGCAAACGGTGTTATAATCATTCGCAGCATGCACCGTAATCGTGCGTTTTATGATGTTATACGAAAATAATGAAGAATTTACCTTTGTCGAGAAAAGCATGTACGGTGAACATTCGTTGATTCGTGTGCGTACGTTTATACCTGTCGACGATCATGTGTGGCACTCGGAATAATACACAATGTTATGTATAACGTGGAGAGAGAGAGGTTATGATTCACGGAGATACATCGTGACGATTAAATGGACATGGAGTATTTCGGGGACGAAACGTCGAACGTTTGTTGAAACTTCGAACGAAAGATCGTGCCTCTTCCATTCCCCGAATTCATATGAATTGATAGACGAATTTAACAGAGAGACACCTAGTGGTATTTCCAAAATATTTTTCACCCATCGAAAGGTGTGCGAACACGAATGCGAAAAAAATCATGTCCGTATGCACCGCACTGCACAACATCGATTCCACGCACGATCAACGTAACGATGCGTTAATTATCGTATAAACTGCTCACCTGATTCTAAATATACCCGCGGCACAACTCCACCATTTCACCAATTTTTGACCGTACTCGAACGCGTATTGTTGTCCTTTGCTTTTTTGAACGTGCACTCGTACGTGTCGCTACCTGCCGACTGATTTTGGCGGTAAAAAATCTGGGCTCCAGATGGCGCAGCCGCGCACTCCAGATGTCGCTGGCGGGAGATTTAAATTTGAGATTTCTCATTGCGCGCCATTTTCAAACCTACAAAGAAAACTCGACAATTAGAGGCGGATTTAACGAGCCTCGCAAAGTCACAATTTTACAATTATTTTATTGAGTTAATTTAATTAATTGATTAAAATTAATTTAATTTTAATTGTAGCTTCAGCGACGTTTATCTATAGACATTAATAATTGTTCATTTAATATCCTATAGATTCTTGTTTCGCACTTTATTTTCAAAATCTATTCTAATTTACTTCCTGTGTATTGCCGTCATCCAGAATTGAGAGTTCAAGCTGGAGAGCTGTTTGTAAAGAACATAAGATTATTTATTGAATATCAAGTTTTACAAATATTATCACACACTTGTTATGAATGTTTCATTGGAGATGGCATTTTTATATTTATATATATGTATATGTTTATTTATGTATCGTACAAATATAATAATTATATTCAATCGTGGCTGTTTTTCCGTAAACGTATACATATATATAAATACTTAATTTATAAAGTAGCGGTAATTTTATGTACATCAGTGGCCTGTAACCTTAGTCTTGATTATCATCGAAATTTCAATATAAATCATATTACATGACGAGTCGTTGATTAACGTGAAGAATAATGAGAATGACAATAATGAACACGAAGGCAATAGTGATATCGATGAAAATGACAAAGTTTACAACAATATCTCGATGATAATGATACAAAGCCTCTACCTTCTCATGAACATTCGCTTATACTCGATATTCCCGTCAGCATACATAAAAATCAATAAATAATATTAATTTTATTTAGATAAATATATACTATATATATTTATATATATATACGTATGTATAATTATCCTACTATACTTTTGTGGTAAAATATTTCCGCAGGCCCATTTCGTAGGCCTGTTTTCAATTAAGAGTGCTTCGTCGCTCTTCATTAACAGCGCAATAGTTGCCATTTTTATATATATATTACATATATATATACTTAATGTACAAGCTGTTCTTTTTCTCGGTAAAGCTCACAGAATTTTCTCATCAGATAACTTCCCAAATGTGTAAAATAATTAAGAAGTACTTTGAAAAAGAGAGATATAATCGTCACTGTGTCAAACACATGTAATTGAGGTACTTAAAAAAAAGAAAATAATTATGATTTATCATCTACTAAACGTAGAATATTTTTACCGAGCTAAACCGAAAGTGAAAGAACTCTTTCATTTTCCTGTTACTCGAAGTGGGTATACAATTTCCAGGTAGTAGCGAATATTACGAGTAATATGCAATACTCTGGACACTATTAAGTTAACAATGATCTCGATTAAACTTAATTGCAATGTTTCTCGTTCAACAAAGTATCGCATATTGCTTTGTACTATGTCGACGTTGAATCTTCTGCCACATGGTTAGCACTTGTGATGCGTCACCCTTCGATATACAATTACTTTTGTACAACACATTCCATTATTATATGAAAATACAAAAGTGCTTAAAAATGTTGGACGTGATAAAGTATGAAATCCTACCAAGCGCCAAATTGTCCGTTCTGCATTTATGTATTAATCGTTATAATATCCTGCTATTATCGAAGTCTTCATTTAATTAACGACTCCTAAACTGCAGTGAAAAGCTTCTGAAAATTTACATGGAAAATCTCTAATATTGTAAGTAAATATGTGTATGTATCGGCAACGGATATGCTGTGAAACACGTTAATTATGAATTATGCTAAGTGAAATGTACGTTCATTATAAATATACGTGTTGATGACGGCAGTGGATCATGATATCGGATAATTTATCCTAGTACGTCCTGGCAATGTATTGAAATGAAACGCGCAAGCTTACACCGGTAGATGTTCTTCGTATGCCATCAAATAAATCTATCTATATATTTATATATATATATGTATATATATATGTACCTTACAATAATTCGTAAAAATTCATTAAAAAATACTCTGTAAAGGCGACTCCACAATTCAATTTATTCTACTAATTAGACCGACGTACGCCGATCGGACGTTGAGAACGTAATTTCTATTATAAGATAAATCAGCTATCAAAACGGTGAATATAGCGGCGCGAAAGTATTACCATTGTCATTTCTCGTTAAGTTCTTATCAAGTATAGACACATGTTGCATTATCCGCGACGAAATTTGCGCGACGACTGAATCACTGTACTTTTTCTATACCGAAACAGCCATATCGTAATACCCATACTCGATGTTTATTTTAAATTCTAACATAATATTCTTCCGATGAGATCGTAATACTACGTTGTTACTATGAGAAGTGTATATGTCTTCCCGTAAATGCAACGGAATTCCTTAGCAAGCTGCCGTAGCCATTGAGTATAGGGCGAATATAATACAAAAGACTTACAAAAAAAAAGAGAGAAAGAGAACAAAAGGCCGTCAAAAACGGTTTCATAGACAGTACGGTCCTTACAGCGTTTAAACTGAAATAAAATTCAACCCGAGGGAGATAATCGACAAAATCACAGGCGTGTCTTGCAATAAATTGTAAAAATGACTCCATTGTACAATCGGGGATAAACTATTCATGATAATTATGGAGAATGGATTAATACTATAAATCAACTACCCTGGAAAGTACTGTAACGTACTAAATGTCATCGGAACTCCACGTTCGTAATATAAAACCTGTACTGCATTAGCGTTAGTAAAAAATATTATAAAAAGATTTCGACGGATACAAAAATAGAAAAAATATTTTCACTGTCCGCTTCTTAGAACTTTGGACCGTAAATTGTTCGATTGAAAAGACTCACGCGATCTTGACCATCGTAAGCGTAAGTGTGGCAGTAGGGCAATTAGCATCGATGCTTAAGATGTCATTTTACATGTATGAATTACAGAGACACAGTGAAGAGCGCGTGAGCTTTTCGTTTGGATATAATAAGAGTTTCTTATCGTAGGCAAGATCGTCGTTCTGACCAAAGCACATAAGCGAAAGTTCAAAGGTAATCCATTGGATCATCTTGAACCTTTTTCGTATATCCTTGAGAAACGTATGAAACGTTTCTCCATTGTCGTTATCTCAACCGATTTATAGAATCCATGTGTTTCAGGGCTCTCTTCTATCGTCGCATAACGTAGGCGAATGGTGGACTCCACGATGACGTTGAGAATTTATCGATGATCCCTGTTTCTTCGTTAAACGGTGCGCTAATCAAGCGCAACTTCACATAAAAAATACACCGTATACGTTCGACGTGACACATTCAACAGTTTTCACGTCAACACCGTCCAAATCATAAGGCGGCACTCACTTGATGTTCTATGCAAAGTATAAGTCCGTTACAAGAACACTGGCAGTGTGAAGATACAAGTGGCAAGTGTACTTCGTGTTTCACCGTTATAGAAAGCAACGTTAGTACCGGAGGAAAAACTAAATTGACTAGGAGAAACGTTTAAACCCCACTAATTGTTTACACCGGGATAAGATTTACTGTTTTTTTCTTTCGTTCTTTTAATCTTAGACCGATCGTTCGCGACGCCGTTCATCGGCGTTAGTCAACAATGAGCTGCCAATCGTTCAATCTCTTCCGTTTCGATTACTTGCTGCCGAGAATCACTACGTAAAAGAATTTCAACGTTCAACGCGATCGTTACGTTAACATTTATCTCTCAGGTACTAACATTGAGAATGTATCGCTGCAGTCTATTGAATCGAGATGGCACAAACTTAGGAACCTGCTCTAGCACTCAAATTCGGATGCTGTGATGGCATTTAGATCTTTCATAAGACCCTCTAAATTGGCCATCTCCTGGTTCAATTCCTCCGTACTGTAAGAAGGCTACAAAGGAAGTAAAAGAAGATTCATCAAATACCCTAACTAACTGTATTCATCGTAGAAAAGCATTGAATCTCACTCTACAACTAATAAGACATTCCAACGAATATAAAACTGCATCTTGGAACTTGAGACACTGCAGTAAAGGCAAGAGGCGACAAAGAAAACATACATTCTATGCCATTAGAAAGTAGCAAACAAAATACTGATATTAAATACCTTCAATCTCTCAATCTCCTCCGAAGTGTGCGCCGGATTCGAAACCGAGGCTAACCGATTTTTCGCCAGCTGCGTGGAGCTCTGCGGTTTTTTATACGGACTCCCAGACATCGTTGGTCGTACCGTTACTTGCGAGACTGCAAAACAGAGGAATACTTTGTTTACTAACACAGTTCATGACAATAGAGAGCAGCAGATCACAAGACTAAGCACCATGTTTCTGTTGAGCAGGCGTCGAGGGTGCAGATTGAGGCGGTGGTGCAGGGACGCTGAAGCTTTTCAAGGGATGTCCTTGCAATCTCTTGTTGTTCCCACTCTCCAGTCCTGCTGCACTGCTCGATGGTTGGTTACTATTACCATAATGACCAGAGGCATACTGAGTGTTTCCACTGTAAGACTGTCCACTGGCGCCGTAAGATAATTGCTTTAAACAATAACATTTTCTTACTTCACGGTAAACCTTAATGCATCTAACTGCACGCTGATACTGTTACAGGATCTTACTTGATTCTGCAAGGGCTCGTAAGAACTTGAAATATTGCAAGAATCCGGACTCGATTCGGGTGTTGGTTCTAAAGTAATGTGTGCTCGACTTAAGCTATACTGTGCTACGGTTCGAGGATAGTTCTGTCTCACGGATGGTGTGTCGCTACACGAACTATGGATCGTTGATTGCGACATACTAGTGTTTACGATGGGAGTCGCTGTCGCTATGGCTGAAACAGGTAATTGTCTTATCAGCGTGTGACGATACATTTGAATAAACCGAAGGAGTAGGTTGTAATGATTGTTTTTTAATATGTTTGGCTTCGTTGTAACTGAGAATCGTGTTGTTACTTACGTTGATGCAAGGATGTACTATCAACTGGAAGTGTAATGAGTTTAGGTTTGTGGCTTCCTCGACTATGCTGCCTACTCAGGGTCGAGCACTTCTCGTCAGTGTTACCTGGTATCAAGTGAACGAACAAAAATCGAATAGCGAAATCAGGAGAATGGCAAACATAAAAAAAAAATTCTAATTGAAACCTGGCCAATATGAAACTGAAGATGCGATAAAGAATAAGAAAGCATTAAAACCGTGTAGCTCAATGTTGAAATCAAATAGTTTTGGTTTCGTTTGTACAAAGGAACGTCGAAAATTCTGTTCATACTGGTGTCTGATATGTTTAAGTGTTTGGATCGTTTCGTGGACCTTCGAAGACTTACCCATGTAACTTGGCACGTAAGTACGCTTATCCAGTGACGAACTGGAATTCCCATGGACATTTTCCTGGGTGTAATCCTGGTTTCCTGACCTAGGCAAGGTGTTACTCGTTACACCACTGGTGGATGCTTCACCGTTCAGTGAAGACTTTTCGAGCGCTTTCAATTCCATTTGATCATGGTGAATCCATAGATCTGGAGGCTTGATATTCGTCTTCGGATTTGCGTCCTTCATGTATCTAAGTATTGTAAATGAATCGCATTAAAAATGTACACTCTGCACGATGAAAAATGCAGGAAAGTGAAAGTAACATACCCCTTCTTGCGGTCGGGTGTGTCTGGATTGCGTTTGCAACACATAACTACAACCACAACGGCAACGCCAGTAATAAGAACAATGAAGCAGCCCACGATAATATAAATCAGTATATTGGAAAATCCTCGTCCGTCTGCAATATGAGTTATTTGATTGATAAAGGTCATAGTCTTCTCGTAAAAAAGATAATTTGTTGGGATTAAGAGAGAGACATCTAGATGTATAAAATATTTGAGAAAAAAAAAACTGAATCATTTCTTCGCATTACTATACCATTCTCTACTCTAAAGGAACATGCTTTACTAGAGTATCGCGAATCAGCTAGAGAAGAATATATATCTTACCTCGACCATGCAATTCATGATAGACATCCATGCCATTGCCTAGGACAGAAATAAAAAAATAAACGTAACAATTAATCCTCTTAGTGCCGAACGACGATATATCATCGCGAGATGTCTGCCAATAGAAAGTAAATTTATAATGTCATAAAGTTCTCTTCAGAAATGTCAGGAGCAATAGTAGAAATGCATGGTATTTGCTTCAACACTTACTGTTTTCTGTTAAACTTTACTAAATTAATTATTAATTTGATTTCATGCAATATTCCAATCGGCACTAAAAGGATCAACACAACAATATCATACAGATGTAGAGAAATAAACGAAAGTAGTTAACGAATACTTCTGACAACGAACTAAAGCAAACTCTTTCAAATTCACCAGACCAACAAATTCGTGCATACTTTTAAATAAGAAAATATAGAATTTGCAAACTTCAAAGAAAGATATTTACTTGGAGATGTTTTAAATGGAACAGTCGTTGAGAAAGGCCCGTATCCTTTCGAATTACGAGCTTGAATCTTGAAGTAATATGTTGTGCTTGGTTGAAGAGCCTTCACGATATATTCAGTTTTATCGCCGATAACACCTTCGATCAACCAATCACGATCCCACTTCGTGTTGTCCGTAGAATAGAAGATAATATATCCTGAAAAAGAGTTCATCAGCTAATTCTGCCTTTTTGATAGAAATAAATTACGATCGTTACCTGTAATTGGTCCATTCGGTTGCTTGGGTGGCTGCCATCTCAATAGAACAGAAGTTGGACGATCTTCCACATTCTGAATGACTAAATCTCTTGGTGCAGAACTCGGTGCAGCCTCCTGCGTTTGATTTAAAACCACCATGCTCCATGGTGACTCGCGTCTCCCCTAGAAGTATCGTCAAAATGTATAAACTTTATTTAAAACGCCAAAATATTTAGAAGTTTCGAGAAACATGGACTTTAACAAAAGAATTTACTGATTTACACACAATTTTGGTAATGAGTTCAAATTATTAACAAATATATTTACCTTAACAAGCTTTACCGTGAATTCGTACAGTGTATTAGGTTTTAAATCATTGATCATGCAATTAAGGTCCGTCGCATTGTGATATTTGTACCGAGGGCTGCTGCTATGGTGGTGGGACGTATAACGCACCACATAGTATCGATTATCAGTTACAAACTGCAAGGTATTGTTCGTCAGTAAAATAGATTTATTGGTACTTAATTGTTCGTAAATGCCTTGCATACCTGAGTCTTTGATAAAGTTGCATCAGTCCAATATAACACCACCGTAGTATCTGATAGAACAACAGCTTTGAGTCCAACTGGTGGAATTAATGGCACAGCGAATTCAGAGACTGAACGTTCGGTTGTTCTCACATTTGCATACACTGGCTGACCATCGCCAGCGTCGTTCATTGCCTTCAACGTTATAACGTATTCCGTGGTTGGTTCTAAAAGAATCGAATAAAAATGATTACTTCTATCATTAACCATCCATTCTCCTCATTAAAAGAAAGCATAAAGCCTCACCCAATTGTTCTATGGAAAAGTAGCGTTGCTTTCCATCGAGAAGTCGTATCTCAACATCGGGATATCCCTTCCCCCAGCCAAGCTTGTATCCTCGTACTTTTATACTCTGATCCTTCGGTGGATTCCACCAAACTGATATCGAATCTGACATCGGTTTTGCTGTAAATGTAAATATATTACTTCCCATGATCATTCTTCTCCATTGAATATCTTTCATACAGAAATTCGGAACTAACTTCGTAAGTTACTGGGGGCATTTGGCACTCTCGTTTCGTCCAAGTCATTTTCGTAAGTTTCTATCGTTATCCATTCAGTCCAAGGACCAGTACCATTCACGTTAAAGGCACATATACGGACTTGATACACAACATGCTTCTCAAGTCCTGTGAGAACGTATAATCGTTGATTTCCTTCGGTGGTTATGGTAATGGGTGGCAAACTTCGATCGTGTCGACGGTAGCGAATTTTGTAACCGGTGATAATTCCATTCTGACCTTCCAGCGGTGGTTCCCATCTTATTATAATACTCTGAAGGAGGTGAGGGAACAATAATTGCATAATTAGAACCATTGATAGCATTGAAAAGTTAAGTGATTCTTTTTTAAAAATACGCACTGTAGAGCTAGCAGCTTCTAACGTGACATTGTGCGGTGATTGAGTCGGTTGTGCACTATGAGTTCGAACTGTAATATCTCTGCTGAATGCACCCGGGCCATTTTCATTTACAGCCTGAACTCTAATACTGTATTCCGTGTAAGGCACGAGATCTACCAGTTCGTGCATGGTACTGGTGGTTTCACGTGTGACTTCCTCGTTATCACCCTTCAATCAACGACAATAGAATCATTAAGGTATTCAGACATTTGTGATATTCGTATTATAATTGTAATTAAGTACCTCCATGAAGGTAATTATGAATTTCGAAATTCTGCCATTAACAACTTGAGGCTTCTCCCAAGACAGGGCAATGCTTACGCTACTTGTTGCGTGACCTTCCAAGTTTACTGGAGGTCCAGGAACATTGGCCTAATGAAATCAACATAACATTTAATTGTAAATGAAATTTAAAGGGAGATAAGTAGTCTACTATCAATGCTGAAATTCTTAATAGACCTCTGTAAGTGTCGTAACTTGCAACACCTCGCTCGAAGCCCCAGGACCTCTTACGTTCAACGCAACTACACGAAACTGATAAGTCATACTCGGCTGTAAACCACGTATCATTGCCTCCAATTGATGTTGAGTGTTCACAACCCTTTCTCTGCAACGTACAATCATTCATTGTCGACCATTTCCACCAGATTCTGCGAGCCATTTATTCTCAAAACGACATAAATCATTTTCTCCTTCAAATTACAATTTCCAAGAAGATAGATACTTATATTTTCCCAACGTAAAATGACTTCTGCCACTCTCAGAATAAACCGATTATATAATTCAAAAACAGTAGAATAATCACCTTTGAACGCCCTCCTGCTTATAGTAAATGTAATAATTTAAAACATCGCCATTAGTGTTCTCCGGCTCCTGCCATCGCAGAGTGACGAATCTCGCAGTGACAATGACAAGACTGAGATTTCTCGGTGCTGACGGTACACTTCCTTCGATCGACTCCAGGCTGTCTGTGTCATCTACAAAATGGGACTCTGGATCGTCAGGGGAATTGGGAAACTTCACCAAGCCAGGAAGATCCGCCGGGTCATCGGACGGACTAATGGATAACGGAGGATTTGGCGTGAACGCTGACAATGTGTGACCTAACAAGGTACTTGGATGCTGCCATGTTTTATTGTACAACTGACGATGTAACAATAATTTCTTTTTCGGGGCAGTCTTTGGAGTGGTTGTCTTATGGGAGTTCACTTTTCCTGGATTACGTTTGTTAGCATGCGGCACAGTTAACAAAGGGAAACACAAATGGAGAACGGAAAAAAAGTAAAGATAAAATTAAAATACTCAACGAAAATAAAGTATAAGTTTTACACGAAGAAATTAAAAATCGTTAAGATACTAATGAACTGAATAAAAATATCACTCTGATAACTGAAAGTTTGCATTTAAAAATGTGCTACTATTTCATACTGGGGATTAATTAGGAAGGAGAAACTCACTAGGCTGATTAATTGTTAGGCGTGCAGCAGCTTGTATTGTTCCTGCTGGATTGATTCCTATGCATTGAAATATCCCTGCATCTATTGGCAATAAGCCGTTGATTCGAAGATTGTAACTGCAATTAAAGAAATCAATTGAAGTCAGACGTTCAACCTCGCAACTTTTACCGATTTTTAACTTAAACAATGTACCCATTAACGATTTGCCAGTACGCGTTCAACGTAATACGTTCGCCATTCTTCAACCACGTAACTTTTGGCTCCGGTTTTCCATAGATTTCACATTCAAATTCTAAATCTTGATTTCCACTACCTACTTTGTCCTCCGGTTTTTTTATAAATCTTGGTGGAACTGAACGGACAACACAAAAACACGTTACATAACGTCACCTCACGTAATGGAGAATAAGAACAATACAATACCCTGGACAATTAATTCCGCAACTGCATCCAAAGTCTCGACTTCATTTTCAGCACGGCACTGATACGAACCATCATCCATTTCTTGAATGTTCATGATAACAAGACTGGATGCAGCAATTTTATGATATCTAACAACAACGAATTTTTACTTGACGCATTGCATTTTATTAAATTAATATTCATTTATTGTATTCGTGTTTGATTGCACACCTAGAATCGAGAGAAGCTAGATCAATAGCTACTCCATCCTTCAACCAAAGGATAGTTGGCTTTGGATATCCATTTGCTGCACATTCAAGGGTTACTGTTGACCCTTCGATACCAATTATTTGCGACGGTTTCGCCACGAAGACCGGTGCTGTGTTCTCTTGATCTATTGTACAAAATTTCCTCATTAGCCCGTTTGTAAATTCCATGTACAAATGCAACCACTGTAAATTGCTACCAACCCATATCACTCGTTAATAATGCTAATTGTGCTTTATTACTGAGCCTATACTGTCCATAGCCACTAGCATTGCATCTGTACGATCCAATATCTTGCACATTAACATCATCAATCTCCAGTGCACCTATTCAATAAAAACATGTTTCAGATAAACAACCAACACTTCAGTTCTTACTGTAACAATAGAATTTACCCGATGGTAAAATCGTCATTCTACTATCATCTAAAACCAGTGGATGTTCATCTTTCAACCATTGTATCTTCAATAAACTGGAGGATGTTGGAAGCGTACAACTCAGGTATGCAAT
Organism: Cerceris rybyensis; assembly: GCA_910591515.1. Classification (NCBI taxonomy): domain Eukaryota; kingdom Metazoa; phylum Arthropoda; class Insecta; order Hymenoptera; family Crabronidae; genus Cerceris; species Cerceris rybyensis. The sequence continues at coordinate 1,477,031 of OU342801.1, read as the reverse complement.
CTGACCAGGATAAACCATGGTATCTTGAGGTTCCCTTTCAAAACCTGGCAAACCTTTGAAACAAATACATCCATAGAGTTCATTCAAAGATGCTACACATCTACACCTTCAATTTTACTCTACAGGAAGAAAATTAGGATTGGCTATCAAGTGGTACCACAGTTTCTTCAAAATCCTCAAGAACCCAGTTACAATTCTGATCTTTCAAAACGTATCTCCAACCCGGAAACCAATCCTAATAGCAGCCACTGTGGCTGCAAAGCAGAATCCAAACAAAAAGGTAATTTCAATATTTGACCTACTAACTTGCAAGCTTAATTGTAGCCGGTCGAGAGACAATTGCTCCAACATCATCAACGGAAGCCAGGCACTGATAGCTTCCAGTTAATTCTGCGCTACCACTGTAAACGCTGTTTATATATAGGGACCCATTTGCTAGCTGCGATCTACAAAAACAATTGACCCATGAAGAATGAATTTTTTTTCAATGGTACACATTAAAATCATTGATCTTTACCGATAACTATCCCCGATAAATGTAATCGGCTGACCGTCGTCGGTTCGCCACTGTATAGTAGGCTGTCCAAAAACACTCTTCGCCTCGCAATCCAATCTTGCTGGACCTCCTTGTTCCACAACGACATCATGAGGTTCCGTGACGAAGTGCAGTCCACCCGCGCTAGCTGTTGAAAAGAATTTAAAAAAAAAAGTCACATTTTAATCCCACTAAATGACAAATTTCAAAGTCAACCCTATCGAATACCACGAAAAGTGTAATAATTTCGTTAAAGCTGAAATTTTCTCATAAATGATTAAATGTTATGTAAAAAGTTTTATCGAGCATATTTTTAGCAGTTATCTAGCCTTATCTAATTGAGGAAAGAGGAACGTTGCATAGCCAGGAAGAGGCTATCGCGTTATCGAATTTCGATTGTATTTCGCGAGGAATACGACACATGTGTGGGTGCCGAAGTAACAACAGGGGGAGCAGAGAAAAAAAAAACTCGTTGGGCGTTGAAAACGTGGCGAAGGTCTCGCGTTAGCAAAGGGAAGATACGGAAGAAGCCGAGAAAGGGAAGGAGAAGGGGACTTTTAAAGGGTCGGCAACCCTACAGAGGCACCCCTTGGCCCTTTAGCCAGACACCCGAGCCGAGTGCCTAAATTCTCTCTTGTCCTTTCTTTCCTTTCGTTCCACCTTCTTCCTTCTTTTCTTTTCTTTTCACGAGTCTGCGATCGCACGATACGTGTGCGCCGTCGTGCAGGCCGATTTAATGTCGTTTCTGAATAATCCTTCGTAGAGACAAAGAAGAAAGGCTGCATCTTTACGAGACCTGATACGTAGACTTATTCTACCATCATAATCTTGACTATGCGCTAGAATTTTACTGCGTCTTTTAGATAGATCCTTTAAATACTATCTTTATAACCTTCAGTTAAAATTCGTGAGGCAAGGAGTTCAAACTTTGAGGACTAGGAACAAATAGTTTGAGAAAAAATTTAATTTATTGCTGCATGTACACTTAGGGTTGAAAAACTGGAATATAATTATTAAAATATAATTATGTGAATAGTAATGTAGGATTTTGGAAAAGAACACACCGCGGAAACCAATCCAAACAGCGTACTCGGCCGGAGTAGCTTAACACGTTGTACGCCGGTTAAATGTGTGCTACCAAATTTATTGCATTTAATGATGTTGATATTTCAATCAATATCAAATTTAAATGCATTAAGTAATGCACAATTTCAAGGGAATAATATTGGCTTCTTTCTCCAATATACCGTTTTCCTCAAGATAAAATAGTATACTTGTTATTGATCGGTAAAATCTAAAGTCATATATTTGAAATCCCGCATTATCGCGGGACCGGCGTGTAATATGTTAACACGTTGAACATTGCGATATTTCGCTAGTTCTATCATTCCTGAAGTGAAACTTTTTCTACTAAATTCACATCTGTTAGAAGCAGCAATTCTAAAGATACAGATGCATAGATATTCGACGGACCTTTATCTTTTTAATGTCAATATTGAAATATTCAGTATGCCCGAAAATTCATAAATATTGCGATTTAAAAGTTACACGAAATTTAATTAAATTCAATAGCGCCGGTCATCGGTGACCCTCATGGCATCAACGTGTTAACATCGATGATCACTTTGGTTCTTTTCACTCAAAGTTCTCTTTTTTAAAGAGTACTCCCTCTCGATTCCACAGTAATTTACAATTCCTCCACATCAAAACTCTCACTTCCTTATAAAAAGCTAATTTTAGTTCGCCAAATAAGCGATCACTTCAATATTAAAAAATTTCGTCCGCAAAGGGTTAAACTTCTAAAAGTTCTCCCCTTCTATAATCTATCATATAATACATACAACAATATATTCTCCTACATTATAGATATTCCTCTTCGCCCAATTCCCTTCCCGCAATTTCCTCAGGTTTCCACCATCACATAAATAACGATAAAACAAAAATTCCTCGCGCAATCAAACCATTTTATCGATGCATCACGGCACATTTCTCGAAGAAAATAAGCAATGACAAACGAGAAACGTTATCCGGCCGATCGGAGGCTGTGACCAGCGGCAATCAATGCAAGATAATCGTACGTAAAGCGTTCTATGAAAAGTAAACGCGTGCCGTTTCCATTTGCACGTTCCCGCCGTTGTTTCCTTTCAAGGTGAAGCGCGTAGAATTTTTTTTTAATCGGTGCTTACACGTCAGATCGAGTCGGCGCAAGAAATTCCATCTGATCCGTTACATTCTTTTCAGGAAATTCTTGAAGAACCTCGAGAGCAACCGAGGTATACGTTCCACGCAGCCGATTATGAACGCATCGAATATTTCCATGATCCTATGATCATTCGATGGAAACGTCTCATGGACGAGATGCCGATGGTGTTACTAGAAAAACCGTTACGAAAGTACGAAGAAACTTATACCCATGTTGGTTAAAAAGGTAAAGAAAAACGGCCGCAGGTGGACGGATTGAAACTTTATCTTAGGTTGACATACACAACGATGAAATATCGAATGTGTAATTGCTACTGCATGGCGTACGTGAGAGTTCGTTTCATGGGTGTATTACCGAGAAAGTGATATCTGGAGGTAAAGATACGAATATCGTGAATAGATAATAAAAAAGAAAAAAAATCTTACCAAGGCTGGTTATTATCGTGCAACGCAAATTTACAAGTATATCGTAGCGATTACAGCCTCTAATCGAATAAAAATCTTAGGGAGATATCGATAACATCGGTGGGAAGGCGTGAAAAGTTGGAGCGAAGAAATATATGTTTGAGAACGATTGAATTATCGGTGGCCACAGGAAAAATAGTAATTTTTAATAATTAGAGTAATATGTAAAGTTAGGATTTAGAATGAATATATGCAAAAAACTAGACGTCCGGGAGAAATTCTAATTGTGGGCGGCGAAAGAGCATCTTTCTATTATTTACGAGTTATTTTGTGACTTTACCTGTTAAAGGGCTTTGCAAATGCATTTTATTTTAACGAGGTAGTTGCTGACAATAGCGCTACATTAAACAAAACAATGCATTTGCAACGTTTGCTTGTATAAATTAACAATATTGTCTCCTCGTATAAATTAACAATTGACAAATTATAGTTTCCTTGTATAAATTATCAAAATTCTATTTTAAGACTAATTCTACGATCAACGAGAGCAGGTATTTCCACTTCGCATCGTACGACACGGTCCTGTGTTGTCAAAACAAACTCGGCGGAGCTCGACGACCTCTTCCTACGGGTGTCCTTTCCAGGAATTTTAACAGTAAGTCACTCCGAGTTCACCTGTCGGTGCGTGTACATCGTTTCCAAAGATGCTACTCCAAATGACGTATATCTGATTCTACCGTGAAATTGAGAAACACTGGCTATGGTTATTGGGTTACAGTTTCACGCTCATGGTGGTCTGTCACCTTCCCGCATGAAGCTTCGCAAAGGAACGAGCCGAGTCTTCGACGATCGACAGAAGTAGTCCTTGCTGTAAAATACGTTTCTCCTGGGAGAAAAACGAAGGTATTTCTAGTCTAATATACATTTGCTGCTAAGTTTACGCGAATCTGTCTCGACCAATCTGCGTTTCTTCGAGACTTCTCCCTCGAAAGGATAACGAACGACTTCCGGCTAATCCTTGAACAGTCTCGAATGGTGGGAAAACACGAAGCGATCTTTTTCAAATCACTTTCCGTTCTCAAGAAAAATACTACACTTCTAATTGTGCTATCGTGAAGCTGATCTTCAAATAGCACAAAAAAATTCATAGGGGGTTAAAGTGGACAAAAGGTAGAAGTCCTCGTACTCTGATAGAAAAATAAATGATAATTTTCGGTCATCGGACGAGAGAGACTTCGGAATTAGAAATGTACGTTGATCCATTGATAAAAGGAGAAAAAAGGAAGAACCAGGAAGACAGGAAGGAAAGAACGTGCGAAATTCGTCGGGCGATAGCGCCACGACGGCACATTCTCAAGGAAAATAAACCGTTCGCCGTCTGACTATTTGATTTACGAGTGCGGGCGACAACCTACCGCACGGCATACCGAAATAGATCAGGAGGAGAGCCATTGCAGTTGTATGCACGAGGTAAATCTGTCCCAGGAACAACCACTGCACCTTGTTTTATATCGGCTATTTGCGAGATATCATATTCTATTAATTATTCGATACTCTGGATCCACTTCGTGGTAGCGAATTTTATGAATATTATATGTGGAAAAATATCGCGCGAATAACGTGCCCATTTTGCTATCGTAGAGCGAGTTACGCGCATCGAATAGTTCCTCTCTAGACAAGATTCGTTATCAACGTCGATGTTTGTTGTTTGCTCGATTGCCGCAAGAATTATTTCGCACTGCGTAGTAGTTACGGTGATCGATATCAATGAGAGAATTCTATATTCTTATTAATACTAAAACCTCCAAGGACTATCAAAGTTCCTCAAATCAATTATATTTCAATTAGATTGGTGGTTCTAACGTGAAAGAGTCATGTTTATCTTTTCAACGCCAATATTTCACACTAAACGTACCGATTGTTTTTCTTAAGGGCAAATTTAAGTTGAAAAGGGGTCAAATGACACATTGGTAGCTGTAGCGTCAAATATTTAGTATTTTCAACGCCAATATTTAACACTAAACGAACCGACAGTTTTTCTTAAAGGCGAATTTAAGTTGAAAAGGGGTCAAATGACCCCTTGATAGCTTTAGTATTAAATATTTAGTATTTTCAACGCCAATATTTAACACTAAACGAACTGACAGTTTTTTTTAAGGGCGAATTTAAGTTGAAAAGGGGTCAAATTACCCCATGGTAGCTATAGTGTCAAATATTTAATATTGTCAACGCCAATATTTAACACTAAACGAACCGACAGTTCTTCTTAAGGGCGAATTTAAGTTGAAAAGTGGTCAAATTACCCCATGGTAGCTATAGTGTCAAATATTTAGTATTGTCAACGCCAATATTTAACACTAAACGTACCGACAGTTTTTCTTAAAGGCAAATTTAAGATGAAAAGGAGTCAAATGACCCCTTGATAGCTTTAGTAGTAAATATTTAGTATTTTCAACGTCAATATTTAACACCAAACGTAGCGACAGTTTTTCCTAAAGCCAAATTTGGTACCTTCAGTGTTAAATATTTAACATTTTCAACACCAATATTTAAATATTTAATCTGTTCGAAAATTCATAAATATTGCAACTTCAAAGTCAATGAAATTTCATCGAATTCAATAACTCCTGCCACCAGTGACTCCCATGACAATCAACGTGTTAAACTATCTTTTAGAAATCTCAAGAAACACGCACCCTCATGAGATCTATCACCGCGTTCTCGTTTGAAACATCAGAGGACGCGAAACAATTAAAGTTCTCTCCGCAATTATCCACGTCGTTGATGTAGAATGTACTCGCCACGAATTTCCTCGTGACGATAATTCTTCTGAATTTTTTTCCCAGCGGGGATTAATATGCGCGAACTCCAGGGCGAGTTTGCATACCCGTGGAAGTTGGAAAGAGGAAGGAGGGAGAATGTTGAAAAACGCGGTAAAAGTACTCGACATGTGACGAACAGACCGTGAAGGAAGGCAAGGTACGTACACATACATCTATGGTGATACAACCGGTCTATAGGGTGTCCCGTAAATATCATGGTATCAACGACCACTAGGGGTCGAAATTTATTGTGATCCCTCCTCGAAGAAAATCAATTAATCGTCGAGGAAGTTAGGGTCGCAGGAGACTGTAGCGTAGAGTCTGAAAGCGATGGTTCGACCATCGAGGTTTGACTTTTGCGATCGATAAATGTATTCCTCGAACCCTCTTAACCATTCTCTCTCTTCTTTCTCTATTACTTCTATGGTTATCTTTCTTTCTTGAGATTAAATGAGAGTGGAGAGAGAAGAATCATTCTTAACGCTAGAACTATCAAGATATACCTTGCACTACTTTGACGAGTGGAACTTGCAATTGCAATTTCGGACGAAGTGGAATCTCACGAGACTCACCGTCTCAATTTCGAGCAGAGTATCATTAACGGTGCGATAGTTTCTCAAGTTTTCTTTCGCATCGAACTTTCAACCCGAGAAAACTCGGCCAGCATCAAATCCTGCAGTTCTGTTTAAAAATTCTTTTCCAATTTCCTCGTAGTAAATGTTAACACTTTGAACGCCACCGGTATTTCGCTAGTTTTGCCATTTCTATTAAAATGAAACTTTTTCTATTAAAATTACATCTTTATAAAGTAGAAACTTTAAAGATACTAACAGTTAGACATTCAGTAGACCTTTATTTTTTGAACACCGATATTTAACCCTTTGCACTCCGATGTCCCACCTGAGGGGCATCGCAAATTTAGCATATCACTCTGTTGCACCCTCTAAGAGGACCTTCGAATTTGTTAGCAATTGCAGAGGATGCACTTATTGCACCGCAAGGTTTTAAGAAATATATGTTTACCTGAATTTTTCTATTAAAATAGCAAAAAATAGCAAATAATAAAGTGCCGATAAATTGCTAACAAATAACGTCAGAGATGGCTCAGAGTGCAAAGGGTTAAATTAGAAATATCAATAGGTCAAGAGACATTGAAATCACTTCTATGCTATTAATATTGCATTAACTTACACCAATATATCGAAAATCACTGATAGATTATTATTCCAACAATTAATTCCGAGCTATCGTACGTTCGATAATAAAAGAACTCGTAAAACAAAGGCTCAACATTACAATTAGTTCTTCAACACGTTGACTACCATGGGGGTCACCGGTGACCGGCGCTATTGTATTAAATGAAAATTTATGTTACTGTGAAATTGCAATTTTTATGAATTTTCAGACATACTATATATTTAAATATATGTGTTTAAAAGATAAATGTCTGCTGAATACCTATCTATCTGTATCCTCCAAGTTTCTGTTTTATAAAGATGTGAATTTAATAAAAAAAATTTCGCTTCAGTAGAAACAGTGAAATTAACGAAATACGTTTTGGCGTTCAATGTGTTAATACAATTCGTCCCATTTGTCAATTGTCACTTGACGGGTTCAAACATGATTTCAAGAGAGTGACGAACGTAACGGCAACATTTACCGTGATTCCGATCCCGGTGAGTTCGATGCGTGGAAGGAAAAAAGGAGCAAAGTGCACGGGGTGCATCGAAACACGATACACTCAAAGATTCATCTTCGACGGATAAAACGGAGACAAATCACCCTGTATATCAACATGCACGTACGTAAACCGCGTGGGCGCTGACCGGTAAGGTGTTGTTACGACATCGGTCGCGGGGTACACACATTTGTAAATACCACTTTACATGGAACACGTGCGAAAGTGTGCGTTCCCGCGATCGTTCCGTATTTGGGCTACCAACGTTAGAGTAGATCTTCGTGCCATAGTAGATGGGTGCGCCCTTATTCGTGATTCTTGAATAATATATTTGTAAAAACCGTGACGAATAATCTCCTGAAGTCTCTCGTAAACGAGAAGGAATTGTTGCTAAACACGGAAGAAAATGGAGTTCTACGTTCATGGAAGCAATTGTAATGCGAGTGAAAAGAACTTTTTTCTCTAGACTAGATTATATTGTGAGGATTTCTTTTATGAGAGTTTGATGGGTATAAAGAACGATGAGATAAATCGAAGACTAGATATGCCATTGGATTTATCATATTTCATTTATGTGGTCCCATAATTGTTCCGTTCAGTGGCTGTCGGTGGGACAGCGTCGCAGACAAAGCTAACTGGTTTATTTGAGGAACGCACCCTTTTAAGACCCCTTTCATTGTTTGAATGCTTCACCATCACGATGAGCCGGAAATGAACCTTTATACCTAACCCAGACAAATGCGTGTAATAATGAAAAGCAAGTAAAAAGAACAACTAATATGCCGAATGATACGCGTCGTAGATTCGCGGTTGAAGATCCTCGTTCGATCAAAGTATCGAATATTCTCGTGCAACTCGAATTCGTATATTAAGTCTACTGTTTTCATCAAATACCAAACGATAGAACACAGGACTATCCTGATTTAATTATTGTTAGAATGAAGAAACGGGTGAGGCTCGCTGTGCGGTAAATGGAGCACGAAGATTCTAAGCTTTTTCAATCGGTCTGAAAATGATTAAATTAGTTCTATTAATACCTTAACTTCAATTATAAAAGCACAAATTAATATTGTATAAGATAGACGTCGAATATCTACCGTATGGTGTCCCCATAAAACAATTTTTTGCAAGAACCTGAGGCTTCCTTTGGGCCTTAACCCCTTACCCTACCATTTCTTTTGCAACTGTCCCCGCTATAGTTCAGAATTTAATTCCTAAAGTGAAAATTGATCAATAATTCATAATATTTCGTATAATTTAACACTAAAACTACCGGCCTCAAATCCAACATATTTTAATCAATTAAATGAGTACTTTGAAAAAGGGAAAATCAAGCGGCGGAAAATTTGATCGATGAGTGATTTATGTTTGTTGATATAAGCATAGAATATTTATTCTATGACTCTTATATAAACTGAGAGAATTTTTTGAGAAAATTGTGTGCCAGTCATTTTGACTGGTTTGGTAGTTCTAGTAGCAGTCATATTATACAAATAATATTATCGTGTCCCGTTTAATTAACATTTTCAATTCAATAAGTTTTGCAACATTTGAAAATTTCCTATTCCATTGGTCTCATCACGAGTGTCACTGTAGGACAACTGGTTAAAGGGACCATCTTCCACGAGAGTCCACTGAACTCCCGTTACTCTCAAGAATGAAAGATCAGAAAAAAAAACGAACACTCGGAGAGGTAAAGTAATTGGAATAGAATTTTAATTCGAAAACCACGAATGGCACCAGAGATGTATGTACAGCGGCAACGAATGTTTACGGCGAGCAATCTCCGAGGACGATAACATCGCAGAAACGAGAGGCTTGCCGCATCGTTGAGATACTTTGTCTCAGTTTTCAACAGAAACGTTTCTAGCCTTGCAATCTCTTTAATGAATCTTTAATACGAGAGACGGAGGTTATATTCGTCCACTGTGTATCCTAGTACAATGGCCTCCAGCAGCCCTGTCTCGAACTTCTCCCAATTCGGCAATATTTCATCGAGGGGAAGTATACTGCCTTCGTTATTGCGACAGTCGAGGGATGTAGCCTATGTCCAGCTCGTTGTAATCGGAAATACACCCCGAATCAGCCCTTATACGACATAACCTTCTCTGCATCAATAAATAGCCGCCCGAAGCCACAGTGTTTCTCAACTTAATCTACGAAATCTATCGAAGGACTATGACCTTTTTCTCTTCACGATAAAGACGATAGATTTCACGGTGTTGGTTTATTATTCGCGAGAATCAGACGTTACTTTGTATTTGAACGATTGAACGAATGAAAGTGGAGGACGTGAAATTCGCTTGGTTTGGTACAAAGAGATTCTGATTGGTAAACGGCTCGTTATTTAATTGGAAGTTATACAGCGATAAATGGTTCTATGAAACATCCAATTACATAATAATTGTGCATACACTGATTATAGTTTGAGTAATGAACGGTCAACGTGCAGTTGAAAATTGTATGATTTATTCGTCGCAGTGTTAGTCGAATGGTTGTGCCAGGAGATTCGACAATATGATGGTTTCTCGTGGTAAAATTTCGGTGAAAAAAATCGATCAGCATCTAGCAGAGGCTGGCTAATATCTTTGAACATGAGCTAGCTGTATTCCATGCCGTAATCTCTGGTGGTAAGAGATTAGCAAACAGAAAATCGCAGAATGGTTTCGTAAATGTTTGCTCACTACTACAATGAGACTAATGCAAACAGTAGCAAACGTAAAACGATGCACGGAGGATTTTTCCCTGCCTCTCTCTTTAATTGATGAAAAAGAAACATTGAAAATTATTGTTTCTAGAATGAAGGTAATAATTTTATCAAAGAAACTAATCGAAAGGACATTTTCGTCCTGTCTCACGTTAATGACAATTCCATAGCAAACATTGCGCTTGTGGCGCTCATGTATCTTCAATCTGTGATTTAAATCCTCTAATCAGCGAAACATCTCGAGATGTTTTCTCAACGTGTTCATCTTTCTTTCAATTATCAAGACTTAAATTAGTGCTAATACATTGAAACGTAACGAAAGTAGGAGGAAATCGGACTCACCGTGGACGACGAATGTCAATAAAGCCAACGGAATAGCGAGAGTACACGGCTCCATTAGGCCAACGGGTGTCACAGACTCCGACGCGTACCAAAAATCCACCGAAATTTCTTCACACGATTGCTGCACGAGCACACACTGTTCTTTCGATCGAACACATGCCAATTTCCTTGGACTCACCGTCGCACGCGGCACGACAGACTGAGTCTTGTTTCCGTAAACTTCATTTCTCGACAATAGACTCGCGTAACCGACGACAAAACATGGCTAAAGAACGACTATGCACCTCCGCATTGTCTCGAGTCGTCCGACGATCTGATACACGCCGCCATTTTGTAGGCCGTACCACGACAACAGCGTTGTCGGTGGGATTTTACGGAATTAACAGGTGGTTTAAATCTTTCGAAGGGTTATTTCCCGCCAGAGAAATGGCGGAAAATTGGCAGACTAGATGGCGTTGAACGCAGTCGCACGAGAACACCTTGAAAATATCGAGTTTCCATTCTCCTTGCGTTCGCGTAGTTTATGGCTTAACCGTGGCGGTAGTAAGCGTCTTTCTAAGTTGAGGTTATGTTTTTTATTGCGTTAAAAAAGGTACATAAATAAACTTTCATGTAGCCGCCAAGTAGATAAAATTTGCCATTTCATTCAGTTATTTTTGTAAAGGAATTACGGTGAGTTCTATTCGTCACGATAGAAAAATGTAATGTGGCGTACTTTGTTCAAATCGGTTGTTGCAATTCAGCCTTCTTTCCGTTTAATGAAACTAATGTTTACGCGTGTTGTCTTAGTTAAACAGAAGGGAATAATTTATAAGACAAAATTGTAAGGATAGGTTTTAGGGAAACGTTTGATATGTATTATGGTTTGTTTTGTAGGAAAGAATTTGTTGGTTGAAACTGTTGTTATTACCACAGATATTTTATAAACAATCAATATGTCCGGTGGTATGCTTTACGGAGGAGATGAGATTGGAGCACTGGTATTTGACTTAGGCCATCATTCTCTGAGAGTCGGTTATGCCCAGGAAGATACTCCTAAAGCTGAAATCCCAGCAGTCGTAGGTATAGGAGAAGATGGCAGTGGTATTACGAAAACTGAACCCTTGGATATGGATGACAAAAAGCCAGATAGTAATATTACTCAGTCTGGGACCAAATATTATATTGATACTACTATACTTCATGTTCCACGAAAGAACATGGAAGTTGTAAGTTACATGAAGGATGGTATGATTGAAGATTGGGATCATTTCGAAAAGGTGACCTAGCAACAGGATTTGATATAGTCACTTGATCATTTAATGAATTCATTGACTTCTAGAAATAGAAGACGTAATAGTGCTTTGTTAGGTTTTAGATTACACTTATTCCAAAGTAATCCAATCAGATGCTGAATATCATCCAGTCCTGTTCTCTGAATCTCCTTGGAATGTCCGTAGCAAAAGAGAAAAGTTGACTGAATTAATGTTTGAAAAGTATAGTGTACCAGCATATTTCTTAGTCAAAAATGCTGTGCTTGCTGCTTTTGCAAATGGAAGGGCAACAGGGATTGTTGTTGATAGCGGGGCAACCCATACATCTGCTGTACCTGTACAGGATGGTTTTGTATTAACACAGGCCATAGTTAAGTCTCCTCTAGGAGGAGATTACATAAGTATGCAATGCAGACAGTTCCTGCAGGTATTAATATACTTGCCTATTATACTAACCCATTTGCATCACAGCTCTCAACACTCCGGACCCCTCAGAAATCCATGGAAAAATTGGCAGTGTAGAGATCAAAATATTCCGAGTTCGTCATGCTTAGAATATTACGCGGACTGATGCAAATGGGTTAAAAAAATGACAATAAATGAGAACAATAAGCTTGCATTTCTTAAACAGGACAATGACATAGACTTATCCCCATCTTATATGGTGGGCAGCAAAGAGGTGGTTAAAGATCATGATAAACCTCGATGGGTGAAAAAGAAAGGTTTACCAGAAGTCACAAAGTCCTGGCATAATTACATGGTAAAAAAACTAATTCAGGATTTCCAAGCAACTGTCCTACAAGTTTCGGAAACGCCCTATGATGAAAAGATAGTTTCCACAATTCCTGCTGTCCAATACGAATTTCCTACTGGGTATCATCAGGTAGTAAGGGAACATTTTGTGCAATGAGTATCTGTACAATTAATTCAGTATCTGTATAATCAGTTCAGTATGATTAACATTAATCGATACTTTAAGGACTTTGGAACTGAAAGATTTCGTATGCCAGAAGCACTCTTTGATCCTAGTATGGTACAAATGCGTGGAGGTATGGTGGGCAATACTATGCTAGGTGTAGGACATATTGTGACGACCAGCGTCGGCATGTGCGACGTAGATGTAAGACCAGCACTTTACGGTAGTGTCGTTGTTACCGGTGGTAATTCCTTCATTCAGGTATAATGACTCATTGTTACTCGTAGTTACATGTTTTTGGAGTAAACTATTTCACATTGCTTTTCCCATATTCATCAGGGTTTCCCAGAACGATTGAATAGAGATCTCGCTATGAGAATACCATCAAGCATGAGGCTTAAATTGATAAGTGCAAACGGATGCGCTGAACGACGTTTCGGGGCTTGGATCGGTGGTTCTATTCTCGCATCGATCGGTACTTTCCAACAAATGTGGATATCGAGTCAAGAATACGAAGAAAGTGGAAAGAGTCAAGTAGAACGAAAATGTCCATAAAGTAAAGTAACACATCCTTTTTTTCATCCTGTCGAATAATATTCACGTCAGTGCTTGTACAGATGATTCTTGAAAGCGTCGTTTTTTCACAAAGATGTACATCGTTTTTATTAAAGGAACTGAAATGCTTTTTTATAGAAGTTGTATTATAAATTTATAATACTTTTGTAACAGGTATTCTCATTGATCCGAGTACTGACTTACTACGTGAATTAAGTACATTTTACTTATAGATGACACTAACTAAGACCTGTAAGATATGTAGCCAAAAAAAAATTGGAAATATTATTTATTATCGATGCACCACGTAAGCGCAATAAAATTTTTATATCAGGTGGTGTAGAAAATATGTAATAAGATTTTTATACTTACCATAAAAGGCTGTGTCTATGAACTCTTACATTCACCGGTGTTCGCCTCTTTTTATGGTTCGTACGATAAACTTTGTTTCTGATGAGCTTCTGTTCCATTGTTCCTTCTCCCATCAAATAATAACGCGAACTACCGTTTTCTTCACAAATTACGCCTTCCTTTTCATCACGCAAAGCAATTCACGACAGAATTGTGCCATATAAATTATTCATAACTTTCAGATAGAACTTCAAAGAAAGCCTTCCATTATTTTAAATACCCATGATGAGCTACATTCACCATATAAATGGTTTATTCTCTTTCATTTTCTCGAGTTATTTACTGGTAAGATCAAAGGGCCAAAACCTTATACGATACCTGTACATTCAGGCATCTTTGATAATTGAAGACTGATACCAATAAAGTATTAATGAAATCAATATACTTCCGGTTCATAATGAACTTCAATACTCTTAGTAATTTAGGATATTGATTCAATCAAGCGTTTCATATACCATACAGTTCGAGTATAAAATCATCAAATTACAATGTCTCTTCTCAAAAGTTTTTATCAAGATATGTCTTCTCGTAGTGCAAGTGCAATAAACATCGACGATTACGTATTCGTAAATTTAATGGCTCTAAAGTTTGTTGGACTTTATCCTCTAAATATCGTGCGTTATTTCACATGTATAGGGTGTATGATACTTATTGTTATACCGCAAGTAATCAAAGTGTATCAAGAGCGCCAAAGTTTAACAGCCGTTTTAGAAATAAGGTTCGAGTATCGTAGAAAATGAGAGTTTCGTTACAGTCAATTAATTTTAATTTGAGATGATCAAACGTTACAATACTTCTTACAGTTCAGTTTTATTCATGCTCGTGGTGTCTATGTTAAAATCATTCATCTGGATTTTCAATAGGAAGAGTTTGCAGTCCCTCATTCATTTTATGCTCACGGATTATTGGCAACTGGTTAATACTGATACATCCAAACACTTAATGATATATGCAACGTAAAACATAAATATTATGGAATGATTTACATACGAATAAAAGATTGTATTTTTGACGATGACTGTTTGTAGATACGCTAAGAAGATCACAAAAAGCTACATGCTTTTAATATTCAATGCGCTGCTATTTTTCTACAGTCTACCAGTAATTGACATAATTGTTACTGTGACTAGTAGTACAACGGATGACAGTATAAGAAAGAATTTTCCCTTTGTCGCATCGTATCCTTTAACTTTCTACACGTTTCCGTTGTACGAGGTAAATTCTACACATATTTTTCCTTTTTCTATTAATGAAATTGATCACATTTATGTTAAATATATAGGTATATACTTGTGTGTATAATTCGGTCACAGATTATTTATATTTCTCAAATGTTAGCAACGAGTTTCTGCGGTCTTCTGGTGCTCGCGATTGATACGATAATTGCTACTGCTTTGTTTTACACATGTGGACATTTCAAGTTACTTCAAGAAAAATTGAGTAAACTCGATACAGACATTCATGTTGTTCGTAGCATTCTACTGTATATAATACAAATACATATTTAAAAACATTAACATTTCAAGTGATCCCATTCTCTTCAGATACGCAATTTAAAAAACAATGCAAAAACAACTCACTTGAGAATACAGGCAATGAAACTACGAATAGCGCGCATTGTCAGACATCATCAGATAGTTCTTTGGTAAATAAACTTCATCTAAATTATGAATATTATTATTAATATTACAACTTTATTGTATCTGAATGCAATGAAAACTCAGGTTTTGCGATGGCATGGAAAGGAACTTTAGTCTTATGCTTCTCTTGCAAACTCTGGCTAGTAGCTCGATCATTTGCCTCGTCGGACTCCAAGTTTCAACCGTGAGTGAAGTTTTAAATAAATCTAAGTAATTATAACTTACATTGTGATCGAACTGTACAATTTCTTCTTAGACATTGGCAGAACGATCGAAATTAGTGAAGTACTTCTCGTATTTGCTTATGGCACTTTTTCAAATACTGCTCTTCTCTTTTCCTGGTGATATCCTGATTAGTCAGGTAAAATACGTTGCGGGGAACATCTATCACAATGATACATCGAGTATTACAATAATTACTATTCACTACGACAGAGTACGAACGTAAGGGATGCTGTATACTCTATTCAATGGTATGATTTGCCGATTCTACTCAAAACTGAAGTCTATCTCCTGATTTTAAGAGGGCAAAAGCCAAGTCGCATCACAGCAGGAAAATTGTATGTGATGCACCTGGAACACTTCAGTACGGTAAAATCGTAATTTGTTTGATCTATGAAAATACATAAAGCCTTGAATTATCGATGAATTGTATAATGATCAATAAGACATGATGATTTACATACGTTTGTAGGTCCTGAGCACGGCACTTTCATACTTCACCCTGTTGAGGAGCTTTAGCTCGGGTGATACAGACAGAAATGTCGATATCTAAGATTTAAATTCGAAATTGTATGGTCGTGGACGTGTTACGTGGTCGTGTACATATATAATTACAAAAATGCACCCCAACCGAAGTACATTTGACAGAGATTATCTACGTTGGTAGCTTCTAATATCAAATGATTGGTTTGACCTTCCACACTAAGATTCAGAGCAATATTCTCCAGCTTTTTTCCATGAGATCTGATCAATCCTTTTAAACGTTGCTCTATGTTCTTAATATGCTCGACTGCCTAAAATTAAAGAGATATATGATTGTTAATCTCACATTAAATTGGCATTGCAATACGCGTTTCAAAAATAGTACAATATGCAATACCTTTTCATTTGTTTTCTCGCTGTGTTCACCAAGCTGGTTCTTGTTCCAACTGACAAGTGGATCATACACAAATGGAGTGAGTACACTCAATAAAGTACTACTTTGTTGCCGAAGAACTCTCATAGTTACTTCACAGGCTCGTCTAAAAGGCCCTTCGATTTTTAGAGGTCCCATAGCATCTACCATATTCTGGGTCAAACGAAAGGGCACGCGTTCCGGCCAGTCGAAGAGTTCGCCCTGAAAAAAATAATTTATACTGAAATATATATAATATGATATGAAATATAATATATCCATACAGTTCATAAAGGCATGCTGTTATCACTAACAATTTGGCAATACGTGTGAATTCATTTCTCAATACTACAACTACCTGCGTTTCTACATTTAAATATAATGAATAAGTGCTTTGGAAAAAGATAAAAAAAGGAGAATTCTTTTAAAAATTCAGAATCCTCTATATTAGGCGCCTTGGTAATTTTAACGTTAATTCAGTAAGTTTCAGTTGACGTTATAGCATATACAGTTTTACGTGTACCCTGTTAAACAAGCAATTGAAATCAACGTGCACGCAATCGCCGCATTTAGAGTCAAATAATATATTTTCTCCATGACGATCTCCCAGTCCAAGGATGTATCCAACCATAGACATCACTGCAGTGGTTCGAATATAAGCTGTACGTGCTTCATACCTATACAAATTTGATTTTAAATAATAGTTTGGTATTACTGTCCACAATTATGTTTTCACAGTGCCACTACCATCCGTATGGATCAGGAAAAGTTAGACGAAACCAATCTCCAAGAACTGGTGGGTGACGAGGTAGAAGCTTCTCTTCAAACATTTGCCTCTTCTTCGACAATGGATCCTTCAGATCTGAGATGTCACAAAGAGGTCAAAATTATTATTGTAATTTATATTTTAATACAGTAGTTTAAGTTAAAATAAGTGCATTAACACTTTAGCACTTACTGCAAATCATAGTCTTAAGTTCTCTGTTCGATATAGCAATTCCTCTTTCTCTATATAAATTTAGTAGAATTGGTCTAAATCCAACCAAGTTGGGCACCCATTCGATTAATCCGCATTCCTCATTTAACGGTACAACGCTCTAAAAGAATAAAATTATTATCTCAACAAGAAAAATGATCTCCTTCGGCTAGAAACTTACATATGTACGAATGTATAATCTTCTCTGCCGTGATTCTGGATCATTTTGAAGATATTTGTTGACGATATCATTAAATTCCATTAATCTGAAATCTCTTCGCAAGTCATCTTTCGGTTTGCACATAAAGAGATACTTTTTGCCATCGGATCCTCTCAACGCGATACGCCGTGGTCTTTGAAGAGATGGCATAACTGCCACGTTTTCTTCGATTCCCGCTATGTGAGACCAGTTTCTATATTTTCAGGACAAAAGTTAGAGAGGTTTGCAAATTTTACAGCAGCCAAAAAAAGTCTGCAAGTTGTATAGTAGCATTTTTAATACATACGTAGAAAATGGATTATGGTTCTCCTGCGATACGCCTTTAGAGGGAAGATGAAGCTGTCTAAATTTCGAAGTTGGCATCATAATCTGACTAAATTCTGAATTCGTGAGCAATCGGGGCAAACTCCGTGATAACTGAGCTACCGTGGTGTTCATTAGTCCCTATTAGAGAATGGAAAATAATTAAAACACTTGATTCCAAGTAACAGTCCTGAAAAACTTACTTCTGGAATGGCTTTGTTAGATAATTCGATCAGTCTTTCCCACAATTTGTGAAAATCCTTAATGAGCTTAATTATCTCCATTGACTTCAGTTTCGAATGATTTAAAATTTCCTGGCAACGCTTCTGACGTGCAGGATACGAGGACTGAAAAAAGAAGTACATCTTATTAAGTCGAAATTTGTAATAATTTAATAATAAAATCACCCACATTAAAAACCGATGCCATCATCCACAAGCAGTGCTGTGGATAAGCAGCAATTAGTTTAGCCACTATGGAACAAATAGTATTTTGCACTTCAACAGAAGGATGACAAATTCTAGACACCAGCTGACTAAATGCTGTCAGCCACATAAACATCGGTAGCCTGACCTCGTATACTTCTGTAATTTAAAGCAGAAAAATTGCAAATGTTAGATATTTTTCAAACGAAGAGCCTCTTTTTTAGATCACTCATTAAAATGTCTACCCATGATCTTTGTCATTTTTATCAAAGCGTCTTGTCGAAGCTTGTCAATTTCAGAATGTCCATAATTTGAACGTGGTTTAGCCCGGGATGCAAAGTTCAACCAGATCGTTAACATTCTCGGCATTGATTGATGAATATATTTGCAACCATATTGAAGGGATTTCCCATAATAATTCATCGTATGCACTTGCAAGTCGCTGAAAAAAATAATTGTTAATATGTTTATGTATTTCCTCAAAAAATATCAGTAGCTTGAAACTTACCGTCCTTTCATATCTTTTTCCTCTTCGGTCATCCTATCTATAACGGATTCGTAATACTGTGCACAAGCCAGCAAGCTTTTTTCCCATTGTCTCCATACTTCAATAGCTTCCTTATAATTAACAATATTACCATCCGTGTCTACGTTGACAGTTTCATCGTTATATTTTGCATAAAGCAGTTTTGCCTAAAAGACAACAGGATAAATATTTTTTATTTTTGGTTTTCTTGCATTTCGCACAAACCTTTGCGCATTGCTTCCTCTCTTCCATTGATTCTCCGGATGGTAAGCTTTTATAGTAGGCTGACGGCTGAAAACAATTTGCAAAACAACGTTTTAACGTGATGAAAGCATCTTCTTGACAGCCTTTCTGCCAATATAATTGTGCTTGCTCGATGTAGAGTTGCTGTGGAGGACACGAATCACTGGCTGATAAAATGTACATGTAGGCTTGTTGATGCAATCCACTCCTGTTAAAATATTGTACAACTATTAATTTGTCTCCCAAGAAATAAAAAATGCTTCTGAAGAAAGGAATTCATACTTTCTAGCAATCTTGGCACTTTTAAGCCAAATTTTACCGATCTCTTGCTTGAGAACAGAGTTTTCCGTGTTCCTCGTTTCCTTTTGTAATTGCACAGCAAGATGTAAAGCAGCTCTGCGCATACTTAAAACGAATTCAACACCACGGGAAGCTCGTATGAGCTGATCGCGTTTCTCCCATTCCTCAAGGATCATTGGCAACTGCTCGACATCGATTAACATCGTAGAAACCGCTTTATCAAACTCATTTAATATGTGCAGCCTGTAAAAATGAAATTTTACATTTATATTAAGTGCTTCTAGTAAAATGTCAAGCAGTGTTCTTACTTCATAATGTATGAATAACTTTGCTGATAAGCTCCTGGTCGCGAAGCATCTTCTAGCAATGATACCAGATTTCTTTTTAAAGACAATAAGTCTGGTTTGATGCCTCTCTTGAGATCCTCGAGCAGTGCATGCTGCACGTTCGTTTGGGACATGTCATCCAGTCGTGTAAAATGAGCCAATCTCCAGAAAGGCTCTTGCTCAATTATCAGTGGCTCTAATTCTGGCCTATTGTTAGATTTATTAGAATCATAATGAAGAATGTGTCATTTACATAACTTCACAATATTACCTGCTGCTTAGGACACCTTCTGTAATATGCTTCGCTGTAAAGGGCTGATCGAGACCAAGGTAGCACTGTATCATACCTTGCAAATACGTATGCTTCAGTACCTTCTTCTGTGCCAGCCTTTCATAGCAGGTCGCAGCATCCTGTATACATTATCAGAATTTTTCATTAACACATTCATTAAATTGAAAATATCAATCGATAACGGGATTTCTTCGTACCTGAAGTTGTCCACTAACTTCATGAGCTAGAACCAATTGTTGAAGCGTAGGAGTATGATCCTGTGTAGCTAAAATACCTGATACTCCATCAGGTTCATCGAGTTGAGCGTATATTTTCTGAAAAGTGGACAAAGATTGAAATATTACGAATCGTCTGTTACTCTGGTTCCCCTTAATGTATACTTACTGCTAGTAAATCGCCTTCAGCTAACTCGGATAGTCCTTTGTTTGAAGAAGCAATGTGTTGTTCCAGATACATCAATGCTCTGTGATATTCTCGAGACTGATAACAACCCTCGGCCACCACTAAAGTATCCAGCTTCTCATAGAACTCTATAAATTTGCAATATAGCAAGGAATTTTATAAATTTATACAAACAATTAATTATTTAATTAATTATTAATATATAAAGTCTTACTTTTCACTGATTCGTACTTGCGATCACGATTCAATCTCTGCTCCCAAAGCCACCTTTGTAAGTGATCCAATGTCGAGAAAACAATCTGTTTTAACAGTGCAAAAACGTAAAGAATCATCAGTATCTTATACTTCCACAAAGTAATTCTTCGTTTTCATACCTGTGCACAACGAGTACGTCTCGTTTCTTCAGATATTCTCGTGTCATCGGCTTTAATGCTATGACCATGTCTCAGTGGTCGATGACGGGATAGTTCAGGATCAAGAACAGGCTTCTTTCTAATATCGATAATTGCCAACATCTCTTCCCTGATTTTTGCATGCTCTTCCTCCGTGCCATTTGCTACCACAAAGGCTAATAACAAATTGTATGTATAGAAAATCATACACGTTCGTAGACTATAACGAAATAGTTGCAATAAAGTCACTTACATACGATATGTGGCAGGCAGAATGTTAATATTTTAATATCTCGCTTGAGTGCCAGTTTACATGCACGCAGAACTGTGTTAAGGGTTTCATCGTGTATGTTGTAAGACATACTGTAAAGCCAATTGTAAGCCCAACTTTCCACTGAAGAACCTGCTTCAGAACTGCAGGAAAAGATATATATTGCGTATCATTTTAAGAATTAATTGTATTTATTCAAATACGTACCCATAGACGGGGTGAGGAAATGTTTTGTCATCAGTCACAGCTGCTATTTTGTAATGAGAAGTTAAAAATGGGGTGATAATTTCCTGTGTCGTTAAATGGAGACTGTTCCATAAACGACTATTTGTACCCTGAGGTGAAATATCGTACGCCTTTAAAATTTCCTGTAACAAAACAGTTGCTTGTTAACCCTTGGAACTCTTTCTGAAGTACTTATATAAATTTGTATTATACCAATGATATGCGACGATACTTACTTGTATGGCGAGCGAGAAACAATCCATGCTGTGACTGTTCTTTTGCATTTGAAATGCTCGCACGTTTTCGAGGAGGAAAGCACATGCAAAACTTTCATTTATATCGCAAATGAATGGGCTATCATCTGAAACAGATATCCACCTATTGACTTGATGCTCAGTAATGCAAAGAAAATTCTTCTTTGGTATAATCGTTATAATTTACACACCTCTGGAAATTATTCTACGAGGAAAAAGACTCGGTTCAATTGCACCTAATTCCCCTAAGCATTCTCCGTACAATAGCCGAATTGATTCGTCCTTTTCTTGACATCCAATTAACAATGTATCCAGCAACTAAGACAAATATTCGATCATCAAATAGCAGAATATCAGACATTACTTTCAAACTTACTTCAACGATTAAAGGATGAATATCCGTCTCGCTCAAAATCATTTCATTCAGTTGGCTACGGTGATTTGCCAGAAATCCTTGCAAATATGACAGAGCTCTTACTCGTACCTCATCAGTTTCGTGAGTAATACGTTTCATCCACAGCTTCAAGTTTGCTTCGAAGCCTTTAGGTCTACGGTAAAAGCAAATAATTGTGAATAATATACTCATTTTGCAGACAGAATACACTTACATACCTGCTCTGCAAAATACGTGCTTTAACTATGGCTGAAATGTGATCAGGAACTTGTATATCATCGATGAAAAATAATTCAGAAATGTGCTCAGAATTTTCTTCATTACATTCCACGATAAGGAACTTAAACATGGCATTTATCTTTTCTGAATAGAGCTTTGATAGTGATAGCAGTGATACACATATCGTTGGCAATAATGGACCAAGATCTTTGATGGCTATGCTGAAAATAGATAATAATAAAAATGAAAGATAGAAATTTAATCAAATCTTTCTCCATTGTCAGATGCATTATACACGATAAGTACTTGTGAATAAATGCATTCCATGCATCGCAGACAAGAGGTCCAAAACCTGATCTCCTGAATCCCAGGGAGGTTCGCAAGGTTGCTAATATTTTATATCTCAATGGTGTGAGGTATTCTGCACCCATGTATCTCATTAAAGCAGCCAACGAAGCTAAGGCAGATTGCTGACTGTGCTCGTCCGATTTAGGACCGAGTTTAATATCGAAATTTACCAAGATACCATGTAAACGTAAATTCAAATAGGATTCCTGACAATAGAAAAAATTTGTGAATTTTAAAATCACTGCATATCTCATTAAATCAAAGAAACAGAAATATACTTACAAGTCGTTTCTGATTACTGAAATTGATTTCTGTGTTATTATCATATTCAGATATAATTTTCAACAGTCCAATAATCTTGTCCGGAGATTCGTGGAAATTCAACATGAGTTCCTCAAATATACCCTGTTAATAGTATTATTATATATAATGAAAATCTCATTTGCATTTAAATTACATATCAAATTATGTATTACCATAAATGATTGCCTCGTGAGAGTCGATAAGCTAACTTGAGAGATTTTCGACACCAGTTTCAAACATTCCATTGCAATTTTAAGAGGCATGTTCAAAAATGCATAACTGCAGATATACTGAAACAAAGAATACCTCTTGCAATAGATGAATTCAGTGGTATATTTAACTTATCCACGATATTATACATACAGGGAAATATTCTATCAACATGTGCTTCTCATCCATGCTAAGTAATTCCGCTATATCATGCAAAAGGGCTCTTGTGCACGGTGTTTCCACGATAAAAGGAAGTAAGAAGCAAACTGCATAATGTCCATCTCTGCGAAGTAATTGTCGAGAACCTTCATACCCAATACACTTAGCAACACGGTGTATCGATGTAGCCATGTTATAGGAATAATGAATGAAATTATAAACTGCACGTTGTATCATTAACTAGAATTGAAATAATGATTAATGAGGAACCAGTCGTTTCGGCTGCTTTGGTAGTTCTAGTGTTTTGATAGAAAATTTCATACCTGAAGGAAGTCCTTCTTGTATCGAATGTAAAGCATTTTTGTAGAGACATTTAAAAGATTAGCAATATCCTGATATGCATCTGCAGCAAATGCTACCGAAGCAGCGGATGTTATCGGATGAAGTATAGAAATTAAAAAGATATTTAAGATCCGTCTCTCCATCATGTGCAATGGAACACTAGAATTCGAGAAGAACGTAAAATTATACATTCCTTATGGTACAATTAACAATTTTCAGGTTTCTCTTACCCTGCGCACTTCTTCGCCGTAAGAAGAATTGTATCGTGCAGTGAATGATCAGGAATATCGATTGCCTTTACAAGTGCACCTGCTATTGTATCAATTAGCAGATCGACAAACTGTTCTATATCAACCGGTACATCGTTCTCTATAAAGATACCGGACTGTTGTAACACGATGATTTTATTGTAAGTTATGTGCCCTATTTTGCTTGCAATCTTTGATCGAATACTGGCGCTTTCATCTTCTATATACGGTAGCCACATTTTTGCTATTTCATTGTTATTAAAAGATTCAATGTGATTCGAAAATGAAAATATGCTTTCGGAAACGCGTAGACGTACTGCAAAGTATTCAGAAGATAGTAAAACAAAGTATGGAGAAAGCAACTGATCATATTCTTTCGGAAGATAGTAAATCTCAGAGCTTCTATTCGTTTCGAAATATTCGTTGCAATATTGACAATCCACTGTCCACCTTGAATCCGTAGGTACTCTGTCATGACGAAAATATATCTTGTAATATTTTACTAATTATTAAACAATATAGTGATAGAAAAGGATTACCTAATGATTCTTCCACAGCCTGCTAAATAACACGTTATTTTTCCCAAAGTACATGTAAGTACTTCCTGCACACTTTCTTTATTCGTTTGCAACGCAGGCTGCAGAATGTACTGAGAAATGCCATCCAATTCTATGTCCTCATCGTCAAACAGAAAGATGCTATTCCTATTTGTTTATCAATCTTGTAATAAATAGTAGTAATTTTAGAAGTAACAGTAATTTGAAGTACTTACGATACTGCTGCTGAGATTAAATTAATGCCGCCTTTTGATATACACGCATTTAAGATTTGCAATCGACTCCTGCCACTGCCAAATTCGCACAGAGTCCTAACACATTTTATAAGTGTGGCAGAATCCAGGGTCTTGATCGTATCTATGGCTTTTTTGCTAACTACTTCGGTTTGAAGTTTAACGTCTTTGATAAATGGCAATGATAGAATACTTTGAATAAGACTCCTGTCCGATTCATCGTGAGCCATCATATGAATAAAATTTTCAAAGATAACATTTCCATCCTGACATTTGCCAGAATTTAGAGCCTGTTGAAGCGACTTCGTGATAACGTCTAAATCCTCTTCGTACAGCTGGACCTGCAGCTTTAGCTCTCTTGACAATGCTTGTATAACTTTAGAAACTCCCAAGATATGCACAGAAGTCTCGTAATTTTCATTTTCGATTGTGTTCATTAATTCCTTTCTCAATATATCCCATGCTTGACTGATTTCCTTTACATTAATTACATTGCCGTTAACAGGAGTGCAGTGAATATCGGTCATGACAAAATAGACGAAAATATTAATAGCTTTCTGTAATGTTAAAACAAATTAGAACAAGTTTTTGTAGTGGTAAGATAATTATTCCATTTTAACGCACTGGAAAGGTTTTGAGGTACGAGACGAATCTCTTTGCTTCGGCGGAAGTACAAGTTCTGGATTGTGACATATAAAATGCCTGGATCTTGTCGTATATCGACTGTTCCAACAATTTTACAGTTTGCCAGTTAACGTTATACTCTGGAAAGAAATACAATTGAATAGTAACATTAAAAATAATATGGAAATTACCAAGGTACAAGCTGTCCTTACTGGTTAATTCGGACGATATAAAGTGCAGAATCTGGAAACATAATTCGACAACTTCTGCAGATACAGATGAATATTGTACAAGCTCTTTCAATGTATCTACAAGAAGGTACAATTGCTCTCCCGAAAATTCATTTAACTCGATCCATGTCGGAACCGTATTAATAATCTCGATAGTATACAATATTAAATTGTTGAGTTCCTTGAAAAAGAAGTTACAAATTGGAATTACAAAAATTATATTTTAATAAATTTATACCTAATATACCAACCCTATCGCCTAATAAAGAAAAGTTCATTAATTCTGTGCAAAGATTCAATGCCAGAAACTTCACACTAGGAACAGATTCGATTACTGTAGTTAACAGCATAGTAGGAAGTGTTTCTGGATCCCAAACTGAAACTCCAGTCTTTAAAATGATCTACAAGTAGAAATATTTTTTTAAAATAAATGTTATATAAATGCACGTGCAAACTGGCCCACTGATGCATGTGGGTTAATACATAATTATACACTATCCCATTACTGCAGTACCTTCAATATGGAATTCTGTAGTAATGGTATATCAGAGTATTTTACAGTAACAGGAAATGCTTTAAGATCCAAGTTATCTATGATATTTCTGTCTATGCTGAACTTGTTCAAGACAATTTCATCTTCCTCTCCACTGATCTTATGAAATTCAGATATTTCTGCAAAGCAAATTTCATGAGTTTCTTCCTGATTTGTATTAATTATAATTATATACCTTGCAATATGTTCATGTATTCTGCACTAATTATTTCAAACATAACAACATGATGTCTTGATAATATTCTAAGCATGCAAGCTTGAATTTCTATGCTGCTAGTTAATGTTGAGGTGCTCAATGGAGCACCTGTGATGTAAAACATTGTGCCGAACAGCCAAGTTGTAAATGCTGTAAAAAAGAATTCCGTAAATAACAGACATGACTTGTTACATATTTTATTCATTCAGGTTCTCACCTGCATATTGCCCATGTATAGTTTCATTCTCAGCACCATTGCTAAACGGTGGAACCAGCACGGTAGTTAATGTAGCGGATCCTTTGAGTATGGATTCAAGAAGAGAGCAAAGCATCTGCTCTGCCGTTACATTTTTCAAATCAGAGAAAATTGCAATTACTGGGCTATTGATGAATTTCCACACAGAATCCGCCACTGTCATACTATATAAAATAATTGTCATATATAACTTTACCTCCAGAAAAAATATTTGAGATAAATAATTAAACAATATTAATAATAAGAACAAATTATTGTTCTACATTATTCTTTTTATATTTACGAAAATAATTGTGTAAACTGCACAGATCGCTATGGAGTAACTTACCTGTTACTACTTTGCGAAATGATCGAATTATCGTTTACTTCCATGTTTTAAAATTTACTTCTATACGATTAAATATATCATTTAACATTCACATATTACATTTTACAATAGAGAAATAACATTTTCTTGACATTCTCCGACATTAAAATTATGCCAAATATTCTGGATCGTTTAGGGCTAACTGGGGCCAACTCTGCGCTCCTCTATAGGGGTTGGAACCCTAGAAACATCAGATGCATCTGTCTCTCCCTTCCCTTCCTATTTGTTAAAGTGTACTACCTTATATTTCCTTTGGCTGTTAATTTGTTGTTTCGATTTAGCGGTAAAATCGTCACTTTTTTAAATTAGCGTCGGTCATACTCCGCGCATGAGAAATCAGCTTTAGTGTTTATGCCAACTGTAGTTGGCGGTTTCGTAGTTTTTGCTGGCATATTATTTTTTCCCAAAGGGAGTTGCTTTTTTCATTGCAAAACTATACGGGACGGTATAGCAACGTTTGCAATTTAGTGCAAAGTTTCATTTGCATTGGAATCTCACGGAATTACGACAGATATTTTCCATGGTCTAACCTACAACATTATTATTTGTTGAATCTACCAATTAGATTCATTACAAAGGGATTAATTACAGTAAAGTATCTGTTTTAGTATCAATTTTAATTAATGTAATTAATATATTACACAATAGACATTTCTAACTTTGTATTCAAAATTGTAGGTAGTTCTTCACCATCGGCACAACTTCAAGATACATTAATTATAGATGCACGAAAGGAATAATTGCATAGTTTTGTTTTAGTGGAATACAAAAAGGTATTGTTGTTAAAAATGAATGAAAGTGCGTCAGTTAATGATGTATCTGAGAGCAATGGGAGACCAGAACAGCCTAATTACAATGGAGAGACAGAAGAACATGCCAGTAATTTAAACATAATATAATAATACTATAAATAATATTATTTCTCTGCATGAAAATACATTGTATATACACAAAATTGTACACCATACTTCATTAGAGAAATCATTAGGAAGTGGAGAGGACAAAGCACCGGACTCTGTATGTGACAATGCCATTAAGAAGAATTCTGCTGTTCCTGGAATTGGAAATAGTACAGTTAATGTACCTAACAGAGCAAAGAAGCGTAAGAAGGCTCCTAGAGATGCTACAGCTCCAAAACAACCTCTCACAGGTTACTTCAGGTATATTTTTATCATAAAATAATGGGAGTAATTATTGATATAAAAAAAGAAATTAATAACATACTGTACATAGGTTCTTAAACGACCGACGAGAAAAAGTAAGAAGCGACAATCCAACGTTATCATTTGCCGAGATTACAAAGCTTCTTGCTTCAGAATGGAGTACACTGCCTCCTGATCAAAAACAGGTGGAGAAATTATTTCCTTGATATTTTATCCATGAAAAATATCCTCTTAAGAGAAATATAGAAACGATTTCTATTCCGTAGCAATATTTGGATGCCGCGGAGCAAGATAAAGAACGTTATAATCGAGAATTTAGCGATTATAAGCAAACTGAAGCATACCGCCTATTCAGCGAGAAACAGTCCACCGAAAAGCAGAACGAGAATAAAAAAGAGAGGAATGGAACTGATATAAATTCTGAGCAAAATGTACGAATTTCTTTTTGTTTTATTCATCTCTAAAAGTTTGTATCATCATTATAATAAATTATATTTCCCTTAGGATATTCAACAGGACAAAGATAATGATTTTACAGGTTTTGATATCCCTATTTTTACAGAAGAATTTTTGGATCACAATAAAGGTGATAAGAAACAGTTCCGTCATATATATATATATTTACAAATATTTACAAGACATCATTAAACATTAGATACATATGTATAACTTTTTCCCACTTGTACAGCGTGTGAGGCTGAATTGAGACAATTAAGAAAAGCCACATCGGATTACGAGGCTCAAAACGCTGTTCTCCAACGACACGTAGATAGTTTGTACGCAGCAGTGAATCGTTTGGAATCCGAAACAAATCAACAACGTACGACGAATCAAGCTTTGCAGCGTCATTTGGATTCTCTTCGCTCTCAATTAGCTGGGTGTTTCGCTACAGTACCTCTTCCAGGTGAGTCCTAAACGAACAATAATGAATAAATTTTTAACGTACTGCCCGTAGCTAAAGTTAGACATAATCTATATAAATTATTTTCCTCAGGAACGAACGAAAGCGCGACGTTACAAAATATCGATAATTATGTCGAAAGACTCGAATCATTGCTAAGCGGTAATGCCGAGCAATCATTACGGAACGCTGTACGTAGTGCGGTATCTCGTCTCGAATTAATTGGATGACGATCGCCCCCCGGTAGTACGACTAGTACATCACTGAAACATCATCGTTCGAGGCATTCACATCGAAAATAGAAAATAAAATTGACTGCCTTGCTATTCATATGATTTGTAAAATTCGATTTCCTGTTTTATAACGAAGCTAATCCTCAATTGCATACCGTTCCAAGTAGAACTGTGTGTGCATTATACTTTAAGAATTATTTAAAGAAAGATAATGTTTGTATTATACGTAATTAATCACTTACGTTACGCTCACAAATTCTTTCTAGATAATACATTACGTGGTCATCAGGTAATATGTTTTTATGCAACTGTATACAGAAATGCAGCTAGATATTTACACAAATGAAATATATATGATAATCGACTTTTTAAGAGTAGCATAATATTGAAATTATTATTGTGGTAATACTATTTATTAATAAATTTTGTAAACTTACTAAGGATTCCCTTTCATATTTCGCATAAAGTTCTGAAGCTGCTTCCATGAATATCTGAAAATAATCAAACGGAAATGATTCGAATACTTTGCGACATTGTTCAGATCTCGTTCGATTCTCACCTTAAAGATACTGCATTTGGACGACGATATCTCTCCAAATCCAATAAGGTACTCTCAATTTTTGGTGACAGTGATTCGATTATGTCGATTTCTACCGACGAAACTGCACGCATCAATTCAAAAGTACTTTGTTGACTTGCTCCCAATGACTTTTGGACAATATTACATATGACATTTTTAAATATTTCCCTGTAATTATTAATATCGTAAGACGTACATACTTTAATTTGTAAACGAAAAGACTGACTTGCCTTATAATGCTATTTTCTGTGTAGTACGGATTTGCAACTATGCTCTTCACGAAGCTGATGGTCTGCTGCTTATGTGGATGATGTTCATGAATTTTCATGTAACATCCCATCACGTGAGGTGTGCAAATTGTTATGATTGATTCCATTACATCACGTTTATATGATTTTTTACCATCGAGTATGGTTTGCAGCAGTACCATTATCTGCAATGAGAACACTTTAATTCTGATCTTTTTATCATATTGTGCAAGCCAGAGGAACAAATTGACAATACTTACCAAGAAGGAATGTTTGTGCATCGTTTTATCACTTGACATCGTAAAAAAATTTGACATTAACATCTCAAGAATCAATTTCAAAAACTCTGGCTGGGCATCTCGAAAACATTTTAATAACGAATCAGATGGTTTAAAATTATTGCTGCCATTGATCGCAGTTATTAAAAGTGGTATATACGTATCAAACAAATCCCGTACTAATACTTGCAACGATATGTCACTTTTAATGCTTAAACTTTCTATTCCTAACAGTACCATGGAGAAGATTTTCTTCCCTAAGTTTCTTATAAACGAGTATTCGGTAGAAAGAATGGTCTTCGTTATTAGAGTTTTTAATAAGTTGTTCGGTTGATTCTGGAACGAAATACGCAGAATAATCTCACGTGTTCTCTTCCAGTTATATTTTATGAATTTATATCATAGAAATGTATTTTTCACGTACTTTTGTATACAGCATGGGAGACGTGCAGAGAATTAATGTACCAATGCATCTGTATATCCAAAGAGATGATTTAGTGTCCTTAGTTTCTTCTGTAACCGAAGTGAGAATCCATTTATCTATATGATTCAAGTACGATCTCCATTTCATATCGTACTGAATTCGTTCTTGCTCAGTCTGAAAGTTTGGAAGCACTTAATTTCGAATTTGTTGCTTTTTTAAAGAAGGAAATGTAAAAGAATATTACTTTCAAAGACTTTCGCTTCTTCATCGCACACATCATAAATACTAAAACAGATTCGTCGCCGTCCTGAAACTCCAGAATATCGCGGGATGTTAAGAAAATTTGATTTATATCATTTAATTGTATTATATAATCCTGTAGAAGTTTCGTTTCCGTTTCATCTGTGTCGTATCCTACGATGGAACATTTCAACCATGCCTGAAATTGATAAAATAATTAACTACAGCTCCCTTCCAGGAATATATTAATATATAAATTAACAATTGACACAAACTTGAATTAGTATATTGTCGAAGTTTTTAACTTCTCTTTTCAAGCTCTCCGTTGCTTCTTCCTGCATGATTATCAATACCAAATAGTGTTGTGTTAGCCTGGAAGATTATTTACAATTGTTTACAATTATTTGTTACAGTTATAGAAGAATGAATTATTGAATTTCATTTAGTTTTACCTAATATCTTTTATGACCATTGATGATGCAAAGTGTTGAAATAGTGACGTAGCCGAATGCTTGTGTTTTTTTGCCGTTCCCGGATTCCTCAGTGCTTCTAACGTAAATTCGACTGCGAGTTTCGATATATCCTGATAATGTTCACTTGTAAGAACAGGATCGAAGGCGAGTTGTCGTACTCTGCATGCAACGTAACACCATAGAGCGTCCAACATCTTTTCAACACCGTCTGTAATCGACAAATATGAGAAATGAATAATTACAAAGTACAAAAATCTTATTTAAAAAAAAGCAACGTACCTGAATTATTATTAAGAGCAATACACTTTCTGAATATAGTAAGTAAAACCTTGATCAAAGACCCGCTCATTTTACTTGGACACTCTAATAAATATCTGTCTATCCAACCACCCACAAATAGATGCTCTCCTGAATCTACGTTTTTGCTAGATGATAAAATAAGATCAAATACGTCGACGAAATTTGTCATCATTGTGCGTGAAGTTTCATCTTTGCAACAACTTATCGTGTTCACCTATTAATACAAATGAAACATTGATTATTTTAAAGAATTTTAAATGTATTAATTATGAATAATAGAGACAAATACCGTATCTACAAACGTGGTTGCAATATTAGTAAAGTTCAATCTGAGATCGTTGTACAGGAGAAGAACAGTTAGCTTTCCCTTCCATATTAAATTATACTTTTTGCTGGTTTCAGCGTTGTACTCTTTTATCGGAGGTAAAAGATCTAGCATTACCGAACACTGGAATAATTTTTAATTACTCATAATAAACAGAAATAATTTGCAAGCTATGACAATTAATAAAGACGTACCACGTTCGTGGAATCCGCAGAAATTGCCAGAGTTAGGAACAGAGAGATAAAATTATATATTCCATTTGCAGAAAATTCCTGTACTTTGCTCTTTGAAAATTTCGAGTAAATTCGACCCTTCATCTGATTCCAGTGCTTCGTGTCGTTTTTATTATAGTATTTTTTGAAAAAGGAGCCTGCAAGTACATATATCTGAATGGTACAAAAAATCAATTGACTTTTTTAATAAAATAATATTCACCCAATAAGCGCAAAAACATCCCGTAACTCGATTCCTTATTGCACCCTGAATCAGAAATCCTCTCTCTGACCTGCTTGAGGATATCTGCAGCAGTTTTCCTATAAGGAATTAGTTTTTATATATTTTGCAATGTTATAATTATATCAATTGTTTTGTACCTTTCGACGGATAAAGTCCAAGGGCCTGTAGTTTGTAACAAGAACGGTTCCTCTAATCTTTTGTGAAAGCAATCCCATAGAAGGGAAATAACAGAAACCCTTGGCTGCCACCAATTAGTGATGAGATCATTTAATAGGACTATTATTGTATTCAGTTCTTTATCAATTTGATCCCGTTCACCGTCCTTTCCACCTTTAGAGATATATGTTCTTAAAATTTTTTCAATTTGCTCATAATTAGGTCTGATCTTTAAAGGTACAAATAAGATCGATATTATTCAATTGATAGCTCAAATAATGCAGACAAAATTAAACGAAAACATATGTCCTTAATTACCCTGG
Source organism: Cerceris rybyensis (assembly GCA_910591515.1). Classification (NCBI taxonomy): domain Eukaryota; kingdom Metazoa; phylum Arthropoda; class Insecta; order Hymenoptera; family Crabronidae; genus Cerceris; species Cerceris rybyensis. The sequence continues at coordinate 1,443,954 of OU342801.1, read as the reverse complement.
AAGAATACGATCCTAAATATAGCCCGTCGATATTGTACCCATGCAGGAGAGACAGATGATATAAGAGCCAGAGGGAAAATAATTCGGGATTCATGCAGAATGGTAATGTGTCCTCGCTGTTATCAGTTACATTTCTCTTTAACAATTTATTCAAACAGTCGTTCACGTAATCCCAGAACGCCTAGAAATCCGAAACGCAATTAATAAACTATTATAACACTAGGAATATTAATTCTGTTTGCATTATACCTTTGATTTTATCCTGTCTGATAAACTATCAATAAATATTTGAAGCATTAACCATAATTCGCGTGTGCAGGTGCAATTGTATGGAGTTTTTTGCTGCAACTCCATCAATGATGTCTGAAACCCATAGTATAAAATATTTCAGATTTATATTAATTGGTATAATCATAAAAACGAAAAAGAAACAATACCATTTCAAATATCTTTAATGAAATATATATGAGATCATTAACTATTGTTTCTTGAATATTATCAAAATCATCCAATTGATTTTCACCTATATGTTGATAATATATATTGCGTGTGTATACCAGTGTAATTAAAAGCCACCTTAATTCTATGTGCATATGGTACATGTGGAATTCTGGCTGTTTGGACTATATAAAAGAAATTGTACATTAATGTATATTAATTTTCCTATGCAATTGAAATGTTTTAATCAAGCTTGTCTAAAATTACCACCTTATTTCCCAAATTAGAAGGTGCATAATAGAAAATAGAATCTGGTATATCTTTCAATTCACCCAAGAATTGCTTTATACTGATAAATAATGCATTGAAGTCTTCCTCAATATCTTCATTTATAGCTTGTAATGAATGAATATCCCATTGAATACTGAAAATCGAATAACAAGGTAAGAACATGACCTCTTTTTCTAATAATTTCTACACCTACCTGTTTAAATATAATCGAACGTATAAAATAAATTCACAGACAGCTTTTCTTATAGAATAAAAATCTGTGTCATCGTTGATAGGAGGTTTTGTAGTTGTATTTTCGTTCTCGTATCTGCATAATATCTTCAGCTGCATGCTGCAAAATAATAATGCTTAAGTGAATAAATAAACATTTCATTGAATGTGTTAAAACGAAGTTCATCTATTGAGCTTATCAAATTAAATGACTGTATCATAATTAAATTTGATAGAATTTATTTAATCTACGGTTAATAAAACGTTTGTAAAATTTAATAAAAAAAGAAGTCTTACTTCATGCATTTCGTAAAATGCCTTAAATTTAATATGGCTATCGAGGCGGGCACAGTACTACCGAAAAGATAAACATCCTCGCAAGATAATGAACATTTGTCCTGAAGGCACAGAACATTATCAATTTCACCACGTAAAAATAAACTTTTGTTGCTTAATTTCCAATCATTGCAATTAACTCTTCCATTGCAATCAAAGTTCAAAGACAAATCCATCTGTAATATCTTTTCAAAGACAACATTTAACTGTGGTATACATTATTCTGAGTAACTCTTGCAATGCACATTCATCGTGTTTTCAAGAATAATAAATACGGATTAAAAATCATAAAACAGAATTACAAAATACTCTCTTATTTATGAATGAGAAAGTACTGCGTTTTTGTAAAATAACCAACATATGTATGCGACAAGAATGGTTTTCCTAGTTTTGGCGGTAACCGCCGTAGCGTCACCTTCAGGAGTTATTCAGAACTTTCAGTTCTTCGAAAGAAGAAACACAAAGAGGGTGCAAAATTATTACATTGTATTTATTGCTTTATTAATAATCTTTATATTTGTAGATTTATGTAAAGTATATTATCGAATATTTATAGTTTCTAGTGAACGTATGAAACGTGAGGACGAAAAGTTCTTTGCCAAATTTTAAGTTCAAACTTGACGCAAGTTTTCCACGTTTTAAAACAATGGCAGTCAATCATTGAACAGTCAGTGGAAAGTTTACAAATTCTACAAATTATTCGATAAAAGCATCTTCAAATTTTGCAACATTTTCAACAGTAAGGGATTTCAATTTCTCTAAGTTTCTTAATAGTCGATTGTTTAACACAATTTTACGAGCAGCTTCTAGAAAAAGGGAAATTTTCCAATAATGAAGAAATCCCTCTGCTTTTCCAGGCGCCATTGAAGTAGTATCTGCTGAATGCTACGGATGAATGAAGAAAAAGGAATGATTTAAAACTGACACGTAAAAAAATGAACAGAACAATAAGCATTGTACTTTTAAAGTCCTTAAAACTCTTTGTCTGATTTTTCTAGCTTCCTGCCGTTCGAACAATTCTTCCTGCGACGATGTTACCATTGATTCCTGATAGTTATTCCAAGTTTGTCCTCGTTCCATCAGTATTTCTTCAATTTCACACCTTTGTGCATCCGAATTGCCATAATTTACTTTTGGCTTATGGTGAATTCTCGCACGTTCATTCTCTTGCCGACGTTCTTCAGCTTTCGTTAAAAAATCTACTCGTCTCTTCAATTTTTCTTCGATCGAACAAGAGACGTAAGTGTTTAAGGGACCTATCTAACAACCATTTATTTTCTTTTACTCGAAATATTGCAATATTAATAATTACGTTATTATGCTTCTGACCGTAGGCCGTTAACTTGAGAATCTCTCGAGTTATCTCGCAAAACAGTCTCACCTCTCAATTCGTACTCGCCATGGTCAACTCGATGTTGCGAATTTAATATGCAATTAACAGCGTGCAGCGTGTATAACGGCAAATGCATTAATTTCTTTAATAATGCTTCCTGGTAGCTCGAATTTTCAGTAACGGGCAATGTAACACGATTCTTTTGTCGATCTTTGTCCAAACCTATTGACCGTACTTTTTTTCGTCGAATCATTTCAGTTTTTTTTGGCTGACTGATACTTTCAACTTCTTCCTCTACATATTCCATCATTTCTCTATTCATATTGATGAGAGCTTGATTTAATTGCAATTATTATTCTCTTTTTTTTTAATTTTAATGATCAATCTTACCGCAAAAGTCCCGGCCGAGTGTAAGCACGGAAATTGATTGTGTAAGGTGTCTTACATAAGTGAGATATGAACAATCGAACTTTAAAATTCATGCTTATGTATTGAAGGGGTCTGTAAATCACTGTGATTATTACTGGCTTTTCTTTTGGTCTCACATGACCTAATGAAAACATGAATATTATTGTGTCTAATAAAATATTACAGACATTTTTACAAGATGATTAACAGGCATTAATTATAGATTTACCCCACCGAGGATAAATGTCGACGCAGGGATCTTCCTTGGACGGTAAAACGGCAAAAGAAAACGTTTTTTCCGAATGAGAGTGTATCGGTATCTCACGATAAGCCCTTTAAATAAATGTATTTTTGTTTTTATTTATAATCTAATTCTAGTTCTTCATTTACAGACGTTAAACATAATTTACAACGTACGCTCGTCCAATAGGAACATCTCCAAAGTCTACGTCCTTTGGGAATGTGAAGTCAGTCGTTGGACTCGCGAAAATTTTTATCGGTAAGGTAAAATCATTGTAACAACAAATTTTTAAGACGTCGTGGTAATCTCTAGGTTCGTCGGGAGTGAAAGATATATTTACTTTGCAAACTGAACCAGGATTCAACCATTTCCGCTGTAATGTAGGTTTTACTTGAGCTTCATTTATGATATTTCACACTCACAGCTTTGTTTTAACACTAAAATTACCGGCATTATATATTTTACATTTAAATAGACTATAAGTACTTTCGAAACAGAGAAATCAAGAGGTGACCAAAAGATTTAATAGTGTCACCACGCCTGTCTTTGATATTTTTCGACAAAATTGGGAACTCGTCATTTAACTGTTTTGGCTATTGTAGTGTTAAAAATATCCACATGTAAATTATACTTACACGATTCTTATCATTAATTCTAAAGTAATGAGTTACTGGTGGCAGAATCTGAATTACGCAAGACTTGGAATGATAGTTTGCTATCTGAACTGTTTTTTTCTGCATCTTGAGATTCGTAGAGCCGAAAATAAATTTTACTTCCTGCGGTGTTATCTTTAACATGTCTTTCTCCGTGTTTTGCTTGGGATAATGCAGATTATTTTGCATACTGATAAAACACTGAGTCCGATCTCCATCCATTATTAAATTAAACGGGAATCATAGAAGAAGCAAATAGTGTTGATAATTTCTATTAGCGCTCAATGGGCACAAGGAATTCATTATCGTTTACGATGAACTAAAACAAATGCACAATTAATGTGCATCGTTTCCCGGTGGATTTCACGGCAAAATTTAAATATTCGCGCGAGCGGTTTACATGCACTTTTCATCTGTTTACAAGCTGCTGAAAATCCGGCAGAAACAAAGATAGATTCTGTTGAAGCGAGATGGCTCTAACTGTTTATACCCATGTTAGAATTAGTATGCACTTTTTGGTAGTTATTTGTTATAAAACGAGCTGAGTACTCGTTACAATTAATCATTGATCTCACAATGCATTTATAACAATTTTCTCCGTAAAAAATAACATGCACGGAGATCGGTGTGGAGCATGACTCACACAACTAAGTCAGTCTTTTACGGTTCTGTAACCATGTTTTTCTAATACTCTTATATTTGTATAAAGTATTAGAAACTGGTTAATCATGAACAAGCAGAAGCTACACCAGGGGGTATGTTCTTTTATTGCATTAAACATAATACTTTTGCGGATAGCGTTCTCGCTGCATTGCAGAATTTTCAACAGTCAGAGGTTATAATTGCACGTCAATTTTATAACATCGCATACGATAATATAGTTGATTATTTAATATATTTGAAATTAGAATATATTACGTGCGTCAATATTGAAGCCAATGGAAGAATGTGTATTGATACAAAGTATTAAAATATGCTTTTTGAAGTATCATCATTATGACTGTTGCATTCTTTTTCAGCCTCTGCTGTTGCAAGCTATATTTTTTGGAGATGTGAAAGAAGTCTGTGCATTATTATCTAGACAGGAGAACGTTAATTGGCAAGATTATAAACAACGTTCACTTTTACATGCAGCAGCTTATAGGTAAATGACTTGCTCATACACCATTTCATTGTTACTTTATCTTACATTTAATATGTTATGTTACAGGGGAGATGCTGCAATTATAGAAACACTTCTGTTAAATGGAGCTGCAATAAATGCCAAGGACAATGAGTGGTTAACTCCTTTACATAGAGCATGCTGTTCAGGGAATTATAAAGCAGTAGAAGTTCTATTAAGATATAAGGCTGATGTCAATATTAGAGATCGTAATTGGCAAACTCCTTTGCACGTTGCAGCAGCTAACAATGCAGTGCAATGTGTTGAGCTTATAGTTCCATATTTAAAGAACATCAATGTAACAGACAGGTTTGTATTATACAGGTTTTTTAATCTTATGAATTTATACAATTAGGTATGTCTCAACCAAAATTCCTTTTTTCTTGCAGGGGTCACAGAACAAGTTTGCATCATGCTGCGTACAATGGACATCTTGAAATGACTGAATATCTATTGCAGCTTGGCTGTGTAGTACATGCATCCGACAAGACAGATCGCAAGGCTTTACATTATGCTGCATACATGGGTCATGATAAAATTGTAAAAACACTCTTAGCTGAAGGAGCAGATGTGACTGATACAGTAATGTGGTTTCCAAACAGTTAATTGATAATACAATAACTGAACATCATCTGATAATATGTATATTTTAAGGATCGAGATTTATATACTCCATTACATGCAGCTGCAGCAGCTGGCAACTTAGACTGTATGCGTACTTTAATTAAAACTCAAACGTATATTGATGCTAAAAACGTATACGAAAATACACCTTTACACATTGCATGTTTAAACGGTCACGCGAACGCGGTTACAGAATTGATCAAGAATTCTGCAGATATTGGTAAGAAGAAATGAAAAAAAATATATTTCTGCATTAACTTTGATAATAATGAACTATTGATCATTTCAACAGAGGCTGTAAATTACCGAGGACAGACTCCAGTCCACATTGCCGCTGCCAGTACACATGGTGTACAATGTTTAGAAGTACTTTTACAAGCTGGTTCAAAAATAAACGTTCAATCGAACGATGGACGTACACCGTTGCACATGACTGCAATTCACGGAAGATTTACTCGCTCAAAAACGTTACTCGATGCCGGTGCACAGCCAGACACGAAAGATAAAAATGGAAATACTGCATTACACGTTGCAGCTTGGTAAAATACTACAGGCTTTTTTATTGCAAAAAAATCCGTCTTTAACGTTGTAACATTTCAATTTCTTATTGATTACAGGTTTGGCCACGAGTGTCTAACGACAACTTTGTTAGAGTATGGTGCCTCTTCTGCTGCTAGAAATGCAGAGCAACGCACACCACTGCATTTAAGTTGTTTGGCGGGACATATCGAAGTAGAGTATACGATTGTTAATATAAATTTTTTAATTCTATAACCATTTCTCAAATTATAAACCTTCGTAGGTCTGTAGGAAATTGTTGCAAGTCGATAGCCAACGTATAGATTCTAGAGATGTGGGTGGTAGAACACCACTGCATTTAGCGGCATTTAAGGTAAAAATTGTTTACGATATTGGAGAATATTTAAAAGATTTTTATTTCATCTCAATTCTTTTGTACAGGGATCAGTGGACTGTTTAGATTTATTATTATCTAGTGGAGCAAATTTTCGATTAACTGACAACGATAATAGATTAGCTCTCCATCATGCAGCTAGTCAGGGTCATTATCTTTGTGTCTTTACTTTAGTCGGATTTGGAAGTGATCCTAACGCACAAGATGTAGAGGGTGCAACTTCTCTGCACTTAGCTGCAGCATCGAACCCAACGAATTCTGGTGTTGAGTATGTGTTTCATTGATTATTCGTTGCACAATTCTCTTGTAAATATTTTAATTCTATTTTTTTTCCACAGATGTGTACAATATTTATTGAAACACGGTGCAGATCCAACAGTAAGCGATAAACGTGGCTTCACTGCAATTCACTATGCAGTGGCTGGAGGAAATCTGTCATCCTTAAAGGCTCTTTTGGAAGCGTCAGGAACAGAAAACTTGGCAACATCTTCCAATCCTGTAGTTAAACAAAAGCCTCCTCAACCCGCACTTACACCTCTACATCTTGCTGTACGGCCGTACACACTTATAAATTATTATACCTTCGATTAAAATAATTTATATGAATATATTTCCAGGCCTATCACGGACACATTGAAATATTGAGTCTGTTGCTGCGATTATTTCCAGATGTAGATATTAAGGAAGATAGTGGTAAAACTCCTCTAGATTTGGCTTCCTATAAAGGCCATCGAGAATGTGTGCAATTGCTGTTAACGTACGGTGCTTTAGTATCAGTTCAAGTATGATATTCAAATTTCACTCTCATTTTTTTAGTAATTCTCAGCTTATACTTGACATTCACTAAAATTTTCTATTCAGGATTCCATTACAAAACGTACACCGGTACATTGTGCAGCTGCAGCGGGTCATTCCGATTGCCTGCTTCTTCTTTTAGAAAATACTGAAGATCCCAGCGTTGTTAATCGGTACGATGCAAAACAACGTACAGCTCTTACTCTGGCAATAGCGAATAGTCATCCGGAATGTGCGATTTTACTTTTAAACTATAAAGCGGATTGCAATTTACCGGATATTAACAAACATACGCCACTGTTTCGGGCAGTTGTGAACGATAGGGATCATCAATTGGTAAAATTATTACTTACACACGGTGCGCGTGTGGCTGTGCAAGATAATAATGGAAAAACCCCGTTACATTTAGCTGCCGCATGTGGAAGGTTTGTTTTATTACGTGTAACACAGCAGTATCAGTCGTCGAAGTTAATTATTTGATTTTTATTGCAGAGTGGGTGCGTTAATAGCACTTCTTACAGCTGATCCAGAAGCTGCCACTTTAAAAGATGATCAGGGTTGCACGATTCTTCATTGGGCCTGTTACAACGGGAATTCAGACTGCGTAGAGTATCTTCTAAAGGAAAATGTAATTGATACGTTGGAGGGTGAGCATCATAATTTCTACTTTCCCACGAACTTTATCTGTACCAAGATTAATTATGAATACTTTTTAAAATCCACAGGTAATCCATTCTCTGCTGTTCATTGTGCGGTGTATCAGGGATTTTTCCATTGCTTGAAATTGTTAATTGATAAGTTCGGTGGTAAAACAGTCTGCGCTTTGAGAGATATACCTGGTGGAAGGCTACCTCTGCATCTTGCAGTCAGCGCGGGAAGCGTCGAATGTGCGAGACTTATTTTAAGTTCCGTTGGTCCTGAATTAGGTGGACTGGAAGTGCCAGATTACTCGGGTCGAACACCCCTACTCTGTGCTGCTGTTACTGGACAGTGCAGCGCTATTGGTAATTCTTATTCAGCATTTAAACAAAGTATCATCGCTGGTTCTTTCCGTACTTAGGATAATCTTTTCGATCGTAGAATTGTTGCTCGAATGGAAAGCGGATGTTCGTGCCACAGACTCCAACAAAAATACGGCGCTGCATTTAGCCTGTGAGAGGCACCACTCGGTTGCTGCATCGGTGCTATTACATTGGATTGAGAAGTTGAATTCCAGTAATGATGAAGGCACCTCGCAGGACGAACAGCAAAGCGTGTCCGTCATTAACATGACTGACAAGGAACAAAGAACCCCGTTACATCTGGCAGCGAGAAATGGCTTAGTGGGTGTACGTGAAATTATATTTATGCAAATCTCGAAGTACGGAAGGACCGAAATGTAATAAAATGTTTTGTAGGTGACACGGCGACTGTTAAAATTAGGAGCTAGCGTTGTAGCCGCAGATTCCGAAGGCCTCACTCCTGCTTTGGCTTGCGCTCCAAATCCAGCGGTTGCCCGATGCCTGGCAAACATTCTAGCAGCCCATGGTAATTTTGCTAATTTAAATATAAACTGCTCGCAATAGTTAGGGGCTTCTAACGAATTTCAATCTCCCCTTTTTAAACAGGTCAACACTCCGAATTGACTAAACACTTGCCATTCATTCAGCAATCGAAAGGTCAGACTGAACAAAGCTCAGACTCAGACTGACAACGGGTAACACGCTTGCATTTTCAAGCGTGGCGAAAACGAAATACGGTGAAATCGATTCTGCGTGAAAGGAAATATTTATATCTTTGAACGATAAAGCTTCCAGTATTTTTGCGATTCATAGTAAGTTACCGGTCGATTAGGAAAAGTACAAATTCCATGGACAGAATTAATTTGCATTCCTCTTGAGCAACGTGGCGATATCCATGTTAATAAGATGCATTTCACTTTTACCAGGAACAACGACAACGGGTTATGATTTTAAGCGTTATTACAATTTCCATTTTCGGCGCAACGATAAAATCTTAACTAATGAATTTTACACGGCAGGGTGTTCAAGGACCTCAGAGATATATATATATATATATATTGTATATATTGTGCATATTGTCATATGTATATTGTACGTGTATATATATAGATATATATAATATATATTATGTATATTGCCTTTCGATGGAGGACAAAGATTTCTCGAAGTGGAAAAATGAATTTTCTAGTTATCGTATAATTATTGAACGCTCAAGCTAACGGGACACGTTTACACGGATTTACTAATATTGTAATTATAACTTTTCGTAATTTGCGCACTAGGAATAATCGTGGAATTATACATCGGACATGGGAAATGTATTTTTAACTGTACATAATTCAATTGCAGTAATCACTGAAGCAAAGGAATATATAATATATACAAGGTCACAAATATAAAGTAATAATAATATTAAGAGGGCGAATTTCGATTTATACGTTGTACGAGTCACGTGAAACCGAAAGAATATTATTTTTCACTTAAAAGAAAACGATGGCGAGCCGCATATATTGATAAATATTTTTCAATACTCTTGCGCATAAGTTCCCGCAATCGACGTAATTACTGTATTGTACTAAAGTTATACTATTATGTAAGGGCTGTTGCCGCTATCATTTGTATTAAGATCATTTATCATCAGTGTAAGATGTCATATTTTATTTTTATACATGTATCTAAGTCATTTACTTAGCCAGTTTCTTTCAATTCTCTTTTTTAACTACATTTTCTGTAGTTCTTTGCATAATAAATGACAAAAAAAAAAGAGTTTCGTTTATTTCATTTTATTCAAATGAGTGTCATAACACGGCATTTGTCTATGGGCATATTATATATGTTATTAAACAGCTAGTATTATCAAACGTTAAATTATTTGAATTTTAAACTTGTGCCATAGACTATAATAGTACTACAGTCGAGATAGGAAACTCACTGTTTTCAAGGTGTTCTGGGAGTGTGGGGTTGTGCCGTAGTGAATGAAGGCAGACCACATATATTTTAAAGACAATAACTCTTTATTAACTCAAAACTATCGAAAACGAATATTAATGCTACTGAATTGGTCGCGAGGCGAGGTTGCTAAGGTCCACTCAAACAACAGACTCTCGGCGCCATAAGATGGCGGCTGGCCAACTGCTTGCTCGCTTGTCCGCTAGATGGCTGCCTGCAATTGATCGGTGGCGCCGCCATGCGGCCAGTAGGCCAATCTTCTTCCTTTTATGGTAAAGATAAATGCAGTCAATCAGGACGCCGTTAGGTTATCTCATTCATAACTCCGCCAGAAAGGGATAATTTATTAATTATTGGGCATTAAAATGTAGCTAGAAGTTTACTTTATAGACAAACGCCATTGGCGCTAATTAATTCTTTCCAGTTAATTAATTATTTGCAATTAAACATGAGTCAGTCCAGTTTCGCGCCAGAGCAAGGACGGCAAATAATCACAAACTAGATGGCGCTGAACGCAGCGCTCTCAGAACACCTTGAAAATATCGAGTTTCCTATCTTGCCTATAGTCGTATTGTCTATGGCATCACTTTAAAATACAAGAATTCCGTCTACTTTATTCTTTTTAACTAAATAAGATAACCCGATATTTGATTTTCAGCGCAGAATAACTGCCAGCAGGCGTTTATATTAATTTCCTTTTTAATTAACATCGTGTTCTTCATTCTATGGTACAGACAAGCAGAGTAATCCAGTACACCGTCAGGTTATGTCTTCATATGTCAGTCACGAAACGGTAAAGTATCGATTTCTATATGTCAAAATGTAGCTGGAAGTTTACTTTAAAAACAGACATCGCTTTTGTTAATTAATTCACGCCAGTTCATTAGTAATTTACGAAAAAACTTGAATCAGCCCAATTTCGCGCCAGAGCTACGACGGCAAATAATCAAAAAATAGATGGCGCTGAACGCAGCGCTCTCAGAATACCTTCAAAATAGTGAGTTTCCTTACTCGACTTTCGTATAGTCTATGGCCAAATTTAAAAATATAAGAAATAACTTTGTTTTTCCGTATTTTATAGAAACTTAGCGTTCAACCGATGGCATGAATAGTACAATGAATAAAAAAACACAGTTTTTGTGAAAAAAATAGTATATTTTATTCTTCACAATATCAAACAATGTTATTTACATTATTTTCGAATATAACAACGTATATGTATGCACGCATGTATATATTTACAAGTGTTTTAAAGTGCGCAAATTCGTGCCAAAAGATGTATGTCGATGATCAATTAAAAATACAAACTTACAAGTACAAGTATTCGTATAAATAATAGGGCGAAATTAATCTTGCTTCATTCTCGAGTAACAATCAATTCCACGCTGTTATCGTGGACTTCCTATTAAAAAATGGTATCACAAATTATGCAAATTCCTATGATATGCGCTTCTAACACAAATATTCGCAGTACCGACTCTCTTTATGTACTTCACGGGCAGTTAATCCCAAAGACGAATGAATATAACATTCGACAATAGTCGATGGCAGAAACTGGTCCGCTCAAAAAGCGCGGCAAAGTTTTTTCCGCGTACTTAAAGCAATTAAAAGAACACATTTTAAGTTCGTAGATTAGGAATACAGAGGAATGTTCATAATACTGGCGAATGCGGATGATCGTTTAACGCGTCAAACGACGCGCGTTAAATGATTATCGCATTATCGGTATTCGAATATCACAAAGACGAGGAGTATCGGCGATCGCTTTCGATGAAATCGCTAAAGATAGACCCTCTCTAGGGAGATAGTGCTGACGACGACTCGAGACTCGTTGTCTTTGACGTTCCCTTTGCCGCTATTTTTCTCGTTCTCCAGCGACAAGTCGAGACAGAAATTATCGTAGGCGTACGCGTTCGCCAACATGTTTCCGTGTTTCTCGTCGGAGATCGCTGCAAATTTCTGCAAAGTTACGTCTTTTGGTTGCGCCAGAACGCTAGGATCCATCGCCTGCTTCGGTTTCTTTGAGAATTTTCTCTCAATCTCGTCGAGACTGCGACCACGAGTTTCCGGGAGGATCGTTAGAGCAAAGATCGCACCCAGGAAACTTGCACCGCCAAAGATCCACATCGTGCTCTCTATTCCAATGATCGAGCTCAGATCGGGATAAGTTTTAATAGCGACAAACGTCAATATCTGCACGATACTTGTTGTTATTCCGCCAACGGTACTACGGAATCGTAGGGGGTAGAGTTCCGAAGTCATGACCCACGGCAACGTCAGGAAACCGATCATCGAGGCAGCGACGTGAGCACCGATGCAGGCAAGCGGTACTCCAGATGGCAGATCGAACCTGAAGATATTCAAATTTTCATTAACGAAACAGTCGATGACAGGTTCGATGAAAGAAAATAGTTATCATTTCCATCGAGAAAACAAACCTGAATGACAGGGCCACTCCCATGGCCGAAATCGCCATTCCAAAGCCGCTGGCGAATGCCAAGGTCTTTCTGCCGAAGCTGTTCGCAAGAATTGCACCGATGATCGACGCGAATAATCTAATAATACCGACGCCCACGCTTGCGGCGTACTCGTTCAGTTCGATGCCTATGTCTTTGAGGACGTTTACGGCGTAAAAGAGGATTATGTAGATCCCGGATAATTGTTGAAGGGCGAAGAAAGCGAGAAGAATCAGGAAGGGCTTCCAGACGCTAGGCGTGTGGAGAGCTTTCAGTAGACCCTCCTTTTGCTCCTCCCGTTTTATATTAGCGTCTCGCAGCTCCTGAAATTCTTTGTCCGTGTTTGAACCTGGTCCCCTTAGCCACAGCAGAGATTCCTTGGCTTCGTCGGTTCGTCCTCTGGCGATCAACCATGCTGGAGTTTCAGGGATCGTCCTGCGAAGTCAGTTTTGAGTGGTAAGATAAATACGAAGAGACTAATTTAATTTCAGGGGACAATCACGCCAATGAATTACCGTGTAAGTGCAAGAGAAAGAATCGCAGGCCCGATACTAATAGCTGCAGCTCTCTGCCAGGAAGTCAGAGCTCCTAAACTGTACACCATAAGAACCCCAAGAGACACCAGAATCGGTCCGCAGCTACCTAACCACGCTCTTCGATTCGGCGCTGCAGTCTGCAAGAAATACAATTTTTCATTCGACTCGTCTGAATTTTTGACAATTTTTTAGTGCATTTTTTTGACACCAACCTCACTGACGTACAAATAGAGACCATTTGCCATTCCCGTTCCAATTCCGCTGATAAATCTGCCGATGTATAGCATGGGAACGTTCTTCGAGAGTGCAATGAGCACCCATCCAGCTGCATGGGGCAGAGTTGCAAGTGCAATTGCAGATCTTCTTCCAAACCATTCCGCGCAGAGACCTGCAATTACTGCACCGACGGGATTCGAGACAACACCGAGCGAGGCGATCCAGGAAACCTCCGAGGGATCGGCGAATTTCGTTTCGAGGAGTTTCGGCACGAGGATCGCACTGAATCCTTGCGAAAGTCCGACAGATATTTGTCCGGAGTGGGCAGCTAGTCCTGCTAGAATCTGAAAGACCAATATCTCATTAGAATTGCTTGGAATAGCATGGAATTGCCGATAATTGCGTTGAATCACCCAAATGGATGCCCAAAACGGCCGAGAAGGTTGATCGCGAAATTATCGCGCGTCTGCTTTTGATGTCCGGATCGTTTCCGGAATTTCAATCAATTTCCGCGAACGTGCAGCGAAATATCGTCGATCGTCGAACCCGAGAATACGCGGTGTTCTTTTTAAAATCTCGATAAAACGAGAGATCGATCCATCGATCGATCGATCGAAGTAGAGGCGCGCGTGCAGACTTAAAGCGAGGAGGGAATTTCAATTCACGCGCGGATACGTTTTACGAGTTTATTTATGGCCTGTCGTTAGCGTTATTATTAACCGATAATCCTGAAATAACGTGAAAAAGATACTTAAATCCGCTCGTCCTTCGTCAATAATAGAGAACGAGACTGACAATTAAACGAATTTTTCCGTTATTTTTATCAACGCCATTAGCTAATCGTTCGTGTGGAAAAAGTATCAATTCCATCGAAGGCCGTGACGATGAATGTCTCGGAACGATTTAATAAATCACGATTCCCGCGACGGGGAGAAAGAAAGAAAGATGCCCGAAGGAATTTGAAAAATTCAAGGGAGAACTAACGGCTAGAAGGCCGACGTCTCCGTCGTGCCATGATATTTATTCGTTTATTTATTCGCGAAGCATCGTTTCCCCTTCGTTGGCCTCGTTTAACGCGGCCCGAAGAGATGTTCTCGACAGATATCTATACTCGCAATAATTACCCGACAGATCGCAATCGTTTAGGTGCATTGTTATTACGCGCACGATTGTGTAATGTATCCGACGACAAGATGCCACTGACGTTTTTTCGTTCTTTTCTCTTTCTCTCTCCTCCCATCATCCTCCTCCTCTTTAATAATATCAAATCAAACTCTTTCATTTCCAACGCACAACATCCTATCTGTTCCCATACAACGATCAATTCTACCGTTCTCGTCTTTTTCTACGTTTAACCGCCGAAAAAGTGTGGCACCGGGTCGAGTTCGATTATCGACTAATCGTTTGGAGAAAATTTAAAGATCCTTACGCCCTTGTACTCGCCGGAGATGAGAAGCTTCCACCACAATTTCGTCCGGGCTATCATTTTGTTCCCAGAATCCTATCGCTCCACCTGCAATAAAAAATATTTTATTTAATTAACAATTTCATCGATCAGAAATTTGAATTTCAGGGGAAAAATTTTCTTCAGGTTCTCTGAGAAATGTTAAGTTCAGAGCGCGGG
Organism: Cerceris rybyensis; assembly: GCA_910591515.1. NCBI lineage: Eukaryota > Metazoa > Arthropoda > Insecta > Hymenoptera > Crabronidae > Cerceris > Cerceris rybyensis. The sequence continues at coordinate 1,428,767 of OU342801.1, read as the reverse complement.
AAACTTAGAAACGAATTGAAATCGACCCTTCCAACCGGAAGATCCTTTCGCGTTGATGAACACAGAACAAATTACTTTCGCCGGGAGGAAGACGGAAATATTTATGCTCGTTTATACCGTGCGGTACTCGGTGCAACCTCGCCGAAATTGAATAATAGCAGCATTTGAAATGATAGCCGCCGTGAACTTCAAGCGCCAACCGCAAACATTTAAAGTGAGTCACGAGACTAGCTCGACCGTCCTGCATTTTTTATCGGATCGTCAGCGATCACGTTCGATTCCGTATGTCGTATCGATTTCTCGCTTTATTTCCTACTATCGCCACTTTCTTTCCTATCATCGAAGATTATCGGGGATTTCTCGCTTCATCGTCTATCGAACTTTTCTCACTTTATTTCCTATTGTCGATACCTCATCTCCTCTCGATCATTTCTCTCTTCGTCTCCGATAGACGATCTTCCATAAAGCTAAAAAAATAAGCTTGAGGATCTAATTATGTAAAAAAAAACAAGATCACTGTGTCTATTTCGAGAATTGACGATTTTAAATTTAGCTTCGAAGAAGCGAGATCACGCGATGAAAACAGGACAAAAGTCTCCGATATCATTGCAACGATAAAACGTTCCGTTAAATCGCCGTCTCCTATTTCGACCGTGAACATCGATCTCGATCGATCGAATAGAAACGATCGAATTCACTCTGTAACGATCGATCCATCGCGCAATTTCCATCTGGCGACTAAAGCGCAACAGTGGGATTTGCGTCGTCGACGACGTCTTTGATGAAGAAACTCCCGCGCAAACGAGCCGCGTCGAATGTATTACGTAGCTTTGTCGTGCCGAATCGCAATTACAATGAAACTCATTCGGCAGAAAGAGCCGGATAACGTCCATTCGTCGTTGAGATTCGCGATATCACTGAAATCGGCAGCGAAATAAAAACAGGTATTATTTCGTTCACGTTGCATCGCACAACCGAGAATTATCACGCGACGAAGAATTGCGAAAAGTTGGGAAAAACAGCCGTACGATGGAGCACAGTCGATTGAACGTTACAGGTTCTACGATCGAAACTTTTTCCTCGCGAATTGCTTCGTTTCTTTTCCCCTTACTTTTTTTATTTCTCCATTCCCGCCTCCGACAGGTGGAGAAGTTTTTTCTCTAACGTTCCTCGTGTATTGTCTACCTCGAGATTATGTAAAAGACTCAAAGCTTGGAACGATGATAGACGGATCTTTCGTTTCCGCGTTTACGTGGTCTACTTGAAATGCGTTCACTTAAGAACCTTCAGACTGTCAGTCGTTGCACCGGTGACAACTCTACGTCGTCACGACTCCTCGGGTTCACTAGGTGCTACGTAACTACTCGAGAAAGTGTGAGATGATCGGTGATCCAGCTTCACGGTAGATCAGCCGTCGTCGTCTGATCGATCGCACGCACTCACTGAATTCTCGCGGTCGTAAGATTCGAAAGATTTACTTAAAAGAAATGAACAAACTACGACTCATTTATTTTTGGAATTGACCCCAACCAAAAAGCGCAATGTCCGCGCGATAGCCTGGCTCCAAAACGAACAAAACTGAAGCATCCCCCCGATAATTGCCGTATTTGAATTCAATTCTTAAAATCTTACCTCTTTATCGTGGTCGAATTCCTTCAGGATCGAATCAGGGGTTGATCGATCTCGCCGACGAACCGAGACATCGATATGCCCAAGAGTATCTCCCGCGAGACTCGCGAGAAGTCGAAGGTGAAGACCGTGGGATCTTTGCAGAAATCGCTAATCAATCGGAGGTCCTCGATGCGGGTAGATCAAAGAGACTAAAACGGTAGTCCGTCGTGGGTCACTGTTCCTTCGACGGTCTCCTTCCGGCGAACGGAGCCTCGAAAACGAGGAGAAAGGAGAGAGTGTTTCGACAGGCCGATGCAATCGAGTTCGTACGATAATCGATCGTTAACGACTCGATGGTAGCACGTGCTTCCGACTCGCTGCAAAGTCGAACGCGGCAGCTCCGACGTGAGTTTTTTCGCTCTCGGCACTGAGACGATTTTCGCCGGCGCGTTCGCATTTATAGTCGCGGGAAGGCGCCTCTCTCAAAACGGCGCTTCGCGAAGCGCCCTTCCAGGGCCGTCTCGAGGTCTCTCGCCGTCTCATAACGACGAGAGCCGACGATATTCGAGTCGTCGAGGGGATTGCGATCGGTGGAGGCTTTCCTTTTGGGGGATTTTTGAGGCACAGGGTAGCGGAGAACGTGGAGAACGCGGAGAACCGAAGTGGAGAACGCGAAGAGCTGAATTGGAAAAGGCGAAGAACTAAAGTGGAGAATCTGAGAGGAACTTTCTATTCAGGAATTGCAACGAAACTGTTGCTATGTTTGCTCGAAATGTCGAGGAGCAAAATAGTAAAAGTTCCTCTTCCGGAGACGTGCGTATCAGTCGCGATGCTATTAGCACTGGTTAACTCTTTAGAGCGAGAGAATTTTTCGAATTGCTAGAAAACGAATAGATATTCTGCTGGTCGCAATTGTCTCAGAGATGCAGACAGGAGATATAAGTTCCTTTGTTAAAACACAAGTTATTCTCCTTGCATCGTAATAACGTAACATGTGCAAAATTCATCGAGATTTAATCGTAGAGCTTAAAGCGCAATTGTCGATGGAAGAATCGTACGATTGGGAAAATACGCTTTGCATTCCGATTAAAAGCTAATCTGCGCGCAGATTCCAAATCCGGATTTGAAGCGCCTTCTTCGCGCCACTCGACGGTAAAAGGTGCCATTGTACAATATTATCCGTTCGCGACACGAGCCACGACCTCCACAATGATTGCGAGTTTCTGCACTTGCGATAAAAAGTCACTCGTTAATGCTGCAACGAGAAGCGATATCTTTTATGGTGCTTCCTTGGAGGAGAGCCGGATGAACGTAAGAGAGACCGGAAATGATGGATTTCTCGTGCGAAGGGTTCGTCTCTTGGAGATCACTTTAAACTCACGTATTCAGTGTCGTACTTTGTCTATATGTACGAGGAATTGTTTAAAAATATTTAAATATTATTTTATCTCAATGTAATTATCCGATAAGACGTCCTTTGGATTTCCGGGATTCAACTATCTCTCGTATTTGCACTTTGATCGTACTTAAAATAAGCGCGGGATGTGTAAATATTTTCGTAAGTGTGCTATAATTCTAAGAGGACAAAGAATGTCGACGATTGCGATTACAACGAAATATTGTTACGTAGCTGAATTTTCTTTAAACGGTCAACGATTATCGATTATTATGCAATCGTTGTCTACGATACTTTAAAGAGCTACGATCACTGATACGATTTTTTACTTGTTATTCAATCACTAAGAGATTTCATTTCGTTCACACTTTAATTTCATTCTCGTAATATTGTTGTTGATCGACTGATCGATAAAAACTGTCCGATTTTCCGCGATCGTAAAACAGCACCACGATAAACGTCGACGAAAGCCGAGGAATAATTAACGCGGTCGAGGACTTGTCGGCAGTGAGAAAGATTCCTTTTTCCCCGCTCGTTATCCCTTTACGATTCAGACTCGATCGACGAACGATTGGCAAGGCCTTCGAAGCCGATTTCCGATCCAAGGAGAATTCGCGACCTGGAAAGCATTCCGGAATCGTGTCGGTCGTGTTCTGCCCCCGTGAAAACTTCAAGATCGCATAGGATCGATCGAAACGAATGAATCGGTGACGGAATCCGCACGATTCTTCGCTATGAGGATTGTTTGTACAAGTGGAAATTGAATTGTCGCACTTCGATCGGACTATTAAAGAGATACATTGTTGAAAATCACGAAGACTCATGGTTCTTTCCTGTGTTTTTCCTTTGTCCTCTATTAATTCGACGACGAAATTTACGATCCACCTACACGCGACCCATATTCAAGATCACGAAAATAAATTTTGCAACGATGCATTTGCGAATTACGAATCGAAGAATGGAGATAATGATTCTAAGTGAGTTCCTTCGATGAAGGTAATTACATAAGAATTAAAGTGAAAAAGGAGAAAAAAAATGAAAAGAATTCGCAGATGGAGGTAAAATGATCATTCGTGAAAAACGTTATGTGTTTTGTCATTGGAAAAACAATGTGTCGATGCAAGACATACGACTGGCTCCTGGAACGCGGCTATCGCGGATATTTCTCGCGGCTGTAGCGAATTATTCATAACGAAAGGAAAAGAATCGCGGGAAAAAAAATGTTAATTTAAGTGTCAACGCTCACGAACGGAGCACCGATAAGGAAGAGCGAGGCGCATTCTAATCGTGGAAAAGCGTGACGATGAATATAAACCGACGCGGGAAGGACGTGCGGATCGGCGAATACAATGATTAAATTGTATTTATTGGCGAATGGCGAAGAGATGAAAAAAGGAGACGGAGTAGAAGAAAAAAAAGAGTAAAATATGATGGCATTCTTCGGTAGAGCGATTAGCGAGAAAAGTCTCCAGCTCTGCTAACCGAGTTACCTGTGATTAATCGTCGAGACGCTCATGGATAATTTTCCAATTGACATCGCATTCGCGACACTTATTACACGATTAGGGAGATCAATTAGCCGTGAAATTAATCAACCTGTTTTTCTATTTCCCTCCGCTTCCTCCTTCCTTCCTCTTTCGAGTTTTTCGTCGCTACTCGTTGAATATATTTTTTATGTTTCTTACCTACTTTTTGTGTCTTCTACTTAGGTACCTTTTTATTGTACCTATCTACTTTTTATTCTTGTTTCTCGAAAACCGGGAACAAAGGCGCGTGTCATCCGAGCGCTTAATAGCCAATTTCGATTGTTCTTTTCCGAACAATAGAATTGCGATTCTTAACTGGCGCGCGGAAACGTCGTCGGTTCCTTCGAACAATTACCACGTCGATATTTCGTGTCCGAAGAAAAGCAAATCTGTTAAGTTTTCGCTTTAAACTATTGCGCCAACAATTCTCGCGAATCGTTAAAATCGCGCGTGCCAGATTGGCGGGAACTTTTTTTCGCTGGAATCGTAAACGATACACCGAGGCTATAATATATTCAATAACTAATTAGTAAAATTTTTTCAGACCTCCGTGCCTTTGCATAAGTACAATGCAGGGCAGCCAGGACCTGTATAGGACAGCCAGGACAGCCGGGGCATGCAGAGGATATCCAGGGCACACTCAGAGCATGCACACGACAGTCAGAACATGGAAAAGTACAGTACAGCTAGGACATGTGCAGGACAACTAGGGCATGCACAGGACAGCCAGGACAGGTACAGGACAACCGGCACAGCTAGGACATATACGGGACAGCCAGGAGATGTACAGGACAGTCAGGGCAGCATTTATTGAATTAATAATTCGTAGTCACAGAAATATAAGACTGTATTTGATAAATATTGTATCTCAAATGTTTTTGTGTAATTTAAATGAAGAATAAAGAATTTGTTAAATCTAAAACACTGTTAAACTTTATTAAGCGCTACCCTTTTCCATTCATAAACTTCCATATTCCCTACAACTCCATAACGAGTGTATCATAGTTGTAAGTTCTCCAATATCGTTTACTCTAATTTGGGATGCACAGTCGGGTAAGTGAGTCAGCGGCAAGCCAGAAGAGATCTAAAATTCGTCTGAGATGTAATTGGTTTACTTCACTTACGAGCTGCAGTTCGCTTCAGGCAACATTTGACAAGTTGGCAAGTTGTACGAGTCGGTGGTAATTCAGGAAGAGCTGCAATTCCGTCTGAGATATTTCTGTTTGTACTACTTATAAAGTTGCAAAGTTTTCGGCAAAATATCACAAGTAAAAGTCGGTCTGAGAAATTTCGGGTTATACTACTTGCTGGGTTTGCAAATTTTTCGGAAAAATTTCAGAGTGAGTAAGTAGTAAAATCGACGATAAGTCAGACGGAGCTAAAGTCGGTCTGAGAAATTTCGGGTTATACTACTTACTGGGTTTGCAAATTTTTCGGAAAAATTTCAAAGTGAGCAAGTAGTAAAATCGACGATAAGTCAGACGGAGCTAAAAGTCGGTCTGAGATATCCTAGGTTATACTACTTGCTGGGATTGCAAATTTTTCGGAAAAATTTCAAAGTGAGCAAGTAGTACGAGTCAGTCATAAGTCAGACGGAGCTGAAAGTCGGTCTGAGAAATTTCGGGTTATACTACTTACTAGGTTTGCAAATTTTTCGGAAAAATTTCAAAGTGAGCAAGTAGTAAAATCGACGATAAGTCAGACGGAGCTAAAGGTCGGTCTGAGAAATTTCGGGTTATACTACTTGCTGGGTTTGCAAATTTTTCGGAAAAATTTCAAAGTGAGCAAGTAGTAAAATCGACGATAAGTCAGACGGAGCTAAAGGTCGGTCTGAGAAATTTCGGGTTATACTACTGATTTCACTTTTTGGCATTTTTCGGAAAAATTTGGCAAGTAAGCAAGTAGTACGAGTCAGTCATAAGTCAGACGGAGCTAAAATTCGAATACTCTACCTTAGATTGAGAATTTTTCGGCAAATTCTACAAGTTGCAAGTAGTACGAGTCAGTGATAAGTCAGACGGAGCTAAAATTCGAATACTCTACCTTAGATTGAGAATTTTTCGGCAAATTCTACAAGTTGCAAGTAGTACGAGTCAGTGATAAGTCAGACGGAGCTAAAATTCGAATACTCTACCTTAGATTGAGAATTTTTCGGCAAATTCTACAAGTTGCAAGTAGTACGAGTCAACGAAAAGTCAGACAGAGCGAAAAGATACAACCTGAAGTTATTAATTCACTCCATTTACCAGCTGAATCACATTTCGGCAAAGAATGACAAGCTGACAAGTGATACGAGTCCGTGACAAGCAAGACAATTGGAAAATAATGAAATACTATTGGTGTGTATGGAAAAAGGAATTTTTGGAATAGAACAAGGTGAAGAATGTTTAACATTGGTTCAGAATTAATAAAGTCTTTATTCATTATTTGTATTACACTTTATAAAGTAAAATAGCGTGTTTCTAAAACTACGAGTTATTTATTTAATAAATCCTGTTTTGCTTATCTTTTGCCTGTCCTGTACCTGTTCTGTGCCTGTCCTGGTTGTTCTGTACTTGTCCTGACTGTCCTGTGCCTGTTCTGGTTGTCCTGTGCCTTTCCTGGCTGTCCTGCCTCTCCCGTGCCTGTCCTGTGCCTATTTTGAGTGTCCTGTGCCTGTTCTGGTTGTCCTGTGCCTTTCCTGCTTCTCCTCTGCCTGTCCTGACTGTCCTGTGCTTATTTTGAGTGTCGCGTGCCTGTCCTGTGTCTACTTTGAGTGTCCTGTGCCTGTTCTGATTGTCCTGTGCCTTTCCTGGTTCTCCTCTGCCTGTTCTGATTCTCCTGTGCCTGTCCTGACTGCCCTGTGCCTGTTCTGGTTGTCCTGTGCCTTTCCTGCTTCTCCTCTGCCTGTCCTGACTGTCCTGTGCTTATTTTGAGTGTCGCGTGCCTGTCCTGTGTCTACTTTGAGTGTCCTGTTCGTGTTCTGATTGTCCTGTGCCTTTCCTGGTTCTCCTCTGCCTGTTCTGATTCTCCTGTGCCTGTCCTGGCTATTCTGTGCCTGTCCTGACTACCCTGTGCCTATTTTGAGTGTCCTGTGCCTGTTCTGGTTGTCCTGTGCCTTTCCTGCTTCTCCTCTGCCTGTCCTGACTGTCCTGTGCTTATTTTGAGTGTCGCGTGCCTGTCCTGTGTCTATTTTGAGTGTCCTGTGCCTGTTCTGATTGTCCTGTGCCTTTCCTGATTCTCCTCTGCCTGTCCTGACTGTCCTGTGCCTATTTTGAGTGTCATGTGCCTTTCCTGCTTCTCCTCTGCCTGTTCTGATTCTCCTGTGCATGTCCTGACTATTCTGTGCCTGTCCTGACTGTCCTGTGCCTGTCCTGGCTGTCCTGGGCATGTCCCGGCTGTTCTGTGTATGTTCTGGCTTTCCTGTGACTGTCCTGGCTGTCTGTTAATAATGTTATGTACTACAAATAACAAATAAAGGATTTCTTACATCTAAAACACTGTTGAACTTGCGAAACGCTGCTCTTGTACCTGTTTTGCCTGTCCCCTGATCATCATCGACTCTGCGTTGACATGATTCCGTTTCTTTGCCTCTTCTCTGCCATTTGTTATTCCGTAATTATTGTCGTGAAACTTTACGTGATTTATGTATCCCGTATGCAGTGATTTGCAATACCATTAATGCGAATTCCACGAGAAGGGACGATCGATAGATCCGATTCATAATTCTCCCGCGTAAAAAGATCCGCGAGTAAAATGATCGATGGCGATTTCATTAACATTTTCCATGGCTGGTATAACGAACTCCGATGCCTCGGGACAACGAATCATTCGATGTGCAAAAAAGAAAAAATGTAGTCTCGCTGCGATGGAAGTTGCACGGTTAAGTCGGTGATTTTTCTTGAGACGAGGAGACAGAAATTGAGACAGGGTCGTTCACCAAGGCGATACCGCCGTGTGAGAATCGTATATGGTCGATTTATGGTTCTCTGTTCGATGAAAAATTCATAGAGCAATGTCAAGAAAGAGATTATTTGTAACAGAGGAGAAAAGGTTGTCGGAAAAACAAATTTATAGTTCTCTTCTAGCCACTTAGCAATTAAGTTCCTCACCTTTTTATCCTCCTCGATCTAAACTCCCACGGTGACAAAATTCTCTGAGCCCGATCAAACGGAATTTAGTCAAAATGATTTCTGACTCATTTAAATACTTCTAATTTAAATATTCAAAGCTATCGAATTCCAAATGGAAATAAATTCCATGAAAAAGAGCACGTGAATCGCAATGGCTCGAACGGACGAAACGAAAGAAGATAGAACGAGAAGAATGGAAGAGAAACGAGGAGAGAAAATGGAGCGAAAGGCTCGTTTCTTTCGGTAGTTGAGTCGTTTCCATCGAAGACCTTGCCATTGATCGACGACGGCAAACGACGATGTGAATGAACGAAAGTACGACAGACTCAACCAGGAAACAAGTCCAAGGACCGAGTTCGACTCAGGAAGCAACTATCTCCATGACGAATGGCTTTTATGTTAATCAGAAGAGACCCAACCCCGAACGTCAAACTCTTCCGTTTCCGATTAAAATTGACCTTCCATCGGCGATAGCGAAGATTTCACGATGGATTTTTGCTCCCCCAATGACATCGATTTGCAAAGAAAGGTAAGTACACCGACACAAGGAAAAATCGTGTTTATCATTCCTGCAGCTTGCATAACTATTTTTTTAAAATTATTATCGTAAACATTTGGTCGTCATCGAATATGATTTCAATGTTATCATTAATAACACGACAATTCTCCGTACGATCGTCTCTGTCGTCCGGAAGAAAAATACTCGCTCCTGATTCATTAATCGTCGTCCGGTTTTCTCGATCCCCATTTTCTCTTTTAACGACATCGCGAAGCGCACAAGATGCATAATCACCGAAGAATCGTGACTCATATGCATGACGAATTTTTTTGTCGCAAGAGTACTCGCCGTAGGAACTTCTTTGGAACTCAGGAAAGAAGATAAAATACTTTTGGAATGACAAAAATTAAAGTAAATGAAGATTGAACTGGATAAAGTTGCAACAATTTTATCAAAGCTTTTAGGTGGAGTTTCTCTCTACGATTTTATTGAGAGGCACGTGACTTGCGATCTCGTGCGAATCTCCAGGTAAATCGAGTTACGTAAGGTGTCATCAACATCGACGTAGACGTTTCGATTTTTACCTGTTACTCGGTTGTTTTATCATTGTGCGTCTATAGTCCTCGAGACAGACGAGGGCTTTTTGAAATTTTTCCTTCTCCTCCTTCACCCCCCTGTTATAATCTTCTATTCAACGCCACGATCTCGTTGACTCGGTGCCTTCCACGACGACAATTAAACGAGAGACTGTGATTTAATGAGGCTATGATAATACGAGCAAGTAACTGAGACCACGAAAGAGAGTTGGCAAATACGAGTAGTCGTAATACCAAACAATTCATCCGTGATAGATCGCATCATTGATTCGGATGTAAATATTTTTTATTATTGTTCAATATCCACGGGCGCCTTTGGGAAGTTCAAACGCATCTTGTTTCTTTTTTATTTTGAACAAATTGCACGTACGTGTTGCGCATCGCTTATAGTTATTACAATTGCGAGGCGCAGAAAACACGTAATTCAAATACGAGCTGTTGCATAAGGAGCAAAAGAGACCCTGGGGAAATCGAAAATTCTGTAATCCCCGATGATGCGATCAAGGAGCTTTTCGATTTCTAGACAGGATTATAATTGCATAATCGCAATTGCGAGCGCGCACTTGCTGGTCCGCAGCATGTATCGGGAGCGGGGAATTTGAATTTGCAAATGGATCAACAGGATAGCAAGGAATCATCGAGAAACTTTGACGTTTAAAGCAACGATGACAGATGATTTGCAACGAGCCACAGTAATTCCTAATTTCTTTTCGGTTGAAGGAATTCAACAAAATTTCCTCGTAGTCTCTCCACGGTTGGAGCATCGAAAATGCAATTCGCAAAAACGCAATTGTGTCAGGGCGATGAGAATGAAAAGACGCGTCATGGAAGCAAAGTCGAGGATTTTTTTATTGTTATCTTTACGACGGTTAAGACGACACGAAACGCTGTCGGGGACCAAGGTGGAAAAATAAAGTAAAAAAAAAGGACGCGCAAGGAGAAGTCTCAGAAGACGGACAACGTATCGCGTTTCGATTCGCAAACTATTATGCAACCGTGATATAATGACGACGGAGGCGCAGTACCTAAACGTGCAGAAGCGTCGAAACAATATTATACGTAATCACGGCTAATAGTTTCTGAGATTTTTCCAAAACGATCGACGCCGGCCGTCGAGGATGGACGGCGATCTATCGAACGGAAGAAGTCCGTTTTGCCGATCGAGATGAATGTTTTTCCTCTCGACGATCTACTGAAATTGCGACTCGACAGGGAGATGGAATAGAAAAAAATTTCACGGTCTTATACGTCAACAGACGCGAACAAAATGAGTCTTCGTATTGATGTAAAACGTGGATCGTTATTATGATGTACCATAGCGTAATTAAGTCTATCGATTGATTAATTTCATACTTAAGATGCAAAGAGGAGAGATCTCTTGCTAATCGCGATATTCTGACGAGTTTCAATCTGTTATTTACCTAAAACTACGTCTAATCGTCAAAAAACAACATCGTCTAATTGCATATGAAACCTTTTCAAATTTGCATTTTTAAAAAGTAAACGTCAAGTTCTATCGGACGATATACTATCCAGATTTTTCCCTCGTTATCGGAGAAGGTTGGAAATAAAGGTAGAGGATGATTAACGGTGTCGCTCTTATCGCGACTGTTGGTACACTTTTGATAAACGTCCGTTTTACGAGCTACCGGGTCATTAGTTTAACGACTGTCGCATTATCGGTTTCATAATTTTCAATTACGGGGATGAATGTAAACTAGCTGCCGTTGAAAGCGCGGAAATAATGAATGACTTTCACTACGATAGGAAGGAGAAGAATGACAAACAGTTTTCTTTAAGTAAATTCTGTTTTACGAGGTTAAACAGAGAGTGGAAGGAACTATGGCGGACAAGAAGACAGAGAATTGGTCTCGTGATCAGGCTGAAGTCCAAAATCCTCTGGTCAACTTTGGAAAATTCGTGTTAATTTATTCTCTGATAGTCTGGACAGCTTAAAAGCCGTTTAGAACAGTTAGTTCTAATAGAAATGACCATAGCAATTAGGGAAGGATGGTGCTCAAAGAGGTAAAGTCCGGATCATCAAATCCTCCTTTGTCGAATCTAAGAAACTTGCTCCAAATTATTATTTAATATTACAAAGCCCCGGTAGTTTAAAAGCTATCTAGTAGATTCTAATAGAAATAACCGCAGCAAATAGTTTAAGGTGGGCTAAAAAAAAGTGACGATTATTCGGTTTGGGTTTAAATTTTCCTCTAGGAAGTTTTTGCTAATTAATCCTTTAATTTGTAACATTTTCCACGGTTCAGAGCCCAGTTGAAAGAGCAGTAATCGTAATGACTCATAAAAATTAAAATAAAAAAAAAAACTTGGATAGATAAGAAGAAGAGAGGAAAAATGCTGGTCAAAATGTTTATCTCACTCGCGCAAGGAAATCTCTTGTTAAATGTTAATGCATCGATCGTGCAATTAAGAGGAATCGATCATAAATCGTGCATTGGAAAAACGTGTTATTAGCCTGCGAATTATCGCTCTTTTTTTTTCTCCAAGCGAATTAACTGAAATGAGAATGAATGATTCAACGGTCCAAATTGCCTGAGAGAATATTTGTTTGCTCGTCGTAATACCGAGATGTTTTAATTGTCCTCTACGAGGATGAGCAAAGGAAATCCTGTCGTCCGTGTCGAGTCTTAATCGTTGTTAGTCAAACCTTTGCAAAATTCAAAGACTTCAATGTTAACATACCCGACGAACTATAAAAATTTACAAGTCTTTTCTTTCCTCGACGAATTGAAAAAAAGTGTAAAAAAGTAACGAGCAGAGCCCACCATCAAAGAAGATTGAAAAAACTGTAATAATTGAAAGACAGACGTTTTTTTAGCGAGCCTCGAAAATCAACGAGTCACAAATGACAAATGTAGGATGAGATCTTGCCAATAGGATAATCTCTTTAGAAAAAAAAGGCGGGAAAAAAATAGTAATAACACCGGACTAGCCCCAACACGAACCCGTTTGATCGAACATCGACAATGTGCAAATCTCAGATATCTACGTGCGAATCCGCAGCTGGATGCGCTTGCAAAACGAAGAGAGAGAGAGAGAGATAAAGAAAGAAACCGAAAGAAAGAGAGAAATCTAAAAGAAACCAAGAGAGAGAAAGAGACACAGCGAGATAGAGATTGAGAGAGGGAGAGAGAGAATAAACGAGAAAAAGAGAAGAGAAGGAGCGCAAGGATTATGCAAGATACGCGAAGGCAACCTTGGCAATGACCACTACGAGTTACGTCGGTACGAACGTATGTCAGCCTGTGTCATTAACTCGCCGGAGGATAATCAAGTACGACCGATCTTAATAGTCGATCGAACGTCGACGATGCGTTCTCTCGAGTCCTATCAGACAGAGAAGAACCACTTTTTTTTCTAGCCTCTTTATCCATTTCCCTGTGTGTGTTACGGTTACGCGGACACCTTCTAGAACGACCGATTTCAAATTTTTCCGCTCCAACAAGGGGGACGGCGATTACATCATTAACGTCAGACTCATTAGAGCCGTTGATGTAACGAAGGCAATTATAACATCGCGGGGAGAAAACTTTTTCTTCGTTTTATCAGGAATTTTCGGGACACGCGCCATTCAGAATCGCAACGCTAAATTCTTGCAATGTCGAACAACTTCTTTGTAGTTCTTCGAGGTCTAATGATATGTCATTGTTGAAGAACAATTATTTTTGCATGAGGTAGGTTTAGGATAATAGTATATGTTTGTATGTAGGTAATGTAAGTCGTAAACAATGGAGGTAATGGTAGAAAATTATTGTTAAAAGAGTCAATGAGTTTGTAATGAGACCTCTTAATGTAATATTAATATTGTGACACTTTCACGACTCGTTCAAGCACGAAGATCGCAGCGATAATTTACATTTATACTTTATGCGAAATTAAGAACGTGATGCTTTTATGTAATTTCACATTAAATATGCTTCAGTTTGCAAACTTTAATTAAAGTGTAATTTAGAATGCAATGTATTCTTCATAAACAGTGCGTTTCCATCGTGCTGATGCAAACTCATTGATACGTTACGTAAGAATAATCTGGCTTATTATTCGAAGTTATATTACGACAAAGTGATTTTAGTAGTTTACGAAAGTATCATTGACCTGTCGGCCTGACAAGGAAGTTCTGCGATTAATCGACGAATCTACCACGGAACTCGATAAACACGAATTCTACGTGGCTCTGAATCACGATAACGGTACCGTTAAGCCGAATGTGAAAATATCGGAAACACGATTTCGCTCGGAGGCTATGGTGGGTGATGAGCTAAAGTCTAAGACTTCCAATTCATACAAATTCTTCTTTGTTAATTTTAGAAAATTTTTTCTAAATTAATACTTAATATATTCTACCCTCGATGATTGGGGGGGGGGCCCATCTAAAACTGTAGGTCTTAGAAGAAATTCCTATAGGAATCAGAGAACTATAGGGAGTTAGAATGTTAAAGGCAAACACTCCCAATCAGTAGGTCAGAGTTCAAAGACCTGAAGTTTGGAAAATTGTAGATAAATTGTAATTAAATGTATTACAGACTGGGTGGTTCGGAAGACACCTACAACAGTAGATCTTGAGCGAAAGAATCATAGAAAAAAGAGAACTATGGGGGGCAGAGTGTTAAAGGCTAGTACTTCCGACTCGTGGGTCGAAGTTCAAAGACCTCGACTTTGGAAAATTTGAATTAAATCAGGATTTAATATACCATGGTGTCAGAAATAAAATTGTAAGTCTTAGGCTAAATAACCGAGAAAGTGGCGCGTAAACTTCGTCGGTTTATCGGAGAATGCAGAGCTTTATGTTTACGTTTAAATACGATCAAAGAAGATATGCTAATTGGAAACAATCGAAGTCACGATACATAGTGTAAATATATACATATAGTATACATAGTAAAGTGATATTTTTTCAAGTTGCTTGTATAAAATACTTTTTACGAACGGCGCCTACAGAATGCAACATTACGAACAGCGCTTTCGTGCGCGCTTTGTAATTCAAAATTTGATCGCGAGATGTCGCGACCGTACGGAGGATCATTACGGGGAATTTTAAATATGTTCAAAGATTACAAAATTCTGTGATTTCAAACAAGGAACAGAAAATAGTAATGTAGGAATAGAGACGTATAGGTTCTTATTCGATAAAATAATGGAAGTATAATTAGCTTAAATTTCGTTTATCCAACTATGTGACGACTGTACAATATCACTCTTAGATACTTCCAAACCATTGAAGATATGCCACTATGAACAAGCTTGACAGTGAAGAAACAGGCTTACTTAGATATAAAGGTACTTGAATCCAAATACTTCCTGTATTCCTTAATGTAAGCGGCATTATAAGCGTCTCTATAATACAACGACTTGTAATCACGTTCATTGTCCATGCATTCCTTAATTTGGTTTCCTAGAAGTTTTAGTCTACGACGTTCTTCTTCAGCAAACAAAGCATAAAGCAATTTTTCATATTCCTGCTGATGATTTGGGAAAAAGTATCTAGATAGAAATCTTGTAATCGGATGCTGAAAGATAAGATGGTTTAAATGAACAACAAGCTTCTCTTGGTCTTCGTAAAAGTAATCAGATTTTTTGGGACACTGATTTTACCCTGTAATATTCCCAGTGCTTCGGGGTATAACCTTCCGGTATCGGTTCCAGAGTAGCAGGTCCTATAAAAACATTGGTGCAGAAAGTTATCACCACAACGGGAATAGCTCCTAACATAAAGTAAAAATGGAACCAATCCTTGGTCCTCTCCCATTGCCAATTGCTCGGGGTGATTTCCATCGTTTTATGCTCCGACATGCGTCGTACGACCGCTGAAAAAGAAAATTATAGAATATATAATTCTGATTTGACCTGAAGCAAGGTTAATATTTTGGTCGAGAGGCGAGATCTGTCAAAGAACGATTGACTGTTATTGCGAGCACAAATTAACTAAAATTTAGGCCAAAATTGTAAATAATAATCTTCTCTAAATCTACACGAATAAAGGAGCAACTAAAGAGGCGGAAGGAGTTATTAAATTGCTTGAACTTCGAGAACAAACAGTTCGAAGCCATAGTGCGTAATCGTTGCGTAACGAGTCATTCAGCGTGTACCGTGTGGAGGACGCGCATCTTGGGATATTCTTTTAACGAGAATTTCAATTACCATTCTTTGGTACGGTCTTTGCCAACAGGCCATTGAGTCGAAGTAAACGTTGGCCTTTCGAGAATAACAAATTACTCCACGCTACCATCTCGTCCCTTCGACAACGTAAAACTACTTAGAACGATTTAACGTTTGCCATTGATTGTCATATTGATATACAACGTCGGAGGGCGCTGATCGCAGTTAAGCGACATCTGCCGTCCTACTTGCAGCGCGAAATTTTAAATTACCCGCAAAAGGACCCGGAAATTATACTTACACAATAACAGCTGTAAAACATAATTGCAATACGTACCTTTGTTTAATTCAATACACAGTAGAACAAACTATGTCACGAGCAACACTTTCACTGTGATACTTTAAATAAAAATTAACTTAAAATAAAAATGACTTTAAATAAATTGAAACCGGAGCAATTAAATTGCTAGCAGGCAGCTTTCTTTTCACCGTTATATTCATTAAATTGACTTTCGGTGCTTTTAAATTATATTTAAGCAAAGGAGTATCCTTTGCAAAGGATATATCGAGTGTAGTTAAATAGAATAACGCAAACAAGAAATCACTGATTAACTCCGCAAATCGCGCATCCGCGCTCGGAAGTTTCTAAAGAGATTTGCAAATAGTTTTCGCGGCGCAATGGAAGAAGCGTGTATACGATTCTAGCGTCAACGAAGACGGGTCAAGTGAACAATTGAACCGGAGAAACGATTCTAAATTACAGACACTCGGTGAACCTCGTGATCATCCGTCTTCAAAAAGTCGCGAATCTTTCAACGACGAAGCCGTGAAACCGGAAAGCGCACGCGAAAACATCGGACAGAAATAGTTTTCTGGGAAGGACGAAACTTGAAGCGATGAATAATCTTAAAAGAAAGTCGTGCCTCTACGCAATGATCGACTTAACTAATATTTACGAGCAAACACTTTTCAAAGTTCAATTCATTTCGTTAAAGTAATGGCTATCGATCGTCCTACCTGAGGAGGGAGGAGGACCAGTTTGATCTGTTCTACCTTCATTGGAATTTTTAATGACCATTGCTACGATCATTTCATTTAGGACTTACGATCATGTACAGGTAGAATGGATTTTGAAAAATATTGTAGAATCGCTGGAGTTATGATATATTAAATAAAAATGTTAGAAAAGTTTCCCAGAAATGATGGAGTTTTGAACTGTTTAACTGTTGATTGAGAGTCCCAGATTTTGTCTTTGTAGTCACCGTTGCTGTTGCCCTATTTTTTAGTTTTTAGATATAATAATTCTAAGATTGAGCGCGCAGAAAATTCCGCTTAAAATTGTACGAAAAAGATAGAGAATTATTTGAGTGTCACGCCTCCTGTTACACGCAATTAAATGTCCATCTTCGCTCGACGTTTCGACGATGAATCTCAATCTATCGCGACGGTGAGATATCTCGTAGCTTCAGTGATTCAAGGACGCGGAAAAGTTTCAAGAGCGCAATCACCAAGATCGTCATAATCCTCCCCGATTTCTTTGTCCGCGAATAAAAGATCTTCGTAGCGTGGCGAATCGAATGTTCGCGGTTTTGCGGGAAATCGAACCTATCGGAATCTCTTTACGATCGAAGATAATTACCTCAGCTCCATAAACGCGGATCTGGCTCCTCATCGTCTGCAATCTACTATTTTATAATCGTACTTTTACAATATACATTTATCTCATTTCTTAGAAACTTTTACGATCATCGATAATACAAATTTTCTTTCTTGGTGCTATTTTAACTTCTTTTTCTCAATTTTTTCTCCCAAAGATTAAAAGGGGTGGACTCTTTGCAAAATTGATCGCAAGGGTGTCGACGCCCTCGAGAAAAGCCAGACGGATTCTGCGATTTCGTTACGTCATTCCTCCTTCCCTTCAGCTTTGCCAATCCCCTCTACCAAGTTGCAGACTCAAGAAAATTGAAAATCAGTACAGTCTCTACAGAAATCTCTCCAAAGATTTGCAAACCTCTTTTGGCCAAATAAATTTAAAGCTTTCCATGCTACTAGGTCGTCCACTGTGCAATCACAGTAGCCTAACTTCCTACCCTTCTCCTTAACCCTTTGCGAACTATCGACGCATATATATGGCCTTAGAAAAAATTCAATTAGAATCTATTCTCGCACGTATGTGCGATTGAAGTTTAAAAACTAGAACAGCCATTGGAATATGATTACACAAATAGTAATTTATAATTTCCATAGATTAATATTCTAACTTGAAATCTAACTTCTAATAGAACGTCGATTTTTTCACCAAATAAATCATTATCTCTCAATACTCAAAAATGTCTCCGTCCGCAAAGGAAGAGAAGATTAAAGGAAGATTAACCCGGTGAACAATTTGCAAAGTTTCATCGTCTTTGCGAAGAAGGAAAAATCTCAGTATCGCCGAGAAGACGCGACCCTGACGAAATGGGTTAAAGACCGTGAGCCTTTCCCTGCTCGCGAGTTCTTAGCATAGAAGGTGAGTTCTTTGGATCTTCTTGCCGATTCTATCGGCACGATCTGGACCGGCGAGGACGGCGCATGCAAAACATTAACGGCACGCGTCGATTCTCCACTCGTCCACGTGATTCGCATGCCTCCGCGACTCTTGTCGTTTTCGTAACACACGCTGACGAGCACGTGAACTCAGCCTACGTGCTCGTACATCGAACCTGCTTTCAGTTTCGCCAATGACACTCCGATCATTGGATTAACCAGCGTCGTTGTCCAGGGAGAAGATAAGATCCGATTAGATTACGGTCGAAGGGTGGAGAACGGGTGGTTTCCGGCGCGACGTATTAACGAGAATGAAGGTGAAGGATGAGGCCGTCGATCGAAGGGATCATGGTCAAATCTTTGTTCCTTGTGGTAGACTTTTCTTCCATCATTGTATTAATTTTACATGCGGAGATCTTTTCAGTACCAGTCAGAGAAGGTTGATAGATTTTGTGGTTTCTCTGCCCACTGAAAGATAGATTGCCAACCTTTTTTGACCCAGCACCGCCCACTTATCCAGAGAATCGATTCAATATCGTTCTCCAGGCTAAACTGTAGAAAATTTTACCTCCTACAACGAAAACCTTAGGCAAGCGAACGCCCCAATTCCAAATGACCAGGCCCAATTTCAACCCTCTTCCAAATTTTTCTCTCACAGAATCAAAGAACGAATGGTCCAAAGCACATCAAAGATGCCGCGAAAATCCGGACAGAAGAGGAGATGGATACCGATAAGAGTGACTTGAAAGAAGCCGACGAACATGGCGGTCGATGCGGGCCTGCAACCCTTAAATTGTTCGCTCGTTCGAATGCCGGTAACTGGTGGTAACGGCGCCGTCGCACGGCCCTGGGAGAGGAAGAGTCCGCGATCGACCGATCTCAGGCTGTCTCAGGCACAGTGGCTCAGTCGCGTTCCAGCCATCGCGCGCTACACGTCGCGAAACACGGGTCGTTCGTGGCCGAACGAGCGAGCCTCCTGTTCCTTCGTTGGAAAAGGTAGGATAAGAGGAAGAAAAAGGAGATTTTTTTCCTCCTTACTTTCCTCCGTATCCTCGCTCGCCTCTGCCACGGCTCCATAGATCTTTCGGGTGATCGAAGAATCGATTTGCACGATCGCAGCGAAGGTCTAAATTTTCTCTGGTAAGTAATACTCCATTTTTATCTGTATATCCTTCTCGTAGTTTCTTCTGTTATCTTTCCTCTACGAACGATAGTGTCCATCCTGTTTTTTATTCACAAACGATATTCCTCCGCGTCCAACGACGAGATCGTTCGACCAGACGGTGCCGTTGACTCTTTCCTCGATCGATCGTTCCGGCGCCTCGTTAACCGAGCAACAAGCGCGTTTTCCACCGGACGATACCCCGTCGCGATATTTACCAGGGTTCCGTGGAAGAAAGAGGGAATTTTAACAAGGCGAAAATAGATCGTGAAAGTCGTATCGTTCCGTTCGGTCTCTCTGAACATCTTAGAGTTTTCGCTGCTCGGCCAGAGACACCGGAGACTCCGGACGATGCTACGAAACTGATCGTCGAGAGAGACCTTCGCGAAATCGGCGACTGAATCCTCGCATGAGATTTCTCGAGGAGAAATGCCGCTCTCGACGAACTCCCTGAGGTAATTGCGAGTTGCCTCGTAAAGACATATTCTCTCGGTCTTTCTAACCGGTGATTTAATCATTCGACTGACGCAACTTCGGCAACGGCGCACCTGCGGCCCGTCACCATAGGCTGTGAGCCGGTTAATGTCGGTTTTAGTTGACCTATGACCAGACTGAATTCGTTAAATTTCGTACGAGGAACGACGATAACTCGCACGAGGGAGAAACATTGCAATTTCCGGGAGGGAGAGATCGAGAAGGTTCCTGGCGAGATGTCCTTCGAGGTATGGACACGTTCGATGAGTACATCGATGATAAATACATTTTGCTGGGAGTGGATAGAAAAAAAGAGGATCCTCGAGACATCGAAAAGCATATCGAGGACACGGATTTAAGTTTACAGAGACTGCGTCCCTGACTCGAGTTGTGGTGGATCGTTTGTCAACGCTGGAGTACCGATAATTGATCGGGTGTAATTAGAAGTGTTTATGCGAAGAATCTTTGAAATTGTGCGGATTTCAATTGGAGTAGATTGTCAAAAGTATTAGAGAGCGATTGTTAAAACTTTTTTACTGCATAGTACACCAAATATTCTAAGACACTGTGATAAATTAAATTGTAGTTCTTGTGAGAAAATCGCAGAAATCGTCCGGTTTTAACCCTTTGCACTCCTACAGCTACACTCGACACAGCTTTTCGTGACACTTAATGTTTTATATACTAATTATCGACTTTTCGAAATCAACAATGATTTTGCATTTTAACAGAAATACACCGCAGTATCTACAAAAACAAAAAACGAATAATCAACAGTAGACAATTTTCCGAGATTATATTTGCTTATCTGACAAAAAGTTAATCAAATAATTCGGAGCGCAAAGGGTTAAATTGGAGTAGATTCTCAAAAATATTCATGATCGATTGCTGAAATTGTCTCGCTGCATAGATCATTAAATATCCTAAGACACTGTGATAAATTAAATTGTAACTTTTGTGGAAAAATCGCAGAAATCGTGTGGCCTCAAATTGGAGCAATCAGCTGCTCCAACTTCCTCGTTAGAGCAACGACTATCCTAAAATACACCGAGATCATAAATCCCAGGAGCCTCGATAAAACTAACTCCAAATGCGCAGCAGTCGATTAATCTAAACACTATCTTCTTCGACGAGAATCGATGCGGAAGGACCGAAGAAACGATTATCTCCTCGGTTTACAATCGTCATAATTCGTCGAGACGCGATATAATACATTTTTACTTCCAATCAGTAACGATAAAGTGATCGTTGACGTTCGATAATCCAAGCACAACTTGCTCTAGTATCGTGTCCGCTTTCGAGTAATCGATTAAAAAGGAACGCAGTAGTTCTATTGAGAAACGATAAGGTAGTCGTGTTTCGGAAACAGGGGAGATCGTTTGTAAATATTTCGCTGGTAAGCTCGATCAAAGAGACGAATGACGATGTCTCTGCCCTTAATCGACGATCGGTTTTGCAACGAGGCGCGAAGTATCGCTC
The DNA here is from genome assembly GCA_910591515.1 of Cerceris rybyensis. NCBI lineage: Eukaryota > Metazoa > Arthropoda > Insecta > Hymenoptera > Crabronidae > Cerceris > Cerceris rybyensis. The sequence continues at coordinate 1,407,269 of OU342801.1, read as the reverse complement.
GATCGTGATTCATTAACGATTTGAGGAAGTCAAATGGACGATCTCGTTAAACCCTACCTCGCGTGCCGGTTTGCACCGAACTTTAATCGGTCCTACTTCTTTCGGGGAAGCAGTCGTTAACGATCCGGCGAGCGGAACGGCTCGATTTAGCGGAGGAAGTTTGTCTCTGCGCGAATTATTTTGAAGTTCGATATTTTTGGAATAGAAAAGATCGAGGATAAAAGAGACTGCCGGAAATAGATAGAATCGAAAGAGTTTATCGTTCGAATTGTGGCAACGAAGATATTGAACTCCTGGTGTTTCGAGTGGTGCGTTGAATATCATTTGATTCGTGAAGTGAGCAATAGAAATTAATTTCATCGACTTTTCTTAAAAGAAGTAGAATAGAAATTTGTCATTCTATGGAGGAGGATTGAAAGAATTTTTATTTGCCCAAAGATAAGGAAAATATAGAATTTTTTGTGGCTTAGATACAAAAGATACAAGTTAAATTCTCCCTTCTTTTGATTAATAGAAAATGTCTTAATAACGGAGTCAATTAATTTTCGCTGCTCTACATAATATTCATGGAATGCAAATTTGAACTGTAATCGAAGGAAATACCTCTGAATCATTCCCTATCGACGATCCATCATCTACGAAATGAGATCATTCGATTTTCAGTGCTTCAGATAAAAAAAACCCGTAGTCATTACAGTAGATAATAGAATGCTTGAAGCGTGTCGTTACAAGTCGCTTAATTTGCACGAGACTATTTTGCGACTTTGAATCGCAACGTTTCCCGACTCCAGACGATTGGCGATCAGAAAGTGGGGGTCGAAGAGGCGCGTAACTAGAATCTGCACGCACAAACGACTTAAACGAGAAACAATTTGTAGCTACGCGATCTCTGATAATAATTCGTCGTGAAGAAGCTCCTCGAAGGAATTGTCAAGAATTCTACCACATAAACAAAACGTCGAGAACGAAGATCGATCGTTGTTTAACAAATTTCCATCGCGCCTCTAATTGTATCACCTGTTCCTTATCTTCCCGTTTTGTTTTCACATCTTCGGCTAACTTTCGCTCTTATTAATTCCTTTTTCTTCTGTTTTACGCTAATCTTCCGTAAATTAAAAAGAAACTTCATTTACGTACAAGCAACTTTCCGTTTTTTCCCTGACGTTCAAAGTCCACGTAGAAACTTACGTAATGAATGCAATTCGGATAGTTAAAAAACAGCAAACGTTAACGAGGATAATTACCCGCTCGTTTTCTTTCCTCTCTTTTTTTTTAGACCGTAAAATGGTGACGGCACGCGACAGTATCGAGCTGAGTTGATAAGGATTTCTTTTAGGAGAGGCCTAATTGACTAACACGCTAATTAAAAGAGAAGAAGGAAGCCAGGGACCAACCATTCGAAGACTACTCCGGGAAACACCATGGATCCCTACTGCCTCAGGTTGGTATCACCTTTTTCATTCCCTTCGAGGGTTCCTTCACCCTCGTCAACGAATCTATGGGGGTTTCCTTCGTATAGAAAGCAGCTGACGTCGATCGAATGGACGGATTTAAATTCATCTTATGGGATCGCCTCGGGTGATCCTTCGAACAAGTTCCGCATAGGTAGCTCCGGGGCATTTTTTTTTCCTATGCCTCTTTTCAAAAGGAGATCCCTTGGTTCGTTCGGTCGTAAATAATTCGAGAGGACAATCGAAAGCTGAGATCCTACGGTTCTTTTTTATCCCTACTCAAAAATCGCTGGTAAATGTTACGAGAGAGCGATCAAAAGCTCGGATTCTTCTCGATTCTCACGGTTATTTTCGATTCTGATTTAAAAACTGCTCGTAAATCATTTCAGAGGATGAACTTGAGCTTGTAGTTTACGTTTCTACTTGGAAATTGTGTTAGATTTGGACGGAGAAGCGTGAGACCGAAGCGTTCTCCAAATCGTGAACTAAAAGAGCGCGTATACTTGGATAGTTTTGTAGTCACGCGATTTCTGATAATAATTTATCGTGAAGAAGCTCCTCGAAGGAATTGTCAAGAATTCTACCACATAAACAAAACGTCGAGAACGAAGATCGATCATTGTTTAACAAATTTCCATCGCGCCTCTAATTGTTCCTTATCTTCTCGTTTTGTTTTCACATCTTCGGCTAACTGTCGCTCTTATTGATTCCTTTTTCTTCTGTTTTACGCTACTCTTCCGCAAATTAGCTTGTAGTTTACGTTTCTACTTGGAAATTGTGTAAGATTTGGACGGAGATGCGTGAGACCGAAGCGTTCTCCAAAGTGTTCTCCAAAACCGCGAACTAAAAGAGCGCCTATCCTTGGATCGTTTTTTCTCTCGTTCGATCATTCTACGTGATGTTCCCGGAAGAATGTTTGACGATCCATAAATTTCGCGTTATCGAAAGACAACAAATAAGATAGAAATTTCAAGAAGTCCGAATTACCAATTATTCTGCACGGTGTTTTCCTTGAACGAAGTGTAATTTACGAGCGCTCGAAGAGCAAGAATGTTACAGTTAAGCGAAAATACGTTCCACGAAGCTCAAGATAGCGAAGGTAACTTCGAGAGGAACGTTTATCGTTCTCTCGAGGACGTTTCGCAACGTGAGGATGGAAAGACGTAGAATTCGTAGGATAATTCGCGAAGTAGTTTGCAATTCTACCATCGTCTTTGAACAAGGAGAATCAATCGAATCGATGAACGAATTCGAGGAGTGTAAATTTTTAGAAAGCGTCCTTCGAGTTTCAAAATCCTCTAGTCGATTCGGCCAGACTTCTTCTTCTGTTGCAACGAATATCGCGAATCTTGGATCAAGTTTTCGATGGTATTTTAGCCGGAGGAGATATTACCGTCTTCGGGGAAGGTAGGATCGATTTCTCGAAAGCAAATACGGACGAAAAACACCCGGCTGTCTGGTAGGAATAACAGGAAGACACCTTCCTCCCCGAGGAACCAGTTCTGCTGGAACGAATGGTACCTTATTCTTATTTTATCGGCAAAAAGTGATGTCGTTCTTCAAATTGCAATACGTATCTCTCTTTCACGCCTTCGATTCAATCTCTTCATCTATGTGTACATCTATGTATTTGCTATCTTTTGCCAGCGAACCCTTTATCTAATCAAACTCGAATAAAATGAAAATAATCGGACGTTCCGGAGAACCGCTTGAAAAGAAAGCAGCGGTAACATTTACAGTTGTTCCTTCAAGGCGAATTGAAATGGCGCGATACCTTCGTAATTCCCATTGATCAAAATGATCGTCCTATTCAAAGAGATGTGTTCAGACAATAGTGCAGAATTATTTAAAGTGTATTCCATCTACTTCTCTCTCACTGATTCCTTGTACTCGTAATACGAGTATGACTGTTATGGTGGTCCAGAAATAATTTCTCTGTCCATAGAGTCATCCCAAAAATACTACAATTATATTGCTATCGTGACAGAATACAACGCTCATTGTGTTCCACAAATAATATCCCTACCCATAGAGTTATCGTAAAAATACCACAATTATTTTGCTACAGTAGTAGAACACAATCTTCATGGTGTTCCAGAAATAATATCTCTACTCCTAGAGTCATCGTAAAAATACCACAATTATTTTGCTACCGCAGCAGAACACAATCTTCATGATGTTTCAGAAATAATATCTCTACTCATAGAGTCATCGTAAAAATACCACAATTATTTTGCTACCGCAGCAGAACAAAATCTTCATGGTATTCCAGAAATAATGTCTCTAACCATCGAGTCATCCCAAAAATACTACAATTATTTTGCTACCGTGACAGAATACAGTGCTCATGGTGTTCCAGAAATAATGTCCCTACCCACAGAGTGATCGCAACAATACCATAATTATTTTACTACCATGGCAGAACACAACCCTTGTGGCTTCTCCGACAGAAACAGTCGACCCATTCACCGAGAGAGCGCAAAGTGGAACACCTACCGGTACTCATGGTATTTCCTACGAGCAACCGGGTTTCTTGGGCTCCCTTAAGAAGCCGTCGAGACAGCCATAGATTCTCGCTCCTGTTTCTTCCTCTTTAAGCAAGGAAACTATGACTTCTCGCTCCTTCGAGCAACATTATCTCCGATTAGTTGCTCGTTCAACGAGCCTCGTGTCTTCTCGACGCCGATTAGCTTACGTAATTGTTGTACGGTTTAAATTAGCGCGTCAGGAAGGATCGCGATAGGTCGAAGGTTAATTACCAAAACTAACTCGCGCGGCTGTGTCTCGGTCGGGTAAACATGCGACGAAAATTAGCCATCTCGCGCCTGAAATTAATTGTAATTGCCCCGAGAACGATCCCGGCTCTCGATTCTTCCGCGAGCGCGCTCAACGTTCTCCAAACGTTCTCCAGCCGCTACCAGTGGTGCTTTCTCCATTTTATGGCTTCTACATTTTTTAATTTGCTTCTTCTTCCTGCATTTCACGGTCTTGACACCACGAAAGATGGTGTATTTTGATTTATTTGTTATTCATGTCCAAGTAAATTCCAGGGAGGGTAGAATATATGAAAACAACGCTGATAATTTTGATTGGGAGAAGTTATCTCTTCTTTGTTGTGGGAAAAATCATCTCTCATTGCTTTATTATTAACCTCGAAACATTTTAAGCAAGGAAAGAAGGGAAATTACGTAAGCGTGAGTTGTGACGTTATTGTCCTCCTCTTCCTCCTCCACCTTGTCGAACTCTCACAAAGTATAGTCGTCGTAAGAAGTTTATTATTCATTCTCAGCCACCGAGGGAGCTTCGACACGCTTGCACTTTTATTCGCCATTTGATACGCTCTGAAGATTTCGCAGAGAGCGACGGATCAAAATTACATAAAGTCATCGTTCTTGCAACCCGTGTCTGCCAGATTGTTACAGCACTCGTGAAAATTGCTGAATCTTAAATTACATTTTTATTATCCGAGATTAATCATCGTTTAAGAAAGCGCCGTGCTGTGTTTCGTAGAATTTGGAATTAGATGCTCATTAGTATTGACTTTACTTTTTAAAACATAATAGGATAATGTCCATAGTATTGCTTTTTTACACCAAAATGATAGAAGCGAAAAAAACCATCAACTTTTCTGTTCTCCACTTAAGAGGCGCGCTTTTATAATAGTTTTTTTACCATTCTTTTTTCTTTTCTTCCGTCTCGTGTCATTCCTCGAAATCACGAGTTTATTCGAATGATAACTATTTTAAGACGAATTAAAATACAAGAGAAATAACGAAATAACCTTGAAAGACTCCTCAAACAGGACGAAGAGACTTGTAATTAAGATCAATCAACATGTCCTCTACGGACGATCTTTAATTCGAATGATTACTAGACACCCTTCGTATCTCTTCTCTCACCGAATAAATCCTTTCTCATTCAACTGATAAAAGACTCAGCTAATCTACAGAAAAAGAGGAAAAATAATGAAATCTTGAAAACTTCATTTCCGTCGATTCTATCGACATTTCGTATTCGCCGCTTCGATTTCGTCCAATGTCGCGTAAGTCAAAGTTAAATCCGACGTCACGCGTTATATGTGCAGTCGCACGTGATGCATTTATTTATAGATATCCCCTAAAACGATCAGAAAAGACCCCGGCGCGTTGTCCTCTGCCAGTCGATTTTTTCGATTGCTTCGTCTGGTATTATGACGAGGAATCGCGCTAGCCTCGAACGCTGATAAGACAGCGTTATTTCTTTTAACTGGTAAAATAGAAGTCGAACGACGAGGGATAAAGAGAGTCATTAAGTTCTACAATAGGTGCACATGCACGACGCCGGAAGCGCGGGTGTCCACGTTTGTCAGTAGGTAGATGATTCACTTACGCTTATCAGAATTTCCCTTGAACTTGGCGAATTTATGAGCTTATAGGATGAAATTAGAAATGAATTGAAAGTGATTAGATTCTTAGTTTTTAGATGTTAGAGTGATCGGATTGTGGAGTCGATGACGAAAGATTTGTTGAGGTTGCTAGTACTGGTGAACGCTTGGAGAACGCTGTTTGATGAATGAAATGAAATGTTGTAGTTTAAATTGTACAATCGTATCACTGTAGAGTCGTAATTAATGGGAACATAGAGATGTTAGAAAGTTGTTTGCTTTGAATTAATTTAAATTGGGCGCTGGCTTGTTAACGCGCTTTGGAGAACGCTGTTTGATGAATGAAATGAAACATTATAGTTTAAATTGTACAATCGTATCACCATATGGTCACAGTTAATTGAAACATAGAGATATCTGAAAGTTGTTTGCTCTAAATTAATTGAAATTGGGCGCTACGTAGTTAACGCGCTTTGGAGAACGCTTGGAGAACGTTATTTGATGAATGAAACGAAATTTTATAGTTTAAATTGTACAATCATGTCGCCATAGGGTCACAGTTAAGTGAAACATAGAGATGTTTGAAATTTATTTGCTTTAAATTAATTTAAATCGTCAAAGCGCTTTGGAGAACGCTTGAAGAACGTTATTTGATGAATGAAACAAAATCTTATAGTTTAAATTGTACAATCATGTCGCTATAGGGTCACAGTTAATTGAAACATAGAGATGTTTGAAAGTTATTTGCTTTAAATTAATTTAAATCGTCAAAGCGCTTTGGAGAACGCTCCTCGCCGCTTCAAAGTTGAAATAGAAATCCGGAGGAGATTTAATTCCCATATCAAAGTTCCAGATTGTCCTCTAATCCCTTTGAAAACTCGGAATCAGAATTCAGAGATAAAAGCAAATGATTCCGTATGAATAAATCTAAATCGAGCACCAGTTAGACGAATCATTCCGGAGAACGATTTTGGAGAACGCAATTCCTCGGGCTGCTCCAATCGGGTACGTTCAAACTGTCGGTGATTTTTTATGGGAGCGGCATTCGATAGAAGGAAAATAATGGCAGGGGGCAGCGGTAGGAGGAGGCTTTCGAAACCACTTCCGCCCTGCAAATCGATAGGAGAGGATAACGATCCAGAGCTGAGGAAAACAGAGTAAATGCTCGCCACCGTCTCCGATCCTTTCCCATCGAGTAAATACTACTCTTTCGATAAGAAATTCTGCCGTTTTATTAGCTCCATAGAAAGATCAGTTTTCCTCGGAGACTGAAAGCCTCGTAGAAAAATCTATGGCGCACCGTAGACGCCAAGATAAAGACTCTATCGACGACCACAGCAAAGATCGGTCCCTTGGATAAGGAACACAAAATATTCCAGGGGAAAAAAAGATCAAATCTCGAACGCATAGAATTTTTCCTTCCAAAATGCACAAATAAGACATCGAAGAGGAAGAAAATCATTGAAAATTCTAACACGTTCCATTAAGGAAGAAAGAATAAGATACTTTGACAATTATGTATTTTTTTCACTTGTTTATACCATCGACTAATTTAAACGGGCTAATGATTTTCCAACGTAAACGAATAATCGTTCTAACGCGCGATAAGAAGCGTACACAGAGGCGAGAAATACACATACCGCCGAATCATTATCAACGCCGGGTATTAAAGTATACCAACGATGGTATTCAATGACGTTAGATTCGTCGAATGGAACTCCAGTTAATTTCTCTGCCACTTACTACCGTCCAGTTCGTACCCGACAATTTTCTAAACCGCCAATAAAGTCTGGCATTTATTTCAACTTCGGACTTTCCTCCCAAGTTTCACCGGCAAAGTGTTCTCAAAGTGCAACCACTTCGATCTTCCGCGTTCATTTTCCGCAAAGACTCGCGTCTGATTCATTTTTGCAGAATTTTCAAAGAAAAGAATACGAGGAATAAAAGAAACGAGAAAGAGGATCAAAGACTAGATAATATTTCAGAGTGATTTTCGATGGTCCATGTTCTCCAAATGAATTATCTCAAGCAAATTTTCCTATCAAACTATCGAATGCCAGAAGAGGAAGGAACGGCAAACATTTGAAAAATATTGATAAAACAATACTCCACAATGGAAGTCTTCCTATCAATTTTTTCCGGGCACAAGACAGACATAGGAATGAAAAAAAAATTGTCTTATCGACAGTAAGAATGACAAAAAGGACAGACATGTGTGGCATGACACATGTCAAATACACAAGTAACGAAAAACGAGAAAGAATGACTAAACAATAGTCTGCACATTTCTCGGCGCGGTTCTTAGGCGTCGAAGGACTTAAATTGCATCGATTTATCGCAATAAATAATCATACGATAAATGCGACGTGCAGTTATCGAAGCGAATATGTTAAGTGATGCGGACGATTGTCGATTCGATTCGTGATGTCATTGTTACGAAAGACGATTGTCTGGAAACGATAGTTTTGACATTGTCTTAGCTCCACAGTCAAAAGTCTGCTTTCTCGATTGGGAAGGTTTTAATATAATTTCGTGCTGGCTTTAAAAAAAAAATGGAAAAAAAGAGAAAGAGAGGAGAATGACTTCTAATTGAAAATGTATTCGTTGTTCAGTTTTCGAGGAAGGCGATGCATGAATACATTGGAAATAAAAAATTGCTTGTCATCTGGGATTCGTGAATATTTCATGAGATACGAGCGAACGAACGGTTAGCGCGAAATTTTGCTTTATCGTTTCTGTTGTCGGAGGAGGCACGTTGCGATAGAAATGCAATGGTGAGCTCGAGAGAAGAAATTAAATGATTTTTAAAGTTATAGCTTTGTAAATGAAGCTAAGAAATTTACGTTAATTTTCTTTTCCATCGGATTAACAAGGAGCATTGGATCGGTTGTACAATTAGCACAAACATGGTAGTATAAATTGAAGCGAGGAATTAGAAAAATATTCTTGAGAGTTCCAATAAAAATTTCAAGGTCGAGTAGAAGATTTTCCTTATCGACTCAATATCGAGATATGTTCTATCAGCGTGAAAATAAACGGAAGATTTGAGGAGAAAAATTAAAAGATCCATCTTAAGAGTACTATTTTACTTCAGGGTCAATCTTCAGACTTTATCGTTCCTCCTATCGATCGAGATACGTGCAAGTTGTACGAAAATACAGAAACAGTTAATTGAAACGTCGGAACAGTCGTTCAAAGAATTTCAAGTATTTGTTTCAAGGTTAATCTCAAGATTTTGCTTATCGTGCCAGCTATAGCCTGGAAAAATGAGAACGAATTTCTCACTATATTTCGTTACTATTTGAAATAGAACCTCTCCTTTTTAATATAAAATAAAGATTACATTTAATCTGTGGGATTGAAATGAAATAAAAAATTGGTTTTACAATAATCATCGACCCTTTGTTTCAGCGTTGAACGCGAGGCTTCGAAGAACATCGAGGAAAATGAGAGAGAATGCTTCAAAGATGCTATCGTATCGAGTCGAAGTCTCAACAAAGGCTTCGTCGAGCAAACGACCTTAAAAAATTGCATCCCTGAGGTAACGTTCCAATTAATTCTATCGCAACAATAATTCCTAGATCTCGGACTCGCATTAGCATCAAATGATCTATCGACTGTCCAATTAATAATTAATGATATAAACTAAATTATCAATTAATATATCATAGCCACAGTGATTCCGAATTCCCCTAACGTCGAAATTAATTTTGTAGCAACAATAATTCCTAGATCTGGGCCTCCCATTAGCATCAAATGATCTATATACAGTCCAATTAATAATTAATGATATAAACTAAATTATCAATTAATATATCATAGCCACATTGATTCCGAATTCCCCTAACGTTGAAATTAATTTTGTCGCAACAATAATTTCTAGATGTGGGCCTCCCATTAGCATCACATTATCTATCGACTGCCCAACTAATAATATAAACTAAATTATCAATTAACATATCATAGCCACAGTGATTCCGAATTCCCCTACCATCGCAAAGTCCTAGGCTATATAACCATAGAAATTATCACGGCCAAGTGGAAATTTCGCTCCAAAAATAATCGAAATTTTTCTACCAGATCTGCGCCTGCATAATCGTAGCATCCTTCCACATCGGCGTTGGTCTCAGCATGGCGTATTCCGCTATTTTGATACCAAACCTCGAGGCCGAGGATGCGGAATTCCACGCCACAAAGGAGGAGACTTCCTGGATAGGTAAGAGACTTCCGCGAGCTCATAAATTTAATGGCGTGACGTTACTGCGAAAGTCGAGTGGCTTGTTACGATAAAATCGTAATTACCGCGATCGAAAAGATAGCTTAAGAAGACGACATTGATAAATACAATCGAATTTGCCACGAGATTAAATTCCATTCGCTTCGATGAACCGTGATTAATTCTATCATGTACATCGAGCGTGGAACAATCTTTCGATCATTTAGGAAACTTTCTCCTCATGATGAGACCGCTGTTTGAATTCAGATGGACGATAAGAAATTTCCAGGAAACTAGATTGACCGATTTGTTTAAACGTTTCCTCGTCGAATTAATTAAGTAATTTAATTATCCAATTAAGCAAGATTTAAATGGGGTGTTTTGCTAACGAGAGATAGAGGTATTTAATGAATCATATCCGCGGTGTCTTAGAACTTAAACAATAATATATAAATCCTATATTAACTCTCTGTAGTCCAAAAATATTATGATACTTGAAAATCAGTTGCACCATAGCACATCGAAAAATAACAAAATTGCAATTTCAAATAATCCATCTAATTTGATTTCTAAAAAATGGATTCTAACGAATTTCACGACCTTTTCGAACTAAATTGTAATATTTGGCAAAACTGAAAAATTTACTTCGAAGAATAGAACTTTAGGTGCGACTAGTGTTACGTCAAAGTCACAGGGACCCATAGAGAGTTAAATAATTAATATAGAAACACTATGGGCATTCTGGTCGCAGAGAACGACATGCAACACTTCGAGGTTTCCCTTATATCACTTTTGCCAAGTAAAACGAAGGTGACGAGATGATCTATTGCTTTCCAGCGGCTACTGCCGAGGGAAAAACTCACTCCTCGTCCTCACAGAGTCATTGCACAACTAATATAGCATTCACATGTGGCATGTATTTCCTAAATTATTATTTAATGCAATATTCTCACTCTTTCAGCAAGCGTGGTGGTAGTCTCCGCTCCTCTGGGTGCACTTATGGGAGGTTTCCTGATGGAATCCTTCGGCAGATTGAGGACCCTACAACTCGGAGCGATTCCCTACATCGCTGGCTGGAGTCTCATAGCTCTTTCGACGAATGTGCCAATGTTGTTGGTCGGCAGACTGTTGGCCGGTTTGGCAACAGCTCTGGCAACATCTCCCGCCATCGTTTATATCACGGAAGTCGCACGTCCGGAATTGAGAGGGTCGATGATATCCTTTGGACCAACCTTAGCTTCCTTTGGAATGGTTCTGTCCTACCTCAAGGGTGCTTATATACATTGGAGGGTCGTAGCTTGGCTGAGCATCATCTACGCGGTTGTTCCAATTGTTCTTGTTCAGCTTTTAGTCCCGGAATCTCCCGTGTGGCTGGTTTCCAAAGGACGAAGCGAGGAGGCGAAGAAGTCATTGGAATGGTGAGCATTTTGAAAGGCTTCTGTGAAGCTGTTTTGAAGCTCTGGAGGATCTTGCAATATAATTTCTTCCTTCCGCAAGCCACATCAATTTTTTCGTAGCTTCGTCCTTGAATTTGTAATTTCACTTGCAGGCTGTACAAGTACGAGGACAAGCAGGGGAAAGTGAGCGTCTCAGACACGCAGTTTACAGCCATCATGAAGGAAAACGAGATTAAATTAAGTGAGCAACGAAGAAGCAAACATGGCAGCGCCTCGACGAAATTGAGAGGATTTCTTAAACCCACAGGGTGGAAGCCTTTGATGATCCTCTTCCTCTTTTTCTCCTTCCAGCAGTTCTCCGGTATTTACATCACCCTCTTCTACGCCGTTACATGGTTCCAAGTAAGAAGAATGTTCAATCCTCCTTCATATACTACTTTTTCATCATATTCCATTCTTTTTTTTATTTTTTCACGCTATTTTCTCATTTTAGGAAGTTGGATCTGGGGTGGACGAGTACATTGCATCGATCCTCGTTGGTTTAACTCGTTTTCTGTGCTCGATGGTTAATACTTGGCTTCTGAGACGTTACAGAAGACGAGAATTGTGCATCGTGTCTTCCCTGGGTATGGCAGCTTGCATGATAGTGTCTGGATATTTTACTTATCAAATTCAAGGAGGAAATCGCGACGGATACTGGGTGAGTCCTTGAAAGAATGGAGAACAGTGGAGCAATATTTCTTCCTTTAGAATTGAACGATTAAAATGTATTTATTTCACAGGTTCCCGTTGTGTGTCTGTTGCTTTACGTTTGCACTTCCATGGTGGGAATGTTAACAATCCCTTGGACCATGACCGCGGAGCTGTTTCCAACTGAGATCCGAGGAATTGCACATTCCATAAGCTACTCTATAGCTAATTTGTTAATGTTCGCTGCGCTACAGTGTTACAGGGATTTTCAAGCCTTCTTGGGAGGTTTGTGTCTTGATTTACATCAATTTTACTTCTCTCAAGACTAAAGTATTTTTCCAAAAACGAGATATTATATTTTAAAACGTTATTTTCAGGTTCGTACGCCGTGCAGTATTTCTTCGCGGGTATTTCTATCGGTGCAACGTTGTTCGTTTGGCTGCTACTTCCGGAAACCCATGGAAAGAAGTTGTCAGAGATCGAAGAGTACTTCGAAAATCATTTTCTGGCAGTCGGTGTCGACTCTAAGGCTCGAAAGAATCGTGCGAAGAGAAGAAAACAGCATGAGAACGTTAAATCCTCGGTAACTCAACCTCTGACCTCAAAGTCGATGCAGAACGTTTAGGAATTTCTTTTCGAACGGAGTCTAAAGACCGGTAAATTTCTAGGTGCAATTTACCTAGGCCAGTTGTCTCGTATGAATAGGATTTATTCATGACCACAAAGTAATTTTTGTAGTTGAAAATCGTTGCTTTTTATGCGACGATGCACAAGAGAGGCGCGCATACTTTGTCATTTTGTTCACTCGTTATACTTTTATCAACGAGAAACGCGATTTACAATTCGATTTTAAAATCTAGAGGAGGAATTGATAATTAACTGTAGGGATTTAGCCTGTTTTGTGAATAATCCTAATATGTATCGCAATTTCTAAGGACATTTCAATGATAAATATGAAACTCTTTGGAAATCTCTTCCATCGAGTTTCACGAAAGATCGTTCTGCTTCCGCAAAAGACAGATAAACATTGGTAAATATCGCCTTGGAGTTTAAGAACGAAACTTTCAGCGGTCTCCGTGATGCTTGGCTTTTCAAAACGATGTTTAAGCATTCATACGTGACGCTAATTGAAAAAAAGATTGAGGGGAAAAAAGAACAAAGAAGAAACAGCGCACCGGTTGACTCTATGTACGAATGACACAACAGTATTAAACGTTGATCTGATACAGCCTCCGCCGATGGCCGTAGAAGATGCGCGGGAAAAGGAAGCATATTTCCTTTTAAGTACGTTAAATCGAACCTGCTAGGATAATTTTAAAGCTGAATTGCCATAGTTTACGGGCAAGCGGGGATTCTGCATTCCTACTGGACAATTGAGAGAATTTTTCATTGTGATCCAGCTGGAGAACATTTTGCAAGGATGTCACCTTAATTCCGGACACTTTAACAGATTCCGCGTCGTCAAGTTCTCGTATTTTTCTACCGTTTGAATTTTTTCAATATTTCTTTGATAGAATACTATGGTGGATTTAATTCTGATAGGTATATTACTAAATTTCATCTCTGTGCAGAGTGGAGAACGTTTGAACCTGATAACACTTTACTGATAGCCTACTAATAGACTTTTCGGGCCCATTTTTGAATTTTTAACTTATTAATCGATTGCCACGGCAATTAATAAATTGCTATTTATTGTTCCAAGGACTCAGTGACGAGAATTTGCAATTTTCAAAGAGGTATCGGTACCAGGGAAGTATTTGCGGTCAAATCACTGGTCAGAAGTGAATAGGATATTAATCCTTTGCGGACAGAGACTCTTTTGAAGATTGAGAGATTTTTTCGGCAATCTAAAATCACCTTTTTATCAGAAAGTCATATGCTTAACACTTTACCGAGCGGTAGCCGATTAATTGGCTTTTCGGGCCCAACACTTTAGGACTTTTAACTCATTAATTGGTCGCTACGGCAATTAATAAATTATTATTTTTCATTGTGGTTAACTGTGCCAAGGACTCAGTGAAGAAACTTTACAATTTTCGAAGAGATATCAATATCAGGGAAATATTTGCATGCAAGTGACCGATCAGAAGTGTGTAGGACGTTAAAAAATACCGGTCGGTAAAGTGTTAATATGTAGAAATTGTAAATTACTATCTGCATAATGATATTTCAACGGTTACACTTCAATTTTTCAATTCCAACCGTGTAGACGTACGTCGATAAGGATTAAAAAGATATCGGTCAGTAAAGTGTTAACTTCTTCCGTTCGTCGGATGAATTTAAGAGGTTCTGCACCTTTCAATTAATTTTTAAAATATTCTCTGTGCAAAATACCAACATGGATTTAAATCCGACGAGTGTAACGTGGAATTTCAAGTCTGAACAAAGTGGAGAACACAGCGACGTCGAATCTGTTAAGCTCCTTTGTTCGCAGGACGTATATTCGATTCGAAGACATGTTGAAGCGCGGGCGCTACGTGTAACAGATTCTATTGATTCGTTTTGACTTACGGACCCGCTTTCGCAACGCATCCGATGCTTTAAACGGATACTTAAACTCTCGATCCTCCACTTTTCACTCGAAGTATCATAATTGTAAAGAATCACGATCATCTGAATGCCACGCCGACAAGAAGACGATCGAATCGGGACCTATTAGCTGATAAACCTCCGTTCGTATTTTTATACTTCATCGTTTAAAGTTCGAAGACAATCCGAGACCCTTTTTTACGAACAATCGAACGCTCTTCCTGTTTTTTATTCAACGCGATAAACTCGCGATCGATGGACCAGGTCTCACGTCCGGCAGATCTTAAGTATTTGTGGAAAAAACGTCCGACGAAAGTGCAGCTAAAATTTTGAATCCTGCTATCGTGATATTCGTCGGGGTTTTTTTGTCTAGTTGAGAATAATTTGGGGGAAAAGTGGCGAAAGAAAATCACGTGGATGTAACTCCTTGTCTTTGGATTTTTTTTGAATAGTTAATAACCTTAGGTCTTGTGATACCAAGTGAATTGGTACTTGGATTATTATAGTTAGAATAGAACGATGTTTGATATATAATTACGATAATTACGATGGATCGTAAGTCATATAAAATAGGAACAGGAAGTGTAGCAATTGTTGAAGCTTATTCTGACTTTATATCGTTTCTATTCTACTAGTGATGCTAGATTATAGTATTCTTTACATGGCAAGGAGTTAATAATAAAAGTATCGGCGATCTTTTAACTGTGCCGTTTGGGTAAACCCAATGATTAACCGTTTAAGAAATACCACGGAGACGCATCGAGATTTTTTGGTAACAATAACAACAAGTGGCCTTTTTTTACATTGAGTATTCGATAATGCTTGCGTGTAAGTGTGTGTGAGAGCAGATGCGAGCGGAGTAGCGAATTACGTTGATATACTTTCTTATTCGTATTAAACGGCATGCTTGATGATTTCTATAGGTATATATGTATGTATACTCGTATACGTGCCTTTTGCAAACATGCCCAAATATATACATATATAGATATGTATATATATATGCAGATATACACGTACATACACGATACCATTGTAAAGTTACGCCGAACGATTTAATAAAACGTTTATAATAAAATATTACGCGACGTTTTTTCTTCTCTACCTTTTTTATTTTCAATTTGAAGCTACTGTTATAGATGATTTCATAACTATCAGGGCTATGGTGCACATATTGTGTGAAAAAAAATATTAAATGAAACATAAAGCGGACTGGTGCACGTATAGTATTAGAAAAATGAAATATTCTGTGAGAAAATTTTCCTTTCCCTGCTTTTTTCAGTACTGTCGTAAGCAATGGTACACGTATTGTATGGAAAATAATATTAAATACACCATAGCACTGTATGGTGTACGTATAATATCAGGGAAATAAAGTATTCTCTGAGAAAACTCCGGTTTCTGTGCTATACGCGATACCGCTGTAAGCAATGGTGCGCCGCGCCCCAGTGCGCATGCTCCACGTAGAGCGCGGCTCAGAGGTTATCAGTCACTCACCGTTCGCTGCGACGTCAACATGGTCCGTGCGCGCTCGCCTTCCGGACGCGTCGTTCGGCATTCCCAGTGTTGTTTTCATACTTGCTCTAAAATAATAAGTATTATTATTAATAAAATTCACGGACTCGTGTTAGTGTTTGAAAATTGGAAGTGATTTTGAAGATTGAAATTTTTGGTCGCTCAGATGGCGCTAGCAGACAGTTCGCGGGAATGGAATCAACAAGAAAACAAGATGGCCGCCGAAAAAAAGGTAGATTTTTTATATTTTATTTTTTATAGATTTTTTAAAATAACCGTATCGTTATATCGATAAAACGATCCGATGCGTTGCAACTATTCATATTGAGTATAAATTAATGTATATCTATGGTTAAATATGAGTTTTCGAGAATGAGGCGCAGCAGGGCACGTCTTTCGCGGCAGATTGTCAAGCGTCGTGGAAAAAGTGTCATTTTTCGAAAAACTCGGGATGGCAATAAAAGAGTTATTGATATTTGTGTAGATTATAAGTACTTACGTAAGAATAGTGTTAATTTGGGACGAAAAACTTCTTAATTCCTCGATAAAACTGACACTTCACGCACCTCACTCCGCACTCGCCGGGTTACTTCGCGCCAATGACGACTGGTTCGCTTGTTCCGCGTTGCGCAGTTCAGGTTCCACGTTCCTGACAGTCGGAATGGGCCGGAAAAAAATGGCGCCTAATTCAATTCAAATATATCGGCGCGCTGAAACATGTATTAACGTTTCTATAAAAATTTTCTATTCTACAAGGATAAATATTTGCAAAAAAGACAGAGTTTATAGTAATCAATTTTATTTTGACGTAAATCGTCAGTGAGGAAAATTAAATAAGAGATTTAATTAATATAAAGGGAGATCGTCTCCGAATGCCATAGAATTACGCATACTTGTAGCATATAGGATCGATATTTAATAATAATAATAACGTATAATCTAACAAAATCGCGCAACAAAATATACCAGCCATAACAAATACACTTGCAATTTTTCGCTGCAGTATCGCACATTAATTCTGTCAATCCCGATAACGAACAATTCATCGGGAATTTATAATTTACAAAGTACCGATCTCGTGTAAAGGAAAACCGTCGATGTATCTGCATTAACGATTTCAATTACCGAAACACGGAGAGAATCAATTGAATGCCGTAGTCACGGGACTAGTGATATTTTCAAACATCGTTTATTGATAGACATACGAAGCAATCGACCTGTTTTTGTTTTTTTCTTATCGCCCGCATATAAAATATATATATACTCTAATACTAGTGAGATTAGCGCATTAAATGTATCGGCGATTAAACGTTTTAATGTTCTCCCATCCCCGTGGCAACCATTTCCGCGAGAAAATCCGGAAAAATCACAAGAGAAACCAGCCCGGATCGAATAATCGGATCCACGAGAAATCGGAGCTTACGTTTCTGTGCGTGCGAGAATATCAAGTAACGCATTAACAGAATTAATAGCCATTTCTGCGGTGCAAAAAATGTACGCGAATCCGTCAACGATCACCGGAAGAGCCCGAAACGACAAAAGATTCATTCCATTCGAATCGCCGCGTCGTAACGATTTCATCAATGGAAATACATTAGATTTGTAAACGACCACAAAAGTAGCTCGAGACGATCAAAGACCCGCTGTAAAAAGAGCGAAATGCACGCGTCGACGGTCCGAAACGACGAATCCTTTCTCGAATTACAATGGTATTATGCAAATACGCATATTCAGCGTTAAACGAAAAGCTAACGATATATGATGTATAATATTCTATAGCCGATTTAGCAGCGAGTTTGAAGCGCCCCTGATTGAACGTTCGTAGCCGTGGTTTTATCGCATTGCAAAAATTGGCAAGGGATCTTAATTATATGTCGCATTATGTATATAATATCCGTACCTACGTATAATACACGCATTTAGTAAATAATTAACGTAAGACCCGTCTCTCGACGACGACAGTATTAATAATAATAATGCTCGAAAAACTTAACAAAACAAGCAATCTCGATAAAACGATCGCGACACACCACGCAGTGTCCAACTGTGCCGGTTTTTGTTTCCTCATCGGCATCAGCTACGCTGCAGGCAGTGACGGTGAGCTATCTATTCGGTATTTTAATACATTACATTAGTTTCTAATTAACTTCATAATACGTATGCATGTATATATGTATTTATATAAATATATACACACGATCCGTACACACCAGGCCAAAATCCGAACAAATGTCCCTTTCATCATTTCGTTATCTTCTGTTAACACAAAATCGATGCTGATGGAACACGAATAACCGGGGATACAAAAGAATTTCAAGATCAACGTTAACGTTGACGAATTTTTTTTGTCTTGCATCTACTCAATCCGCTCCATCAGGTTTTCTATTCATGGAGAAACCCATAGAGAGACAGAGAGGAAATGTACAACTGTAAATAAACGTTAAACCATTAAGTGAAAGGATCTTTCGTCCGTGTAATACAATAATAATCGAGGAAACTATTTTGTTCTGAGATTATTATTCTATGGAGGACAGACGTTTCACTTTCAGATAATGGAATAAACACGAAGCCTGTCTCTTAGTCCAATTGCGGACGATTTACAATTATTTATGCAAGTTAATGTACGTGGATCGTTAGTCGTTTACGTGACGTCGGCAAAAAGGACACTCTTAATGTTGGAACCGTTGTCACTTTAACGAACCTTGCTCTTCCATATTTCTCTCCTTTTTTTTCGGTTTTACTTTTTTTACAAGACGATGAAAGACGACGAGCTCCTAGGACGAATCCTATCCCATGAATCCCCTCCTGACGACGCCAAAGGCACCAAGTAAAAAGAAATAGACAATCCGACATTTCCAAATGTTCGCATCCGATTTTCTTTTACCGACGTTCTTCGTCCGATATTCCTTTTGGCACTTTTTGGCCGTATATCGAGGTACAACGCTGATCAACGGAACACAGTCGTCGCTTTTTTTAATGATTTCGATACAGATATCCGCCTTTTGCATTAAAAGTTGAACGTTTACGCGCGAACGCAACACTAATCTTCGAAGGGGTCGAATTTTGCGCAGGTTTATTAATCGCATACTTCGATGATTGAACTTTCAGCTTTTACAGTTAAAATTACTTCTCTTTCTTCTACTTTGCTATCTCTCCCTTTCTCTCTCCCGCTCTCTCGACCTAGTAGTAAGAAAAAGGCGAAGGATGATCGATATAATTATTATATATGGCACAGAACGTTACTAAACTCGTTACATTAGCTTTGATTCTTCCTTTTTCCCCCTCTTTCTTCCATTAGCAATCGTTTAATTATTGGCAACTGTGACGAATAGTTTAAATATTAAACGTTAGCTTCGAGTAGATCGTTTGTTCCTCTTCTTTCTATCCGCATCTAGTCTTCTAGTAATTCTCCCGAATTTCTTCGCATGTAATCTCGTTCATTCACACTCTCTCTTTGTCTTTCGCTCTCGCATTTTCTCCCGTTAAATCTCTTTCTCTCTTACAGAAGACTTAGTCTTCGTTGCTTAAACTGTAAGCTTTTCTTTGCATGGTGCACGCCAACAAACTTATATATCGCCACGTGCGGCACTTTATCAGCGATGTTTGAAAATCGGCGGACAAGCGTATGATATTTAATACGTTACATAACGCGTTTCTCACAGTATACCTGGATAAACTGGCATTCAGGACTCGCTCTCTGTTCGCAAGGTCAAAATACAATCCTCTCAACAGTGATGTCGCGCTGTTCTTGGAAATACACGAGTACGACGCCCGACACGAAAACTGTGTTGACTATACGAAAGATCTTTTCTTTACAACAGACTCTACAAAACACGCAACGATATATACTGAAATGTATAATATATATATATATATGCATATACAATGTCTTAACGAGTAGGGAAAAAGTTCAACGTAGAAAAACGTAAGTTTAAAAAAAGAGGCACGACGCTACCCTTTCACGAGTTTCGGTAAGACTGCAGACGAAGGAAATACTTTTTTTTTTATTTAAAGCATCCTTGTAGAAGGCATAACTCAATTACGTAACGTTTGCGAATTAAGAATACATTTATTATGACTGGAAAAGAAGAAGGTCTTACGTTCAAGTGATTCTCGACGGTTCTCTCCCTGTAATGATTCCGTTTTTATCTTGATAAAATTGTCTCCGTTTCTTCGACACTTATTGTAAACAAATGTCAAACTCGTGCCTTCCAACAGACATAGATTTTATTTGGTAAACAAAACAGTGTCCTCGAAATGTTTGTTCACCCATTCTTTTTGTGCAACATCACTGTCAAGAGTTCAGGTATGTCGCACACACCTTGGAGTGGCTTTAGAATCAGTCTATAAAAACTCGCATCATCCTTTCCGCTTTCAACGGTCGCCGTTTCACGGATTGGACTTGCTCAGAAAGTTTATCAACATTCGTTCGTGTCTCGCACCCAAACGGGCAAATCTTTTCAGTATCGCGATTCTAAGAGTCGCGGAATTTGTTGTTAGTTAGTTTTTGCTATTACTACGCGGACTTGCAGGCTGACTGTTTGCTTGTTGCGCCCGTTGGATGTAGATGTTGAGAAGCTTCAATTTGCTTGCATACAAACAGCTCAAATGAGGCTTCAAAACTTCCTCGCCGACCGCGATGTGTATCGCTACCATACAGAAAACGGCGCTTTTGCGGACAGTGCTTTCGCTGTCGTCGTAAGCCTAAAAGAAACGAGATATTGTTATTGTATATCGAAAATGAACGATAAATTGTTCAATTTCGATGCATACCTTAATAAGACCTGGCATTACTTTCGACAAATGAGGCTCTATCGCGTCTCGACCCCAATGTTCCACTACTTTGTGAAGCATTTTTATGGCTCCCATGTTCGAAGGATAGGGCTCGGTTGTTATTATTGTGGAAACCAAATGAATTATTTGTTCAGGTTGCAAAACCATTGCGATAGTTGCCGCACATTTCTCCGCCATCCAGAGAAGCTATTTGCAAGCGTTTAGTCGGTTAAGGAATATAGTAGAAAAATTGTAAATCGTTGAGGAAAAATCTTACAGGTGCTCTTACTCCGCCGCTGCCACTCGAAGAATCTTGTTTCTGATCGTCGAGCTTGTAGGCAGTGATGACTTTTAAAACGAGAAGTTCCTGATAGCCAGAAAAACTGTCGACAAGTTCCGGGCATTTTAGCATGTCTATTAGGGTTTGAAGTACTTCTACCTGCATCATTTTGCTGTCGTTTGCCAAGCTGTCCAATAAAGTTTTCAGCAGTTTTCTGTAACGTGAGAATCGAGCGTTAATCGATATTGATAAGGACAGATTCCAAGTAGACGTTAATTGAAACGATATCTAAATTATTTTCTTACATACTTGAAATTTTGCTTGATATACGATGCATCTCCTTCCCGAACGTAAGCCTGGAACTCCTGTAATGCTGTTACTTTTTCCGAAACTTGAGTCATCTTAGATTGCAAAGTTTTAATCATGTTATCTAAAATTTCCGGCCTGTTCGATGAATCGGGCGATGATCCTATAATAAATATTTACTAAAGTTAACGAAACTCTAATTCAAACGGTCAATGAGCAGGGAATTTTTTAATTGTACAATTAACGTACCGTGCGTCTTGTAACCATTGTTTTCCTGAGGTAGAATAAGATCTCCTGCGATTGTATCGCTCGAACCATTCACCGTAATATTCGTAACGGAACGTCCTCTCTGCGTGGGCGAAGATACAGACGATGATCGACCCTAATTACGATAATGCACAAAGTAATATCACGTGGAGTAAGATTAAAAAATTAAACAAATAATGCTAGTCTCCTTACCGAATTGCACAACGTAAGTCCTTCCATTTTTTCCTCGACATCAGCCATATTACTGATCCCACTGTCTTTGCTTGTAGTCGCTCTTTCTAAACGTTCAAAACCGTAATTCTGTATCTCCGCGGTAGTGCGTCGTAATGATCTGTGGGATAAACTTTGAATATTAAAACGCCTAGAAATCATGAATGTTAGATGTAATTAACGATCCATCGAAAACTCACTTGTAAACTTCTTCCAAATTCTCGTCCGCATTGTCAACTTCGGTTTTCCCTTTCGAACGAGCTGGTGAACTTTGTGCCCTCGGTGGTGGAGTTCCTGGTGATGCAGGATTACTCGATCCTGATGACTTTCTTAAGTGATTCTGTACTAAAGGTAACGCAGCCTCCTATAAACAATAGAAATATAATAAATATATGGTTATTAGTCCTAAGAATATAGTTGTATTAACGTTTAGCTGACAATTTGTACACCAGCTGTTTGAATATCAACGCTTTATAGATTGCTGTTCGACTAACCGGCCCTTCAAAGGTTTACAATATTTATAGCTTTTATAAAGTTTATAGTTTTTACAAGTAGATATACATAGTTAAGCCAGTTATACAAAAAGGTAAGCCACAAAGAAAGTATTGATACAGTATAGACTCTAAAGTATCAGCTAAGGGTTAATGCATTCAAGTATTAAGACGGTTATCATATTTACTTGATAATTCTTGGGTAATTCCGCCAGTATCATAGTTACTTGAGGAGGGTTTACATTGTACAAAGATATAACTGCATTTTGCGCATGCCTCCGGACGTCCTGGCTCTTGACGTCATTCGACCAGTCGAGTAACCTCGCCAGTGCCGTTCCGGCAGAGCTACCGAGAGCAGACGGCTCGGCCGTCTCCGCGATTTGAGTTATAAAGGTGAGAGTCGCTACTTTTACACGAGAATTCGGCGTCTGTGTGGGATCCGTCAAGTACCTCATCACTGCTGGCAGCAGCTGCTCTCCTGGGAAGCATTCTCTGCAAGGAAAAAACGAAGTTGAAGTGGAGTACACAGGTATTTAGTTATGGTATGGTTTTAACGTTATCAACTGCTGCGTATATTAGTCTAGTAAGCGGTTGGTTTTACGTTGGAATAGTATAGCTTTATTTACCTAACGACATCGAGGGTTTTGTGAATTTTTGCTTGTATCGAACCAAGCAAATCAGTACCCAATTTACTTAAAAGCCTTGCACACAAAACGTACAGCCAATCGCCCAGATCCTCGCTATGGGTCGCTACTAATTCGTTTAGTGTATCCAAAAATAAGCTGAACACTTTTGTGTGCGAATCCATGAACATCTTGGTAAAAATATCTGTCACTTTACGCAATTCCGTTGCCGTTAGAGTGTTTCCATTTGAGAGAAAGTGTTGAAGTCCTACCAAACCTTCCTTCCTGTCTCCCCAATGTTTATGAGCACAATTTTCAATAATCTCTTTTATATCCTGCAAATGAACGTACAATTTTACAAGAATTATAAGTAATTAACTGTTTAGCTTACAAAGAGATAGATCAGTCGTTTGTTTTTCAAAGTTCCTTAACACGGTGTTAGAAGTTGTAACGTAATTCTATTGTCCTACACTGGAAATATTCTTTCTCACTGTATTTCGCAGAAGAGTATAGTATAGTATCGAGATATGGTATGAGACTTTCTTTGTTCTTTAACAAGTAAATTCGAGATGAAAATTAAATTGAACAAACCTTCGGGATAGACTGATCCCACATATCACGATACAGTCTTTGTTGAGAGCCACTCCATGAGAACGACTAATGGGTAGATGGACGATGGACAGATATGGAGAACAGAACGGCGCATCGCGTTAGTCCAAACCAAACAAATACGCCGCAACAAAACCAAAAGAAAAAAACCATACATGCGTTATCTACATTGTCAGCAAATGCTGTAAGCGCTGCTTCTTTTTAAGCAACCATTTCGTCTCTATTTTTGCATTAGGGATTTTATTAACTCCTTGGCGTACAGACAGAATATTTTGTAAGTTTAGATAGGAAAGTAACTGACAGATATTCGTTGTAAATACTGAGAGATTGGGAGTGGCAGGTAGCGACGAGTTTAATAACATAAACATTGCCGCTGCGTGCCGCTCTTCCGAGAGTCTCCTGACGTCACGCAGAGCACATAAACAGACGAGTCGTCTACAAAGGGTCATTGTACGCCTAGGAGTTCGCTATAGCTACGTAATATTCTATTCAGCTATGAAATCAGTAGACAGTTTCAAAAATTTATCCATCGATGCTAACAGATAGATAAATACTACTTTAAAAAATCAACTCTCACTGTTCTCCTTCTATGTTATACCATACAAACATGGACATACCTATTTCTCTAAAGTTTGATTATTTTATGCTAATCATAAATTGTTTAAATAAAAACCACACGATTGACTTCGAGGGAAAATACCTTTACATTAAGTATGAATATTAGGAAAGCAATGAACGTAAAATGAAGAGGCATGATTGTAAGAAATTATGTAAAAATTTGTGTACGTCCGTAATGTTAATGCTTAGTGCTATCTGTTAGATACAGGGAGTAACGTTAATGTATTCCCTTTCGAGATTTAACCTTCCATTATAGGCCAGTGATTACCAGCGAACGCGGCTTAATCATTTAAATTAGCAACGGGCACACAAGGTCGAACACAAGTCATAGAAAGTCCCATTACCGTAATGTTTCACCGGTTTTTGCAGACACTTTGTCTTTAATAGAATTTTTTCTTTGCTTTTCCATCAGTGCCTGTTACTGATTTAAAGAATAATGCCTTACTGAAAATAATAGGAGCGCAAGAAGCACCATGCAATGGAGATACGTAGGCCTTATTCAACGTAAAAGAGCGTTACTTCAAATGACAATGTTTACGTAAGATGCTCAACAAACGTGATTGCGTTAATATCGTAGATAAATTGCTCTATTACTTTACTCTTCTACTGTCTCAACGTTCGATTAACCACTGCTCTAATTTTTCTTCGATAACTTTCAATTCGAACCACCTCCCTTTACTTACGTCGTTGGGACGCCTATAGCTGTCCATGCTACGTTCAGAACACAAGCTACTCGTTTCACTGTCATCACTGTGATCTCCTTTTCCCCTTGGTGTCCTAGTGTAACTATCGATATTGTCGAATGTCAGAGCATCTGCCAAGGCAGACTCTGCCTCGCGAGATTGCTGGAGCATTTTTTGAGCCATGACAGGTCTCGATTGAGGTCTATCGGTTGGAGACATGTGCAAATTCCTGCCCCTGTTAATATTAAAAATGTCTTTTATTCGTATCAATTGCAAGAAAGTTAACTAGATATATTTAACACTAAACTACTGTTGTTTTAGGTAACTCGGTAGTTCTAGTGTTAAATATCTGTCTTACCGTATTTTGCTCGCGAAACTCCTGTCCATTCCAAATCTTTGTGGGCTGGGTTCACGACTGTTACCCGTACTTCTGATACCGTGACCGGATAATCGTCTAGGTCTCGAGATCAACGATTCTCCTTCTCGATTGTACGTGGCGTAACTTAGCCTCGAAGATGGCGATCCTGATCTACTGCTAGCTGTTGCATGTAACAATCGAATTACACTAAGGTCCGTCTAACGTTCAATTATCATAGAGAGAAATAGAGTTGCATTGTTCTCATTTACTTACGTTGAGACTGCGACACTCCCGATACCCTCGTCCTTGTTCTTGCAGTTCTTTCAGGACTAGCAACGGCAGTAGCATCCGGAGATTTGCTTGGACGCGCTGTAGAATAAATGAGTACATGTAATTACTTTGAAAAATAAAAACCTAAGTACATCATCCTTTCCACCTCTTGATTCCACTTTTTCCAAACTAATTATTCAGTATATTTAAATAGCTACGACGAGGAGTAATGTAAAATCATCCATAATGAAATATTTCTAAGTTACTCACGTAGGGAAGCTTTCTGTCTGCTCATATTTGCATACATCATTCGTGCTTTTGCTCTCTGAGCAGCTTGCAGATCTATCGCACTCGTAGATCTAACACCTGGACTGCCACGATCTGAAGAAGAGTAAAGTATCTTTTATAAAATCTCTGAAATATCATGTAGACTTATCTTAATTCTAAATGTGACAGCGTATGAATCGAAATAAAAGTTTGAATGATTATAATAAAGTGATTACGACATTGAGGAATTGTAAAATTACAATGATTATCGGTAGGTCTTTGCAGAATCGGAATACCGGACTGACGATATGACCGTGGTAAGGACGGAGTTCGTCTTAGCGGGCCATGAGGTTGGCCCGTAGTCTGATGTAAATTTTCCGTACTACCTTCGTGTGTTTAATATAAGGGACAGTCACAAAAAGCAGCATGAAAACAGAATGAGATGTACTTTATATTACGTGCTAATATTATAGTAAAATATACGTCGTAACTGTTTTTTCCTATGCTCTCATTTCGGGTAGTGATATCCGCTTGTAAGTGCTACTCTTAGTTGAATGAATTCAGCTAAGAATAGTTGAATATAAATTCTATTGTTAAGTGAACGAATGTAGGAGATTTTACCTGTTGCACTCATAGCAGGTCTCGAAGTTCTTGGACTAACGCTCGCTGATCTTGTGACGACATTTAGACTGTTAATACTACCGCTATTACTCAGAGACATTAATGAACGTTTGTACGCAGTGTCCAGGCTGTTTAACAGAGCCTCCGCCTGCTCTGGGAAATGGTCTTTAAATGCCCAGTATGACCTGAAAGTGTAAATAGAAAGTTTATAATAAATTCTCCCACATGAATTATAACTATGCCCATCCAACACTAATTCATCTTTTCAGTACAATCAGCTAAATTACACTAAACTCTTTAAGGTCCAAGTATCCTGTTCTATACAATTAATCCTGGATCCCTGTCACCGAAGAGTCTGATTTAAGTTAGGTATCTCTAGCAAAAAGATTAATTAGTATTGGCTGGGCATAGTTCTAAACAAGTCCGACTGAGCATTGGAATTACATTTTTTATCCCATTTACCATTACGAGTTGGGAATTATATAAACATATATTAATTTGACTATCACTGGATTAGAAGAAGGAAGAGTAATTACTTTCTAGCGAAGAGTCTCGCTTCCGAGTCGGAGTCCGCGATACCCTTTTTTATCGTGTCTTGCAATACCGACACGTGTTTCTGTAGAATTTGGGTAGGCCACGTCTGCAAGATTAAGTTGAGATATTCGCACGATGCTCGGCGAATATCTTTGCTTTTGTTGTTTAAACAAGACGCGATAATTGGCACGAAACGACTGAAATGCGTGTTCTGAAGTATAAACCTCACAGCTACGGCACCAGCGGTTGCAACGACCTGAATGTTTAGAAATCAAATTCATTTCTCTCAATTAACGATTAATAATAGAAAAAGCAATTAGTTCATGAGACATACCTTGGCACTATTTTGTATGAGGTTCATTAACGTCAATAGGACGGCTTCTCCAAAGGTGCCGAATTTGTTCTTTAAATGTTGACTAAGAAATGCTAAAGTAATACACGCCTCCCTCGCAACTTGCGATCTAAGATCTGTACAGGCTACTTCAAACGCTCTCTGGATGTTTTTCAAGCATTCCGTGAAATTCTCGTAATTCATACCACCAGCGATAATAATAGATCGTAGTTTCTTCATCTGAAAGATTATTCGTTAATTAAAATAGATATACTTTCATTCCATATTCTAAATTGGCTGATGGAAAACTTACACTTTCCGTTCTCTGCTTCCAATCTTTCTTATCATCTCCTATGATGTCCTTTATCGTTTTCATGTGCTCCTCCAGATCCTTTGCTGAAAATAAATTTACCGATGGCACGTCCTCGAACGCCGTAAGGAACGTCTCTTCGTCAACGGCACCAGCTTGACCTGGATGTAGAATTAAATGTATCTCTTTCTATGGGAAACACGTAGTAGTAGTGTTATACGAGCCGTACATTTTGAAGGTGGCATTTTACCATAGCGAGAAACTAGCTGGAATTACCAGCGTTAAATTTATTATATTACAATGTATTAAATAGGTACTTTGAGAGATAGAGGAATAGAAAGGCGGAGAGGATGGTCGATTCGTTTTATAAGGTCAACATAGAATATCTGCTCTATGGTTCTCCTATAAACTATGAGAATTTTTGATACAAATTGTTTATCAGTTATTGTGACTGGCTTGATAGTTCCCCTAATTATTTTCTAATAATACAATATTTAAGGGGCAACGAAGAAACAACTGGAAGACTACGACTGGATATTTCAATTTAATAATAGAAATATCAAGCCAGTTAAAATAACTGTTTCCTCTTTTTTTATTAAAATTCTGTACTGTTATAAACGAGCCATAGAGTAGATATTGTACGTCCACCTTTTGAAATATTAATTATCGAATTATTCACGTTTTTCACCTCTTGATTCCTTCCTTTCCAAAGTACTAATTTAATATTAGGGGTACCGAAAAGTAACCAAAATCTTTTTGCTGGCAAAAACCATTTACTTATTAAAGAAATCTTAGATACCAATCAACAAAATAATTTCCATAATTTTCTAACACTTTTTGCCAGCGTAAAGGCAGCTGTTTGATTCCTTTTTTAAAAAAGTCCTCTGATTTTTTGTTGAAAAACGTTTCCAATTACGTTTTCACTTCCCCAATCTTACTTTTGGCACCCCTAATATATTTAAATAAATTAAGTAGTTACTCCACTTTCAAAATAAGCGACTCATACCTAATGTAATTCATTGTCAAAAAAAATATCTGAACATGTATACAATGATACCTTACTGGATTAAGAAGTGACTTGTAGAATTGCAAAAATGACATAAAAAGCGGTGCAAGTGATAAATCATATCTGTAGCATTACGTTAACAAAGTTATTGCTTGCTTTGAGCGATGTGCAAATGAAAGTAAAAGCGACGTTATGCAAAGCTCTTAAACCAAGGTACACATGGTGCACATGATTAACATTTTTCTACGATTAATGAAATTTTTGCTTCTTACAACATGATGGCCAGTCACGAAAGGAAATTAATAACAATCTGTATAATTTAACGATCGAATTTTAGTTATATCTCATGAGCCACCAAGATGTAAAAACATGATTAAAACCAATTGAATTGTATATACCTGGTGTCGCTTTTAAAGACACATTTCTTTTGACGGTTGGCGCCCTTGTAACGCTGGGTGTACTACCAGGTTGAGCTGTCATGCGAGCGAACAATTAGCATTCTCGTTATCGTTACATCAATCGGATTGTCAATGATTCTTTCAATGAAATTTCGAAGACATGTTATCGATATTACATCAAAGTGGAGAAGAAGCATGTATGTTACGAATTAGTGCTCTTTCACACCTGTACGATGGTTGCAAAAGCATGTGCCCCTGTCTTGTTAGTCTTCAAGGTCACGCAAAATTTAGGTGAAATGTATCGAACACACATTTTTATGCAAAATAACAGAATTATCTTGACTAATAGAGCTACAAATCTTTGGTATTCTACTCGACTTGTGTTTAATTGGAACTGAAACTTTGAAATTAACACTTTACCGACCAGTATCGATGGACTTTTCGGGCCGAATGCTTTTGGAAATTTAACTTATTAATTGGCAATTAACCCTTTAGCCTATGACAACGTGTAACACACGTGGAGTGGAAAATGGAATAGGAAATCTTAACGTCTCTCAAAAACTATTAAATTGAAAATATCAGCAGGTCGAGAAACTGTCTCATTATTTCTATACTATTAATGTTATCCAACCCAATTCTGACTCAATTCGCCACAAATACTTCCCTAACGTTGACACCTCTTCGAAGATGACAAATTCTCGTCATTGACTCAGTAAACCATAACAATAACTAACAATTAACCTTTTGGCCTATATTTCGTTTCCCACAGAGCATACAACAATTCAAAGTTAATTCCTCAAATCAAAAGTTCTCACTGATTTCTGATATTTCGTATAATTGAAAGTGTCATTTTCGAAGAGGTGTCAACGTTAGGGAAGTACTTGTGGCGAATTGAGTCAGAATTGGGTTGGATAATTAAAAAATACTGGTCGGCAAAGCGTTAAGCGGAACTGTCGGATGAATGTGGCTTCATTTGAGCTACAATTATAATGCTTCCATGCTTGAAATAAATATATAAGAAAGTAATTGTCTCAATATACATAGATATTAATATCCAACATATACAGAGTTACGTGGAAATCGTCGAGAGATTGAATATACCTAAAGCAGACGTTGGTATTTTAGCTGGTCCAAATTGACCTCTCTTCGGAGGCATGTTTGACCTTTTCACAGGTGCTGACTTTATCTGTAACATTTGAAATATCTCCGTTCGAACTTGCCACATTTAATGGCCACGATTCAAACAAATACACCATAGATACTCACCGCTCTGTCTGGCTCGTCTATGTTCTTTCCCACTGTAACAGACAAACAAACGATTCGTGTAAGTTTCAATTGCAATTTAATTATGTAAGAATTAGTAAGCTTGTACTCTACTGTGTCTTTAGTAAAGCACCATTAAATATTCCAAGTGTGTACCTAAGTTTGGGTACAACCATGGTGGTTTATGAATATCGCAGTGACATCCTCTTGCCCTTGCACCAGGATGCTTTACAATATTATCCCATTGAAGAATCCAGCTACTGCTGGGGTCCCATAGCTTTTTATCGATGCTAGGATATTTTTTTAATCCTCGTCGTGGACAACAGTGTCCACTTGGTAGCAATATACCGGCGTCGTTCATGGTTTCAACACGTATATTTTAACTCCCATACGCTCATTTGATTACTCTTTGTCTAATTGAAATATAAAAGTGTTTTCTATACTTGAAATTAATTAGATGAAGGAACTCCTCTGTCTTGGATAATTAACAGTGAAACTATTGGCATTAAATCTATTGTTTTAATACATGAAGTAGTTTGGTAAGAGAGGAATCGGGGAGTGGAAAAGATAATCGATTTTGCAATTTGTGTTTGTCGAAATGGAAGGAGAATATTTAATCTACGGTTCTGCTGTAGACTTGGAGAACTTTTGCAAAAATTGGTAGTTCTTTTGTTAACCCTTTGAGGAGGAGCGACGCATATATGCGACATGAGAAGAAATTTAATTGCAATTTAAAAGTATAGAAATTGAAATAAAACCATTGAAATATGATTACCCAAATAGTAATTTAGAATTTATATGCATTGATAGACTTTTGGGTTTAAAAGTGCTTTTGGATCGTTAAATGATCGACTATTTTTCAATATTCAAAGATGTCTCCGTCCGCAAAGGGTTAATATTATTTAACTAACTTTTAACGATCCTATTGGTATTAAATTCGATCAATTATCGTATTGCCTGATAAAGGATAGTTTTATTAACCAAGGAGAGCCGAGTGCCCAATTTTTTCCAAAAGGGCTCCAAAACTGTAGCAAAGCCGTACAGTAGATATTCAAAATGTGTCCTACAAAACATAAATTACTGAACTAATTATCTTCTTAATTTCTCTTTCTCCAAATCACTTATTTAATGTATTTCAATAGACTTTACGCCAGTAATTTCAGTGTTAATGAGGAAGTCTAGAGAGGAGTCCTTCGGAAGTAGATAGCATTCTTAGATAACGAGAGTTCAACGGAACCATTAAAGAATGATTTTCGTAAAGGAGGAAGGTACTTCCGGTTACATCGAGAAGAACGACCTCGTGAGAAGAGCTCAAGAAAGTGTGAAGATATCGTTAATTTACAGAGAAACTCAAAAATATTCCGAACGCCGTGTAATCGGTAACTATACAGTGAAAGTGATCCACATTGTTTCCCCGAGATAATTTAATTAATTGCAATCTACTAATTAGAGACGCTCAATTACGAGCTAATACAATTTTTAATCAGGAGATCAATTAAGAGACTTGTAATTCCTCCTCGTAGAGACGTGCGGATTTAAAAACTGGCGAGTAATAAAATAATAAATATGTTTCCCTCCAAAAAAAAGGAAAAAAAATGACGACCTTGTACGTTGATTCTCCGACGTCGATAAAGTATTGTCTATTTCCTGCATGGTATCCCATTCACGTGGCAAGATTTCAATACCTGGTCGACGTCAATTGTTCTTTTTTTTTACTTTAAAACGTCAATCTTCTTAGAATTGACGACAATCGACGAGGTTTAAATTCCATTCTGCGAGGAAACAGGTGGAATGACGAGCTTCGTCGATTTTTAAACTTCCAGCGAGGTTTATTTACTATATTTAAATTGAATGAATAAGCATAAGAAATGGAGAAATTAAAATAAAGTAATTTGAATTTTATGAAGCGGAATATTTAGTGTACGGATCTTCTATCGACTTGGAGAATTTTTAGGAGAAATTGTGGACGAGCCAGTTTCAATGCCAAGGAATTTGAATAATTGGTACTTAACACTTTACTGATTGGTACTTTTTAAAAATCCTATCCACTTCTGACTTGGACGAAGATATTTCCCTGATACCGATATCTCTTTGATAATGACAAATTCTCGTCACTGAGTCTTCGGCACAGTAAACCGCAATGATAAATATCTATTTACTAATTGGCAACCGATTAATAAATTAAAAGTCCAAAAGCGTTGGGCTCGGAAAGCCTATAAACAGGCTACCGATCGATAAAGTGTTAATTTCTCGAAACAATTCCTCCAAATTTCTTTCTCTCTGTCCTCCTTTTAGCGTATCAATTCGTCGTGACACAATATCGTGGAAATGTCGTCGATAATTCTAGTGTTAATGAAATCACAGAGTAACGCGAGAAAGTACTTCCGTACTTTTAAACGCAGGACTGACGTCACAGTCTAACAATATTTCTCAGCGATTGCATTACCTTTTCATTCAGGTTTTTTAATTGTCTCCGGTTGCGCAAAGTTTGAAAAAGCCGCGCGAAACTATCGTTCACTCGTGATCGATTATACGAATAGTGTAATCGATGCAACGATATGTCGAGATGCATCTAAGAGTATCGATCGAATTACACCAAGTACGAAACAGCGAGTTCAACGTGCCCAGGTGAGAATCGAGATTTACATCCGCGATAGAACGACTCGCAATAACTGCATCAATGAGACACGGGAGAATTATTTTCTCACGTTACAGATATAACACTCAAGAGGCGGCATCCTCGTTGACTCGACTCGTTAGAGAATTCATTCAAAGTTCTCTCATACACCTTGAATTCCGTGCGATGCAACGAGGAGAAGTGCATTTCGAAAAACTGAATTGCACTTCCAAGGATCGTTGCGTCACGAACGGACTATCCGACTTTTACGCGCTAACCTATTCTCCACACACGTGTATCGACACGAGAATTTATCCGTGTCTTGTTGCTGCTTGCTTTGCCTCATTAATGATTAACATCTCTACAGATCTCTGGAAAATTTGCCTCCTTGCAGAATGGTTTTCTTGGCTTCTTCATTTTCCGCGCGATACAGAGGATAAATTCACCTCGAGCGTTCGATAAAAGTGAAATTATTAGTTTAGCTGAGTACGCGAGTTAGAAAGTGCATTAATAATTCAGAGAGGGAATCTTTTTACCGTATTTTCATCTCTTTGAAAGAAATATTAGATGAAGAACATTCAGCCATCTCTATTGGACGTTCTGACGTAAATTTATGTTTGAATTGGAACTCGAAAGCGAAAACTGCACGTTCTGTTTCGTACGGAATTATAAAGCTGACGAGAAAACAGATTGGGAATGTTGTTTAACGGTAAAATCTTCGAGGCAGTCGAAATGACCGGTTCCAATTTTGTTTTCCAAAAATTCCTTAGATCTATAGAAGAGCAGTAAATATTCCACTTCTATCTTACAGAACTTAAATTACTTAATTAATCGTCCATTTCACCTCGTCAATTTGCATTTACCAAAGCACTTATTCACCATTAAATATAACAATTAGCACCTCAAATAATTAGATTTCTCCGCTAGATTTAACCAACCATCTACATTAATCCCGTCTTGCAATTTTCTATAATCCTAATAAACTATAAAATAATACACTTAAGTTCAAACCATCAAAATAAAATTGTAATGCGCAAAGTTAACGAATTCCGGCTTCACGTCGGAGCGAATTCCTTCACGACGTTGAGAAACGTTGTCACAATTACATCCACTGAGTACACTTTTCCTTATACATTTTCAAAATACAATGTATCCATTGAGAAGTATAAACCTCAACCAAAGAATTCCAAACACCAACAATTTCCACGTTTCAAACCTTATCGACTTATCCTTTATAAAAGCAAACCGTCGCTCGTAAAATGACACTATCGTAAAACCAGCGATAATACGCAAAAAAAAGGAGAAACTATTCGCGATAACGAGTCCGAATAAACGAGCAAGTACACAACGAGCAGCGGTTTCCGAATGCAAGGACTAGATTAATCATCGAGCGCTGGAACCTCGACAGTGTCGTCGCAGCTACTTCGTATTTTCGTATAGGTTCGTCCGATCGGGTAAACAAACGTGTAGAGAGAAACTGAAACACGATCGTCCTTGCCCATTGTCCGTGAACGGCAGGCACGTAGTGCAACTTAGGAGACGCGTCACTCCCGATTCGTTTCTGTATCTCGCGTTCGGCCCGTGACACAGAAAAAAAAATACGATCAAGATCACCGTCACAGTCACGATTCTGTCTATACACGTTCGATGCATTCAACGAAGTCAACTTTAACTAGATTCTAACATTTAGCTTCTAGAGTCGAGGTTCTAGCAGCGAAACACGCGTCTCTCACGTTGCTAAATGGCGACTCGTTTACTCGCCCGGCTCCCGTAAGCGTTTGCTTACGCGCGGAACCTGAGTTAAGTCAGAAGGAGGAAGGGGAACGGGACAGACCTTCCCCTATGTGCCCCCCTATGTTCTCGCTATATGCCCCCCTATGGGGAACCAAAGCTTAGAGCGACAGCAGGCCGGCGCGGATTCGAGCAGGCGGTCCATTTGATACGAGGTGAAAAAATCAAGAGGCGAAACTTTGGTAGAATGGAGAATTTCTTTTGAGAGGATGAAGTAATGCGATTGTTTTAATGGTCGAGGTTGGAAATAAAAGAATACGGATTGCGAGAGAGAAATACGACTGAATGGTGAAACAAAAAGTGATCGTGTTGAAGCGACACGGTGGATGGGTTACGAAAGTATCGAGAAATTATCGGTAGTGGTAGCGCGAATGAGGGATTAATGAGAGCTCAATTGATTTGGACGTTTTTGCGGTCGGGTGGATGAATGTCGGGGATATGGGGAGGGAGAAGATTAATGTTGCGGTGAAACAGAACTGGATCGCTGGAAGAGCGATGAGGATCGCGCGCTTTTTCGAATTCCTGCGCGCGCCTGTTTCAGAGTTTCCATTCCTTTATATTAATATTGATTAAACCTTTAATCATTCTATTCCTAGTTGAATTAATTTAAGAGAATAACTTGCTCACAAGGAAAAGCTGCGGAAATCGGAGAACGAGCGCGTTCAAATTTTCCCGCTTAAAAGAAGCGCGTCGGATCGCGCGCTTTTTCGAACTCCTGCGCAAGTCCGTTTCGGAGTTTCCATTCCTTTAAATTAATATTAATTAAGTTTCTATCTCTAGTTGAATTAATTTAACTGAATAATTTGCGCGAAAAGAAACGTCGGGGAACGAGGGCGTTCAAATTTTGCCGCTGAAAAGAAGCGCGTCGGGTCGCGCGCTTTTTCGAACTCCTGCGCAAGTCCGCTTCGGAGTTTCCATTCCTTTAAATTAATATTAATTAAGTTTCTATCTCTAGTTGAATTAATTTAACTGAATAGTTTGCGCGCAAAGAAACGCCGCGGAAATAGGGAAACGAGCGCGTTCAAATTTTGCCGCTGAAAAGAAGCGCGTCGGATCGCGCAGAATTAGATCACCCGAACAGGGAACGAGCGGAACCGAACCGATAATCGGAGGAATGCCCGGAACTAAATTTGAATGTGAAAACTGAACGATTCCTCTGCGCTCAACGAGAAACTAGCAAATACGGGAGGAAGATTGTGCACGGTTGCCTCCGTGCAGTTTCTGCGAGCATTAGAAATATCGGTAATTATGCCTGACGGTGTAATTAACATAGAGGGAAGCGTGGGCAGAGTTATGTCTTCTTTCCTCTTCGACGAGTCAGCAATGAACACCGACTCCTTAGAAATTCAGCGCGAATCTCCTTGCGGAATAAATTACAGATAGAAAACGATTTGCAGGCACGATAATTTCTTTGGAAATCGTACGCAGTGTCTGTCATCGGTGAAAGTAAGGTTATTTATTGTTCCATACGATCGATGGAATAGGTTCGTTATTTCCCATTTCCTGCTAATGAAAAATCAGCCTGTCGTAACGCACGAATGTTCCTTTTTAGGTCACGATATAATTGTCCGCCTCTGAAAAACTTTATTCCACCGTTTAACGCGTTTCGGAGCAGAGAAATAAAGAAAAGCAACGACCACGAGTCACCGTGGATCGTTGAACGTCGCAAAAACAAAATTTCCCTTACATTTAAAGCCCATGGAACGCGATAATGGTTACCCTCCGTGTTATGTAACACCATGTAATACACGCAGCTCGTATTATCGAACGTAAACTTCTTTTTTATCGTTCCCCGGTCGGTGTCATGGGTTAAATCAACAACTGTTACTTCGTTACGGTAATTTGTCGTCTTTTCAACAAACAGAAACCAAGGGGGAAGTTTTGTTTGGCTTTTTTTTTGCACCGCAACTGAAACTGCCGACACGACGAACACTTTCTTCTCGCCGGCATTGTTTACGTTACAAGCATGTACGAGCGATAAGAGAATCAGTTACGAACGTTTTGCTTTTACGATTCACTTCGCTCCTTCTCCGTCTTTTCTCTTCTCGCCTTGCGAACTCGATACTTGAACGAACTTCCGCGTGAATTGGAGGGAATTTCGTAAAAGCTACTTTCTTCGGAGATTTCCGGGTAGGAAGTTAGGTAAATGGGGATGACGGATGTACGAGGAATTGGCGAGAGAATTCTTCGAGGTATTCAGATAAAAAGGGCATCCATGGCACTATTCTGCATTTAATATCTGATCGTGCACACCGGCGCAACAGTAAAACTCAACGTTGAAGATAAATCTGCGTTACCACCCTACCTTTCACTTCTCGCGCACGTGTAAATGCGTCTTACTGTCCCCAGGGTAAGGTCGCGGATTAAAAAGACCGCTTAGATCGAATTCAATAGGTTCTTGCCTTAGATTTTCTCGAGATTTTTTTAGTCATAATGTTAGATCCATGGAAGACGGACTAATTGATATTCTTTGCGACTTGGTCGATCTCTTTTTGGAGTAAGTATTTGATGTATTGTAAAATGATTAATATATTGATCCAGTGTTTAAAGGTGTACAGTGAAACCTTCTGTTTGCGGTACTCAGAATGCGGTTTCCGCATAACGCGGTACGAATTACTATAATCAACAAAGTTTCTTGTAATGTGATACGATTTAATTGCGTTATTGAAGGGTTAATTCAAGTCATTTTGCGTGAAGATACAGTTTCAAATGAATTTTCATCCAATGAAGCTACAATATATTAGCCTATACTTTAAGAAAAGTGCTCCAAAATATTCTATTTGTAACGTTAAATCTATCGATCATATTTCCACGATTCATTCTAAATTTTCTTTGTAAACAGTCTTGAAATTTCTGTAGTCATTTTCGCATCCAATTTTTAAACTGCGAGCAACCTAGTCGCTCCAGTATTCTATCTCCTATTTGGAATTATAAATATTGAAGTAATCGTTCGCAGATCTTTCGAAAGTTGAGCAATTGTAAAATTTCAATTTCGCAAAAGCTGGCTGTTTATTAAGCGACATATAAAGGCAGAGAAATCAGGCAGAGTCGCGGCTCGACGTGAACTTCTAACACAATCCTACGTCAGGTCACAGGGAAGGAGAGAGCGAAAAGGAGACTTATGCAAATTTTTCCTTCTGCCGTGTTCGCTCAACCTTTCCGTGTCGCTGGTTCCGTGATATGTACATGCACGAGGGTACTCGTGACTATGCACCGAGCTCTTGCATCGCCCGTGCAATTTGTACGCGAGCTTAGAAAAATCCGCGCGACTTCTCACCTTGGATTGTACCCGGACGAAACTCGTTAGAAGGGGGATACACGGCGAGAATGAAGTTAAAGGCTTGGATTTCCAATTAGTGGGGTCGCAGTTCAAATTTCTAACGCCTCTGGGTCACTTTTAATGCGTTATCGCTTCATTTGTCATTGATCGGTGGCTTGGAATGCTGCTATAATCGTTACTCCTAGCCGAGATAGCTGTATCAGGCAAAATTCGAAATTTGGGAAAGTCTACTGAAACAATTGAGAGTTTAACTCGTTGTCTTGCGATTTCTTTTGTCAACGAAAACACAATAATGTAATTTAATTCATACCAGTTTAAGTTAACGCAATGTTAATAGCATCGAACTAATTATAACGTCTCCTGACCTACTATTTTCAAATTAATAATTCTTGGAAGACTTAGGCTTCTATTCCATTTGCCACACGTGGACGGAACGGTTCAAAGTTCAAACCACCTGTGACACCGTTTTGTTTCCAAGACACAGAAGAAGAAAGGTTAGTTTTTGGAGTTTCTTTTACTCTGGCTGTATTTTTTAACTGATAGTTTGTAAGCTAAGACTTGAAATAATCAACAGAAATAGAACCAAGGTAGATTCCAAGTGGATGATTAACACGTTGAACGTAATGGGGGTCACCAGTGACCGACTCTATTGAATTAAAAACAAATTTAAATTGTAATATTTACAAATTTTCTAATATGTTTCATAATCTAACATTGCCATTTAAACGGCAAAGAACTGTTCATCGTTCAGAGTTTTAATATTGCCAGTGATCGAAGAAGAAGAATTAAATAGACCAAACCGGAAACAGCGCTTAGGAATATTCCCCGACAAGACGACGGATGATGGCAAAAGATAATTGTCGATGCTTCACGGCTATTTTGAGTTCTATTAATATACCTGAAATCAAGCGAATCGCCGCGACTTTTCCTGCCAAGCCCATCTATGACCTAATCGCGATCGGTTCTCCATGCAGGCGCATTATTAAGCGGACAACACGCCG
Source organism: Cerceris rybyensis (assembly GCA_910591515.1). Classification (NCBI taxonomy): domain Eukaryota; kingdom Metazoa; phylum Arthropoda; class Insecta; order Hymenoptera; family Crabronidae; genus Cerceris; species Cerceris rybyensis. Next base: position 1,368,201 of record OU342801.1, on the reverse strand, counting down.
ATCCTAAGACACCAAACATCTTCAGCAAAGGCCACCATCCTCATATCGAATTTCTCGCATACCAATTTAAAATATATATCGATACTTTCACTATTTCAATTTCCAAGAGATCCTCCAACTCAAATCATCCTCACCATAAACATCTATCCCCGCAAGAGAATTCGACTACATCGTCCTTGAACGTATCCTCACGACCTTTACAACGTTCTTGCGCAGAAGAATCTATGTTCTGAATTGGTGAAAAATTCCAAGAAGAAGAATATATATCGATAGTTTCACTATTTCAATTTCCAAGAGATTCTCCAAGTCAAATCAGCCTCACCATAAACATCTATTCCACAAGAGAATTCGGCTACATCGTCCTTGAACGTATCCTCACGACCTTTGCAACGTTCTTGCGCAGAAGAATCTATGTTCCGAATTGGTGAAAAATTCCAAGAAGAAGAATATATATCGATACTTTTACAATTTCAATTTCCAAGAGATCCTCCAACTCAAATCAGCCTCACCATAAACATCTATTCCACAAGAGAATTCGGCTACGTCGTCCTTGAACGTATCCTCACGACCTTTGCAACGTTCTTGCGCAGAAGAATCTATGTTCTGAATTGGTGAAAAATTCCAAGAGGAAGAAACAGAGATCGGTTCCAGAGCAGTGATCAATCGTAAGGTCGTAAATCAAGGTGAATCCTCGGATTCCCTCCGGGTTCCTTTCCTCGTTCCTTCGTCCCCGTTGAGAAGCCGGCTCCTTTTCTTTTCAACGAACCAGAACCGATGCGTAGAGGTAAGTATTCGATTGCCGGTGACACGTAATATTTGCAACCGAAATTCGAACGGGCTTGCAGTCGTGTTGCAGTTCTGCAAGGCCGTTCGACGTTCGAAGCAGGACGGCTTTGGGTCCGGTATGGATTACAGAGACGGCGTTTGAAACAATACACCGCCGATATTGCATAGGTAACGTAGCTATCGGTGTATGAAATATTATGTAATGCCACGGGAGCAGATAACGAATTAGCGATCTCATTGTATTACTTGCTCGAGGAAATGACACTTTATGCAACCCAAAGACGCGACTGACGGACGCCAGACGATGCTTCCTTTGAAAACTGATACACGATGATGACTGTCCGTTATTTGTGGTACTGTCGGGGCTTCCGTTGATTCTGGATATGCAGATTTAACGATATACTCGCGAATGATATCCTAAACAACATTGTTCATCGTTGGATGGATTTAAAAAACTAATTTTTAGGAACGATGGAGAGATTCACGAGGGAGTGAGAGAGGTGAGGAATTAAATTCAAATTAGCAGGGTTTTAGGGTTGCTGATTAACACGTTGACTGCCATGGGGGTCACCGGTGACCGGAGCTACAGAATTTAACCCTTTTAGTGCCAGGCATTGTAGTGTTATTACTTAGTTTCCAATACGATATCAGTATTTTTAAGAAAGATAATTGAAAATACATAACTCATGCTCTATATTGCGTGTTCTATATCAAACTATGGCCAAATAACTATCATTTTTATTCGCAACTACATTTCTCATTAATTCAAACAATTTTTTCGGTCGTCACTAAAATGGTTAATGAAGTTTCATGAATTTTCTAGCTCTAATCGAGTAATTAAATATTGGCGTTAAAAAGAGAAAGGTCTGCCGAGTGTCTTTAATGTTTCTGCTTTATAGGGATGTGAATTTAATAGAAAAGGTTTCACTTAAGTAGAAATGACGAAAGTAGCGAAATAGCGGTGGCGTTCAGCGTGTTGAGTTAATAGTCTTATCACGTCGAGGGACAAGCGGTACCATCGAGGTTTCCGTCGATTCTGGATACTCAGATTCACCGATCTATCAGCGAGTGATGTCCTACACGTCACCGTTCGTCGTCATTTAACGGTGGACGGATAAAAAAAACGATTGTTAGGATCGAAGGAGAGAGGAAGAAGGGAGCGAGAGGGGCGCGTAATTAAATTCAAATTAGCCGTGTTGTACCGTAGCCGGTTAAGCGAATAGTCTTATCACGTCGAGGAACAAGCGGTCCCCTGGTAAATATTCATCGTGCATGCGTGTAACGTGGTGCGACGTCGAGAGAGGAGAGAACAAAGGGAAAAGTATAAGAAAGAGGAAAGAGAAAAGGTAGGTCTTTTCTCGAATGCGAAGGTATTTTGTACCGTGATAACGCTCGTTTCTGCAGAATGGCAGCACGATACGACTGTGTCGAATAAATAGCCAAGAAACTTGGCAAGGAGAGTGGTGAAACATTTTTTTTTTCAATTTTTCTCAATGTCTATCTCATGCTCTCTCCACTGTCGGAGACACGCCGAGTTACCAATTATTGTCGATTTACTTGATCGATTTTACTCACCGTCCGAGGACATCGCCAGAGGCAACAGATCACCGGCTGCTTTCAGCTTGTCGAATTTCTCTATCAGCAGCATCAGCCTGCAACACGGGTCAGAGAGTCGTGATCGGTTCGCACGATTTCATGTACCGTTTGCTCGAAAGTCGAGCAGGCCAGTGGCCAGCAATCGATTTCTTTATTTTCACTTACTTGGCTTGCGGCACGTTGTGCTTCCTCTGCAGATCCACCCGCAGTCTCTCCCCGACGTGTCTGTAAATGTCGGCCAGGGTGTTCAGAGCCGTCTCGCGAACCTTTTCCGATGGATCCGACAGAAGTTTAACGATACTTGGAGTCACTCCTGATAACATCATTTCGTCGGCTCCGTGCCTGAAAGTGGAGTAGATTTGATCGTTTATATTTAGAGTTAGGTAGTCTTTTCAATCTTTGAGCTGAGTCCCATTGGAAGTCCTTAAGTGCAACGAGTTAATTTTAATACTTTACTGACCGGCAGCCTATTGATATATTGTATTAATATTTATGATTAATTGTTATTTATCACTGCGGTCTACTGTTTCAAGGACTCGGTTACGAGATTTTGCAATTTTCTAGGAGATATCGGTACCAGAGGAGTATTTGCGACCAAGTGACCGGTCAGAAGTAGGTAGAATGTTAAAAAATACCGACCAACAAAGTGTTAAAATTAATAGGTTGCCAGAGAAATTAATAAATTGTTATTTATCACTGCAGTTTACTATTTCAAGGACTCAGTGACGAGAATTTGCAATTTTCCAGAAGATATCGGTACCAGGAGAGTATTTGCGACCAAAGAGCTCTAAAATGTTAAAATCAATTATTATCCTTACTCGTTGAGAGTGGTCGTTAGCAAAATGAGAGCCTCCTCCCTTAACTTTGCATTTTTGTGATTAAATGCTGGTCGAAGTCTATCCAGAAGTTGCTGAGGGGTCATGCATCCCTTCTCCATGATCTTGAGGAGAACCATTTGCGCTTTTTCTCTCGTCGCATCTTTGCTATCACCTGAAACATCCAGAAAATCCAACCATAAATCTTCAATTTCAAAACAATCGTTCGTATCATTTACAAGAAGCGATTCTCAGCGCGCAGAAACTCAAAGCTGGTGAAAGTATGTCGAAGACGATTCTACATGCTCACTCTTTGACAAATAAAACGCATAGAATGTAAAATACGATAGGAATGAGCGCTCAATTCTTCCTTAAAGGTATAAAGACAAACGAATAGGTGAAAGTTCAGGGATACTTACCGAGCCTATCTATCGTCGGTTGAATAATAGTAGAGATATAAGGCTTGAAATCGTGACCCATCCTATCCGCGAGAAACGTAAGAATCTCCAAGCCATTCTGCACGACCTGAAACAAGAATAGAGTATCGTTGAAATTTACAATCCATCGACGATCATAGTAGGACGATTTTCCTCCTTCATTGGAGAAGAAATAGCTCTTAATCTTCAACGCCACTTCTCGACCGAGTTTTAATGGCGAATCAGATTCAATGGATAATTTGCTGAACATAGAAGACTACTTGTGCGAGATTCTTTTACGAGAAATTGATTAACGTATCGACTGTGCTCCTAGAATAGTCTATCGAATATTTCCGAGCGTAGATTGGAGTCCGAGGGCAATTTTGTATTGAGAGGAAAAACAGGATGTGTTCCTGGTCGAAGGTAGTTTATATTTCGCACGAGTGTAGGGTGCAACGTATCGATCCGAGCGGGATAAACTCTCGAGAGTACGCTTCCCTTAAAGTTGGAAAATCGCAGACCCCTAACACTTTCCCTCTTGCTCCGTAATTATCCTTCGTCTGCGAGCCTTACTAGACGGACTTCGCGCGACTCACTTGTATCTCAACTGTTTTCAAGTTTTTGA